>JBBBDQ010032673.1:2730000-4092500 GCA_037127315.1 Ascarosepion bandense
TGACGTTGTTTCACTATTGTCTTACGAATGAACTGAACCAACGCTGCCTCGCGTGACAGGGGAGAAATTATATATATATATTTATATATATATAAGGACACGAAATAAAGTAATTTTCATACTTACATGCATTTTAAAGATCGAAAAATAAAAAAATAAGAAACACGAAAGCGACCGACGGGTTTCAACCCCAAGCTTCATCCAGTTCGACTGAGAATTTAGCTCATCATTTTTGTCCAACAAAGTGAAAAATTAATTTAGTTAAGACCCTTACTCATAGGGCACTACAAATTTGCACGGAAAGATATTTGGATGTGGAATTAGATTTTATCTGCAGCATCTTATAAATAAATGGATACCAAGTGAAATTGTAAATGGTATGATACGTGATAAAATCAACAGTTTTTCTAAGGACAAGCCAGATATTGCGGAAAAATATCCAGTTTATTTACGGATTCCTTATATTGGTTCGTGTGATGAGCTTTTGGCTACGCAAATTTTATAGCATTTATTTCTTGTTATTTCTCTGCTCAAATTAGAGTTCATTTTGGTACTCATTCTGCTTTTCCGTCTATGCGAAAGGACTTACTTCCTCCCCATCATATTTCTTCTATTATTTATAAGTTTATTTGTATTTGTGGTAATGACTACATAGGAAGGACGTCACAACGCTTAAATTGCAGAATTAAGCAACATGTGCCATTAAAAATTCAGAAGCCGATTCTCGTACAAGTCAACTAGTAAATACTTCCCGGTCACTGAATGCCTTATTAGTAGCAGAAATTGTGTGACTGACTTCAGTGTGAACTAGTTCTCACTTTTGTCTTGTTTTGCACTCTACGTTTCATTTGCAGACATTTAATCTAGGATGCCTTCTCTCTGCAAACAAAAAGATTGTCTGCTTGGACTGCACATTATTACTATTTAATGATTGCTCCTCCCCTCACACTTTTTCTCCCCTATCCATATCCATTCATTTTTAAATATGTTAAAAAGGAAGAATTAAGTTCCCAGTCGACGTGATAAAGCTTGAGATTGAAACCGGTCAGTCGTTTTCGTGTTTCTTATTTTTTATTTTTCCATCCTTAAAATGCCTATATTGCGTGCCCTTACATGTTTCTGTACTCCCAACAACCTATTGAAATATATATATATATATATATATATATATATATATATATATATATATATATGTGTGTGTGTGTGTGTGTATGTTTATACCCGTGTGTATGTATATATACGTGTTTATGTGTGCCGTAATCTTCTCCATTAAAATAAAGACTGTTGTTTATTTGTACATATATATATATATATATATATATATATATATATTGTTTTATTATATATCTATATATTGTGTATATATTGTGTTATTTGTATATATATTGTGTTATTTGTTTACATATATATATATATACATACAAATAACACAATATATATATATATATATAAATAACAGAATATATATATAATAACAGATTATATATATAATAACACAACTGTCTTTATTTTAATAGAGAAGATTACGGCACACAATACAAACACGTACACACACACACACACACACACACACATATATATATATATATATATATAATGCAGCAATTTTTCATTTATGTAGGTTTGGAGATGGGGATTTTTCTATATAATTTCCCCGTTTTACTGGTTCTCTGAGAGAACTGAACGCACAATACCCAATATCTTCACATAGTTTTGAAAGCAAAAGCAAATAAAGATATTTGTGGGAAAATAACACGCACCCACGCGTGAGGAGGCTACAAAGGTAACGCATCAAAGACAGCGCAACCCTGGAGACAAAACATTATTAACTCAAAAATTCTTTGATAACGATCTATGAAAGACGAATGCGTATTGACAATATTAAAAAGTAGATTTGAAAGTATCAATTGTCGTTCTTATAAAACAATGTATCACCAGAAATTCTGTCAGTATTGAATTTACTAAAAAACGTTTCCAGATATTTCGAATCTCACAAATATTCTATTGACATGTCATTTCACTGGCTGTTTTTTACATAATGCAAATCATACTGATCAGGAACGCAAAAAAGGAGTGTTTAAACAGTTAGGCAAGTTTAAAATCTTGTGAAGCGTTCTGATATAAGTTAAAAATTGCGACACTGAGATCCGAAGAGGCATTGCGTGGGCAAGGACAAATTTCAAAAGCTAACCAGAGCACTGAGAGATAAATATCTCATTGGAAACAAAGGAAAGAGTGCTGGAGTGCTATGTGATGTCTGTCCTTCTGTATGGCAGCGAATGTTGGACGATCTCTTCAAGGATAAAGAAGAGACTCGGGGCGGCAGAAATGTGGTTCTACAGAATGATGCTGAGAATAGCATAGATCGAACACGTGAACAACGACGACGTGTTGGAGAAAATGCAAACGAAAAGAAAACTTTTACTTAACATCAGAGAGAGGCAGCCGAGATTCCTGGGATTCGTAAAGAGGAAGGAAAGCCGGAGAATTGATACTCACAGAACGGATAGAGGGAAAGAGAGACAGGGAAAAGCAGCGCTTGACATACTTGATGATCTTGTGCAAGTGGATGGCGGAGCGATGTTTAGGAGAGATACCAAGAGGAAAATATTAAGATCGACAAGGGACAGGGACAGGGACAAGTGATCGCCTACTTCCTGAATGAACATGGTGCATGAAGAAGTAGATTCCATTAACCTTATGAAGAAGGATCATCGCTTATCGGCCTTTTGACCGGAAGGCATGACTAGCTAAAACAAAATAAGTACCTAGTTATCGCGTACTAGCAGTATAGCCCGGCGTTGCTCGGGTGTAATGAAAGCTTTAAAACTAATCCATGGTCCTGGAGCTCAGACTCTTTGGACGTTGGCACGAAAGACTAAAAAGCAATAGTTGTTTCCAGTTAAAGCGAAATCGAAAGATATTTTGTATCAATATCAAATAAGTTTTTTCGACATAAACTGAATTTTGAAGGCTAAATAATTCCTCTGAGTAAAGTGTATCATGGCTGAGACTAAGAACTACAATTATACCTACTTAGAGCCAAACCTGAAGCAAAAACTGAAATAAAAGGGCTGAAAAAAAAAATACTGACATACAGGCATATAAACAGTCATACACACAAACATCTTGCCTTATATATATATATATATATATATATATATATATATATATATATATATATTATCGATTTTCTGCACTATTGTAAAAACTGCAACCTTGAAGCTTCTGAATATCGTTTCTTATGTATTTGTCTATGAGTGTATGAAATTTGATTAAAATCGGACCACTCCTTCTATAACCCGATTTTTTCGATTATCGATTTTCGATATTTATCGGGGTTACCTCGGCACAAACCTTACTAAGAACACTCGTAGACGCTTATAGTACAACTGTGTAAATTTTCAAGAAAATTGGTTCAGCCGTTTCGGAGTCTATAGGTAACGGACACACACACACAGACACACACAAAGTTCCATTTACAAATAAGTTTAGATATGCGAGCTTGGTAATATTTTACTCGTGGTGCCCCATATTAAAAACCTAACTTGTATCACAACTAGTTTCAGTGTTGGTTGTGGTGGTACTAGGTAATATATATATCCTGGAGAAGGATGAGTTCAGCCAGGTTAAAACGTCCATGATAAGCACAGCAAGAAACAATCTTATACCAGATCAGTAGCAACACGGATTACCATACAAGATCGCGACAGGTGTAGAAGACTCGTGTCTAGCTCAGCTACTCGGCGCTCCAACGATTTCTGGGGTTAAGAGCGAAAGTCAAGCAAGCCATTTGAAAATCAATATGGTATCAAAACAACAGCATATATATCGAAAATGAATGCAGTAAATACACAAAAATATCAAGGGACATAAGAGTTATTGAACATCACGTGTAGAACTATTCTAAGAGAATTATAAGTCCTACCTGGATTAGGCATTGGCAGCCAAAATCTTAACGACATGAAATATACAAATGATATATTGATGATGGCAGACGCAGAAAAGAACCTACAGAAGCTAGTAAAGAAATGTTAGAAGAAGAGACTAAACTTCATTTTAATACAGAATATACGATTGTTAGAAAAGGCGACAGTGATTTACAAAATGGAAATACCACAACCAAGAATGTACATAAATTTAAATATCCGTAAAAAAATTCTTATTAAGAGACGAAAAAAGTAATACTAAAATTTAAAGACGCATTGAAATGACTGAAAAAGAATTTGTTGGAAATGAACAAAAGAGTGCTGAACTATTAAGTAATATCGGTCCTGATATAGAGCAGTGAATGTTGGATACTATTTTTATTGTCCATCTTTACATTTGCATTAATTTTCTCAGCTTGTTGTCTTAAAGGACACATGGCCAATGGATATAGACGTTAACCCTAAGAGCTATGAGTTCAATACCAGGCTACAGCAGTGGATGAAAAATAACTTAGAGAGCAAAGTTAAAGTGAGATAATTACATTGCTACTAGAAGTGCATCGCACACAGAATAATATACTCCAGTGATCGTTATATAGGGTTCGGTTCGAAATTCCTAGCCTGAAGAAGAATGGAAGGTACAACGGCCGAAACGTTGTAAGCATGGCAAGAAAAATGAGGACAATAGTTCGCACAATGTGAATAGTGTAAATACAGAAGTATAGACAGATACAGATTTGAGTGATCAGTATTTTTTACGCTTTATCAAAACTTTGTTGGTGATTTAAATAAGAAACATTTTGGATTGTGAGAATGTTTCTACTTTTTTCTGGAATGGGTGGGAATGGGATGGAAGCATAATATTTCCAAAGTTATTTGCACGTTAGTGAACGTAATAAACTCTACTGGAATTCAAACACCGCTGACAAAAGAGAAAAAGGAAGAAATACCGAGCTCGCAATTGTTAATCTGTCTCTCGCTTTGAGCAAAACCTGACACAATTGAGGCTCCGTCTACGGACAGTGACTCGATTGAGAAGAATAGACAGGCCTAGTGCTGGATCTTGCGTACGCGGGGTTTGGACAAATTTTGATACTTAGCGCGAGTGCACGCATTTGGGATATCTTCGTTAAACCGAACCTTGTGTCAAATTCCGGCTAAGTAGGGAGACTTTGGATAAATATCCAGTGATCCGAGAATGTTCTGATAAAGTTTTTTTTTTTTAAAATCATTTCACCCCGAGCAAGGCGGAAACGCCACTGATGTGCAGGGGGTTACATAAATCTAAAAAGATTAATTAGAAAAGAGTGAGGAGTACAAGCTAGTTAGAAAGGAACAATAGAAAGCTGAGAAAGAAGGTGCGATGACAGATACATAGGAGGAGAGAAAGGGAAGGTTATACAGGGGAGGGGAGAGAGCTAGAGTCCAGTGGTTAGTAGATGAGTATTAACTTTGCATTTAAACTTCTGGAGGTTGTAGCCGTCAGGAAAGCAAGAATACGGGAGTGAGTTCCACAGGCGGGAAGTGCGAGAGAGGAAGCTGCAGGAGTAGAATTGTCGTCTGCATTTGGTTAACCTGACTGTGAATGGGTGTGACCCAGTTGCCAGTCTGGTTGCACGGGTAAACACCTGTTGAGGATGCATCAGTGACTTAAGCTCATCCGAGCAGAAGCCATGAAAATATTTATAGAAGAGACAGAGAGAGGCCACATTTCGACGATGGGAAAGTGGCTGCAGTCGAGTCGCCAGATCAGTACCTATCACATTACAGACTCTCCATTGGAGCTTGTCAAGAACACTGAGGAGAACGGCAGGGGCACCTGACCATAAATGGCAGAAAGTGTTCGTTACAGACAGTCGAGACATAATATTATAAAGGTTAATAGCAAGTTATAACGCATTTCCACTTCATTTCAGAATTACTTAACTTCCATGCATTTGTTCTCACTCTTTTTATCTATCTATCTATCTATCTATCTATCTATCTATCTATCTATCTATTAGTATTTGTTTATATTTTTAGATGAGGTATTATTTACAGTATTTACATTATTCGGACTATTGACCTCAACTTTGTTGCCATTTTTACGACGTTTCGGCCGTTGTAAGCTCCGGCCTTTTAAGGTGCTAGGTATTTCGAACCGAACCCTTTATTACAATCACTGGTGTATATGAACCCCACTCCTTGCTTAGTCGTGCCTCTCTTTTGATAGTCATGAGTTATCTCCCTCTAACCTTGTAACTTACTTGTTTACCACTGGTGTAACCTGGTATTGAACTCACAACTTTTTGGGTCAAGTCGCAGAAACTAAACAACTTCGCCCCAAAATGTCACAAATGAGCGAACCTTAGTTACAGTTCCTAGGTTCGAGCGCGTTATCTGGACTGACTAACAGCTTGAACAAGGTCAGGACGCTCAAACCGGCACAGTTTCGAGCTCGCACAACCATCCTGAAAGGGATACATATGGCTCTCTTTGAGGATGGTTATCACTCATAAGGCTTGAGTCAACCCATGGTATGGTTTTCGGGCACTTTCCAGAGGTGCCGCACACTGGGATCGCCTCCTCTAGACTGATAGCATCCTGGCAAATCGACCATGGTGAGATTCGAACCCGGGCTTCATAGTTAGAAAATGAACGTTCTAACCACTCGGCCATATGCGCCTCTCTCTTCTTTCTTTCTTTCTTTATATATATATATATATATATATATATATATATATATATATATATATATATATATATATATATATATATATATAGTAGTCATCCACATACAAGCGTGTTTCGCTGTATCACAGCTCATCAGTGTGACTAGACGCATATATATATATATATATATATATATATTCTATTTTGGCCATTTCATTATACTTTCTTACTATTTAAAACTTTTGTTTTCGTATTTCTTCAGTCGCTATCTTTCGTTTACTTTCTTTTTCTATATTTTCTTTTTATTGCTATCTTCCTATCTATCTATCTATCTATCTATTAGTATTTGTTTATATTTTTAGATGAGGTATTATTTACAGTATTTACATTATTCGGACTATTGACCTCAACTTTGTTGCCATTTTTACGACGTTTCGGCCGTTGTAAGCTCCGGCCTTTTAAGGTGCTAGGTATTTCGAACCGAACCCTTTATTACAATCACTGGTGTATATGAACCCCACTCCTTGCTTAGTCGTGCCTCTCTTTTGATAGTCATGAGTTATCTCCCTCTAACCTTGTAACTTACTTGTTTACCACTGGTGTAACCTGGTTTACTCTCATACTTCCTTTCTTTATTTCGTACTTTTTTCTTTCACTCGCTTTTTCTCTCTTCTATTTTCTCTATCTCTGTCCCTCTTTTTTCTTGTCCCTCTCTGCCCCACTTTCGATGTCTTCCAATTGTTGACATTTCTACTTTTCTCATTTCGGAATTACATCTTCTCTCTTTCTATCTCGCATAACACACACTCAATAAGTCCCGGGTCTGATATTTAGATGGCGCTACTAATAAAAAATCAATATGATTTTTATGAATTACTATCCATCAAATATCATGTGATCAAAAAGTTGGGCCCAATCGGATTATTAGTTTACAAATTAGTTATATAAGTGAAGCTATTGTTACAAATTTTCAAAACAATGGAAAAATCTTAATTTCGTGAGTTGATAAAGCATTGCTTTCTGATGGAAGATAATACTGTTCAAGTAAAGCAGTGGCTTGATAAGTGTTTATCGGACGCTGCTCCTTTGGTAACAACGGTTAACAAGTGGTATGCTGACTTTAAGCGTGGTCGTGCAGACACAATTGATGCTGAACTCACAGGCTGCCCCAAATCGGCAGTTGTCCTGGAGACCCTCCTAAAGAATCCACAAACTTTTTTTTGCTGTCGTAAATTGAAGTTACGTGAGATAGCAGAGAAGTTGAACATATCAGAAGGCAGTGAATTCACCATTTTGCATAACCATTTGTCAATGAGAAAGCTGTGTTCAAAGTGTGTGACGCATTTGCTCACATTCAATCAAAAACAACAACGCGTGGACGATTCAGAGCGTTATTTGAAACTGTTTCAACAAAACAAGAAGTAGTTTTTTGCGCAAATATGTGACTATGGATGAAACATGGATCCACCACTTTACTCTGGAGTCAAATCGGCAGTCAGCTGAGTGGACAGTAGCAGGTGAAAACGTCCAAAGCAACCAAAGACGCAAACATAAGCATGCAAGATTTTGGCCTCCATATTTTGGAATGCGCAAGTTAGTTTGTTCATCGATTACCTTGAGAAAGGAAGAAATATCAAAAGGGAATATTATATAGCATTATTAGTGCGTTTGAAGGAAGAAATCCCCCAAAACCATCACAAATGAAGAAGAAAAATGTGATCTTTCACCAAGACAACACACCGTATTCCAAGTAGATGGAAACGTTGGCAAAACTACATGAATTTCACTTCAAATTGTTTCCGCATCCACCCAGAAAAAAACCCCCAGAGTCCACTGGCTGCTTGCAGACCTCAAAATAATGCTCGAGATTTGGCTCCAATGAAGAAATGATATCAGAAACCGAGACGTATTCTGAGGCCAACGCGAAATCGTTCTACAAAAAAGTGTTAGAATCAGTGTATCACACTGTATGTTGATGAATAAAGTCCAATTTAGCCTAAATGTTGTTGCTTTATTAATTAGACCTGGGATTTATTGAGTGACGTGTTAAACATTTTTCTCATTATCGTTTTTTCATTTTCTTTACATATTTCCTTGATTGTTGTCGCTTCCTTTCACTTTTTATTTATTTCACCGTCTTGATTCCGTGATTTCTTACAGTGTTTACGATCCATTTCTCATTATAAGTTACTGTTCGATCAAGAAATGGATCATTCAAATTTTGAAGGTGCAAAATCGAACACTTCAAATATCGACCTCTTTGACTGTCACTGAATTCACTTAAAACCCATTTATCAACTTTCTTCCCAGTGTTTTTTAGATGATCCGATATTGACACTCATTATCTGGGACATTTCTTTAACGTGGGTTTTGGTCTACTAATGTTTTTAGATGCTGGTTGCAGATGAACATCCTCTTTCACCTTAATTATCAAGACATTTATACCCACTGGGGAACTTTATAAACCAGCGCTGTTTAGTACGATTACATGTAGATCATTTACTACATGGTTGTCGTTATTTTAAGAACTAAGGTACAAAAGAAAAAAAATTGAAATTTTTCTATTTCACTGAAATAACTGTTAAACTATTGTCTTTCTTTCTTTCTTTCGTTCTTTCTTTCTTTCATTTTCTGAGTGAAACCAAGTAGCCTTTTTATATGACTTTTGTCTTTCTAAGCGATCAACACGAAATATTATTTATGATTTACTGGCAAGGCGTAACGGCCATATAAAGTAACAAAGGCTTTTAACATATTATTCTTTGACCAGTTTCAAATTGATTATTTTATACCAAGCATTTGGAAACAGTACTTGCAAACGTGCGTTGTAGTGTAATGGATATCGGCTCGAACGGAGAAATTGGAGAGCAGAGTTCGAATTCGTTTCATTCCCTTACTCACAAATACCCTTGGAAAAAGTATTAATCTATCTCCCTCCCCCAGCTCTGGACTGAATAGCAAAAGAAATTAGGTTCTTTAGCCTTTGTTGGCAACCAGTGTACGGTAGAAAGTAATGATAACCTACTGCGGGAAAATCTTATGTCATGGATCTAAAGGGATATGACCATTCAAGCGGGTACCATGTAAAGACTTAAATGACTTAATTGAAAATTAAAAAAATAGTAACGTTAATTCTGAAAAGGTAGAGTAAGTGTTCTGGTGCCGTATTTACAGTGAATGTACTCTTCCTACTCCTTTAATACTAATCTGCGTGACTTCCCTGGAAGAAGTCGTGAGGCAGTCTAGACACAATCTAAAGGCAGTCGTGAGGCAGTCGAGACGCAGTGTAACGGACGTACACTTCTATTTGCTGACTACTAACACTCTTACTTTGTATATACGTTCTGTTTTTCTAATACACTGGTTGAACCTACCTTCTTGTTTTCCGTGTCTTTCTTCCTGGCCCTAACAGTAAGGATGATTTTTGGCATTAGGATACGAACGTGTTCCAGAGAGAGGGATACCCTTGCAACGGTCGAGATGTGCTTTTTACCAAAGAATATCGAGGACATCTGAAATGCCTTAAGGAAAATAGAACGACATAAAAGGTTGCTAAGAACCAGGAGTTGACATCTGTAATATTTGAAGCATAAAATGTGTGAAAAAATTTAAGATTTACAAGAATCTGGTGAAAGCAGTGAGTAACAGTCCTGGCAAGTGTGAGTAAACTGATGGAGGAAAATGAATCACAAACATAAATATGGGTTACGAAGAAAAATACATTTCTATCAGCCAAAAGCAGTATAAGAAATATATAACACCGACTAAATTATTGTAAATCCCCTTATATTTATGAATGAAAAATTAAGAATAATTAAAGTGTATACAGTTTTTCTTGTATGTTTCATTTTAAATTTGTTTAATGACTGTCTGGATAATTATTTTGAAAAATACAAGAATTGTCTGAGTGTTTTCTTACCTTGAATTAATGTTGATTGCTAAGATATAAAGTAGGTACCTCCACTCATTTTCGATACTTAAATTGAAATTTTAAAAATAAATAAGTTATCTTCAATCATTAAAATTAGCTTTAATTGAAACCCAAGCTATTAAATTTAATAATTCTAGTAAGCAAAACATACTGGTGTATTTTTAACCGAAATTATATTGATTGAAATTTAAAATTTTTAAATTTACCAGTTTTTTAAAATATACCGCCATTTTTGTTTGATTGAAACATTACGTAAACAGTAGCCAAATTTCTGTTTTAAAAATCTTGCAAAAATAAAATATACCTCGCTGACACGTTATTTAAGTCAATTTTTAAAATTAAAACTTACATTTATTTGTTTTCAATCATTTAATAATTGCTTACTGCCAGAAATTTGCAATAAAAAAAAATTAATTACGGTAGCCCTGTTTTATGTCAGTCATTCGCAGCGATGCAGATTTACGACTACCGGGTGTTATCAAGATCGCTATGTATGGCGAAATATCGTCCCAAAATTTCCATAATTTTTTAAAAATTATCTTAAATTAGTTAATGCACCTACGGTCACAATTAATTAAAATATTGAGGAATTGAAAAAAAAAATACTTACTTTAGATGTTGAAGGAATTACTTGCAAAACAGGCTGTTAAATTTAAGAAACGTAGAGAATAAAGTATCGTAAGAATGAAAATGCGTTCTTCCATGATTTCCAGTGTAAGGGAGAATAACCCAGAACGCTTGTTAACTTATAAAATCAATTTGACTCATATGGAACATCGTACTTTATAAATTTGAACATATTTCCTCAAATAATTTTTTTTTAAATATACGGGTTAAAAATTTTTATTAATTTTTTTTGATAGACAGTATAATCATCCATTCTTAACTCATAAAAAATCATACAGTTCTTTAAAAGATTTTAAAAATATTTTTAAAACTGTGTGAATTATTATAATAATAAAACAAAAAATGAAAACAATTCTTTTAAAATTTAATTAGTAATCGAAAAATCTTTTTTCTTCAGACTATAATGTCCATAATTTTTATTATTTATTCCACCAATTAAAATCTTATCAAATTAAATTATATCCAAGTTTTATTGCATTTTTTATATTTCTCTTCGGAGCAAATCTTCGGATAGTGCCGGATAATTTTAAATAAAAAAAATAGATGATTTATATTTCCCGATGAGTTCTGCGATTAACTAATAAAAAAGTAAATCGCAGAAAATTAAAATTTATTAAAACTTCATGAATTTACATGGAGGGGGGTGTAACAGAGTTAAAAAAATTTTTTATCAATATTTGAAAAAAATAATAATTTCAAAAATAATTTTATTATTTTGTGAATGAATACTGCAAGTTTCATTAAAATCCGACAATTATTTGATTTTTGCTAGAAATTCCAAATTAAGGTGTTTGTCACCGAAAAAGTGAGTTACGTAAAAAAAATAGTTATGTAATCGATTGTAAACAATGTAAAAATTTCTTCGATTTTCTGCAACGGTAACTCAAATCAAAACAAAATTTTCTGCCAATATTTCGAACATGTTAAAAGGGATTAAAAAATGTTATACAATAAATAAAAATTACTTTGATCTTTCCTCTTAATAATATTATAAATATTTTGATAGAAAAAGTTCGTTATATTAAGTTTTGAACCTTTTCAAATCATACTATGCTGAATTTTTTGTGATGTAATGGAGGTACCTAAAAAGTTACTACCATAAATTGCAAAAAGGAAATGGAAACACAATTTTCGTTGACGCACATGTTGAAGGCCTGTCTGTGTTACCTGCGTCTCCGGTAGTGAGAATATCACGTATTTGTGTGTGTAAAGAAGAAAGTTAAGGTCGATTCTCATTGGTTTAGGAAAAGTGAATTATTGATGACAATAGATTTTAGAGTATGTGCGCTGTGGTGCAATGGATATCGACTTCGAACGAGAAATCAGAGAGCAGAGTCCAAATTTAAATCGAATTCGTTTTATTGAATTACCCTAAGATATTAATCCATCTCTTCTCCCTCCAGCTATGGCCTGAATAGCAGGTCAGATTAGATCCTATAGTCTTGGTTGGAAACCAATCTACCGCAGAAAGTAATGGCAATCTACTGCGGGAAAATCTTTTGCTTAGTCAGTCATATCTCGAAAGAGACATGATCGCCCAAGCGTGTATAATTTATAACAATCAACTGACTCATAATTGTTATAATTATTTTATTATAGTTATTTTCGATACGATAGTTAATTTTTATTTATTTATGTTTTATGGACACGACGAAGTGACAGTATAAATACGTTTTTAATTATCTATTTCTTCATGGAAGCGCCAGCGGAAACTTAAGAAGAGCAATATTCGGCCACGTTCTGTAATGGCATGGATCATAAAGAAATGTGAACATCGGCCTTGTTTTATTGTAATGCGAATTGGAAGGAGTGAATTATAACCACCTTCCATCCTATGCGCAATTTTACAGCAGAAGAATGCATCAGTTATTTCCGTAATGGTGAGAGCATATCATCAAAACTTTTTACTTCTTTTTTGTCTATTTTAAGTTGCTTTGTGTAATCTTCTATTTTTCTTGACAAATAGAAAATCTAGAAAGACACTGAAAAATTGCTCGTTTTCAAATAACGCATTCTACTTGAGTTTTCGACAAGATTTTCGTTTCAGAATTTCAGTCTTATTCTTTATTAGAAAAACATTAAAAGATCAATTGCAAGGATAATATATAAATCTTAGTAAAAAGTATAGTCTAATATTGAAATTGACGGGAAAAGATGAAAACTGAAATAAAAGAATAAAACCAGAAAAATAAAGTTAAAAAATTAATGATTATTAACAAAGTCGGGGAATGCTCTTGATACAGATGTGTGCGGCACTCCCGGAAGTGGGTTCCACTATATTGGCAGACTACAAATATAAACAAAGTGAATATTACGTATGAGGCAGTTTTGTAGACTCGGAAGTTACTACAAATACAGTTCTCACTTCTATTTTACTGATGGTGAGAGTCTTAGCAAATGGCATCAGAAGCGATCAGTTCGTTTTTATGGGTGTCACATAATGGAAGATAAGTGTCATTGTTTTTGCTACAGTTTTGATAAGATACAGATTTATGAATGGAAAACAAAAATAGTTTCACACACCAATGTTCATCCCGACAATTATTGCATATAGAAAAACTGGGGACTAAAAAATAAAGGATTCATACGTAGCAGACACTCAGAAAAAAAATGAAAAAAATGGAAAATAAGCTGAATAAAACGAACAAAAGTTAGTAACGTAAAATTATAATAAATTGACCGGGAAAATATGCAATCATGTTTTGGAACAGATTGTATTTTTTGCTGTTGATTGATTATGAGCTATAAAAATCGGAAATATATAGTCGAATAAATGGCATAAAAAGTAGATTTTGGAACATACTATATTTTTCTTGTTCTGATTGATTTTGAAGCATACACAACGGGAAAAATATATAGCTGAATAAATGGCAAAAAACAAAGTTACTTAACCACAAGTCGGAGTGAGAAAAATATGGAAGCATATTTCGGAACTGACTGTTATTTTTCCTCTTCTGGTTCAGATTTTTGTCAAATAAAAACTTTCATTATTTATTGTTTATTCAAAACCGATGGTGAAGTTTATTATTTCCATAGGCTCGAGCGTGCACACACACATACACACACTGAAAATGTCAGCTTTTATAATAAAATTGACTCTAAACAAAAAATATTGGCAAACAATTCATAATACAGGGGGTTCCTAAAAGCTAATATAATTTCAGATGTGACTATATGAGTAACTACATGTCCCATGAAAAGAAAATTGAATAAGATTAATGAGGCATTATAATTATTTTTACATTATTCGGACTGTTGTCCTAATCTTTTCAGCAATATTCACATTTTGACCTACTTTTTTTGATTAAAAATTCGATTCAAACCGTTTATTTCGATCACAGGAGTATCTTTTCCTCGTTCAATGACTGAATTTTATGTTTTATCTGAGCTCATATTGCAATCTTGATGTTGCTGGTTTTCTCTAGCATTCCATATTATTGGTTCATATATTGGGTTTATTTTCTATGCTTGTCCGATATAAGAGATTTTTGTGGCCCAGCATACGAAGTTTTCGTATTTTTCAGTAGTGTTCTCTATCTGTTATTCTAATTCATCCCACAAGGGACAGTGATCTCCTTTTCTCCTCTATATGTGGTCAGCTACGCCTAATTCTTATCAATTTCCCTCAGGTTACGTCCTTGCTATGTTCTTGCAGCCTTATCACACTACGGTCACGATGAATGCAATCAATCAGCGAAACTTTAGAAAGCAAATCATAGGGAAAACACAACTATAAAAAGAGTACAAATGAGCCAGCTTCGAAAAACAAGCGTTGGTAGAACTACGAGTTATAAGCGGAAAATAAAGATCTAAATGGCATAGAGGGCGTAATAAAGAAAGTAATAAGAAGCGAGTATAATTCTTTCCCCAACCCATGTGGATTATCTAAGAGTCAGTGAGCAGTTGCTATGCAACTCCGAGGAAATTAATAACCAAAGACATAAAATCCACCTAGAGATCTCTGCATCAATCATAGGTTAAGAAATCAAGAATTCCAAACAAAATTGCGCTATACTAAAAAGAAATCCATAATGTAATTAAATCTGCAAGGATAGCAGTCTGTCAGTAGCGAACTCGGTTTAAAAATAGTAGTTGCCATGAGATAAATGCGGCACATCTACAATTACATTACTTCATTAATTTTTCAAAAAGAATAAATTTGTTTGTTTAACGGCATATCAACTACTTATGGATCGTTTAATGCATCTTGTCAAGATTAACAAACCCATTCTCGACAGGGATTGCTATTCTTTACAAGAAGATGATTGGGTTTGTTATTCTTTAGACGAGAATAATCGGATTCGTATTCTAAACATGAATATTTTGGTTCAAGTAACTGTTTTCATATACTGTTTAAATCTATTAACACAGATATCTAGGAACGTCAAGATAGGTACGTTCAGGTGTAATATAACAATCTAACCCCACCCGAGGAAGGTTGATGCAAGCGATGGTGTTTCCCGTCGGTGAAGGGGTCGGCGAACGACAAGACAGGTGGTTGAGAAATACATCCTGTCGGGGCCTGGAGCGGATGTCGTTTGACCTTATTTCCGACAGCGGCGGAAATGACTACGGAGGCAAACAGATCAGGTGTCTCTTAGAATTACGTAGGCGTTGCGTGGGCGAGGCAAAACCGGAAGGAAAGTCCCGGTTCTAGAAGACTATATAAAGACCTCGACACACGGATTCGCCAGCAGAGAACGGCCAGTGGAAGCAGAGAGACACCACAGGCAAGACTACACTCCCGTCGACCCATTCTATGTGCGGTCTCACTCTTCCACTCTCTATTCCACACGGGTTCGTCGTCAGTAATAAAAATATAACCTTATATTTTTATATATGCGTGTTTGTTGTTTGTCGTCGTACGGCGATATATAACATAGGGAGGTTATGAAGCCATTATTTTGGAAGGATAGATAACCAGCGATTGACTAATGGAAGAACAATTCACTTATTCGACAATCATTAAAATGTGAAATATGTAAGACATTTATGAATTGGACAATCAACATATAGAATTATATTGGGCAAAGCGTGAGGCTAAAATTAAGAAAATTACTTTTCTACCTAGTTATTTAGGTCAATTCACGTAGATGGAACGAAATACGGTTATGGTTAACAGGTTAATTGGCGTCTATAACGTAATCACCTGTAATGCAATCACTTGGGATGAGCGTTGTGGTGTTCGAATTCCAGTCGAATTTGTTGCACTTACACAAAAGTACCCTTGGAAAAGATATTAATCCATCTCCTTTCCCTACGGCTACATGTTAAACAGTAGGACAGATTGGGCTTTTTAACCTTGTTTAGTAATAAATAAAATATCCTCCAAACTTTTCAAAGAAAGTTTTATTGTCAAAATCTTTGGTGTTGTTAAGAAGGCAGACTAAAGCTTGTTTAATTATTAAATTATGTTTTAATTCTATTTAGAACGTTCAAAATTAGGCTAAAAATTTAAAATATTTTCAGATCAGTGCGTCCTTCTTTGCAGAAGGACGCTCAAATTTCCTGCATGGTCCTACTTTGTCGACAGAAAAACACGATATATATATATATATATATATATATATATATATGTGTGTGTGTGTGTGTGTGTGTGTGTGTGTCTTGTTTAAAATTAAATGCAAAAGTAAACACACATTCTTCAAATATGATATTAAAAACTTTTACTCATCAATATCTGAGGAAGGTTTACTGGAAGCATTTAATTTTGCTAAAATGTACAGACAAATACCATCTGTGCATATTGACATAATATTACATTGCCGAAAATCTATACTTTTCCACAAAGGTATAGCATGGATCAAGAAATCCAACAACGGAGCATTCGATGTACCACAAGGATCGTATGATGGAGTAGAAATTTCAGAATTGATGGGAATATACATTTTAAGCAAAATAAACAAAATAATCCATATTGACAACCACAGATTATATAGAGATGACGGATAAATAATAGCACCATCCAGCAAAAGAATGAATGATAAATTAAGGAAAACGCTTTTTAAATTATTAAAAGATCTAGATTTTGATATTACAGTGGACACAAATAATAAAGTGGTACAATATTTAGATGTAGAACTTAATTTACAAACTGGAAATGTCTCGTCATACATGAAAACAAACATTAAGTTATCATACATAAATACAATGTCCAATCATCCAAATAATATAATTAAACACATTTACAAAGGAATAGAACGCAGACTATCTAATAATTTGTCAAATAAATTTAATGAAAAGAAAAATATATATGAGGATGCACTAAAAAATTCTGGTCATAAAACATTTTACAATATAATTCTCAACCAAACAGATAAATCAAAAACAACAATAGAAAACGAAACATTATCTGGTTCAACCCACCATTTAATTTAGAAGTAAAAACCAAAATAGGACAAATATTTTTAAACTAATAGACAGACACTTTCCAAAAGAATCAGAACTAAACAAAATTTTCAACAGAAGCACAATCAAACTAAGTTATAGTTGCACTAATAATTTAGATAGTTTCATAAAAACAAAACGCCAGAAACTTAAATAGCATCGTACAAAACAAAACCACCAACAAAGAATGCAGCTGCAAGGACAAAAATAAATGTCCTCAACAAGGTCTCTGCAACACAAAAGAAATAATTTACAAGGCAGAGGTACATGACCCAGATGGCCAAAACAAAATATATTTGGGCTCAACCAACGACACCTTTAAGACTAGGTGGTTCAACCACAGATCTACAATTAAAATAGAAAAATTAGAAAAACAATACAAAATTGGCTAACCACGTCTGGAAATTGAAATCAAAATATGGAAAAGACCAAGACATAATGTAGAGCATTGTAAAAACAGCCAGGCCTCACAATGGTGGACAAATATGTAGACTGTGCCAAGAAGAAAAATTAGAAATTATGGTATACCCAAATAAAGACGAACTGTTAAACGAAAGAACAGAAATTATGATTAAATGCATTCACACTAAGAAATACCTCTTAGGTTCATACAACCATGGATGAAAACGTCATAATCCGTTTCAATTTAAACAATGTGCGTTCATAAATTTCCTGCCACGTGAACGTTTAAATAAAACACCGTTACAAGAGCGTTCTTAAAAAGAAAAACGCTGAAAGGTAAAATCAGTTATTAAAAATCGCCTGAAGACAACACTCATGGTAAAAACCTGGGTATCAAAATAACTCGTTTAAAAATGGCATATATATATATATATATATATATATATATATATATATATATATATATATATATATATCCAAGTATAGTTGATATATGGATGGAATAATATTCCGTATCAAAACAGAATAGTTTCGAAACAAAAGTGATATTATAGCATTTGATCTCCACCTATGTATCTGTCATCGCACCTGCTTTCTCAGCTTTCTATTGTTCCTTTCTAACTAGCTTGTACTCCTCACTCTTTTCTAATTAATCTTTATACATTTATGTAACCCCCTGCACATCAGTGGCGTTTCCGCCTTGCTCGGGGTGAAATGATTAAATATATATATATATATATATATATATATATATATATATATATATATATATATATCGTTATCCGCAGACAGATCTGTTTCGTAGTACCACAGCTTATCAGTACAACTAGACATCCGACTACTTTTACCCGCGCTTGAAACCCGACCGAATTGTCGCCAGTCGGCCATTCTATCACTGAGCTATTGTAGAAAGAGGCAGACATTTAGCGTCTGATATACCATGTATACACATGCCAATAGTTAGAGTGTTCTAATTCTCTTAATTGGATGTTCTCTTGCATGGTTCTTGTTTTGAAGAACTCGGGAGAACTTTCAGATCCCTCCAGTTTTCACATTATCAGCCTCATATCGAATTTTGGCAAAGTGTTAGAGGCCATCATCAATGTTGAAATGGTCCAACATCTCATAGCCCTATTTTTCGACAGACATTATGGCTTCCGCTTCCCCAGGTCTTCCGGCCATCACTGAGTACATATATCAGAATCGATCTGAACGGCGATGCTCGAGCAGATTGGATTTGACAGGGTCTGGCACGCTGACTTTCTCTTGCAAGCTAGTATATCTGGACGCTTGTTTCACTTCATAAAGTCGTATCTAATGAATCGCATATTGAAGGTCGTGTTGAATGGACATGCTTTCAGATCCTATCATACGAACGCGGGTGTTTCTCAAAGCTCTATATCCTAGGTCCTACGTCTTTTCTGATTTTCATCAACGATCTCCTTGATATAATCAGTTCCCAAGTAGGTGTTTACGCTGACAACACCACCCTTTACTTCCGCCTCGTTAAAAATCGTTAAAAATCTGCCAATGCTAACAAAACAAATCTTGCTGCTGATCTAGAACAAGAACCCCAGTCAAATGATGAAGGGGTAAGAAATGGCTCGTAAAGTTTAATGCTTCCAAAACGAAACTGCTGCCCTTTAACCACGATAGACACTTTTTCCTACTCGCCATCAGCATGGATTACGCTAGCCTCCTTGAAAGCAATACACTGCGCCTCCTCGGCCTCACTCACTCAGCTGACCTTAAATGGAACGACTACATTGAATTAATAGCTAAATCTACTAATATTCTAAATTCTAAATCTAGAATATTGGGTCCCTGTACCAGGCCAGGAAGAGTTTTCTTTTCTGAATCCATCATGCACACATATAAATCTACCATCTGTCCCTGCTTTGAATACTGCTGTCATATCTGGTCGGAAGCCCCTGCTATTAATCTTGGGGTTCTCGACAGGATACAAAAGAGAATGTAATGTAGTCGATCCTGACCTGGCGGCTCGACTCCAGTTTCTCTCACCGATGAGGTATGACTCCCCTCTGTCTATTCTAAAAATACTTTCACGGAGTAAATTTACTCGAGCTACTAGATTAACAACAAGGCCCCACCTATTTACAGTGAAAACAATCATTAGTAACAAAAACTTCTACTCATCACCTTCTTTCTTTGCACTTTCCGCCTGTGGAACTCCCTTCTGTATTCTTGTTTCTCTTATAGCTACAATCTGCGAAAATTTAAATGCAACATCAATTGTCTCTTTGATTCCCAACCTTCCTCTCCCTTTTCACTTTACTCTCACACAGCTCTCTTCACATCAGTGTTCCATTTCTTCTTTTACCCATTCTCCAACACCTACTGTGATCTGTTCTCTCTTTCTATTCACTCTCCTATTTTGTAACCCCCTACTCACCAGTGGCTCACCAGATCTGTCTTGCTTGCGATGAGATGATTATAAAAAAGATATATGCATTTACTTTGTTCTTCGATAGGTAAATATTTGTCGTTTGTATTCTAATTTACCTGGTTCAGTGATAGGTATATTTGTGATTTATATTTGAATATACAAGCATTTATTTATGTAAAGCTATTATTTTGGGAGGATAATCTAACCAGTGATTGACTGAAGGAAGAAAAAATCATTAATTCGACGGAAATTAAAATATGAATCATGTAATACATTTATGAATTGAACAAAGTGCAGCGCCTCTCTGGATGGTTGCGTGTGAAAGTGCCAAATGAAAGACTGTTCACGGTACAAACGATATGTAGCAATAAGAAAAGGTTAATTTTTTGCGAAATGAAAAGTGAAATACGCTTAATATGTCATTGGGGTTCTGCAATGCGATCACCGTATAATATCCTTTCAATAACTAAGTTATTTTAAATGTTTTTTCATGGAAAATGAATAAAATGCTATTTTAATTGTTCATTTATTAATAAACGATTTCATTTATATTTCCAGCATTGCTTTCAATAAATATAACATATTTTATCAAGCCTTTGGCATTCCTTACATGAGAATAATTAGTTTCATTGTTCTTGACATAGAAATGGTGGGTTTGTAAAGGGCTTCGTCAACAATTGTAATCACGTCTGGCACAAGAAATTCTAAATGTACCAATTACGTCGATTTGGCCTCTAAATTATTTCAGAAACCTTCACAATATTTATATTAGAGTGAGTAGATAATACTCAAGACCCAATAAATAAAATAACGACACCAATTGTAACCAAAATAAACATGTATTAACGAATATACAAGGCTAGAGAAAAGCATGCATATAACTGTCAACAAAAGTGAAGAAGGAAAACGAGTTTTCTCCCATAGACTGCAAAATTGAGAGAAAGTCAAATGTTCTTGGGATTGTTGCTTGAAATAAAGTTTGTTCCGGGAAGAATCATCGATAGTATGTTCTGTATAATGAAGGTTGTCACATGTTCCATCAATGGCTTCCTGCCGTTGGATTCCCAATGAAGTTTGTATATGGGAATATGCGTAGTGTGTACATACATGTATGTGTGATAAATAATTCCGTGCCGCCGACTGCTACCTGAAATCGGGTGCGGATGTGTATGTGTGAGTGAGATTTACGCATGTCCCCAGCTACCTTGATAGCTGGGGTCCCACTAAAGATTTAAAACGTGTGTGCCATGCTTAAACAGTCGTCTCTAGGACCGGATTGACAGCGCAGGAAAAATGGATTTACACGTGCACACAAAATGATCGGCCAATATTAATCAATCTGTCTGCTAACGTGACGTGTCCCGAGGATGAAAGCAGGCAAGTAAGTGTGAATGATAATGAGACACTTACAGGTTTACTTAGCTTGATAAGATCTCATTAAATGCCGAAATTTAATTTTCTTGTAACCATTAGTAATTTTTTCCAAAGTTGTATTGTTGATCACTTTTTACTATGAAAACGCATCGCTGGTATTTTTTCTATAAAAATATATTTTCAGATGTTCTTAATATTTTTATCCCAGTTTTATCCAAGTTTCATATGTTTGTAATATTTTCATCCCAGTTTTTTGCCCCAGTTAAAACAAAATAGATGTATTTCATACAATTTATTTTGTATTTATTGCTAAATGAAAATAGAATGGTTCTTTTGTTAATATTACTTGACAGAATTTTACAAGGTAGCCAAGAAGCCTTTGTTTCGACCAGTCAATAAGAAGAGACTAGCATAGGAAAGAGAGCACAAAAACTGAACACCAGAACAGTACATTTGATGCACATATTATTGTGCAGTATTAACAAAAGAACCACTCTATTTTCATTCTCAATTATTGACTTGGCAATAAATACTAAAAATAGTATGAAATACATAATTTCTTTTAAAAAACTGGGGTAGCCTAAATATTATGGCATATAGTATAAATGCAGGATGTTATAATTTAAATTAATAAATTTTTTTATTTTAAGTAATTGTTTGATATTTTTAATTAGTTTGCCATTTACTCATATTTCAAAAGCACAGATGAACATTTCAAGCAGTTCAATATAGTTAGAGAAATCGTTTGTGTACAATGGATGATTATTCAAATCTGCCCGTCATGTCGTCTACCTCGAATCATCTAACAAATTCTTTTCAATGAATAACTGTTTGTATGATTCTAAATTCTCCTCAGAAAGTAAATGTTTTTAACTTAGTCTTTGTGATCTTCAGCTTTGCAAATATGCGATCAGTGAATGATAGTAAGGACATGTATTTTAAAGTACTTATTCCTTTTTATTATTAAAAGAGTTACCTGCTTTTGTTTATAGAGCGAACTTTTATTTAGTATAGAGAGCCTACTTTATCAGGATCCTATTTCTTATCGGGCAATCTGACACCGTGGACAGTTCACCACTGGCTTCTGTCGCGGGACAAAACAATGAAATCTGCACACTTTATAAATGGTGTGATGCTTTCTAAAAAGTCAAAACAAGACACATATAGAAGATATAGACGTTGGTTAGTTTCTGACTTGACACACAGAGTTGTGAGTACAATACCAGGCTACAGCCGTGTTGAACAAGTAACTTGCAGGGTTAGAGGGCGATAACGCATGACTTCTAATCGAGACTTTACACAAGGAATGAGATTGATTAACCACAGTGACTGAAATAAAGGGTTCGGTTCGAAATTCCTAGATCCTGAAGAAGACCGGAGCGTACAACGGCCGAAACGTCGAACAAATGGCAACAAAGAAGAGGACAAATAATGAGCCCGAATAATGTAAATACTGTAAATCACACATGTTCTGTTACAATAAGAAGAATGTAGAAAAATGTCTGAAGCGAACTGAGGGTATATGAACACCAGAGGAAAAATACAGCTATTACGAATTATATCATTACTAGAGAGAAGGTAAGATATGCTTTAATATCCTGACCAGACGGCTAATAACATATTTAAAAACAGAATTAGCCAAAAAAGTACAAACAGGTGGAATATTGAGGATGCCAGGAACATGATAAGGTTGAAATCCAACGCTTAAGAGAAACAAAAAGAAAACAAAATTGAAATTGTAGCCTTCTGATTAGATCTGTTAACTCTAAAGATCAATGTCTCACAAAGGTACAAGGGCATCCTTCCAAAAGCATATCCTTAATAAAATTAGTGATTAATAGAATACTGATAAGCGTATCTTCAAGTCACATAACATCTAGGTGACATATATTAGAAAAAAAAGTCAACATAACAGGTTCCACTATATCGGCAACTCAGTTTAATTTAGAATACATTAACATTCCAAATCAACTGAAGCATAATACAGGGGTTAATATCAACAACAGGCTAAATGCGCTTCCTCATATGAGTATCAGGGCTGGTTGATTATTTTCTTTCCTTTAGAAACTCAATATTGCACTTAATTTACAAGCTGGGACTTAATGTGGTAAATAATGATTTAAAAAGTTAAATTCATAGATTTTATGAATTTTTGAGCATTTAGTTTTAAATACCGTCTCAAAAATATACAGAAATATCTAATTTCCTCAGGTTATTGTTTACAAACTGACACAACATTTTAATATTTCAATAATAAATCCAAATAAAGTTGATATATTTTGCATTAGACACATTTAATTGAAAATATATATTAAAGCCAGAATTTTATTTATGAATCGCCACAAGCAAAATACGCATTTTTTACTTTATTCGGCAAGTAAAAACTATAAAAAAGTAAACGATTACAAAAATAGCTAATCAATGAATAAAATATGTTAGTTCGTATTTAATAAAAGCAAAAATAGACAAAAATGCATATAACACCAAAATTCTGCTGGGTACAATCTATAAAAATTAATGTTTTAAATTTGCAATTGTTATTGAAAATCAAACTAAAACTACTGCACTGTATAACATATTTCGCCATAATATCGCTAAATTGTTCAGTATAATTTTCATTTGAAGTAAATTAAGGTTTTATTTGATGGCACAATGATTTAGTAATAATGTGCTTGTGTCATGCATCTTGTCCATATACAATTTGTAAAGCTTCAGTAAATTATAAATTTTATAAGTCCATGCTATAAGGATTTCATTGATCACCGGAACGAAATTCAAAGTCTATGATTGAAAGTCTTATTTGATGGCCCAATAATTTAGTAATGATGTGCTTGTGTCATGCATCTTGTCCATATACAATTTGTAAAGCTTCAGTAAATTATAAATTTTGTAAGGCCGTGCTATAAGGTTTTCACTGAACACCAGGAGGTAACTCTAACGTCATTGATTACAGATTTTAGGTGGTTGTTAGTGAGGTTGGAAAAGTGTATAAAATGGACCAGAATTCATTTGCAACTTGTAAAATCAAAATGACTTCTTTTAAAACGTGTAATGGAGGCCGTATTGCGTGTTCTTGAAAGCAGACCCACGACGTCTATGGACATGGAGAAGCCCAGGAGGCGACACGAAAAACCAAATAGAGTAGATAACCATAAACAGGAGATTCAGAAACATAGTGGTTCAATGCATAACCTATCCAGGCGCTGACTGCACAAGCGATCATGTACCAGTCATCTGCAAACTGAGGGTGAAACTCCAGAGAATGAAGAAGCCTACTGCAGCACCAAGACTGAAATACAACACGATCGTGAATGACCTCAACCTACAGAAAGAATACACTTAACAGCATCAAAAACAAATAGGAAGAACAATTTGGAAAAGGAAACTCAAAATGGGACTCACTAAAGGAAGCGATAGTGACATCAGCGAACAACATTGCCCCAGAATAAACCAGACGTAGAAGAAAAAACGAATGGATGAGTGAAGAGATTCTCGACATGATGCAAAGGAGACAGAAAATGATGCCAAGACATGGAATGGAATACATGAAAGTACACAAGGAAAATAAGAAGTAAATGCAGACAAGCTAAAGAGGTATGTCTCAACAACAAATGTGCAGAAGTAGAGAGAGTGAGCAGGACTGATAACGCAGACATGCATAAAGAAATAACTGACAGGACAAAACACCTGCTCCTCAACAGAATGTATAAAATCCAAGGATGGAACAATCACATTGGAGATAGAGAAAATATTCGAGCGATGGAAGGAATATATAAAATATCTTTTCCACGACAAGATAGAGCAACCGGTAATACACAAAGATGAGAACGGACCGGAAATATTAAAGTCCGAAGTGGAAACTGCAATGGCCAAACTCGATAGCCATGGAAGAATTCGGCATAAAGAAAATTACAGAAATAATAAATGAAATTTATAATAGTGGTGAAATACCAGACAACCTAAACAGGTCGATTTTTATAGCACTGCCTAAGAAGCCAGGTGAAAACGAGTGTAAACTCCAAAGAAAAATCAGGTTAATGAGACAAATTACAAAACTGATCGTCCGAATCTTGATGAAAAGAGCGAGAAGCAGAATCAGGCTAGAGACAGGACAAGAACAGTGCGGGTTCATCAAAGACACTGAAACAAAGAACACCACAGTTATGACTAGGATGCTCTCCACAATTTTAACAACATAAGTTACGCAGATGATACAGTGCTGATAGCAGCCGCGAAAAGAAAACTACAAGACCTCATAAAAAAGGAGATGAAGAGAGTGACAAGAAAGGATTACAAATAAACTGCAAGAAAACCGAATGAATGGTCATCAACAAAGAGAGTAGCCCAAAATGACAAATACAGGTGGGGGATACTAAAATCAAGCAGGTACAAAAATTTAAATATTTGGGAAGTGTTCTAAAAGAAGACGGAAAGTGTGACACAGAGATCCGAATGCGAATTGGCATGGCAAAGGACGCGTTTCAGAAGCTGAGTAGAGTATTAAACGACAGGAAAATTTTGCTAGAAACAAAAAAAGTACTGGTTTGTTATGTGATGTCAGTTCTTCAATATGGCAGTGAATGCTGGATAAATTCAACAAAAATAAAGGAAAAAACTTGAAGCAACTGAAATGTGGTTCTACAGAAGGATGCTGCGAATATCATAGATCGAGCATATGAGCAATGATGAGGTTTTGGAAAGAATGGAAACGAATAGGAAATTAATACCAAGCATCAGGAAAAGACAGCTAAATTTCCTGGGACATGCAATGAGGAAGGATGGCTTGGAAAACAACTTGCCAACGAAGATCCACAACAAAAACAAAAAACAAGAACGAATAAGGAAATTAATAGAAAGGAATAGGATGGGAAGACGTCGGGAGGAGGGAAATAACTTGATAGGATTGGTTGCAACTCGAATAAAACCGTATAAAATGCAAGCAGTTTACGACGTAACTTGTAGCCTTGTGAATTTGCATAAATAGAACAATGAAGAAAACCAGTGTGCTGATTGTATAATAGAATGATATCCCTTAAGCAATATCCTAAACAGATGTTTGAATACACTACAGAAGTATGTCATAGATGGCGCCGTAATTCAGACGCATTACCGCCAAATCGACGCCTGCCAATTATTATCAGGAACAAATTAACCCCAGCCTACTCAGCGAGTGGACAATTCAGCTACCTGCAAACTATCAATGTTTAATTTTAAAAAAAATTATAGAAATTTGTATGCGATTCGCCTCAAATATTCAGTTGAAAATCGTTGTGAAAAGAAGACAATCTGCAAAATTCTTTCATCTGTCTTCATATATTTCATCAGATTGGGAAGATGACAACTAATTAATTCATTTAAAATGTATCACTTTTTTTGCACCTTTAGCCGCCTCGTTATGAATCTCCATATTGTGAAATGCTCCTTTTCAGTATGCGGTCTTCTTTTTGTTACTTCAGCATGGTTGTTTGTACGATCCTGAAAGTGAAACCCCAGTCAGCCAAATAGAATTCTATAATTAGTAAACCAAGACAAACAGCCAAACTTTCTAAATATCTCCGACTCAATGCCCATCTAAAAATGTCCTTACTAGGACAGCCAACACCGGTTTAAATCTATGAATTCGACACCAGCGCTCAGTTGTCCTCGCGTTGTGCAGGCTGGTAGTGAGTAGTTCTGGAGTTGAGTTATTACGGTGATGAGTTGGACGATGTTGTGCCGGCGGGGATGAAATGTCCTATAGCACCGTAATTTGGCACAAGAAAGATTCCCACAGTAGTAGTAAAACATACAAGAAAAAAGTTCGTGAAATCTGGAGAATTTAAAGTGGATTCAGGAAAACACTTGAAATTCCCAGATGACATTAGTGAAAAAAACTTTCACCAACAAACGATAATATTCTTAGATGCAACCTGAAATTTGGTAATATACGAACAAACTACTACAAAAAAACACTTAGCAACATTCTAAAATTAAGTGAGAATTTCAAAACCAAAGGATGGTAAACCATGTGCATAATATTTGGTAGCATATCTTTAACGCAGCATATAAATCACATCTGAATAAAAGGTATGACAACAAAATAAAATACAATAAAGTCTTTATCAGAAATGACGGATACAGCTTCATAGTGGTTAAGAGTTAGGCGATCAAATAACATGGAATCATCTGGACATAAACGATTAAAAAATGTTATTTATTTTATCGTATTCTCAAATACAAACACTAAATATTTACCTTACAAATAAATGGAAATTTACTAAAAGTAACACAAGGCTAAATGAATGGAGCATCTAAAGAAGATAGAATGCACTACACAATTGTAATTTACTTAACAAGACAAGCTTGATAACTAGTTTAACACTTCTGTTTAGTCATAGCCTGGTATTGAAATCACAACTCTTGGGGTCGAGTCACTGGAGCTAACCAACGTTTATAGCCACTAGGCCATGTCTCCTTGAAGACATCAGTATAAGACTTTCTGTGACTTATAAACCTAATGTCTCAGTAACAGTTTTTTTAACAGGGCTCATATTGCAATCTTTGATGCTAATGATTTTCTCTACTATTTTTTTTATCAGAACTCATATTGTAAACTTTGACGCTAATGATTTTCTCTAGCACTCCGTATTACTGATTCTCATATTGAATTCAATTTTGTGGCCTAGCATATGCGCTGATTCCTTAAGTTTACGTAGTATCCAGTGGTGTTCTCTATCAATTATATCAATATTTAAATATTCTAAAGTTACATGGAGATAACAATGTAAGGAGCAAAAATAAAAGGGGTTTAATTCATAATTGTTTAAAGTAATATTGCGAGATTAAAAAAGAAAGAAAGAAAGAAAGAATGATGTAATTATACGTATATAAGTCTGGTTTCATAAATATGTATGTGAATGTGTGAACACAATATTTATGTGTATATGGATGAATGTGTATATCTATGTTTATTTAGGTGTACGCACAGACGCATTTGTATGTACATATCTGTAAGTACGGACAGATATATATGTGGATATAAATGTAGGTGCGTAAGTGTGTTCATATGTAGGGTTATATGTATATACGTATTTATGTTTTTGTGAGTGGTCGTGTAATCGCTTTATGGTCACTATTTTCGCGCAATGACCTTTTCTCGCCTTGCCTTAATGATTCTTAACCAAGATAAAGCCAGCATCTCTGTTCTGTATCATGTTACTTGATTTCCATTTCTTTTAAAAGAAATGTTTATTCCGGGAAAATATTTGTACCGAACAGTACTAATATAATATGATCTGAAGAAATGAGCTAATTCAATTCATAGAAATGAAATAATTTATAAACACTTTAAAATGATGTTGAGCTTTTCTTTATAAATATCATATTGCTCTGGATAACATCTACTGTGCTATTTATATAGATATAACACTTAATATTTTATATTAATTAGATCTTGTTGGATTATCCCCGACATTTACGAATTTGACAACATTATCTTTATATATATATATATATATATATATATATATATATATATATATATAGTAAGAAAGTGGAAGAACACATTGATTTAAACCCACTGTTCAACTATTTACTTTTATAAAGAGTGATCGAGACAGAGTAGAGCTTATATTGTAAAACACTTTATATATATTTGAATGTCCAAAACTTATTCACAAATGTTCCCGTCCAGGAAACAATTGACATCATTATCCGTGATGTATACAACCATGCTACTCTCCCATCAATCAATATTAAACCCACTATATTAAAAAAAACTATTATTAGCATGCACCACACAAGTACCCTTTCACGATCCCTTAGGCAATATTTATACACAAATAGATGGTATTGCGATGGGATCTCCTTTAGGTCCCCTCTTTTCTAATTATTATATGGCAAATCTCGAAAATAAAATAATTAATGACAACAATAAACCCTCTATATATGTAAGATACATAGATGACATGTTTGTTTTAGCTAAGAATATCGATCAAATTAAATATCTTAAAAACAAATTTGAAAGTCACTCCGTCCTCAAAATTACATTAGAACTTAATATTAATAACAAACTCCCATTCCTTGATGTATTCATTGATTCTAGCACACATAAATTTACTACTTCTCTATATAGGAAACCAACTAGCATAAATTCGTATCTTCTTAATTATAATAGTGAATGCCCCCAACGATATAAGTTAGCTGTTATAAAAAACTTCAACGCACACAAATGATATCTTCTTCCAAATCTATATTTTATAAAGAATTACACAACATTAAGCAAACACTAGTCAATAATGGATTTCCTAACTCCGTTATTGATCAACAAATTAAAATGTATCTCAACAAAATTAACAATAGCTCTAACAATAATGATAATATTAATAATAATGGTTTACATCAAAATAAACATAACACTATTAACTTATACTATTGCAACCAAAAACATAATAATTATAAACAAGATGAGAAAACTCTCAAAAACATAATACGTAGAAATATTAAACCAGTCGAAAGTAATAATCAAATTAAACTCATTATATATTATAAAAAGTTTAAAACAATTGACCTCATAGTCTATAATAACCCAACAAGCACTAAACTAAATTCTTTACAAAAAACCAATGTAGTGTACCAATTTACATGCCCATTCAGAGATTGCATCTCTGGTACTAATCAAAAACCTAGTACATATATTGGTTTTACTACAAACACGCTCTCCCGTAGACTTACATGTCATCTTTCTGATCAGAGTACTATTAAACAACATTTCTCTGAAAAACATAAACATGTAGGTAATATCAGACAGATTTTGGTCAACAATACGGTGATCCTTACTCATACACACAGTAAGAGGAACCTGCAGATATTGGAGGCCATGTACATCAAATCAAAACAACCAACACTCAATAAAATCAACTTTAAAACAGGAAATAACATATTACGTTGCATTTGACTACATGGTTTTGTTGTTATTTCGCGCTATTTCGCGGTGTGACGTCATAAAAGCGCATCACAAACTTAAGAACTGCGTTTATTATTTTTGGTAACTATTGCCAACACAAAATAAAATCGTCGGTGATGGTGGATTTATAATATTTCAGTTTAAACAACCTCTCTGAAGATGGCTCATGTGAGCCGAAAAGCTTAGAAGAAAACCAATAAATAATTATCCAAATGTTGGAGAATTTTTGTCTTTATTTTCAACTGAAATTAAAGCAAAAATACGACGTTTAGAACGGCTCATGATTAAATATTATAGACATTCATTGTCTCTTATATTTAATAGCATATGTTTAGAAAATTACTTGCTGCCTCGATATACTATATATATATATATATATATATATATATATATATATATATATATAAAGTGGTGGCAATTACTGAATTCAATAAGGTTCAACATTTTTCAAAAGTTTTTATCTACATGTGACAGTTCACTTTTTTAGTAAATTTGCGTTGTCTCTCTCTCTCTCTCTTTCAATATATATATATATATATATATATATATATATATATATATATATATATATACTTTATTTTGAATGGTCAATTTTTCTAAAAGGTGAAGCTATGTTTTTCCTTAACATAGTACGTTTTTTTTTGCCATCATTCCGCACATAATATACGCTCTGGTTCCACTATCTATTAATTGTCAATAATATATATATATATATATATATATATATATATATATATATATATAGAGAGAGAGAGAGAGAGAGAGAGAGAGATGTTTTCGTATTTTTCTTTCCCCACGCTTTGTTTTTTGTTTTAGAATATTTGTTTCCACTTATCTATTTCATCTAATATAGTATTCTTGCTTCTTGCCATACTTTATAACAACTGGCCATCTAAAGAACAGTTCCTAATTCGCTACTTATATTGTTTTATTATTTTTTGTTGATTTTGTATAGATGTAATTATTCAATTACTAATTTTAATCTGTGAAAATCTCACGGACTTCTTATTTTAGTATTCTGAGGAATCTTAATTCTTCAGTTAACTTAAAACGTATGGTATATTCTATGACAATAAAATATCTGTAGAAATTCCCCAGTTGCATCATTAATTATTTGAACTTAACAACTTTAATAAAATATCACAATAACAATCATAAATGTAAAGTTCTTGTTTCATGTCCTTGCTCCTTGCTTGCATTCGTTATGTATTATGTTTATTTATTGCTTGTCTCTCTTCTGCTCGTAATTGTTCTTGTCGCCTTCTCTGCCGTTCATTGCCGCCTCTCTTTGTTGTCTTATTCTTTCTTTCATTTCTATAATTTTCGTCTGAAATGTAATACATTTACAAAATATACTTAATTCATTCATTACAACGAAAGCGTGGAGCACATATATACCTATGTAGGTATTACTGTATTATAATATAAAGACTTCGACTTGCTCTGTTGTTCGTAGCGAGAATTGAAGGACCGATTGGATAAAATAAGTATAAATAGACGGATGAAAAGTATTTTTCTTTATTGAAGGAGAATGAACATGAAGACAGCAAAGAAAAAGTTGAAATTATTATTTAAAGCACAAAAACACTATAAATACAAGCATACTTTCTCATTTTTTATGATAGATGATATATTTACTGTAAGTCTTTTGGTTTTGTATTTCCTTTCCAACGTTTTCTTTCATTAATCATGCGTGTCTGTCTGTGTGTACGTCGCTCAGCGTTCTTATGTTTCATCTGTTGTGTCTGTGTGTACATTCATATCTCTTTCTACAGTTAACAGCCATTTTATGTTTAATCTTTTGTGTCTGTGTGTGTGTGTTTGGCAAAACCTAATAAACGTAGGTACTACGGTATTAATATATAGATTATAACATTATTGTCAATAAGATTAATGATATTGATTTTTCTATTTCCAACTCAGTTGTAACTGATCTTTATTTTTGTTTAATACCCTCTTTAATGTTGGCGAAATTATTATCAGTTCATTTTAAGAAGAGTTTAATACTATTTGATTTTACGTTGCGGGTGTTCAACCACGACATTTTGCATTAAAAAAAATTAACTTGTGTTTTTCCCTTCATTCTATCATTATTTAGTGTTTATTTTCTTTTAAGCCTTTTACATATTTAACTTTATTTCCTTATCGCTATAGTTGTTCATCTATATTCTGCCGATTTGTATAAGTGTTTAAGTAATCTGTTAAAGATTTGATTTTCTATTTACGTATCACTGACTGCTTAGTTCTTTTATTTAAGATTTATAGCTATATTCAAATTTAAGTCAAGAAAATTGATCAGTTTTGATCACCAAACATCTGCCACTATTGCTCATAGCTTAAAAAGCACTGGAAGAACAGTTTTTTGTTTGAAGATTAAATATAAAGCGTACCAAATCATTTTTCTATTGTACATTCCTTCCCGAGATTTAAAAGCTGTTTGCCTACACGTAATAATAAATTTGTTAGGTGTGACTGAGATTAATGCAAATTACAGTTAAAATATTGTCCAGTGATGAGCAACATGGATCCCAGATGTACACTATGTGAAAGACGATGGATGGAAATTTAGTGGCCATTGATGGAACTGTAGAAAGATTCGATTAAAATCATTTAAAAGAGAATGAAAGGAGAAAAGTCTAGGTGTAAGCGAACAAGAACCTCTGACTTATCAACTCATAGATGACACTGCTATCAGAACTGAAGGACTGGATTGAGCTATAGATAAAAGAAATTGTTGCAATGACATGCTCTTTGAGGACAAAAAGAAGAGAATAATGATGAGGTTAGTTTGATAGATGATGAAGTGCTTGACTCTAAAGAATTTCAACATTTGAACAACCCTGTTAGCTGGGAGCTTTAGAAAACACCAAATTCACCTATGCAGAGGAGTAACTTCCCACCAAATTAGGCTACCTGTTTGTCTTAGAAGGCAACCCGTAATTCCTGGGGACGGATCATAGATACTTATGATTTCCAGCAAATTGGCCCCAAATTGGACTAGATGGACGATCAAAGAGGCCTTATCAAATCAATATGCTAGCAACTACAACTGTATCAATTTATGGAGTACTTTATAACGAAATATATTATCACAAATATACACCGGGATAAAATTCTAACTTTATCCAATTTATAGGCGTTAGAAGGCGATGGCTAGTGATCAGTTGGTTTGAAGAGATTTGGAAATGGCTGTAAACATACTTGTTTGCATACTTAAGTGTTAGGAAATGCAACAAATGATTTAACAAATGCCCAGAGTCTCTCGCAAGTACAAGTATACTAGTTTGTGTAGCCCTGATCTGTCAAGGTCACTGGGTTACCTACTTGACACGTCTCAATATCTGACTCCAATGTGAGTGGCGAGAAAAGGCAGTGAATTTGACTACATCAAAATTATGAATAACCAAAACAAATAATTGCAAACGATGTCTTTCTGGCTCGGATTCTGAAAAAGAAATGAATATTGACTTTTCAAGATTTCTCGTGCTCGCGTCCTAAGATGAAATTTCTCCAGCAAAACGCTCCCAATTCTTGATTGAAAAAGTGCTATTCAGTAAGATTAACCTCACAAAATTAAACAAATTGCAAAACAGCAATTTAAAATAAAAATAAAACTAAAAAATATGAAACACGCCGAAAATATAATCAAGATGAAGACATTTTTATAATCTCAAAATAAAAGCTTTTCTTAAAGAAAGACTAAACACTACTAAAAGAGTCATGAAAAGCAGAAAGTTTTCTCAAGCCACACCTGGGGAAATCATATGTGCCTTAGGAAGCCAGAGGATTAGTGGTCACTGTATAAAGAAAAGAGAAACCATAACAACAAACATGTATACCCTTACTTTTGCCACACCTAGAAAAATAAAAGTCGGGTACAATATCAATCCAGTGGAACAATATATTCTTGTCCCACTAATGTGCGACAAATGCCAAACTTTAGACATCGCCAAACATGTGGAAAATGTGGTTAAAGGAATTCAGACCACACGAAAGAAGAATGCCACTGTTAAGTAAGATGTAGTAACTGCTAGGAAAACCATTCAGTTTACTCATCATCATGCAACGTCTGGAAAAAGTTAAAGGGAATAGTCGAGGTAATACATAAACAAAATATATAATTCATAGAAGCAAGGCAAATAGTAGAATCCTACGTGAAAGACCATTCCTAGGCAACAAATAACACAGAGATATACACAAGTAATACAAAGAAACCTGACAAATACACAGTTCTTATTGAGAAATACATACACTTAGGATCAAATAACGGATCTAAAGTTCAAAACTACCTAAAAGAAATACTCCAAAGAAATAAAACAAACTGAACCGTAAAAGAAATTTAATGAAACGATTAAAATAATAAAGAAAAAAACAAGCAAATACATAATCTACCGCTCAAATAAAAACAACTTCTTCAAAAATGCAAAATCTTTTACAAAGCAAAGATCACAGTGATCTTCTAGCCCGTGAACTAAAAACTATTAAAGACAGACTTAAGAACTATCTCCCCACCCACAAAAATACAGAACCAACTAAAGACAAGCTAGAAATTTGCAGTGACCAAACAATTAAGCAAACTGGAATTAATGAAGATGAAAAAGCAGAAACCACAAACGGCTAAAACCTCGAAACTAAAAATATCGGAAAAATTAAATGACAATCATTAAGCTAAATTCAAAAAACATTTAGCCATAATGAATCAAATAATCCAACGCATAAAGGTGAACATAAAAGAACAGATTCTGTTAATAACAAACCTGTCAGCGGCAGTTGTTTACCTTCAGGAATCATTCCTTAAGCAAAATGACAAACTGAATATGAAACGAATATCATCAATACACCTACACACATGACACTGGGTTTTAAGTATCAGGCAGTTCATCCATCCCAGTTAGGAATAATGTACCTCGAAGTAAAATAAATTTAACAACTCTACAGGCGGCTGAGCTTAAAGTAACCTTACGCAGGCCAATAAGTATCTGCTCAGTACATATCCCACTGAATGAACCAGTAAATAAAGTTGAAAATCATGAGATCATGAGGCAACCCCTAAAACTTTTATGATTAAAGACACAAACCGAAAAAGATGAACTTCAGAAACAATTACTAATTATAACGAATTATGCATTTGTAATGATAAAACGCCGATTTACATAAATTAATTTACAAGCAGATAATCTGCAATGTGACCCATTAATGTACATAGATTTTTCTTCGAAGTTATTGATAGAGATATGCTGTATCGATCACTTGCCCATTCATCCTACAAAACTTATAACATAACAATCAAAATCCTCTCGATTCCCTTTGCTACATTATGTAGAAGATTTTGTAGTTTTCTTTCTGTGTCTGCTATCATATGCATATGTTACTGAAATTGTGGACACCAATAATGAGTATTGGCAGAATTTTTAGTTTCCTCAGAATTGCTTTAATGTATAGGTTAATTAAATTTGGTGAGACGACACATCCTTGTCCGAGACCCCTTTCTATTTTTTGGTATATTTGCTGAACTCATCTTCTTTCTGGATGCAGTCGGATGCAAGTATAGATTAGTTATTCCTTTTTTAAAGACATTTCACCCCAAGGCAGGCGGGATCACCACTAGTGTGCAAAGTGTCACAGTGAGAGAAAGGGGTACTGGAGTATTGAAGAAAGGAAAAAATCAAGTTGATTCAGGAAGATAGAAGATGCCGATTGATGTTGCATTTAAATTTTTGAAAATTGTAGCTCTCAGGGAAACAAGTAAACGGAAGGGAATAACGCAAGAAGGAAGTACGAGAAAAGAAACTGTTCGAGAAGAAATGGCGGTTACAAACTATCGCCCGGCTCACACTCCACCCACATCTATTGAACAGGTGAAGAGGCTCATCCCTTGTTTCCTGTTTAGGTTGTGGTTTCCGGTTTCTCTCTTTTCCAATCTTTTCACTCTTACGTAGCCCCCTGCGCATCAGTGGCGTTTTCGCCTTGCTTGGTGGTGATATGATTAAAAAAAAAACAAAAAAACATTTAACTATTTCAACGGTAAAAAGGGTGGTACTTAGATGCCATTCTAGTAGCTCGCTTAAATTCACGGGGTCGGGGCACCAGTGGAAAACCTCGTCAGAATAGTTACCATGAAAATATTTTTAGAAAAGACAGAAGAAATCCACATCATGGCGGTGAGAAAATGTCTGTAGTCGAGATGCTAAATCTATTCCGACAAAACGACAATGTCATACAACCCTATGAACTCGGAATGCTGAAGAGTTAGGGACAACTCTCTCAAACATACAAGAATTGACTGCAGCCAGTGTTTCACCATGAACAATCAAGTAACCCGACGTATTGCTAGAATTAAACACCTCCTGAAAAAATGCACCCATTCATATTCCAGGATAAATTTCAGGTTCTTACTCTAATTATTCACCCATCTGGACAGACGATTCAAAATGTGAGGAAAAACAGGGGATGCAACAGTGAACCAAAATATCACCAAAAAAGCGCCTCTCAACATCCTCACAGAAAGCAAACAACAATGTTTTTCAGACTCTCTATCCGTTCTTTAAAAGAAAAAAAATCAACTACCTACTCATTTTCAAATTCGTATTCAAAATGAGCACTACTTGCAAATATAAGGACATTAGACTATGTTTGATTCCTAGCAACATCGGAGTAGACGGTAACAATAATGCAGACCTAGCAGCCAAATATGGATGTAGACTCAAGGGTTCAAATCTCGTACACTGACTTTAAGAGGGTCATTAACAGATATAGTTGAAAGCAATGGCAAAGGTGCTAATGCGCAATAAAATTATCGCCATTCAGCCAAAACTAGAAGAACGGAAGTTGGCTTTCAGAAGTAATGCTAGCGCATTGACCATACGAGAATAACCTACTCGTACTTTGTAAAAAACTAACATTGACCAGTATGCCGAGTATGTGAAACGGTATACACTATTAAACATTAACTAAATGCCCAGTCCTTAATCCCTGAATATAAAAAATGATATAAAGTTAAATGTATGAATTCCTCAAGAAAGCTAGGGTGAACGGTATTATTTCTTAAAACAACTGGACTATACTAAAATTATAAATCAAATGAAATTGTAAATAAAAACAATTTCTCTTTAAACTGTGTTCCTGAAAAGAATACAGCACTGAAATCAGACTCTCAACAAAAATCCTCTTTATAAAAATACGTCAAGGAAACCTGATCTACAAATTGATTTCTGACAAAAAATAACAAATTTTATTCACACGAACCTAAAAAACAAAAGCATGTCGGCATTGAATAACACATTGAGGTTGGTATTCCGTAAAGGAAAATTAACCAAAACCCAGATCTATAAACTAATGTCTAACAAAGAATAAATATTCTATTCATACGAAACTATCCAAAAAATCTTCTAGGCATTAAATAACCCACTGAATATTCCGTAAAATAAAGCAAAACCCAAACCCAAATCTACAAACTCATTTCCTACAAAGAATATATATGTATTCTTTTCATATGAACCTATTCCTAAAAATTTGGGCATCAAATCACCCATTCAAGTCAATATACCTAAAACAAAATAAATCTACAATCAAATCTGCGAAGATTTTTTTTTTTTGCAAAGAATACATATTCTATTCATAAGAATGTATTGCAAAAAAAATCTTGTCGGCAATAAATAATCGATTTAAGTTGATATGCTATAAACAAAATAAATTTAAACCCATATCTACAAATTGATTTATTACAAAGGATACATATTCTATTCATTCGAACCTATTCTAAAAATCTTGTTGACATTGAATAACCCATTGAGGTTGTTATTCCATAAAAAAAAAGAAAGTCTACAAACTGATTTCTTACAAAGAATTCGTAAAATAAACCTAGTCATGGACATTTGAACTTTGACTTTTATCTCGTTCATTATTGATGAATGGAATGAAAGATTTAAGCCATATAACAGTCTATTCCCTTTAGCGATTTCTTAACTTAATGAGTTTTATTTTTCATTTCTTCTAAGATATTTTTCTTTCATTCTTTTCTGTTTGATTTATAAATCGAAGTTGGTTTCCTTATTGTGTTTAATTGTATTTTAATAAGATTTTGACTTGATTCTTGACAAATCTTCTTTCAGTTTTTTGTTATTTTTCTCTTCAATTTTTTCACTATCTTCGTTTCTTTTCTATTTCATTCTTACTTTCTTCTCATTCTCCTCTCTCTGTCTTCCCCTTTTGTCTTCGTCTCTGTCTCTCTTTGTCTGTTTCTATTTGTTTCTCTCTTTCTCCGTGTCTCTCTCTCTATCTCTCTGTCAGTCTCTCTCTCTGCCTCTCTCAGACTGTTTGTCTGTCTGTCTGTCTGTCTGTCTGTCTGCCTGTCACTGTCTGTCTATCTCTCTCTTTCTTTTAATATTTTCTTTCTTTGTCTCTGTCTCTTTCTCAATCTCTTTCTCTATCTTTTTTCCTTCCCTACCTCTATCGTTTTATGACTAACCCTTTCTCTATATGTATCTTTATCTCTATCTCTCTCTCTGTTTCTCTATCTCTTTCTGTATCTTCTCTTTCGCTATCTCTTTTTCTTTCTCTATCTCTATCTCTTTCTTTATCACTCTTTTCTTACTTCTCTTTTTGATCTTTCTCTTTTTATTTCTCTAACACTTTTCGTTCATTTTAGATCAATTGAAATTGTAGAACGAGAAACGATTTTTTCATTCGCGTAAGAGAAACAATCCATAATAACAAAACCTGTCGTGTTTCCCCTTCCAAACTCAACAATCCACTGTTTTCTTACTCTCACACTTTTATTTCCTGTGCTCGCCTCATCAATTCTCGTCAAACTTATTGAATTTTGTCTATTTCTCTCCCTTTAATTAATACATCACATCTCTCCTTCAAAAATCATATCGATCTGTTCGTTTATACCCAAATTCGGTTATGCCCCGAGCAAACACCCTACAAAGAATTCTATAAGCGTTAAACTAGTTTTCCGACAGAAAAATTCAATAACGATAGAATAGGTACATTGGTCATTGCTTAAAGAAAAACATACAATTTCTTCTTGTCTAAGATACGATCAATTGTTGTTCAGTTCTCAAACGTTCCTTTTACAAAATCTGACATGATGCTTGGCCAATTTTCTAAATAAAGATATAAAATATAGAGAACTAAGACAAAGGATGAAAGTTTAGGCGTAAACAAAGACTGAGAAAGACTGAGAAAAGTGTAAGTGAAGAAAAAAAAGCAAGGTAAGACAACGACAAACATATCAAAATAATTTACACTATTTACATTGTTCGGACTGTTTTCGTCGTCTTCATTGTCATTCACGAAGTTTCGACCGTTTTTCGCTCCGGAATTCTTCAGATTGTGTACGTTGGAATTTCAAAACTAACGCTTTATTTCGTTCACCGGGGTGGATTGTTCTAGTTCTACGTGTCATGCTACTTCTGTGTATTTCAGTTTCAAAATTAAAACGAATATCACCTGATAAGAGCGGAGCCGACAACTTCGAAATATCGGGTATATGACAATAAAGACAAATACAATTCCGAACAATGTAAATAGTGTAAATAGTTATAATACCTCATCACATCAAGAAGTACAAATATATATAATCTCGCGGGAGGCACAAGAGAAGAAATTGCTATTAGAACTTACGGTTATCATGGTTACTTGCGAAAAATGTATTAAAGCCAACAGCGTGAAGGGGGTTGCTTCCAAAGGAAACAACTCCTCGCTCGGTAAAGGACCGGCATGGGCAACAGGTGCTACAGGACCGGCATGAGCAACAGGTGCTACAGGACCGGCATGGGCAACAGGTTGTCATCCGGCGACTGTTAGCACCAACGGCGTAAAGGGGACATAAGAAAGACTTGTACCTATGTTTCATTGACTATGCGAAGGCATTCGACAAGATGCGACACAAAGAATTGATGGAGATGCTCGGCAGCCTCGACATTTTCGTCAAAGACATAAGAGTAATCAAGAATCTCTACTGGCAGCGAACGGCATGCATACAGACAGGTAACGATCTCAGTAGATTTACAAAGATAGAAAGAGGCGTAAGACAAGGATGTCTTTTCACCGGATTTGTTCAACCTGTACAGCGAGAATATTTTGAGGACCCTAGACGACACGCCAGGATTTGCTATTGGATGCCACAACTTGAACAACATAAGGTATGCAGATGATACAGGGCTGATTGCAGACACGGAAAGGAAAATACAAGACCTCCTACAGAAGGTAGCGGTGGAGAGCAACAAAAAAGGACTACAAATAAATTTTAAGAAAGCTGAATGCATGGTCATCAGCAAAAGGTGCAACCCAAAATGCCAAATACAGGTGGGGGGTACCAGAATCAAGCAAGTACAAAGATTTAAATACCTAGGAAGTGTTCTAACAGGAGATGGAAAGTGCGACACAGAGATCCGAAGGCGAATTGGCATGGCAAAGGACGCGTTCCAGAATTTGAGTAAAGTACTAACACACAGGAAAATTTTACTAGAAACAAAGAAAAGAGTGCTGGATTGCTATGTGATGTCAGTTCTTCAATACGGCAGTGAATGCTGGACAATATCATCGAAAATGAGGACAAAACTGGAAGCAGCGGAATTGTGGTTCTACAGAAGGATGATGTGGATATCGTGGACTGAGCATGCAAGCAACGATGAGGTGTTGGAAAGAATGGCAACAAAAATGAAATTAATAGTGAGCATCAGGAAGAGACAACTGAAGTTCCTGGGACACGCAATGAGGAAGGAGAGCCTGGAGAACCTGATACTGGCTGGCCAAATAGAAGGAAAAAGAGACAGAGGAAGGCAGCGGATAACATATTTGCAGGGCCTGATCAGGTGGATGACGGAACGGGGGTTGCCAGAAGTAACATACTAAGCAAATATACTAAGAGCCAGAAGGGATAGGGAGACGTGGAGAACCATGATCACGTACGTCCTGAAGGGACAGGGCACAGAGAAGAAGAAGAACTGTTAATCTTGTACTGCGCTCACATTTGTTAAGTCGATATACCAAAGATGAAAGCTCAACAGAACAATTACCATGGCAATGTTTAGAGAAAAGGCCCTGCAAAATGGAAAAGCGTGTTTTTCTTAATGTATTCACTGGGGAATTTACTGTGGGCAGGAGCATTTATAAATATAGCCATGTATTCAAATGCAATATCACGCGGTGTGACCTCATAGAACCGCATTGCAAACTTGCGAACTGCGTTTGTTATTTTTGGTAACTATTGCCGTTGCCTAGCGGAGTTTTATGTCAACACAAAATAAAATCATCGGTGATGGTGGATGTTATTGTGTTACCGTCTTGGTGACCTCTCTGAGGATGACTCATGTGACCCGAAAGCTTAGAACAAAATTAATAAAAAATTATCCAATGTTGGAGAATTTTTGTCTTTATTTTTAACTGAAATTAAAGCCCAAATACGACGTTTAGAACGGCTCATGAACAAAAATAATAGACATTCATTGTCTCTTATATTTAACAGTATATGTTTAGAAAAATATTTGCTGCCTCGATACACTATATATATATATATATATATATATATATATATTAATCATTTTACTCCAAGCAAGGAAGTTTTACTGCCTTACTGCCACTGGTGTGCAGGGGGTTACAAAGAAGGAAAGTGATGAAAAGAAAAAGAACAAGTTGTAGGTGGTGTCAGAGAATGGGTAAGAAAAGGATGAGAATACTGGTGTGATGAGAGTAGAATGAACAGAGAAATGAACACGAGGGAACGGATGCAAGTCAGAGAGATATAAGATGACATTTAACCTTACATTTAAATTCTTGGAGATTGTAGCTCTCGGGGAATCAAGTATATATGGAAATGAATTCCACAAGCGGGAAGTGCGAGAAACGAAGCTAATAAAGCAGAAGTTGCGTTTACATTTTATTGGTTTCACTGTAAAAAGGTGAGACCTATTTGCTAGTCTAGTAGCTCGAGTAAATTCATGGAGAGGGGGCACCAGTGAGCCAAGCTCGTCGGAGTAAAAGCCGTGAAAGTAATTGTAGAGATATAGGGAAGCCACATTACGTCGGTGACAAAGAGACTGGAACTGGATCGGTCTCATTGCCGATTCCCAGTTGGATTTTGTCAATAAACCCGAGGTGAATATCAGGGACACCCGAACAGATGTGAATGTAGTCATTCCACTTGAGATCTGCTGAGAGAGTTAGACTGAGGAGGCGCAGTGTTTTGTTTTCAAGGAGACTAGCGTGATCCATGCTAATGGGGATTAGGAGCAATTGCCTGTGGTGGTTAACAGATAGCAGCTTCGTTTTGAAAGCATTCAAATTACCCTATTCCACCCAATCTACCACAGATTGGAAAATGAAGTCACTACACAGCTATTGTCAAAAGTCTTTTTTCTTTCTAGACCCTTTACAACGTGACTACAACGTTATATTGTAACTTTGCAAATATCTACCCTTGTTAAATTAACAGAAATGAATGATAAATTCCCGGAAGATATGAAATGAAGTGGGTAAGAAAAGGATGAGAATACTGGTGTGATGAGAGTAGAATGAACAGAGAAATGAACACGAGGGAACGGATGCAAGTCAGAGAGATATAAGATGACATTTAACCTTACATTTAAATTCTTGGAGATTGTAGCTCTCGGGGAATCAAGTATATATGGAAATGAATTCCACAAGCGGGAAGTGCGAGTGCGCCACTTATTCATCGAAATTAATTTATTCTTACTTTTGTTTAAATACGTAAAGAAACTATATACCTCTTAAAGAAAAAGTATTCTGATATAACTGACCAGCGCAGAATTTGTCAACGACAGCGCTTCACAACGTTATCATAATATGTTAAAATTGGGTTCGGAAATGTTGATTGCAACTGTAATATATGCTGTGACCCACAGAATTTAATTTCGATCAAAAGCTTAAATGCGAGAAATGACAAATAAAATTGTGTTTACGTCAAAGACAGCGGTTTCGAGGTCAGAAAATATAAAAAAATGACAGAGGAATGCAGATACAATGATAAATAAAAGTGTGTTTGCATTAAAGAAATGTAATTGTATTTTGGTAAGACAACAGACCTATGATTTGTGTGAGAAACAATAACAAATAAAAGTGTAATTAGGTCAAGATAGCCGTTCTCAAGGTCAGCGAATAAAAACAATAGCAGATGAATTTTATGACATCAAAGGCAGTTAGACCAATGGCACTGATTAGTGAAAGTGATTGGTGGGTGTGCTTATCCATAGATAACGCAATTAAGCGGAATTCAACGTATTTCAGCTTATATAAGATCCGGTTTTTGCTGACTAAGGACAGAACAGCCAAGGGAAGAAGAGAGAATGTAAGGAAGACAACATCAACCTGTCAACTTTCTCTTATATGTGTGATTCCCTCTGGCTATCACTCTACAGAATACAAATATAAGTTTATATTTTCATACACACGTTATTCAGTGTTGTCGTTTATCTGTCAAGAATATTGTTGTTCCAGCAGCAGTATATGCTATACACGAGTCAAGTGTTGCCATATATCCTTAACCAGATAATTAGAATATTCAAAACAAACAGAGAACGCGTTTTAGCGTTCCCTGTTTGTTTTGAATATTCTAATTATCATTGCACAATTGTTTTATGGAACAGAGAAGCATTCATTATTGTATTTATCACGAAACTTTCAAAGTTTGCATTTTACCAAAGGAGCATCATAATAACTACATACAGCTAATCCCACCAGATGCAGAGATGAAGCTTTGAACCATGGATAATCGGCTTTAACGTTTATGTTGATGCATAGCCGGGTTTACCCCACGATCTTATACGCTTAGGGTTTCGTAGTGTACCCACTTTTCATCACCGGTGCCGAAACGATGCAAAAATCTTTCCTTTTGTACTGTTGAACAGATGTTCACATGTGACGAGATGCCGATCGACGTCTCTCGGCTCCAACTCGCACGGTACCCAATGTCCTTGCTTTTGAATAATTCTTAATGCTTTCAAACATTTCAAAACTTTTTTGTGATCAATTCTGCAAGTTTAGATTGCGCCTGATATGAGTTTTCATGAAGTAATAGCTTCATTTCATCCACTTTAAACTCTCCTGGTGGGCCAGACACTTCAAATATAATGATTCTGATGTTTATCTTTAACATCAAATTATAGTTGAAGAGTCTAAAACAATTTCTGCATGTTGTTTCCTCCAGAACATGGTCTCAACAAGAATTCTCTATGCTACAGCTGTAGAATTCTTATGAATAAAGTAGTGCAGTAGAATTACCAGCAAATATAATTTTTGGGCATGAAATGAAACATCTTTAATGCTATGGAAAACAAAGTCGTTTACACTTCGGCAATATGACATACACTGAATTTCAAGCTTGCTTATATTACTTTCTTATAAATGCGTTACGATCTGAAATCACACACACGCAGTTCTGAAAACGTCATCTATGGGAATATATATATATATATATATATATATATATATATATATATATATATATATATATATAAATATATTAGAAGTTAAAGGATACAAAGGAAACCCTCTAAGTAAAATGGAAAATTCTGAAAAAAAACATGATTTTGTGTCTCAATGAAAAGATGCAAATTTTAAGAATCTCTAAAAATAGGAACTATTGAATTGCAAAGATGATTTGACTGTTTTATATAAACATTGAAAATATTTTTAGTTAAAATTTAATTAGTCATAATATTTCATTCATAACTTGTACCTTAATATAACTTAAAAATTAAAATTTAATTGACTAAAATAAATGGTCAACAAAATATTAGTTTTCTTAACTACATTATACCTTAGTATACTCAAATTATTCAGTTCTAATTCCAACCTAAAAATTTCCAGCCATTTATTTTTAAAAAATCTTCAAAATTTAATTAATTGTAATGTTTCATTGACAGTTTATGCACCAATATAACTTTAAAATTATTTTACTAAAATAAATGACCCACACAATACTTTGTTTGTTTTTAAATATACCTTAATATACCATAATTATTAAAATCCTGATTTTAAACTATACATTCCACCCTCTTTACACATGAGGTAGTACTAAATCTAATTTTAAAAAAACCTGAAGTTCAGCCTGCTGTTAAAGATTGTTGTCTGCCCATTTAAATAATGTATGTTTATACACTGTATCTTACCAACACAAAATACTTCTATTTTAATTTATAAAAAAACTACAATATTTCATTTATAACTTAATAATAATTTTACTAAAATAAATGATCCACACAATACTTAATTAGTTTTCTTAAATACAATATGCTTTAATATACCACAATTTTTTACTATTAATTCTAACATAAACACTTCAGTCCCTTTACTCCTGAAGTAGTCTAAAAAATCCAACTTGCTGTTAAAAATAATTCACCTATTTAAGTATCGTGTGGTCCCACTATGTACCTTAGTGCGACAAAATAATTTTCTGTACAATTTAACTAATTGCAATGTTTCATTTCTAACTTGTACTCCAACATAATTAAAACAATAAAAATTATTTTACTAAAATAAATTACCCACACAATACTTAATTGTTGTTTTTAATACAATATAACTAAGTATACCATAATTATTTAATCCTAATTCTGACATAAAAATTACACCCCCTTTACTCATGAGATAGTAGTTAAAAAGTTATTGTTCAATAAAAAAAAAATCCAACCTCCTGTTAAAAATTATTGTCTACCTATTTAAAAAATCTAAGGTCCCACTATGTATATTATCAAGATAAAATTAAGAAGTGATATGTCTAGATCCAAGCCATTCTGCTCACTTTCATAACCCATGTATTAAAACTCTATGTTTACATAATTCTCATTTTTGATTGAACAATATTGATACACCTGAAGCACATTCTCCAACTACCACTCCCTAATCTAAATCTAAATAACCATGAATTCATCTTATATTGTAAAAATAAATCATTTTTATCATTTATTTTAACACATCACCTGAAGTATTGTTCTGAAACATGAAAAATTTTGTGTAGTGATATTATGCTTTTATAAACCACGGCAATAACAAAATTACAATCTTATGCTCTACTCTGTATTGAGCACTCTTTATAAAAGTAAATGTTTGAACAGTGGGTGTTAATCTACGTGTTCTTCTACTTTCTTGTAATATATATATATATATATATATATATATATATATATATATATATATCCGACTTGTTTTTAACACTTCAACACGAAGATTGTTTTAAAACATGAAACAGTCTCTCGTCATTCAGTTTTTTCTTTCTAGTGCCTTCTCATATATTTCCATGAATTTTATCCAGGCTATTAATTCCATTTTACCTGTAAATGTAGCATTCACTAAAACTATATTTTATAATCATATATCTGGATTATTAACGGAAGAAAATCATTTCCATTCTGCACACAAGCCGAAGCATGATACATACTTGTATACATTTTACAAGATGCATTTTAATGGTTTAGGTAAAAAATAATGAAGCTGCCATTGAGCTATGAATTTGAACGGAGGCTTCATTATCCTGAAACAAAAACTAAAAAACGCACAAAATTTAGTTTCCAGTCGTCATTGTTTTCATGGAAAAAACGAGATTTTTTAAATTTTATATGATCGAATTGATTGATCAGTAGTGCATGTTTAAATTAATTAGTTTCAGAAAAGTAGAAAAAACTACATTTCATTGCTTGTTTTAAAAATGTTAATGGTGCATCTAAAAAAATACTAACATTTGATTATTTCTTGTTTTCTTCTAACTTTCTACTGCACTAACAACTCCTATTTAATAAGGTAAACAGTAAAGAAATTAAAATCCTGAAGGATACAAATCGATTTAATGTTGCGTGCAGATAAGACCATAACTGTTCGGTCATTCAAATTATTGATATTTTATTGATGACGAAATCAATTTCTCTGAATGTTTGAACTAAATAAAATTCAATTATTATTTAAGTAAAAAAGAAAAAATATGGGGTCATATCGACTCGGAATTAGAAATCTAAGATCCCAGGAAAATGTATTAATCTATCTCTCTTCCTTCTAGCTATGGGTTGAATAGCAGAATAAATTAGATTCTGCAGCAAGAAATGGCAACCTACTGTGGGAAAATCTACCTCATCAGTCATTTATCGAAAGAAACATGATCGCGTAATTGTGTAGCACGTATGGCACTTCATTGACTAACAATCCAAAATAAAAAGAATTTATATTTACTAAAAATCACATCAATTCTTTGAGCGAAGCCCGGCCATTGAATTCGGGTACCTCGGCGTGGTGTAATGGTTAGCAACCTTGTCTCCCTAGATCAATTACGACTGAGTTCGATCCTCACTTGTGCGACATCTAATCTATACTTAGAAAATCATTATGAACATCTCAGCATGATGCACTGTTAGCAATCTTGTCTTCCTAAAACGATTACGACTGAAGAGTAAGTTCGATTCTTGCTGAGTGCCCCATCTTTTCAGCCTTGTGCCACATCTAAGATACGGTTAGAAAACCAACAATCTATTGCACTCCTGTTTATTTGCTCCAGTAATCTTCTTTTAAGTGTCGTGTATTTTTAGGACGTAGGCGATAATGGCTCTTCACATTTTCCTTTTTCTTGTAGATCTTAATTAGTTATTTTCTCCAAACCCTGTTCTGCTATCTATTTGCTCAAGCTCATTATATCATGCGCTGTTTTCCGGTGTGCTTCTTTCCCTCTACCCGTCCTGTGAGTATCAGATTTTCCAAGGACTCCTTTTTCAATACCGGTCTCGGAAATTCAAACTGCCTCTTCTTGAGGTTAATTATCCTTTTTGTTTTCATTCTCTACAAACATCGTCGTTGCTGACAAGTTCCGTTCATTGTATCCATATCATCCTTCTGTAGAACCATGTTTCTGGCATTTCGTGTCTCTTTATCTTTGAGGAGATTGTCCAGCTATTGCTGTCACAAAGACAGACAGCTATCACGTAACAGTTAAGTACTCATTTCTTTGTTTCTAAGGAACTTTTCCTGTTTCTTAATAGTCTGCTTATATTTTGGAACGCGTTTTTGACCATCTCACTACGTCTTCGAATCTCAGTATCACACTTTCCGTCCTTTGTGAGAACATTTCTCAGATGTTTCAATTTCTCTACCTATTTTATTTTAGTATCCATGATGTGTAATTTGCATTTTGGGATCATCTTTTTGCTGATGGACATTCATTCTGTCTTGTAGTTTGTGCTTAGTCCTTTCTTCTCGCTTTCCTCTACTACTTTCTGTAAGAGGTTTTGTAGTTTCCTTTCCATCTCTGCTATCATCACTGTCTCATCTTCATATCTTACATTGTGCTCTTAGAATTGCTTCTCTGTATTGGTTGGAAAAAATCCGGTGAGAAGACATATCCATCTCTAACACCCCTTTCTATTGTTGTATATATGCTGAACTCATTTTCTGTCCAGATGCAGGTGGTTTACTGTTAGTATAGATTCTTGGTTATTCTTGAATATGTCAAGGTACCTGAGCAGCTTTAGCAGATCTTTGTGGCGTACTTTGTCGAACGTCTTTGTGTTGACTCTTTCTAATAACATTATTATTATAAATATCGTGTTCCTTGTTCCGTTGATTTTGCTTGCCCTGTCGGCTAGCGCTTAAATATACGCTACTGTACTTCTGTAAAGGGTTATGACCATCCTCACTAACGAGGCCACCTGTTTGCCGTAGGTGGGGACCCGTGATGCTTGAGGACGTGATGCTCGTAAATGAGTGCTTCAGGCCTTAAATAAATTTTTTTCCGAATCCCAACACATTACTTGGGCTAGTCAGACAATCAGATTTACTTGGTTTGATCAATTGGCAATTCATGTCAAGCCATAGAATCATTCTACCATTCAAAAACATAATAACTTCACAACCTAGTAAAAGAAAATCAAACTAAATTTTATCTAATTGGTACTAGAAAGCAAAGGAAAGGGTTAATCAGGTTATAACTAAAATGTATCATCAAAATTAAAACTTATATTCAACTTCATGGTGTAAGTTAATGAAAGAAATTATTAGTGACTATAAAACATGAGTATACCATTTTCGTATCCATAAGATGATTGGGTGAATAAGATCCCCTTTAATCGTCTTCCATGATAGGGCTTCAAGAAGGGTTGGGAGCAAGGAGGGCGAAAGAAAAAATATATAATATTCCAACAAAGAAAATAAGAAGCCCCCCCCTTCAGAATTGCATGATTACTACCCTCAATATATTCTACAGATGTCACCTGAAGAAACTCCTATTACAAAACCATCATCATTTGTAACTGAAAAAATAATATACTCCCAAATACTCCTATAACTTAAAAAAACAACGCAATAATAATTCAAGTAGAAAAAATGCATGCAAAAATTTTTTTAAATAACTTAAAAAAATCAAGCATATCGACACCAAAGTATAAACACATCTTGAGGTGTAATCAAAAGTCCAGACCTGGCAGCTTGCTCACATGAAGAAATCAAAGTTAATGTAAAAAGACAAAATTTAAATGGGTGTAACCAGAATAACAATTAAAAGAAATGGCCATTTCATCAACACATATGAATACATATATATATAAATTCAAAGCGCCCAAACCATAAATTTAAATAGAAATATGTCATATCATCGTAAAAGTAAAAACTTATATTCCCAGATTTTTACGATGTCATAAAGACAAGTGTAGTAGAATTTCGGTGAAGAGCATCAAGAAACTGAGTGCAAATGAACCATTAAATGTATAAATGAAAATGAGAACCATCTTCTATATTCTCATCTATGTAAAGATTGGCAGAAAGAAAAAAATAGAAATCAAATATACGAGAAAGGAAAATTGCTGAAAACACTAGAAAATAATACAAATGCAAGTAAAACCTATTAACACAGTGGCGAGAAATATGATTTTAGTGAATTAACCACACTGATCAAAGAGGTAAAGAAATTAATTGAAATAATGGCAGCTGATATCAACGGGGAAAATCAACGATTTAATAAATTACTAATATAACCAATATAACCAATCAAAATACGAAAAATTCTAACTGGTTAAACTTAGAAATTAAAAGACCAAAAGAATAATATTGTTACGCATCTCAATTAGAGTTTTCTCAACTATAATAACCCAACAAAAAATGCAGATACAAAAAGCAAAAGAATATAGTCAAACTAATCAAAAAGAAAATTCTGTAAGGAACAAATCACCTAAAACCAAAGTAGAAAAACAAAAACTAAAAGAAAAAACATAAAACCCAATCAAAAAGGAATTCTTGCAAGCAAATAAATCACCTAAAAATCACCCAGAAAAAAGAAAACTCAAAATAATCCAACAAAAATCGAACAATTCAACATAATAAACATAGCTTATATAATTATTGTTGTAGAGTTGTTGCGAAATCTTCGTCCCCAAGTTGTTTTGGCCTGTTTGTGTCAGGAAAAAGACACGGAAAACAAGATGGTACGTTCAAACAGTTTATTAAATAATAAAACATATATACAAAGTAAAGTGTTAGTAATCAGCAAAATAGAAGTGTTAAGTCTGAATGGTATAATTACGCTGCGTATTGACTATCTCTAGACTGTGTCACAGCCGCGTCCTAGCTGCGTCCCAGGAAGTCTCTCAGGTAAGTATTTATAGCAGGAGGAAGAGTCCATTCTACGTAGAAGGGTGTCATAACAATTATTAAATGGAAAAGAAGGTAAAAGCAAATCGAAAAAAATTGCTTTTGCTAATTGCAGACTTATGTCATGCAACCATTTGCCTTCCGGAATTTTTTTAAAAGGACATGGAAATTACAGATATTAAAAACAATACAGCATGCAATTTACTAGGAATTTATTAGGAATAGTGGAGACAGAGCTTCAGGCAGCACTTCTATATTAGTAAAAATTATATTTTCTAGAGCAAAATCGACTTGAATATAGCATCAGAGACTGGCCATAAAAGCTTGACTACATAAGACCATCACAATATGATCGGTTTACATTCCTTCTAAAAGACCTATAAATAAAACTGAATTAGACAAACTACTGAAGCAGCTTCAACAACCATCTATTTTAATGGGAAATTTTAATAGCCATATGGGGTTGAAAAATACTGACCATAAAGAAGATGAATGGAAAATTTTATCAGTAAAATCAATAAGTGACAAAGCATAAGCCTATCATGTTGTACATATACAACAATAGATCTAACCTTGTGACCCTGGAACATACTACGACTACAGCTTGAAAGTACATTATATGATACATGCGACAGTGATACCTTTCTCAGTTATGTTGGAAAACTCTGGATCTTTTCCACATGAAAGTATAAAATATTAGAAAAAGAAAAACAAACTGGAAAGAATTTAGAAACCTATATGCCCAAAACCTTGCACCAGAAGCCAATGTAAACAATACTGAGCCTATCACTTATTTTACAAAACAATTCCTAGTATCGCAGAACAATATCAAAATCAGATCCTGTTAAATATGACAGACCTTGGTTCAACGACGAGTGTACAAGGCGATCAGATTGAGTCGTGCGGCTCTACGTAATTTCATATTACATCCAACCCAACAAAATCTGAATATATACAAAATATATAGAGGTAAACCAAGCAGTATAATTAAAAATCTAAGGGATTCTCATGAAAATATTTGTGTCCAATATTAATTCTAACATCAAATCTAAAACAGTTAAGAATTGGTAAAATCGCTGAGAAAAAATAAGAGCACTATTGAGACAAAAGCAATATCAAAGCAAGTAACAAAGAACACAATACTTCTCAAAACTCATCCTCAAATAATATTAGTAAACTATTTCAGAATAAGAAAATAAATGAAGGGAGAGAAAATTAAATTTCTACTCTAACAATAAATAAAATTAAAATAATAATAAAATTCACTATGAATTTCTAAAAATCCTACTAAATATTTTCTTGAATTAGTGACTGAAAATGTTCTACAATATATGAGTCAGTCATAATATTCCCTGTTTCTAGAAATATTACTACCGTATTTGCAATCCCAAAAGCTTGAAAATCCCTCAAACTATCGTTCAATCCCACTTACGAGTTACTTATACAACACGTTTAAAAGAACTGGTTTATTGAAGCTAATAATAAAATTGAAAATGTCCAGTCTTTCTTCAAAAAGAACAAAAGAACAATCGATCACCTGTGTCTCATTAGAAATTTTTTCATTAAAAAGAAACATTTGATGAACTTTTTTCAACTTATAAAATGCTTATGAAACATCATGGAAATATAGTATCATAAAAAACTTAAATGAAATGGCTCTTAAAGAAAGATTACAAATTCTTATCAATAACTCCCTGACAGAACGAACTTTTAATATTCGTATCGGTACGACACATTTTGACTTATATGAAAAAGAATTGGGTGTCTCTCAAGGAAGCATATTATCGGTAACATTCTTCAAAATCAAAATAAATGGTATTATTAAATGCATGAACCCTGGCGTTGATTGTTCACAGTTGATTGTATGTAGATGAATTTCTATTATGTTACAAACTGAAAAATATCCATACAATTGAATGGCAACACTAACAGTGTGTCAGTAAAGTGGGCCACAAAAAATAGATTCAGATTCTTCAGACAACTAAACTCAATGTATGTACTTTTGCTAACTTAAAAAACTACACAAAATCCTGAATTAAGACGCTCTAGTATAGAAGTGCCTGTAGTAGATCAGTACAAATACCTAGTAATATACATTGACAAAAATGTATCCTTTCTTTCTTCTTCTTAATCTTCTTCTTCTATGTACGTAGGCGATCATAGCCTTCCACGTTTCCCTATCCCTGGTGGCTATGAGCACGCCTCCTGTTACACCATGTAATCCTCGTTTCGTCATCCACCTGATTAGGTCCTTCAAATATGTTATCCGTTACTTTCTCCTGTCTCTTTTTCCCTCTGGCCTGTTAGTATCAGATTCTCCAAGCCCTCCTTCCTCATTGCGTGTCCCAGGAATTTCAGCTGTCTCTTCCTGATGCTCAGTATTAATTTCCTTTTTGTTTCCATCATTTCCAAGACCTTATCATGCTCACATGCTTGATCCATGATATTCCTAGCATCCTTCTGTAGAACCACAATTCAGTTGCTTCAAGTCTTTCCTTCATTTTTTATGGTATTGCCCAGCATTTGTTGCCATATTGAAGGGCGGACAGCACGTAGCAATCCAGTGCTCTCTTCCTAGGTTCTAGTGAAATTTACCTGTTTCTTATTACTTTACTCGACTTCTGGAATGCTTCCTTCACCATGCCAATTCGCCTTCGGATCTCGTGTCGCACTTTCCGTCTTCTGTTATAACGCTTCCCAGAAAATATTCTTGTAAGAAATAAAATAAAGCAATACACCTACTAAGAGTCACCTCTCACAAAGTTTGGGGATCCGACAGATGCTACGGAAACTATCAGGCATTGGTTAGATCCAAATTGGATTATGGATGCTTTATCTAATGTGTGGCGAGTTAATCATACGTCAAAGAATATAATACCATCCATAACCAGAGTCTGAGATTCGATCTAGAAGCCTACAGTACGTTCCCAATTAAAAGCTTACACGCCGAAGCACACGAAACACCTTTGGCATTAAGACAACCTAAGTTAGCATTACAATATTACATCAAAAATTATTCATGCATAAGTGATTCAGTATGAAGAATTATATAATTTGAAGGACAAATCTATTAAACACCTCGCTATTCGCATAAAAAACCATTTCAACGAACACGAAATAGATACTTTTCTAATACAGAAATCTATTCTCTCAAAAACTTCTCCTTGGTCAATAGCCAACAGCTATTAAGTCTATAACTATAATAAAGACCATTGTATATATATATATATATATATATATATATATATATATATATATATATATATATATACAATGAATGTCTATTATGTTTAATCATGAGTCGTTCTAAACATAGTGTTTTGGCTTTAATTTCAGGTGAAAATAAAGACAAAAATTCTCCAACATTTGAATAATCTTTTTAAAGTTAGTTCTAAGCTTTCGGCACACATGAGCCATCTTCAGAAAGGTTGCAAGGACGTTAACATAAAAACATTCACCATCAAAGATGATTTTATCTTGTGTTGACATAAAACTTTGCTAAGCAACGATAACGGTTACCAAATAGCAAACGCTGTTCGTAAATTTGTAATGTGATTCTATGACGTCACATCGCGTGAGAGCTCGAATTGTTAACAGAACCATATATGTAAATGCAATGCAATTTGTTATGACCAGATTTAAACATGATTTTAAGTGTGGGTTGTTAGGATGTAATGTAGATGGTCTCCAATATCTGAAGGTTCTTTATACTGTGTGTATGAGTGAGGATTATTGTATTGTTGACTAAAATCTGTCTGATATTACCTACATGGTTATGTTTTTCTAATAAATGTTGTTTAATTGTACTTTGATCAGAAAGGTGACAGGTAAGTCTACGGGAGAGCGTGATTGTAGTAAAACCAATATATGTAATGGGTTTATTATTAGTACCAGAGATACAATCTCTGAACGGGCATGCAAATTGATACACTACATTGGTTTCCTGTAGAGGATTTAGTTGTGTGGTTGTAGGGTTGTAAGAGACTATGAGGTCAATTGTTTTAAATTTTTTATAATATACTACAGAAAACCAATGTAGTATATTATCCTAAATGCATAATATGCCAGCAAAATTACACATTAAAAAATTTATGATGGACTCTGCCAAATTTGTCTATATTTCTAAACACATTTATAAGGTGAAGAACTTTTCTCAAACGGTAATGAAAAAAAAATTTGACTTACTTGACGAAAAGGAAATTATACACCAAAATTTAATCTAGACAACTTCAACTAGAGATGGACTATGCAGCCAGTTGTCAATTATGTTTCATGAATTTTAAAACTTAAAACTTACTAAGATATATATGGATAAAATTCTGATTTTCAGCATGAAATGTCTCAAAATGGTGGATATGCTGGTAAAACAAGCCAACTCAAACCGGTGTCTTTGACCAACCTCCATTGTTCTTATCCAGTCTATTGCCTGATTCTGCTGCATGCTCTATTTGTCAGAATTCGGTTTATGATTTTTTTATGTGGCTCATTAGGTTGATTGTTTGGTGGAGTTCACATTCGTTTGCGCCTGGTTTCTTAGTCAGTGCTATGAATATAGATTTGCATAGGTCTTCCGGTAAATCACCTCTGTTGTAAATTTCATTTATTATTTGTGTACTCGTCTTTGATGAAATCGTTTAAGGCTGTCAGCATCTTTATTACAATTCTGTCTGGGCCTACCGCTTTCTTTCTGTTCATTTTGGTCAGTGCAGCTTATTCGACTCTCGTAGACTGAGGTTACAGAAACACAAAATCTACCAAATATAAGGAATCACATCTCTTGAAGACTTCGTCGACTCTCGTAGTCTGATGCTATCGAATCACTAAGTGTACCAAATAAAACAAATCCCATTACTTGAAAACTTCGTCGAATCCTGTAGAGTGATGGTACTGAATGATAAACTCTACCAAATAATACACATCACATATTTTGAAGAGTTTGTCTCCTTCCGTAGACTGACGCTACAAAATTACAAACTGTACTAAGTAAAAGTATTCTTGTCAATTGAAGACTTTATCGATTTTCATAGACTAGTGCTAGAGAATGACAAACTCTACCAAATAAAAGGAACCACATTATTTAAAGACTTTATCGACTCTTGCAACTGGTGCTACGGAATCACAAACTGTGCAAAATAAATGGAACCGCATCACTTGAATCTTCGTTGACTCGCGTAGTATGATGTTACAGAATCACAAATACTACCAAATAAAAGGAATCATATGTTGAAACTTACCAGACTCTTGTAGACTGGTGCTACATAATTACAAACTCGTTCAAATGAAAGCAAACATATCACTTGAAAATGACGCCGACTCTCGTATACTAGTGGTGCTAACTCACAAACTGTACAAAATCAAATGAATCATATCATTTGAAAATTTTCAACAGAGACAGTAACGAAATTTGACAGCTCATGCAACTCTAAATGAAAATGTCATAAACAAAATGTTGAATTTTCGAACTAGTTTAAACAAACTAAGGAATTAATGAGAAAAAAGTCGATGAACCTATTTTCCTGAAATGTATTTCATAGGTTTCTCTGTCAGCGTTATTGACTGTTCGGTCAATGCTTACCAAATATATCAATAGGATTGAACATCTAAACACTCCATTCTTCTTTATGTGCTGTGTTCTATCAGCAAGTGGGCGATCATGGATCTCCACAATTTCCTGTCCCTTGTGGTTCTTAATAAATTTTGTCTTTGTTATTTCTCCTGATCCCTTTTCCGCCATCCATTTACTCAAGCTCAATAACTATGATATGCGTAGTTTTCCTCTGTCTCGTGAGTATAAAATTCTCCAAGCCCTCCTTCCTCATTATATGTCCCAGAAACCTTGGCTATCTCTTCCGTACGTTAAGTACAAGTATACTTTTTATTTGCATTTTCTCTAAAACTTCGCCGTCACTCACAAGTTCGGTCCACGTTATCTACAACACCCATCTGTAAAAAATAAAAATAAAAATAAAAGAAGAAGAAAAAACTGAATTTCTGATACTTCAAATTTCCTTTCCATCTTTAAGAAGATCGTCTAGCGCTAACTGTTATTCAAGAGACAGATATCATGTATCTAGAGGTATTCTTATAAATGTCTTTCTGCAATGGCATATTGTAAGAAACCATCAATTTTACTCTCTCATAAATTAGTATTAGGAAAGCCTTCTTATTTTACCAATATTTGTACAATATTTGTTTTTACTGTAATATATATATCAGTCAGTCAGGTAAATTCCATACGTGATACATGCTTTGATGATCATATCTCTTTCGATCCATGACTGAATAGGCAGAAACTATGAATGCAGAGGGTTGACATTTCTTTCTTAGAGTGGTTGCTAACCAAGGCTGTAGGACCCAATTAGCCATGCTATTCAACCCATATCTAGAGGGAGAAAAGATGGATTCATACTTTTCGCAAAGCTAATTGCGCGTAAGTCAATCCGACACATTCAACTGGAATTGAGTTCGAATTCCAGTTGAATTTGTTGTATTGACTTCCATTATGAATTGAAATAGATATGATTTTTACCGCACTTTTTAAAAATTTTTGTGGACTGAATTGTTTCCAGTTGCTATGTATATAGTCTCATCTGTTTGGAGCCCCCCCCCCCCCATTCCATACATATTTAAAAAAAACATGTTTTACCACACATCCTAACCAGCTGTGGATTGCCAAATCAAAATTTACTGCTTATTATGTAACAGGCCCATCGTACTTTCTTAATTCATAACAACTTTTAAGAAAATAATCATTTGAATGACAGTATAAAAGGTTATTCTGTTTTATTGTTTATTAAGGTAATGAGGTTATTTAAGATTTGATAAAATGTGCTAAGAATACAACAAGAATTAGGAAAGCATTTTAGAAAATTTTAAGAATTCCATTGAACTTTGAAAATGTATTTGGAGAAGTTATCATGGTTACATGTTTCTAAAATACCAAAAAATCTGTAATATAATTTAACAAATGAATTTAACAAAATATAAGATAGGAGGTGAAATTCGTCTATACATTAAATAATGCTCTTACATCTGGTCTGGTGCTTCAGTTATATATTTAGATATTCTATCAGAGTCCTGATCTAGCATCTCGGCTTCACATCCCCGTTGACATGACGTAGTCTCCTTCTGTTTATGTATGTTCATTGTATAATCTGCAATGTGATCGATCCCAATTTCGTCGCTCAGATACAATCACTTTCTCACCGGCGTAATGTGACTTCCCTATGTCTCTTCTACAAATACTTTAACGGCTTCTACCCGATGAACTTAGCTCACTGGTGCCTCCTATGTATAAATTTACTCGAGCTACTAGACTAGCAACTAGGCCCCACGCTTTCACAGTGATACCAATAGAATGCAACCGCACCTTCTACTCTACCAGCTTTTTTCTCGTATTCCCTGCCTGTGGAATTCCCTTCCATATACTTGCTTCTCCAAAAGCTACAATCTCCAAGAATTTGAATGTAAGGTCGATAGTAATCTCCTATCTCACTGACTGGCATCCTTTCTCTCATTCTCTTTTTTCCATCCTTTCCCCTCTCATCACACCAGTATTTTCACCATTCTCCTACACACTTCCTGGCATTCCTTATAAACCTGTCCCTCTTTCTCATCACTTTCCTCTTATGTAAATCCCTGCGCACCAATGGCGGTGATGCTGACTTCCTTGGGGTGAAATGATTAGAAAAAAATTATTCTGGTGAGTATTGCAGTTTAGCTGTCCGCCCTCCAATGCATATTGTACATATGGGGATTGGTTGAGATTTCATTGAAATATTGTTATATTATGGTTACTCTAGTAAGAATGGTAAGTAAGAATGTCTCCTTTTAGTGTAAGGAATGTTATAGTACGCTTAGGTTAGTGTTTGTGACTAAATAAAAGGCAGGACAGATGAAGACCAACTTTCCACACAAACGTTTTGGCCTTGAGCTATATTTTTATTACACAAATAAATATGACTTCCTCGCGAAGAATTTAAGCGCGATACTAAAATGGCGTTGTGCTGCAGTAGATATTGGCCCGCAGCGAGAAATTGATGAGTCGTGTTCGAATGCCAGTTACATTCATATGCCCTTGGGAAAGGTATTAATCCGTCGGTTCTTCCTCCAGGTAGGGGTTATATAGCAGGGCAGATTATGTTCTTTAGCCTTGGTTGGCAATCAGTCGACCGCTGAAGATAATGGCACCCTACTTGAAAAAAATCTTCTGCTCATTCAGTCATGTCCCTTTCAAGACATGATCGCTTAATCGTTTATCACGTATAGCATTTAACTGGCTGACTGACTTGATTGGCAGGTCATTCTCATCAGTTTACATTTGAAACTGTTGTAGAATATAAGGATATTTAAAAAGGTATGAAAAAAATGAAAAATAAGTTTAATAAATTAATTCTTGTATTAAATGAACCCTAGAACAACTATTGTGATGCTAATATAATATTTAATGTATACCTGCTTTTGCAGCCCAGTATTATATTTCAAATTTAAGAGCATATTTTTATATTTACAATAGAGAGAATAGTTTTCAATGTAATAAGAACTTATTTTTATTCTCTAGTGAATTAAAATATATGATTGTAAGATGAATCAATAATTAAATATTCTAACCCAGTTATTAATTGAATTTTAATCTAAGAAGGAAGTATATTGTTAAAAACAAATGCTTGTGTGAGATTAATGCTTTATCATCAGTAGCCTACAGACGTACTGATGACGTAAGCATTGTCAAATAATTGTGACATAACCATATTTGGTTATTATAGATGTTAAAGAAGCAAAATCTATATATCTTAATCATCTTTTTAACTTATTGTTTTTTTAATTCAGCCTGATAACATCTGTGCGCTATCATGACCTATATAAAAAATTACAGCATGTCTAATATTTCATCAAACTTATATTTATCAGGGACTGCTGCTTATATATATATATATATATATATATATATATAACACAAAAGTTAAATATGCTGACACAGCTTGCTACTTGGGTTTAAATTGGGAGCTTTTATTAGATAGACAGTCACTAAAAATAATAGAAAAAAAAAAGAAAACTCAGCTCAATGCCATATCAATTATGCAAAAACTCCAGAAGTAAGAGTGTAAAAACACGAAAGCAGTAATTGGCGGAAATGCACCCTATTTTCTAGACATAAACTTCTGCTCCTCTAAAAAAGTATTAATTAATAAAGCTCATCAGGTTTCATAATTATTCTTTTTTAAATACCTGCATTTTGCCATGATCAATAAGTCACAATAGTTAACTTTTTTTCCTGTCGCAACGTCCCACAGTTACCACGGTTCCTGTTAGCTTTAAACCTCCACTATATTTTACACCTCACTAAATGAGTTTTGCCATCAGTCAATTAAGTGCCATACGTTATACACGCCTGGGCAATCATGTCTGGAAAGAGATTGACTGACTGGGCAGAATATTATTCCACAGTAGGTTGCCATTAAAATGGTTGCCAACCAATGCTATAGAACCCCATATATCTTGTTATTTAACTTATAACAGAAGGGAAGAGACAGATTAATACCTTTCCTAAGGGTATTTGCGCGCAAGTGAATGCAAGGAATTTAATTGCAATTCGAGCTGATATCTATTGCATTAGAACAAGCATAATTTTCCATATCCAATCCGCAAGCTTGGTGTCACTCTTATGACTCTTTAACCTGAAGGACGAAGTATGATTATAAAACCTTTTCCTGAACAGTCCCTCAGTATAACTAATGTATATTCTTTTGACATTATTATTCTCATCACGAACCTCAGCAGTGGAAACAATGCTCACTCCGTACAACACTTCCCATTCAAATGACAATTATTCTTGTCCCTGTGGTTACATTTCCTCACTTCACTTTCGCCTCTTTCCGTTGCCATGATCTTAGCATTATGGCACTTAATACGTTCCAAATTGTCGGTGCAGCTCTAACTTAGTTTCACAGTGTTTCTAATCAACACTGTTGCCGATTCGCAGTTTTAGAAAAATGTTTATCCAAATTATTAAAACATATTATCCTAATCTTGGTTTTCAACTGCAGATTGAATGGTGCGTTGAACCAGACCACGTTTCTGCTGAGACTACTCTTAGGCTGAACTTCTTCTGTGTACCGTGTCCCTTCAATCATAGCTTTCCCCATCTCCTTATCCCATGTCGCTCTTAATACTCCTGTTATTCTATTTAATTCCCGTTCGACCATCCATCTGCTCAAGTTCATCAGGTACGTCATACGATGTTTTCTCTTGTCTTTCTTCCTCTTATCCATCCCGTGGACATTAGGTTCTCCAAGCCCTCTTTTCTCATTACATGTCCCAGAAACTATAGCTGTTCTTTCTTGTGTCAGTATCCTTTTTGTTTCCATTCTCTCCAAGACCTCGTCGTTGCTTTCGTGTTCCGTCTATGGTATAATCAGTATCCTTCTGTAGAACCACGTTTCTTCAAGTATTTTCTTCATCTTTTATGAGATTGCCCAGCATTCGCTGCCATATTGAAAGGAAGACATCACATAACAATCCAGTACTCAATCCTTTGTTTCCAACAAAATTTTCCTGTCTATTAATACTCTATTTTGCTTCTGGAATGCATCCGTGGCAATGTCAACACTTATTTGCTTCTCTGCATCGTACTTTCTATCCTCTGTTAGAACACTTCCCAGGTATTTAAATTTCTGCACCTGTTTGATTTTGGTATCATCAACTTGAAGTTTGCATTTTGAGCTCTTCTTTTATCTATTTATCATGCATTCAGTTTTCTTGTAGTTGATATGCGGTCATTTGTTTCCGCTTTCTTTAACTACTCCTTTTAATTTCTTTAACACAAAGTTTGTGACATGCTCTTCCTCTTTCAGAGCTCTTTTATATTTAACATTCTTGCAGTTGAAAATCTCGTTCTTGGACGAGTTATTCGAGAATCTGCATTCCACCTATCTCGGTATGTGTCGTATTATAGAGCTGGAATGGTTCGATCTGGTATTTACGTACATGATGATGGCGCTTGGCTTCATGTAAAGAGAAACGATGCCAGCGGTGAGGTTAAATTCGATATCCATATATTGGGTGATTTGAAACCAAGTTAGCAAAGTGTATCAGCATATTTACATTTAGTTAAGCATATTTTGCTCTACATTTCCATTGTTGTATTGAGCACTTTTTAAATGTTTTGTGCCTTCCTTTTGTTTGTATTTATATTCAACTTATAAGTTGAACATAGAGATCGAAATCCGACAAGATGAATAGAATATGTAAAGAATAGATAGGAAAAAAGAATATTTACTCAAACATGTTTCATTTCAATAAGCTTCCAAAGAAAATTTTTAAAGACGAATGATTTCAATTTTCTTAATTTCTTTTAATAGTATCCAAAGAGGCAGTATGTTGATTGAAATTTGATTTCGTTGGTGAGATACATGTTACGTGTAATAAAGAAACAGATGATCATTTTTAAGTGTAGAAAAAACTAATTCCTGTTTATTTTTGTGTGCTACGTGTAATGCAAGCAATAGATGATTATTTTAAATGTAAGTGTAAGTATGCAAAAAAAAAAATGCATGTCAAGCGTATTTTAACTATTGTGAATTAAGTGTGTTTTCATGTCGGTAACGTTAATGAAAAAACGAAATACATTTCTGTTCAAAACTGCAGCAATATAATGTGTACAATTATCAATCAACAGACGATTTTTTTAAAAATGTTGTTATTTACAAAATTCATTGTCTACAATGCAAAAACGTATACATAGGGGAAACATAACGAAATCTAAAAACACGGATCTACGAACACAAAAGAAACTTACGTTTAGATAAACGACCTAACAGTTTTGTACTACATCGAAACCAAGTAGCACACAATTTTAATTTCTGTAATGCTAGTTTAATTCTAAAAGAACATAACGATTTGAGGAGAAATTTATTAAAAAACATATTAATAGCATTACTACCAACTATAAACACTTGTTTAAAAAATGACATCACTTCTCCATCTTTCTACAAGTCTATACTTAATGAAACTAAAATATGTCTAGAAATAAGTATAGTTAATTTAATAACACCTCCATATATTATTCCGTATAATTCATAACACTATGACATTTTTCTCTATATGCACTACATTCTGTTTTACTTCATAATTAATCTATCATAAATATGTATTCTCCCTAATATTATATATCATATTTTCTCCCTAATATTATATATCATATTTTCTCCCTAATATTATATATCATATTTTCTCCCTAATATTATATATCATATTTTATTATAATATTATTATATATTATTATATTTTTATTATCATTATATTTTATTATACTTTTATTATTATATATTATTATATTTTACCATGTATTATATATTATTATATGTTCTATCTATTGTTTCCTTATTTCTATTTATTTTAATGTCTTAAATATAACTTTCACATTATTTAATTCATTTGTCGACTCCAAATATATACATGTATGTATATATATATATATATATATGTGTGTGTGTGTGTGTGTGTGTGTGTGTGTATGTGTGTGTGTGTGCGTTTGTGTGTGCGTGTGTGTGTGCGTGTTATGTATGTATTGTTTATGTATTTTTGCAATGTTTGAAATACTTTTTACAGTTTTCTCTATTTTCTGTAAATTAATGATTTTGATACATACCTAAAATTTCAACAAAAATTTTTCAACTGCTAAATTGTATTATATTATTTTTTAATATATGTGTATAATTTAGTGTTTCCTAATGTTTCCTAATGTTAGTTAAATTGCTTAATTGCAATATTGCAATTCCCTTATGTGGTACTTTAATATAATTACAATTGTAATATTATAATATAAGATTTTAATCTGTATGTTTTGATTTTTATGACTATTATTTATATTACTTTATTTTTATAGTGTAATAATTTAAATCGATATAAATTTAGTATTTTAATACATATTATATCAAAAAATTCTAACCGTTAATAATTTACTTTAAAAAATTATTTATTCATAAAAAGTTCGGTTAATACTTGTATACATTATTTCGCTACAATTTCAAATAGAAATGTACTTCATTTTATCATTCACACAGATGCTACCTTTACCGATTCATTAACAGGCACATTTATGCATGATTCTCTCAAATACATCAGTCAGTCAGTCAGTTAAATGCCATACGTTATACACGCTTTGAGTAATCATGTCTCGAAAGAAACATGACTGACTGGACAGAAAATTTTCCCGCAGTAGGTTGCTATTGCATTCTGCTGTAGAATGGGTGACAACCAAGGCTATAGAACTCAATCTGTCTTATTATTTAATCCATAACTGGAAGAAAGAGTCGTATTAATACCTTCCCCAAGGGTATTTGTGCGTAAGTAAATGCAAAGAATTCAACTGGAATTCGAACTTGAAATGAATATCGTTCATCGCTTTATAAATGCATACATTATCTATCTATAATTTTTTACAAAAATATATTTTGTTTTGTCATGAACACACGTATTACCAACATAAAATCACACTTGATTCGTCTATAGTTTAAATGCGTCTGACCAATAAAATCAAACCTCAATCAATATACTGTCTCTTTGATTTTTAAAAATTAAAAAAAATTTAAATCGTTCGTCTGTAAAAGATCTCTAAAGAAGTTTATTAAAGTGAAACATGTTAGATTACGGACACTTTTTTCTACCTGTATCTATTCACACACCCCACCCCACACACACCCACCCACACCCACACCCACACACGCATATATATATATATATATATATATATATATATATATAAATAAAAAGTAAATTCTATATATATATATATATATATATAAAAGGGAAAAAGCATTCATATATATATATATATAAAAAAAGGGAAAAAGCATTCATATATATATATATATATATATATATATGAATGCTTTTTCCCTTTACACTTTCTCCTTAACCTTTTCTCTCTTTTTTTCTCGTTTCTTTCAGTTGATAGTATTTTGCTTCCAGTTCGTCAAAACAGACTGTGATTTTTAATTTCTGAGCGGTCTTGTCTTTTCTTGAGTTAAGAAAATTTATTTCATTTTTTTATTAATAATTAAAATATTTTTTCTTCTTGAGAATACAAGTGGACATATCGCAGAGTCTATAGTATGCTATGGACAGTGAAATGATCTGTGAGAAGGGGCTCCAGACAGTACTTTATTCCAATGCCCAAGAACTAAGGACTCTTTAAACAGAAAAACACATTTTAATTAGTAACCTATTTAAATGTTAAATTTGTTAATAAAAATAACTATTATCCTTTGAAAAACTCTTGAATGTTTAGAAAGCATTTTACTCTGAAAAAACTAAAAAGCGATTAGTGAATATAACCGTCGATACTAATTAATGTTGCTGCATTAATTGGACATTTTTATTACATTACGTTAGATCCGGTCATGGAAATAAAGCACTTATGAAAGTTAACAAGTAAATTTACTGAACATCAAATTCTCAGTTTTGAGGGAAAAAATCTTTGCTTGCCTCGGCGCCACAATGAGATCTTGTACGACCTTGAGAAATGTTTCTTGGAGTCCCGAAATAGACACACGTCCTAATAGGTGGATGCTTGATACCCTCAGAACAAAATGCGTATTAAGATAGGAGGTGGCTCTAAGGAATATCCGTTACTTTGCGCATGCGCAACGAGGCAGCTTCAATAAGTACATTCTACTGGGTCGAGTCGAGGACAACAAACGGCGCCAAGAATGACTACCTAGAAGAATAATCTTTTTTATAAATTAAAAGATCCAATTAGGAAATCTTTTGGATCTACATAGGTGAAGAAGGGCGGAGTGTAGAAGGAGGGAAATGTGTTAATAACAACAAAGATAGGAACACCAGTTCGAGTGCATATTAAATAAATAGGACTATTTAGTAGAGCGTAGCGTAAGAAGTGGGGTGTCCAGTAAGAGTCAAAGTAATGCTCCACACATACTTGTTAATTATGGCGTCACTGCAGGCTTGTAAATCGCTTTACTTTCTCTTTCTCATGATAAATCCGCTTCCGTTAGAGAGAAGCATTATTTTCTTTACCCAAATAAAGCTTATTCATATTAACAGGAAAATATATTCAAACGTGCATAAATAAATATAAAATAACATTCATTTCAGGTTTTGGCGAATGTTGTCTCTATCGTATCGGTTGTAATAAAAAAAGTTTCCGTTTTGGCTGATATCTGCCATTGCTATGCATGTACGTTCAACTTCCGTTCTTCGTGAAGAGGCCACTGGAGTTGGCAGGCAATTGGCTGTATACGCTGGGTAGATACGCAATCACAACTCATAAATTAATGCACAGAGAATCATGCGCATGCGCATAGATTGCCATGAAAGTTAAGTTGATAGAAATTTCCAAAATTCTCAATAATTCAGAGTACATTTCAGTTATAGCATATAAGAGTAGCACATATTTTTTATCTGAAGTTTTCATAATATAAGTTTCAATCTGATATTTGTAACAAAATTAGGAGTTTTGACAAAAATTAATAATGTTGGCAGCCTTTGCGAAAGTGGTGTAATGAATAGCAGCTTCAAATAAAACATCATTTAATTCACTTTAGGAAAGCAATACCTTTAGGATTAGTATGAGTCCATCTCTTACTACCCCATATATAGATTAAATAGCAAGGCAGTGTTGAATTCTGTAAACTTAAAAGTTTGAATTCCAATTCAGATGTGGCTCAGACACTGCAACAGATATAATCTATGCAATCTATTTACTGTTTCGACTAAAGTGCTTCATCAAAAAACAATTTATTGAATGCGGTTGTTGCAAGAATTTACGTAATGGATAATTGCATTTTTGTGGCAAATGTTTCGTGCAGCCTTGTGACCTTGACGAAAAGCAGAGATGTTGATGTCGAACATGCTTATTCTTGTCTGTTTGCCATTCCATCTCAAAGGGGTGTTTAATTTGAAATTAAATTTCAATAACGTTAGACAACAATTTCACAGGATGACTGAAGTTGATAAGAAACAAAGAAATGATACGAAAGATTATTATCTGAGATCACTCGCAGTACATCAGAAGAAATGAATGTTTGTAATGCCTTGGGGAACACCCACGTTTGTAGGATAGTTCTGAGAGGCATGCCCGTTCAATTCCACCTTCAGAGTGCGGTTAGAGAGGAATGACTGGATTGGGTCCAACAAAAGTCCAGTTATGCCGTAGCTTCGCAGTTTCTGTAGAAGGCCGGCATGCCATACTCTGTCGAACGCTTTAGAGATGTCCATGGCGACGGTTCGGGCTTCACCATTCTTGTCGAGAGCCTGGTATATATACTCGGTGATGGTCGTTAGCATATCAGATCTGTCAGTATTCTAGAGCCATTTTTATAGTCAGTTTTATCTGCTTTTGGTATATTTGTGATCACAAATATGACTAGCCAAATAAATATAACACCAGTCTCAAAGTAGAACATTATCAAAACAAAAGCATATACGTAAAAAACTTATAACTTATGATTGCTGTGTAATTGATTAATGTAGAAAATAGTTTTTGTTATTTTTATTTGAATTAATTGTTTATTTTTTATTTTTTAATGCTACTTTGATAAATATGTATTAATAAAAATTGTTAGACAGTAAAGTGCGTTGTGGTGCAATGAATATCAGCTCAGAATAACAAACTGGAATGCCGAGTTCGAATTCTAGTTGAATCTGTTGCAATCGCTAAGGCGTAAATACGCGTAAATAACCCATGGTTATGCTATGGATTAAAAAACAGAGTAGATTGACAGAACCAAATGCCAACCTAGTGTTTGAAAATCTTCTGCCCAGTCAGTTATGGCTCTAAAAAGACATGATCGCCCAAGCGTGTATAACGTACAACAATTACCTGAATGATCTGGGTAAAAGAATTGAATAGCAGGACGGATTTGGTTATATAGGAGAAATAGCCACAACATTCTGGGTGTACGCGCTTCCGCGTGCACATGCGTGCCCGCAAATACGAACACACACACACACACACACACACACTATAAAAAGAAAAAATCAACCTTGAATAAATTAAAATTGCCTATATAATAGAAGATAATTATAATCAGTTAATTGCTGATACTCCCTAATGAGTGGACGAAGAGGTTACTTCAACGCTCTTCTACGAAAGTCTGGAGTTGGAATAGTGAAGATTATTGCATTTAGGTGTATGAAACTATAGTAGAAGTCGGTCATGTTTGCGGGGATTATATATATATATATATATATGTATATATATATATATAATCATTTCACCCCGAGCAAGGCGGAAACGCCACTGATGTGCAGGGGGTTACATAAATGTAAAAAGATTAATTAGAAAAGAGTGAGGAGTACAAGCTAGTTATAAAGGAACAATAGAAAGCTGAGGAAGAAGGTGCGATGACAGATACATAGGAGGAGAGAAAGGGAAGGTTATACAAGGGAGGGGAGAGAGCTAGAGGCCAGAGGTTAGTAGATGAGTATTAACTTTGCATTTAAATTTCTGGAGGTTGTAGCCGTCAGGAAAGCAAGAATACGGGAGATATATATAAATATATATCCTGTTATTTTAAACAGACAGGAATATCACTCTAAATTACAGGCCATTCTGGACGATCACAATGAGTTTTTAAAAATAACTAGTAATACAACAACCCAACTTAAAAAAAACATAATAAACTTATTACTGCAAACAATGCTGAAATAGGATCCTATAAACTTCAAAAGATTACAGGTGATTATCAGCCCGGCTACCTTTATGGAAATGTAAAAATCCATAAAAAAGATCATCCCCTCCGACCTATCATTTCTCAAATACCCACACCAATATATAACCTTTCCAAAACACTTAACAAACTAATTACTCCCTATCTTCCTGGTAAATATAGTATTAATTCCACGGACGAATTTTTAAAGATTCTCCATTCCGTAAAACCTAAGAATCAAATAATTGCATCTTTGGATGTCCAAAAGTTATTCACAAATGTTCCCGTCCAGGAAACAATTGACATCATTATCCGTTATGTATACAACCATGCTACTCTCCCATCAATCAATATTAAACCCACTATATTAAAAAAACTATTATTAGCATGCACCACACAAGTACCCTTTCACGATCCCTTAGGCAATATTTATACACAAATAGATGGTATTGCGATGGGATCTCCTTTAGGTCCCCTCTTTTCTAATTATTATATGGCAAATTTAGAAAATAAAATAATTAATGACAACAATAAACCCTCTCTATATATAAGATACATAGATGACATCTTTGTTTAAGCTAAGAATATCGATCAAATCAAAAATCTTAAAAACAAATTTGAAAGTCACTCCGTCCTCAAATTTACATTAGAACTTAATATTAATAACAAACTCCCATTCCTTGATGTATTCATTGATTCTAGCACACATAAAGTTACTACTTCTCTATATAGGAAACCAACTAGCATAAATTCGTATCTTCTTAATTATAATAGTGAATGCCTCCAACGATATAAGTTAGCTGTTATAAAAAACTTACTTCAACGCACACAAATGATATCTTCTTCCAAATCTATATTTTATAAAGAATTACACAACATTAAGCAAACACTACTCAATAATGGATTTCCTAACTCCGTTATTGATCAACAAATTAAAATGTATCTCAACAAAATTAACAATGGCTCTAACAATAATGATAATATTAATAATAATGGTTTACATAAAAATAAACATAACACTATTAACTTATACTATTGTAACCAAATACTTAATAATTATAAACAAGATGAAAAAACTCTCACAAACATAATAAGTAGAAATGTTAAACCAGCGGAAAGTAATAATCAAATTAAACTCATTATATATTATAAAAAGTTTAAAACAATTGACCTCATAGTCTATAATAACCCAACAAGCACTAAACTAAATTCTCTACAAAAAAACAATGTAGTGTACCAGTTTACATGCCCATTCAGAGATTGCATCTCTGATACTCATCAAAAACCTAGTACATATATTGGTTTTACTACAAACACACTCTCCCGTAGACTTAAATGTCATCTTTCTGATCAGAGTACTATTAAACAACATTTCTCTGAAAAACATAAACATGTAGGTAATATCAGACAGATTTTGGTCAACAATACGGTGATCCTTACTCATACACACAGTAAGAAGAACCTGCAGATATTGGAGGCCATGTACATCAAATCAAAACAACCAACACTCAATAAAATCAACTTTAAAACAGGAAATAACATATTACATTGCATTTGACTACATGGTTTTGTTGTCATTTCGCGCTATGCCGCGGTGTGACGTCATAAAACCGCATCGCAAACTTAAGAACAACGTTTATTATTTTTGGTAACTATTGCCGTTGCCAAGCGGAGTTTTATGTCAACACAAAATAAAATCGTCGGTGATGGTGGATTTTATAATATTTCAGTTTAAACAACCTCTCTGAAAATGGCTCATGTGAGCCGAAATCTTAGAAGAAAACCAATAAATAATTAACCAAATGTTGCAGAATTTTTGTCTTTATTTTCAACTGAAATTAAAGCAAAAATACGACGTTTAGAACGGCTCATGATAAAACATAATAGACATTCATTGTCTCTTATATTTAATATATATATATATATATATATATATATATATATATATATATATAACACTAATGTGTTATAATATCACTGCAAAAGTGGCTATATTGTTTCGACACTCCCCGTATCTTATCAAGTGATGTTTTTTTTTTAATGTGATGACTATTTTTAACATTGTCATTTCTTGAAGTTTGTAAATTATAAGCAGAGGGTCCATGTTATGTGGGTGAAAGAATTACTTAACTTATAATTACATGATGGTAAAAATAGGAGAGTTTTATAATACATGTGAATTTCTCTTTTTTACGACTTGAAGTTTCATGCGGCTACAATATTCAGGCGGTATGTAAAAAATACATGCTATTAAATCCATTTCATGTGAGACTGAAAATTATATTCATTTACCAATGCAATTTCATTCACTGATGTATTTTATCAAGACAAATGTGAGGAGACTATTTTGCAACAAATATTTATATACAGAAAAAAACATCGTTAGTTTTAAAACTTTTTAAAATTTTAGAACTCTCAAATATTCTTCAGGCTAAATGAATCTCAAAGTAAACTAAAGACAATTGTAAGTGATATAATTTAATGTTCATTAATGAAAGTAATTAAATATTTGTGTTGACTTTTTTATAATGTATTTATTATTTTTTGTTTAAAAAAAGTTTATGTATTTACAAATTTTATAGTAATCGGTTTCTTCTGATTTTTAAACAAGTTTATAATCATGTATATTGACATTTAAAGGAGTATATCTTAAAAAATACATGAAAAAATCCGGCTGAAGTTTTATATTTTGGTAAAATTCGATGACGACACTCTAGAATTTTCTATTTAGTTACTATCATATTTAATCAATCTGGAATTCCTTATATCGATATTGAGGCTGGTATTTATATGTATGACTAGAAATATAAAGGAGAAATAGGCCACCCACTTAACATCCCAAGGCCGTAAGACGAGGAGATGAGCACATATGGAGGATGGGATGAAGTTGAAATAATAGATAGAGAACGTCATTGAAAACTACGTAAACTTAAGGACTCAGCGAGTACGCTAGACTACAAAAATCTCCTAAGCTGACCCAGCACAGAATGAATGCAATATGGTAACCAGTAATACGGAATGCTAAAGAAATTCATTGGCATCAAAGAATGCAATATGAACTCTGATAAAAAAAGATAGAGAAAATCAATAGCTTTAAAAGATTGCAGTATGAACTCTGGTAAAAATGATTACTGAGACATTAGGTTTATAATTCACATACTGTTGTCCCTAAGGACACATGGCCTACTGAATATAGCGATTGTAATAAAGGGGTCGGTTGAAAATTCTTGGCATCTGAAGAAGACCGGAACGTACAACAGCCGAAATGTCGTAAACATGGCAGCAAAGATGAGGACAATAGTCCGAATAATGAGAATAGTGTCGATTTTTAAATGAAACCATGTTCATTATTTAATCTTAATTTCAATTTTAATTTCAACTGATTTTTAATTTCTGTATTGCTTAATAAAAATAATAGTAGATATGATTCAAACATCTTTATTTAAGTTGATATATGTTCAAAAATTAAAAATATCACTACATGCAATCATACTTTATCTTTCTTTTCTAGTGATTGAAAGCCGCTATCGCATAAGCTTAACCGGCGTTACTACACAATATGAAATATCTCTCTCTATATATATATATATCTGAGATGAGTTGTAACTATTTACATTATTTACATTGATTGGACCGTTGTACTCGTCTTTGTCATATTCACGACACTTCGGCTTTTGTAAGCTCCGGCTTTCTTCAAGTGATATATGTTGGAGTTCCAAACCAAACCCAGTGAACAAAACAAAGGATTTGGTTCGAAATGCCACCATATATCATATGAAGAAAGCCGGAGCGAATAATGACAGAAACTGCGTGAATAGAACAATGAAGATGAGGACAACGGCTTCAACAATGTAATTATTTCGAAATGAACTTCCCTAGATGCATTGCTTTGTTAGACATTTCAAGTTTGGAATATTGAAATCAGTGTCTCATCATAATTCTTTTTTGGCCTGTCCATACAGATTTCTTGAAATGAATTTAGTTTAACAAGCGGAATAGTTATGGGAAATTTAACCAGAAACTGTCTTCCTGCTGCTGGAACACATCAACATGAGGTGTGGATGTCATTAGCAATCAATAGAATAAAGGCATTCAAGAACATCCAAAGAGATGCTTTACAGATCAATACGACACGCCTAATAAACACAGCTTAACGTTTATTTGATCTTAAAGCTCAAAATAAACAATATATGGATAGAGATAAACTGGAATCAGCCTCTACAATTTCTGACCAAACATGCGCATATTGCATAGGCGTAAGTTTCCTGAATCCTTGCATTTGAGAAAAGAAAAATATTACAAGTAAAAAATTACAATTTGTCCAGAGTTATACAGCCGCATCAATAAACAAAATTTTATGTATACATATATTTTTGTAGTTATTATTTCTTTTTAAGAGTTCTGCAATCCGAAAACTACGATTAATGAATCTTTGTATTGAATGGTAAGAAACTGTGACGGCTTGCATGATATGGTGACAGATTTAATCACTGGAATTGTAGCCAATATTCTTTCTAAACGTTAACTGTCCAGTTGAATGATCTCATTAAAGACAGCTTGATGCTACCAAGATGGAAAATCTCCCTTGTGAGTAGGTTTTAATTATAAAGTATGTCTGAAAACAGCGAAACCATGAAATACGCTTGCTACATTTGTATTTATAATATAAAAGACTTGCTGGTACAGAATGATGAACTTTTGAATAACTCAAGAACCGGCAGAGCAATCTTGATGTAACATGGCTACCAATAAGGATAAAAAAGTGATATAAATGGATATTCTCTCTTGGGCTTATTCGAACGGCAGTGTAATGTTGATAAATGAAAGGTTTTGGTCGTCATGTTGAAAAAAAAGGATTGAGACTGGTCAGTACTTAGACGTGTGACCATTTGGGAATAACGGGTGTTGTAAGCTTTGATGTGCGCTTGGTGAATAAATAACGACTCGGAATTGTTAATCGGAGAGTCCAGTTTAAATCCCATGATGATTTTATTTTATTCAATTACGCGCAAGTATCTTTGGGGAAGGCATGAATCCATATCTTGTTCTCCAGTGATGGTTTTTATGTAAAAAAAAATCTTTCAGCTTTCAATATTTTATTGTTTTAAATAGCCTGCAAATAGTTGATCATATAATTAATAATTGATCAATAATTAAATGACTAGTATACTGACTGTTGCCTTAATAACTGAGCAAGTATTTCGTCTTGTGGCGGGCATTTTTGGGAGCAAGAATCGTATCACCTGTTTTTCACCTTTTCCACTACAGTCTAGATTTGGACTCGTTTGACCTTTGTCTTTTCTCAAAGCTAGACCCGTTACTGAAATGAAGATTATGAATATAATGCATCATTGTCAGAAATCAGTCTTTACAATAGAAATTTCAGAGTAAATACCATCGGGAAAGGTACGAATCCATCTCTTCTCCCCTATCTATGGGAGTTGATATGCTGCTAAACCAAAAAAAAAAACAAACAAACAAAAAAAAACCAACAAAAAACAAAAAACAGAAGTATATATATATATATATATATATATATATATATACTTCTGTTTTTTGTTTTTTCTTGGTTTTTATATATATATATATATTTATATATAATATATATATATATATATATATATTTTTATAATATAAATATATATATATATATATTTATATATATATATTATATATGTATATATATATATATATATATATATATATATATATATATATATATACAATACAGTAGTTTAGAGAGCGTTTTTGTTTCACATTTTCAACGATTTATTTTGAAATCTTCCATTAACATTTGCTGGCCTGAAGTCCAAGGCAATCGCCTCCGATGAAGACTTTTATCGTTTACTTAGGAAACTTTACAGAGATTTTAGTAATTTTGATTGATTGAATTTAAGTCAGATGGTGGTTGTTATTAGTGACATTTTACCACGTTTAAAACGTAAATACAACTCATGCTATTCTTTTAGTCAAGTCAGTTTCATTAAAAAAAAAAAGAAAACATTAATTTACGTACATTTTATACCATTTAATAAGCTTCTACGAAAATCGCTTAATCATTTGCAAGCACCAGACAATACATCAGATAATCCTTAACATAAGTTTGCTCCAAATGCAAGGCTGGGTGCAAATAGTCCTCATTTGGGATGTAATGTTGCGCATTTATTTACAACACAGCAATTTTAAAAATACGCTTCTTCCTCTCCTATGTGCACTGTCCCTTCAGGACATAAGCGATCATGGCTTTCCACGTCTTCCTATCCCTGGTGGCTCTTAGCACGTCTTTTCCTGTTACACCATGCAACCCTGTTCCATCATCCACCTGATTAGGTTTTTTCAAATATGTTATCCGTTGCTTTCCCCTGTCTGTTCTTCCTTCTATTTGGCCTGTTAGTATCAGGTTCTCCAAGTCCTCCTTCCACATTGAATGTCCCAGGATCGTCAGCTGTCCCTTCCTGGTGCTCAGTATTAATTTCCTTTTTCTTTCCATCATTTCTAAGACCTCATCATTGCTCACATTATATTCGCAGCATCCTTCTGTGGAACCACATTTCAGTTGCTTCAAGTTTTTCCTTCATTTTTGATGATACGCTTACTAGTCTAAAAAGTTCATTGTCACTTTCTGCACATTGAAATAGGTAAAGGTGACTTTTAAACGCTAAGAAAAGTCTTAAGAAAAAATTTCTTTCATTAGAAAGAGAAAGGAGTACTAAACTGTTATGCAATATCAATCCTCCTATATGACAGAGAATTCTGGGCAATGTTCTCACAGATAAAGAAACTTGAAATAACAGAAAAGTGGTTTATCGGAAAGATATTTAGAATATCAATGTGAGCAACAAAGTTTTAGATAAAATTGAAACACAACTTATATAATTAACATCAGAAAGAGATAGTTGATATTTCTGGCGCACATAGTGAGTTTAGTTGGTTATTTAGCGACATATCAACGTCTAAAGGTTATTTAATGCAGAAATCTAAATATTTTGAACATAATTTTATGGCTTCAAATACAGATATCATGTATTGTTGGTCATTTTGCTATAAAATATATTGTTGATAATTTTATATAAATATATATTGTTGGTAATTTTTATGTTAAAATGTACTACTGGTATTTTTTACTATAAAATGTATTTTTATGCATCTATAGTGGGTTGAGGATTTACTATTTGCCTATAACTGGGCGTCTAACAAGTGCTACTAGTCAGGCAGTGTACCTGGAAAGAACATCACTTAAGACACGGTTCCACGCTCCTCAAAGCATCCAGTCCCCATGATCAGAAGCATTTCTTCTGGATGTCGTTGCAACCAGGATTAACATAATGAAGAAAGATAGATTAGAAAATTTAATACTGGAAGAACAGCTTGAATGCAAGAGGAAAATAAGGCATAACCTAGCTGTAGGGCCTGAGTAAATGGATGGCGGAACAAGATTTAGAAAAGATAACAAAAATACAATCTATTTACTTAAAAGAGCAGGAAATTGTAGAGACATGATCAACGTTATGAAGGGGCATAACACTTAGCAGAAGTAGAAAAACGAGTGCTATTATTCATAGAAGAGAATTTTCAAAATTTAACGGTCACTGTTTTTTGTGTATTTTTACTAAATTGTAACCAATAAAGGTGTCAAAAGTCATTCAATATAGTGAATAAAATGTGATAATTAAGAGGATATAAACCCATATGCAAATTAACTTAAACAATGCTTTAATTTCTTTTCTTTCACCATACGGTCAGTTTTAGACTCACTGGAGTGCAGGGTGTAATCGATTTATATTTCTTTTTACCTCAAATTAGGCTATTTGCAGTGGTGTGCAGTAATAGGAATCTACTTTTGGGGTGTATGATCACATTTGTTTGACTTTGAAAAATATTTTCTCATCCGTGCTTGCATCAAATTTTAATTAATCCCAGATACTACTGTCTTCATTGTCGATTAGTTGCCATACGGTTATCTTTTACAAATGACGTTACTCCGAGGAAGCGTACGAAAATTGTAAGCCTGCAAGCCTTAAACAGAGCTCATAGATATTGTTGGCGTCAGCCTTTCAACTGTCAGTCGTGTCATCAAAGCGAAAGAACAATTAGATCCATCAATCCAAAATGTAAAGGAAATGCGCTCGGAATAGAAAACAACGCCAAGAGACGATGTATACGTTATCAGGGAAAGTGTGAGATATTTTAGGAAGACATTATTTGTTTTGTTTCATTTAACTTTCACAAGACTCTATCTATCTATCTATCTATCTATCTATCTATCTATCTATCTATCTATCTATCTATCTCCAAAACATAAAGAAAAATGCTGTCGGAAAAGAAAGACAACACCATGAGACAATGTATACGTGATCAAGATAAGTATGAATGATGAATGTAGGAAGACATTATTTGTATTTGTTTCAGTTAATTTGTACAAGGCTGTAGAAAAATAAAGATTGATCTTTGACTTGAAGAGACTAAAATTTTACGTATGTTCTGAGTTTAGCAAGACATTATAAAGCTGGAGGAAAAGGGGTAAGACTTTTATGCTGTAATAATTTTCTAATCAGCCTTCCTTTTAGTTAATCTCGAACAGGGATTTCACCTGGGTACGACAATAAACTACATCAGGCAGCAAAGCCTCTTATCGGGAGATGACAGGTTTTGCAGAGCGTGGAACCGCCTCTTAATTGCTGTTGTTCCCAATCCACCCTGATCCCGGGTCGTAGCCGCTGTTAAGGTTTCAGCTATGAGCAAATAGTGAACCTCCAAGTGAAAATCAAATGACCAAAAGTACAGTTTTATAATAAAATGACCAACAATACATGTTTATAGCAAAATGACAATCAACGCAAAGCTAAAATATAAAAATAGGTTTTTATTTTATAATTACCAAAAATGCATTTTATGATTCACAAAATATATATCTATAAAAATATACAGTACAAAATTATGTATAAAATAGCTGTAGTTTAAAGCATAATATTATGTAGAAAATATTAAGATTTCGGTATTAAATAGCCCATAGTTTGTTTTACCGCCAAACAAAACCAACGAATCAGTCAAGATGAAAGGACTTTCATGAGATATTTCAGATAATATCCTACAATATCTTAAATCAAACCGTATTCCAAAGCAACATAAAACAAATAACACCAACTCTAATAACCATATCCACACAAACATATCCATGCACAAAATCTAAGTATTATCTACCATCAATTCGTTTGTGAAAGCAGAATAACATATCTTATTTTTTATTAAATTCAAGCTCATAAAAAATAAATTTCGGCATTAAATGACCCACAAGGCATTGATATGCCGTTGAGCAAACAAAATCAATAAATCAATAAATCGAACATTTTTGATATCACTGTAAAATTTAAACTATCGCAAGAATGCGGTAGTTTTAAGGGAAAATGAGGTCAAAAGGACACTTATACCTAAAAGATAACACCAACTCTAATAATCATATCCACACAAACAGGTCCCTGTACAAAATCTGAGTATTATCTACCATTAATTCGCTTGTGAAAGCAGAATAACATCTTAGTTTTATTACTTTCAAGCTCATAAGAAAATTAAATTTAGGCATTAAATGACTCATAAACCATTGATATGCCGTTGAGTGAATCAATATATCGAACATCTTTGATATCACTGTAAAATTTAAACGAAAACAATGAGCCATTTTTAAGGCAAACTGAAACAAAAAGGACGCTTATACCTAGAATCAGAAATTCTATTGAAATTTCTAGAGCACATAGTGAGAAAAGAAGATTTTGAGAATTTGACACTTGCAAGAAATGATGAACAGCGAATTACACGGAAGGGAATTAAATAATCCGTTGATAGCTTTGCGTTTTCTATTGAATATGACATTTATAATAATATGGAACACTTATTCTTTGCTTTGAAAATACTGACAGTCTCTTTCTGGAAGCAGTTGTTGCATTGAAGAAAGTTGCCAGTTCAGAATCATTGATTCTTATGTTATGTACAGCAGACTATTGTATTTCGATTTGCCATTTTTTCAAGCGAGGATATTTTGGGAAGATAATCTCTGTTGAAATTAAAGGTCATTACACAGGCAAATATACATGTTCTCTGCCTTCTACTCTTGTCGTCAGTTTGTATTGTTGTATGTATCTATTTATGCTCTTTCTGCTCGAGAGATTCTTTTTCTAAATCTGGAAGTAGGAAAGCAACGAAAAATACGCAGAAGAAAGGAAGTTAAGTAATAAAAAGATCAAATATAAAGAAAAATAAAGGAAAGAATGGAATAGTTAATAAACACAAAGATGGTAAGAATATTAAAAAAAGCAAGAATAGAGGGAAATATAATGAAAGATGTACCATACAAGGAATTAACAATGGAGATAGAAAACGCGAATAAGAATAGAAAATAAACAAAAATGAACATGTAAAGAGACAAGACTGACTTTAAAATAAAAATATATAAAGTGGTCATGAGTAAGTAAAAATTCAGACAAAGTAACAAAATAAAAAGAACACCGAGAGAAAGAACGTAATGTAGAAAAATTCCATATAAAGAAGAAAAACAGATGGAAAAGGATTTGAAAGAAAGTAAATAAAAATAAAATAAACAAAACAATATAAATGATTAAATGATAAATGATAAAAACAAATTATATAAAAAAATGAAACAAGTGCATAAAACAAAAATGAAAGAGAAAACTTAAAGGAAAATTAAAGTTAATATAAGAGGATTACAATTGAAAGAAAAAATATCAGGAAAATGAAACAAAATAATGAAAAAATACGAATGAATGTATGAAGAATAAAAAAGCCGCTAACTAATTAGAAAAAGACATGAAGAGCAAAAAGACAAGATAATTAAAGAAAATCAAAAATAAAGCAAAGATGAAAAAGAAAGAAACAGAAAAGAAGAGTAGATAAAGACAAGAAAGAGCAATAATAAAATGAAAGAAAAGAAAAAGCGAAATGAGAAATTCCGATTTAAATGATGGTTAAAAAACAGTGCAAATGTGAAAAGAACAATTGCGATCGAATCAAGACATGGAATATCGAATGAAATAAATACAGTAAAAAATAAAGCAAATATATATTAATAAATTACTAAGTGAGAAAGCGAAAAACCAAAACCTAAAAAGAAATAGTAAGAAATCAATGAGAAAAAATGACACTTGGATGAAACTTATCGAACGTATCTTATTGATCGAATGTTCTGGTTTTGTTTGAACAAGACCAATTTAAGTTTTTCTTCATTTTTATTTTTATTCACTGATGAACTTAAGATATTTTGTTTTTGTTTTACAGATTTTCTTTGATTTCTTTAAATGTTTTGTCGACTCCAATGAGTCTAGCGCGTCATCTTCTGAGTTCCCACAAGTCAAATTCATCGACGCTTTTGTTAATGCTTGTTCTACAATGTATAACAACAGAAACCAGGGAAAAACATCGCAGGATCTCGGTTAGTTACGGAGAACAAGTTCTGTTTCACCTCAATAACAACAACAGCAACATATTAACACACAATTTTACGCAAGACATGCAATTTTACATTTTAATTATTTTACCTCAAATAAGACGATAAAGCCACTAAGACGTAAGCAGTTGCTGCGAGTGCAAAAGAATGAGAAGACGTTAGTGATGAAAAAGAGCAGGTTTCAGGAAGAAATGGCGATTGGCATTGCATTGAAATATTTGAAGATTATTAGTCATTTAAATGCCATACGTGATAAATGCTTGGGAGATCATGTCTCGAAAGAGACATGACTGACTAGACAGAAGATTATCCCGTAGTAGGTTGCCATTACTTTCTGCGGTAGACTGGTTGCCAGCCAAGGCTATAGAACCCAATCTGTCTTGTTATTTAACCCATAACTTGAGGGAATAGACAGATTAATACCTTTCCCGAGGGTATTTGTGCGTAAGTGGATACAACGAATTCAAGTGTAATTCGAACTCGGCTATTCGATTTGTCGTTCCGAGTCGATATCCACTGCACCACACATGAAAAGTTTCACAGGCGAGAATAGAAACAGCTAGATGTAACCGTATGATCTATTCTATTTCAGCTGTAAAATGATGAAACCCAATTTCCAATCTAGTATTACGCTTCAATTTATACAGTCAAGGCGCTCAAAAGAAAAGCTCCTAAGAAGACTAGCAATAAAAGTATTGATTGGAAAAATACATTGAAGCCACGTCACGACGATTGGCGATAACTGAAATCGGTATGCCAGGTTACTAACGATAATATTAAAGATGCTTCTTCAGATTTTTTTAGGCATCTCGAGAAATATAGCAGGAACACCGGACCAGACAAAGCTGCCATATTCAATGCACAGACATATAATAACTACTTTCTGTTTGTTAGGTAACTTCAATCGTCAGGGGATGACAATATACTACAAGCGGCAGCAAGATGTCTGACTAGAGGTTTTGAGAAACGTAGAACCACTTCTTAACTGCTGCTCTTCCCAGGTTCATAAGGGAAGGTAGTAACTGTTAAGGTCCCAGCTACGGACAAATAGTGACCCCTTAAACAAGAAACAACAATACATGTTTATAAGGAAATGAAAATGCAACATCAAAATTATAAAAAAATATATTTTATAGTAAAATTAACAAAAATTCGGTGCATTAGGTAGGTTTTAAAGGCTATCACAATGTGTTTATTAAAATAAAGAAAGGCAATGAAGTTGTTGGGTATTACCTATTTATTAAACATTAATATTTCGAGATCATTATCTCATCTTCAGAATGTTAGGAGAGTTTAATTTCACGCCCGCTCGTGGTCCGTGTCTTTCATTAAATGGTCATCTTTTGCTCCTACTGCTGCCGTTAATTGTAGTGTGTGTGTGTGTGTGTGTGCGCGCGCGCCAGCGCGCGTGTGTGTGTGCCAGTATGTGTGTCTGTGTATGTACACTGTGTGCCAGAATTATATGCAAATCAATTTTTTGTTGTAACTCCGATAGTTTTCAATAAAAATTAGTGAAACTTGGCACGTTATATGGAAATACTAACAAATACGCAGATCTAAAATTCTAAGCTAATCTGCGCAATAGTAAACAAACAGCAGTCATTTTGCTGACTTGCAGCCTGTTTCAGCGTGCCAACTTTATATGCAAGATGGGACGTAAAGGTGCTTTGAGTCAAGCTGAGAAGTTTAAAATTGTTCAAATGATTCGTAAATACCTTAGAAATAGCCAAAAAATTGGACCGCGATCATCGTACAGTTAAAACATTTGTTACTAACCCTGAACTTTACAACGGACCTTCTGGCAAAGAGAAAAATTCGTAAGAAAGCACCTGTGTCGCATCGAGCCATGAATAGGATCAAGAGAGAAGCCCGCCGTAACCCTCTTGAAACTAGCAAAAAACTTTTTGAAAACGTTCCTGATGTGCCCATATCAACTCGATGTCGTATCCTGAGGACGGTTGCAAAGTGTGGAAAGCTAGAGGTTTGCTCTCCATTAAAGGATATCCATAAGATAAAGAGGACGGAGTGAGCAAGAAATCGCATGAAGGTAAATTTTCAAACGGTTTTGTTCACCGATGAGTGTCGAGCGACCCTTGCTGGACCCGATGGGTATAGGGGAGGATGGTACCGTAATGAGGGTCCACGTACCCACCGGATAAGGCGTCAATAAGGAGGTGGTGGTGTGATGTTTTGGGCTGCAATCATTGGTAATGAGCTGGTAAGACCATTCAGATTCGCAGATGGAGTGAGAATGACCACGAAACTCTACATTGACTTCAGTAAAGAACACCTCGAACCCTGGCACAAGAAAAAGAATTTGTCATTCCAGAAAAAGATGATATTCATCGTGCTGCAAGGATAACCACTGAATATTTGGAGAGCGTTTTTGCCAGACATGGGAAAATAATGCAATGGTCAGCCTGTTCTCTAGATTTAAATCCCATCAGACATCTGTGGAGCATCTTGAAAAAGAAGATTTACTACGGAGGAAGGCAGTACAACTCCGAGGATGACTTCTGGAATGCCGTTCTGACAGCGGCGAAAGAAATTTAATCAGATGAAATCAAAAATTTGACATCTTCAATGGCCCAAAGGCTTTTTTTAATATCACCTCAAGCAAGGTGATAACGCCACTGATGCGCAGGGGGGCTACGTAAGAGTAAAAAGATTGGAAAAGAGAAAGCCGGAATTCACATCCTAACCAGGAAACAAGGGATGAGCCTCTTCACCTGTTCAATAGACGTGGGTGGAGTGTGAACCGAGCGATAGTTTAGTCTATCTACTCCAACTGTTTTTTCTCTTGTTAATAAAAATGCCAATTATATACAATATTGATTGCACTATGAAATCATATTGAAGATGTTTGCTCTGTATTATTGTTGTTCTCAAATTACATATTCCTAAAATAATCAATGTTTTAATTTTCCGTCACCACTTCCCATATTTGACACTTTAGCAATGATTTGCATATAAAGTTGGCACGCTGAAACAGGTTGCAAGTCATTAATTTTATTAAAAACTATCGGAGTTAGAACAAAAAATCGATTTGCATATTATCCTGGCACGCAGTGTATGTCATAACTTTCTGAAGATGAGGCTATGATCTCGAAATATTAATGATTAATAAATAGGTAATACCCAACACCTTCATTGCCTTCCTTTATTTTACTAAACGCATTGTGGCAGCCTTCAAAACCTACCCATTCACTTAATATGCACAATGCTTCAAGCAAATTACAAAACTCTCCTCACAAAAATCCATTTTATGAACTACAAATTACACTGGTCAACAAGAAATTTGGTTATTTGATGAAAAACATCTTCATATCCTCATTTTAGTACGCTGAATACGAAAATCGCATCCATTTTCTTCCATCACATAAGGATATTTTATGGAGAAGACATTTTGCATTTTTCCGAAATATGCCTGTATTGGCAGTTGAATAAATGTTAAATGACTCATTTTGTAACAGGAAATGGCAGGTAGTAGTGAATCAGTGGGACTGTACAAGTATCCCTGCTTTCTATGTTTATGGGACAGTAGTACCAAGAATCGACACTGGCAAAGAACTGAAAAACTTTATTCGGGAGGCGTTGATGGTGGGAGGGAAAAATGTTGTACGTGCTGCACTCGCACCCAGAGAAAAACAATCCCCCATTCTCTATATAAAATTGGGGTTGATGAAACTATTTGTAAAAGCGCGTTATAAAAACGGTCGTTGTTTCAAGTACATCTGTGAATTGTTTCCAGGTTTGGGAATTAAAAAGCTTAAAGCAGATTTCAACGGTCCAAGTATCATACAAACTTTGTAAGTAGTATGAATCAAATGCATGGAATTTATTTGTAGCGGCTGTGAAAAACTTTTTGGGGAAACACAAATCCGGTAACTACAAAGATCTTGTTACAAATATGCTGGAATGCTTTTAAAATATTGGTGCTAATATAAAGAACATGATGGATATATTACGTCTTTTGTTTTTTGTATATTTTACCAACAAATCAACAATTTTTCCTTTGAAATTTGTCATTAAGAATAACATAAGAGGGCTTCCATAACACGTAGAAATATTTTCTTCATCACGGAAACAACAGATTATGGGACTATTCTAATTGATTTTCTTTCTTAGATCTCAAACTCAAAATTAGTCGAATATGGGTAGATTTTGATAAATGCCAAAATAATGGTCATTCATAGAAAAACATTCTGACATGATGAGGCAAACTGGATGTTATATTCGTAATTAGCATAGTAAATTAATAAGTTTGATCTAAAATAATCCCGTAACCATAAACACCATATCTAAAAATGCTTTTATTCTGAAAGTAAAAAATTATGGACAAAACATCTGTAAATGAAACCATACAATTTCGTGAAAGGTTTTTAGATTTAGCATAAAATTACCCATAGTTAACTCCCTTTGTTTGTGTAATATTATTTCCCAATCCATTTGCACAAACTTTTCATGTCGCCTGCTTGCTTTTTGTCTTCGATTTTTGCCTTCGCTATACCCTTTGAGTATTTAATTCTTCAAGTCTTCTTTCCTAATTATGCCTCCGCTAAAATTTCAGCTGACTCTTTCTAATTTCTTACTACAGATACTTTTTAGTTTATTTTCTTCAAAGATCTTTGTTATACATTTCATCTTTCCACGGTATTTTTGAATATCCGCCGGTAGAAATACATCTCAACAACTTCAAAGCGTTTCTTTTATTTATTTGTCAGGAAACGGTCCAGCATTCACTGACATATAGGACAGTAGATATTGCGTATCTCGCCATCAAATTTTTCTTCGTTTCTAATGTTACTTTCTTATTATTTCTACTTCTTTTTGTATGTACCATGTCCCTTCAGGACGTAGATGGTCATGACTCTCCACCTCTCTCTAACCCTGGTGGCTCTTAGCGCACTTTCTTCTGTTACTCCACCCAAACCCCGCACAGGCCTGTCAAGTATGTTACCCACTGCTTCCCCCTGTCTCTTTTTCCCTCTAACTGACCCGTGAGCACCAGATTCTCTAAACCATCCTTCCTCACCTTCATTATATATCCCAGAATTTTTAGCGGTCTCTTTCTGGTGCTCAGCATTAATTTCTCTTTCGTTTCTATTCTTTCAAAAACCTCATCAAAACTAGCGATGGAAAATACGTTCAGGATCCATCGCTAGCCACTAACTTTTCCATCTTTCACGTCGAGAAAACGACACATCTTTTGAGACTAACCACGAGTTAACCCGTTTTTATCTATATAATAATGAAAGTGGTGCTCAGCCAGGCCGTGTGACATTAATCGAAACAAGTGTTAATCGGAGGGGCAATGTCTGGTGAATACGGCAGTTAGATAGCACCCATTTTCGTAATAAAAATTTATCGTAAATAATCAGGCCGATAGATATAAATATAAAAATACTGTTTAATTAAAAACAGAATATCTACTTAAATACGAGTATCGGTAAAAATAATGTTCAAAATAATTCATTACAAATTGTCGGTTGCTTATAACCAAGTTTCGTTAAAATTCGTTAATTTCCGTAACATGTTTACATTTGTTGACATTACGATACATTTCAGAGCAAATATGTTTGTTTCCGGTAAAATCGAAAATTGTGTTATATAAGCATGATAAAAACCTCGTCTGATCAAGAGGCTATTCATGGTCGAGTGGTCAAGACGGTACCAGATCAAATGGTATATCTTCCCCTATGTAATAGGGGTCGCAGGTTTGAATCCTCCTGGATAGCACACATTTTCGTAATAAAAATTTATCGTAAATAATCAGGCCGGTAGATATAAATATAACAATAATGTTTATTTAAAAATAGAATATCTACTTAAATACGAGTATCGGTAAAAATAATGTTCAAAATAATTCATTACAAATTGTCGGTTGCTTATAACCAAGTTTCGTTAACATTCGTTAATTTCCGTAATATATATATATATATATATATATAGTCGGAGCTAAATATTTAGATATTAGCTCACTTTATCATAAATCATAAATATGTTTCACTTTTAATGTTTTCTGGATTCTCGGTTCATTTGATGAAAATCAGTTGCCACACAATTTGTCCAAGAGCAGTTTCTAGCGCTTCTCTATTGCCGCCATTTCACTCGCGCGCAAATGGTTCTAATCAAATTGAACAGGTCGGTCGGAACACGCAGAGTCTGTCAGTTCAGACTCTCCTTCCTGGAAACAGGAAAACCAGTTCTGTTCCATTCTGTCGGTAGTAAAGATGTTTCCGTCTATAGTACAAATCTCTCGAACAGCTTTGTGTCATTGATTAAAAGCAAAGAGACGTAGGATATACTGGTTCTTGTCTACTTGGCATCCCACCTCAAAATGGAGTTTAAATCTGAAATATAATATAAATAACGTCAAGCAACAGTTTCATACAGTTACTTCTTTATTCTCTATGTGCGGAGTCCTTTCAGGACGTAGGCAATCATAGACTTCGACTTGACCCTTTCCCGTATAGCTCTTCTACTTGGTATGTGCAATTATGTGTACAGTTGTAAATATACACCTGTATATGTGTATGTACGAGACTGTATATGCTGAAGCTCATCAAGTATGTCTCACCCTGTCTCTCTTTTCCTCTACTTGTCCTGTGTGACTTTAACTCTCCAAGCCCTCTTTCCTCACCACCTGTTCTAGAAACCCCAACAGTTTCTTACTAATGCTATGTATAAGTTTGCCTTTTTTTTTATTCCCTCCAAAATCTTGTTGTTGCTCACACGTTTGGTTCATGGCATCCACAGCATCCACCTGCAGAACAACATTTCTATTACTTCGCGTCCCTCTACAATCATATGTTTGTTTCAACGTTGGGTGCCCAACGTTTCTTCGGGGGGTAAAAGCAAAACTGAATTCTTCTGCTCTCTATATTTGGTTCATTGTTGTTGTGGGAGGTTGGATGGGGCTATTGATAATGAAGGGAATGTGTCTTGTGTTGTCTGTTAAAGATTTGAAGAGCCTGGTGTGTAAGTGCTCAATTGTTGATTAATGGTATTATCTGTTGGAGTGTACATTTTTATCTGTCGGGTATATACTTTGGTTAGAATTTCGCAGAGATTGGTGTGTGGGGATGGGTTTTTATTACTTGGTCAGTTTTGTGCGTTTGCGTGGGGTTTTCTTGTGTGTGTGATAGGGAACTTGTCTTGTTTGTTGACCTTAAGAAGTTTTAGGCGTCTTGCTTAGCTATCGCTTGATTTATTCGTGTCTGTTTTTACCAGAAAAATTTTATTTATGCTCTTTCATTTAGTGGCGAGGCTGTTTTTCTTAGAGTTCCTTATAGGGACGTGAGAGGGGTGGGGTGTTTTTTCTTTTTAATTTTGATTTTTTCAGTACGGCATATTTTGTATTTTATTTTTGTTTTTTATATTTTTTATATTTTTTTTTATTTTAGCGGGATCGGGGTGTTTATTCAGGTATTATTGTATTTAGACAAAGTTGTTTCTAAAAAGTCTAAACTTGCATTCTTTCGGAATAAATGAAAATTTCTATTTTGTCAGCTTTTATAATGTTTCTAAATTTGTATATTTAATCTTAATATTGAATTTAGAGGATCGATTTTTTTTATTCTTTTTTAATTTGAGAGCTATTTTTTAATTTTTTTTTAATTTGGGGGCTATTATTTTTCTTTGGAATATGAAACTTTGTTGTAGACTTTCGTAATTTGATCTATTTAAGTGTGGATTGTTTTGTATTTAGACGAGGTTATTTATAAAAAATCAAAACTTGTATTTTTTAGAGGGCAAATGTAAATTTGTATTTTATCAGTTTTTTATAATTTATCTAAATTTGTATATTTTAATCTTGATTTTGAATTTAGGGGATCGATTTGTTTTCCTTTAATTTGGGGGCCTGTTTATTTCTTTTAATGTTACATTTTATTTATTTATATGTTGTTGTGGGTATTAGACCTTACTTTAAGGGTTTATGAGATCGATTTTGCTGTAGCATTTTTAGTCTTTTATAATAAGAATATTTAGTCAAACTCCTAGTATTTCCTAGCATGATTGTAGTGTTAGGTCCCTAATGTGTTTACAGTTTACTGTGGTTTCGTGCCTCTGGTTTAAAAGCTTGTTACTATTTATATATTTAAGGATCTCTATTTTTTCTTGAAGGCAAAGAAAACATGGTTCTTTTATAGATTTTGCTGTTCTTGCTTGTGTAAAGATTTTCCATTTAACCTTAGGTGTTTTATTTTCGTTTTTTAATTTTAAAAGTATTTGGAGAGAGACGTCATGTTTTGTTTTTCTTTGTAATTGAAGGATGAGAGGTGATTGTAAAAGCGATTTTTAAATACGTTCATGGTTTTCCCAATATATATTTTTTTCTCTTTATGATTTTCTATGGATGAGATCGAACACGTATATATCAGAGATTTTGTTAGACATTTATTGGTCATGGGGCATTGATTGGGGTTTCTACAATTACAGAGGTTGTTGTCACGGGACGGATTTGTATTAGTGTTGGATTTAAGTTTGCTGTGTTGTTTTAATATTTTGGTGTTATGCATTTTTATTATTTTTTCTAGATTATTGGAACAGCTATAACTTAATTTTATGGTATTTTTATTGAAGATTTTGCTCAGAGGGTTATTTTTGGGAAAGTGCTTTTCTATTAAGTTAAGGAATTTATGCCCCAGCTTGAAGTTAATTGATTGATTGAAGGGAAGGTTATACCATATTATTTTTCTGTTTCTATTCTTGCTTTTTGGACTTTTGAATTTTTCTACAAATCTGACTTTTGATGATTTATACCGGCTTTTCTTAAGGATTTTATTATAAATTACCTTGTGCTTATCAAATATTTCTTTACTGGATGAGTGTGTGCGAATGCGATGTTCTACCGATGATGGGATGTGCTTAATTATGGATGGTGGGTGATTAGAGTTGGGGTTTATATATATTGGGTTGGCGTTGTTTTTCATGTAAGGTTGGAATGTGTTCGATACTAGGTCTAATGTTATGTCAAGGAAGTCTACTTGTTTGATATTGTAATTAATCATTACGTTAAGGCCAAAAGATTTGAAGACTCTATGGATTAGTTTTCTAGTTTTATCAACCTTACCTCCAGTAGATTTATCAATTATTATTAGTCTGTCGTCCTTATATAGTCCTATTTTGTCCGTCTCTATTTCCTTATGTGCAGTTAAATTTTACAGTAAGAATAATCCAATCAGATTCGAGGCCTCTGTGAATCCAGGGCGCTCATATATAAATCAAAGTTCTCTTTTGAGTTCTTAGTCCACTGTTCGTTGTCGTGGATTATAACTGATTTCCTGCAGTTTAGGATAATTTTGACTTCATCTTCTGTGATGTCTGAATAGAACTCCGCGAATTCCAGTGCGAGACCGAATAGGTTCTCCGAAATTGATGGGTAGAAATCCACAATGTCAAATTGTAAAAAAGTGGCCTTATTTTTTACCCCAATTTTTTTGAACCACTCAATTACGTCCACCGTACCTTTCCACTGCGTTAGTTTAACTTTATTTTTTATCTGCTGGTTGACCCTCTCTAATATTGTTTTACTTATCCTACCTACTTCGGATTTTCTGGGGTTTATTGTCCTTGCAGGTAATTTGCTGTAAAAATCAGGTTTGTGGTCCTTCAGAAGCTTATATGCTTTTTCGTTGCTATTTTGGGGACTCTATCACTTATTTTCAGTCTGTAATTAGTTTATGATCCTGGTTTATTCTATCATTGTTTATTTTCCTGTAGTTTTTGTGAGTTTTTTTAAAATTAAGTCCTTGTATTCATTTGGGTCCATCTTATAGAAATTACATGTTTTGTCTGATTGGACAAGGATCTTATCTGATTTGTGTATGTTGCTGACTATTGTGTCTAAGTGGTTTTAGAATTTATATTTCTGTTTGTTGAAAGTTATTTTGTTTATGGTTTCGAACAGGTCGTTTTCGAAGTTAATAAGTTTGACTGTGAGGGGAGCGGTTCTTAGAATTTTAAATCCGAACCTGTTATTATTTGGAGCTCCATGGCCTTTAATGAAGAAGTGCGCTTTCCATCTCATTCTTCTTACTAGGTCTTCAGTTTTTAGGACCAGCTTCTGAAAGTATTCCTGTCTGCTCGGGATAGGAATATTTTTCATCGAAATGTTGAAATGTATTTTATCCATGTTCAATGTTTTATCTTAATGGTTAGAGTGCTCGACTTGTTATAGGAGCAGATTATCCGAGTGGGTACAGAACGGAGAAATACTTTTTTTCCGTCCAAAACATTAATTTAAAACAGTGCTCGATATATAATGTATAGAGCTGTGAATATTTATTATAAACTATGTTTTAGAACATGTATATTATTTTTTAATATATGTCCTCTACAATCATATGTTTGTCTCAACGTTGGGTGCCCAACGTTTCTTCAGGGAGGTAAAAGCAAAACTGAATTCTTCTACTCCCTATATTAGGTTCATTTTTGTTGTGGAAGTTCGGTTGGGATAATTGATAATGAAGGGAATGTGTCTTGTGTTGTCTGTTAGAGTTTTGAAGAGCCTTGTGTGTAAGTGCTCAATTGTTGATTAATAGTATTATCTGTTGGAGTGTACGTTTTTATCTGTCGGGTATATACTTTGGTTAGAATTTCGCAGAGATTGGTGTGTGGGGATGGGTTTTTATTACTTGGTCAGTTTTGTGCGTTTGCGTGGGGTTTTCTTGTGTGTGTGATAGGGAACTTGTCTTGTTTGTTGACCTTAAGAAGTTTTAGGCGTCTTGCTTAGCTATCGCTTGATTTATTCGTGTCTGTTTTTACCAGACAAATTTTATTTATGCTCTTTCATTTAGTGGCGAGGCTGTTTTTCTTAGAGTTTCTTATATATGTTATATATCGACAAACACGCATATATATAAAAATATATCAAGTGATATTTTTATTAATGACGATGAACCGTGTAGCACAGGGACAGAGAATTTAGAGAGCGCGCTTCTAATGGGGTTGACGGAGGAGTGTCGTCGTATCTGCTGCTCCTCTGGTCTGTCTGTCCGGACTGTCTCTGTCTCTCTGCTCTCTCTGTCTGAAATCCGTGCGCCGAGGTCTTTTATAATCTCCAAACCGGTATTTCCGGATTTTGCCTCGCCCACGCACGCCCACGTAATTCTCAGAGACACCTGTTCTGTCTGCCTCTTGTAGCCATTTCCGCTACTGCCGGAAATAAGGTCAAACAAACATCCGTTCCTTTCAACGACCGGAAAACACCCCCGCTTGCATCAGCCTTTCCTCGGGTGGGGCGGGATTGTTATATTACATATAGACTTGATAGGGGTGGGGTATTTTTTCTTTTTAATTTTGATTTTTTTCAGTACGGCATATTTTGTACTTTATTTTTGTTTTTTATATTTTTTTATTTTAGCGGGATCGGGGTGTTTATTCAGGTATTATTGTATTTAGGCAAAGTTGTTTCTAAAAAGTCTAAACTTGCATTCTTTTGGAAGTAAATGCAGATTTCTATTTTGTCAGCGTTTATAATGTTTTTAAATTTGTATATTTAATCTTAATACTGAATTTAGAATTTTTTTCTTTTTAATTTTTTTTTTCTTTTTTAATTTGTGAGCTTTTTTTTAATTCTTTTTTAATTTGGGGCTGTTATTTTCCTTTGGAATATTAAACTTTGTTGTAGACTTTCGTAATTTGATCTATTTATGTATGGATTGTTTTGTATTTAGACGGGTTATTTATAAAAAATCAAAAATTGTATTTTTTAGAGGGCAAATGTAAATTTGTATTTTATCAGTTTTTTAGAATTTATCTAAATTTGTATATTTTAAACTTGATTAGAGCATCTACACAAATATGCGCATCCATTAAAATAATGTTTAAAAAAGTAAATAAAAAATACGTCTGATTTAATCCGTTTTATATATATATATATATATATATATATATATATATATATATATATATATTAGTTGGACAACATTTCTTTTAAACGCCTTTCATATATATGACAGACAAGGAAGATTTTATTATTTTGATTTTGTTCTTCTAGAACACTTACAACACCAAAAACAAACCTTAAAAAAGACTAAAGAATCCCCGAAAGAACTTAGTTATGGAAAAATTTCTGTATTCGTTAATAATAAAAAACGGAAAAACGTAAGAACGATGGAAATCTAAATACATATTTAGTTAAATTTTCCACGTCTGCTATATTTAACAAAAGATGTATCGTATATGTGTATGTATATATAAGTGTGATCACATTGGCTTTTTCCGATAACTGATTCGGTAGATTATCATACGTGATACACGCTTAGGCGCCCACGTCTCGAAAGAGAAGATTTTAATGCAGTAAAAGCCATGTCTTTTTGCGATAGACTGGTTGCCAACCAAGGCTAGAGAACACAATCCGTCTTTCTGTTCAACTCATAGAGAATAGAGTGCGTAATACCTTTCTAAAGGGTATTTCTGCATCAATGTATGAAACGAATTCCACTGAAATTCATACTCGACACTCCGGTTTATCATTTCGAGTCGATATATATGACACTACAAAAACAAAACCCCTTTGAAAATGGCTAAAATAGCCAAAAGCGCTTGGAATATTTAGAATTATGGAACATTTATGCACACCTTACTCGTGCAAAACGGTAAAACATAAGGATGATGGAATAACTAAATACAAAATTAATTAAATCTTCCATGTTTGCCATATTTAATGAAATAGTGTGTGTGTGTGTGTGTGTGTGTGTGTGTGTGTGTCTGTGTGTGTATGTGTGTGTGTGTGCGTGTCTCTGTGTGTGTGTGTGTGAGATCGCATTAGCATTTTTTCGATCATTGATTACGCTCATTAAAAAAAATAATTCTTGGCACGTTATATTAAGATTTATTTTTAAAAAACGAATTTGATATTTTGTGAACCTTTTTTTTAAAATAAATTTGGTAGAACATTCTCTTAATACATTATTGGCTATGTTTATCTTTAACTAATTGATTTTCTGAATTTTTTCCATTTTAGTATTTAATCTTGAAAGATAACTGTTTTAGACATTGATTAAGTATTCTAGGAAAAAAATTCATTGAATATTTATGATTAGAATTCCAAATAATGACGCAGAAAGGAACAGTAAGTATCATTCAGTGAGAAATCTTGTTTCTAAAAGACGTATCAGTATAATAAGGCATAAATAACATACAAAATTAAAATATTTTTTTCTTCATTCGGCAAATATTAAAGAGATCGATATTTCTGTCTGGATTTCTGGGATGAGGAGTTATCATTATTTACACTATTTCTATTTGAACTATTGATTTCATCTTGCTATCACAACGTTTTGGCAACTGTTTCCATCAGCCTTCGTCAGGTGTATATTGATTTGGGTAACTTAGAATTTGAGTTTTGAGCTTGGGTTTTGTTTAACAGCATATTAATCTCTGTGGATTATTTAATGCCAAAAACGTACACATTTAAGGTATTTTATTTAAATATTCAGTTATAATGCAAAATTTGATTTAGTCAAATTTTGATTAAAATATATTTTTTTTAATTTTAGAAAACTGAAGACATCTTCTAGTTTTGTATTAAAAAATGTATTGCTGGTATGTTTTTTCCTTCAAAAATGATTTAAGGCAATAAATGTTTCCTTAAAAAATGTATATATTTCTATAAAAGTCTATTTTTATACTTTCATAGTGTTTTCATCCCAGTTTGAGGGTTAACTATTTGCCCATAGATGAGACTCTGGCAGGTGCTACCACTCCGGGCCAGGATGTACCTGGGAACTACAGAAATTAAGAGGTGGTTCCATGCTCCTCACAATCTCCCAATCAGAGGCTTTGCTGTCAGATGTAGTTTACCGTCATGCCAAGGACCGGGTAACCTAGAGGGAATTCAGAATTGAACTGTTTATTTAATCTGCGGGGATGGATATTTATCGTTCCGCTGACCATCTATAGTTATGTCGTAGATTTTATTTTTAGTACAGCAGTGCGTATATGAACCCAGTTGAAACAATAATTCGGCAACACAAACAATATGAACAAGAAGAGATATCCAGAGACATGAGCAGTGGAATGAGAAGAGTCTACGATCAACAAACGTCCTGAAGCGACACTGTATATAGAAAAAGATTAAATTTGATTGAAGTATTCTGGATTTAAACGCAGTATAAGGACTTGTAATCCATAATGTCTTAGTTAAATTTACTTTGACAAGGATCTCATGAATGACATTTAAGACACGTGTGATATATCTGAGACGTTGTTTTAGAAGGATGGCATATAGCATCAAATAATGATACCATCTAATAAAACTGTAGAAAATGCTAAGTTAAAGAGTATCAATTATATATGTGTATGTGTCTGTGTATAATTATATGTGTGTGTATACATATGAACATGAGTGCATATGTATATATAAATGTTTGTATGTATATCTGTGTATATTTGTGTGTGCATGTATTTATTTGCGTATAGATTTGTGCATGTATTTATGTGTGCATGTATTTATGTATGTATGCATATATGGTAATTATGTGCATATGTGGTATATGTTTGTATGCCTGTGTGTAAATATATGTATATATATGTGTGTGTATATGTGTAAAAATATGAGTGTGTATATATGTGTGTACGAGTGTGTGTACATAGGTTTGCTTGTGTGCATATATGTGTGCGTAAGTGTTTTTTATATGTATGTGTATATATATGTGTGATTGTATATACGTGTGCGTATATATGTGCATGCATATATACGTGTGTATATGTATGTGCGTATGTGTATATATATATATATGCGTACATGTGTACATATATGTATTTATGCGTATGTGTATATATGTGTGTGCGTATGTTTATGTATATATGCGTATGCGTATGTGTATGTAAAAATGCTGTGCGTATATGAGTGTAGAGAAGTGTGTGCGTATATATGTTGATATATGTGAATAGTTGTAAATATATGCCAGTATATGTGTATATACGTAACTGCAATGCGTCGTGAGATGTATATGTTTGTGTGCATAAACGTGTATATGCAGATATCTATTTACGTATATGTGCGTGCATATGTAAGTGTGTGTACAAATGTATATATATATATATATATACGCACATTCAGACGCACACATATATATGTACGTACATTTGTACACACACTTACATATGCACGCACATATATATATATATATATATATATATATATATGTAGATATATAAGTACATACATATATGCGTGGGATCGTATAGATGTACGCATGTGTGCATATATAAATGTAGATGCATATATGTGTGTATATATATATATATATGCGCGTGTGCATATATATGTCTGGATACATATATACGAAAGGATATATGTATATGTATATGTATGTGAGCATATATACATGTGAGCATATATACATATGTATATATGCTGATAAGCATATGTTGATATATATGTGTGTGCATATTTACATGTATATATATATATATAAACATATATATAGATATGTGTGGGTGCGTATATATATATATATGTGTGTTGGGGCATATATGAATGTGTATGTGCAAATATATATGTGTGTATGTATGAGTGTACATATATATATATATATATGTTCCTACATATATACTTGTGTGCACATATCGTGTGCGTATGTATATATATATATGTGTGTATATATATATATACACATATATGTACATATATATGTGCAAGTATATGTATACTAATAAGTGTGTGTATATAAGTGTACACATATATACAGTGTACACATGTGTTTATATGGATACATGTACATGTATGAATATGTGTACATATATATGTGCATGAATATGTGTACATATATATATATAGATATATATAGCTATATATATATAAATGCGTATATTTGTAAATATATCTGTTAGATTATGTAGATATGTATATATATTTTGATTGCGTATTTGTGTATGCATATAAACAAATATTTGTCTGTATATGCGTATACACATATATATTTGTGTATGTATAAGTGTATGCACATATATGTCTATGTATATGTTTACATATTTTTATATGTGCTTGTATATGTTTGTATGCGAGTATAGGTACATATATATTTTCTCTTAGTCTTTTTAAATATATATGAGTATAGGCCTGTATATATATATATATATATATATATATATATATTTTTTTATGTGTGTGTGTGTGTGTGTGTGTGTGTGTGTGTGTGTGTGTAAGTGTGTGTGTGTGTGTAAGTGTGCGTGTGTGTATACGTGTATATGTATAAATATATAAATATATATGTGTGTATAGGTGTACATTTATGAATACAGCTGTGTATAGCTAAACATATACGAGTATATATGTGTGTATATGTCGACATATCCAAACAGATGTGTGTATATGCGTATATTTATAGTTGCATATGTGTGCAATTCCCATTTCTTTGACTCCAGTCTTTTCTACATCATTTCGTATATCTTTTTTCCTTTCTCTCTGTCGTTGCAACTGTCTTTACGCCTATGTTCCCATTCTTCCCTTGCCCTTTCTCTGACACCCTCTGTAACTGGTTCGTCCTTCTCTTCAATCGCCTCCTGGCTAAACTTTTACTTTCTTATGTAGCGCCCTCCACATCAGTGGCGGTACCGCTTTGCTTGGGGTGAGACAATTCATTTATAACCACATTTATATATATATATATATATATATATATATATATATATATGTATATATATATATATAAACGGGATTATATGTAGTTATACTCGTCTTGAAAACCTTCCTCGAAAACTTTCGAACGAAGGAAATAATGGTTTTAAAAAAGAAAAAAGAAAGAGCTTAGGACATGAAAATCTGTCAAAAGTGTTCGGACAGAAATCAGCACCAAGCTCAAAGAAAAAAAAACCGACACGAGTAACCAGCTAAGAAAAGGCGCTAAATACAAAGGTAGAGCGAACTTAATTGAACCTAATGAGCCAGACAAACCTACCTACGTTTCTCCTAAACGGATCAGCAGGGAAATCTTTTCCTGACGAACCGTTTAGGAGAAACTCGCTCATTAGGTTCAATTATATATATATATATATATATATATATATATATATATATATATATAATTAAATGTGTATATGTTTATTTTTATATAGCTACACTACCAGCCATAAGTATATTTTAGTATTTATTGCCAAGTGAATAATTGTAAATGAAAATAGAATGTTTTTTTTTGTTAATACTGCACATTAACATGTGCATCAAATGAATTTTTAAATATGTAATAATTATCTATATTGCAGTTTCATCAATGAAAGAATGAAGAAAATTTTGGATGATTCGGACGAGTTCATCTTTGCTTCTTTGATTGTAAAATTTTGCAAAGTAATAATAACAAAAGAACCATTTTATTTTCATTTGGCAATAAATACTAAAAATAGTATGAAATAATTTCTTTTAAAAACTGGAGTGGCCTAATAATTATGGCCGGTAGTGTATATGTATGCATACGTGTACATATGTTTAAGTTCACTCTATATTTATGGGAGTTAATTCATATAATGCTAGATTATTTTTTAATACATCGAGATTAAAATTTAGATTGACAGAAATTATATGGAAATAAAAAGAATTTAAATTTAAATTTGGAAATTAAATTTTAAAAAAATCTTTAAAATGCTGGCTGATGACATTAACGGAACGTAATTCATTACTATCGATAGCAGTATTTGTGAAAGAAAGAAAGAAAGAAAGAAAGAAAGGAAGGAAGGAAGGAAGAAAGAAAGAAAGAAAAGTAAATGAGTGAGTGAGTGAGAAAGAAAGAAAGAAAGAAAGAAAGAAAGAAAGAAAGAAAGGGAAAGTAAATGAGTAAGAAAGAAAGAGGGAAATGTATAGATGTATCTTTATCAATCAGGATCTTCTAGTTTTATCACGTGTCAGCAAATGAGTATTAATTCACTTATTTATATGGCTTACGATGAAATTTTTTCTAAAAGCCATACGTTACATTTGTTTCATTTTCCATTTTAATATTTGGTTTTACCAACCATATTCCAGATAATATTTGGGTTGTGGTTATTGTTTTTTTAATTTCTAATAATATTTGGATAAAGCAGTACTTTTGCTGTATTTATTGTTGTTTAAAAACAACGTGATTGTTAAAGCAAAATTTCTACATGTTTGCACTTACTCAAAAGTAAAATTTTATATTATCATAATCCGAATGGACTTGAGCTCTATAAATAGTACTTTTTGGACATTCATTGGGAATGTCTTATTTTTGCAGCAGCTGCAATTATTTTTAGAAGGGTTATTATTAGTAGTAGTAGAGTCAATCAGTTAAGTGCCATACGTGAAACACGCTTGGGCGATCATGCCTCGAAAGAGACATGACTGACTGGGCAGAAGATTATCCCGCAGTAGGTTGCCATTGCTTTCTGCGGTAGACTGGTTGCCGACCAAGGCTATAGAACCCAATCTGTCCTGCTATTTAACCCATAACTGGAAGGAAGAGACGGATTAATACCTTGCCCAAGGGTATTTGCGCGTAAGTGAATACAATGGATTCAACTGGAATTCGAACTCGGCTCCCCGGGTTCTCGTTCCGAGCCGATATCCACAGTAGTAGAGTAACTGATATTATTCAGGTTGGCCAAGTATTCATTTGATATCATATTGTTGTGTTGTGATGTATATTTATCTATGTTCTTAACTCAACTTTAACTGACTTTAACATTGTATTGTGGAAATTTTTTCGTGTGGATGAATCGTAGAAATGTTTGTGACTAAGATTTTGAAAGGATTTTCCAATGTTTTTTACAGCTGAAAAGTGGGTTTAACCAAATAGCGGTACGTTTTCTGCTAATTTCGCTTACTTTGTTTTTAACAGTGTATTTTAAACTATTGTTGAGTTTACGATTTTTAAAGCATTAATGTATATAATTTCGTCATTGTCAAAAACTTCCTTATTGCGAGAGTTGGTACTTAAACGAAATTTATGTAGGTTATTATGTAGGTGATTGGTTTTCTTATTGTTGTATTAGGATTATGTGAGATTTTAACGTACGGTTTGTACACACCATTGTTCAGTCAAAGGTAACGTCTAAGAAATTTACGACTTTAACGTTATTGATGGTAGGTAGATATAGATCGTGGTCTTTGAAAAAATTACTTAGATCTTTTCTAAGTCTGTCCGTTTGTTGTGGACTAGTTTTACGGAGGATGATTAATTCGTAGTCACGGTAAAGTCCAGTTATTTAAATCAAAGTTGTGCCTAACATTTCAGAACTTAAATAATCCGACCGAATCTAACTCATCTGGAGAATCATATGTTCCCATAGAAATGCAGAAATCTTGGGTATTTTTCTAGTCCACAAGAATTCATCGTACAATGAGAGAGATATTTCGGCTTGTTTAAAAATGGTCTTGGTCACTAATGGGGCACTAATGTTTAACCAAGTTTAACGCTGCGGTTGAAAGTTTTTGGGATATGAACGGATAAAAGTCAAAAATATCATAGTGGATAAAAGTAGAATCCTTTTTATTTTTATGACGCATTCAATTGTCTCGACTGTGTTCATTGGTTAATATCTAAGTTCTTCTTAGTGAATCAGCAGGCTCTTTCATGAATCATTTTCCTTTTCTACCTATGTAGTTTTTGGGAGGGTTTAGTAATCAGTATTATTTTCTTTTTGTAAAAGTATGTTCATGGCCGTTTTGATAAATACCTGTTGCTTATGCAAAATTGGGATGCTGTAATGTATTTCAAGGGATTTAGCAACATTTTTGCTCCCCTGTTTATATTGGTTTCCCGAAAGAAAATGAATTACAATTTAATCTACTTAAACTGTACAATGTGTTATCTGTGTAGACATTCATACGCTCTCACACCCTGATTGAGCACTCTGGAAAAATAGTAGACTTTGATAAACAGTAGCTACTCTGGCATGTACGTATCACTCATTCAGTGAAATGAATTAGAGCGCTCTAGCTAATGGGCGCGTATAATGATATGTGCTAAAAAGTCTGCCTAGGGGTAGAGTCGCCGACTGACGCCATTTCGGTCGGGTTTCAATCCTGGGTAAAAAAGCAATCGGAGTCTAACCGTACTGATGAGCTGTGATAGGGCGAAACAGATCTGTCTGCGGATGACAATATATATATATGTGTGTGTCTGTGTGTGTGTGTGTACAAATATATATATATGTGTACACATATATATATTTACATATGTATATGTATATATATGTATATGTGTTTATATATGTTTATATATATTTATATATGTGTAATTATATATATATATATTTGTATGTGCTTATGTGTACATATATATTTATGTTTACATGTGCACATATATATATGTATGTCTATTTGTACATATATATATGTGTGTATGTGCATATATATGTATATGTGAACATATACATATATATATATATGTGTATATGTGTACATATATATGTACACATATATAGGCATATGTTTATATATGCATATATTTATATATATATGTGCGTACATGTGTATATATATGTGTGCATATGTACATATGCATATGTCTATATATATATATATATATATATATATATATATATATATATACTTTAATCCAAGCGGAAAAAGCAGGAAGGTAATTTCCAAATACCCGATCCTAATTAATATTAAAAATGTTATTTTAATATTAATAAATAATACAGGAAGAGAGCGCCATGTAATAAAGTTATTTTAGAGCAGATATAAATTAAAATCGGGTTAATTCAAGGATGTTGGATGACCATTTCGATATCAAAATCCCCACGGGGGATAACACATCACCTCAGCAACAAAAAAATCCTTTCAGAAACTGGAGAAAAATAAGTCTAATTTTCCTTTTTAAATAGATTTGCAAAGAAATTAAAAAAAGAAAAAAGAAAAAGAAAAAGAAAAAAGAAAAAGATAAAATAAAATAAAATAAAATAAACAAGAAAAGAAAAATTGGCATCGTCTGGGTTCGCAAAAAAGGAAAGATAATTGTCACTTAAAAAGAACGGACGGCGTGTTGAATTGATATTAGTTTAAGGAAAACGGAAAAAAAGGTGGGAGATAAGAGAGATAAAGGAAGGGAGGGAAAAAAGAAAAGAAAGAAAAAAAATTTTATATATTACAGACGCTGGACATATTCAAAAACCTAACTTCCCAAAAACGTTGAAATGTTAGAAAAAGGCCTTTACTTAAAAAGGTATAATTATTTTTAAAGGGAATAAAAAGATATAGGATTTAAAATATATTTTTTTTTAAAAATTAGGTCATTTAATTTAAACTAAATAAAGACACCGCTAGGTATAAAAAAAAATTCATTTACAATTATACATACATATGGAAGTACACACATACATACATACACATACACACACAATTCTTCAATTATGAATACATATATACATACATACATATACACACGCACACACGCACACACACACACATACACACATACATTCAATTCCATACACATTTATATACGTATATGCACATACATGCGCATACACACACATATATGTTCACACATATACAAAAAATCTACACACACAATATATATGCACACACACACATATGTATACATACACACACATACACGCACACACATATATATACATTATACATATGCACAGACACATACATATAAAAAATATAAAAATTTAATGAATATTATAAAAAGAGCATTTAAATAGCTAGAAAATTTTTTGACACATATAAATACATATATACGCACATACATATATACACACATATACAATTATACACATACACACACAAACATACACATATACATAAAAATTATAAAAAGAGAAATTAAAAATTAAAAATTAAAAATTAATTTTTAATTTTTTAATTAAATTTTAAGATTAGAATTTTTAAAAATTAATTTTTAAATTTTTAAATTTTTTAAATTTTTAAATTTTTTAAATTTAAAAATTAAAAATTAAAAATTAAAAATCCGCCCTATGACGGCACTTATTAATGAATTCCTTTCTAAGATCCAAAAGTAAGTCCTGATGAGGATACTTCAAAATCAGAATCTTCTCCAATAAACACAGACGGCACCTATCACGAAAATTTTTAATTTTTTTTTAGCCTATTAATTTCCTGCTGATTATAGAGTCCTGCCCTTCCTTCTTCATTTTCCAGAGTCTACGTGATAGTGCCGTCTGGAATCTTTGGTTAGGGTTCGAAAACGAGTACCTGTGGTTGTAAAGTCTCTGTTTGAAAGGGCCCGCGGACATACCAATACAAGTCCGGTAATTGTCTTTGTTGTTAGATGGAGAAATACGGGCTTCATAAATTACTTGGGTAGATTTACATTTACCCTGCACCGGGCAGGTATCCACAAAATTACAATTACATTTACCAACAATTCCAGATTTAACGTCGGTATTATTTAAGTTCATTAAAATATGCCTATTATGGGAATTAATCATATCATCTATATTTGAGGTGCAAGATTTTTAGGGTGAATTTATTAAAAAATTTATTTAAGGAATTATTATTATTATTATTATTATTATTATTATTATTATTATTATTATTATTATTATTAAAATGTTTATCGAATAATCTGAGAAAATACTTACCAATATTTATATTAGTTAGTTTACAATCAGGAGGGTTAAACCAAATTATCTTCCTTTTTCTACATTTTTGGGTGTTTTTAGTTTTAGATGATTCTGGGTTTATAGCAGGCTTATTATACGTTAACTTGTTAATAAAACCGCTTTTCTGAAGGGCCTTATTGTAAATTTCTTTACTTGCGTTGAAAATTTTTATATTAGATGATAATTGGTTAACCCTATTATTTACTATCTTGGGTATTTGTCTTATAATATTTTGGGGGTGGTTGGATATAACTATTTATATAGGTGGGAGAACTATTTTCTTTGAGAAAGCGTTGGTAGGAACCATCATTTAAGTTAAGGGTGATATCTAGATAGTTTACAATTTTGAGATTGGAAGTAAACTCAACCTTAAAACCTAGAAAATTTCGGGCTCTGATAATTTTCTTATGTATTCTGTTAGTGTAAGGCCCATTGGAATTGGGAATACATATCAGTCCATCATCCCGATATAGGCCTATTAGTTTAGGGTCTAAAAATCTACTTAAAATATCTAAAATATAAATACCTATTAGATCTGCTACCTGGGCAGAATCATATGCTCCCATAGGGACATCAAAACTATCTTTAGGCCCTTTTGTCCAAGTAGAATTATCAAAGGTGAGAATGGATTTTTCCGTTTTGCTTAACCTAATACCAATTCAACACGCCGTCCGTTCTTTTTAAGTTACAATTCTCTTTCCCTTTTTGCGAACCCAGACGATGCCAATTTTTCTTTTCTTGTTTATTTGATTTTATTTTGCTTTATCTTTTTCTTTTTTCTTTATCTTTTTCTTTTTTCTTTTTTTTTAATTTCTTTGCAAATCTATTTAAAAAGGAAAATTAGACTGATTTTTCTCCAGTTTCTGGAAGGATTTTTTGTTGCTGAGGTGATGTGTTATCCCCCGTGGGGATTTTCATATCTAAATGGTCATCCAACATCCTAGAATTAATCCTATTTTAATTTATATATATATTTCGTCACATGAATAAGGAAAAAGAAGATATTTGAAACATTCAAAACCTTAATTTAAAACATTGATCAATATGAAAATACAGCAGTGAATATTTATTATAAATTATAGTTTAAAACATGTACACACTATATATATATATATATTTATTTGAACATGTATATATGTTTGTGTGTGTGTGTGTGTGTCTATATTTGTACAAATATATGTTTATATGTGTACATGTATAATTATTTCTGGGTGTACATACAGACGTATATATATGATTATATATGTGTGTAAATGTTTACATATATGTGTATATATATGTATCTATATGTGTAGATGTATACATATATGTGTTTGCATGTACAAATATATATATGTGCATATGTACACACATATATGTGTATGTGTGCATATATGTGCACATATACTCATATGTATATAAATATGTATGTGTATTTATATGTATATATGTGGGTATATGTGTACATGTATATATTTATGCATGTATATATGTAGACACATATATATATATGTGTGTATATATATGTATACACACACGCACACACACATATACACACACATATATATATATATATATATATATATGTATATTATAAATTATGTTTTAGAACATGTACATAATGTTTTCTATATATGTCCTCTTCTCTAAAATTATATGTTTGTTTCAATGTTGGTTTACCAACATTTCATCAGGAGGAAAGAGCAAGAGTTGGAATCATCCTCTTTTTATATTTGGTTTGTTGTTGTTGTGCGGTTGGTTGGGGATATTGATATTGAAGGGAACGTGTTTTTCGTTTTGATCGTTAGACTTATTCACAGCTCTATACACCATATATCTAGCACTGTTTTAAATTAATGTTTTGGACGGGAAAAAATGTTCTTTCCACGTTCTGTACTCACTCAAATATATATATATATATATATATATATATATATATATATACGTGTGTATGTCTGTACTTATATTCGTATAAATCTAAAATCCATCTAAACCTCAGATATCTATTTAAGGAAATAGTCACAAAATAGCGTACTCCCTGCATCTTATCATATCTTGCAACTACTTCTAAAGTATTAAATATCAACCATAATATCGTCGTCAGAAGAGTCGATATATCCAGTAATTTGGTTTAATTGGATTATTACCACTACTATTTCCATTAATTGGATTACTACCATTTCATTCATCATAGATACAAATTTACGGAACTAAATACGATTATTAACGATACCATAAAATATGTTCATTAACTTATAAGCCATGGGGATACTTTTAAGACATTCTTTTGGAAGAGAAGTACTGACATAGTGCGTCAAATACTGCAACTTGCTAAAAATACTGTACGAAATTTTATGATACAAATCTACTATATATCAAAGACCTAAATACATCCTTGCGCAAATTATCTGAAACAAAATGAATAATATCTTCCGAGAATTTTTAACACTTTCCCTATACGTCCATTCTAGAGTTGCTTTTCTCTTCCTGCCGCATTTCCTTTTACTTTTTTTACTGGGAGTAGAAAGGTCAATATCCGCGATCTCTATGTAAGCCTTGCCTTTGTGTTCGTACAGCGTTACAAGTTGGTACGCTTCCTTCGAGTAACATACATCGCAGAAAATGACCATAATTAATCGTCAGTCGAGAAAATAGTATGTGTGCGTGATAAAAATCTGATACAATTATGGATAACGCAATATTTTTCAAGGCTAAACAAAGTCATCATACACCCCGAAAATAGATTCAAATTACTACACACTACAGCAAATGATCTAATCTGTGAAAAAATATTTATCATCATGTCATTCTAGAGGATCTAAATTCAGCTTTTGTCATCCTTGGTGAACGATTAACTTACAGGGTTAGAGGAAAATAACTCATGACTGCCAAAAGATGCTCTACGCAAGGAATGAAGATCACTGGGGTGTGATTGTAATAAATGGTTCGGTTCGTAATTCCTAGCACCTGAAAAAGGCCGGAGCATACAACGTAATTTGAAAGAGAAATCATGGAATTTAAATAAATTGTTAATAACTCTAGTCCCTTTAATTTTCAGACAGTATATATGATTGATTGATTGGTTGTATTTTAGATGGAACCAATGAATGATTAACTAGACACTTTCTTGCGTTTGCGACAAGCGTATACATCGGAATCTTTCCAAATAGGAAACTTGTTAAACATTTCACCTCATTCTTTTCTTTAATCTTACATGAGTTTGAAAATAAGACACGTTGAAAGGACACAAATGGAAGACATACCAATTTATGTAATATTCCGGACGATGATTCAAAGACATTTCATGCAGCAAACTTTCTGATGATATGGACACTTTAATCGCTGATTCAAATATCCAATAGTTAAACGTTTAACGATAGTGCTTGTGTCTACTTCAAACACAGTGATGATTTATTTATTGTGTAAATTTAATAGTGTATGTCGAGACATTGGATATCTTGAGGTTGTCAGACGTCATATGTTTGAAATACAACCGAGCAACCATTTTGTTTAAAACCTTCAACATAGGGCCTGTTTATAAGGATATCTGTTCAAAAGAAATTTAAGTTGCGTTGATTTTGTATGTTTAAACTTTATCTGACATTTCTATAAATTGACATAAATTTATACGATACAATTTCATATATGTATAAGGTTGTAACACATGAAATGACGTATTTTATAGTTGGTTGTTAATCCGGTCGTCTAAGTCTTCAATTATTCATGACTTTTTTAGTTCTAGATCATAGAAATAGAGAGAAATAACAATGGTTAGTGATTAATGTACATTTTTTTATGATTATGTGGGTAAGTAGAGGGAACTTTTCTTTGAAATTTCTGAGGAGATTTTTTAAAAATGTTAAGACGTTTATAATGGGTATGTCAGTATGGAATGATTTATTGTCCAAACTTGCCCTAGATAAGTTAATTATATTAATCTCTCTAATTATATGAAGTAAATCACTCGAGTGTCTGCATGTCTAATGCTAATGGTGACTAGGAATGGTGTTATTATTTTAGTATTAGCTGTTAAATTATTGGGAACACTGTTAACACTGGATATAACAGGTCTAATCGGAATGTTTGATATATGAGTTTTGGGTAAGCCATATTGTGTGGGTATTATGCGAGGATTTTCTACTCATTTAAACCAAGATTTCTTTTTATTTTTAATAGTTTTGTCATTGTTTTGTTGAAATTTTGTTTTTCAGTGTTTATTGTTTGTTCAATGGTTTGTATATAGGTGCTGTCATTATTTGAAAGAGATTCTAATTTATCAGGATAAATGTATGTGTCCATATATAAGTATACCACCTCATTTGTCAGATTTGGTTATGATGATATTTTTATTCTTATATAAGTTTTAAAGCACACACACACACACACACACACACACACACACACACACACACACACACACACACACACACACACACGCACGCATATATATATAAATGTATATATATATATATATATATATATATATATATATATATATATATATATATATATATATGAAACGTTGTGTTTTGGTACTATCTTATTAGCACCTCGTCAGGCAGTGAAATAATTTTTCTGTTAGGAGTCATTATATATATATATATATAAGCTTAAAAAAACAACCATTTTTACCATATCCAGACAAGTAAAGTGGAGATATTCATAGGGTTTGTCTCAAAAAGCCAATAGAAAACCAGGTCATGATGAATAAAAGAAATTGTATTGTGAGTGTAACGGGTAGTTAGAGACTTGAAATGACTTGAAACCAAGATGTTTTCTATGTCAATGATGAAATAAATTGAATGGTACAGATATAGCATCATGTAGCAATACTGAAAAGTTATCGCATGTTATCGTGAAACTGTTACAGGTATTTCTTTAAGTTATTTTTTACTTAAAGTAGTCAACAGGTGACAAAGACGAGAAAGTATTTTTTTAATACACTGCACGTCAAACATATCTAGTTGACTTAGTGGGTGAACTATCCGTTAAGCCGAAATAACTAATTATCAGAGAATGGGAGGATCAATCGATTTATGCTAGGGGATAGATTATAGATTATCTAGTTATACTATATTAGGAAAAATTGCATATACTTTAGAGTATATTTTAGATGACAGATGAAAGTTACTTTGCTACATTTATTCAGAAAGATTAATTTGGGGAATTTGATAGTTCGTCATTATTTCTGTAAACAAAGAAAACATAGCCGATATCAAGATTTACAAGTTCTTTTTTTTCATTATTTGCGTTTCGCACTACGGGTTGTACTAGCATCTTTTAACTGCCAATGCTAAGTAAAAAGTGATGTGCTATTGCGGTAAGACTTATTATTAAAATATGAGATGTGTGAATAATGGCGGGTTTTAAAATGATTTTTGGTACAACCGGTATAATATTTTATTACTATAAGATTTTCTATGGTAGCAATAGAAACAAAGCACACTATATATAATGCTTGACTAATATCGAGAAATCTTAGTAAAATAAATCACCACAGTGGACTGCCAACCCATTAGTTTGTAATACTTCTAATATATATATATATATATATATATATATATATATATATATATGTATGTATATATGTATGTATGTATGTATGTATGTATATATATATTACAACCAATAAAGATATAAATGCAGAAGATATTGGATTGGATTGGACAGAAATTAAAGACCTAAATTAAAGATAAAATATATATATATATATATATATATATATATATATTATAGTCATCCGCAGACAGACCTGTTTCGCTGTATCACAGCTCATCAGTACGGTTAGACTCTGATTGCTTTTTAACCCAGGATTGAAACCCGACCAAATTGGCGTCAGTCGGCGATTCTACCTCTGGGCTATGGACGTTCGGTAGAAGAAGGCAAATTTTTGCTCGTATATTATCATTATACACGTCCAATAGCCAGAGTGCTCTAATTTATTATTGGATGAGCGATGCGTATATGCCAGAGTAGGTACTGTTTTTCAAAGTCTTTCATTCTTCCAGAGTGCTCAATCAGGGTGTGAGAGCGTAAATACTATAGTCATCCGCAGACAGATCTGTTTCGCTGTATCACAGCTGATCAGTATGGTTAGATTCCGATTATATATATATATATATATATATATATATATATATATATATATATATATATATATATATATATATATATTACGAAATCTTACGAAATGAATTAACCGACATATTTTTAAATTTATTTGTTTGGACATTATTTTTTAATGGATACTCGTATTTGAGCAGACGAGCTATTTGTTTTTTAATAAATATATATATATACATATAATATATATATATATATATATATATATATATATATATATTGTTTGCTTAATTATTTAGTTTTTTGTCATAATAAAATTAAACCAGTGCACATTTGTATTAAAATGTGTTCAATACAATTATATTGTAGAACTTTTGAATATTCTTCATTTGTAAACAAGATATTTCGGGACCTAGGTCGCGTAATAACTCGTTTACAAATGAATAATATATATATATATATATATATATATACCGGTCAGAATATTCGTGAAATCTTGTTAGAGAAATATGGCTCCTTCGACAAGATAGAACGTGCGACCACTTACAGACCAAGGGGAAGCTGCCAATTGATCTGACGTATCTTAACCACTCGACCACAAAGGAATTTATATTTGGAAAAATTTGGGTTACGCCTTAAATAAACAAATTCTTGATCTGAGAAACTACATGTTACAGGAAAACGAAAATAAATAGTTTTATGTTGAGCATTAAAAGATTTAGTTTTCAAAATTCAAACAATATATTAAAAGGCATGTAGATTTTATAACCGATTTCGAAAAGCTTCACAAATGTGCAATATGGCCACCACCTGTGACACGACACACGTCAAGTCAGTAGTACAGCTTCTGCCAAAGACACTAATATGTCTTGCATAACATTCTCTAGCGCAACAGTAATTCTCTGCTTAAGTTAATCTAGGCTTTTAAAAAGAGGAAAGAGGGGGTGAATATAAAGACCTATCCTTTCACATAGACTATAGAAAAAAATCACAAGGTGTCAAGTAAAATGAACAATTGTCAATATCACTGACACGCCCAATCCATCTCCCTGATATATTTTCACTGAGTTAAGCCCGCACTTTTAAATCAATATAAATCCTTATTCCAACGTTTGCATTGCCCTGGCATGGCGGTTTCATACTTGGGTGGATAATTCTTGATATAACAATTGCTTTTCACTATCCTTCTCTAGCCTTGCATGAGTAGAATTTCTCTCCTTATTATATCCCCTATATGAGGCTCCGAAGTGGATGAAGAGCATGCCTGATGAATAATAATTATAATAAAGTATGAGTTACTAAGACCAAGAGACTGCACGTTGGCATAAACACAGAAAGTGACAGAGAAAATCAACCAAAAGAAAAATATTCAAAATTCATTGTAATAAAACCAAAATAAGACAAACTAATAACAAAGTTATCAACTTTTGTAATAAAAAAAATCTTAGCATCTTGCATAGCTCTAAAACACTGACAAAAAATTAGGAATAATAGATTGCTTAAAGAAGGCAAAGAAAAACATGACCTAGAAACTTTACCAAGGATGACCAAATTTTGTGACATAAACGTAAGGGTCTAACCACACTAATTTTTAAATTCCCCTAGAGGCGTGATAAGAAGCACTGAAATTTCACTGTCTGCACTGGAAAAACTTAAGAAAAGTAATTCTGTCAAAAAATAAAAAATTACAGACGTGAAAAAATGTCATTTAAAAAACGATATAATTATGAATATCAACAATAATATTATTACTTTTGATGCGCCAGAAACACGACAGAAAATAAAAATTCGCTATACAGTTTCCAAAGTAGAAACACATATTCAAGGCCAATAAGATGCTTCAACTGCCAAACATATGGACTATGAGAGGAAATGTACAAAGAAGTCGGTACGTGGAAAATGTGCACAAAATAATTTTAAGGTCACAGATTGCCCTAAGGAAACCAAATTACCCTAATTGTAAACAAAATCAGAGGAGAAATTCAAGTGACTGCGAAACCTGAAAAAAAGAAAAATAGATATTAAAAATTAAGTAGCCCACAAAAATTCTTTATTCCGAAGTAAGGAAAAGTATCGAAATAATCTCAAATGCATGATCATATCCAAAACTTAACCAAGTAAAATCTAGGTTCATCTATAAATATATAATATTGAACAAATTATATGAAACAGATGACTAACATTTAACGTAAACATATTGGAAAATATTAAAACCAATTGTAAACCATTCCTATCACTAACCCTGAACTATCTATGACGTAAATCCAACACAAACCATCACTAACAACAACCTTTCAACGAAAGACAATTCATAAATGAAATATTTCACTAAGAGAAAACTGTCAACAACAGCAAACCCCAATACAAAACAAAAGCGAATATCAAAAGCTGAAGAATCAGAACTAAAAGCAAATAAACAGAATGACAGCCCACGTAATAAATGATTAAAATAATCCAAATAATCAAGTGATGTGAGATAGATACTTAGCTACATCATGGACTCTTCCAGTACTATATTACTATGTGAATTGTAGCATTGTAGGTTTAGCACCAGAAGTGCTACTATTGACACTGTCAGCTCTCTGATTTCGGGTAGAGGGCGCTCTCTGCTTCCGAGCAGAGAGCAATAACCCAGTCGTTATTCCGCCGAAGGGTAGAAGCACGACTGGGCAAAAATAGACAGACATTTTTGGCCGGGCCATATAGCCAGAAAATCCCAGTAATAATTGACCATGTGTCACATGTTGCCCTTACTGGGAGGGGCAGCTAAATAATTTAGCACCAGAAGTGCTACTATTGACACTGTCAGCTATCTGCCTTCGGGTAGAGAGCGCTCTCTGCTTCCGAGCAGAGAGCAATAACCAAGTCGTGGTTCCGCCGAAGGGTAGAAGCACGACTGGGTAAAAATAGACAGACATTTTTGGCCGGGCCATATAGCCCGGAAATCCCAGTCATAATTGACCATGTGTCACATGTTGTCCTTACTGGGATGGACAGTTAAATAATTTAGCACCAGAAGTGCTACTTTTGTCACTGTCAGCTCTTTGTCTTCGGGCGGAGAGCACTAACCCAGTCGAAGGGTAGAGTCACGACTGGGGAAAGATAAACAGATATTTTTGGCCGGGCTATATGGCCCGGAAGACCCACATAACAAATGACCTTGTGTCACACTTCGCCTTAAATGAGAAAGCCGACTAAATATTGTAGCATCAGTAGTGCGCAACCGCGTACAACTACCAATATCGGACACCACTGGATAGTAAGCTCCGCTTGCTCATATACTATTCTTTGTAACATTTCTGTTAATATATCTTTCTTTATCTCTAACCCGTGTTCCGTGTTCCCCCACTTTGGGTCCACATCATCAAGAATATACAAATACTTGCCGAAGAACAAGTTCACAAACAAGAGAAACAAACAGTATAGAAAGTATGGAATATATGGAAATAGATAGCTAGTCATTATTAAGATCCACTCAATAAAATAAAATATTTACCACTCGAATGGTCAAACAGAACGCAAGCATCATACACTGTAGAGGAACTGTAGACGTGTTAAACCAAACTATGATGAAATCGAACAATTTCATACAGGTTACAATTTAAATATAGTCTTCTTGCAGGAAACCTGACTAGACAAAACTGACATCATCTCCTTTAAAGAATATGAAACCTATCACAAAATAAGTGTATCGACAATCTTGAATAAGCCAAGTGGGCTACTTCAGTATTTTTAAATATATATACCCCATGAAAAACAACAATTAAACACAAATCTACAGACTATGACAATAAAACTTTTAATTCTATGAATAATAAACGCATGTTTAATTTAGATTCCTCCAAAACACAAACTGATTATAAATAAAATAGATAGACTTACTGATCAATTTCCCGTTCCATATCTACTAATGAGAGATTTTAATGCACACAGCAAAATGTGGGGCTGTTGAAACTCCAATCTAACTTGTCAAATTAAAGAATCTCTACTAGAATTATCTGATCAATGTATCCTTAATAACCAAATACACAAATACCTACACTCAGGTACCGGATAAACATCAGCTATCGACCTAACCATATGCTTCCTATACTTTTTATAGATTCTCAAAGAGAAGTTCATGATGACCAAAGTCGTAGTGATCATTCACCTATGTTCCTAAATACAATCAAACCTGGGCCAGACAAAAAGAAACCAAAATGGTGACGACACAAAGTTAACTCGCTAAAATTCAATGAACACTGATCATCTCAAATCAACAACAATTTTTAATTAACCAGAACTAATATTCTTCTGTTAGTACGCTTGTAAGCATACTAACACAAATGACAAGACAAACCTTACTCAAAACTTCCTTAAAACCACATACCAAATACAAACCCTCAGTTTACAGTAGAGTGCAGAGAAGCAGGTAAAACTAGGAAAATACTAAATACACAATCCAACCAAAATCAACCTACAAAATGACAAGCGAATTCAAGCAAAAATACTTTTTATATTTGTTGTGGCAAAATCTTCGTCACCAAGTTGTTTTTGTTGTTGTCGTCTGTTTGGGCCCGTAAGTAAGACACGTAAACAAGAAGGTAGGTTCAAACAGTGTATTAGAATAATAGAACATATATACAAATACGAGTGTTAGTAATCAGCAAATAGAATTGTAGTCCGAAGGGTATAGTTATGCTGCGTATCAACTGCTGTACGACTGCGTCATAGCAGTGTCCCCGGAAGTCATGCAGGTTAGTATTTATTGACGGAGGAAGAGCCCATTATATAGATAGGGCACCATAACAATAATAAAAAATAAAAAATAAAAAACATCTAGGCAAAACTACGTCTCCGGAAAAACAAGACCCTAATAGACAAAATATGGGAAATAATATGAAAAAACTTGAACTTGCAATAGTTCGCTTAGCAAAAGCAAATGAAGATAATTGCACTGAAGAAAAAAATGAAATAGCTAACCTAAAAGCAAAAGAATTTCAGCAAATCACAACACTCTTAAATTTAAAAAAATTAACAATATGAAACAAAAAAAAAAAAAACATACATTCACTTCAAACAATAAAAAAATACAACATTCTCTTTACTATGACAGAATTAAAAGACTCCATCAGCAAAAGTAAAACTCTGGAACTGGTCCAGATAAAATTCATCACCAATTTTCAAAACACCTGCCGGAAAAGTTTCTTTTAATAGTTCTCCGGATTTTCGATGATTCATGGGGTTCAAAGAAATTTCCAAAATTGTGGTTGAGTCTGTCATCGTTCCATTTCCTAAACCCGGCAAAGACCATCAAACCAACAAACTTCTGAGTCATTACACTTTGCAAGTCGATAGAGTTAATGGTATCACTAATCACTAATGTGATACCGGGAGAGTAACAATCACTTATCCAGTTACCAATATTGAAAAATTAAGGAACCAGTGATCAACTTGTATGGCTAGAATCCTTTATTCATGATAGCTTTGTTCTAGGTCATCATGTGGTATCAAATTCTGTGATCTTGAAAAATGCTATGATACCACATAAGAGTGTGGTATCTTTAAAGATATGCACAAGATGGAAATAAAAGGAAGAATAGCTATATTCTTCCAAATCTTCCTATCAAAGCGAACATTCAAATTACGAAATTAAACACAGCATCAAATACACACAAGCAGGAAGCATGTGCATCTCAAGGTAGAATTTTATCAATCACATTATTTATTCCCAATATAAGTAGTATTATTAAAATAATAGTTTTAATTTACAATTTACAGAAATTGAAAAATCACTATATGTAGATGATCTCTCAAAATCATACTCATCACCAAACATTCTTTAAAGGTAAGTGCAAACATGTCTAAAGAAAATAGAAAATTGACAAATGAAAATCAATTCCGTCTTTCCAAAATAAAGACCGTTTGTATGCATTTCCGCAAAAACGTGCCTACCACATGGATAAAATTAAATTAACACTTGATTCCCATAGTTCAAAAGTAATTATCATTTTCTATAGGTCACACATCAGATCAAAATGTTACTGAGGACACATCATTTACAGTGAAATCGTAAAACTTATCTTTAAAAATATAAACCATACAAAGTTAAGAAGTGAGATGAAGTATCAGAGCCTTTCGGACCTCACCCATGCAAAGTCTTTATATAGACGCCAATAAACCACCTATATCTCTGAGATGAGAAAAATATTATTCTAATAAGCACTAAAGCTACAATCCAATCCAGTCTTACCCACAGTGGCAAAAGAAGCAACAAAAATGTAAATAACCAACATCAAATTTTCATATATAGATTACAAAAACAAAATTACTCAACACATCACACACACAAAAAAAAGAAAAAATGGAGCAAGCCAATTTGGGCATATTTCCAAATAATAAACTATATGAGCATCAGCCGACAATAAGAAATGAGAACATAGAGCCATTGGCTGACCGTACACAAGACATAGTGATCAATAGAATAAGAATTGGACATACACACACACACGCGCGTGCGCGCACTATGCTCAAGGCAGAACCTACGCTACGGTGTACCCACTGCAACAAATTTCTCACCATCAAAAATATTGTGATAGAATTCAAAAAGCAAAAAAATACGTAGTAACTATTACCAAGCACAAAATCTTAATATGCCTATTACCCAAATAATAGAATATCTAAAGAAAATAAAATAATTCCAACTTCTATAGAAAATAAAGATTAGACTTTGAGCCATACAACATAAGTTTTGAAATACTCCTGAACTATACAATTTGTGATATTTCTAAACAATTTTAATGTATCAGTATTATATGACCCACAGGGATTTGATGTGCTGGTAATAAAAATAAACAATTAATTCAACGTTTGCAATATGTCTTTTAGTTTCTTCGAAATGATGTGCAAAGTATTGAATTAAAGGAACTGTTGCGTCAGAATTGATTTTTTGTAGTTATTATTCATCCATTTCTCACAGTCAAATGAACGAAATTGATCTCTTTTTCCCAATATGATGTTCCCCATCACAAATCTGTTTATCCTATCTCATATTTCGAACACGGAGACATTGTCACGAGTCCTAAAACGCCTTTTTCCATAAAGCATTACGTGTACTGAAGCGATAGCATTAATTTTATTTCTCGATCAAGATAACCGAACGGGAATTACCCCTCTTCAGGCTGGTATTTGAATATATAGAGTTTCCCTTATCCTAGATAAGTATACACCTCAAGGTAGTAAAGGCCACACCTTCTCGTTATTCAAAATATTTAGACGTAGTTGGATTCAAGCTTTTCAAAGCGTGAAGTCGACGAAAAGAATTGATCGGAAATTGAACTCGTCTCTGTAATTTTCAGTGTCAATAACTTTTACACCATTCTCACATCGATCAACGAATCATGCGAATCGTTTAATGACTTCACGTTTCAACAAAATATTTTCCTTTTTGAGTTCAATATCAAAATCGGAAATTAAATGTCTTTGATCCGATGAACAGATATGTCGTGTATCCTCTCTCGGATAAGATTAGATGTACTGTAACGATATTTTGAGCCATACATCTCGCACAAATTGCAACATAGACTATGGTATCTCATTTATAAATACAAAACTCTTTATTAGTTCTCCTCTCGTAGTATTTAATTAGCTGACAATATTTAGGCAAGGAATTAATTTTTTTTAAAAACATGAGCTGACATAATTGTTACAAGCTACTACGGGCAGTTCATTGCTCACCTAGAAATGTATATTTGCTTGAAACAATGATATCAACACCATTTTAACACGCTTTGACATAAAAAAAAGCGAATTCAACCTAATTTGGTGTCTAATTAAAATACAAGCTAACAATAATAGCAGTTGTTTCATTTAAAGGTAAATCTCAGTCAATGTACTAAAATTCTAAATCTTTTTCAATCACTTTGGCATACAATAGAGAGAATTCGACCTAATTTGGTGTTTGATTAAAACAAAAGCTAACTCTAATAGCAGTTGTTTCGTATAAAGTTATATCAGATTTATTCTATGGCAATACTAAGTTAATTAAATCTTAACATTGTATGATTGTAGGCACTATCTTAACAATATATGATATGAATATGGCACTGATATATATATATATATATCTATGTGTGTGTGTGTGTGTGTATACTTTGAATAATATCTCGCTGATTTTACATGAAAATTAATGTTATATTTACAAAGATTAGTAAGAAACATATCACTGAAAGTATTGTTCATTTCTAGTTACGACATTTTTCTATCTTTCTCGCAGCATTTGAATTCCACATCGGAAAAACGACAGGTCTATTAAGTCTAACTACGAGTTGACACATTTCTTCTGGCATCTTAATAAGAATGAAAGTGCCGCTAACCAGGCCATGTACATGTACAAATTATAATTGGATAAGACTATGTCAAGTAAATATGGCGAGTGGGACAGGACTTCCCATTTAAGCGTTTCTAAGTAGCTATTCACCCGTTTTGCAACATTTGGCCTAGCGTTGTTCTTTTGCAAAATCACTTTGTCTTGTCTCATCTCGTGTCGCGGTTGTTTTTATTTTTTTCCTTAATACTCGGCTCAAACGCATCAATTGTAGCTGGTATCGATTTCCCGTGATAATTTCGGTCGGTTTTAAGCAGCAAATGTAGACTACACCCAGCCGATCACATCAAATGCAGAGCAGAATCATTGAACTAAGTATATTCGGCTTTGCCGCCAATGTTGATGCATGCTCGGGCTTACACCAAGAACCTCTAGGGCAGTTCAAATGATTCGGAAAGAGTTAAATGAATCTAATGAGAATTACGAAGATTTTAGTGATGATCTCTAGTGATGACCTCTGGTGATGGCAAAGTGAAATATATCTAAAATTATTTATAAATGGAACTTTGTCTCTGTGTGTATGTGTGTGTGTCCGTTACCTATAGACTCCGAAACGGCTGAACGAAATTTCTTGAAAATTTACACAGTTGTACTATAAGCGTCTGCGAGTGTTCTTAGCTAGGTTTTGTGTCGAGGTACTCCCGATAAATATCGAAAATCGATAATCGAAAAAATCGTGTTATAGGAGGAGTGGTCCGATTTGAATCAAATTCTATACATTCATAGACAAAGACATTAGAAACGATATTCAGAAGTTTCAAGGTTGCAGTTCTTACAATAGTTGCAATAAATCGATAATATATATATATATATATATATATATATATATATATATATATAAAGCAAGATGTTTGTGTGTGTATCTGTTTATCTGCCTGTATGTCTGTATTTTTTCCGTCCTTTTATTTTAGTTTTTGCTTCGGGTTTGGTTCTAAGTAGGTATAATTGTAGTTCTTGGTCTCAGCCATGATACAATTTACTCAGAGGACTTATTTAACCTTCAAAATTCAGTTTACGACGAAAAAAACTTATTTGATATCGATACCAAGAAATCAAAATTTGACTTACATCCATTCATTTTTCTCTCAGTCTACGGTTTCGCTTTAACTGGCAGCAAGTATTGCTTTTTAGTCTTTCGTGCCAACGTCCAAAGAGTCTGAGCTCATGGACCATGGATTAAAGCTTTCATTACGCCCCAGCAACGCCGGGCTATACTGCTAGTATATATATATATATATATATGTGTGTGTGTGTGTGTTAAATGAAATATCATTACAAAATTTAACACACCCATCAACTTCAAAGGTTGCTGTCGCTTAAGCCTGGATGAAAAAATCACTATTATAAAGCACAAAAACCAATTGGATCTGCTGAATCTGAGGAGGGAACAAATTTTTAAATGTCGACACAGGAGCCGGTTTAAATTATGTTAAACTTTTAGCCCTTCATTCATTCCTCAGAAGACTTTACACACATCACACTATTTTATTGAATATATATATTGTTTATTTGTACACCATTCTTATATGTGTCGAGGTTTGTTTTTTTTAAATACGGGTTTTTGTGTCTATGGTATTGATTACATATTTGTTTTTGCTGGTGTTTGAGTGTATATATATGTGCTTGTTCGTATATGTGTATACGTATATATGTATCTGTGTGTGTGTACATGTATGTGTACACATATATATGCGTGTGCAGGTATGTGTGTACGCATTTACGTGTGTGTGTGTGAGTTGTATGTACACACACACACACACACACACACACACACACACACACACACACACACATATATATATATATATATATATATATATATATATATATATATTACATTACTAAAGGTATACTGTATTATAACTGTACCGTCACGGGAAAAATTCACCTACATTATTGTATTATTATTATTGTATTGTTAATCAAATAGTTAGTATAATGTTGATTATATAGTGGTGTGGTCATAATCGTGCATAAAGCGGATTGATTAACTAGTATATCTTAATTGTTTAATTTTCTTAGGCTTTTTAAAATTCCTATTTCTTATCCTTTCACTAGTAATATGTAAATTTATTTTAAAACTAAATAATTACGTTTAACAACTAAATTTAAATAGAATAATTAGGCTTACTTTTAAGTAAAAATTTAAATTTTTTAAAAAAATTTATATTCTATTATATTTGTTTTGAGTGGTGTGATGATTTTGTGATCACAACGGATTAACTATTATCTCTTAAATATATTTTTAAAATTTTTAGACTCCAATTTCCTTTCACCGTTAATATATCATATTCTTTTTTATTTTTTATTTTCATTTTCTCTTATCTTTTTCTATTTTGAATTTATTCCTCTCTTCTTTCTTCTTCTTCTTCCCCTTTCGTTTACGCTTTAAGATATATAATCTTTCTTTTTAAAGCTATCTCTCTCGCTCTCTCTCTCTCTCTATCTCTCTCTCTCTCACCTAAACCTCTTCCTTTACGTAAATCTACGGGTCAGCAGTCTAACTTGCAAAATGTATCTTTAGATTTAATTTGACATCCGCTCTTACGCGTGCTCTTTGATTATATGTTGTGTATATATATGCTTATGTATGAATGTATGTGTGTTCGCCGAACTGATGTAATGATGTATTTTTTCTTAATTTTTTTTTTAAGGAAGCGAACTTTATTTTTGTTTGTTTTATTTTTGAGGTCTTTGTGAATTTCATTCGTGCATAATCCTTTGTACAATAAAAACCGAAGCTGATGATGGTTCGCCTGAAATATGCCTATACTCCCGGTTTACTATGAAATAACGTGTCTGCCTTAATTTTTTTTATATTTGTTCTATATGTATTTACATACATATATATTTCGAGCTCTCTTAGAGCGTTATCTTACCACTGTATTTACAGGATACTCCTTTGGATTCTTCTATATCTACACCGCATGCTGATATATATATATATATATATATATATATATATATATACCCTTTTGTAAAAAAGATAAAAATATATCAAATCTGCCCATGTATTTCTGCAGAAAGATAATATAGATATATGTATGTAGGTGGGTGCTGAGTGAGTAGTTGCTTCTTTGTTTTAATATGTATCTCAATCTCATTGCATATTTCTGCAATCGATTGATTGAATCACCAATCTGCGTTTGAAATATTCTCAATCTACATGTTTGGATTTGACCATCGAAGATCAATCAATCGGCAATCATTTTTGGACGGAAATGATTTTCTGCCGGCGAAAGAATTCTGCAGGTAACGTTAGCGAATGTAGCAGAGAATGGAATCTTTTCAGGTTGATGCAAATAAAGTTTCCATCAGAATTGGAATCATGAAATGGAATGTCTAAAAAAACAAAAAGTCTGAATGACACAATAGTAATGGGGAGAGAAAGTAAAGAAAAAGGAATTGGTTGGTGAAGGGGCAAAGAAGGTTTGGAAGAAAGAAGGGAATAGAAGAAAAGGGAGCAGAAGGAATAGAACAAAAAGGAAAAAAGATAAAATGTCTAGAAGGAAGAAAAGATGTTGTTAAATATACAATGATTTAGTGTTAGACTTTTACACAAATGAGGGAAGACTACTTTTTGCGTTCTTTGAGAAATATTTTTTTATTTCGTTCTAGGTTGGAAGGGGAGGGTGGAGAGGACTTAACATAGTTGACTTCGTAAGTCAATAATAATAATAATAATAATAATAATAACAACAATAATAAAAATATTTATTTTTTCTTTTCTTCACCTACTATTTCCTTTGTTTCTCGCTAGGATATCTCAGTAACTAGGAGCATTTGCATGGTTTCAAAAATAATTAACATGAATAATAGGTGCGACGAATCATATCCCTTCCAAAAGAGGAGAGACTAATTTAAAATTAATTTCAAAACTCATATCAACAAGCGAAGAATGTTCGCAGGGCTCCACGTCACATATCGTCTACTTCATGAATTTATCCAAAAGATACTTCTAGCCTTTTGCCCAAAACGTAGACACCTGACTGCGAGATGATTTCTTTTTACGCTGTTCAAAAAAATTTTTTTTTATCTCATCCGAGGTTGAAATGCGGTGGTGTTAGAGACTTAGCATAGTTGACCCCGTAGTTGAAGTAATAAACAAAAAAAAAACAAAAAAAACTATTTTTTTCCTTTTTTTCACTTTCTTTCTATTTTCTCTGCTTCTCGCTAGAATATCTCACTGGCTTGGAGCGTTTGCAAAGTCTTATTTAAAGGTCAGTTTTAAAAATAACAGATATAAATGAAAGCTGCGACAATTACAGTATTAAAGTTATTTTAAACCACACCCCTCCCAAAAGAGGAGATACTAATTTTAAATTAATTTCAAAATTCACATCAACAAATGAAAAATGTTCGTAGGTTTTGTGTGAAATCAGGCGCAAAAGAAATGTGAACTCCAACGATAAATTAACATAATGAGTCACATAACAAAACGCATCACCTGAATATCGATGAAAAGAACGCGCAGCATAATCAGCCTAAAGATAAGGCAAGAAGAGCGCGGTTTCCTCCAGAACACTGGAACAGGGAACACAATATTTATGCTCAGAATCTTATCTGAAAGGGCAACAAAAATGCAGAAGGAAATGTATCTGTGTTTCATAGACTACGCAAAGGCATTCGACAAAGTACGCCCCAAAGATTTGACGGAGACGTTCGGCAACCTAGACATATATGGGAAAGACATTAGAATAATCAAGAACCTTAACTAGCAGCACACATAAAGGCAGTAAACGAGTTCAGCAGATACACAAAGTGATGAAAACAAGGATGTGTCATCTCACCAGATTCATTCAAGCTGTACAGTGAGTCAATTCTAAGAGCCCTAGAAGTCATGCCAGGATTCGTCATTGGCGGCCACAACCTGAACAATATAAGATATGCAGATGATACAGTGCTGACAGCAGACACGGAAAGGAAAGTACAAGACCTCTTACAGAATGTCGCTAAAGAAAGCGGAAAGAAAGGACTACATATAAACTATAAAAAAACTGAATACGTGATTATCACTAAAAAGAAGAGTAAAAATTGCCAACTACAGGCTGGAGATACTAATATGTAGCAGGTAAAGAAATTTAAATTTCTGGGAAGTGTTCTAACAGAGAATGGAAAGTGCTACACTGAAATTCGATGGCGAATTGGCATGTCCAATATTGCATTCCACAACCTGATTAGAGTATTAAGGGGTAGGAGAATGTCGCTGGAAAGAAAGAAAAGTGTACTGGAGTACTGGATGTGATGTCTGTTCTTCAATATGACAGTGAATGCTAGAGAACCTTACCAAAGATGAAGGAAAAACTTAAAGCAACCGAAATGTGTTTCTACAGAAGGATGCTGAGGATACCATGGATCGAACATGTGAGCAACGACGACGTTTTAGAGAGTATACAAACGAAGAAGAAGTTAATACTTAACATCACGAAAATACATCTGAAGTTCCTCTGGAAATGTAATGGTGAAAGAGTGTTTGGAGAATCTTGGAGAATCTGATACTCACAGGTCAGATAAATAAAAAAGAGACAGTGGAAAGCAGCGCGTAATATACTTGCTAAGTTTGAGCAAATGGATAGCAAAGTGGGATTTGTGAGGTTTAACAGGAGAACGCTAGCTAAGACCTACTAGTGATAGCGAGATGTGGAAGGTCATGATTGCCTACGTTCTTAACAGACACGGTGCATAGAAGAAGCATTATGCGTAATTCTCACCAGCTCATTAGAAAGCCTGTTGAACTAAAGGCGTTTGATTTGGGACACCTTCCGGTTACTGGATAAAGAAACACGTGTTACGAATTAAAAGAAAAATAGAGCCATTGATATAGTGATAGTAAGATCTCAATTTTTGAAAAAGTCAAATCACACGAACGTCAAATTCAAATTCCCGTGTAAGCATTTAACAAAGCACAAGTTGTCACAATTCAAGTTTTGAAAATGCAGACAATACTAAAAAAACAAATTAAATATCACATTCAGAAATTCATTAATAATTTTTTATCCCTTAAAAATAGATATTAAAAGTGATAAATATATTTATCAACTAATAAAACTTTTGATTTGATAAATCTATTTTTTAAATAATTGTTATGCGATTTTTTCTTAAAATAGTGTCACGTAAATCATTTTCCTATATATTTTCGACGGGATGTAAACATTACTAAATACTCAGATTTTTGCATACTAAAAGAAACTGATTGAGTACTAAATTTGTTTTTTGTAAATTATTTATAGTTTAAATTTTTTTTCAAAAACCAGTTTCCATGATTTACATTACGAAAATACGCAAGCGAAATTGTATTTGCGCTGAGACTCGGCTGACCAGCCTTTCTTACGCCACACACACATACACATACACAGAGTTTCACGTAAATTGTCGATTTTGCTGTGATAATTTCCCATATACTTTCTACCCTATCCTAACACAATTTCTTTTGTTTTGTAAATGGTACTTAACTGATTGACCAAGAATTAAAGTCTTAAGGGACAATGAATAGGGGCAAGTAGAAGTCCATGATCTTCTACGTGATGAAAGAACACGTTACATAAAAAGATGATATATAATAGCACATGGAAAGGGGATTTTGGCAGTCTCTCGAAAATCAAATATGGAGAAAATAAAGTCTACATATCGTACAACGACTCTGTGGTGTTGTCTTCTACAGACAATCCGAAAGTAAATGACAAAATATTTGAATGAATAAAACGTCATAATGATTCAAGTCACATGTTATCATTTTATTTACACACTCTTCATTTCATGAGATAAATATATTCCGTTTTTTCGTCTTCGTTCGCCTTTAACCTTAATTTTACCGAGCTGTCTACCATTCTCTTTCATCAGTCGCGATTGTGTGTCAAAGTTTGGATCTTCGCAAATTTCTTCTTGATGCACTCATCATGTGTCTTGGGCGTTCAAACCTGGCGGAGCTAATCCATCTCTTAGTGATATCACAGTCGATGTCCTCCAGCTAGGACGGTCTCCTTGGTCGCGAACACGTGGCCGTTATAGTTAATTCGAGAAAAATTTTCGCCTTGTCCGGCGACCTGAGTCGAGGAACTCTTGCTTCGAGGTGTTGTTATAACGCACTTTCATATAAGTTTATACTTCGAGCTGCAAATGACAACTCAGAGGTGACAAATACATGAACTGAATAAATAAAATTAGGTTGGGGAACATATCTGCCTGATTGTATGTTTTTACTACATCACATATAATAAGTGCATCGTTATAATCTTGGCAATGTATGTTTTGCAAATAGCTTCAAATTTGTGAATAAAAGTTTTCCTGTGCAATCAGGGATTTTTATTTAAGATATACTTTTTTTTATTTATTACTCAAGTACCTATTGATCTCCGCCAAGATCATTCTCAGGGGTAAATTACAAAAACAAACTTATTGTAACTGTGATAAAATCTGAATTCCGTTGTGATGGTGAGTTTAAAAAGCAAGCGTGAAAATATTACAGTCGTTTGATGTTGTTAGATTTTAAATCAGTTCACGAAAATTTGTGTTTTTTTTTCATGTGTATGCTTGGATATAAAGTACACAAGCAAAAACAATCAGGTGTACAGACACTCTCTTGAGAATGAACACTGGAACTTATAAAGTAAATTTAAATTGATTTATGGTTTCTACTTATCCATAGGCATTTTCATCATATACAGATTTGTCTGTGTATTTTTGTAACCCGAGGACGCCACTAACAACAGAAGCTTCTTTTTTTAATCGTTTCGTCTAAGCAAGGCAGAAACTGGTAGCGTAGAAGTTGCGGTTACATTTGACTGTTTTGACTGTAAAAGGGTGGGACCTAGTTACCATTCTAGTAGTACGAGTAAATTCGTATGGTCAGAGCAGCATTGAGGGAAGCTCGACAGAACAAAAGTCACGAAAATATTTGTAGAAAAGACAGAGGGAAGCCAGATCCCGTTGGTGAGACAGTAACTAAAGTCGAGCTGCCAAAACAGGACTGATTACATTTCAGATCCCTCTTTGGATTTTTTCGAGAACAACGAGATGAATAGCAAGAGGACCTGATCAGATATGGCAACAATATTCAATGCATGAACGTATGGTAGATTTGTAAATGAGCAAGATGGGTTTTGACGAGAGAAACTTCCTAGCCCGACGCAGTGACCCAACCTTTCTAGAAGTAGATGTAGCTTTTGATTCGATGTAGCCGTTCCATTTGAAGTCGAATGAAAGGGTGAGGCCTAGGAGACGCAGTATATTGAACTCTTCGAGACCATCGGAATCCATACTGATCGAAGGTAGTTACGTTTCTCTATGGTAGTTAAGGGAGAATGGATTTGATTTTGGAAGCATGAACATTTAAGAGCCATTTCTTACTTTAATCCATCATGGATTAGATGTTCTTTCTAAGAGCAGCAGCGAGGTTTACTTTGATAGTCTTGGAGTTTTTCTTATTTAGACGAGAGTAAATGGTGATATCATCTACATAAATGCCTATTGTGAACTGGTTACATAAGAAAATCACTGATGAAGATCAGGAAAAGATAGAGCCGTGAGTGACGTCTTCATCTGTATGAAAGGATCAGAAGCTTGCCCGTTCAAAACTTCATTACGCAGTTTGATAGAAATGATTAAATTAAGTCGAACATTGTTCTAGTTATACCATAGCCTTTTAACTTGCGTACAAGACCAGCTTACCAAACCCTAACAAACCCGTTCGAGATACCCGGAGCAGCATCCCGAGCTAATCAGGAGCCTATATATAGTCGGTGATGGTCGTTCGCATATCAGCGGACTTAGCAAAGTGGGTCCCATATTGCTTGTCAGAGAATAGATTGTGTGAAGTAAGATGATGAACTATTTCAACGTTGATAATAGCCTCAAACTGTTTGCCAAAAAATCGATAAGAGGCTGATTTGTGCAATAAATAGAGGGGCCAGAGAGTTCTTCAGAGTTTCTAAAGACAAAAACTGCAGAGCAGGACTTCCAACAGGCAGGAAAGCAAGATGCAGCAAGACAATAATTATAGAGTTTTCAGAGGACAGAAAAGAATTCAGAGGCACAGTTCTTTAGGACGATGACAGAAATTTCAAAATTCCCACTTGCCTTATGAGAGTCAAGCTTAGGAACTATTTTAGAGATTAATGAGGGGTTAGTATACGTCTCTAAGCCGAGCGTCAGTTTTATGAAGGAAGATGGATGTGAGTCCAGATGAGTCAAATATAGAGCCGGAGAAGAATTTGCGATCAAAGCACTCAATCTGTTTTGCTGTGGCTGTGAGGAACTCAAATCTATTGAACAGAGGAGGGATTGAGGGTTTTCTGTTGTTTAAAACACTTTTGCAGAACTACTAGTAGTTCCTTGGGCTAAACTTGTGGGCTGCTCTGCGCTGCTTTATTCTATCAGCAAACAACAGGTTAGCATCATTTAAGACGTGCTTGCATTCATTGCGAGCAGAGACACAAAGGCGCCTATTGTAGTCAGACGTGTCGCTTCGGTAAAGCCGGAAGAAGTGATTTATGTAGGTAATGGCGGCTGAGCACCAAGAAAATGAATGAGGTTTAAGTCAGAACTTCCTGGCTTAGATGAAAGCATCGTTGTCGGCTTTCACCCGTGAGGAATCCTCCTAGGCTCAATCTTCATAAGGGAGACTAAGCATTTTGTTTTCAGAGAGAAATCACAAAAAAAAAAAAAAAAAAAATCGCAGAAGGACACCCAGTCCACTATTTGATAGCATTAAGACAATCTGCTAATATGAGTTTCCTGGAGGAGTAGAGTGAAAGAGATAGTAATGGAAACGACTGCATGGTCGGAGATGCCAAGAGAGCAGAGCTGCATGGCATGGCAAGAGTAAGGGATAGAAGTGAAGCAGGGATCTATATGAGAAGCCTGTCCTTCGAGTGCGAGAATGAAAGATTGCAAAGTTTAGGATATGAATACCAGCAGTATGTCATAGTTTTTCTGCTGATGGATAGAGATGGATAGAGACACTTGTAAAACTTGTCTGGAGATTCTAGAGAAATAACCCAAGCCAAATATATATCTTTGCTGATATAAAAACCCAGGCCATGTACGTGGACATTGGAGTTTTTCCTAAAGGGGGGAAGGTAACCAGGAATCGAGAAATCAGAGTATGGATTGTAGGGTTAAGGTTGGTCTCACAGAGAGTTAGGATGTCTGGGGTCCTTTCAAGGAGGAACGATTCCATGCTGCAAAAGTTGGTACGTATACCACGGATGTTAGAAAAAGAAATGTTGAGAGGCTTAGTTGTTATTTTTTTTTTTTGTTTGGCTGGTTTACTTTTGTATCTCTGGTTGTGAATTTTCATGTTATCGACGAAACGCGAGGTTTATAAAGCATACGCACACATGTAAGATTGAAAAAAAACAACATATATGAAACGTATCTCAATGTAACATGTTTCACTGTCAGAGATTGAGAAAAAATAAAAATAAAAACGAAAGAGACAGAATAATAACGTACTATGATTTTGAGTTAGTTCTTATCCCGTGTATTAAAGTAATAGATAATTATTAAATATATTTGCATGTAATATTTTGTACGGTAGAGTGCATCATCGTGTATGTTTATGAAGAAATGCTTGTCTGTCTAGGTACACGTTGGACGGTAACTTTAGGTAAGGCATGTGTGTATGTGTTTTAATAGAGAGTCAAGTGTATTAAAGAAATGGGTGTGGAATATTTTGCATTATATTTATGAAGAAACGCTTGTCTGTTTAGGTACACGTTGGACGGTAACTTTAGGTAAAGCATGTGTGTATGTGTTTTAATAGAGAGTCAAGTGTATTAAAGAAATGGGTGTGGAATATTTTGCATTATATTTATGAAGAAACGCTTGTCTGTTTAGGTACACGTTGGACGGTAACTTTAGGTAAGGCATGTGTGTATGTGTTTTAATAGAGAGTCAAGTGTATTAAAGAAATGGGTGTGGAATATTTGGGATGATATTTATGAAGAAACGCTTGTCTGTCTAGGTACACGTTGGACGGTAACTTTAGGTAAGGCATGTGTGTATGTGTTTTAATAGAGAGTCAAGTGTATTAAAGAAATGGGTGTGGAATATTTTGCATGATATTTATGAAGAAACGCTTGTCTGTTTAGGTACATGTTGGACGGTAACTTTAGGTAAGGCATGTGTGTATGTGTTTTAATAGAGAGTCAAGTGTATTAAAGAAATGGGTGTGGAATATTTTGGATGATATTTATGAAGAAACGCTTGTCTGTTTAGGTACACGTTGGACGGTAACGTTAATTAATATAAGTGTGTGTATGTGAGAAAAATTCTTAATGTCATTTCCGTATACATCGCTGAAATGTAGCGAGATGTTGTGATGATTTTCTATTTAGTTGGATATTTTGTATTTACGCATATATGTGCGTGTGTATGAGAAACGCTGTTGGGAATTCACTGAAACGCAGCTAAATTTGTTTTGGTTGGAACGCGTTTTTCTTGTAAGTTACACAACTTTCACTTTGGGTCGCGTAGTTTGTGTGTTCCCATGGCGACGAAATATGACCGGTCAAAACTTATTTATTTAAATTTCTACAAAACGGGAAAAATAAAAGTGGGCTAAAATATTCAATGTAACGACTGACGGAAAAGCTTTTTCACGTATCCTGCCCTTAAACAGACATGTAACCAATAAAAATTGACATACAGACGACTACCTTAAAGTTTATTTTTTTAATTGTCTATAATATATTCAAACAACTCTTGGTGAGCGTTAAGATTCCATCACAAAGAATTTCTTCAAGTCTTCTAGCGGCTTTAGCTTTGAAAGATGCCTTTCAATTTCAATGCTAAATGCTTGAGTACTGGTTTCTTGATATTTACCAGCTACAACTTACTGTTTATCGGAATTGACATGAACGAAGCTATTACACGTTTGTTTTTCGCTTGTACAGAGGAGTTTGAGGCACTAAAACAAAAATTGTAGAAAATAGCTTCGTTCCTGTCAGTTTGGATAAACAATCTGTGTCTGTTGGTAAATTTTAAAACTTACAAATCTTTTCTCTTCAGTATAAAAAATAAACATATAAATGGATCAACTTAAAATAAAACAAACTCAATGAAAGCATTGCAACAAGGAGCTGCTGCAACAGCCTATATATCTATATATATATATATATATAATATATATATATATATATCATTTCACCACCAGAGACCGCTACTAGCGCGCAGGGGATTACAAAAAAAAAAAAAAAAAACAGTGTACAATGGCTGTAAAAGAGGTGGATAGGATTTAGGGAGGTAGATGACAATTGACGTAACATTTAAACTTTTGGAGTCTGTAGCACTCAGGAATGCAAATATACGGAAGGATGTTTCATAGGCTGGAAGAAAAAAACTGCAAGGGTAAAAGTGGCGGTTACATTTGACTATTTTCAGGGCACACACACACACACACACACACACACACACACACATATATATATATATATATATATATATAAAAGTAAGTAATACATCGAGTTTTATTCAACCTCAACAGAATGCAGAAACCACTATCAGGAATTGAAACCTAGACAGTTGCGTTATTAAGCGAATGTCATACCAACTTTCTCATATATATATATATATATATATATATATATATATATATATATATCAGAAGTACCATACGGAATACATACTTCGTCGATCATGACTGACTGGGTAGAAAATTATTCTGCAGTCGGTTGCCATTACTTTCTGCGGTAGATTGGTTGCCAGCCAAGGTTATAGAACCCAATATGTCCTATTATTAAACCCATAACTGAAGGAAAGAGACGGATTAATACTTTTCCCAAGTGTATTTACGCGTAAATCAATGCAAGCAATTCAAATGGAATTCGAACGCGGTTCCCCGATTTTTCGTTCCGAGCCACATTATTTGTGAAGTAAATATTTGTTTATATATCATCATTTACAACATTTTACCTTGTTTCTGGAACTTATGCATTTAGGGAGTGGAGTTTAACTTTGATGGTATTATGTACACTCAAATGGATGGGGTATCGATAGGCAGTTCCCTGCGTTCTGTCTTAGCCAATATTTTCTTTGGCTACTACTAGCGTCAGTTATTTGAGAATATTTACTTTTTTTTTTTATAATCATATCGCCCCAAGAAAGGCATTTTACTGACATGTTTTTGCAGGGGTTATATAGGTGGCAGGTTATGAGAAAGAGTGACAGGTTATAGTGGGTGTCAGGAAATGGGTAAAAGAAGGATGAGAATACTGATGAGAGTGGAGTGGACGGAGAAAGAAGCATGAGATATATATATATATATATATATATATATATATATATATATATATATATATAAAGAGAGAGAGAGAGGATGCAAGTCATTAAGATAGGAGATGACTATTGACTTTACATTTAAATTCTTGGAGATTGTAGCTGTCGAGGAAGCAAGAAAACGGAAGTGAATTCCACAGGCGGGAAGTGCGAAAAAAAAGCTGCTGGTGTAGAAGTTGCGTTGATATTTTATAGGTTTCCCAGTAAAAGGGTGGGGCCTAGTTGCTAATCTTGTGGCTCGAGTAAATTAAAATATATGGGGCACAAGTGAGGTAAGTTAATTGGAGAATAAACCGTGAAAGTATTTGTAGAAGAGACAGAGAGCAGCCACATTGCGCCGGTGAGAAAGTGACTGTATGTGAGCTGCCAAATCGGGATCGATCACATTACAGATTCTCCGGTGGATTGTGTCAAGGACATCTAAATGGATAGCAAGAGCAACAGACCAGATATGGCAGCAGTATTCAATACACGGGTGGATGGTAGATTTATATATGTGCAGGATTGTTTTAGACAGGAAAAACTTCCTGGCCCTACACAGAGAAACGACTTTCTTAGTAGCGGATTTAGGTATGGATTCTATATAGTCATTCCACTTGATGTCTGTCGTGAGAGTTAACCCGATGAGGTGCAGTGTTTTGCTTTCAGAGATACTAGCCTGATCCATGCTAATGGGGTGTAAGAGCGATTGTCTGTTATAGTTAATAGAGATCAGCTACGTTTTGGAAGCATTAAAATTCACGAGACATTTTTACCCCAGTCCGCCACGGACTGGAGGTCCTTTTCAAGCTTGCTAGCAAGGTATGCTTTGTCAGCCTCGACTGATTTTTGTCGATGCGAGAGTAAACCGTCGTGTCGTCAGCGAATATACCTACTTGAGATTTTATTATATCGGGGAGATCGTTAATGTAGATGAAAAAAGCATAGAACCTAGAATAGAGTCTTGAGGGACACCCGCGTTCTTATGATAGCATTGGGAGGCATGTCTGTTCAATACTACCTTCATTGTGTGATTTGAAAGAAATGACTGGATAAGGTAAAACAATTGTCCAGTTGTAATATAACCACGGAGCAGCTTGCGTAGAAGGTCAGCATGCCAGACTGTAAAACGCCTTGAAGAGGCGTAACAGTTCGTAACAGTGAGCATATCAGCAGTAGACCTGGTGACGCGGAAACCATACTGTTTGTCAGAGAAGAGTAGGAGGCTGATAAGGCGATAATTATAGGGGTCAGAAGGTTCACCAGTGTTTTTATATATTGGAACCAAGATATATTTATGCTACGTTAATCATACTTTTATCATCTTCAATTCTACTGACGAGCGACGCTATTTCACAGTCAGTTAAACTTGGTACAATTTACTATGGAAAAAGAAGATAGTTGTACTTTGCTTTTTTTAGACTTTTGGTTTGAACGTTAATGTGGTGTTTTCTTATCAACAGTCTACCGCAAGCAAAGATTTACGGAATTGTATATTAATTGGGGTGCAGAGTTCGAATTCTAGTTGAATTCATTGCATTCACTTACGCACAAATACCCTTCGGAAAGGTATTAATCCATCTCTTTCCTCCAGTTATGAGTTAAATAAGGACAAATTGGGTTCTATAGTCTTGGCTAGCAACCAGTCTACCATAGAAATTGCTGCCTCCTGCGAGATAATCTTCTACCCAGTCAGTCATGTCTCTTTCCAGACATGATCGCCCCAAAGCATGTATCACGTATGGCACTTAACTGACTGATACTAATTGGAATTCCTTCGTTCCTAAATCCCGGAAGATCAACCTAATTGCCATGTTAGTCCACCGGGCGCTCATAATTTGTTCTCCTTGTGCATATAGCCAAGAATTAGGTAAAACTTATCCGATTTTTAGGGATGAAAATTACCCTGAAAATATGAGCGTATTGTAGAGCGCAAAATTAAACTGTTTAAAGAACCTGTAATTTTTGGACCAGGTTTATGTACTGTATATCTTAAGCTTGTTCCCAATTTTGATAAAGATAGTAGTTATTTAATTACAGTATTTACATTATTTGGACTACTGTCCTCATCTTTCTTGCCATTTATACGACATTTCGGCCGTTTTACGCCCCGGTCTTCTTCAAGTGCTAGGAATTTCAAACCGAACTCTTTATTACAATATATGAACTCCTAATATTTCCTAATGCCTCTTCTGGAAGTCATTAGTTATCTCCCTCTAACCCTGTAAGTTACTTGTTCACCACTGCTGTAGTCTGGTATTGAACTCACAACGCTTTGGGTCAAGTTTCAGGAACTAAACAACGTATTTATCCACTGGGCCATGTGTCCTTAAGAACAACTGAACTTGGAGACTTATAAACCTAATGTGCAGTAACCATTTTTTTTTACCAGAGTTCATATCGCAATTTTTTGATGTTAATGATTTTCTTTATTATTTTTAACTTTACTTTTAACTTTATTTTTTAATATTATTGTTTAATTATACATTTATATTTGATGGCGAAAGTTTAATTTTATCCTCAGTTTTCCCAATTAAGGAGACCTTATCTGAACCATTCTAATGTTGTAAAAGAATGTTTAGCTTCTGCTAAAAATTACAATATTTCAGCTTCCCCCTATGTATTTCTGATTAGAGTAAAAAAATTCATGGGATCCTCTGTTGAACTCCAATAGACAGAGTTACACTTAAATAAGAGCCTTAAAGGTCTCTTTCTTTGTGTCGAAAGGTCTCTCTCGAGAACATTTCTGTCTACCTGACAGACATTCTCCCACTTGGAGAAATGTTTATTTTTCGTAAGTGGGGTTGGATTAGAAGTTTCGTGGGAGAGAGATGGTGAGTCCCTTACTGGGGTGTAAGTTAGGAGGCTCCTTGCCCTATCGGCGTAGGATAGATCATTTTTCCCATGGCGAAACAGGGGCAGATTCGGACATGGAAATTGAAAGTTTCTTTGCCTTCTCCGCCCTAATTCGGCAGAGCATGTTTTCTTTATTAGCATTCTTGTCTTTTTCTTCCTCCTCCTCTCTCCGCCTTTTCAGAAAAGAAGATCTCAGTAGGGACATATTATCTACCTTTATACTTTCAGGCTGCTGCTGCAGTGGTTGTTGAGTTTGCAAATGCTGTTGATTCAGAGGCTGTTACAGTTGGTGCTGCTGTTGCTCTTGTGGTCTCAGCCCCTGCTGCTGTTGTAGTTGCTGTTGCACCTGTGCCTCCTGCTCCTGCTGCTGTTCCAGAGGCCTCTGCATTTGTTGCTACTTAGGCCCCGGTGGGATATCCTGCAGCAGAGGAGGGGTCGCAGGGATTGGTCATCGCCTGACTACGTACTGCCACTACGGGCTCGGCAGGACTTGTCAGGTTCTCCTGCTTCCTTGAAAGTTGTTTCTTGCAGGGGTGCTTTATAAGCTGTCGGCTCCGGGTTCCTGTCAGGGCACTCATTCGACAAATGACTCGCGGCTCCACAACACCACTTCAAATTTTCTACCACCACTTCAAATTTTCCTAACAACTTTCTCAAAAATATTCAATCCGGTAAATAAATATACTGTTTATTAAAAACAGAATATATACGAGAATTTAGGTAAAATAATGCATATATATATATATATATATTGTATCTGTAAATTTTGAGATAATTTATCTGTAAAGGAACAAAATGAAGAAAGAGGAAAAATATTCTTATCCGCGCGTTTCATAAACTGATGGGGTTTATCAAGTCAAATGTATGATTTGTTTTGACAGATGTGTTTATATACAAAAAGCAAGTATTTTATTCTAAATTTGTGAAAGTTCATACATTAATTTAAATATAAAAAAATCAGTTTTTTGAAATGTCAGGCAAAACATATGTGTGGACACATAAATCAAATTCTAAACAGACAAAACAAAAATATGCAAGTAATAATAAATATAGTTTCAATTGTGATCAGACTGTGATGGATTTAACTTTTTAAAAAATTTTTATTTTACAGTTTTTTGTGGTCGTGTATGCTCGCTTGCGAAAAATAGTAATTCTTTCAAGAAAGGTGAAAATGGAGAGAAATCGGGGCGGATATTTATATTTTGATATCTCAGTTAAATGAATGTATTTAAATCCTACAAGATGAGAGAATAAAGAAAAGAACAAATAGGAAACGTACCTCAATCTAACATGTTTACTATTTGTTCTTTTTCTTTGTTTTTATATATATATATATATATATATATATATATATATATATATATATAGATAGATAGATAGATAGATATAGATATATATGAAAAAGTGGGAGAAGCCGTGAACATTTTGTTTAAAGCGTTTATTTATTGTTGCTATTATTAATATTACTTGCTTTTTGTATGATATATGAAGTGTCCATAATGGTATTTGTGTGGCTCCACGTGTTTCAAATCTAAAGTTGACTCTCTTCAAGTGAATAAACTTGTGACTTTATATATCGAGATCCGTTTGTTTTTCTGAGAGCCAAATATCGTGTATATATAGATAAGTAGTGAGCGGAGCAGGATTCGATACGTGTGGTGTTTTTTTTTCACGCTCGCACGTTACATCTCTTTCGTCACCTTTTGTTGGACATAAAATCTTTTTACAATGAATTGCGAAATTTAATTTCTCCTTTATACTTCAAAGTTGTATTCAGCAATTTTGATTCAGTTCTACTCTATGGGTCATTTACTTCTTTTTGTTGTTTTTGGAATACTATTTCTTGCAACGGTTCGCAATATTTTTTGATCGCATTTGAATTTAGTGTGTCTTTGGTTTTCATGTTGTTTTGTTGGGGGAAAGTTTGTATAATTTTATAAGTATTTCGTCCTGCATCATGAGTGTGTGTTAATCTACATTTATCTTCAGTACATTTGTGTATATGTTGGAATCGTACAGTTTCTTGTCCTTGGCTAGTTTAATGTTACTTTTGTGCAGGGCTACTCTTTTATTCAGACCTTATGTCGCCTCTACGTATAGATCGAAACAGACATGATTGCCTAAGCGTGTATCACGTATGGGTTAAATAGCAGAACAGATTAGGTTCTGTAGCCTTGGTTGGCAACCTGTCTACTGCAGAATGTAATGGCAGCCTAGAGCGAGAAAATATTCTACCTACTGATTCCTGTTCTCGACAGAGACCTGCTTGCCCAAGCGTGTATCACAACGTAAATTAACTAACTGATATGTCAAAACTAGTATGAATCATTTCTTCTCTTACGGAATTTAGATTTAATCAATGTATTAAGTTACAATAACATTTTCACAGTTATAATATTTTGTGAATGTATGAAGGATCACGACCCTCATTTGATGAAAGATGTTATTCCCATAAAGGTTGCAAAATAGCTACAAGATATCTGCTATAATCTTTCAAAATACCCTAAACTGTAAAAATGAAAAGGTGTACACATTTTGCTCGTTTCGCCAGGTGAATTGTCACCAACTTATGTTCGTTTTATTATTTGCTGAGAAAAACGACTTTAATATTGAAAAGAATCGTGTCGTAAAATCTTCTCTTACAAAAATCAACTCTGAAAAGCAATGACTCACTTGGCTGACAACCGTGTAGGCACCGCTACAAAATATGAGGCCCACTCAAAAACAAAAAAAAAATCGTATTTAATACTTGTAGGAAGATAAGGATAAAATTTCGGAATATCGTGATTCTGTGAGATAAAATAAAAATCGACACATTTCTGTTTGATGGCATCCAACGAGTTTGGTGCCGTCAAGGATAGATATACGCGAGAAAGTTATCAATAGTTATGCTTGATAGTATAAATGTCATGATCTGGGAATATATGAACTCCAAGGGTACATATGAATGAATTTCCCTGACTGAATGATGGCGACCTCATGCATTACTGTAAAAATAACAAGGTATTGCCTTCACTCAAATGTTTGTGAAGAAGAACTGACACTAAAACCAATTGATTTTATGAAGGAAATGAATAAAATTTCCGAGAAGTTAAAAAGAGACAAGAAATTAGGACAAGGGATTAGGGAATGTGGTTGTCCATGATCGCTTGTGTTCTAAAAAAACATGGCAAGTTAGAAAGAAAACGAAAGTATAAGGGAAGTAATTAAACGGGAAATAATTCTACAGGCGGAAATTTCGTGAAAAAAACTGTTGGATTAGAAGTGTAGAAAAGATTCATGGAGTGGCGGTTGCATTTTGCTATTTCAACAGTAAAAGGTGGGACATAGATGCCAATCTAGTAGTAAGTTTAAATTCATGGTCGGGTACCAAGGTAAAAAGCTCGTCAGAGCAGTTGCCGTGAAAATATTTGTAGCAAAGAGAGACGGAAGCCACATCATGTCGGTGAGAAAGTGAGTGAAGTTGAGATGTCTGGTTAGAATCGATTATATTACAGACCTCGAAATGTACAGCAGGAACATGAAACCTGACATGGCATCAGTATTCTATGTACGGAAGAATTGTAAATTTATGAATGTGCAAGATGTATTTTAATAAGGAAAATTTCCAGCATGACACAATGAACATACTTTCCTTGCAATAGATGAAACAATACAAATTAGGGAGTATTAGAAAATTATTTTTTTTAATAACTATAGATTTTGGTGAATATTCTCTATCTATTTATTGCTAATGAGAAAATGTGGATGTATATGTGATTTCGGGTACATTAAAAAGAAAGAGGCAAGCGGAATGAAAGTGATCAAATGGATATAAAGCCGTTCCACTTCATACCAGTTTAAGACGTCAAGCCAAGAAGGTGTAAAGCGTTTCTCTTCTGGGGTTTAGCATCAAACGTGCTGATGGCTGACATGAAAATTTTCTGTGGTGATTAATTGAAAGCACTTTTGTTTTAGAGGCATTTCAATTTACAATCCATTATTTGCACCAATTAATCATTGATTGGCGGTCCTGTTCATGAGCAGCTGCCAGGTTTACTCTGTCAAAATAAATGGTAATGACATCTGCATAAATACTTAGATGAGGACTGATGACTTCAGGGAGACCATTGATGAAGATCAGAAACATTTTAGGTCCCAATATAGAGTCCTGTCACCCGCATTGCTATGAAAAGTTTTGGAGGCAAGCCCGTCCAACAGGGTCTTCATTACACAATTTATTAGGAACGATTCTATAAGGTCAAATACTCGTTCCATGAGCCCGTAGGACTTGCGCTTGCATAGAAATCCTGCATGCCAAACGTGGGTGTGAAAGTGACTGAAGTTGAGATGATAAAGACCATTAGAAAATACTGCATAGGGAATATTAGAAAATTATTTGTTTTAATAAATACAGATTTTGGTGAATAGTCTCTATCTATTTTTTGCTAATGAGAAAATGTGGATGTATATGTGATTGCGATATACATTAAAAAGAAAAGGGCAAGCGGAAAGAGAGTGATCAAATGGATGTAAATTGAGGTTACTTCGAATTATAACAAAGCAGCAAATGCTTCCATACAATAAAGTAACAACAGTGTGTGTATGCACACGCAATGATTCATTTGTGTAATAATAATAACAATTCAAGTATGTAAGAAGTATGAGAGTGTCGGAAGGACAAAAATAGCATCTCATTTGCCATTTCTTCTATTGATTTGCCGAGAAAATTCTTTCGATTTGAAAATAGACACTGACCAAAGAATAATGATCATCTATCTTATTCTTTGACCTTATGTAGCTGTTTTTGAAATGAAGCCAAATTTAAAATATAAAATTTGAAGACATTCCCTGCCCACCATTTTAAATCAATATCATTCGGAAGAATTAATAAATTTGAATATGATTTCTGTATATGTAGACGTTTTTACACGTACAGACACACACACACACACACACACACACACACACACACACACACACACACACACACATAATAGAAGAAATCAAGAACCAAGTAGGAAATGTATTTTAGTCTTACATTCTTTCATTAAAGCTTCTTCAGAGATCTGTTTAAAGACAAGAGATAAAAAATGAAACACACACAGACACACGTATATATATATATATATATATATATACTTAGTTATTGTCAGAATAAAATTAGACTAGTACACAGTTGTATTAAAACGTGTTCAATACAATTATATTGCAGAATCTTTGAATATTTTTAGTTTGTAAACGATTTATATTACGCAACCCAGGTTTCTACATCTGGTGTCTTCAGGCAATATATATTCTAATCTATATATTTAACTCATATAATGTTTATATATAGTAATCTTCAGACGATATATATATATATATATATATATATATATATATATATATATAGACAGATCTGTTTTGCTGTATCACAGCTCATCAGTACGGTTAAATATCCGATTCATTTTACCCAAGATTGAAACCCGATCGAATTGGCGTCAGTCGGCTATTTTGCCTCTGTGCTATGGGCGCTCCGTAGAAGGAGTCAGACTTTTAGCGTTTGATGTATCATACGCCAGTAGCCAGAGTGCTCCAATTCATTACTGAATGAGAGATGCGTAGACGCCACAAGAGGCTACTGTTTTTCAAAGTCTACCATTCTTCCAGAGTGCTCAATATATATATATATATATTTGTAAACGAATTATATTACGCAACCAAGGTGTCTTCAGGCGATTTACAATAACTGATTTTACCGTTTTTTAAGAACATTTACGTAACGGAGAATTTTTATGAACGCACAATTTTCAAAATTAGAAGAAGTTATAACATTTTCATCCACGTTTATATGATCCTAATACGTATTTTTTTGGTATGGTTACATTTAGTCATAATTTCTGTTCTTTCATTCAATAATTCATTTTTGTTTGGGAATAACATAATAGCTAAATTTTGTTCCTGGTACAGTCTACATACTTTGCCACCGTTGTATGGCTTGGCTATTTTCTTTATATTCCACGTTATGTCTGAGTATTTTCTATATTTTAATTTCAATTTCCACACGTGGCTAGCCAATTTTACCGGCTTATAAATATAAAAAAAACAGAAGTGGGCAAAATAAGCCATCAAATATAAAAAAAAGTATTTGTGACTTACTAAGAATTGCTACTCAAGCTAACCAGTGGAAAAACACAAGTGATTTTATTTCCTGGTTCCATAAAAATCCAAAACAAAAATAAATATACGTTCATTAAATATGACATAAAAACTCTTTACCAATCAATTTCTGGAAAAGGCTTGATAGAAGCGTTTAATTTTGCTAAAAGGTACATAAACATATCATCTGTATATATAGATATAATCCTACATTTCTGCAAATCCAGACTTTTCTATAATGGCAATGCATGGATTAAAATATCAAATTACGGCACCTTTGATGTACCACAAGGACTGTATGACGGAGCTGAAATTTCAGAATTGAGGGGTATATACATTTAAAATAAAATCAACAAAATAATCTACATAGGCATAAGATTGTACACATATGACGGATTAATGATAACATCGGACAAAAACGAGAAAACTTTAAAATAAGGAAAGCACTTTAGAAATTCTTCAAACAACTAGATTTTAAGATATTATTCAAAATAGAAAAACAGTCCAATATTTAAATGTAGAATTAAATTTACAAACTGACAATATCTTTTCCATATATGAAAGCAAAAACATATTTAGAGTACATAAACACAATATTTAACCACTTCAAAAGCATAATGAAACACATAGAAAAGGAATAGAACACAGGCTATCAAAAAATACGTCAAACAAAGCAATATTTGAGGAATTTGAGGAACATAAAAGCAACTATGACAAAAATCTGGCCATAAGAACATTTTAGAATACAATCCGCAACCAAACAGGCAAATAAAAAAACAATGATAGAAAACAAAATGTTATCTGGTTCAACTCACCATTTAATTTTGAAGTAAATATCAAAATAGGACAAATATATTTCAAACTGATAAACACTGATCGACAAACACTTTCCAAAAAACTCAGAACTAAACAAAATCGTCAATAGTAATACAACCAAACTGAGTTTTAGCTGTATTTTAGAAAATTTTTAAAAAACAAAACGCAATAAACTTAGATAGCACTGTACAAAACAAGATCACTAATAAGGAATGCAACTGCAGAGACAAAAATAAATGTCTACTTCAAGAACTTTGTAATTCTCTGACAAGCAATATGGCTTCCGCTTTGCCAGGTCCACTGCCGATATGCTAACAACCTTTACGGAGTACATGCTCTAGACCCTCGATGAGTCAGGCGAGGCGCGTGCAGTTGCTCTGGACATCTCCAAGGCTTTTAACAGGGTCTGGCACTCTGGCTTCCTTTGCAAGCTACGGGGTTACGGCATTACCGGACGCCTTCTTGACATCATCCAGTCTTTTTTAAACAACCGCAAAATGAAGGTCATTTTGAATAGGCATGCCTCTTCATCCTTCAGCACGAATGCCGGTGTCCCCCAGGGCTCTATCCTGGGCCCGACGCTCTTCCTTATTTTAATCAACGACCTCCCAGATGAGATCAAGTCCCAAGTAGGCATATACGCAGATGACACCACAATATACTCCCGCACCAGTAAGAAACCTGGCATGGCGGACAGACATAGTCTCGCTGCTGACCTTGAACGGTGGTGAATTGGGGTGAATTGGGGCAAGAAGTGGCTTGTCAACTTCAATGCGTCTAAGACCAAGCTGTTGTTTGTCAACCATCACAGGCAACCTCTCCTGCCTCCCATAAGCATGGACCACGCGATTCTCCATGAGTGCAATACACTGCGCCTCCTCGGCCTTACCCTCTCTTCTGATCTCAAATGGAACCGCTACATCAAATCCATAGCTAAATCCACTGCTAAGAAGGTTGGGTCACTGTGTCGATCCAGGATGTTCTTTCCGCCTGAATCCATCCTGCATATATACAAGTCTACCATTAAACCCTGCATCGAGTACTGCTGCCATTTATGGTCAGGCGCCCCTGCCACTCACCTCAGTGTTCTCGACAGGCTCCAAAAGAGAGTTAGTAACGTGATAGGTCCTGACTTGGCGGCTCGACTACAGCCACTTCCCCACCGACGAAATGTGGCCTCCATTTGTCTGTTCTATAAGTACTTTCATGGCTTCTGCTCAGACGAACTTAAGTCACTGGTGCCTCTTCAACAGGTGTTTACTCGTGCAACCAGAATGGCAACTGGGTCCCACTCATTCACAGTTAGGTTAGCCAAATGCAGACGACAATTCTACACCTTCAGCTTCTTCTCACGCACTTCCCGCCTGTTGAACTCGCTTCCATATTCTTGCTTTCTTGACGGCTACAACCTACAGAAATTTAAATGCAATGTCAATACTCATCTACTAACCACTTGACTCTAGCACTTCCAAACCCTGTATATCCTTCCCTTTCTCTCCCCCCTTACATCTGTCATCACACCTGCCTTTTCATCTTTCTATTGCTTCTTTCTAATTGGTTTGTAATCCTCTGCTCCTTCCTCTAATTAATTTTCTTTCAGTTATGTAGCCCCCCGCACGTCAGTGGCATTTACGCCTTGCCCGGGGTGAAATGATTAAAAAAAAAATACAAAAGAATTCATTTCCCAAACAAAAGTACATGACATAAATGTTCAAAGCAAAACATATTTGGAATCAATCATTCAAGACCAGATGGTTTAATCACCGGTTTACAGTTAAACTAGAACACTTAAAAAATTGTACAAAATTAGCTAGCCACGTGTGGAAATTGAAATTGAAATATAAAAAAGCGTGGAGTATAGTGAAAACAGCCAAGCTTTACAACAGTGACAAAATGTGTGGATTGTGCCAAGAACAAAAGTTAGCTATATGTTATTCCCAAACAAAAATGATCTACTATATGAAAGAACAGAAATTGTGAATAAGTGTAACCATACAAAAAACACGTATTAGAATCATATAACTATGGATAGAAACGTTATAACTTATTTTAATTTTGAAAATTGCACGTTTATAAAAAATTTCCGTTACGTGAGCGTTCTTAAAAAAATATAGTAAAATCAGTTATTGTAAATCTCCTGATGACACCAGATGGGAGAAACCTTGGTTGCGCAATATAATCCGTTTATATATATATATATATTGTCTGAAGATTACTATATATAAACATATATGTGAGTTAAATAAATAGATTGAAATCTGACAAATAATGACATAAGAACAAAGAGAAAACTTATCTAGTAATGCGATTACATTTAAATGTAAGAATCTGAGGAAAGCCGTAAATCACAACGACCTAAACGTCGTTAATATGACAATAAAGATGAGGACAATAGCCAGAACAATGTTAATGATGTAGATAACCAATATTTTTTTTGACAAAATATTCACCCATTGCAAAGCCCCGTCGTCACTCAAATAGACAGTAACGAAATTTTAGTGCAGATTATGAACAGATATATATCCTGTACTTGATCCTAGCTGTGTAAAACTTACCAATTTAATATTCGGGAAAGCATCATCTCGAGAGTCTCTTAAACTTAATCAAGATTAACGATTATAGGATTCAAACAAATATTGTTTATTATATTAATTACTTTACTCGGTATAAAAATGTAATCTATGACAAAAAATATAGTTGCAATTGGTATTGCTTTTTCTCGTATTTCTTATCTTTTTAATATTTCGTCCACCCTCGTCCCTTCCAGATTTCGTTCTTTGGTCTTTGTTCTTGTATTCATTGTAACCAATTCTTATAATCAATCTTGCGCTTTCATTCTTATTCTTTAAATATCTCGTTGCTATTTACAAGGAGGTGATATGTTCGCCTATGACTCGGTTGAGGTTCCTTTTCTGTCTGTTGAACTGGAGTAAAGGTTTATTCCTTGTTTTCAATTTAAGATTGGGTTCCCGGATCTTTCTAAAGTTTCCTCATTCTCTTTTACTCCAAATAACCATGTACGTCTTAGTGGCATAATCGCCTTGAAATATTCAAAGAATACAAGCAAAAAAAAAAGAATTTTAATTATCCAAATTATCCTGAAAAAAACTGAAGTTTTATGAAAATCAACATATAAATACTCTTTTTATACTATACAGAAACTAATGATTCGCACGTATATTATCTTCTTTTGACAGTCGACATCCAAATATTATTTTCCATAGATGCATCAGTTGGTTTTCAGAGTTGGTGTATGTGAGAAACCGATATGAAATATTTAAAAAATAGACGAGTGAGCAAGAGAAAATGAAGTAATGCATAGAGAATAAATGAGACAGAAAAGAAATAACGAAAAAAATGATTTCATTGTTGAGGAATCACACCCAAATTGGCTTTTGCTTTTTCCGGATGATCGGATTTTGCAACGGTCCAGCAGAGATCATTCATCCACAAATTTACATCAGACAAGTCATCCTCTAAATATTATACAGTTTAGATATCTGCGGATGTTTAGCTCTTTGATTGTATGCAAATATAGAAGAAAATCAGCTTCTGTTTCTATTTTCCGTGTCCTTTCAAAACGTTGGCATTCATGGCTCTCCACAATTTCTTGATCTTTGTAACTTTTAGTAAATGTTGTCTTGTTGTTATCTTACCTAAACCCGGTTTATCCATTTAATCAAGCTCGTTATTTTTCTATGCACCTTGTCTCTCCACGTTATTGTTGAGCATGGCTCGCCACAGCATCCAGTCCTTTGTAGCTCTTAATGAATATCGTCTTTTTGTTATTTACTAAAATGTCACGGAAGAAAAAAATCTTTTTTTCTATGTGACGTGCCCCTTTAGGACGGTGGTATTCATGTCTATAATATTTCCTGTCCTTTGTGGCTCTTAGTAAATTGTGTATTTTTGTTATCTTCTCAACCTTGTACTGCTATCACAGGAATACCTGGTCCCATTGTTAGGAATGTGATCATGAATAAATTATAAAGATTTTATATGCGTAGTTTAGATGTGGCACAAGGCTGAAAGTGTAGACCACCCAGTGAGTATCGAACTAATTAATCCGTCGTAAAGCTTTGTCGTTGCTCACATATTCAGTCCTTGGTATCCTCATCATTCTTCTTTCTATTGCTTCAAGTTTTTTCTTCATCTTTGAGGTGATTGTCCAGTATTCACTGCCATTGGGTAGAACAAATATCACATAACAGTTTAATACTCTTAATATGATGTTAAGGATAAGTGTCGTTTTTGTTTCCATTTTCTCTAAAGCTTTGTCGTTGCTCACATATTCAGTCCTTGGTATCATCATCATTCTTCTTTCTATTGCTTCAAGTCTTTTCTTCATCTTTGAGGTGATTGTCCAGTATTCACTGCCATTGGGTAGAACAAATATCACATAACAGTTTAATACTCTTAATATGATGTTAAGGATAAGTGTCGTTTTTGTTTCCATTTTCTCTTAAACTTTGTTGTTGCTCACATCATCGGCCCATGGTATCCTTATTAATTCTTTTTGTAGAATTACCTTTTTGTTGCTTGAAGCAATTTTTGACTATTTTTGATTATTTTTTACTATTTTTGACTATTTTTCTTGTGATGACATTTGTCTAGCATTTGCTGCCATATATGAGGACTGACATTACTGGGTTCAGTACTTTTTTCTATGTTTCTAACTACATTTTCCTGTTTCTTAATACTTTGTTTAGCATTGTGAAATCATCTTTGATTATTTCCATGGATCTTCAAATTTCAGTATCACGTTTACCGTCCTCTGTTAGAATATTTCCCAGATGGGGAAATACTTCACAGATGTTTAACATTTTCATGTTTGGCTGTTCCTCTTGCTGACAACCATACATTCGGTCTTAATTTCCCCCAAGCAAAGTAGAACCACCACTGGGAAGTTACAGGGAGAGAAAAACAAGATACAGGGGATGTTGAAGAAAGATAAGAGATGGATTAGAATCAATTAGATAGAAGATGGCAATTGACGTTGCATTTAAACTTTTAAAGATTGTAGATATCGGGGAAACAAGCAAACGGCACGGAGTTTCACAAACGGAAAAGGAGAGAAAAGAAACTAATAAAGTAGAAGATGCAGTTACATTTAACTATTTCGACGATAAATGTGCGGAAAGTAGATGCCAATCTTGCAGCACGTGTAAATATATGTGGTCGGGTGACCAGGAAATAAAAAAGCTCGCCATAGCAGTTGCCGTGAAAAGACAGAGTGAAGCCACATTACGTCGGTGAGAAACGGACTGGAGACGAGTTGCCAAGTCAGGATCGATTATCTCCCTTGGATTTTGTCAATAACCTCAAGATGAATAAATATACTTGATTATAGTATCTCAATTTTTTATTTCCATATTAGTCTGTTACTTTTGCTGAGAAACATACTTTTATTCTTGCAATTGATGCTTAGCACAGGCCTTGTTCTCAGGAGAGAAATAAATCTGGTCCACGAAAAAATAAATGCTTTCTTTTTAGTTTATACGCACGTTGATCAATTAGATCATGTTTATTCATATATTCCCGTTCATATAATCGGTCCTTAGTGAAAGAACGGCATTACAACACGTGATGTTTGTATAACATTATTTGTTAATGTGTTACATGCTTGCTTAGACGTTAAAAAATTTCAACAAGTGAAGCCGAATCGCACACCATTGTTGGTTCAATATAGCGTATCGGTGTTTAAAAGCCTTCCATTTCACCGGTCGACATTTGTTCCGACCCAAATGTTGTTGGGAAATGGTCATATGTTTCTGGGCTATTGTTTAACAGTGAATCTGAAAATCAACCCCATTTTGTTCCATCACAACACATTTTCTCTTTTGCTTAAAATAGACCAAAATGCTTAATTCACAGAGATATGCTATAATTTAAGTATGCGATTCGTTTCATGTTCAAATGATTCCAGAAAAAGTATTCAAATAACTTTTAAAATAAATTCTAAGCTATTTATGTTTAGATAAGCTAACCTGAAAACGCTTGATTTTATGGACGGCATTTCACTGGAAAATGTTCTTGTGCCATTAAAGTTCTTAGATTGTTAAAACTTTTTGATTTTTGTTTTTTCTCTACTTTCATAGAAGAAGCTCTTTAAATGTCACTGAAGAACAGCGATTTTAGTTTTATTAGTAGTTTTCACTTTAAGCCTAAAACTGTCAAAGTTTTTATCATATCATTTGAATTTGCGGAGGTTTTTTTTTAATTGTCATGCAATTTCCGTATAACATGAATAAAAACTTTGATAAATGAGGGTTGTTAGGGTGCTTGGTTTGCTTTTTGAGACTAGCAAGATTAGAATTTACTTTATCAGCGCTTAAAATAACCACCAAACACCCGAGAGGCATATCCACCTAAGCACTTTTCCTACCCATCCCTCAAATTTACGGATGTTTATCATGCAGTCTCTGTATATCATACTTAGGAACATTAATAAATGAGGGTTGTTAGAATGCTTGGCATGTGTATTTTAGATTAGCAAGATTAGAATTTTATCAGCGCTTAAAATAGCGATTGTTTTGCTCTTTGGCATGCCCTTATATGCTTCGGTACTCATCAAACTTTTTACTTCATGTGGATAAAATTAATAGGTAAGCGATTCACTTTCTGCTGATTAAAACTTTTTTCTTAAAACTTTTTCTGAACTGAAAATGCATTCTTTAAGTTATTAGGGTAGTTTTTCTTTTATTATTTTATTTTAACCTCAAAACCATTAAGGTTGATCTACTTGGCCCTGACATAGAACTTTTAAATGAATAATCGATATTATCTGTACTGAAAAAATATGACATGATGGGTAAAATGGACTTTATTTTCATATTCAGCGTGAGAAATTATCTAGAAACATGTGCCAATTGCCAACAACACTTAGGTTGAAAATAATGTCAACCAATGTTATTTATTTTTAATACGTCGTTAGGCGTGAGAAAATGTGTTTAGATACGTGACTTATAGTTTAAATGTTAATTACTAGCTGCCCTTTCTTTGACCTCACAGCCACATTTCCAGCGCCTTCAGTCTTACATATATGAAAATAATTATTTCCTAGCATGAGGGATGCAAAAAATTGAAAGCACTATTATATGTCATCAGAGAAGATGTCAAATAACATTCGTTATATTGCTACACCAACAAAAGACAAAACCTCATTTGCAGGAAGACGGAACGTGCGGTTGTCATCAAAAGGCAAAACACCAAATGTGAATTACTTTTACCAAAATCGAACATGCACAACAAATTAAATAACTGCGCAAATGCCCCAGTGTACAAATTATAAATAAACGTACATAAATAAACATGTATAAATAAACATATATAACAATTTAAACATCTGAACACATGGCCCAGTAAATGAAATCATTAGTTGAATAGTTGTTAGTCTAATGCCTGGCCACAACAGAAGTAAGCAAAAAGAGAGTTGAGTTAAAAGACAGAAACTGATACTGAGACATCTCTAAGAGAAAACACCAAAGTGTACAATGGATGAAATGGCGTGAATATGCCAACAAATTTAAGCACAATAGTATTTATATATATATATATAAAGAACGAAGAAAATATTTGCAACGTTCAAACATTAATTTAAAACAGTACTCAATGTAAAAATAGAGCAATGAATATTTATTATAAATTATTTTTATATCATGTTCAAACTACAATCTACGACAAAATTGTACATTGTGTTTCGACATTGAAAGAACAATGTCTTTGTCAGTTAGATAATAATTTTCGTACGAGGTAAAAGAAAATTAAACAGGGAACAAAAGAAAAAGGGTAGAAAAGATGAGAAAGCAAAAAACGAAATAAAGTTCTTTCTCTCTTGTTTTCCTCTTTGCTTTTTTCTTTCCTTTGTCATTCTCTCTCCTCTACCTTCATCTATTTTATTTCTCTTTTATCTTTCTCATCCTATATATATATATATATATATATATATATATATGATAACAATCCAGTCAATATGTGTGTAGAAAAACAGACGGATACTTTTTTTAATTAACTTAACCACCTTTTTGTAAAAGCTTATGCTTTAAACAAATGAGTGCTACTTTCTTGAACGTACATTACCAATTGCCTTGACTGTATTATCTTTCATTGCTTTGCCATAAATGGATATGAGTGGTGATTCGGGAAGTGAGGTTGGCTTAAAAAGTTCGAATTCTGTTCAGTAACGTTGCTTGTACTTTCGTAAAAATAACCTTTACGAATCTATGCCTGCTATTAACCACATTTGATAAGTAGAAGTCTGCAAGATCAATGGCAACTAATAAAGGAGGGTGAAAATTCTGACTTCAAACTGTGTTGACTGCAGGGTTAGAAACTTCATTCCATAAAAACTGCATGCCATGGAAATCACAGTAGCAAAAGTTAACATGTGATTCTATAAACAACCGAGGTCTAGATGTTTACAATTAAAGATGAGACCATCGAATTATTTTCGAGGATATTGCGTTTTTTTCATTAAATTACATTGAACCATAAGTGACTATCAACATCTGGCAAATAATACAAATTAAATCTTATTTAGAAACAGTTTTGAATTAATATTTAGTATATTTGCAACTATTATTTATACATGTGTAACTGATGTTAACCTCCGAATAAGTGACTTGTTGCGCTTTCTGGGACTAACGTTTTCTGTTGACATGAAATGGAGAGATTTCATTGAATAAATTACTAGGCCCGCTGCTAGGAAAGTTGGCTTTCTTTATCATTCTAGACAAATTTTATTGACAGAATCTATCGGGCATATTTATAAAACTACTATTCGTTCTTACTTTGAATATTTCTGGTATATCTGGTCTGGTATTCATTCAGTATATTTAGAGATTCTTGACAAATTCCACAGCAGAACCTGTAGTGTAATTGACCCTGATCTGACGTCTTGAGCAATTTCACACCGCCTCTTTTTGATTTTCTCTAAACAGTATCGTGGTAATTGTTATAATGAACTTTAGTCTATATACCTAAACTTTGTGAATTTCAGTACAGTATATCTGGGAAGTGTTCTAACAGAAGACAGAAAGTGCGACACAGAGATCCGAAGGTGAATTGGCATGGCAAAGGATGCGTTCCAGAAGCTGAGTAAAGTATTAAGAGACAGGAAAATTTCGCTAGAAACAAAGAAAAGAGTACGGGGTTGCTATGTGATGTCAGTTCTTCAATATAGCAGTGCTGGATGCTGGACAATATCATCAAAGATGAAGGAAAAAATTGAAGCAACTGAAATCTGATTCTACAGAAGGATGCTGCGGATATCATGGTTCAAGTATGTGAGCAATGATAAGGTTTTGGAATGGATAGAAACGGAAAAGAAATCAATACTGAGCATCAGGAAAAGATTTCTAAACTTCCTGGAAGGAAGGAAAGCTTGGAGAACCTGATACTAACAGGCCACATAGAAAAAATGACACAGGTGAAAGCAGCGGATAACATATTTGAAGGGCCTGAGCAGGTGGATGGCAGAACGGGAGTTGCGTGGTGTAACAGAAGAAAGCGTGCTAAGGGCCACGACGGATAGGGAGAATGGAAAAGCCATGATCGCCTACATCCTGAAAGGACAAGGTGCATAGAAGAAGAAGAAGAAGAAGAAGAAGAAGAAGAAGAAGAAGAAGAAGAAGAAGAAGAATACAGTATTATTAACAAAGTCTCATTTTGCAGTTGAAATTGTCAGATATAAATGCATGTTCTGTGCTAACTTACTAACATTTCACGAGCAGTTTTCAGTTAGGGAACTCTCTTCCAGCGCATTACTTCCCAGTTACGTTGAATTTCAAAAACTTAAATGAAATATCAATCACTATTTTCTGTCTTCTTATTTCTTGTTCTTTTATTGTTTTCTCTTTTCAATAGCATTTTTCGTCTTATTTATTTTTAGCTAATTCGCCTTATTTTTTTTTAACCTACCCCTTTGACGTCATCACATAATTCGGTAACTCCATGCTTCTTAGTAGCGTTATTACCTTGCCTGGAGTGAAATAATTAAAATTAAATGTTTCCCATTTTTACTCTTTACCTTTCTTACGTTTATAGCCTCTTCACTGTATTTAAATCTTTTAACTGCCTAGTTTAATATAGTTGGAAAATAATTATGATTATAACCATGAACAGACGCTGAAAAGAAATATCGTGAGTCCGTTTTTAAAAATTTGATCACTTGTAATGTTTGAGGGTGAAAGGGCTTCTTTGTTTGCCCAAGTCTTCTGCCTAGGCAGTCATGTATCGAAAGGACATGATCGCTCAAGCTTGTATCACGTATGGCAATTAACTGACTGATAGAGATAAAAGATTTGAATAACAGAACAGATTGGGTTCTATAGCCTTGTTTGCCAAAAAGAAATTGCAACATATTGCGAGAAAATCTTTTGCCTAGTCAGTCAGGGAACGAAAGAGACATGATTGCCTAAGTTTGTATCACGTATCGCATTTAATTGGCTGATATAGATAAAAGAAATGAGTAGCAGGACAGCTTGAGCTCTATAGACTTGGTTAGAAAAATCTTCATCCTAGTTAGTCATGGATCGAAAAAGACATGATCGCACAGGTGTGTATAACTTATGGCATTTAACTAACTGATTTATGTAACAATAACAAACAGAATCAACATTATATTTCTGTTAAATTCATATACACTGAAGAACTAATGTTTGGAGAGTTTATCTAATGGATAAATCTTTGTGTTTATGTAACAGATAAATCATTCTTATTAATAGATAAATGTCTGCTGAACCCAATTATTGTCTGAAGCTTCGACCTGAAACAATTTCATGTCAATTATTCAATTATGTAATTACTCGATAGAGACGAGTGGGAATTAACGGACATCACGGCTGACCTCGGCATCAAATAACTTTTCTCTTGTTTCTGATCTCTGCGTAAACTACAACAATCAAGATTTCTCCTCCTAAATATCACATTTTTGAAAAACTTCCATCTCCCGAATTATTTTCTTTCCTGCTTCTCCGCTTCTCACATAATCATCATCATCGTCTCGAATTGTGCTTTAATATTCAGTTTCTATGCACCAACGATATTACTTTAACATATTTCTCTACATATTAAATCCTATCTATCTATCTATCTATCTATCTATCTATCTATCTATATATATATATATATATATATATATATATATAAACACTACCGGCCAACCCAGTTCTTTAAAAGAAATGAAGTATTTAATACTATTTTAAGTGGATAATTCTAAATGGAAATAGAATGGTTTATTTGTTATTATTACTTTGCAAAATTTTACAAGGCATAGAAGCAAGGATCTCCCGCAGGCATATGTTTTTGTTTGGTTTAATACAACGGAGGCAGAGAGAGAGAGAGAGAGAGAGAGAGAGAGAGAGAGAGAGAGAGAGAGAGAAATTAATATTAGTAGTATTATTAGTTGTGCTCGATTGTAATTCGCGATGTGAGCTTATGTAAAAAAAACTATTTTAATACTATCATATACTTGTAAAATCCGGAAAATAGAAAAATTAACTATTTTAATACTATCATGTACTTGTAAAATTCGGGGAATAGATAAATTAGCTGACAATTGAAAAGAGAGAGAAGGAAATATAGTTTCTTTCTTTTTCATTATAGTTTTCTTTTTTTTCATATACGATACGGGTTATTTTGCGTTAGGTGGAAATTTGACAAAATGGTTGCAGTCATAATAAAATGTCAGGATTCACTTGATGAGGTCAAGTAAGGTAGATCCCCCAACAGATGTTCCTGAGAACAGAAAATTTGTGCGAAATGAAAAATCTAAATATGATGTAATCGAAAAGAAGTGAGCTGTTGATATTTCATTCGTCGAGCCACGGCCCCCACCCCCGCAAATCGTGTGGGTGGAAAACGGTTTCATTGGTCAAAAAGATGAACTCGTCCAAATCCCCCTAAATTTTCTTCATTCTTTCATTGATGAAACTGCAAAATAGGTAATCATTAAATATTTATAAATTCATTTGGTGCTCATGCTATTGTACAGTATTAACAAAAAGACCCTTCTATTTTCATTTACAATTATTCACTTAGCAATAAATACAAATAAATAGTATGAAGTATATCATTTTTTAAAACACTGGGGTGGCCTAATAATTATGGCCGTTATTGTATATATATTTATATATATATATACAAATAAATGCCCACTTAACGGACTTTGTAATACAAAAGGGATTATTTACAAAGCAAAAATACATGACAGAAATGGTAAAAGCAAACTATATTTAGGATCCACTAAAGACAATTTTCAAGTTAGACAGAATAATCATAATTCAACATTTAAATTAGAAAAACTAAAAAGTTGTACAAAACTGGTTAGCCGAGAGTGGAAATTAAAATTAAAATATGGATAAGACCCCAATATAACTTCGAGCATAGTAAAAACAGTCAAACCTTATAACGGTGGTAAAATATGCAGATCATACCAGGAGGAAAAATTGGCTATTATGTTGTTCCTATAAAAAATAAATTACTAAATGAATGAACAGAAATTATGTCTAAGTGTAACCATATCAATAAATATCTACTAGGATCCTACAATCACAGATGAAAGTCGTTCTAAGACCTTTAAGTAACTACTCCTAATTTTGAAAAATGCGCATTACGAAAGATACCTGTTACGTGAACATTTGACAAACGGTAAAATCAGTTATTGTAATGGCCTGAAGACGCCGAAGTTAGAAACCTAGGTCGCAAAATAACTCTTTTCCAAATGAAAAACATTCAAAAGTTCTACAATATAATTGTACTGAACATATTTTAATATAACTGTGTACTGGTCTAATTTAATTATCACCCAAAACTTACTACTTAACTCATATAATGATAATATACACGCTAAAAAGTCTGCCTTCTTCTACCGAGCGCCCATACCTCAGACGTAGAATCGCCGACTGATGTCAATTCGGTCGGGTTTCAATCCTGGGTTAAACGGAGTTTAACCGTACTGTGATACAGCGAAACAGATCTGTCTGCGGATGACTATATATATATATATATATATATATATAGGAAACAATGGCAACTCGTGAAGATGGAGAGGATAATCTAAAAAAATTTACTAATTAATATTATTTATCAATTAGATAGAAATCTAGAGCTCATTGTCTATAATCCAGAGCAAATAAATTGAGAAGAAGAAAACGCACAATTAAACAGTTATGCAACCATAATTTATTTGAGCACTGTAAAGAATTTTTTTTGCCTTGTTCAGACCGTTGATGAAAAAATAACTGTTAATTTCACATTTATTTATTCATCAACGGTCGGAACAAGGCCATTTTAAAAATCTTTCTTTACATTGCTGAAATAAATTCTGGATTTATAACCGTTTAATTGTGTGTTGAGTTTTCTTCTCAGTATATATATATATATATATATATATATATATATAGATATTATTGTGTCTTCTGTTCATCCATCCGTCCATCTGTTCGTCCGTAACACCCTCGAAAAGAACCTTACTTTATCCGTTCGAAATGTTTCAAACAGATATGTGGATAAAAAGTCTAGTTGGTTTGACTACGTAGGTAGTCATGAGTTATCACTCTAACTCATGACTACCAAAAGAGGCTTCAGGCAAGGAATGAGGATGATATACCCCAGTGATTGTAATAAAGGGTCGGTTCGAAATTCCTAGCACCTGAAGATGGCCGGAACGTACAACAGCCGAAAAGTCGTACAAATGGCAACAATGATGAGGACAATAGTCCGAATAATGCAAACAGTGTAAATACTACTTCATCTCAGAAATATATAGAAATAAATAAAAATTTTTTAATAAAAATGCTTTTTTGTTTTTTGCCTATCATTTTATTTTTTTTTTAAATTTTATATATCCAAGAATCTAGTTTTCAGTTTGCCCTGCATTTGTGATAACCATACACAAACCACAATATCAAACGCTTCAAATGTCGGAATTTGACCTAGAAAGAAATATTTATGTATAGCTGCTAAAAACGGAAAAAAGCTTTCTTTAAAAAATATTATTTACCATGAAATCGTATGAAATTAAAGAAATTATTAAACCGCGAAGAAGGGAATTTGTCAAACCATCTTTGGAAACAAATCAGCTTATTCAAATTTCACCGATTGGTTTGCAAATCAGAGTTTGCAAATCTTAACAAGAAATGTTAGCGATAATTTCAATAATACTAAAAACAGTAAGGATTTTAAAACTCCCCAAAATTTTAGTTTATTGCAAATTTTATTAACATTTCTATTGTATTCTTCATCAGATTCACGAACATTAATCGAAACAGTTTAAATGTTACCAGTCTACATACTGAGAGTTAAACACTATGAAAGTGTAGAAATATATATTTTATAATGAAGTGGCACTTTCAGTACAACAATGTATCAATAGGCTTCCATAGAGTTTGAACCCATTTGTGGGATTTCCTATACAAGATCTTTTTCATATTAAAATAATTACCACAAATACGTTTTTGAAAATAATAAAAAAGCATTAAAAATATTATCAGCAATACATTTTGTGAGGCAAAATATTAAAAACAATATATTTTTGTAAAAGAAATTACTAAGAAAATTAAATTTTCTCAGTAAATGACCCATAAGCAGTTGAAATGACGTTAAACAAACAAAAATATCGAATGACATTGCATTTAAATTTTTAAAGATCAAAGTTAATTGAAAAGCAAGAAGCCAGATGATAGTTACATAAGCGGGAAATGTTAGAAAAGAAAATGTCAGCATAAGACTTACGGTTACATCCAGCCACTTTAGCTGTAAAATAATTTGTGGTGTCCTTTTGGTAGCTTAGAATCGTAGGTAAGAAGAAAAAATTCTTCGTTTCAATGTTTCATGCTTTGTTTTTAATATTCTCTTTTCAGAATAATTTAATTTTTTTTCTTTTTGTTGTTGTCAAGTTTATAAATATATGAATGTTTAATTTAAAATTGATTTTTGTAATGTAAAATGTTTAATAGCGTTATAATTCATCTCTCTGCCTCTTCCCCTTAAACCACGTGCTATTGCAAAATATGCATTAGCCGAAATTATCTAAATGAAACAGAAGTAAATATCTTCTGCTTACTGGATATGTGATGCATTCTCTTTTGCTAGTTAAGAGTCACTAGGGGAATTGACATTACATGACTGCTGTTTGAGCTTATACGAAGTATATATTTAATAATTATGTTGTTTCTCCCACTCCGCCCCCTTTTGTTTTTTTTACGGGATGTTAGAAAGCCAGTAGGACAAAAAATTAAACCTACAAAAGGGCGGAGGAACTCTTGATGAGTCGACGGTCAGCTAACTAGAGGTTGTTTCTCAATAAATCACTGTGGAGAAGGCATCAGGATACCATTCCACTATCTTTCTATCCTGCATATAATCATGGCTATACAACAAAATTATATTAAACCTAACGGCGTGAAGGGGGTTGATTCCAAAGCAATTCTTCGCTCGGTAAGGACCGACATGGGCCAACACGTTTCACCTGACCGTCTTTCGGCGATTGTTGGCAACAACAGTGTAAAGGGGACAGTTTTTCCCAAACTCTGTTCCTCGCTCGGGAAGGAACGACATGAGCAACAGGTGTCTCTGGACCGTTACCCTGCGACTGTGCACAACAAAGAAAAGATTACCTTGGGGACATGGAAAGTCAGGACGTTAAACAACTGCGGACAACTAGAGAATGTCAAGCAGGAAATGAACAGGCTGAAAATCAATATTCTGGGAATATGCGAAACCAGATAATGGAAACTTTAGCAGCGACAACCATAGGATAATATACGCAGGAGGCAAAAATAATGAAAAAGGAGTCTGCTTAATACAGGACAAAGAAATAAAGTAATGTCTTTTGGGATACTGCTAGTTCTCCGAAAGAGTTCTCCTGGTCAAACTGAAAGGGAAACCGTTCAACATAACAATGGTAGTCCACTATGCACCAACAGCATAAAGCAGTGAAGGAGAAATAGAATCTTTTTACTCCATTCTAGACAATGCCAAAGCTCAATGTAAAAGCCAAAAAATCAGGATCATCATGAGAGATTTGAATGTCAAAGTAGGAAAGTAGAAGGAAGGAATGACAACTGGCAACTTTAGTTTAGGAACCCGCAACGAACGAGGAGAAAAATGGGTCCAATGGTGCATAGCAAATGAATCAGGCCAGAGCTAGGACACGAACAGTGTGGTTTCATCAAAGACACTGGAACAAGCAATGCCATATTCATGATTAGGATGCTATCTGAAAGGGCAATACAAATGAAGAAGGACTTATACCTGTGCTTTATTGATTATGCAAAGGCGTTTGACAAAATACGCCACAAAGAATTGATGGAGATGCTAGGCAGCCTTGACATATTTGGGAAAGACTTAAGAGTAATCAAGGATCCTTACTGGCGGCAAACCGCTTGTATAAGGACAGGTAATGAATTCAGCAAAATTACAAAGATAGAAAGGAGCGTAAGACAAGTATGTGTCTTTTCACCGGATCTGTTCAACTTGTACAACGAGAATATTTTAAGGACCCTGGAAGTTATACCTGGATTTGCCATCGGAGGCCAAAACTTAAACAACTTAAGGTACGCAGATGATAAAGTGCTGATAGCAGACACAGATAGGAAACTAAAAGACCGCCTACAGAATGTAGCTGAAAAGAGTGACAATAATGGACTACAAATAAACTGCAAAGAAACAGAATGCATGGTTATCAGTAAAAATGGCAGCCCGATATGCAAAATAGGGGTACAAAAATTTAAATACTTGGGAAAGAGACGACGGAAAGTGCGACACAGAGATCGAAGGCGATTTGTCATGGCGAAGGAATCATTCCAGAAGTTGAGTAAAGTATTAAGAAACAGGAGAATTTCGCTAGAAACAAAAGAGTACTGGATTGCTGTGTTGTCAGTTCTTCAATATGGCAGTGAATGCTAGACAATATCATCAGAGATTAAGGAAAACCTGGAAGCAACTGAAATATAGTTTTACATAAGTATGCTGAGAATATAATGGATCCAGCATGTGAGCAATGATGAGGACCTAGAAATGATGGAAACAAAAAGGAAATTAATACTGAGCATCAGGAAGAGACAACTGAAGTTCCTAGGACATGCAATGAGGAAAGAGTGCTTGGAGAACGTGATATATCAGGCCATATACAAGGAAACAGACACAAAGGAAAGCAACGGATGAGATGTTTGAAGGACCTAATCAGGTGAATGATGGAACGAGGGTTGCAATGTGTAACAGGAGAAGGCGTGCCACAAGGGATAGGGAGACGTGGAAAACCATGATAGCCTACCTCCTGAAGGGACAGAGCACATATAAGAAGAATGTGCCATAGAGAAAATTTCATCAGAAGAATGTGAATATTTATAGCAAAAACACGGGTAGGCTAAATGACGGCGGTGAGAAAGTGAGTGAAGCCGAAATGCCAGTTACCCATTCGTCATTTCTACCTAGATCATGAATGACTGATTCTTGTAACCTTGGAAAATGGCTACAAAATATCATCAAATAATGATAGCTGCTGCTCCCCAATGTAACATTAAGGGGAGAAAACAATAAAAGAATAGGAGATAACGAGAGAATTTGAGTTTGAGTCTGAGTCTTATTTAACGACATATCAACTTCTGTGGGTTGTTTAATGTCAAAAAGATGGGATTTTAAGTTTCAATGTTCGGTAATAGTGAAACGGTTGATTTAGTCAAATTTGATGAAAATTTTATTATTATTATTATTATTATTATTATTTTATTTTTTTTTAGAAAACAGAAAATGACTTTTAATTTTGTATTCAAAGATATATTGCTTGTAAAGTTTTTTTCCTTCAAAAATGTATTATGGCCATCATATTTTTTTCTTCAAATATGTGTTATGGCAATAATATTTTTTCTTTCAAAAATGATTTGTTGGTAATATTTTTTCCATCAGAAATGTATATTTTCTATAAAAGTCTATTTTATGTATATATTTCTATAAAAGTGAATTTTTATACTTTCATAGTGTTTTGGCCCAGTTTGGGGTTTAACTATTTGCCCATAGCTGGGACCCTAACAGGTGCTACCACTCAGGGTCATAGTGGACCTGGGAACAACAGCAATTAAGAGGGAGTTCCATGCTTCTCACAACCTCTCAATCAGAGGCCTTGCTGCCGGATGCAGTTTACTGTCATACCACGGACCCAGACAACGAGTGAGAGTGAATTCATTTTAATTGGAAAGTATGAGTTCTACAAGACAAAAATATGAAAAAATAAACTTTTAGCATATAATATATGATTAAACCTCGCTTCCAAATGATGAGACTATTATGCTAATCTAGTCTGTCTGTCATCTAAGTGCCATACGTGATACACACTTGGGCTCTTTCGATCTGTAACCCTATTTTCAGATGGCTGGTATTAATTTTAAGTGATTTTCAAAATGAGAAAAAATTTCTCTAAAAATTGGAGAATACAATTACTTTGTCGGGGAAAGTAGCCGAAGTGAAAAAATTGGAAAATGGTTTATCGAGGGAAGTAAGCGAATTCATCAAAACTAGTTACCTTAAAGTGTAGGCAAACTATTGTCACTAGTGTAATATAGCAATCTAGCCCCCACCCGAAGAAGGTTGATGCAATCGATATTTCCCGTCGATGAAGGGGTCAGCGAACGACAAGACAGGTGTTTGAGAAATACATCCTGTCGGCGTCTGGAGCGGATGTCGCAGGGTTATGAGTCGGGCTCGTTTGACCTCATTTCCGACAGCGGCGGAAATGACTACGGAAGTAAACAAAACAGGTGTCTCTTGGAATTACGTGGGCGTTGCGTAGGCGAGACAAAACCGGAAGGAAAAGTCCCGGTTCTAGAAGACTATAAAAAGAAATCGACACACAGATTCGCCAGCAGAGAACGGCCAGTGGAAGCAGAGAGACACCACAGGCAAGACTTACACTCCCGTCGACTCATTCTATGTGCGCTCTCACTCTTCCATTCTCTGTTCCACACAGGCTCGTCGTCAGGAATAGAAATATAATCTTATATTTTTATATATGCGTGTTCTCGTTGTTTGTCGTCGTACAGTGATATATAACACTAGGTTTTGTTGATTTTTGACCCTAGATCGAAATTCGGCTTTGAGAATTTCTTACTTATTGACTACCAGGACAGTCGGTAGGAACAGATAGATAATAACAGAGAGTAAGTTTTCTCCCCTTCCATAGGAAGAAGGGAAGACTCACTCGAAACAGTTACATGATATCACTTACATGACGAGATGGTAAGTCATATATAGAGAAAAGGAAATAGAAATCCTATGCCCACCTTCAACACCCCGGTTTTGTGTCTTTTTAATAAAACTGAGGTGGAAAACGAAATTAAGTCAGATAGGAACTAACGATGAAATGATACGGTCAAGCTGAAATAGCCTGCCACTAGAGATATTGCAAGAGACGGTCAGTCCGAATTCGGCAAGCAGCAAATTGAGAAAACCACCGTCCCATGGTGATAACAGATCACGGATATTAGCATGCTCCTAAAACACCAGCCAACTGACACTTTGCTTTGACTTGCTTGTAATCTTGTATCTATTCGATATATATAAATATATATAAATATACACCGTGGCGTTGCAGTCATAAAATTAGTTTTCATTATATAGCGTTCCCTCGCGTGTCTGTGCTAACGTAGTCCGGTGATAGCAAGCAATTCTGATTGGTCCGGTCCGAGATCAACAACATAACGTGGGCAGAATCGACTGAAGGTCGGGAAGGTTGGCTGAGTAGCCAGGGGTCATGTTATAGATCCATGACTAACTAGGAACTTGATTTTCTTGCTGTAGGTTATATTTATTTCTGGGATAGGATGGTTGCTAACCAAGGCTATATAACTGAATCTGTCCTGCTGCTCAACCCATAGCTGAAGAGAAAAAAAATAGGTTCACACCATTAGTTGAAATACGGAAACAGTTACCATGAAAACATTTATAGATAGAAATATCTAGCCCTCTTTTTGAATTTCTCGCTTGCCTTCATCTAACTGCCATAACTGCTAATATAAACGTTCTTATCTACGTCTCTTATTCAAATCTCATCTGAACACATATTTCATTATGAATCTCAAATTCAACTTGCGATCTAAATTTTTATTTATAACTTATAGCGATATCGATAAAGGGGAATTTCAAGGATTACTAAAAACAAAAATGTTACAATAAACCGAACGAAAATTTATAATAGGATGATTCTGATCAGATACCGGATGTCAGCTGTTATTGTAAACCGCCACAAGGCCAAATTATTTGCGCGTATCCCGGTAATACACGTTCTACACACACACACACACACACACACACACACACACACACACACACATATATATATATATATATATATATATAGAGAGAGAGAGATGTGAAAAGAATACATTAAAATGCATGTGCGTTTATATATATATATATATATATATATATATATATATATTTTGTTTTTCTTTAATCCGAAGTGGAAGAGTAGGAAGGTAAATTCCAAGAACCTGATCCTAATCAATATTTAAAATTTTTAACATTAAAAAGTGATGCAGGCAGAGAGCTCAATGTATTAAGAATACAGAGCCAATATAAATTAGAGAAAATTTTCAAAATTCAAAGGTGTCGGATTTACATTTCGACATAGGATCTCTAATAGAGACTCTACCTCACGTCAGCGACCTGGAGTAGAGTGTGGAGGGGTTTTAGATTAACAACGGTCACAAAGTGGAAAAGGACAGAGCCGGTAGTCGCGGGGTTACAGGGTGTTGAAATGGTATATTTAAGAAGGTGAGGAATAGGAGTTCATATTTTATAAAGATAGACAACTAAATGAGTTAAATTACTTTTTAAAGTTAAGATTTTGGGCTGTTTGAAGAGGTGTATTTAGGCGAGAAAGAATGGGTTTCAATATAAGATTTAAAAATGTTTTATTTAAGTTTATTTGATTAAACCTGTTAGGTAGAAACGAGCTAAATGCCAATTACAGGAAGTTATCAGTTAAAAAAATTAGAGAAAAAATATTAGAGAAAAAAAAAAAATATATATATATACATATATGTGTTAACCAAGGAAAAAGGGGTTTAGTAAAAGAATCCATATTTTCTAAAGACTGGCAATTAAAGGAGCTTGGAATAGGAAGGTAGGGGGTTAAATACTTTTTAAGGTTAACGTTAGGGTAAAATTAAGATTAAAACTTAAATTGAATCCTTTTAATTCATATTCTAACATCTAGTCAACGGGGATTTAAATTCTAAATTTAAGCATTCGAAACATTTGCCTTGTGGCGGCACTTACTGATGAATTCCCTCCTAAGATTCAGTAGCAGGTGTTGGTGGGAGTATTTTAATATTGAAATTTTTTACAGTAAACATAGACAGCACCTATCACGAAAATTCCTCGGAATTTTCGTGATAGGTGCTGTCTATGTTTACTATGTATGTGCTGTCTATGTTTACTGGAAAAATTTCGTGATAGGTGCTGGAAAAATTTTTCGTGATAGGTGCTGTCTATGTTTACTGGAAAAAATTCGGACTGTTGGTCTCATATTTATTGTCGTATTCACGACGTTTCGGCCGTTGTACGATCTGACCTTCTTCATGTGAATGGAATTTTTAACCAAACCAATTATTTCGATCACTGTGGTAGATTGTTCTCTTTCCGTGAGTCATGCCACTTCCGGCTGCTTTTGTTATTTCCATTTAACTCAGCTCTCTAATGTTTTTCCACAACTGTCGCCTTGAATTAAATTCACAACTCTTTGGGTCAAGATCTGACCAACGATTTTATCCCCTGTCCTTGAAGACAATAACGATAAGGACAGCAATCCGAACAATGTAAATACCAATGTATATACCTCGTCTCTGAAATATAGGCAAATCAGAAATATATATATATATATATATATATATATATATATATATATATATATTAGTTATCTACATATAGGCCTGTTTTGCTGTATCACAGATCGTCAGTGTGGCTAGACATTCACATTCCACATTCCAGCCTGGATCGAAACTCGACCGATCTGGTGTCAGTCGGAGTGTCCAGTCCCTAAGCTATGGGCATATAGAATGAGAGAGGAGACAATTTTAACGTGTTATGTATATACGATGTATACCCAAGCCAGCGATCATATATAAATATATTTTATGTCGTTTATTTTACAAATATACATTTTTTATAATAAAATTATCAGTAACATATTTTATGATCTACAAAATATATATGTAAAAACATGACTTTTACACCGAAAATATGAAATTATATTTCAAATACCTGTTGCTGAAAGCATAAAATTATGTGTAAAATATTTAAATTTTCACATTAAATAGCCCATAGATGTTGATATGCCACTAAACAAAATCAACCAAGCAACAATACTTACTTAAAGTAATATTACCCACAATGCATAGTCACATTCCAAACAAAATTTATAGTAAAACTATCAACAAAAAATATTTAAACCAATATCACCAACAATGCAATTCATCAGAAGTTGAAAGATTACAATTGCGTCTAAAATATATTTAGTTGAAGCCTTAAAACTCTGTTCAAATTATTTTGATTTCGGCATTAAATACCCATAGAGGTTGATATGCCCCTAAAGAAAATCAGCCAACTATACCTATTTATAGTCAAATTTCCGAGAATACATATAGTAAATTACCCACGATACATATTTAAAGCAAAATTACTCGCAATGCATTTTATCTGTAGTTGAAGGTATGCAATTTAGATTTCAGCATGAGAGTTTGATATGCCGGTAAACAAATCAACCGACCAAGCAATCATTCATTTCAGCTCGCATGCAACGATTTTCATTTAGATTGTTATTTACTTTCTGCTGTTGCACATCCATGTTTAGAAGGAACTTAATATTCACACCCTCTGAGAATCCAAAACAAATTAGTTTTGCCTTCTTAAAATATATCAACCTAGATAACATTTATTTTATTCTCTTTAGTCTATTCTCGTATTTTGTGATTTTCCCAGAGTTTCTATAAAGCTTCTTTAATATTTAAGTGAGATACGACTCGATGGAAAAGGTAACTCTGGGCACCAAATAACTTATTTTCCTTAAATTTCATCTTGTCTTCATATTATATTATTTTACAATTGAGAATTTTATGTTACTGCCCGGCAGATATGCAAGCGGTGTAATGGATAGCATCTCGAAATTAGAAATTGCTCGATCAGAATTTGAATTACAGTTGAGTTCGTTGCATTCACTTACACACAAATACCCATGCCAAACTTATGGATCCCTCCCTTTATCCCATCTATGCGTTAAAACGTACAACTTGTCTCTAGAAAATTGATGTTATCTCCCCCAAAAATGGTTAATGTAATATTATTCTTCAAAAATATAATTATTTTATCTTCCAAAATATTTTGGTCTTAAATAACCCAGAAGCGGTTGAAAAAAACGTAAAAGCATAAAAACTCAATAAAAAAATTTTATCTGTAAGTTATTTTTTAAAAATTAGATATATTTTCTTTTATGAATGACAATATTGACTTAAGTTCTACGTTCCTAGATACTATAATTTTTTTCTCTGTATTCCTCGTAATTTTTGAATAACTTTTTTTTATTTAAGTGTACTTCTCATTACTATAACGTTCTACACTGGTTGTTATTATTTTCACTGTTCAATAAAAAAATGAAGAAAAAGAAAAAGACACGTGTCTAGACTAAGAATAACACTTTCAGCAATAACACATAATGTTTGATTACAAATACCTGTTGTTTGCATTTCGGTTACGAAGCAGGAGGTAACAGATAAAATTTCAACGAAGTCCCAAACAGAAATGTGCATTTTTAAATAGATAATTCAAAGCTTGCTATGTTAGATGGGTCTTCGTAATCCAACCGATAAGAGCAAGATAAAGAAGCTGTTTCCCTGATGGAAGAATGGATGCACAATTTTTCGTTATCAGGACTTCTCAATCTAGATCGGTTGTTAATTTCGACGTTTACAAATTACAAAAACAGAGTCTATTAAAATTAAAACAAATGTAACGACTAAAAATAAAGTTAATTTATTAATATGAAAAACTCTAAATACAATCTTAATCCATTCTATCTTTACCTTAATCCAATTATTCTTACTTCTTCACTTTCTTGATTAGCGTTTTTCCCTCATTTCATTTGTCCACATCTCATTTATAAACCAAAACTTCAACTTATTTATATCATCAGTTTCCAAGTAGGTATCTATGCAGATGACACCTTCATTTACTCCTGTATTAATAGGAAATACGCCGAGGCTGACAAGGTAAAACTTCCAATCAGTGATTTCCTAGAGTAGTAAATGGTTTGTAAACAAAACTGCTCTTCTTTAACCACCACAGAGGAAGTTTCCTGCCTACCATCAACAGGGCAGATGCTAGTCTGAGGAGCAACATACTGCGCCTCCTTGGCCACATTTTAACCGACCTGAAATGGAACGACAACATCGAATCTATAGCTGCTAAAAAGGTTGGGTTACTATGCCGTGTCAGAGAGTTTTCTTCTCGTCAGAATCCATTTTTCACATTTATAAGCCTATCATACGTCCGTGCATTGAATACTCTAGCTGTATTTAGTCAGGTGCTTTTTGTATTCATCTAGAGGTTATCGACAAAATCTAAAGAATGATCTGTGATGTAATCGATCTTAACTTGGCATCTGAAATTTAGCAACTGTCTCACTTGACTTGCCTTCCCTCTGTATTTTGTAAAACATATTTGTATGACAACTGCTATAGTGAACATTTCGCCATCTAAATCATATCCTTTTACCGTTAAAATATTAAAAGCCTTTTCTACTCGAACAGTTTTTTTTTTTCGCACCTCCCACCTGTGGAACTCCAGTCCGTTTACTTGTTTCCATGATAGCTACAATCTTTAAAAAATATAAATGTTATGTCAATTGCCATCTTCTATCTCCTTTATCTTTTATTCTTTCCTTAATATCACTGCAAACAGATTTTTTTCTCTTACCGTAACCCCCCTGCTTACTAGTGGCTGTCCCGCCTTGCTTGGGTGAGAAACGATTCAAAAAGACAAATTATTTATTTTAGACTACTGTCCTCATTTTTGTCGCTATAATTTGCAAACTTTCGAATCTGGTGTCCTCCTGAGTTCTTTCGTTGAATTTCGATCCAGGAAACATCCAAGTAATTTACAACTAAACCCTTTATTTAAGCAATGGGGATAGCGTTCACTATCTTTCTCACCTTAACCGGAATTCTATGAGTCTGCTTTCCGACTAAGTACCACTTGATCCTCTTTTTCATTTAGTTCTTTATTATTTTCCTCTTTTTCGCTCAAGTTGGTTGCCGCTTTGAATCCTAAATTTTCAAAGATTACCTTTCAGCCATTCGATAATTCTGACTTTGATAACACCGGTTAGCCTCGTTTCTTATGTAAGAATATCTTGTCTTGTTATTTAGTATTGTCACCAAATTCATGAACCAACGCCTTTATCCATTTATTGTACCGTGAGGCAATCATAAGTGTTAACCGAAAATTATAAGTATTGACTGAAATCTAACCTGCCTGCTGCTGACACTGCTGCTGTTTGTTTCCTTCGCAGCTTTCACCGTGTTTTTTAATTGCTGCTGTTGAAGTCCTACTGTCATTACTTTTCATTTATTAATGACTAACACATTGTATTCATTTCAATGTTTTCCTACTGTAATAACAACACTGACGAGCACAATAGTCTTCATCCCAGAAATTCAGATAGTATCTTGTACGTATTTCTTATGTGTTTATTTCTTGTTTACACCCCATTTAGCTTTTATCTCATATTCCCTTAATATCGAAAGTTGAAATTAATTCTGACTCTCTTTTTACAACCCAGTCGTAATTCCAACGTATATCACCTAAAGAAGGCCGGAACGTACAACGACCAAAGCGTTGTGAATATGACCCAAGAAAAAAAAAAGATGAGGATAACAGTCCGAACAATGTAAATAGTGTAAATACATATATATTTTTATCCATTTAACCATTATTCTCTCTACTTTGGTTCTTTTATTCAATTGCTTTACATTCGCTTCTTTATCAGGATTCTATATTTATTCACTGTTCTTCTTCTTCCCCGTTTCTATATTTTAAATAAACTTAAATTTGCTTTTTTCTTTATAATAGTTATCTTTATGATAGTTATCTCACATTGCTTTATAAATCTGAATCTCTCCCCCAATCTTACTTATTCCCTCACCTTTCTGTTCAAAGTTTTCTTTTCAACTCACATCACTTATTTGCCTGTCTTCACCACTTTCTTGAAGATGTCACTTTCTTCTTAATATTCCTTTTGCTATACTTTTTGTTCACCTTAGCTTTTTTTTTAAATTATTGTGGTATAGTATATCCCTCAATACGACCGACTGAATACACACAAATTTAAGTGGGAGCTAACTGATGCTATCGAAGTCAGAATTTTCGAATGGCTGAAAGGTAATCTTTGAAAATCTAGGTTTCAAAGCGGCAACCAACTTGAGCAAAAAAGCAGAAAATAGTAAAGAAATAAATTAATAAGAGGATCAAGTGGTACTTAGTCGGAAAGTAGATATAAATAGAGTTCCGGTTAAGGTTAAAAAATAGTGAACGTTACTGATGTTATCGAAGTCAGAAGTGTCGGTTTCTTTAATGGATGAAAGGTAGTCTTTGAAGATCTAGGCTTCAAAGCAGCAACCCACTTGACCGAATAGGAAGAAAATAACAAAGAAATAAATAAAAATGTTGATCAAGTAATACTTAGTCGGAAAGTAGATATAAATAAAGTCCGGTTAAGATTAGAAAGCTAGAGGAGCTGTTTGTCCACTCAGTCACGTCGGTAGCAGTAGCTCGACTGAAGTAAGAAGAAGAGTTAAAGGGATCTAAGTGCCACCCACTAACTAATAGAGAGATATTACTATGTTCAATCAGGTGACCTAATAAAAATAAATGCTAAATTATTAAGCACTGGATGCGTGACTTCTTTTATTGCTACTGATATTACTTCCGTTTCTTGTATACGTACAGCGAGTTTTGCCCAACCTTTGTAAACACCGGTGCGAACGAGAGGCAAAACATAGCATTGGGATTGATTCGTTCGGTCAGCGAAGGACAAATGTTGCATGTTCACATTATCCTGTTTTTTCTTTCGACTTCTTCTCATTCATCCTTCTTTATCATCCCTTTCTTTTGCATCTTCATTTTAATCTTCCTTCTTCATTCCCCAGTGTTTGCTAACAATTTTTATTTTGCATTTAATCGTTTTCATTGCTTTATTTCTTTTTTTTTTCCTCAACGTCCGTTTCCATTATTCATCTACTCGTTCAAATCATGTCTTCTGTAGCGTTTTATTTTCAGTAGAACATTTTTATTCTTCATATTATAATTCAACCTACCTTCTGGCGTATAAAGTTTCTTTTCTTTTAACTGGAAATCAATTCATTCTTATTATCTTAGATTAAAACTTCTGCGGTTTCTTCTTCTTCTTCTTCTTTTCATTCTCCTTCTTGTGATTTTTCTTCTTTTTTCTGTGCACATTCTTTTTCTTCTACTTTTGTTTTTCTCTTTCTCCTTCTTTTGTTTCTTCACTTTCTCCTTCTTGTGCTACTTCTTCTTCTTCCTGTTCTCATTCTTCTTCTTCTTTTGTTTCTTCTCCTTCTTCTTTGGTGTCTTCTCCTTCTCTTTTTTGTTCTGCTTTTTGTCTTCCTGTTCATATTCTTTTTCTCCTTCTTTTGTTTCTTCTCATTCTCTTTCTTGTGTTTCTTCTCCTTCTTGTGCTTTTTCTCCTTCTTCCTGTGCTTCTTTTTTTTCTTTTGTTTGTTCTCCCTCTTCTTTTGTTTTTTCTCCTTTTCCTTCTTGTGCTTCTTCTTGTGCTTCTTCTTCTTTTTCTACTTCTTCTTCTTCTTGTGCTCATTTCTTTTCTTCTTCTTCTTCTTCTTCTTCTTCTTCTTCTTCTTCTTTTTCTTGTGCTTAATTTTTTTCTTCTTTTGTTTCTTCTCCTTCTGTTTCTATTGTTTCTTGTCATTCGTCTTGTGATTCTTTTATTTTTTCTTCTTTTGTTTCTTCTCATTCTCCTTCTGTTTCTTTTTATTCTCCTTCTTGTGCTTCTTTTCCTTCTTCTTATGATTAATTTTTTTTTCTTTTTTTCTCCTTCTCCTTCTTGTACTTCTTCTCTTTCTCGTTCTTGTGCTTTTTCTTGAGCTTTATCCTGTTATTCATCTTGTGTTTCTATTTCCCCTTCTTGTACTTCCTCTTCTCGTGTTTATTTAATTTTCTTCTTCATGTGCTATTTCTTTTTTCTTCTTCTAGTGCGTATTCTTTTTTCTCTTTATCATGCTTTTTTGAATTCTTTTTCTCTTTATTCTTGTGGTTTTCCTACTTGTGCTACATCTTCTTCTGCTTATTCTCCTTATATTTATTTTTTCTCCTTGCACTTCTTTTACCTTTTCTTGTTCTTTTTCTTTTACTTTTTCCTTTTCTTCTTCTTCTTCTTCTTCTTCTTCTTCTTCTTCTTCTTCTTTACCAACTTTATTTCTTACCCATCGCTTTCACTGCATTTTCAAATTCCTTTCCAGCAAACTTTACACATTTCATTACCATTTTCCGGACACATCACCAATCCTCTTTTCATTGATTTATATCCGTGCAACGCTGTCTCCCCAAACGCTGAATGGGGCTTAAATCATCAGCAATGCAATTTTCTCATTTACATTGGACTGTTTTTTAACTACTTTAATCATTCTTGCTTGTAGCACTTTACATTACAATTGTTATTGACATTGCACGAGACGCTTTGTTTTTAGGCAATTTCAATTAATAAAAATCTATTAGGCCCACTGTTGTGTGCCTCTCTTTATAAAAGAAAACCGTGACACGATCTATGCATAAAAATATTTAATATCTTTGTAATGTGTTATATCTGTTATCAGCCTGTCAACAAGCGACCTACGATATCCAATAAAATACGAAGGTCAATTAAAAATTGATTGATCTAATTGAAATTATTCATAGTGAATTCAAAAAGAAAGAGAAAAATTCCATGAAGCGTGCATCAAATTGGATATGTCAAAATCCCACAAACACAGAAAATTCAATATCTAGGAATTATTTTAGCAGATGGAAGAAAATGTGATACCGTAATCTGAAAGCAAAAAGAATTGCAAAAAAAAAAAAGAAAACTCCCGAAAACTAAACAAAATCTTATATAAATGACAAAGAGGATCAAGTGGTCGAAAACCAGATATGAATAGAATTCCGGTTAAAGTTATAATGATAGCAAAGTCGTCTGTCCATTCAATTAAGGAACGAGGAAATATTGTTAAAACAAAATAGTGTGTGCAACTGTCATGTATTATCAGTCTTCCTGTATGGCAGTAAATGCTGGAAAGTTTCCTAGCATATGGAGAAAAGACTTGAGACAACAAATGTGGTTCTACAGATGTGGTTCTACAGATGTGGTTCTACAGATGTGGTTGTACAGAAAGGTGTTGAGAATGTTTTAGACGAAGCGTATACACAACAAAAATATTTGAAAACAATGCTCTGGATAAATTCTTTGTCCCTAGATATCTCAAAGAAGTTCGACATTGTCATGCGACCCTTCTTCACAGAATCAAGTATTAGGGTGAATATTTGTCTTAATCTAATCGCAGCTAACAAATCGTATAATGGAAGTAGTTTTGAACGGATACTCTTCTAGATCATTATCTCCACTATAATAAACATCTTTGTGTATTTATTTGGATGTATATATATTAATAAATATGTATAATATCCTACGTTTTAAGCGCGACTCGGAGTTTCCAGCGTTATGCAATGATAAAATGCCTATTATAAACTGATCGTTTTTCGGCTATGTTATCATTTTAGGTATTGGCGTCTCTTAAGTTAAGATCGGTATAAATTGTAAATCCTGAGTACCAATATTTCTATCATATATATATATATATCCTTCCTGACGCACTTAGTGGCTTGGGTTCTTTTATTCTTATGTCTTAATGTAAGATACTCAGTAGTAGGTACATCAATATATATATTGGCATCATTTTAGACGGCATATGAATATAGATATTTTGCCGTCATTTTTTTACGGTATGAGCCCATTTGCTTCAGAATAATACCGATAACTTCCAGGTCTCTATATACAGATTTACACTGTTTCTGATCTTCATCAACGACATTTCTATCTCATTAGTTCCAAACTAATTATTTATGGAGATGACACTACTATTTACTTCTGATTTAACAGCAAGTCTAACAAATTCGACAATGTAAAACTGCTAACTGTTCTCGAAAAGGACAACTGTTCTCGAAAAATTAACACCAATCAGTGGATAACTGGGACAAAGAATGCTTGTAAAATTTAAGGTTTCCAAACTAAAACTACTTTCTTTTAATCATTCCAAGGGACCTTTTTTGTCTGTCATCAGCATAGCGGATACTAAATATCAGATGAGCAAATTCTTTGTGTCTGTTCGAGGTAAATGTGGTAGGGAAAAAATTAGCAATATAAGGAAGTGAATTTTCCATCTCTTTTCAAAAGAATCGTTTACTACCTGATGAGACATTGTCTTTTCAATGTCGCAACAAAATGTACACTTTGTAGAGGATTGTATTTTAAACATCTTCTAAAGTATAATTTATAATAAATATTCATAGCTCTATTTTTATATTGAACACTGTTTTAAATAAATGTTTTGATTGTTGTTAATATTTTCTTCGTTCCTTATTCATTTGTGCATATATATATATATATATATATATATATATATATATATATATATATATAAATTAAGACAGACAGGTTATTTCATTGTGAATCGGAGGTGTATGCCTATTTCTGGAGAACCATCATAAGCTTTCGTCTTTATTGTACAGAAGATCTTACACGAATGAAATTCACAAAGGCCTGAAAAAAATTGAATAAAAATAAAGATCGCTCCCTTAAAAGAGAAAATTTAAGAAAACATACATCATTACATCAGTTCGGCGAATAGACACACATATTCATACATAAGCATATACATACGCAACTTATAATCAAAGTGCATATATATATATATATATATATATATATATATATATATATAAAGGTGAGATTGAGAAAAATCCGGAGCGCAAATTGATGTTTTGGTAGTACTGGATGGGGGCGCTCTCGAGAACTTTTCTTCTGAATAAATTGTTTACTCTTTTTATTAGTGTGCCATTTTTAAAATCGAAATTGTGGTTGAATTTATTTCTGTGAATCGCTAATGCATTTGTTAGATGATTATTAGTGATGTCTCTTTTGTGTTCATATATACGTTTTTTTTTTTACAGATTTCTACTTGTTTCTCCAGTGTACATGGAGGAACAATCCCGGCAATTTATTCTGTATACACCTGCTTGTTCATCATTTTGATTTCGGTTATTTTTAGATCTGATAATGTCTATAATAGTTTTTGAGGTAGTTGTTACTATGTGTGTGTTTTTTATATGAGATAGATTGTTTTGGATATTAGATGTAATGGCGTAGGTTGGTAGTATGATTTATTTGTTATTGTTTAGATTATTATTGTTAAGAGTGTTTCTATTGTTGTGGTTATATATATTATGTGCCTTTCTTTTTGCATTGTGAATAAAAAGATATGGGTAATGCAAGTTTCTGAATGTGCTTTCTATGCATTTTTTTCTTTTATTAAATATTGGGGGTTGCATATTCTTAGTGTTTTTAAAAAGAAATCTATAATAATACCAGATTTTGTTTTGGAAGAGTTGCTAAAGTAGAAATTTATCAGGTCGTTGGTAGCTTTTCTGTAGACGTCAAAATCGAGTTTGTTGTTATTTTTGTGTAATATGTTATAATATGAAGAAAACGTAGGTTTGTATATTACATTGTTCTGCAAGCAATACCGCTTAAAGTACATTCTTCATTCATTCTGCAGTTACACGAGGGTTTAATTTGTCCAGGTTGTTGATTGTTTCCCTGTTGTGCTTTGTTATCATTAGTGTCATGTTCTCGGTGCGGCTGTATCTTAGTTTTACTATGTGTTTGGGGATGTGTTTAATGAATATTTTTTCTACGTTTGTTTTTACGTTTTTGTTGTACGGTGGTTGAAAAAAGACTGCACAGAGTCTTTGCAGATTCAGTAAAGGTTCATATTATCTTGTGGTAGTTGATAGTTTCACTAAGTGGCCTGAAATTTGTAAGTGCAAAAAATAATTTTTACGGTGACTGAATTTTTATGCAGGAACTGTTTGTAAGAAATGGCATTCCGGATACCATAATCTGGGATAACGGTACAAAATACACTGCTCACAAATGCGAAGCGTTTTTTAAAATGTGACCTATTGAACATATTTCTATTCCGCTGTATCACCAAAATTCAAATGAATAAGCTGATAGGAGTGTGGGTACATTCAAGAGAGCTTTAATAAAAGCAAATAATGAAAAAATGAGTGAAGAATCACTACAATAATCCTGGCGAGATTAGAGTATAACGCCAGATTACAGCACACCATAATGCATGTAGCAAGCAGAATTAAAGATCGTAAGAAAAATTAAATCTGTTTGAGAAGTTGTTAGCCTGTCAAAAAGAATAAGGGCCTATAATAAAAAACGCTAATTTTTTTAATATGAAGGAAAAAGGGTTTTTCAAAGCGTATAAAGTTGGGAAAGAAATGTGAACAGACGGCAAAATAATGCCACAAAGCGGAAAGTTTATATACATGATAAAAAATGAAAAAATAAAAGATATAATCAATAAAATGAAAGGTATACCGAAGAAAGGCCCTAAAGTATGGAAGAAACTGTGAAAGACTGTTTGATGTTTCTGGTCTACTTGCATACCAAGAAATTGCTGAACGTACCAGTATTTTTATCAGAAAAGAAAAAGTACGAAACAAGAAGAGGTTGCTCATAACCGTAAAAATTATGAAGTTACGTAAGTAGACGAACTAGCAGGAAATTAGTGAAGAGAATACTAATAATCTAAAAGAAAATCTTTACTAATAGAAGAAATCGCAATAGGAGGATTTGTGCAGTAAATAAATCACCCGCAGTGACTCAAATGAACTAGTCAAGACGATTAAATAAAAAAACTTCAGTGAGTAAAAAAGTTATGGGAGTTAGTTTTCAAAGGATTTCTGATAGACGACATGGTGTAAAAACTAAGCCTGACTAATATTATAACCGCTAAAAAACGAGATATTAAAAGGGAATATATATATACGGTATATTTAAATTTAGTATAGTATATATAAATATATATGGAATATCTATGTTTATATATATATATATACATACATACATATATATATATATATATATATATATATATGTTCTAGACATATGCTATTAAATATAAGAGACAACGAATGTCTATTATCTTTAATCATGAGCCGTTCTAAACGTCGTATTTTTGCTTTAATTTCAGTTGAAAATAAAGACAAATATTCTCCAACATTTGGATAATTATTTATTGGTTTTCTTCTAAGCTTTCGGCTCACATGAGCCATCTTCAGAGAGGTAGTTTAAACTGAAATATTATAAAATCCACCATCACCGACGATTTTATTTTGTGTTGACATAAAACTCCGCTTGGCAACGGCAATAGTTACCAAAAATAATAAACGGAGTTCTTAAGTTTGCGATGCGGTTTTATGACGTCACACCGCGGGATAGCGCGAAATGACAACAAAACCATCTAGTCAAATGCAATGTAATATGTTATTTCCTGTTTTAAAGTTGATTTTATTGAGTGTTGGTTGTTTTGATTTGATGTACATGGCCTCCAATATCTGCAGGTTCCTCTTACTGTGTGTATGAGTAAGGATCACCGTATTGTTGACCAAAATCTGTCTGATATTACCTACATGTTTATGTTTTTCAGAGAAATGTTGTTTAATAGTACTCTGATCAGAAAGATGACATGTAAGTCTACAGGAGAGCGTGGTTGTGGTAAAACCAATATATGTACTAGGTTTTTGAGTAGTATCAGAGATGCAATCTCTGAATGGGCATGTAAATTGGTACACTACATTGGTTTTTGTAAAGAATTTAGTTTAGTGCCTGTTGGGTTATTATAGACTATGAGGTCAATTGTTTTAAACTTTTTATAAAATATAATGAGTTTAATTTGATTATTACTTTCGACTGGTTTAACATTTCTACGTATTATGTTTTTGAGAGTTTTTTCATCTTGTTTATAATTACTATGTATTTGGTTGCAATATTATAAGTTAATAGTGTTATGTTTATTTTGATGTAAACCATTATTATTAATATTATCATTATTGTTAGAGCTATTGTTAATTTTGTTGAGATACATTTTAATTTGTTGATCAATAACGGAGTTAGGAAATCCATTATTGACTAGTGTTTGCTTAATGTTGTGTAATTCTTTATAAAATATAGATTTGGAAGAAGATATCATTTGTGTGCGTTGAAGTAAGTTTTTTATAACAGCTAACTTATATCGTTGGGGATATTCACTATTATAATTAAGAAGACACGAATTTATGCTAGTTGGTTTCCTATATAGAGAAGTAGTAAATTTATATGTGCTAGAATCAATGAATACATCAAGGAATGGGAGTTTGTTATTAATATTAAGTTCTAATGTAAATTTAAGGACGGAGTGACTTTCAAATTTGTTTTTAAGATATTTAATTTGATCGATATTCTTAGCTAAAATAAAGATGTCATCTATATATCTTACATATATAGAGGGTTTATTGTTGTCATTAATTATTTTATTTTCTAGATTTGCCATATAATAATTAGAAAAGAGGGGGCCTAAAGGAGATCCCATCGCAATACCATCTATTTGTGTATAAATATTGCCTAAGGGATCGTGAAAGGGTACTTGTGTGGTGCATGCTAATAATAGTTTTTTTTAATATAGTGGGTTTAATATTGATTGATGGGAGAGTAGCATGATTGTATACATCACGGATAATGATGTCAATTGTTTCCTGGACGGGAACATTTGTGAATAAGTTTTGAACATCCAAAGATGCAATCATTTGATTATTAGGTTTTACGGAATGGAGAATCTGTAAAAATTCGTACGTGGAGTTAATGCTATATTTACCAGGAAGATAGGGAGTAATTAGTTTGTTAAGTGTTTTGGAAAGGTTATATATTGGTGTGGGTATTTGAGAAATGATAGGTCGGAGGGGATGATCTTTTTTATGGATTTTTACATTTCCATAAAGGTAGCCGGGCTGATAATCACCTATAATCTTTTGAAGTTTATAGGATCCTATTTCAGCATTGTTTGCAGTAATAAGTTTATTAATATGTTTTTTAAGTTGGGTTGTGGTATTACAAGTTAATTTTTTGAATTTGTTGTGATCGTCGAGAATGGCCTGTAATTTGGAGTAATATTCCTGTCTGTTTAAAATAACAAAAGTATTGGTTTTATCGGCACGTCGGATAACAATATTTTTGTTATTTTTTAGATGTGTGGCTGCTTTTATGAGAGGCATATTTATAATATCATTAGGATTTTTATGGTAACGGTGTTTGATTGATTCAGCTTTGAGTAATTCTTTTAAGCCTACCTGTGTAGTAATATGGTTGTCCTGTTCGAGTTGAATTATTTGTTGGTATAAAGCTTCAATTTCCATTTGTTTAACCATTGAATTAGGTTTCTGTGCGACATGAAAATTTGGTCCGAGATTAAGGAATTCTATTTCATCTGGAGTAAGTTGGTAATCCGATAGGTTAATGAAGTTGTCATTGATGTTTGGTAAGAGTATTTTTCCTTTATATAATTTGTTTAGCTTTTTTTGGATGACTTGTTTATGGGATTCATGTTCCTTTTGTGTTGTATTGTATAATAAATCCAATATTTCCTTGAATTTTTCACTTGTGGTAGAAGACTGTAAAATTTCTTTGATGTGTACAATTTCAGTGTTGATTTCTTGTAATTCCTGTTTGGTTGTGTGCATTTGACGTTTTATGAGGTTCCATTGCAATTTCTTAGCGGTGGGATCATTTAATGCTGCGCCATCATGTAACTTAAATTTAGTATATCGAGGCAGCAAGTAATTTTCTAGACATATGCTATTAAATATAAGAGACAACGAATGTCTATTATCTTTAATCATGAGCCGTTCTAAACGTCGTATTTTTGCTTTAATTTCAGTTGAAAATAAAGACAAAAATTCTCCAACATTTGGATAATTATTTATTGGTTATATATGCATATATAAACTTATTATCGTGTAAATATTATATATATATATATATATATATATATATATATTTTAAAATGATTATATATATCTGTATATAGTATATATGATTCATATATATAAGGTATGTATAAAAAAGGATAGTGTTCATATATATATATATATATGTATATATATATTTATATAGTCATCCGTAGACAGATCTATTTCGCTGTATCACAGCTCATAAGTACAGTTAGACTCCGATTGCTTTTAACCCAGGATTGAAACCTGACCGAAGTGGCGTCAGCCGGCGATTCTACCTCTGTGTTATGGGCGCTCGGTAGAAGAAGGCAGACTTATATATATATTTATTTATCTGTATGGTATATATATATATATATATATATATATATATATATATATATATTCCTTTCTTCCTTTCCTCTTAACATTGTTTACTTTTACTTTAATCAATCTCTTCTTTTTCTTTCTTCCATTTTCTTTTTTTCCGTTACGCTAACATCCGTACTGTTTACCCAGACACACACATTCAAACAAATAATTGCATTTTCTGTAACGTTTAAGGTCACCGACGAAGAGATTTCAATCTCCGAAACGGCCATACGATCTTGTAAAATTTGAATATATATTTATATATATAAAAGGGATGATATAAGGATGATATAGAGATTATATATATATAAATACATTATATTTGTGATATATATATATATATATATATATATATATATATATATATATAAATTTCCGAAAATTACATATGTTGTATTGCCATTTCAGCCTGGAAATATCCCGCTTCTTCAGCGGCAAAATTCTTTTTTATACAAATACAGGATTAAATTCATATTCCGGAAGTTTATACAAAAAGAAATTCATACACCTGAAGTTTACATGAAAAAAGAAAAATAGGATGAAATAAGCATGAATAATTGGAGATAGTGTTAAAAGTGAGAGTAAATTATCTTAGAAGATTTTCGTCTAAACATTTATACGGATCGTAGGGAAGAAGACGGATGGTGAATTTAAACAACGTTACGACACTTACAAATACTTTTTTCTAACCCCAATTTAAGATATCAAACATCTTTTCCAGAAAATTTTGGGAAATGAAGAAGCGGGACTAAACCCATGATAAATTGGAAACTGACAGGTTCAGCCTTCACTCCCAAAAACTTTTACGATAGATATAATTTGTTTTCAGATGAAAAAATTAAAATAATAAAGTATCCTAAACAAAATCTATTTTTAAATATACGGAAGGAATTCGTAAGCAAGTGCTGCCATAAATCTAAATTTTAAAATTTTAAATCATAATATGAAGCCGTTCAAAAGTAATCCAAATGAATCTATGTCTGATAGAAGCTTTCCTTCCCTCTTCGTAATCACTATAGTATTAATTAAAACGATCATATCGATCTAACATTTTGACCCTTACATTTTCCGAAGCCCATTAATTCAGATAGCAATTAATTACAAATTCAAAGTTTAGTTTTTCAATCTTCAAGTACTTACCCTACCTAAAAATTTTATTTAAAGTTTTTCCTCTATTCGTTATTCTACCTATTTTAAAATCCTTTCTCTTTCACGCACCATAATCTCTTATGTATGATTATTCATTACTAGTAAGAGTTTGTATGTATATGTGTGGTATGTAGGTGTGTATATATGTATGTGTATATGTATATATACATGTGTAAAAATGTATATGTTTATTTATATGTATAGGTGGGTATGTGTTGGTATATATATACGTGGATACGTGTATATAAATGTATGTAAGTTTGTATGTATATACGTAAGTGTGTTATTTCCAATAAATTTATATTTATTTTATTTCCTATAAATTTGTTTGATATATATATGTGTGTATATGTATGCGTGTATGTGTATGCATGTATATATATATGTGTATATGTGTGTATTTATATGTATATATATGCGTGTGCATATATATGTATATATATATGTGTATATATATATATATATGTATGTGCGTATTTATATATATATATATATACATTTATATGTAAGTGTTTGCATGTGAATATATGTGTGTATATTTATTTATTCATATCTTAGGTGCAGGTTTATTTATGTTCTAATATATTGTGAATGATCATATGTGTATGTATATATATATATTTGTATAATATTTTAAATTGTATTTTTCATCTCTCCGTTTAGTGCTTTATTCAAATCAATAATCAATTTCTTTAACTTACGGAAATATATGATTTACTCTATAATTCCATATAACAAACTTCATTAATTATTTTCCCTTTTATTTTGTGTATTCATACAGTTTCTTTATAAATTTTTATGCATATATATATTTTTTCTAAACATATACTATTAAATATAAGAGAAAATGAATGTCTATTATGTTTAAACATGAGCCGTTCTAAACATCGTATTTTGGCTTTAATTCCAGGTAAAAATAAAGACAAAAATCCTACAACATTTGCATAATTTTTTATTAAGTTGGTTCTGAGCTTTCGGCTCACATGAGCCATCTTCAGAAAGGTTACAAGGACGTTAGCATAAAAACATCCATCATCAGCGACAATTTTATCTTGTGTTGACATTAAATTTTGGTAGGCAACTATAACATATATAAATAATGTTTATATAAATAATGTGTTGACATTATATTTTGTTAGGCAACTATAGTTACCAAAAATAGCAAACGCATTTCGAAAATTTGAAATGCGGTTATATGATTCTCATTCATACACACAGTAAAAAGAACCTTCAGATATCGGAGGTAATCTACATTAAATCCAAACAACCCACACTTAATAAAATGCCGTTTAAATCTTGTCATAACACTGCATTTAAATATAAGGTTCTGTTATCATTTCGAGCTCTCACACGGTGTGACGTCTTGGAACCGCATTACAAATTTACGTTGTTCCAACGAGAGAAATTGTTGTAGAACAAAATCTCGCACTTTTTTGTTATATATATATATATATATATATATATATATATATATATATATATATATAAAGTAATTAAAAATTTCAAAATTTAATTTCGTTGGATGGCTATTTCAGCAAGAAAATTCTCGCTTCATCAGCAAAGGTCGAAAACAACAATTTTATTAATTCAAGTATGTTACAAAATTTCTATACCGGAAGAAGCCCTAAAAAATATCTATACACAGGAAATTAAAAATTGGGTAGAATAAAATAATTATTTGAATTTGTCAGCAAGACGTAAGAAAGGGGAGAAGCAGACTAGTGTATATATATATATATATATATATATATATATATATATATACTTAAATATTGTATATATATATTTAGTATATATACGTATATATTATAGACATATATATTGAGTATACGTATAAATACATATATATATATATATATATATATATATATATATATATAATTTTTCTTTTAGGACCTAGTCGATCATGGCCTTCCACATCCCGAGCACGCTTTCTCAATTTACCACATCCAAAGCCCGCTCTGCCATACATTTGCTGAAAACTATAATGTACGCTACACGTTGCATTCTCCTGTCTCTTCTTCCCTCTGTGTATCCTGTGAGTATCAGGTTCTTCAACCCATCTTTCCTCATTACATTTGGCAGGAATTTCTGCTGTCTTTTCCTGATGTTAAGTATTAATTACATTTTCATTTGTATCCTCTCTAAAACCTTGTCGTTATTTACATAGTCGGTCCATGGTACGATCAGCATCCCTCTGTATAACCACGTTTCGTTTGCTTTAAGTCTCTCCTTCATCTTCTAAAAGATTGTCTAGCATTTACTGCCATATTGAAAAACAGACATCACATAACAATTAAGTACTCTATTTCCTTGTTTTCGGCAAAATTTTCTGTCTCAATATTCTACTTAGCTTTTGGAATTCATCCTTGTCTATGCCATTTTCCCGTCGGATCTCAGTGTCGCACTATCCGTCTTCTGTTAGAACACTTCTCACAGACTTAAATTTCTGTACCTGCTTGATTTTAGTATCTATATTCTGCGGTTGGCGTTTTGGGCTCCTCTTTTAACTGATGACCATGTATTCAGTTTTCAAGATCGTGTAGTTTCCTTTTATGTATGCTGCAGCACTGTATCTGGGTATCTTACATTGTTCAGATTGTGGCCCCCAATGACGATTCTTGGCAGGAATACTAGGGTTCTCAGAATTGTGTTGCTGTATAAATAGATTCAATTAGAAAACATCCTTGTATTTTATCCGTTTCTATCTTTATCTCATCTATTGGCATCTTTTAACGACATTTTGTTATCTCTTGAAGTTTCAATGTGAGACTTAAGATCTACTTTCACTTCAGAAAAACGAAAGTAATACAATGCCAATAATAATAAGATTAACTGTAATTCTCTTGCTCTTCTAGAAATGGTTATTCTTGTTATGTTTGGTATTGGTCGCTATTTTATTATTTTTGTAGATGCCTATGCGATATTTTTTCATTATTATAAAATCTATTTTCTTGTTCTCATTTTATTTACTATTTATTTTTTATTAAAATTATTTTTGCCAATTATTATTTTAATTTAAACTTGGGATTAACGAAAATAAAAAAAAGAAAATTCATTACAAAACGAACCCAATTTATATTTCTAAGCGTTAAAACTTGACATGTTTTATCCCGAGAGCAAAAGAAATTAACCGACATTATATAACGCGTTTCCTTCGAGCAAAATGCTGAATTGAAATAATGATATGTTTTTGTGTTATATTTCGTAATTTTTGCGCAGGCCAAAATTATTAACATTTCTCACATTTTCTGCTAAAACTGTTGAGGATATTGTAGAAAAATAGCGTATCTTTCGGTTGAAAAATCTTTTAAGATATTCTTTATGTAAACTGTTATATGAGAATATGAGAATCATTTGTCAGTATTCACAGTTCGATTTCATTGCAAAGAAGAATTGAAACACCGTGTATAGGAACAATGAATGGTGGGGTAGCGTGATGGTTAACCAATCGCAATGAGAAATTGGCGACATGTATTCAAATTTCTGGGTTATTTAAATTCACTTTTGCACAAATACTCTTGGAAAAGGATTAGCTGTTGTCTCTCACTCAGTATGTGTTAAATAGCAGTAATCTATGAAATTATTTTGATTATAGGAGTGAACGAAAGCGCTTGGGACTATAAAAATCCAACAAAACGGAAAAAATGTTAGGATTTTTCAAAATCTTGGTAAAAGATTAATTAAATCTTCTTTGTCGATTGTATTTAATGACAGATGTCTGAAAGAAAGGTTGAGGCCTAAGTATGCATTAATATATATATATATATATATATATATATATATATATATATATATATATATATATATATATATTTCTAAACATATATTGGTAAATATAACAGACAATGAAGGTCTATTATGTTTAACCATGAGACTTTCTAAACATCGTATTTTAGCTTTAAGTTCAGGTGAAAATAGAGACAAAAATTGTCCAACATTTGGATATTTTTAATATGCTGGTTCTAAGCTTTCGGCTTCCATGATCCCTCTTCAGAGAAGTTATTTCCTTGAATTTTTCAGTTGTGGTAGAAGATTGTAAGATTCCTTCAATTGAAATGTTTTGGTGTCAGGAACATTTAATGCTGCGGCCATCATGAAATTTAGTGTATCGAGGCAGCAGATTATTTTGTAAACATATATTGGTAAATATAGCAGACAATGAATGGCTATTATGCTTAAACATGAGCCATTTTAAACATCGTATTTTGGCTTTAAGATCAGGTGAAAATATTCTTTATTATACTGAACGCATATTCGTCTTTGTAGAAAAGATGTTGCCTGGATATAAAAATGTATATTTAGCAATGTCAGATTTTCAATTGATTAATCAGGAAGCAACTCTTAAAGGTAGAAATACATGAACGAATAATTAAATGCTTTCTCCTTTGTATTAGTCATATATTATAAATATGCAAACATATGTTACAAATTGTTCATATGTTACTATTTAGAAATATCTAAACTTATTTATAAATGGAACTTTGTCTGTGTGTGTATGTGTCTGTGTCTGTGTGTCCGTTACCTATAGACTCCGAAACGGCTGAACCGATTTTCGTGAAAATTTACACAGTTTTAATTTAAGCGTCTGCGAGTCTTAGCTAGGCTTTGTGTCGAGCTATCCCCGATAAATATCGAAAATCGATAATCGAAAAAGTCGGGTTATAGAAGGAGTGGTCCGATTTTAATCAAATTTAATACACTCATAGAAAAAAGAAATAAGAAACGTTATTCAGAAGTTTCGAGGTTGTAGTTTTTATAATAGTGCAGAAAATCGATAATATATATATATATATATATATATATATATATATATATAAGACAAGATGTTTGTGAGTGTGTCTGTTTATCTGCCTTTTATCTGTATTCTTTCAGCCCTTTTATTTTAGTTTTTACTTCGGGTTTAGCTCTAAGTAGGTATAATTGTAGTTCTTAGTCTTAGTCATGATACCATTTACTCAGAGGACTTATTTAGCCTTCAAAATTCAGTTTACGACGAAGAAACTTATTTGATATCCATACGAAGAAATCAAAATTTGACTTATATCCATTCATTTTTCTTTCAGTCTATGGTTTCGCTTTAACTGGAAACAACTATTGCTTTTTAGTCATTCTGGCAAACATCCAAAGAGTCTGAGCTCCAGGACCATGGATTAGTTTTAAAGCTTTCATTACATCCGACAACGCCGGGCTATACTGCTAGTATCTATATGAACAAAAATATTTTCCAATAAGTTTGTCATTATTTTGTAGGCATTCACGTTGAGAGTTTGATGATTCTGCTGTGATAGGCAAGGAGATAGCGGTAGATCCATCTTCAACATTAAATTGTTTTCAATAACAATCTTCCAATATATGTATTTTTACGTAAACAATTATAAATCACTCTTTAGACGATTGATTTTGTGACATACTATTTCTAGGTAGTTATTATTATCCTATGCGTCGTGACTCTTCAGGAAATTAGTGATCATGACTCTTCACAATTCCCTGTCTTTTGTAGCTCTTAATAAATTTTGGATTTTTGTTTTCTCCTTTAAACCTTATTCCACCACCCATTTACTCATGCTCACTTAATAGGTTCTCTTTGTTTTACTTGCTTTCAATATATCCTGTGAATATTAACAGTTCCAATTCATCTTTTCTCATTACATGTTCTAGAAATTCCAACTGTTTATTTTATTTATGTTAAATATAAGTATTATTTTTGTTTAGATTTACTTATAAAACGTTGTTCTTTGCTCACATGTTCAGTCCATGGTATTCTCAGCATTCTTCAGAAGAACCACATTGTCTTGCTTCAAGTCACTTCTTCATCTGAGATGAATGTACAGTATTCACTTCAATACAGAATGACTTGTATTACGTAACATTTCAATACTATTCTCTTTGTTTTAAACGAAATTTGTTCTGTTTCTTTACTTTTGTTTTGATTTTGGAAAGAATCATTCATTGTCTTCATTCACCTTCGGATTTTCCGCCCTCTATTTAAACACTTGCTTATATTTGAATTGTTATACTTGTTTGATTTTAGTATCTCTAATTTGTACTTTTCATATTTGGCTGTTCCTTTTTTAACAAACCTGGATCCCGTCTTCTTACAACTGATGTTTACTCCTTTTTGATAGGCCAATTTTATTTGTTTGTGTACATTGAGAGGTGGTTTTGATTTCAGTCACGTCTTGTAATGAACTATAGCCATCTCGATCAGTTTCATCTGTAACTACGACCCATCATTTGCAAACTGGAAATAGTCCCGCGGAAGTCAACGCAATTGCTGGAAGGATGTCGTCCGTCAGGAACTTCAGTAGATTAAGCTGGCGCTAAAAATTTTTCGACGCTCTGCCAAGACTGTGAGAATTAAGGGGTAAGGCGTCTCTCGCGGGATCAACGCTATCTTGGCATTCAATTTAAAAGAAGCATTATTTTCGATCCCTATTGGAATCATTGCAAAAATCCGTGCCCGATCAAAAAATTAAAAACACAATTTTGCATAGTCACATTAAAAAATTATTAGTCATGTACAGTCTCCATTGATTTCTAACTATTGTCACCCATTGTTCTACAAGTTTCTTCGTGGTGCCATTTTGATAGATACTTCGTGCTTTCAGTTGAAATTAATGTTTTATCATTGAATTTTTCTGTAGTAATCTGAATACATGAAAATCCAACTGAGCCAAGTCAAGAGAATAAGGTGAATGCTGAAGTATTTATCATTTCAACTCATAAATTTCTACAGTGTTTGTTTTGCGATTGGGGTGGGAAATCAATCTTTTTCGATTTGCAAATTTGGCCATTTTTCTTCAACCCAAGTCAATTTAAATGGCGTAGGGCAGTTGAGGCCCAAATCGTCAAACTTATAACAATCTCTTTCGTCAGAATCTTTGGTTTATTCTCCAAGATCGCAGACAGAGAGTCTTCATCAACGTTGGATGTTCACTAGGGCGTGGTTGATGGTTTAGATGAAAATATTCTGACGTAATTTAACAAACCACTTTTTGATCGCCCCCAAAGAAGGAGCATGGTTCAAATAAACCTGAATGCTTGTGTCGCTGTTTGGACTATCAGATGAAGACTATCACATGAAGAAAGCGGAACTTTCCATTCTATATTTTGAAGGTATTGACAAAATGATTAACTCGCAAAGCGAACGATGCAAGTTTGCAATCTGGAACACGCCAAAAATCGGAACAAAAATAAACGCCAGTGTCAAGCTGCGGTCATTTCATATAAACGGTGAAAAATCTGATACAGTCTTTTTTATTTTTATTTTCCCCTTTATATATATATATATATATATATATATATATATATATATATATATATATATATAGTATTTACATTTTTCAGACTATTGTCCTCATCATTTGCACGAGGTTTCGGCCATAGTACGCTCCGGCCTTCTTCAAATGATAGGAATTTCGAACCGAACCCTTTATTACACTCACTGAGGTATATGAACTAGTAGTGCTTCTTTTTGTTAGTTATGAGTTATCTATTTCTAACCCTGTAAATTACTTGGTCACCACTGCTGTAGCCTGATATTGAAGTCACAACTCTTTGGGTCAATTCACAGGAACTATATATATGTAAATATAATTATATATATATATATAATAAATGAGATTATAACTACACTCGCGTCGAAAAACCTTCCACCAATCCACGAAGAAAAGAAAAAAGGTTTTAAAAAAGAAAGAGCTAAGTACATGAACATCAGTCAAAAGGGTTCGGACCGAGTCAGCACGTAGCCTAAAGAAAAAATCCCGATACGAATAATCAACTAACAAAAAGCGTAGAGCGGTAAAACGAAAGAATAAGAATACCTAGTGAGCCAGACAGACCTACCTAGGTTTCACCTGAAAGGATCGTCAAGGAAAGCTGGCTAACGAGGAAAGAAACAAACGACATGTATAAAGGAAATTCAATCAACCCACGTGACCAGGAAAGACGACACCAAACACAAATAGGGGAGAACTTTATTATAAAAAACAAATTTAATTTTTAATTTCATATATTTTAAATTTTTTTTAAAGATTAGAGAATGCAAAAACGAAAACAAAAAACGAAAACCAAAAATGATACAAACCCACCATAAGCAAACTTAATCCATAATCCAAGGCTTTCTATACCTACAGTTATTTAATATTTCAGTTTTGGAATTCAATAAATTATTGGTTTGTTTATACGAAGCTATAGCAAGTTTTTCCTCTACACACAACCTACAAAATTTCTGGTTGGCTTTAATACTTCCTATTTCAAAATAGGATGTATATTAAGCTCTTGTTTTAACACATAAGTGCATAGGGTTGTGCTATGTTGATACCATCCATTATTAAAACTACTAGTATGATTGTAATATCTTATTTTTAACATATCTTGGGACCTAAGTATATTTTGGGTTCAGTATCCGCAGCGTTTTTATAAATTTTAACACGATAGACGACGCAATCTTGCTGACATGCACCCTGCAAGGAACAATTCTTCATAATTTTAAATTACAACTTATGCCAGTACGCATATAATCTCTAATTTTTTCTTGTTTAATCCACTAATAATTTTCTCCAAATTGGGCATACAGCAATAACTAAATTTTACGTATTTTTGTTAAATATTTTATCCAATTTATTATCTTTACCAAAATTTTGCTCTAATAAATTGAAAAATATTTTACCGATTTTGGTTTTTACCGCTGAATTAAACGGGGGATTAAACCATAAAATGTTCCTACCTGTATTCTTTCGTTTGTTTCACTTTGTGTCCATATATACTAATTGATCTCTATGACCACTTTTAATAAGTGCATCTTGGTACAATTTTTAATGATTATTGAAGCCTAGCAGTATAGCCCGGCGTTGCTCGGGGTAATGAAAGCTTTAAAACTAATCCATGGTCCTGGAGCTCAGACTCTTTGGATGTTTGCACGAATGACTAAAAAGCAATAGTTGTTTCCAGTTAAAGCGAAACCATAGACTGAAAGAAAAATGAATGGATGTAAGTCAAATTTTGATTTCCTGGTATCCATATCAAATAAGTTTTTTTCGTCGTAAACTGAATTTTGAAGGCTAAATAAGTCCTCTGAGTAAATGGTATCATGACTAAGACTAAGAACTACAATTATACCTACTTAGAGCTAAACCCGAAGTAAAAACTAAAATAAAAGGGGTGAAAAACTGATTTTGATCAGACCCGGTAGGATATCGGGGTATCGATTTCCAATATCGGAGTCAAATAAATCATCCAAGGGTAAACTCACCTAAGTAAGTCCATGAAAACTTATCGTACCCATCAGGAGTAAAATTGGAGAAAATGAGCCATATTGATGGCTGAATATCGCTTTTTGATCAGATTCGATGGAATATCGGGGGTATCGATTTCCGATATCGGAGAAAATGAGTTGTTTGAGAAGATCTACTAACGTTTGAGGCTAAAAACTATAATTTTACCAAGTTAGAGCAGATTCTGCGGCAAGAACCACGGTAAAAGGGCTGAAATCCCGATCTTGATCAGACCTGATTGCATATCGGGGTATCGCGTTCCACTATCAGGGAGAAATTGGAAAAAATAAGTCACCCATGACCTGACCAGAGGCCTAAAGATTATTTGTGTGAAGTTTGGTGAGAAACGGATAAGAATTGTGGATTTGTATAAAGGACATACAGACAGAAAAACAGACACACACACACACACACAAACATCTTGCCTTTTATATATATATATTATCGATTTTCTGCACTATTGTAAAAACTGCAACCTCGAAACTTCTGAATAACGTTTCTTATGTCTTTGTCTATGAGGGTATCAAATTTGATTAAAATCGAACCACTCCTTCTATAACCCGATTTTTTCGATTATCGATTTTCGATATTTATCGGGGGTAACTCGACACAAAATTTAGCTAAGAACACTCGCAGACGCTTATAGTACAACTGTGTAAATTTTCAAGAAAATCGGTTCAGCCGTTTCGGAGTTTATAGGTAATAGACACACACACACTGGCACACACACACATACACACACAGACAAAGTTCCATATATAAATAAGTGTAGATTAGATTAGACATTTTTAATAGACAAATTGTTTGATAGTCTATAAGAAATTCTTTTAGCAATACTCCGCATAATGTGTGCTGGGTGATTAGATTTAGTGTTTACATATTGTAGATTTTGTTTTTCTTTCGTGAAATGGGGATATGGATCCATTCAAAAGATTTAGCGTGATGTCTAAATAATTCACCACTTCAGCTGTTGCCCAGGACATCTCCAAAGCATTTGACAGAGTCTGACACGCTGGCCTTCTGCGCAACATACAAGGATATAACTGGACGCTTGTTTTATTTAATCCAATCGTTCCTATCAAATCGCGTGATTAAGTTCGTATTGAACGGGCATGCTTCCAGTTCCTATCATACGAACACGGGCCTCCCTCAAGCCTCTATCTTAGGTTATACGCTTTTTCTGACCTTCATCAACAATCTCCCTGATGTAATTAAATCTATGCTGACGACACCATCATTTACTATCGCCTCGATAAGAAATTACAGAGGCTAACAAAGCAAACCTCGTTGCTGCTCTTGAAAAGGAAGTTCAATCTGTGGTGGACTGGGGTAAGAAATGGCTCGTAAATTTTAATGTTTCCAAAACGAAGCTGTTATACTTTAACTTCCACAGACAATCTTTCCAACACCCCAATCAGCATGGATCACGCTAGTCTCCTGAAAGCAATACACCGCGCTTCTTCGGCCTAACTCAACCAACCTAAAAAAGAGTGACTACATTGAATCAATAGCTAAATCTGTTGCTAGGAAGCCCGGGTTCATGCGCTGTTCCAGGAAGTTTTTATCGTCTTAATCCATCTTGCACATAAACAAATCTATCATCCGCCTGTGCGTTGAATACTGCTGTTATATCTTGTCAGGCTCCACTGCTTTTCATTTTGGGGTTCTCGACAAAATCCAAAAGAGAATGTAATCAATCCCTACCTGGTAGCTCGACTCCAGTCACTTTTAAAGCGACAAGTTGTGGCTTCCCTCTGGATCTTCTACAAATACTTTCACAGCTTATGTTCCGACGAGCTTATCTCCCTGGTTCCCTCTCTACGGGAATTTACTCGAGCTACTAGACTGGCAACAAGGCCCCACCCTTTTATAGTGAAAACAATCAAATGTAGCCACAACTTCTACTCTACCATCTTCTTTTCTCGCATACCCCACCCCCTCTGTAGAAATTTCGATGAGTTTAGATGCAAAGTTAATTGTCATCTCTTATCTCCTTGACTTCCTTCTTTTCATTATAAAAAGAAATATATTTTTCGCTCATATGAGCCTGTCTGACTCAATCTGTCCATCTGTAACTGCTGATTGAATATAGGCACTACCACAAAAAATGAAACATCTTTTTTGAAGCTTTTATTTTAGTTTCAAGCTAATAAATTTAATATTATTAATAAAATTTAATATTTCTATTAAGCAAAGTACTTTGTTGTATTTAAAAAAATAATTTCACTCGTCTGAAAATATTTTTCTTATAAAGAAGCTGATTATAGCACTAAAAATTTATCTTTCATCGCAGTGTAATTCTATTTATTAAAATAATCTAAAAATAAGATATACTTTTCTGAAACATTATTTGTGGAGTATTAGCTGGTTTAAAGTATAATTAATCTGATTTAGAACAAACATTATTTACTTTAAACTTAAATATCGCAGAAATGCATTTTGATACAGCAGTAGCTTTGTTTTTAACAAAAATTAGACCTGTTTACTTGTTTGACGAGATGATGACAGATGACAGATCTAATGTTGTTCTATGGAAACTTTATTTGTAAATCATGACTGAAATAAATGATGTGAGCGTCTTTTTTATTTAATTTTTAATTTTTTTATCTAATATTATCCGCAATCTAATGTTTATTGAGTTTTAGAAATTTATTAAAATTATTTAAATAAATTATTAAATTTATTTAAATTTATTATAGTCATCGCTCTTAAAATTCGACAATTATATTCTGGCAAGAACTTTCAAAATAATGTGTTTTTTATCGCAAAGACAAAAAAAAAATGCTACATTTTTGCACACTAATCTTTGGCTCACCCACCGACGAAAAAATAAAAATCAAGATATTTAACCAAAATTTCGAACGTGTTAGAAAAGATTTTAGAATTTGATAAAATAATAAAATGTATTTGGCGTTTTTTCTTTTAATAATAACAAGGAGATTTTGACGATAATTTTTTTTATTTATACTTTTTTCAATAGGCTATGCTTTTTTTAAAAATAGTTTTGCAATATATTTTTTTACAGTTTTAATATACTACGTTTTCCAATAAGAAGCAAATTGTATAATCGACCTCTTGCAAGTGGATGAGGATATGTTTTCGTTTTGCCTGAAATAAAGCTCTTCAACGTTGAAGGTATTGAACATAAAACACAATCCTTATATATATATATATAAGGATATATATATATATATATATATATATATATATATAAGGATTGTGTTTTATGTTCAATACCTTCAACGTTGAAGAGCTTTATTTCAGGCAAAACGAAAACATATCCTCATCCACTTGCAAGAGGTCGATTATACAATATAAATATATACACAAGATAAAAGAAAAAAAGATTTGTTCCCTGTGAAAGCAAGTAAGATATAAATATTTTAATAGGTGTTAATACGCATTTTCAAAGATATGATTACATATGAACTAGTTGAAATAAATAGGATATGCCTTAATTCCTATTCTCTTCTCGTCTACAGTGTATCAGGAATATTGCAGCCCGTCGGCTATATTTGAAATTCCAATAATTATTCACATCAAGTCTGGAAGTCATAACTGTTTAAACAAACTGATATTATTTATTGATTTTCTTCTGCTTTAGTTTATTTTGAAAATATGACTTGGTGAAATGCCAAAGATATTTATCCTCTCTCGATTCATTTATATTGTATGGCCGTAAGACCAGAGTCTTACAGAAACGGTCATTTGCACTTAGGAGTTGGGAAAACTTTTTGTTTTTAATGGTGGGCTGTATCATTATTGTCCTTGTAGAAAATGAACAACATCACAATAAATCTAGTTTCACAGCAGTGTAAATAACAATAATAAGATACACACGTTGTTTGTATATTTATTTGGTTATAACAAATAATAAGAATTATTATAATAACTTGATTTTATTATTCTGATATTCTTATTCTAAGAATATAACAAATAGATTTTTATTATAAGAATATTATAATAAACTGAATTTATTATAATATGAATATTATATTAACTGATATTATTATTATAATATAATAAATTGATTTTAATTATTGCAATTGATCCTGGGCATGACGATAAACTGCATTCAGCAGCAAGGCCTCTGAGTGAAGAGCGAGGAACCACCTTTTAATTGCTCTTGTTCTCAGGTCCACCCTGATTTGGAGTGTTAGGGTCCCAGCTATGAGCAAATAGTCAACCCTCAAACTGGGGTCAAAACACTATGAAATTATAAAAATACACTGTTATGGAAATATATATATATATATATATATATATATAAATAGACTTTTATAGAAAAATATACAGTTCTGAAGGAAAAATATTGCCAACAATACATTTAAAAAATTATTAAATTATTACGGGAAGACATTTTTGAGAGAAAATATTACTGTGACCAAAACATTTTTGAATATCAACCTAGAAGACATTTTCAGTTTTCTAAAATAAAAAAATAAAAAGAAAGAATTTTCATTAAAATCTGTCTAAATCAACCTTCTCACTATAACCAAACATTAAAAAAAAGAAAGGAAAAATACATTAAACCCAACATTTTTGGCATTACATTACACAGAGGTTGATATGCCATTAAACAAAACTCAAACTCAAACTAAAATTATTGTAATATTCTTATTCTAATAGTCTTATTGTAAGGATATTACAATCAATAGATTGTTATCTATATTTCTGAGATGAGTTAGTACTTACACTATTTACATTATTCAGACTATTTTCCTCATCCAGTGAATATAGTCGGTTAGTTCCAGTGATTTGAACCAAAGAGTTGTTAATTCAATATCAGGCTACAGCAGTGGTGAACGAGTAAATTAGAACGTCGGGTTAAAGGGACATAACTCATATCTACCAGAAGTGGCTTCGCACAAGGGATGTGAACGACATACCTCAGTGATCGTAATAAAGGGTTCGGTTCGAAATTCTTAGCACCTGAAGAACGCCGGAGCGTACAACGGCCGAAACATCGTGGAAATGGTAACGAAGATGCGGATAATAGTCCAAGTAATGTGAATAGATTTTTATCGTAATAAACGCATTTTATAATAATAATAATAATAATAATAATAATAATAATAATAATAATAATAAATTAATTTTTATTATTCAGATATTCTTATTTTAAAAAGTATTATAATAAACAGAAACGGATTTATTATTTTTATTTTTCTAATATGGATTTTATTATTCTAAGATTGTTACTGCAATATTCTTACTCTAAGAATATTATAACAAATAGACTTGTATTATAATAAGAATATTATAATAATAAATAATAATTAGAATAGATGGATTTTTACAAAAAATTGATTTAATCGTATTTATAAAATAACAGCATTTTATCCATTTTATTTCATTGTTATGCACTGATTTCTTCAAGCGAATTTGCTATTCCTTTCTTTGATGGGCACACAATTTTGCCTATTTATACAGTGAAGGAAGCTCATGATTTATTGGAAGGTGTGAAGCCAAGCTGGGTACACGCGTTTCAATAAATCTTTTGTCAGTGAGAGTAACTATATTCCACCAGTTCGTGCAATGTATTTTAACTATTATAATGTCATAATTTATTCGATTTTGTGCACTAAAGTGACGTTGCCGTAAAGGGGACACTTTACTCCAAAACTTGTCCCTCGCCCGGGAAAGAACGACATGAGCAACAGGTGTCTCTGAACCGTTAACCTGCGACTGTGCGCAACAAAGAAAGAATTACCTTTGATACATAAAATGTCAGGACGCTTAACAATTGTGGACAACTAGAGAATGTCAAGCAGAAGATGGACAGACTGAAGATCAATATTCTAGGCATATGCGAAACCAGATGACCTAACAATGGAGACCTCATCAGTGACACCCACAGGATAATTTATGCAGGAGGCAAAAACAACGAAAAAGGGATCGGCTTGATACTGGACAAAGAAATGAAGAAATGCGTTCTTGGATACTGCCAGCTTTCAGAGAGAGTCCTCTTGGTTAAACTGCGAGGAAGATCCTTCAACATAGCTATCATAGTAGTTTATGCACCGACAACTCAAAGCACTAAGAACGAAATAGAATCATTCTATTACATACTGGACAGTGCCAAGGCTCAGTGCAAAAGCCAAGAAATTAGGATCATAATGGGGGACTTGAATGCCAAAGTAGGTTAAGATAGGGAAGGAGACACGACCGGCAACATTGGACTAGGAGATCGCAACTAACGAGGAGAAAAATGGGTCCAATGGTGCACAGCAAATGACCATATAATTACTAACACTTTGTTTCAAGAACACCAACGATGTCTACGGACAAGGAGAAGCCCAGGAGGCAACACGAAGGAACAAACAGACTACATAACTACAAACAAGAGTTTCAGGAACGCAGCTGTTTAATGCAAAACCTATCCAGATGCCGACTGCAGAAGTGACCATGTCCTAGTCATCTGCAAACTAAGGATAAAACTCCGAAGAATGAAGAAGCCCAGAACATCACCAAGGCTCAAATACAACACGCTCGTGAATGACCTCAACCTGCAGAAAGAATACACTAACAGCGTGAGAAAGAAATATGAAGAACAAATTGGAAAAGGACACTCAAAATTGGACTCACTAAAGGGAGCGATAGTGACATCAACGAACAACATTTGCCACAAGGGAAATCAGACGCAGAAGAAAAAACGAGTGGATGTCTGAAGAGATTCTCGACATGATGCAAAGGAAGCAAAAAATAACGCCAATACATGGAAGAGAATTCACAAAACTACACATGGAGATAAAGAACAAATGCATACAGGCTAAAGAGGAATGGCTCAACAACAAATGCGCAGAAGTAGAGAGACTGAGCAGGACCAATAAAGCAGAGTTGCATAAAGAGATAAGAGAACTGACAGGACAAAAAACCGCTCCTCAACAGGATGCATAAAATCCAAGAATGGAACGATAATATTGGAGAAAGAGGAAATATTCCAGCGATGGGAAGAGTATATAAAGGCACTTTTTTGCGTCAGGAGAGAGCAACCAAGAAGGATGACCCGGAAATATTAAAATCCGAAGTGGAAGCTGCAATGTCTAAACTTAAAAGAAACAAAGCAGCTGGTCCAGACGGCATTGTAATAGAGCTGCTGCCCTTGGAAGAATTCAGCATAAAAAAAATTACCGAAATAATAAAGGAAATTTATACTAGTGAAATAATACCAGTAGACCTATGCAAGTCGATATTTATAGCCAAAGAAACCAGGTGCAAACTAGTGCAAACGAGTGCAAACTACACAGAACTATGAGCTTAATGAATCACATTACAAAACTGTTTGCCTGAATTCTGATGAATAGTGCGAGAAGCTGAATCAGACCAGAGATAGGACCGGAACAGTGCGGGTTCGTCAAGGACACTGGAACAAGGAATGTCATATTTATGATTAGGATGCTCACCAAAAGGGCAATACAAATAAAGAGAGACTTCTACCTATGTTTTATTGATTATACTAAGGCATTCGACAAAATACGACACAAAGAATTGATGGAGATGCTCAGCAGCCTCGACATTTTTGGGAAAGACATCAGAGTAATCAAGAATCTCTACTGTCAGTAAACTGCCTGCATACGGACAGGTAACGATTTCAGAAGATTTACAAAGACAGATAGAGGCGTAAGACAAGGTTGTGTCTTTTCCCCGGATCTGTTCAACTTGGACAGCGAGAATATTCTGCGGACCCTAGATTCTACGCAAGGATTTGTTGTTAGAGGCCACAACTTTAACAACATAAGATATGCAGATGATACGGTGCTGATTTCAAACACGGGAAGAAAACTACAAAACCTTCTACAGAAGGTAGCTGTGGAGAGTAATAAAAAAGGACTACAAATAAACTTTAAGAAAACTGAATGAATGGTCATCAGCAAAAATAGCAACCCAAAATGTCAAATACAGGTGGGGGATATCAAAATCAAGCAAGTACAAAAATTTAAATTCCTGGGAAGTGTTCTAACTGGAGATGGAAAGTGCGACACAGTGACTCGAAGGCGAATTGGCTTGGAAAAGGACGTGTTCCAGAAGCTGAGTAAAGTACTAAGACATAAGAAAATTTCACTAGAAACAAAGAAGAGAGTTCTTCAATATGGCAGTAAATACTGGACAATATCATCGAAGATGAGGAAAAAATTTAAAGCAGCGGAAATGTTCTACAGAAGGATGCTGCGGATATCGTAGACCAAGCATGCGAGCAACGATGAGGTGTTGGAAAGAATGTTGGCAACGAAAAGAAAATTAATACTGACTATCAGGAAGAGATAACTGAAGTTCCTGGGACATGCAATGAGGAAAGAGGTCTTGAAAAACCTGATACTGACAGGCCAGATAAAAGGAAAAAGAGACAGCGGAAGTCAGCGGATAACATATTTGAAGGGCCTGATCAGGTGGATGACGGAACTTGGGGCTGCGAGGTGTAACAGGAGCAAACATACTAAGAGATACCAGGGATAGGGAGACGTGGAGAACCAGGATCGTCAACGTCCTGAAAGGACAGGGCACATAGAAGAAAAAGTATATGGTAATGGTAGGTGACAACAATATACCTTGATGCTATGGAAAAAACCTATCAAGTGTGATCTATCATATTGTGTTAGACAAGATAAGGACTAGACAAGCCAATGGGATTTATAAGAATTCGACCGCGCAATAATAGCGAGAATCTAAAATATTGGTAATTCCATTTTTGAAATTAATAAACATTGGCAATCTCTCGATGTCGGGTTTACTTTGTGTCTAGCTAACTGTGAAAAGTATAAAATTCAGCCATATAATCGGGAAGCCGAGTTCGAATTCCAGGTGAATCAGTTGCATTCACTTACAGGCAAATACGCTGGAAAACGTATTAGTCCATCTCTTCCCTCTAGATATGGGTTAAATAACAAGACAGATTGGGTTTTATAGCCTTGGTCGTCAACCAGTCTACCGCAGGAAGTAAAGGCAACCTACAGCGGGTTTATCCTCTGCATAGTCAGTCATGACTCTTTCGAGACATAATCGCCCAAGCGTATGTCACTTAAATGTTTGACTGATTCAACTAGTAACTGTTTGGGTCATGTCATGTTTTGGATTATTCAACAGATATCACGACACAAATCATATCATTCATTAGGCCAGTAAGAAGCTCCGCACGTACTGGCGCCATAGTAACAGTGAAGTGTTTCAGACATACATTATTTCTGAAAATGTAGCACATCCTTCCTCAGTCTGCTTTGAATTTAGTTTTCTTTTTCCTAGTCGGGTTACAAACATAAACAAAGAAAGCTGCAGTCAACACGGATATCTAGCTCTATAAAAGCCGATACAGTGACGGGGCGTTAGAAATTATGGATTCATATTTTTTCAGGCTGTATTTGTACGGACTTTATAACTAAGATTCGAGGTGTCTGATTGTAATTATCATTCTATATTATACAAACGACTCTGGCGCAGATATAATTTACATTCAATGAAGGAAATGTCAAGCAATTATCTAACGGTTTCGCTCAGCGTTTATTAGGTTCCATAGGATATGGAAATAGAAAATTCACTAGTTTGCTCATTTTAACACCACAACACTAAACACAATTCTTCATCCGTGGTGGCAAGGTTGCTAATTGACCTGTGAGAAATTTCTACAATGGTGGTGTTCCATAACTTGCCGGTATTGATTTAAACACCTAATTTCTTCTTAAAATTTTCCTTCCACTTCTAATGCCACAATAACGATGGCTTATTCCAGTACGGTATTGGACTTTGTATCAGATTCTAACTGTACAAAAGAAAAGGTTGGAAAAGCATTCTGAAAAATTCCAACGAATGATCTAGCAGTACGAGAAAAAGGGAAAAGGACAAAATGATAAAAGGAAAATGAAGAGGAGGCAGAAGAAAAATGAAAATTACTTAAGCAATAAAAATAAAAATAAAAATAGGCATTATTTTTAACAAAAAGAAACATTATATTTAAAAGGAAAAAGAAATAGTATTTTTAAAAAGAAAAGAAAATGAAACATTATTTTCATGATAATGATAATAATAAGAAGAAGAAGAAGAAAAAGAAAAAGAAAATGTAATTAAAAGCATATAGAATAAAAGGCAAAAAATACTTGATATTTCAAAAGAAAATAAAAAAGAATAACGCAAACAAGAAAAATTACTCCAAAAAACATTACTAGTACTACTAAAAAGAAGATGAAATAAAAAAAAATAAAAAAGAATTGAGGTAAAATCATTGCCAATAATAATAATAATAATCGATTTTGCACAACGTGCGTGTAGCCTAACTGTTATTGGTGCGGAAAATAGAATCATGCAGATGATAACTTCCGGCATAATCTGTTGCGTTCCAGAGAAGGGGAACGAATGACTCCATCTACTCATTACCATGTGTACGGGTTAAATAGAAAGGTAGACTGGGCTTGAGCGAAAGGCCAACGAAGAATACTTTAAATTTAAAACCGTCGAAAATACAACAAGAAACCGCTGTACTATCTTTCCCAAGAAATCAATGCAATTCAAATATAAGTATTTTGCAAATCGCCTACGTCCTGAAGAGAAATGACATTAAATAATAAAATCTTTTCTCCTTAATAAAATAATATAAAACTGCAGAAACCAATCAAGGGGCGGACGATTAAGATCCTGATAACTTAGAAGAGTAATATTGAAAAGTATTAATGCCATATTTGTTAGGGTTAAAATAGAAATATCATTATAGCAACGGAGACGATATTAAAAATAAAATTTATTAAAGATTAAACAAGTTCGATTAAATATGATAGCAACGAAAAAAATTATATTTGGAGAAAAAAGGCGAGAAATAAATTTGTCATGAAAATTCATATTAAGTTGATTGCGCATATATTTCTACAAATCATTTTTTAAAATATCCAAACCATCAGACTTCGCTTTTTAATTTCTATTCAAATACTAATTATAAAAGAACATTGAGGTTTGAATATTTTAATATTTTTTGTTTTATAAATCATGGGAACATTTTTTTTTTTTTTTTTTTTTTTTTTGATAAAGTTAAAATGAAATTTTCGATATTTTTAAATTTTGAGATTTGGCGACATGATTGATCCTTGAATTTGCTTTTTTTCCGTTTATTCGTTGACAGTTTCTGTTCGGCCGCATCAAGTTATTGAAATATTTTCTGAGACAGATCCCAGAGGTAAGGAACTACATTGAATTGGTTTTATCAATAAATGCCGCAGTAATCTGCTTCACTCTTCAAATAAGTTTGTTTCAATGCTTTCTTTAAAATAGATTTTCTAAAGTGCGTTTATATCAATATGAAATATATATATATATATATATATATTTGAACAGCAACCTTTCTTTTAAACATCTTTCGTTAAATATAACGGACAGTGTAAATTTTATTAATTTTTTATTTAGTTTTTTTTCCGGCGTTTTAACATTTTTCTTTTTGGTAGAGTGGGATGGTACAGAAACTCCTTTTTAAAAAATTGTAAATGTTTATTCAATTAGCACACGTTGCCACTGAAGTCCTGAATAAAAAAGTCAAGATTTTAGCCGTCTCTTAAGGTAAGGAAAATATAATAGAATCTATTTTGAAGAACGTACCTTTGGTTTTTGCAATGAATTGAGTTTTGTTTTAAAAACTATCTCTTTGTTTATCCGCTTTTGTTCATTGGTTTCTTGATCGCATTGGACATTAAAACTTGTCAGATTTCGTCCTTTGCATATCCTCTATATGTTCGCTAAGGGACATTTTTTTAGTTTGGAGATTTCTAATTTGCTGGTAATGAACAGTCATTCTTTTTCGGAGTGTCCGGTCGGTTTGACCAATGTAGTTCCATGAATTACAATTCAACGACAGATCCAAATTAAAAATAATTTCTTATGCTACTCAGAGAACAATATACTAATTTTAACATGCAAGGGTTTGCCACAATCACTGCACTGGGTAAACTGACTGGACGTTCCAACTCTGTGTAATTTATATATATATATATATATATATATAAGTGTAACACTTTCGCCTGGGCCCGGGGTGGTTCTTTGTGAGGGTTATTTTCGTTGACGGTCGTGACGGCACCAATTGTGACTCTGCCACCCGGCTGGCCGGTTCGTTCGGTCGCTCGCTGGCTCGGGAACGGACACCGCTGCGATGGTATCGAAACAGTACCCGCTGTGTCGACGCTTTCGAGCCGCAGTTGTTGTTCGTGATGATCTCGTCACAAAAGCTGGTTTTTGTGATGCCTATTGCAAAAACGGACCACTGCCCACGTTGTGAATTGATCTCAGAATGTCGTGTTGTGCAATTTCAGTAGCCGTCTTTACACCAGATCAAGGCCGTACACTGGTGTACAACTGTGGTTAAAAATAAACACGGCACCAAAAAAAAATTTAAAAAAATTAATTAAATGAATGAATAAGATAGAACACGCCTAGAGAGTTACGAAGAATGTCTTTATATATAAAAAAAGAAACACTTATTATTCAGAGGAGCAGATAATACAGTAGTCGGAATGATAATACAGTTGTCGGAATGCCAGTTTACAACGGGGAGATAGAGATAGATAGATAGAGAGATAGATAGATAGATAGATAGATAGATAGATAGATAGATAGAGAGAGAGAGAGATAAAAAAGAAAGAAAACTATAATGAAAAAGGAAGAAAACTATATTTCCTTCTCTCTCTTTCAAATTGTCAGCTAATTTATCTATTCCCCGGATTTTACAAGTACATTATAGTATTAAAATAGTTTGTTTTGTTTTTGTTATCTAGGCTCACATCGCAAATTACAATAAAGCACAAATAATAACACCACTAATACTAATTCCTCTCTCTCTCCGTGGTATTAAACCAAACAAAAAATATATATACCAGCGGGAGATAGTGTCACGTAAGAACCACTCAAATATATAATTTGTGCCAACAGGTGAAAAAATAAATGACGCGTTAAAATTATTTAGTCACCATAGTAACACACTGGGTATCCATTTTGAACTTTAACAGATGTCAGTAATCAGGCACTCACACGATTTTACATATGGTTCACGCTAAACTACGATATATTATTCTACTCATGGACGAATTAAAGCAATACAAGTTTTGTAACTATGATAACTAACTGAATAATTTGTCGCTATCTCATTTCCCATACAGCAGAATTGGGAAAACATACTAGCCAGGGAGGTTGTCGAATACCTTGCAGAGCAAGTTGAGTAGCATAGACAGCGTGTGGGCAAGGATTACCAAAAGCTTTTTTTTTCTACAGAAGGTATCAAGGGAAATTGAAAAGAAAGGGCTAAACAAACTTTTTTAAAAAGCGAATGCATGGTCTTCAGTAAAAAGAGGACCCCAAAATTCCAACTACGAGTCGGGGATATTAAAATCAAACAGGTGCAGAAATGTAAATACACGGAAAGTTTTCTGGCAGAGGATGGAAAGTGCAACACGGAGATCCGAAAGCACATCGGTATGGCCAAAGATGCATTTTAAAAGCTGAGTTTTGAGAGACAGGAATATTTCTTTGGAAACAAAGAAAAGAGTACTGGACTCTTATGCGATATCTGCCCTTCTATATGGCAGCGAATGCCGGACAATTTCATCAAAGTTGAAGCAAAGGGAATACCCTGGACCGAGTATGTGAGCAGCGACTAGATATTGGGGAGGATGCAAACGAAAAGGAAACTTATGCTTACCATCAGGAAAAAAGAGTTTAGGTTTCTGGGACATGTAATAAAGAAGGAAGGTTGGGAAAAGCTGATATTTATTGGAGGGATAGAGGGAAAGTTTTATGGTGCCCTACTACGAGAAATGGACTGTTCGTCTTGTTATATATGATTACCTGCGTGACTTCCGGAAGGCAGTTAGTACGGCAGCTAGTACGCAGTTAAATCCAGATACTATTCATGTAATACGCAGCATAACTGTACCTGTTCAGATTTACTTATTTCTATTTACTTATTACTAACACTTCCTTTGTATATATTGTTCTTGTTATACGAATACACTGTTTTGAACCTATCTCCTGTGTTCCGTGTCTTACTTCTGAGTAAACCGGTCACTACAACTTTGCCGCGAAGATTTGCCACAACAAATTGGCGACGAAGATCCACAACAGAAAGAGAGATAGGGTAAAGCAGCCTGGGACATACTTGATTGGTCTTGAGCAAGTGGATGTCGGAGCGGCGTTTGGGAGATTTACCAAGAGATTTGCCAATGTTAAGGGCAACAAGGAACTGGGGCAAGTAGAAGTCCATGATCGTCTAAAAAGATACGTCACATAAAGGAGAAGAGTAATAACACAAGCGGTTAAACAATATCCAGAGTGCACATAAATCTGTTTAAAATTTATCACCCAGCAAAAGCAAATGAGTTTATAACTCATGTTAATTCCTCACCGAAATGTAATTGGCTGGCTTCTGCATTGTAGACAAATAAACTGTTTGATATGTCACTTTACAGGTTTACGTTGAAAAGGAAAACGACTCTATTTTTCTGACGAAGTGTTGGTTGAGAAAATACTTTACAACATTCTCACATATATATATATATATATAACATTGATGTCAATAAGCAGTTTCTTTTGTTTCTAAAAGAAACTTTTTTATAGCATACTTCCCAGTCAACTACACCTACGCACTTTACTTTCCGTTCCCCCTGCCACTTCTATCCCTCTGACCTGGCTAAATTCTAACTTTTAAAATCTTTGCTCTTGCATAGTGCAGGGGTAAGTCTTCAAATATGAGACAGAGGTATCTGTCAGCTTTCCCCTTCTTACTTCCTTACATTCAAAAATTGTTAATCCCACCCCATTTTATTTTCCTGCATATTGATGATGTTTTGGAGCTTCTACCGGTAAAAAAATCATTGTAGAACAGATTTATATTTCGAAATTTTTTGTTTTATATATATATATATATATATATATATATATATATATATATATATATATATATCCGAGTAAAGGGTACGTAAAAGCAGAATAATATTCCTCATCCAAAGAAACCCTATTCTTAAAAAAGTGCTCAATACAAAGTAGAGCTAATAATATTTATTTAGAAATTATAACATTGGTATATTATAATATCACTACAAAAGTAGCTATTTTGTTTTTACATTTCTCGTGTCTTGTCAAGTGATATGGTTTATTTCAAATTGAATGGTTTTAAAAGGTTAAAAACAAGCAAAACCCATTTAATCAGGGAGGCATTGCTGTATGTACAATGTGGACCAATCAGAGTAAAGCAACTTCTAATTTAGAGAATATGTGAGCAGACTTAAAAATAATTTTGTGGGCATTAGTATTAATATTTGATTAAATTGAGATCAGCATTATTAATTAACGATTAGATCTACTTTATTATTGTTGCGAAATTTAAAAAAATGTTCTAAGTTTAACAATTTAATAGATTTAGAAAGTTATTCAAATATTAAACGAAGAAGAGAAAGAACTAATACATAAATAAACCTTCAAACATCCACACATGAAAAAATAGATGCGTGCATGCATTCATATTTATATATATATATGCACACACACATACATATATAGACACATATATCTATACAAAAGCATACAGACATACATGTAAGACATGTTCACAAATAAAGTAAATGCATACAAATACATACATATCAGCAAGTCAAGCAAATATCAATATGTCTACTAGTACAAAAGATCAGATGTACACTGATATATATATATATATATATATATATATATATATATATATATATATATACACTAATATTCAGACATTGAGTTGCCTATATTTGATGGGTACCTTCATCCGACTCGGACGCTCCAACAAACTCTTTCCCAGGTACACAATCCGGTATGAGATATCTAATCCGAAATCGATTATCAGGCCAATATACGAAAGAACCCAAACCAGTACAAACCATCCGGCCAAAGCTCAACACGTTTCCCCATAGCATCGGCAGGTTTCCGCACAGCACCGACTAAACATGGCTGTTTAGGTTGGCGTTCGGTGTTGGGTTAGGTGCTTGCCAAGTGTTATTGTGTTGATATGTGCCGGATTGTGCACCTTGGGAAGAATTTATTGAAGCGTCCGAGTCGGATAAAGGTACCCATCAAATATAGGCAAATTAATGTCTAAATATTAGTGTATGTGTATATTTAATAGGAGTAGATAGGTCACACTATCGCCCGGTCAATACTCCTCCCACGTCTATTGAACTGGAGTAGAGGCTTGCCCCTTGTTTCCTGTTTAGGATGTGGTTTCTAGCTTTCTCTTCTCCCTCTTCAGACCTTGGTATTGGTGCTTCCGTGAGTTTCCTGCGATCTGGCCGGTTGGTGGCAACGGCTCATCACTGTGAGGGTACCGGGTTGGCAGTTTCCTGGTTGCTGCTTCCGACTGGTAATTAGGAGCCCTAACTCTTGCGTAGCGTCAAGAGCGGCTGCTCTGATCAACAGTTGTATAATATCGGGGTTCTTGTAGTGCCATGTCGCGCATGGATAGGTGTCCCTGCAAGCGCTTTCGGTGGGCAACCCCGAGGCCACACCTTGTTGCAGCCCTAGCGAGTTTCCCTCCCAGCACAGATCGTGGGTTAATGACCGCCTGTATCCTCTACCCTAGGTCTCTTTCTACAAACAGAATCATGACTAAACAAATCAGAAATTACCCTAAACCAGTTAAATCCAAACCACCTAAACCCATTAACCTCTCCTTCACTAATATCCGAGGCATTCGTACTAACTTTCCTAGTGTAGAAGCGTTCCTGCATGAAAAGTCCCCTGACATCCTTACGTTCTGCGAAACTAACCTCAACTCAGCTATTCCCTCTTCTGACCTCTCCATCCCTAGTTATCTTCCCCTTTTAAGGAAGGATTCCACTGTCCACATGCATGGGCTGGCTGATTATGTCAGCGAACACCTCCCCATAGCTAGGGTGACTTCACTCGAATCTACTGACCACCAATACATATGTCTCCGCCTGTCTCTCCTCAGTTCGGTTAGTTACCTATTCTTTCTTTACCGTTCTCCCTCCTCTCCTGACTGCTCCCTACTAGATAGCATTGCTGACGACTACCACCCATTCGCCCACATCTTTGTATTTGGAGACCTCAATGCCCATCACACTGTGTGGCTTGAAAACGCCGTTACTGATCCAGCGGGCATTCACGCCATGAACTTTGCTATTTCCCAATCCCTTACGCAACTAGTGGATTTCCCCACTCGCTTCCCAAGCACTCCCTCGGGTCATTCCTCACTGCTAGATATATGTTTTACCTCTGCGCCTGACGCCTGTCAAGCCTCGCAGCTTTGCCCTCTCGGCAACTCCGACCACGTCTCTCTCAGTATTTCTTTCCAATCTCACTCCCCCCAGGAGCCCCCTACCTATAGGGCCTCCTACCTCTACCAAAAAGTTGACTGGGATGCCTTTCGCGATTTCCTCTGCGACGTTCCTTGGGGAAAAGTGTTCGACCTATCAGTTGATGACTGTGCGTCTGAGGTCTCGTCATGGGTGAAAGCTGGCATCAATGCCTTCATACCCACCAGGAAGTATTGCTTAAAACCTCATTCCTCTCCGTGGTTCTCTCCAGCCTGTTCAGCCGCCATTGCCCACAGGAACCATTACTTCCATCAATTCCGGAGACAGTCAACTGATCACAATAGGCGCCTGTTCACATCTGCTCGCAATGTGTGCAAGAGAACCCTAAATGACGCCAAACAGTTGTTTGCTGAGAGAATGCGACAGCACATAGCTGACCGCAAGTTCGGCTCCAAGGACTATTGGAGGATTTGTAAACGAGTGCTCAACAATAGGAAATCCTTAATACCTCCATTAATCCATGGATTTGAGGTTCTCACGTCATCTGCGGACAAAGCTGAGTGCTTTGCCCACAGATTCTCATCCACCTCCACATTCGACTCGTCCGGAGTACACCCACCCGACTTCCCTATTAGAACTGAGGTCAAACTGCACGACGTATGTATTACCCCGACAGTAGTATCCAGAGAAATTTCAAAACTCGACCCCCATAAGGCGTGTGGAGACGAGGGAATCCCAGTGATAGTGCTTAAGAGGTGTGCTTCTGAACTTTCCCATGTACTCTCTAAACTATTTAACTACTGCCTTTCTGCTTCCTGCTTGCCTGCATGCTGGAAGTTCTCTTCAGTCGTTCCTGTATTTAAGAATTGTGGTGAACCCTCGGACCCATCCAACTATCGCCCTATCAGTCTTCTACCGATATTCGGGAAAGTATTCGAGGCTATAATCAATGCGGAAATAGTTCATCATCTCACCGCCCACAAACTGTTCTCCGACAGGCAATATGGATTCCGCTTTGCCAGGTCCACGGCCGACCTGCTAACAACCGTGACGGAGTACATGCTACAGACCCTTGATGCATCTGACGAGGCTCGCGCGGTTGCTCTGGACATCTCCAAGGCTTTCGACAGGGTTTGGCACTCTGGCCTCCTATGCAAACTACGCGGTTATGGTATTACCGGTCGCCTGCTTGACTTAATCCAATCTTTCTGAAATAACCGCAAAATGAAGGTCGTTCTGAATGGGCGTGCCTCTTCGTCCTACAGCACGAATGCTGGTGTCCCACAGGGCTCTATCCTGGGCCCGACGCTCTTCCTTATTTTCATCAACGACCTCCCAGATGAGATTAAGTCCCAAGTAGGCATCTACGCAGATGACACTACAATATACTCCCGCACCAGTAAGAAACCTGTCGTGGCGGATAGACATAATCTCGCTGCTGACCTTGAACGTGATCTACACTCTGTGGTGAACTGGGGCAAGAAGTGGCTTGTCAACTTCAATTCATCTAAGACCAAGCTGTTGTCTGTCAACCAGTACAGGCAACCTCTCCTGCCTCCCATAAGCATGGAGCAAGCGATTCTCCCGGAGAGTAATACACTACGCCTCCTCGGACTTACCCTGTCCTCAGACCTCAAATGGAACCACTATATTGAATCCATAGCAAAATCTACTGCTAAGAAGTTTGGGTCACTATGTCAATCCAGGATGTTTTTTCCACCTGAATCCATCGTGCATTTATACAAGTCAACCATCCGTCCATGCATGGAGTACTGCTGCCATTTATGGTCACGTGCCCCTGCTGTTCTCCTCAGTGTTCTTGACAGGCTCCAAAGGAGAGTCTGTAATGTGATAGGTACTGATCTGGCGGCTCGACTGCAGCCACTTCCCCATCGTCGAAATGTGGCCTCCCTTTGTCTGTTCTATAAATATTTTCATGGCTTCTGCTCAGACGAACTTAAGTCACTGATGCCTCCTCAACAGGTGTTTACTCGTGCAACCAGAATGGCAACTGGGTCCCACCCATTCACAGTCAGGTTAGCCAAATGCAGACGACAATTCTACTCCTGCAGCTTCTTCTCTCGCACTTCCCGCCTGTGGAACTCGCTCCCGTATTCTTGCTTTTCTGACGGCTACAACCTCCAGAAATTTAAATGCAAAGTCAATAATCATCTACTAACCACTGGACTCTAGCTCTCTCCCCACCCCTGTATAACCGTCCCTTTCTCTCCACCTATGTATCTGTCATCGCACCTGCTATCTCAGCTTTCTATTGTTCCTTGCTATCTTGGTTGTACTCCTCACTCTTTTCTAATTAATCTTTTTACATTTATGTAGCCCCCTGCACATCAGTGGCGTTTCCGCTTTGCTCGGGGTGAAATGATTATATATATATATATATATATATATATGTGTGTGTGTGTGTGTGTACATATGTTCTTTTGCACTAGTAGACATATTGATATTTGCTTTACTTGCTGATATGTATGTTTACTTGTATGTGTGTGTATGTTGTACATGTATGTCTGTATGCTTTTGTATGGGTATATGTGTATATGTATGTGTGTATATATATATGTGTGTGTATTTATGTATGTGTGGGTGTATATATGTATATATATATATTCATATTTGTATGTATGTATGCGCAGATGTCCATGTATGCATGTCTATATCTATATATATGTATGTTTGCGTATGTGTGTGTATATGTATGTGTATATGTGTATATCTATATACCTATGTATTTGTATTCATGTGTATATGTGTATGTGTGTGTATGTATGTATATTTGTGTATGTGTGTGTGTGTGTATATATATAAATGGTGTATATGTATAAATGTATGTGCTTATGTATGTGTATAGATAGATAGATAGATAGATAGATAGATAGATTGTTGTGTGCCAGTTTGTTGTCCTGGGTTTCACGTTTTTTTGACCGTCAGACAAACTGTTTTAATTTTTTATTGAAAATACTGGATATATGTAGAGATGCGTATATTGATGAATTTTTGTGAAAGTAGGATGAACAATGGGCGGAATATATTTTGCCATGACGCCTTTTATACAAACACAGACATAGATTAACACGTGTACAACCATTGACGTGCGCAGAGACACACGCACATGCGAGCTAGACAACTGAGGCTCACACAGGCATTACTTCCTATGAACGAAATGGGACTTAGAATATATATGTATATCTGTAACGTTTTGCACATGCATACGCATTTAATTCATGTATTGTGTATCTACCTAGATGCCAGAGGTTTCGTGTATTTCCATCTATGCGGTTATATATTCTTTTCGATCTGTGAAATTTTTAGTCGTGTACATTTTTTTTCTTAGCTTGCGTATTTGCGTAAGCTTATATCTAATTCTGTTTATATGTTCATGCTTTGAAATATGATTGTCTCTGTTCCGACCTCATTCAGTCAAGGTTGGTCACGTTACAAATTCACATTGACTGTATCCAATATGTAGGAATTTAGTCTGTGTACAAATAGAGCCTTAAAATTTAACAGACAAAATGCGGGTGTCTCTCAAGGCTCTAATCTCGGTCCTACGCTTTTCCTTATCTATATTAACGATCTCCTTGACGTAATAAGATCCAAAGTGGGTATATATGCTGACGACACTACGGTTTATTCTCGTCACGATCAAAAATCTACCGAGGCTGAAAAAGCAAACCTCGCTGCCGAGCTTGAAAAGGACCTTCAATCTGTGGTGGACTAAGGTAAGAAATGGCTCGTAAATTGTAATGCTTCCAAAACGAAGATGTTATTTAATAACCACCACAGACAATTGTTCCTTCCGCCCATTAACATGAATCAGGCTTCTCTCCCTGAAAGCGAAACACTGCGCCTCCTCGAGTTAACACTCACAATAGATCTAAAGTGGAATAATTATATAAACTCTATAGCTAAATCCGCTGCTAAGAAATTCCGTTCGCTGTGTAGGGCCAGGAGGTTTTTCCCGTCCCAAACAATCCTGCATATATACAAGTCTACTATCCGCCCGTGCCTTGAGTATTGCTGCCATATCTTGTCCGGTGCTCCTGCTATACACTTAGGTGACTTCGGCCGAATCCAACGGAGAATCTGCAATGTGATCGATCCCGACTTGGCAGCTACGATACAGTCGTTTTCTCGCCGACGCAATGTGGCTTCCCTGTGTCTCTTCTACAAATACTTTCACGGCTTCTGCTCCGATTAACTTAGCTCACTGGTTCCCCCTATGTCTGAATTTACTCGAGGAACAAGATTAGCAACTAGGCTCCACCCTTTTACTGTGATGCCAATAAACTGTAAACGCAAATTCTACTGTATCAGCTTCTTTTCTCGCACTTCCCGCTTGTGGAATTCTCTTCCGCATACTTGCTTTCCTGACAGTTACAATCTCCAAGAATTTAAATGTAAACCAATAGTCATCTCCTGTCACACTAACTTACATCCTCTCTCTCATGCTTTTCTACATTCACCCCACACTCATCAGTACTCTCTTCCCTCTCCTACTCTCTTCCTGACACCCCCTGCAACCTGTCACTCCTCATAACATTCCTCCTATGTAACCTCCTGCACAACAGTGGCAGTAAAATGCCTTGCTTGGGTTGACACGATTAAAAAACAAAAATTGACAAGTCGATAAAAGCTAAATTTTGTAATTTGTGTATGTATATACGCGTGGGTATATTAATCTGTATACGTGTCTGTTTGCCAGTGTTTGTGAATATAAGCGTCTATTTTTTTCACGTGTGGCTCTTTGTAGGTTTGTTTATGTATGCGTTCTTTCTCTTCCTCGTTTAATATTTGAATAACTTTCTAAATCTAATAAATTATTAAACTTAGAACATTTATTTAAAATTTCGTAACAATAATCAAGTAGATTTAATAATTAATTAATAATGCTGATCTCAATTTAATAAAATATTAATACTAATGCCCCCAAATTATTTTTAAGTCTGCTCACAATTCTCCAAATTAGAAGTTGCTTTACTCTGATTGGTTCACATTGTACATACAACAACACCTTTCTGATTAAAGGGGTTTTGTTTGTTTTTAACCTTTTAAAACCATTCAATTTGAAATAAACCACATCACTTGACAAGACACGAGAAGTGTCGAAACAAAATAGTTACTTTTGTAGTGATATTATAACATATCCATATTATGATATATATATATATATATATATATATATATATATATATAATATGTATGTGTGAAAATGCGGGAAAGGATACTTCTTTAAGGTTACTTTTCAACTAACATTTGTCAGAAAAATACGTTACTAAATATTAAATTAACAGAATGAAACCTGAAACTGCGAGAAAAGAAAATATGAAGAATGAAGATGAACAAAAAAAGTACAAGGACTGAAATAAAAATTTATTCATAAAAACGAGGAGAAAGAAAAATATAGCAGTAAAGAACCAATGTAAAATTTTCCTAGTGAGTAAAAACTGGAAAAAATTCACTCACATACTTCCTAAAAGACATAAAGAGCGAACAAAATGCTCTTTGTTTCCGCGCAGGGATGGTTTATGTAATTTAATAAAAATCGCTTCTAATATGCCTAAATTCTGAGCAAACTGAGCTCTTCTCATGACAGTAAACGAATATATATATATATATATATATATATATATATATATATATATATATATATATATTATTCTTTATCCAAAAAGATGATCAAATAGGTTAATTCCAGAAACCCGATCCTATTAAAATTATTTTTATTAATATTAAAATTGATTAAGACGGAGGGCTCGATGTTAATACTATATTCTATTAATAGAGCCAAATATACATATATAAAAAACAAAAATTTCGAAATTTAATTCCGCTGGATGGCTATTTCAGCGGGGAAATTCTCGCTTCATTAGCAATGGTGGAAAACATAATCTTTATTAATTCAAATATGTAACAAAATTTATATACCGGTAGAAGCCTAAAAACATATCCATACACAGTAAGTTAAAATGGGGTATGATTAACAATTTCTTGAAATACAGAAGGGGTTATTCCCACAGGTACATCACAGAGATGGAGAAAGAAAACATATTTGGGGTTAACCAAAAACAGTTTTAAAATCAAATGAAATAATCATAAAGTTACATTTAAACTGGAAAACCTCAAAAACTAAGCTGGCTAGCCACGTGTGGAAATTAAAATTCGAAAATGGAAAATACCCTCATGTAGCTTGGAATATAGTAAGACAACCAAACCAACGGTGACAATGTATGCAGATCGTGCCAAGAAGAAAAATGAGCTATTATGTTGTTTCTAGAATGAAAACGTACTCATTGAAAGATTACAAATTATGTCCAAATGTAATTATAACTTTAAATACATACTAGGATCATACAAACAATGATGAAAGTTTTTCGTTTGTTTCAAAATCCCAGTCGTTCATTCTTAGTATATCCCTGTTCTAGAAAATATAGATATTCTTCAATTTTATGAGTAATACATATTTCGCAGCCAAACCTGCTGCTCATCAGACACAAATGATACAACAGTTAATATGCAAAATCATTCAGTAAAGAATCACATACAGACACTCACGTGCCCATATCAAGAATAGATATTTGTAACGGTAATCTATAAAAAACATTTCCTCACTCACTCATTCAAAAAAAAAAGAAGAAAGAAACATGAAAATATAGAAAAATCAAAAACGGAAAAAGAGAAAGAAGTAGAAAAAGAAAAGGAAAGGAGGACGAACAGTACAAGGAGAAAAGATGTTAATGTTAACGTCTTAGAACGACACCAGCGTCTATTGCAACTCATCTGCTTTCTTAGAAAAACATGACATGAAAATTTAACATTAAATTTAGTTTTAAAGATAATGGGATGTATCTACAGTATAAACATAAATGGTAAATCATACTTTTTAATACGAATTCAACTATAACTACTAGTAATGTTATACTATAAATATAGTTATAATAATTAAATATAAAATAAAAAATGTAAAATAAAAAAAATACAAGTAAATGATGAATCAATTATTAAAATACAATCTTTCAAAATGATCTTAAATAATATAATAAAATATTATCAAAAAAGATATAATAATAATAGTAATAATAATAGTAATAGTAATAAGAGAGTGATAAAATTCCCCATAAAAAATGAAAGAAATAGTGCGTAAAGAGTACTATAGAAGGCTACGAATGATATTAAAAACTGAATCGAATTCTTAAAACAGAATTATGGCCATTAATAGCCATGCAATCCCAGTTGTTCAATATAGTTTCAACATCTTAAAATGGACTCGAAACGACATCAGGCGAATGGATTCTAAAACAAGAAAGCTTCTTTCTAAGCATAAGATGCGTCATCTAAAGGCTGATGTAGACCGTCTATACATACCCCGTAAAGAAGGTGGAAGAGGTCATCTTCAGCTAGAATTGTCATACAAGACAACAACTATTGGCTTACTAACATACATAGAAACAACAAAGGATTGGATGATACAATTAGTAAGGCAACATGAAGAAAGAAAGGAAAATATTCAATAATAAAAGAAGGCAGTAAATACAAACAAGATTTACAGTTAGTAGGTTCTGTAGAAAAGCAAAACAGAAGCCAAGAACGAACTATTGCGACAAAAAATATGAAAATGAAAGCCAAAGATAAAGCTCTTGAACAGATGAAACAACGCTGGCAAGACAAACCTCTGCATGGCCAATATCCAGAACGTGCCAATAAATCCAATGTTGATAAAGTTAATACTCATCGATGGTTACGTGCATCTGGATTAAAGTCTGAAACTGAAGGCTTTATTCTTGCAGCGCAAGACCAAAGTCTTTTCAATAGAAACTTTGAGGCAAATGTTATACATAATAATATGGATCCAAAATGCAGGTTTTGTGATAAACACCAAGAAACAATTGACCATCTAATCTCAGGCTGTTCTGTACTTGTCCCAGATGAATATACAAATCGCCACGATAGAGTTGGGCAATATTTACATTGGACAATGTGCAAACACTATGGAAAATCTGTAAACAAACACTGGTATGAACATCACCCAGCACCGGTTACAGAAATAGAATATGTCAGCATTCTATGGGTTTACACCATCTACACAGACAGAAAAATTGAAGCAAATAGGCCAGACATTATTGTTAAAAACCAGAAAGAGAAAACTTGTCTATTGATTGATATGGCTTGTCCAGCGGATTGTAACATAGCAACCAAGGAATTTGAAAAACTGTCAAAATATAAAGACCTGAAAATTGAAATAGAAAAAATGTGGAAATTGAAAACAAAAGTTGTGCCAGTGATAGTAGGTGCACTTGGAATGATAAAAAATGGAACAAAACCACACATTGAAAGAATCCCTGGAAACCCCAGCTTAAGAGATATACAAAAAATTGTCTTATTATGTACAGCCCACACACTAAGGAAAACTTTGTCTATGTAACGCTAGGGATGACGGGGAAGATAGAAAAACATGAAATGGAGCCATAACAAAACGCCACGACCTGCCTTGTGTCTTCCCGCAGACTTGGTTGGTCGTGCGACCATAGCAGAAATCGAAATATGATGAAAAATGATATAATAATAATAATAATAAATATAAAATATATATAAAATATATATATATAAACTACAAGCATCTCTCGTGCGTGTAATAATAACAACGTCAACAAACCCAGTCAATGGATGAATCGCGTCACAAGTAAACTTTTCCATTTTGTCTTCAACTTTATTCAATACTGTCTCTTGTGTGTGTGTCTGTATATATATATGCACACTAACAATTTTTTTTACGTAGTGTTGTCCCATTTATGTACATGGAATCTGCAACAAATATATGGATTATAACACTGTTGTATTAATCTGATATTCATTTGTGAAACACTTTTTAGCGACCATCACTGAATATTCATTTTCACGGCCATTAATGGACCCTCTGTTTTAGAGCGGTAATGCAGGTTTCGTCACAAGGAAATGTTATCCGCCACAGTTTTACCAGACTATCCCCTTTCTCTTATCCAAAACAAAATCAAAACAGTATGGGTGATTAATGGAAGGGTTCAACCGCTATTACTAACTCTGACGACCTGAAATGACATATTAAGTAAAGAAGCTAATTGTGTCGAAGGCCGTATTTTTTCTTTAATAAGATTTCTGGAACGTTCAGAATTAAAAGGAAAGTCTACTAAAATATGGGGATACAATAAAAATAACGTTTATGCTAGTAAAGATATGTCGAGTTAATAAATGCAAAAACTTCTTTAGAAATTGCTTTGCATTTCAAATTCGAAACAGAGCAGTTATGAAGTTTCGAGAATGAAAACGGAAAATATTCTTAAAGGCAGTATACAATCTTGCTCAATCAGAACGCTTTTTGTAAACTAGTTATTCAAAGCACGTTGAACCTAACGACTGTTTCTCCTGAAAAAGGGGGACGCGGATTCTAATCCTACCACAGGATGCATTTTCATTAATAACGAATTTAATTGTATTTTAAGAGTTTCATGTGTGTGTATCCATGGTTACATTGATCGATTATGTATTTAATGGATGCATGTAAGAGTGTGAACGAATCATATAATACAATAAGGAATCCTTCGTTATTGAATAGAAAGCATAAAAATGTGGCGGAAATAAATAATGGACAGAGTTAAAAAGGAAAAAGAAAAGAAGAAAGAAAGAAAGAAAGAAAGAAAGAAGGAAAGAAAGAAAGAAGGAAGGAAAGAAGGAACATTTAATAAGGAACGAAAGCAATAACTTGAACTAAAACAACACATAAAATGCGAAACGTAAACAGTTAGAAGTGAAATTAGAAGAATAAAAGAAGACAGAAATAAAAAAAAGGAAAAAATAAAAAGATGAAGAAAAAAAGAAATGAAAAAGACAAAGAAAAAAGGAAAAGGCAAATAAAGAAATAAAATGATGAAAGAAAAAGAAATGAAAAGAAAAAGAATAAAGAGAAAAGAAAAGAAAAGGAATAAAGAAAAAATAGAAAGAAGAAAGATGAAATAAAGGATAAAAGAAGAAAGAAAAACAAAAAAAGGTGGGTGAAAAAGAAAAAGTGAAAATAAAAAAGAAAGAAAAAAGAAAATACGTATATGATAAAAAGACGAAAAATAAGTAAAAGGAAGATAAACAAAAAAAGAAAATAATTAAAAGAAAGTAAAAAAGAAAAACATAAGTAAAAAAAATAAGATGAATAAAAAAGAAAACTATGCGAAGAAAAAAGAAAACGAAATAGAAAGTAAAATGAGAAAATATAAAGAAATATGCGAAAAGAAATTAGAAGAAAAGAGACAAAAATGAAAAAAAAAATAGAAAAAAAGAAGGAAAAAATTGAAGAAAGTAGGAAAAATAAAAAGATGAATTAAAAACTAAAGCAAAAAGGAAAATGAAAAAGAAAAAAAGAAAAAATGAGGAACGAAGACAAAGAGGAGGTGAAGGAGGCGTCGTCGGGAAAAGAGAAAATGAGTTTTAAAGAATATGAATTAAAGAAAATAACGGATAAAAGACTAGTAGAAAAAATCAGCGCATTCGCATAAAATAAAGAAATTACGGAAACAAGTTTAAAAGACTGAAAAGGTAATAAAATAAGAGAAAACGAATTTCACGAAAAAATAAAAATATGAAATAAAAGATTTAGGAAGAATTGATTAGTTAAATTTCTATTAGTGGCTTTGGCTTGTGAAGATTATTAGAAACCTGATACATAAACTGGTTGTCAGATTTTATGCGACAACCATGGATTTTAAGCAAACGTTATGGCAGACGATATTAAAGAAACCCCATTAACTTTTTATTAAGAGTTTTATGATATTACAGAGATGAATACAAAAATCGATAATAAATAGAATAACAGTAAAAATTAATTAAAAGGAAAGCAAAATATATTGGAATAATAATTACACAGATATGGAAAGAAAGATGAACGAGAGATAGAGAGAATGATGTGTGAGGTAAGTAGACAGACATATTTGAAAAAGACTGATAGGCTGAAAGAAAGAAAAAGGGTTGAAAATGTAAATGAACAGATTTATACAAATAGATATGAAGAAGATGATCATCTCTCTCCACAATTTCCTATATCTTGTAGCTTTACGTTTGCCATCACTTTCACCCCGTCATTCTATCCATTCACACAAGCTAATTAGTAGATGGTTTTCTGCTTTCCATATCACTCTTGCGTTCGATACGCATTGTGAATGACAAGATCGCCCAACCTTCATTATGTGTCCAAGAAATTTTGACTGTCGATTTCTGATTCTCTCCTTAAGAGAATTGCATACGTGTTCCGTAAGTTGTATTCCCAGTATCCTTCTCGAGAACGACATGTCTCCAGGTTTTCTTTCATTTGAGAGGAAAATCTCTAGCATTCTCTGCCATATAAGAATATTGACATTACATAGCAGTTAGACAATTTTTACAATATTTACATCATTCAGACTGTTGTTCTCCTCTTTACTGCCATATTTACAACGTTTCAGCTATTGTACGATCCTGCCATCTTCAGCTGATATACGTTGGAATTATGAATCGAATGCTTTATTTAGTCCACAGGTATAGATTTTTTTAATTCCTCGTGCCATGCTTTTTTTTTTTTTTTGATATCTCAGTTTTAGTTAATTCCGTTTAGTAATTCAACATTCCAAGTTTTTGTTCCTCTCTGCTGTGGCCAGGTCAATACTCAGAACATTTAGGTCCAAATTTCCAATGACATAGTTCAGCGAATAAAATCTTTGGTTGAAGTAATCTAATGGCAGTACCTCGTTGTATTTAATAAAACTATATATACTGCATGAAAGAACAGAAATTATGAATAAGTGTAACGATACCATACCTATTAAGTGCATACAATTATGGATGAAAACGTTATAATTTCTTCTAATTTTAAAAATTGCGCGTTCAAAAATTCCCCGTTACGTGAGAGTTCTTAAAAAATCGGTAAAATCTGTTGAGAGGGAAGTAGGTCGAGCAGCTTTCCCGAGAGTTCAAGGTTAAATGGTAGGAATAATCTTAATGCTCATCATGTTTATGTATATATACATAATCATCCGCATACAGGCCTGTTTCGCTATATCACAGCTCATCAGTTCGACTAGGCAACCTATTGAAACTCGACCGATTCGAAGATTTTATTCCTAAGCTATCGGCGCACGGTAAAGAAAGGCAAACCTTATAGCGTATTACTTTCAGAATGTAAACAAACGCCAGTAGCCTAGCGTGTTCAGCTAATAGCTGAAGAACGTTGCGTAATGCAGTAACTGTCTACTTTACTCTTTATAAAATCTTCCCTACTCCAGGTATGTATGTGTATAACCTAGTTTTAATTAGCACGCATGTTTCAATATTGTCTATACTTCTGAGATGAGGTAGTATTTACATTATTTACATTGCTCGGTCTGTTGTCCTTATTTTTATTGCCAGATTCACGACATTTCAGGAGATTGGAATTTCGAAATGAACAATTTATTTCAATCAGTGGGGTATATTGCCCTCGTTCCATGAGACATGCTACTTTCAGATATCTTAGTTAACTCACTTTAACTAAACTCTCTATTTTATTTGTTCACTATTGCTGTAGCCAGGTATTTAATTCACAACTTAAGTCATTGGATCTAACCAACGCTGGGCCAATAACCCGAACAATGTAAATAATATAATATAACGTAATTTCATGTTGATAAACCTGAAATGTACATATAATCTAATATTTGTGCATTTTAAAAGCGTGTACCGTTTTTATTTTTAATTTAAATGCGGTTTTAGGTATTTTCATTTACACTTTTTTTCATCATTTCACTTGAAGCATGTCGCTGGACTATGTTCAGACGCGCTTAGCTCATTGGTGCCCCCCTTTATGTGCGTGATTTTATTCGAGCTACAAGACTAACAACAAAGTCCTGCCCTTTTACTGTGAAAACTATCAAATTTAACCACGACTATCAGCTTCTTTTCTCTCTCTTCCCGTCTGCGGAATTCCCTTCCATATTTTTGCTTCCCTGATAGCTGCACTCCCCAAGAGAATAAATGCCACGTCAACTGATTGACTCCCAGCCGTCTTCTCAATACGCACTTCCTCTCACACAGCTCTCTTCCCACCAATGTACCCGTTCTTCTCTTACCCATTCTCAGACACTTACAGTTAATTTTTCTTCTCTATCCTATTATGTCATCCTCTGCGCAACAGTAGCAATACTGCTTTTCTTAAGGTTTAGACGATTATAAAAAAAGTCAATAAATCCGCTAATATGCAAGGGTTACTGAGTATCACAGAATCTGTGTAAAAGAAAAGCATTATTAAGGAGAGTATATTAAAAGAAAACGAATTAAGGAACCAGAGGTAACGATTAACACTGCATTTAATTTCTTGATGATCAAAATTAAATGGAAGCCAAGATACCGAAAGAGATTTCCAAACAAGGCAATTGTAAGAATTTTCCTTTACATTCATGAAATAAATTCTGGATTTATAACCGTCTAATTATGTGTTAAGTTCTCTCCTCAATATATTTGCTCTGGATAATATTCATTGAGCTCTCTATTTCTATCTAACTAATAATTTATATTTATTATATAAAATCTTTTGGATTATCATCTCCGACTTCAAGGGTTGCCATTCTTTCTATTATATATATATATATATATATATATATATATATATATATATATATATATATACATGGTAAGAGTTAGAGAAAGCCGAGTAGAGCCAGCTGTGTAATAATAACACAACAGAATACCTTTTGTATAGAATAATAATAGAACAGATTACCTTTTTCTCCATATAAAGAATAAACTCAATATATATGGAATTATTAGATTTGGTGTTGAATTCTGTGACATTGTTTCATTTTCAGGCAGGTCTGCTAAGCTCTGGGGAGTCTACAAGGCAATGTGTTTTGAAACGTTTAAAACACTGTGTGAAATATTAAAAAAAGGAATGTTTATGCAAGGTTGCGAACACGTTTGCAGGAATTTGCAAAAGTCCTAATATTATGTTAATGTTACAAGGCAGGGCATTTGCAATGTAACCAGTAAACGTTGCGAGTAGCTTGTTGGCAGTCTTCTAAAACACTTTTATATGACCTTTCAAGCCAATATAATGCCGAAGATACATTGTAGCATATGTTGCATAATGATAATAGCCGACCACTCCTTACTGAAAATGCCCGTCTACCGAGGGGGTAGCTAATCTCCCTTGCTCACACACTTTTTTTTTTTTTGCTCCACACAGACCACCTGTACTGCAAATATGCTGAGCAGATCTAGTTACAGTTACTAGGAGAGAGTCTGAACAAGGCCAGTACGCTAAAAACCTCTGACACTATGATTTGCGACTTTGCGCCATTGACGGTTTTTAAAGGGTCCCGTTTGCCCAATTTCTCTCACAGGGCTTGGGTCAACACGTGGTATGTTTTTCAGGCACTTTTCAAATGTGCCGCACGCTGGGATCGCCTTCTTTAGATAAATCGAACATGGTCAGAAAGGGAAAGTTCTAACTACTCGGCCATATAAAATACAACGGATGTTACAAAATTTTTATTTGAAGCCTCATTCTCAACCTATTCTAATTATAATTATCATAAGTCAGTTTCTCTATCTATTTACTGTGTTTTTGGCCCTGTGTGCAAGAAAAAAAAAAATTAAAAAAATCACTGATTTCAGTCTACAAATTACGCGTACCTTGTTCCTTCATTAAAAAGACAATCAAACCAGTCGACCCATTCAAACGTATAAAGATAATTAAAACAAAACGAAAATGTTAATTAAGATGAGAACATTAAAAATTTTGCCCAAAGTTAAAAAAAATCAACCAGGAAGGTAGGAAGGAAGGAAGAGAGAGAGAGAGAGAGAGAGAGAGAGAGAGAGAGAGAGAGAGAGAGAGATAAAGAGAGAGAATTTTATTCTTTCACACATTTGAACCATTGAACCGAATAAAGTTTAACAAGCAAATACAGACGCTTCGAACTGTTGTGTTTCACGTCAGTCAATTATTTTTCCTTCTTGCCATTATTTCCACAAATTACAATTTTCAAACAGAGGTAGGTTGTACCTCATTAGTTACAAGGCATAATTTTTTTATCTATAGCTGCTTCAGAAAAATATAGAGTTATGAAAAACAACGTAATGTAGATAGTAAGTAAATATACCTCCATAATTTACAATTGCTTATATATATATATATATATATATATATATGCAGATTTCATAAACATACACATGACTCTTTACACATATTAAGTTATAAGTAAATTCATTCTTAATAATAAAATTCATTCTTCATAATGAATAATAAAGTATAGCCGAAAGCGCGCGAAAAAACAAAACCTTTGAAAAATTCTTATATAATTTGAATTCTGAAAAGAAAATCGTAAGAAAGCATGACAATTAAAAAAAAAACTTAATGGTAATACTTTGTCAGTTATTTACAATGAAACCTACATAAAAGAAAGATTGCTGCCCAAACACACACACACACACACACACACACACACACACATATATATATATATATATATTTCGGACTGAAAAATTAATGGGATTTGTGTCACGAATAATTTATTTTAATTCCAAACTACATTGTTTGCTTTTCAAAGTAATCTCCAACCGCGAGTCTAATACACTTTTCCCTCCTTCTCTGCCACGCTTCTATACAGTTCTGGAAGGATTCATATTGGATGTTCCTCAGCTCCGTTGTTCCGGCCCTCTTGATGGCTTCACATGTCTTCAAAACGAGTTTCCTTGAAGAACTAAGGAAAAGACACACGGAGCAAGATCAGGTTGTTCGAATACGGCGATGTTCTTCCCAACCAGGAATTGCCGGATGTTCAGGGCGTTGTGAGCAGATCCATTGTCGTGTTAAAGCAGACACAATTTATCCTGCCACGAAATGATGAAAAAGAAATGCAAGGGATCCAGAAAAGTAAGATTACAGTTATACACTCCAAAGATATCATGTTAGATAAGAACATAATCCTTTTTCTGCTCACTCGGTCCTATTATATTTTAGACTGCACTCGTGTATTTGGCCAACAAACTTTCTTTTAAGAATCTTTCATTGAATACAGTCAATCATTTATTGAATTTTCCTGCATACTAGCATCTTTCCGTTTTCTAGACGTTAGAGAATATAAAGTTGTCCATGATTTTTATTGTTCCGAACGCTTTGGCCATTCAAACCGTGTTGTATCCGGCATAGTTATTTTCCGTGTATTGTACTACATAGTAGTTTATTCTATGTAAAGGTTTTTGTGTAAGAGTGACCGCTTACAGCAGTCACGTACTATGTGTGTCTGGGTTGACGTGAGGGTTAAATCTATTTTTAGAAAACACTTAACACGCTATCTCCGCTAATGAACAGTGTCAGAATATACAACGTTTAATCAACAGGACTTCTGTCATAGAAAGATGTCAGCGATTATGTGATTTAAAAAGGATGTTTTTGTTATTGTTGTGGGGCGTTTTCACTTAACTATGGACTCTTCCTGCCAGTTTATTAACTGAGAGTTAATCACTCTCGAGGCTTCAGATCAGTTCAGCACAATCTGTCTGTCTCTCTGTCACTATTAAGCCAAGCTTATATTTACTCTTTTCTCTTGTATCTATTTTTGACTTAATATATGTTGTTAACTTTACTAACGTGTTTTGAGTTATCATTTTGTGGTCACATATCCGGTCCACATCAGTTATAAATTGGAATTTTCCGTAAGGGTTCTTTTAAATTATGAATTAATAAATACATTATATAGCACTTTGATTCGTGACAAAAACACAGTGTTTTACTGTGCTTTAAAATTGGTACATTATATTGGTCATCAGTAGGTTTGATTTGAGTTATTTGGGTTAGTAACAAAATGGATAGCAGTTTCCATTTTCTGTGTTATATACACTACCGGCCGAAATTATTAGGTCACCTCAGTTTTAAAAGAAATGATGTTTTTCATACTATTTCTAGTATTTATTTCCAAGTGGATAATTCTAAATGAAAACACAATGGTTCTTTGTTAATACTGCTCAATAACATGTGCATCAAATGAATTGTTCGGGTGTTCAGTTTTTGTGCTCTCTTCTCCATGCTAGTCTCTTCTTCTTATTGGCTGGCTGCAGAAAAGGCTTCCTGGCTACCTTATAAAATTTTGCAAAGTAATAATAACAAAAGAACCATTCTATTTTCATTTAGAATTAGCCACTTGGCAATAAATACAAAAAATAGTATGAAATACATCATTTTTTAAAAAACTGGGGTGGCCTAATAATTATGGCCGATAGTTTCTCTCTCCATATATATATATAATCTTTTCACCTCAAGCAAGACAATAATGTTACTGCTGCGTTGGGGGTAAAGTGAAAGTAGAGGAAAATAACAAGGTACAGAGCATAAAAGATGGCAATTGACTTTTGAAGATTGTAGCTATCACGGAGGTAAGTATACGGAAAGGATTTCCCCAGGCAGGAATTGCGCGAAAAAAAATATAAAACTTGAATCGGCAGTTAAATTGATTCTTTTGACTGTAAAGGAGTGGAACTTAGTTGCCAATCTTGTAGCACGCGCAAATTCATGTTGTCGGCGCCCCGGGGTAAGATGCTTGTCGCAAAATTTGCTTTTTTAAATACTTGTAGAAAAGAAAGAAGAAAGCCAGATAGCGTCAATGAAAAAGAAATTGTAGTCGAGTTGCCAAATTAGAATCGATTACATTGCAGAACCTTCTTTGGGTGCGTTTGGAGGAATTATTTCCTTGACATTTGATATACAAATGGAGGTGTTTGGCATATGAAAACTTGGTTTAAGGGCTTTACATTACTATATATAGATTGGTGATATATATATATATATATATATATATATTCGAATTGATTGAAAAAAGGAAGGATCGAGGGTTTTCTTTTGTTCAGCACACTCTTGCAGTGCCGCCAGTAATCTTTGAAACCGAATATGCGAGATGCAATGCGTTGCTTTATTCATCAGCAAAGAATATTTTTTATAATCATTTCCCCCCCAGGCAAGACAGTACTGTCACTGATGCGCAGTGAGTTACAGTGAGTGGAGAGGGAAGACAAAATTAAAAAATGACCCAGGAGATGTTGAAGAAAAAGTACGAGAGAGAAGGAAGTAAAAGAGAGAGACGAAAACAATTGACGTTGCATTTAAACCTTTGGAGATTTTAGCTATCAAGGAAGCAAGCATAGGGAACAGAGTTCCACAGGCGGCAAATCCGAGGTAAGAAGTGACGGTTTCATTTGCCTATTTTGATGGTAAAAGATGATACCTGGTTGCCATACTAGAGACCTAGTTGCACGAGTAAATTAAGGAGGGCGGGGCACCAGGGAATGAGGCAAAAGCCGTGAAAATACTTGTCGAAAAGACAGAGGGAAGCCACATCTCGTCGTTGAGAAAAGAACTGAGGGCGAGCTGCCAAATTGGGACCGGTTACATTGGAGATCCTTCTTTGGACTTTTTCGAGGACCCCGAGATGAACAGCAGAAGTCACCGACAAGATATGGCAACAGTATTCCATGCACAAATGAATGGTAGATTTATAAATTTGAAAAATTGATTTTGACGAGAAAAACTTCCTGGCAATCTGAAAAAACTTCACAGCAATCCAAACTTCCTGAGAGTAGATCTAGCTATTGAATCAATGTATTCGTTCCACTTGAGATCGTGAGAGAGTGAGGCTGAGAAGGCGCAGTGTACTGCTTTCAGGATGACATATTAATGGAAGGTAGGAGAGATATTCTGTGGTGGTTAAACAAGAGCAGCTTTGTTTTGAAAGCATTAAAATTTACGAGCCATTTCTTACTCCAATCCATCACAGATTAGAGGTCCTAAGAGCAGAAGTGAGGTCTCCTTTGTTAGCCCTGGCAGATTTCATATTAATATGGGAGTAGATGGTGGCGCCATCTACATAGATGTCCACCTCGGAACTGACTATATGAAGAAGACCGTTGATGAATATCAGGAAGGAGTGTAGGGCTTAGGATAGGTGGGACACTCGCGTTCACATGAAAGGATCTGTAAGCATGCCGATTCAGAACGACCATCATTTTACGAATTGCTAGAAGTGTTTGGAATAAACTGAATATACTGTAGCCCTGAAGCTTGACCAAACGGTCCGCATACCAAACTATATCAAACGCTTTCTAGATATCCAGGGTAACATCCAGAGCTTCACCGTTCTTATCAAGGGTTCTGCATATGTATTTGGTGATGTTTGTTATCACATCAGCGGTAAGCATCATGTACGACATGCTTAATTTTTTTACGAACAGAGACAAAAAGGCCCCTATTGTGATCACAGGTGTTGCTCTGATAAAGTCGGCAGAATTGATTACTGTGGGCGATGGTAGCCAAGCAAGCAGGAGAGAACCAAGGAGATGGATGAGGTTCAAGTCAGAATTTCATAGCTGGGATGAAAACATCAATGCCGGCTTTTTTCCAGCGGCCTTGAACAGTATGACTACAAACTTTGTTCCAAGGGACATCACAAAGGAAATCTTGGAAAGAGTTCCACTCCGCTCGTTGATAGAAGTAAGGAAGAGATCTTAATGAGAAGTGTATACATTGTAGTTACTGGGGAAACGCGTGGGGAAATCCACCACTTATGTGGGAGACCAAGTGATTGAGAAGTTCAGCGTTTAGACTCCGGTAAATGAGTGACAATGCTTTTAAGCAACTTGGCATCATAGGCATTGAAGTCACCAAGCACAAATACCTTAGCGAATTGTAAAGAGAGATGTTCTGTCTATATTGTAATATGTGTAATCTTACACATTTACAGACGTATCCTTTTTTTTGTGCATTAAATATTGCTGCCATATCTGGTCTGAAGTTTCTGTAAAATAACTCATCGCTCAATAAGTCCAGGGTCTAACATATAGGTGGCACCACTAATAAAAAATCCATATGATTTTTATAAATTAGTAAGTTTCAAATAGCACATAATAAAATTTGGGCCAAATCGGATTATTATTTTACAAATCCCAGTTAAGTAAAGCTACTGTTGCAAATTTTCAAAACAATGGAAAAATCTGAATTTCGTGTGTTGATATTGCTTTCTGATAAAAAACACACTGTTCAAGCAAAGCACTAACATGATAAGTATTCTTCAGACTCTGCTCCGTCAGAAACAACGATTAAGAGGTGGCATGCTGACTTTAATGGCGGTCGTACAGACATAAATGATGCTGAACGCTCAGGTTGAAAAACATCGGTAGTTGTACAGGAAAACATAAAAAAATCCACAAACTTGTTTTGGCCGATCGTAAATTGTTGCGTGAGATAGCAAAGGAGGTGAACATAACAGAAGGCAGTGTATTCACTATTTTGTATGAACATTTGTTAATGGGAAAGCTGTGTTCAACTGTTTCAATGCAATAAGAAGGAAGTTTTGCGTAAATATGCGCCAGTGCATAAAACATGGATCCACCACTTCACTCCGGAGTCAAATTGGCGATCATCTGAGTGAATAGCAGCAGGTGAAAGCCGTTCAAAGCGAGCAATTGCGCTAACATCAGCGAGCAAGATTTGGCCTCCGTATTTTGGGATGCGCAAGTTATTTCGTTTATTGATTACTTTGAGAAAGGAAAAACCATCAATAGCGAATATTATATAGTATTACTGGTGCGTTTGAAGTAAGAAATAACCAGAAACGGCCATAAATGAAGAAGAAAAACGCACTGTGTCAAAATCGATCGCAACGATGGCCAAACTACATGAATTGCACTTCGAATTTTAACCGCAGCCACCCTATTCTCTAGATTTAGCCCCGCCTCCCAACGAGTACTGTCTGTTTTTAGACCTCAAAAGAATTCTACAGGGAAAGAGATTTGGTTCCAAGGAAGAAATGATATCGGAAACTGAGGCGTATTCTGATGTCAAAGACAAATCATTCTACAAATAATCTATCGAATTGCTGGACAAGTGTTGGAATCAGTGTATCACCCTAGAAAAAGACTATGTTTATGAATAAATTCAAATTTTACCTAAAAGTTGTTTTATTGGTTAGGCCCGTGATTTTTTTGAGTGATGTGTTATCTAAAGATTCTCAACAAAATCCAGAGAACTGTTTGTCAAGTTGTCGGCCATGACCTTGCCTCTCTCATTCAGTTATTTTCCCACTGCCTTGACCTGGCTTCCCTCTGTGCTATCTATAAATATTTTCCTGGAAATTGTTCTAATTAGCTCCTTTGTACCTCCACTGCTTAAATTTATGTGTACTACTAATTTGGCAACTAGGTCTCATCGTTTTCTGCTGAAGTAGCTAAATGTAACAGCAATTTCTATGCTAAGAGTTTCTTTTTTTATTTATTTCTGAGATGAGCAACCCTCAATAATCTTGGAAATATTTCGAACGTTTGTTCTCATCTTGGTTGATATAAGTGTTATAATAGACACAAAGTTTCGACCAAGTACCGTTAACATAATTCAGTTATCAAAATCTATCTGACACTGAATAGAAAAGGCTCCAAAAATACATCTTCGGGATGTTGGCGTAGTTGATATAGTTATATAGTTAATACATGTATTAATATCATCTAGTGGTAATGAATTTGATCCTTGGACTTTGTAGTGACGAACCAAAATCTAACATGAAAGAATAATAATTGATTACACAGGATATTTCGCAATAATCAACGACATAATCCACATCAGCCAATCTATGAACACCTGATGATGACCAGAGGGTACTTGGTTGAAAAGTTGTGTCTATTATAATATCTATATCAACCAAGATGAGAACAAAAGTTCGAAATAATTCCAAGATTGTTAATAGTTTCTTTTCTTGCCTGTGGAACTCTTTTCCAGATGCTTGCTTCCCTACCACCTATGATATGCAAAAATTCAACCGTAACGTCAATCGCCATCTTCAGTATTCATTAACCTATTTTTATATTGTCTTTTCTCCTCAATAAATATTCTCATTTTTTTTACTCCTAGTTGCCCCTTGCGTCTTAGTGGCATTATCTACTTTAAGGTGAAATTATTTGAAAATATATAAATACAAATAATATACATTGAAATAATGTACGCAATGTTTACGAAGCGTATATTAGAAATATGAACCTGAGAAAATGTTTATAGATAACGGAATATGTGGCGCCAAAATCCGTTGGTGGATTCGAATAGCGAAAGTTGTCAATAAAAGCTTAACGTATTATAAAATTGTAAATTTTCGTCAGAAACAAATGAAAATGAAAGAAAAACTTAACTGCTGTGTAAATATCAGTCCCTAAATATGACAGTGAATGCTAGATAGTTTCCTTACAGAGAAAATAGTGTGGTTATACAGAAGGATACTATGAATACTGTGGACATAGCATGTGAGCAACGAGGAAGTTTTGTAAAAAAAATGGGAAAAGAAGTGACAAAAATTTAGAATCAACTAGAGACATTTGAATTTCTGGAAGGAAAGAGGTCTTGGAGAATTTGACATTCACAAGACAATGAAAGCAAGATCGATAGACAAAAATATTGAATGACCTATCTAGCGTTCTTGGGCGAGTTGATTGCAAAACAAGGATTAGAAAAGATAGTGAAATGACATACCATACCAAGAGCTACAAAGACTAGGTGAAACAGCTGAAATTGTTGAGTCAAAATCACAGACATACTGAAAAGACGCAATTCATAGTCGAAGAAGATGTTTATTTTCTTCTGTTTTCTAATTTTTGATAATGAAGTCTTGTCAAATATTCATTTTTGTCTAGAAGTTATTTCATATACCTCTGATTAAAAATCTACGTAATTTTTCAGTTGACGATTTCTTTTGTTAGTTAAGCAACAACGTTCTGAAATTTCTATTAAGAATTGTGGTTATCATTGTTAGCGTAAAAATTTTGACTCAGGCTAACGAGGGAGTTATGTGCCATACGCTTCGATCATGTCTCGAGCAGGCATGACTGACTGGGCTGCTTTTACTTTCTGCGGGAGACTGGTTGCCAAGGTTACACAATTTAATATGTCCAGCTATTTAACCCATTGCTGAAGGGAGAAGCAACGGATTAATACTTTTCCCTGGGGTATTTGAGCGTATGTGAATACAACGAATTCAACTGGATTTCAAAATCGCATTTCCGATTTGTTGTTTCGAGCCGATATCTACTGCACCACAACGCACATCCTAAAGAGTACAAGCAGCATATTTACATCATAATATGATGACATTAATGAAAGAAAGACGAAAGAGTGAAAGAGAAGCCGCAGAACTTATAAGAATTAAATTTAAAATTCTTGCATGTCAACAGATACCTGAAATTTTGTTCTGCCCAGGTTATTTATAATGTCGGAATATTTCTTCGAAGGAGTGGTAAACGTCTACAGCCTAGAGACAAAGAAAAATCTCCAACCGAAAACCTGCGACCTTTTGACATTACTGCAATTATCTCACCTCACTCGACCAGTAGACGTAAATCTTTGACCGATAGTGTGAAGTTTGTCAAGAGTATATCACTCCGCACCCCTACGTTAAAACTTCACGAACGGCTTGTGGAGTAATTCACGCCTCTTTCGATCGATACTGAAGGGTCCATAACAGCTGTGTAAAAGGAAAAATTAGTCCAAATATTAGGTCTAAAAATATTTTTTTCTCTATGTTGGCTATTAAACTGGTTCCTTCGTTAGAATACGATGTGGACAAGGATGTCGGTTAGCAACTCAGCAGAAAATATATGACCTTTTCAAGGACGAATGAACTCCAATAATCAACTGTCATATAACCAATAATAATAATAATAATAATAATAACTATTATTATTATTATTATTATTATTATTATTATTATTTGAAATTGTTATATTAGGAACATTTAATGCATTATATTTGATAAATTACTAAGACACAGGCATGAACAATTTTATATTTGTATTTAGTTTAAACGTAACATCTTTTTATGAAAAAGGGCGTTATTTTCGAATTTGTAGGAAATACATTTCCAGCCTTTCTTTGGTTTGCTTATTATTGATTATTAGTTTACTATCATCGATTTCTTTTCCTATCAGTTATCATTAAAATATTTTAAACATTTGCCAATAATTTTGTTGTTAACTTTTACTTATTTATTGATAGTAGTAACGTAAGAGTTTTTATAGACGAGGACGTATTTTCAAATATGTAGGAAAGGCGTTTCGAAACGTAACGTTATTTTTTTGTTCAGTAGTGATTTTTTCCTTTATTATTTATCTGTTAAATATTTTAGCAACACCAATAATAAAAATATTCTTATACATTTAATAGTTTTATTCTCTTTTTATTTATTCTTCTTCTTTATTGATTCGTATCTATTAATGCCATTAAAATAATAACAAACTATTTCCTCAGACATCGAATGCAAAATACATCTGGACGTTCCTTGTCACGGTAGAGAGTTTACTATTTCCAGTAATTCCAAGAGCGACGACGTCCAAAAGATTCGGAAAGAGTTGGATGAGTTTAATTGTGATTACAAAGGTATTTGGAGTGATCACTAGTGATAGCATAGTTATGCCTCTGTTCATCTTCTCCCAGGGCCTCAGATTCAACACAAAGACTTACATCAAGTACTTTGAGGAGGTAGTACTGTCTTAGATCAAGGGGGTGTCTGATGTGTTTTGCAACAGGACTGCACAATGCAAGGTAACCTAGTCATGGCTGTCTGACAATTTCTGCGACCATATCATCTATTACATCTAACTACCTAACTCCTCAAACTACAAAACTCTTGAATATCAAGTTTGAGAGCAGTTGAGCGAGAGACCAACAAAACTGCTTGTTTCACCAAAAATGAACTGAAGGTAAGGATTATAGAAACATTCACCAACTTAAACAGAGAGACTGTCCAAATCCAACGAGGAATCTGTAATGTGATCGGTCCCGACTTGGCAGCTCGGCTGCAGTCGCTCTCTCGCCGGCGTAATGTGGCTTCCCTTGGTCTCTTCTACAATTACTTTCACGGCTTCTGCACCAATGAACTTAGCTCACTGGTGCCCCCTAAATATATGTATCTATAAATACTTTCACGGCTTCTGCTCCGATGAACTTAGATCACTGGTGCCCCCTAAATACGAATTTGCACGAGATACTAGATTAGCAACTAGATCCCACCCTTTTACAGTGAAACCGATAAAATGCAGCCGTAACTTCTACTCCAACAGTTTCTTTCCTCGCACTTCCCGACTGTGGAATTCTCTTCCAAACGATTGCTTCCCCGACGGCTACAATCTCCAGGAGTTTAAATGTAAGGTCAATACACACCTCCTAACACACTAACCTGCTCCCATTCTATCAAACACTCTTCCCATCTGCCCGACCCTCATCCTCGCTATCCTTACTCATCTGTCACCTTTCTCCTGACATTCCCTATGTCTATCCACTCCTTCTCTTTACCTTCCCCTATGTAGCCCCATGCGCAATAGTGGCATGTGGAATGCCTTGCTTGGGGTGAGATGATTAAAAAAAAAAAAAAAATTTCCCGCCTGTGGAATCCTCTGCAGTATAGTTGCTTCAATCAGCTACAATCTCCAAGAATTTAAATGTAAGGTCAATAGACATCTTCTATCTCACTAACTCGCATGCTTTCCATCATACCCTTTTCTCCATCCATTCCACGCCATTACATCATTATTCTCATCCGTCTATTACGCTCTTCTTGACACCCCATTTAACCCAGCCCTCTTTCTCATCATTTTCCCCCTATGTAACAGTGGCAGCAAAACTGCCTTGCTTGGGGTGAAATTATAAAAAAAAAATGAGTTGCAGAATAAGCTGAAGTCATCTGGAAGCCCTCGTTGAAGTTAATGGTAATTTTATTGAATAACTTTACTCTTTACTATTCAATACATATTTGAATAATTTTGGTAAATATATCTATTAAAGTAAGATGCCAGTGTTATTTTCATTTTTGCGTAATTTAGACAACAATTCATCCATGGTACCCTGTATAGCTATCGGGAAAGAATGAAAGAGGAGTCTCAATAATTATATATAAAGACAAGATAAATTGCATTTTGGTGATGCTGTTAAATAATTTTTTCTTGCAAAACTGAAAAGGAATTAATATGATATGGTATCACCACGCTAGAAATTAACGAAGGTAAAATAAATAAATTCCGAAAATCTGAGTAAAGGACAAGAAATAATTACGGTGGCATCTCTATGGCAATGTAGGAAAGTAACATGATAACGAAATGTTTGATACGAGAGACATGGATCTCGTAATGTGCGCGATAAACACGTGTTATTTGGGTCATAGTAAATGACGGAGTTTTAGTTTGTGTTCACTTGTGAGAGAATAGATTTCATTGACTTTCTCATCGGTTCTTTGATGGTCGATTTAGCAACAATAAATCTTTTCTTCTTATTCTCTTCTTGTTCTCTTCTCTTATCTACTTCTCGTTCTATTCTTCTTCTTGCTCTCTCGTCTTATTTTTCATGCTCTTTCCTATCTTCTATTTCCTTGCTCTCTTCTCTACTTTCCTCTCTCTTCTTTTCTTCTTGATATCTTCTCTCTTATTCCTGTTCGTGTTCATTTCTTTCCTCTTCCTCTTGCTCTCTTCTCTCTTTTTCTTACTATCTTCAAGCATATTCTTTTTGCTTACTTTTCTCTTTTTATTCTTCTTTTCTTTTCTTGTTCTCTTTTCTCCTTTCCTTCTTGCTCTCTTCTCTCTTCTCACCTCTTCTTTTTGTTCTTTTCTTTTCTCTCCTTTTTACTTCCTTCTTTCCTCTTCATCTTGCACTCATTTTTCTTTTTGTTTATGTTTATTCTTCTACTTGCTTTTTCTCTTTTTTTCTTCTTGTTCTCTCCTCTTCTTGTTTCGTGATCTCTTCTTCTCTTTCGCTTCTTGTTGTGTTGTCTCTTCTTCTTCTTCTTCTTCTTTCCTCTTCCTCTTATTCACTTTTTCGTCTTCTTGTTCTTTTCTATTTCTTCTCTTCTCCATTTTTCTTCTTGTTCTCTTCTCCTCACCTCTTCTTCGTGTTTTCTTCTCTTCTCTCCTTCTTGTTTTTTCTTCTTGTTCCCGTCTTTCCTCTTCTTCTTCTTCTTCTTCTTCTTCTTCTTCTTCTTCTTCTTCTTGTGTTCTTGTTCTCTTTTCTTCTTTTTGTTCACCTCCTCTTGTTCTTTCCTCTTTTTTCTGTTTTCTTCTTCTCGTTCTCTACTCTGCTCTTCTACTCCTTTTTTTTCTTCTCTCCTCTTTTTCTTTTTCTCTTCTTTTTATTCTCGTCTTGCTTTATTCCCTCCTCTTCTTGTTGTTCTCTAATTTATTATTCTCTCCTCTATTCTTCTTCTTCTCTTTTTTTTGTCCTCTTACCTCCTCTCCTTCCCTTTCTATTCTTTTTGTTGTTTTCTCTCCCCTTCTTGTTTTCCTCTTGTTTTCTTCTTTCTCCTCCCTCTTGTTATTTTCTTTCTCTTGTTCTCTTCACTTTTTTCATGCTTGTTCTCATCTCTCCTCTTTTTCTTCTCTTCTTTTTTGTTTTCTCTTTTTTTCCTGTTCTCTTCTCTCTTCTTTTTCGTTTTCTATTCTCTTTTTCTTGTTCTCTTCTTCTTGTTCTCTTATCTTTTATTCGTTTCTTCTTTTTCTCTTCTTCTCTTTTCTCTTTCTTGTTCTTTCTTTTTTTCTTCTTGTTCTCTTCTTTTTGTTCTCTTCTCTCCTTTCCTTTTCGTTTTTCTCTTCTTGTTCTCTTCTTCTTGATCTTTTCTGTCCTCTTTTTCTTGTTCTTTTCTTCTTGTTCTCTTCTCTTCTTACCTTCTTCCTCTCTTTGTTATGTTTTCTTCTCTCCTCACTCGTACTCTTACTGTTCGTTTACCACCGAAAAACCACACTGAACTCTGCGACTACCATAGGATCTAATAACATTCCCCCTTACCCCATCGGTAATTTGATTATTATATTCTTTTCTACGGTCTGAAATTTGCATGTAACCAGCAAAATCACGCATTTGCAAGAATGTAACTTTCTTAAAAGTTCGACATTTTTTTTCTGAATTTCCTCTTATTCAATGCACGTGCGAAGTCTGTGTGCCGGCAGTAAATCATTTTTTTTTCTTTATTTGCTTTTTTCCTTCAGTTCTGCAACCACACAAGTTATGACTAATATTTAGTCTGAAGATTGCTCAAGAAATTTAGTAAGCCAACATGGAGACATTAGAAACCGACTTGACAACTTAACCATATTTAGAAACGCAGCATTGCACTTTAAACTTACACAAACACTGACAGTAACAATGTCCTTCTCCTAGTTATAAGCAAAGTAAGTGTATAAACTGGCGAAAATTCACATTTTTCTTCAACAGATTTATTCTTTCATTACAGTGAGAAGATTCTGGAATAATTAGAAACCCTGCACCAGAATTTATTATTGGCCGCAATAGTATTAACAACATACACTCATGTGCAAATAAATGGAAACAAAACAAATAATGTGTTCTTTGGATCGTTCCCACTTTCCCTGATCACGTATAGGTTGTCTCTTGGCGTTGTTTTTCTCTTCAGAACGCAATTTCATTTACGCTTTGGATTGATGGTTCCAGTTTGTTTCTTCGCCTTAATGACACGACTGACAGTTGAAAGGCTGACACCAACAACATTCGCGATCTTTCTGTAAGGCTTACTAGTGTGCTCGTGCAGCGTTACAATTTTCGTACGCTTCCTTGAAGTAACGTCCATCGTAGACAATCACAGTAGGACAACTGATCGTCAATAATGTCTGACCGTGATAAAAATTTGATGCAATTACCGATGACGCAATATTTTTCAAAGCCAAACAAATTTCATCATACACTCCGAAAATAAATTCATATTACCACACACCACTGCAAATGATCTAATCTGAAGCAAAAAAAAAAAAAAAATAGAAATCGATTATACCCTGTTACTTCAATAGTTCTAAAACTGACCGTGTGGTAAAAAAAAGGAATTTAAAGTATTTGTTTCAATTAATTTGCACAAAGGTGTAAGGTATGCGAATGACATATGCCGATAAAACACAAAAAAGAAATTTTTAACCAACCTTCTGCTCCGTCCATTAACCTTTCTTATTGATCTAATTCCCGCCTATTTTCTTTTTAAATGCTTATTTAATTATGTTATTTATATCATAATTTCATATGATTTCGTATATACTTCTTTCTCTCTGTTAGAACTATCTCCAGTATTTTTCAATCGATATTATTAATTGCACCTGTACGCCCTAGCTTACATTATCGGTATGTTTTAGCTAGGTAAATCTCTTTTGCAAATATTGGAAGAAAGTGTGAGACAAAAATGGAGAAAAGAGGTAGGTTTTGCTCGTATGACATGACAGCACGGTCAACATGGAATAAGTTAAGAAGTGTTTTTTTTTTCAGCACTCGACTCGTAATGAGTGTTTTACTGATAATGATTTATCTGATTGACTTCTGATCACGATAGGGCAAATGTTTTTTGTGTTGATGCACTTGTGGATATTATTTTGGTTGTAATCATCCTCTGTTTCTTTAAGGAAAAAAATAATAACAAAAAAAAAAACGCGGTAATAATATCCGAGACTAGTCACAAATGATGACCTTTTATCATTGTTAATCTCAGCGTCTGGTCGCTGCTAACATTGGTCTCTAGCTGGGAAGCAGTGAATAATTTTCATGTTGTATCGATCATCACTTTATTTGTAAGTAAATCTTAGCGTGATCGTTTACTTGATCAAATTGAATCATTCGTGTGCAAACACATAAGCGGTGTTTTAATCGATTCCAACAAACACGTTTTCCGACTCCTGCTGTTCAATGCATGAAGAAGGGAATCAATAGCTACGTGACCTGACAAATTAACAGCCTGAATATTGCTATGAATTTTCTTTGTATGATTTTCGATTTATGTGATCGATGTCGTAGTGTTAGGTTAATTGCATCGACAATGATTAACTTCTTTTCATTATTTGGTTACATACTTATTGAAGAACTTACATCTATGAGAGCGGGTTAAATGCATAAAAATTGAAGGAGGTTATGTTAAAAATAATATTTGTAGTGCAAAATGATTCTTTTTATCAGCAAATACTTCTTCTTCATGTGCCATGTCACTTCAGGGCGTAGGCGATCATGGAATTCCACTTGGCTCTGTCTTTTGTTGCTCGCAATAATTTTTCTCTTAGTATCTCTTCCAAGCCCTGCTCCGTCAACCATTTGCTCAGACCTAACAAGTGCATCTCGCGCTGCTTTCTCTTGTCTTTTCTTTCCTTTATCCGACCTGTAAGTATCAAATTCTTCAGGCCTTCCTACCTCATTACGTGTCCCAGGAATCTCATTTGTCTCATCCTGATATTTATTATCAGCAAATTACAGATCTCGTGAAAAAAGAGGCTTACATTAAAATTTATATTTGTACTGTAGATTTTTAAAATACTATTCACCATGTAGATGGCCGAAGAGTAACTCGAGATAGAGAGTTAGAGAATAAAAGGAAGAGTTTCTGCGGATAGGTGGTGGATAACGATCAAATCTTGATTTGAAAAGATCAAGATTGTAGTGATTGGGAAATTCGGTTCCGCAAGCAGCTGTTTCAGTAGAACTTACATCTAACCAACAAAATGCGAAAGGAATAAGGTTGGTTCGCTACAATATGCGTCGAATGGCGAGTCTTAAGTAGGAAAGTTACAACTGTCGGAACTAAAGAACACAAAAATTGAACTCACAATTACTGTCAACAAATTCAGGAACCAACGCTTTAATCCAGAAATCTGCTGTCCCAGGGAAAACTTTGTGATAACAAAAACAATGGAAATCGGAAAGAAAGTTTCACATGGGAAAATTATTCACAGAGAACAATAAAAGAAAAGGATTTGTATCTATTTCTCAGATGAGGTATTGTAATTAATCAGACTGTTGTCTTCATATTTGTTGACACATTCACGATGTTTCGGTTGTTGTACGCTTTGACCTTGTTCAGGTGTTTGGAATTACGAAATGAACCCATTAATTCGCTCACCGGAGCAGATTATTCTAGTTCCGTGAGTCATGCCTCTTCCAGATTTGTCAGTACCAGTTAACTTATTTTAACTCAGCTAAGAATTTTTGTTCTCCTCTGCTGTAGCCAGGTATTGAACTCACAACTGTTTGGGTCAAATCACTGGAACCAACCAACGATTTTACCCACTGGGCGATGAATCCATTGTCTTTAAATAGACCAAATATAACGACTGAAAATTACACTGGAAAGCAAGAAAAACGCTAGATATGCGAGGATTTTTCATCTGGAAACATTCCATCGAAATAGCAGTAAAGTAGCTAGAGGTTGGAAACGTTTCGTTTTGAGGAAAGAGTTGTAGTGTGGAAAATAATCTCTATGTTATCAGTATCTACAGACCTAATGAGGAACATATATGTTTAACACACAGTTATACACGTCAAAAAGAAAGGAGATTATGTTAAAAAATAAATATTTCCTGTACAAATTAAATACTTTTTGTCATTAGTAGTCTATAGATTCATAGTCGAACTATACTTTACGGACATAATCACAAGCTTAGCGGCATTTGAAACATGGAGCACTTTACATATATATTTTTTCATTTAAGCTTTGGAAATGTTCGGAGAGGAATAAAATCAAATTGCGATCAAGATGAAATATTTAAAACTTTTTGCGTCTGATGGAAGCTTTGTTCATACGATCAGTGCCATACGTGATACACGCTTGGGCGATCATGTCTCGAAAGAACATACTGACTGGGCAGAAGGTTGCCATTACTTTTTGCGATAGATTGGTCGCCAGCGAAGGCTATAGAACCCAATCTTTCCTGTTTTTTTTAAATTCATAACTGGGGCGAAGAGATGGATTAATACCTTTCCCAAGGGTATTTGCATGTAAGTAAATGCAGGGAATTCAACTGGAATTCGAACTCGGCTAGTACCGTGTTGATATCCACTGCACCACTACGGTTCCCAGTCTATTTTTTCACAGACTCAGGTACTTATTGAACGAGCACATTATGTAACGGAATTCTAAAAAAGACAACTTTTTCCGGAAAGGTTACTACAATTCTCAAGAAAAGGAAAACCATAGTAGGTTTAGTCCATATATTAGTCCATTTCAGGCTAGCTTAAATATCAGTCATTATTTGTCAAGTTTTTTTTTCAGTTTCAATTTTTCGAACATTTTTCTACCATCCGATATTTCTAAGTAATTTCAGCTTAAGAGAGTTTTTCTTTTTTGAGCTGTCATTTTCAAATATCGCATGTCAGTTCATGTTAACGTGTTTTATTTTGAGTATTTATTAAATATATTTCGTATTTCCTAAATTAGACAACACTTTCCTGAAGTTGGTTTGTTTGTTTTTATGCTTAATGCTTCTAGTATTTGCAGTTGGTTTGTTAGGCGGGCAAACATAACCTCGCTGCTGATCTTGAGAAAGACATCCACTCAGTAGTGGACTGGAGTTAAAAAGTGCTTGTAAATTTCAATGCTTCTAAAACGAAACTGCTGTCAACTATCATAGGCAATCTCTCCTTCCCCCCACCCCGCCTAAGCATGGACCAAGCGAGTCTTCTTGCAAGCAATATACTGCGCCTCTTCGGCCTTACCCTATTTTCCGATCTCAATTGGAATCATTACATGGAGTCAATAGGTAAATCCACCGCTAGGAAGGTTTGGTCACTGTGTCTGGCCAGAAAGTTTTTCCGCCTGAATCCATCTTGCATATATACAAATCAACCATCCGACCATGCTTAGAATGTTGTCTTTTCTAGTCACGCGCCCCTGCTGTTTATCTAAGTGTTCTCGACAGGCTCCAAAGGAGAATCTGTAATGTGATAGATCCCGACCTGGCAGCTCGACTCCAACCACTTTCTCACCGATGGGATGTGGCTTCCCATTGTCTCTTCTGCAAATATTTTCATGGCTTCTGCTCCAACGAACTTAGGTCACTGATGCCCTCTCCATAAGAATTTACTGGCAACAAGGTCCCACCCTTTTACAGTTAAATCAACCAAATATAGGCGACAATTCTACTTCATTAGCTTTATTTCTCGCATTTGCCACCTGTGAAACTCCTTTCCATATACTTTTTTCCTGGCGGCTACAACCTCCAGAAATTTAAATGCAATGTCGATTCCCATCTCCTACCTACATGACTCCAGTTCTTTCTACATCACCGCGTGTAACTTGTTCTTTTCCTTTCTCTCTACCTTCGCAACCGTCTTCACACTTGTGTTCCCATCTTTCTCTTGTCCTTTCTCTGACACCCAGTGTAACTAGTTGTTTGTTTTTTTCTTCACTCTCCTCCTGCCTAAGATTTTACTCACTTATGTAGCCTCTGTGACCAGTGGCTGTACCGCCTTGCTTGGGGTGAAACGATTAATATATATATATATATATATATATATATATATATATATATATATATATATATAATAGTTTGTACTTTAGCTTATTTTTCTACTTAACCGCATTCAAATATCAATCAGTTAATTGCCATCCGTGATACACACTTGGGCAATTAAGTTTATGTCGATCCATGACTGTCTAGACAGGAGATTTTCCCGCAGTAGACTGTCATTCCTTTCTGCGGTAGACCGTTTGCCAACTCAGGCTATAAAATCTAATCTACCCTACTATTTAATCCATAACTGAAGGGAGAAGAGAGTGATTCATACCTTTCCCAAGAATTTCAGCGCGTAAGTGAATGCAACGAATTCAACTAGAATTCGAACTCGGCTCTACCGATTTCACATTCCGGGCCAATATCCTTTACACCACAATGCTCATCCTAATATAAATTACTTTATTTCTAACTAATTTCAGATTCTCAAAAGACATTTTTGTCTTTTTTGTGCTATGCCGGTTTCATAAATTGTTTAAATCATTTCATCCCAAGCAAGCCACTAAAACTCAAAAAGTTACTGAGTGTGAGAGAATGTGAGAATTTTCTTCACAGAGAAAATAAAAAAAACGAGGATAAAGAAAACCAAATATAACGATTAACACTGGACTGGAAATCAAGAAACCAGAAGAAAGTTCCTTAAGCGAAAGTTAGGAGAGAAGAAACTACAAACATAGAACTTACAGTTACATTTAGCGATTTTAACTGTCAAATGATGAGAAGTTGCATCCAATCTACTGCTGCGCTTAAATTCACATACTGCATCCGGCCGCAAGGCCTCTGATTGAGAGGTTGTGAGGAGCATGGTACCACCACGTAATTACTGTTGTTTCCAGGTCCATCCTAACCCGGAGTAAGGGCACCTATTAAGGTTACATCTATGGGCAAATAGTTAAAGCAAGAACTTGGGTCAAAACACCATGAAAGTATAAAAATATACATTTTTATAGAAATATATACATAAAAATAGACTTAAAATATCAGCAAAACATTTTTGAATACTAAATTAGAAGACATTTTCAGTTTTCTAAAATAAGAAAGAATAAAAACAAAAAACTTTAATCAAAATCTGACTAAATCCACCTTCTCACCATAACCGAACATTAAAAAATACATTAAACCCCACCTTTTGGTCATTAAATAATACACAGAGGTTGATATGCTGTTAAACAAAACTTATATGTATATATAAACGTATATAAATTCATAAAGTCCAGATACTATATAGTGTGAAGTTTATCCGAACCATTACCATGAAAATATTTCTAGAGAAACCACTCGAAAGCAAGGTTACATCTTTGGGAAACTGACTGAAATCGAGATGCTATATTAAGAACAATGAAATTGTAAATTCTTCTTTGGATTTGATGAAGAATTTTTACATACATAGCAGAAGCACCAGCCCATATACAACAGTACTGTTCAATGCATTGAGGAATAGTAGACATATGAATGTGTAAGATAGATTCTGGCGAGTACATTTTCGAGCAAAAGACAATATTTTAAATATCGCACGACAGTTCTTGTTAACGTGTTTAATTATTATTATTTATTTATGAATTGTTTAGTATGAGTGTTCCTAAATTTGATAGCATTTTACTGATATTGGGTTGTTTGGCTTTAATGTTTCTACTAGATGTAGTCATTTTTCACAATTAATGTGATATATTATTTTTTCAACTATTCACACTATTTTTATTGCTTGAGTTATTGTCCTCATATTTATTGTCATATACACGATGTTTCGGCCATTGTGCGCTCCAGCCTTCTTCAGGTTATATATGTCGTAATTTCGAACCGAACCCATTATTTCGTCCACCGAGGTAGGTTGTTCGAATTCCACATGTCATATAATTTCTGAATATCTCAGTTTCAGTTATCTCTCTTTAGTAAATCAATTCTCCAATATATTTCCTGAAAAAGGGTGGAGACTTATATGTCCGAAACACCGTGAATTTAACAATAAAAATGAGGACAATAGTCAGAACAATGTAAATAGTGTAAATAGATAAACTACCTAATCTCAGATATATCGGCGGATAATACCTTTGCCTCATAATAAAGATTTGTTGAATTTCTTTCTTTTTTTTTCCTGGTGACTTGGCTGGTGATATACGAGCTAATTAAACTATTATTCTGTTCAGTAATGTAGTATTTTTGTAATGAATGTATGAATGTTTGTGTTTTAGACTTCTCCAAGTTGGCAAGCATTTCATTTTTTAGCGGATTTATATCTTTTGAAAACTAAATTTCTTTATAATTTCAGGGCGAATATTTATTTGCCAAAAATATGAGTGCTTATTTAAATTATAGAATTATGTAATTAATACTTGACACTTTATTTTTCTAAAATATTAGCGCTATTTATCGGAAAAGATTATGAGATAGGAATAAAGAAATGTCTTCTGATAAAATTTGGATTAATTTTTCCGTAACCAGGAAGACTTTTATGTGCCACTTATCTGTAAGATTAATTAAGGCGTCATCTATGACAGTCAAAATCCCAGGATATAGAAAATAAGTTCAAGTTTATATTCTTAGGTAATGCCGCTTTGAATGTCGGCGCAAATTTGATCTTGAAGATCTAAGAGTTAAAAGAAGGGGAAAAACAGTTAAAAATTAATAGAAAAAGAAATGATTGAATGATTTACAATCGGACGAGTATTTCCGAAGTAACCTATTAACTGCCCTCATCCTTTGACATTTGTCTTAGATACGTTTCAAGGTTAGACATAGTCTGACAAAATTTGATAGATTTATAACAGGATCGATATTAGTCACAGTCGGTATAGCAAGCATATAAAGAAATTTATTGCAAGCATTTTTTTGCGCCTGAAACCTAGGGCAGTTTTTCAAAGGTTCATTTTACTCATTAAGCGTTGTATCAAATAATAACATTTTATGGACACAGCTTGAACAATAACTTTATAATTAAAATTTCATACTATATATATATATATATATATATAGAGAGAGAGAGAGAGAGACAGAGACAGAGACAGACAGACAGACAGACAGACAGGCAAACATACAGAGAGAGAGAGAGAATATAAAAACGTATATATACTTCAGAAAATGAAAATCTAGTCTTTAGTCTTTCGTAGTTTTATTAAACTGCTATAATACCGTTTACCGTAGCACGATATTTTCTCGACAGATCGCGGCCCTTAGACAAGAAATTCAAAATACATGAGCAGCAATCTAACTAAGTGATATATAAATAAATTTAGTTTTACAATATCTATATATAAGTTTTTCTTTTCCTGAAGCGTGTATACACGTTTGGGCGGATTCTATATACTAAGGTAGAACGTTTATAAAAACCAGACTCTTGGACAAGTCTAGATAATTGGAGCATGATTTCATAAAACCATACACAAAATATTTAACGTTAAAATTTCGATTCCTTTTAGGAAATGCAATTAAAATTATGAATTTTATAGGACATCTGTTCTTCTAGACAGCACAAGTATTAGTACTGGATATAAGGCAGGGGCCTTCTTGATAAGAGTGTCTCTGTAATGAAAATTGATTTTCTAAGTAAAGACCAAAAGTTCCTTTTGAATATACCCTATGGATTTCCAAATGTTGAGTTAACTCTACATTTTCTGCCGAAGAAATGGGACCATTAGGTATGAAAGATGGTTAACTTTACCAACATGATTAATGTGCATGTAAATCATATGTACAATAGAAATCCATAATATCCTTCACCAGTTTATTAAATTCATTATTGAAGTGTATGCTCTTACCAGGTTTGAATGAGGATAGCAAATTCTATAACCGGCAGCTGTATATATTCAATATGATTCAAAGGATTAAAGAACATCTAAAGGAATTCAAAATATGGCATTCAGGAACATCAAATATAATGGTTTCCTCAATTACCTGAGAATGCTTTGTATACCATAATGAAATCAGATGAAATGAGAGAAGAAACTCGTGAAAAAATTCTGTACATTACTTAAGTATGCGCTGGCCACTCGTATCAGAGGATGCCTGTCTACCAGGGTGGCTAGCAAACGTTCCCACTGCAGACGACTGCTCAAGCACATCTGTGTTTGGTCAACACCCACAAATCCTACCTGTGGTTTGTACTACAGCTAATGGTGGGTAGATCGTAATTATAGTTTCTGGAGGAGAGCGTGTTATCTGTTGTGATCAATTGTTTGAACCAGGCAAAACTACCATCATAATAACTGCATTTATTGTTATTATCATCCCACCACCATTTCTAATCACTACTACCGTTTTACAATAACTATTTGCTACCACAACAGTTATCACAAAACTCACTCCTAACATTACAATTAATATTGCTGTATTAGTTCGCAATCATAATAAACGTAAATTATAAAACTAACATAAAAACTAACAAGCTTTAAAAATTATAATTTTTACCATTTAAATATGTGCAACCACCAAAAACAAGCTAATAAACGACTTTCAAATGACAACACAGACTTAAATAATTAAAAATAATAGCAATTTTTACCTATCATAGTTTCACACAGATCACATCATATGTACATATGTACGCAGAAAAAGTATTGTTCAGAAAACAGAAATTGACAACCAACTGCGCGCTGACATCGCTACACTATTTGAATACACCAATCAAATGTGCATGTATGTATGCACACATATAGATATATATGCCAAGCCCCATACGGTTTGCTTATAGTTATGTTTTGTGTGAGCCAGGTGGGCGGGCGTGTGTGTGTGTCTGTGCGTATGTCAGTGGGTATACAAGTTAGTATATCTGTCAACGTTTGTCACAAAGACAAATTTGCCTCCCAATTTTCCTCCCACTTCCACAAAATACACCAATTTACGCAACCCTACATATAGCCAATTTAAAAAAAAAATAATCAGTTTGTCTGACGATCGCATGAGCGTGAAACCCAGGGTCACAAACTCACACCTATATATATAATCATATAATTAAGAATTAAATGTACATTGCGACAAGAAAATTTGTATGTTTCAAGATAGAATCTCGTCATCAGGTAATGTTGAATGTTGGTTGCGAAAATGATTTACATTTAGATACAAAAACCATCGGTTTTCTATTTATGTATGTGAGAAGATATAAAATTCATGTGTGTGTTACTTTTAAGTAATCAGAACAATGATTCACTTTGAAATTTGGGCAGTAGTTTCTAAATACATTTTTCTTTCTTTTTTGTTTATTCTTTTTTTCTTCTTAACGGTCAGAGCGTCAACCTACTTTTAACCTTATTTTATTTTTTTTTAATTTGTATTGCTTCTTCCTATATCGTATTACCTTTGATGTAGCTATTCTAGTAACAAAAATGTCATTTCTGCTTTCTCCATATTTTGATCTCTTCTCATAAAAAACATGAAAGAGATGAAGAAAGAAAAGACTTGTTTATACTATGCTCAAACTTAAGGGAGCTTTTGAGTAAGTTTACTCTTCTTATCTGTACGTATTTATTTCTATTTTTTTCAAAACCTTTAATTTATAAATAATATTTCTATTTTTTATTGTAATTCTAATCTACTTCCTGCTTTCATTATTCCATCTTTCTAATATCTATTTATTTATTATGAAAATTTTCTTATATAAAAATTTTATATACCAATACCAAAAGTAGGTTGACCCTCTGACTGTTAGGAAGAAAAATAGAAAGTGAAAAAAAATGTAAGTATGTAGATTTATAGATTTTGTAAAGATTTTTTAAACTTTTAACTTATTATTGATTACTTAGGGTATTTTGTATTTATTAATTAATAAATTTGTCAGAATCCATCTTGCCCTGTTATAAATCTACAAGGCGTCTGTTGTTATATCTGGTCGGTTGCCTCTGCTATTCATCTCGAAGTTCTCGACAAAATCCAACAAAGGATCTGCGGTCCTGACTTGGCATCTCTACTTTCACTTTCTCAACGCCGTGAGGTGGCTACTCTGTCTTTTCTACAAATATTTTAATGGCGACTGCTCTGGCGATCTTTTTTCTCCCTGGGGCCCAGTCCATGTAAATTTAAGCGTGCTACTAGATTGAAATCAAGGTCCCAACCTTTCACCGTTGAAATAATTAAATGTAACCTCCACTTCTACTCAATCAGTTTCTTTTCTTACACTTTTCGCCTGTGGAAATCCATTACGTTTACTTGGTTCGCTGATAAATACAATCTCCAAAGATTGAGATGCAACGTCAGTTGCCATCTTCTTCTTCTTGCGTCCCATTCGTCTTTTATTCCTTCATCAATGCTCCCCGTACCCAGTTTTTTCTCTCACTGTAATCCCCAGCGCACTAGTGGTGGTTTCACCTTGCTTGGGGTGAAAAGATTAAAAATACAAGAATTACTCTTGATTATTATTATTATCATGAAATTTACTAAACTGTGGTTGTGTTTGGATTCTTTCAATTTGTTTAATTTGTTCATTTAATAATTTTTGTTTAACTTATTTATTTTAACAATCATATATAGTTAATCAAACTATCATTCAATACGCACAGACTGAATATTGCATTCAAGCATAAAAAAGACAGTCGCGACTCCATGTTGACCTCAGTGCTTCCTCTTATACTTACACACGCTATCCTTTATTTTGAGTGAACACTATATTTTAACTCTCTCTCTCTCTCTCTCTCTCTCTATATATATATATATATATATATATATAGTCATCCGCTGGCAGATCAGTTTCGCTATATCACAGCTCATCTGTATGGTTATACATCCGATTGCTTCTAGCATTCAATGTTACCTTCCAGGATTGAAACCCGACCAAACTGACATCAGTCGGCAATTCTATCACTGAGATATGGGCTCTCGGTAGAGGGAGGCGGGTTTTAGCGTGTTATATACAATTTAAATACACGCCAATAGCTGAATGAACGATGCATAGATGCATGAGTAGCTACTGTTTTTTTTTTTTCAAAGTCTACCATTCCTTCATGGGGCACAATCTCTGTGTGAGAGCGTAAATATATATATATACACGAACAATTGTTTGGAATCCGTATCACAAAACCCGGGTTTCGACCGTTTGATCTTTTCAGGCATCGATAAAGAAAACCAATGAATGTTACTCCTAAATATAAACACCGGAAGGAAAAGTAGTAGTAAAAGAGGAGGAGGAATAAAATTACAAAGTAGAGAACAGGATTTACCCACCACCAAAAAAAAAAAAGAAGCAGCAGGCTAAATGAAAGTAGATGTTCATCCGAGTTCTTAAGTACCCAGGACCTTGTTCTTTAAATGCTTACATTTTGACATTACTTTGCTTTCGTATTAGTAATTATCTTTTATTTCAAAAAAAAAAAAAAATGGCCAATTTTTCTTCCTGGCTTAACCTGCAGCATATATCTGGACGGTTTTTTTCATGCTGTCACCTTTTTTACAATTTTCCACGACACGCAGAGGCTTCGTCCCTATTTTCTATTATATATATATCTGTGCGTGTGTATGTGTGTGTTTGTGTGTGTATGTGTGTGGCATTTTAATACCTGTGATTTCTGAAACATGTGACTGGAGTAATGTGTCAAGAAAAAATGTGTATACGAGCATGTCCGGATAAATTATGCTCCACTTTCTCTTTTCCTATGAAGCAAATGAGAGAAATGAAATAATTTCTTGCCAAGCAGTAGAGAAAATTGTACGTGTTCATCACTGAAAAAATGTATACGAAATCTGAAGCATCGGAGTAACATCGATTTTTTCTGGTTAAAGAGTTTATGAATATTGGTTTATGGTAAACATGTTATATTGAAATCGAATATTTTTTCATTGGAGCAACTAGTTCAAAAAATGATGAGAGATTATGCAAGCAATGTCATCCATAAAGACAAAAAAAATTATTTAGTCGGAGGTACTGAAAGTCTGTGTAAAATGGAGCAAATCCATGATATTTTCGCATACAGAAGCAATTCAATAAGATATTGGTGGACATCAATTTATCAAACTGGACCTCAACGTTTGTATTATTTGTGACTGTTTACTTTAGACTTCAAATTTAAAATGACTTTGGTTGTACATTTGATTTACTCTTCGTGTAACCGGAACTTTATCGATTTATTTGCCTCGTCTTTATTCCATTTATATTCAAATACATGTTATCTACAGCACTTTCTCATGCTATATGTCTTATACAAAATATTACCCTTTTAGCATTTTGAATGATCCATACATATCGACTGTTGTTGTTCACGCCTACTAAATGTCTGTTTGACTAAGTCGTTTCTATTCCTCAACTACATTTCCGTGACAACCAACGATGTCGCTATCAATGATTTTTGACAAATATCTATATAGCAGCATATGTTTTCTTTGTTAGTTTGTATCTATGATGCACAGATTGATTTTGATCTTCCACATTTTCTACAAAAGAATGGATTAATCACCAAACAGTTGATAAATAGACATGACTAAAACTGGAAAAGATGAAAGATTTCTATGTTATTGAACAGAAATCGAAGTCGATTTTTAGATAACAGTAAAGCATTTGATAAAATTATATTTCAGTTGTCACATAAAGTCCGGCGCTCCTGTTGTACATTGAGAGAATCTTGAAAAAGCCAAAAAGAATCAGCTATATTATTGGTCCTGACCTGGCGTTTCGGTTTCAGTTATTTTTCAAACGCCATAATGCAGCTTCCCCGTGCCTTTACTTTAAATACTTTCATGATAATTGATCGGATGAATTTTTCGCTTTGGTACCTAAACTTTATGAATATAAGTGCAGTACGCGTTGTGGTGCAGTGGATATCGACTAGTTAAATTCGTTGCATTCACTTACGTGCAAACACTCTTCCGTCTCTTTCCTCCAGCTCTGAGTTACGTAGCAGGATAGATTGGGTTCTATAGCTTTGTTTTGCAAACAGTCTACCGCAGAAAGTAATGGCCATCTATTGCGGAAAAATCTTCTGCCCAGTGTTATGTTTCTTTCGAGACATGATCGCGCGAGAGTTTATCGTGTATGCCACTTAGCTGACTGGTGGCAAGATCTCCATACTTCACAGCTAAACTACATAGATTTGACCGTAAGTTGCATAATAACAATTTCATTTATTTCACTTTTTGCTTGTGGTAATCACATTGGGCTTCATGCTTTCCAGCGAACTTTGATTTTCAAAAATATAAATGTAATGTTAATCATCATCTACTGTTTTCTTGATTACTCTTTTATTTTTCTTTCACCTTAATAAAGCTTCTTTTTTTATTTTCTCACACTCAGTAACACCGTGTGTCTTAGTGGCTTTACTGCCTTCCAAAGAGTGAAATGATAAAAAACGAATTCATCTTGCATGGCAACATACAAACATTCATGGTTCTAATTACTAGGACATTGACTATTTTTAGTTACTAAAAGAAATTAAATTTTACTGAGGTAGCCAAAAAATAAATAAATAAATAAAAACATTCCACGTGTAATTAAAACAATTTCCCGCTTCGGAATACGTATATCATCTGAAGATGGTCGGAGCGTACATCGATGGAAATCTTGTGAATATTGCAACAAAATGAGGACAACAGCATTATTAAGACTTGAGTTAAAACATCACTCAATAAATCCCAGGCCTAATTAATAAAACAACTTTTAGGCAAAATTCGACTTTATTCATCAACATAGTCTCCTTCAAGGGTGATACTCTGATTCCAACGATTCTTTAACAATTCGATGCCTTTTTTGTAGAACGATTTGGTAGATTCATGTTTCATCCATTACCACATATTTACACAAAAACTCCTTCTTGTTGCGTTGAAACAGTTGCAAACAACGCTCTGAATTGTCGACACATTGTTGTTTTTGATCGACAGTGTGCAAACGCGGCATCCACTTTGAATATAGCTTTCTCATTGACAAATGTTCATGCTGCCTTCTGATATGTTCAGCTCCTCTGCCATCTCACACGACTACGAATTAGGATTGGTCAAAAAGAGTTTGTGGATTTTTTTGTTGTTTTCCGGGACAACTACGGGTTTTTGGCGACCTAAGCGTTCAGTATCATTTGTGTCTACACGACAGCATTTAAAGTCTTCTTCTTCTTCTTCGTCTATGTACCCTGTCCTTTCAGGACGTAGGCGATCATGTATTTCCACGTCTCCCTATTTCTGGTGGCTCTTAGAACATTTTCTCCTGTTACAACATGCAATCCTCTTTTCATCATCCACCTGATTTCAATATGTTATTCGCTGCTTTCCCCTGTCCCTTTTTTCTTCTATGTGGCCTGTTAGTATCAGGTTTTCCAAGCCCTCTGTCCTCATTGAATGTCCCATGACTTTCAGCTGTCTCTTCCTGAGGCTCAGTATTCATTTCCTTTTCGTTTCCATCATTTCCAAAACCTCATCAGTGCTCACATGCACAATCCATGATATTCGCAGCATCCTTCTGTAGAACCACGTTTTAGTTCCTTCAAGCTTTTCTTTCATTTTTGATGATATTTTCCAGCATTCACTGCGATATTGAAGAACTGACATCACATAGCAATCCAGTACTCTCTTCTTTGTTTCTAGGGTAATTGTCCTGTTTCTTAATAATTTACTTAACTTCTGGAATGCTTCCTTTGCCATGCCAATTTGCCTTCGGATATGTGTGTCGCACTTTCCGTCTTCTGTTATAACATTTCCCGGGTATTTAAATTTTTGTACCTGCTTGATTTTAGTATCCCCGACCTGCGTTTGGAATATTGGGCTGCCGTTTTTGCTGATAACCATGCATTCAGTTTTCTTGCAGTTTATTTATAGTCCTTTCTTGTCACTCTTTTCAGCTACCTTCTTTAGGAGGTCTTGCCGTTTCATTTCTGTGTATGCTATCAGCACTGTATCATTTGCTTACCTTACGTTGTTTAAATTATGGCCACCGATGACGAATCCAGAGACCTCAAGATATTCTCGCTGTACAAGTTGAACAGATCCGGTGAAAAGACATCCTTTCCATCTTTGTATATCTGCTGAATTCGTTACTTGTCCATATACAACCGGTTTGCTGTCAGTAAAGATTCTTGATTACTCTCAAATTTTTCCAAAATATGTCAAGGCTGATGAGCATCTCCATCAATTCTTTGTGGCATCTTTTTCGCATAATCAATAAAGCACAGGTATGAGTCCTTCTTCATTTGTATTGCCCTTTCAGAGAGCATCCTAGTCATCAATATGGCGTTCCTTGTTCCAGTGTCTTTGACCAAACCGCACTGTTCTTGTCCTATCTCTGGACTGATTCTGCTTCTCGCTCTATTCATCTGGATTCAGACGATCAATTTCATTATATAGCTCGTTAAACTGATGGTTCTGTGGGGTTCGCACTCGTTTGCTCCTGGCTTCTTAGGTAGTGCTATAAAGATCGACTTGCTGAGGTCATACGTCAGCATACCCAATCTCTTAACCGCTGTTTCCAACGGAGCAGAGTCCGAATAATACTTATCAAGTGATTACTTTGTTTGAACAGTATTTTTCCATTAGAAAGCAATGCTTTATCAACACATAAAATTCAGATTTTTCCATTTTTTTGATAATTTGCAACAGTAGCTTTACTTAAATAACTTGAATTTGTAAACTAATAATCCAATTAGTTCCAAATCTTTTCATTTGCATTTGAAAGTGAGTACTTCATAATAATGATATGGATTTTTTATTAGTGTCAGGCCCGGCACTTATTGAGTGATGTGTTATGAGCAACTAGATATGAAGATAAGATACACAAAAAAAAAGAAAGAAAATGTAAAATTGCTAGCAGTTTTAGATAATTTTAGAACCAATGAAAATTCTCCTATGTACCATATCCCTTCAATAGCGAAGGTGATCATGGCTCTCCATAATTCCCCTTTATGGAGGTGTTTGTAAGGTTTACCCTTTTGCTGCCTCTCCTAATCCCTGTTTCACCAATTATTTACAAAAGCTCATTAGCTAGGTTACTGACTGTTTTACTGATCACCCATTTTCTTCAATATGCCCTGTGGGTATAAAAATTTCTAAGCCCTCTTTCTTCTATGTGTCCAATAAATTTAAAATGTCTCTTCATGATTCTAAGTATCGGTAATACGGAAGGAGCATTAAAATGCCGTAGTAATAGGTGAGACAATGAAAAGGGCATGGATGATCATGTATGCGTGGAAAAGGGTAGTCATCAGCCCCTGTAGAATGAAGTATAAAAATATTGGACAAGTAAGAAGACAGGAGGATTAGACCCCTGAAAGAATCAGCGAATATGCTAGGCTTTAGTGACATAAGCCGAGCATAGAGATAAATACAATATGGGAACCGCTAATAAATAAAGACAAACGGCAACAAATCTACAACCGCAGCATCAGCGATCAAAATACGGGCAGAAGAAGTCAAAATATGACTGCTAAGATTAAAGCTCTACGTTTACTACACTAATTTGACCTTCAGGGCAATAGCCTAGTGGGTAAAAACTGTTGGTTTGTGAAATTTTGAATTTCAATTTCTGGATCTAGCAGTGTGTACTTGAACGCAGTGCAAGCGGAAGAGCAATAACTAAACAATACTAAATAAATAACTAGACAATATCTTTTGAATGAAAACAGCCTATCATCGGTTATTAATTAAATGTTAATCTCATAATTCCCTCCAGATTAAACATATCGATATAAACCTGACTAATGCTGGAAGGCACAACGACCGAAACGTTGTGATAACAGCAACAAAGATAAGGACATTATAAATTTTGTATCTAATTGTTCTTTTGTGTTGCCTATTACTCTAAAAACTGTTCAGTCCATGATATTCTCAATATACTTCTGTAGAATCATATTTCTGCTGCTTGAAGCTAGCATTCGAAGCTATATAGAAGAACCAATATTACATGACAGTTCAGTACATTTTGTTACTAACGAGATTTTCCTGTATTTTAATACTTTGCTTAGCTTTTGAAAGGTAAAATTCCTAAACACCTTCAGTTTTTTGTCGTCACATTTTCCGTCCTTTGTTAAAACACTTCCGAGATATTTAAATGTTTGTACATGCTTTAAGTTGATGTCTCCAATGCATAGTTCCTCTGGCTGTTCCCCTTACTGACAACCATATTTCTGTCGTGATACAACTAATGTTTAATTTCCGTATCGGCTATCAACACTGTCTCATCTGTGTATCTTATACTATTAAGATTTTGTCAGGCAATTATAAAATCCTGGTAGGACTTGTAACTTTCTCAGGATCATATCATTGTAAAAATCTGGTAAGAAGACACAGTCTTGTCTTACACATCTTTTTATTTTTGTGTACTGTATTCCTTGTTCTATCTGTATGCAGAGTAGGGCAGTTTTAATTTTTACTTTCTTCAGGAAATTAACATTACCAGTAGTGTGACAGATGGAGTTTAATGTGATAAGTACGGAAACTAAAATATATATTCAAGGCTTTCATTAACTTTTGGTCATTGAATTTTTAATTCGTCTGAAAAAAGTACAGAAATACATAATTTTCCAGTTACAAACTGACTTAAAAAATTTACTATTTCTAAAATACATATAAATAAAGTTCATATATTTGTATTAGATACATTGAACGGAAAAAATGTTCAAACCAAAATTCTAATCATGTGTCACCACAAGCAAAACAGTATTTACATTATTCGACAATTACAAACTATTGAAATAATTGTAGAAGTTCACAAAAAAGGATATTCAATGAATTTGGTTTACATTACGATTCTTTCTTGATTCTTTTAACTACCATTATTCGTCAATGTTTATTAGTTTAAAAAGCAATGAATAGAACTAAAATAAAACCTAAACATGATTAAAGTGAGTTTACACAATTGTTGGTGTTTGAGAATTTACACTAAAAATACTAAACACTATTTACTTATTTGAGTGTTTATTTACAAGAAGTCATTTTATATTTACAACATTCTAAAAAACATACAGTTAGAATTAATGCCATTGATATTTACAAATTCATAAATAAATAAATGAGAAAATATTTTATTCGTAAATTATTAAACATTTACTAAATTATAAAAATAGGTGAATCAGCTATAAAGAAATCCATATTTATCATTTTATAAAGTTTGAGTCAGCAGGCAGTTAGCCAATATTTTTCCAGCTACTTGAATAACTAATATAATAAATAGTGTAAATAAACATTCAAATAAATAGTGTTCACGATTTTATTACCGTTTCTCAAGAACAAAGGAAATTTCCAAATTCACTTCTATATGTTTAGGTTTTTTTACTGTTCTAATCATAACTTTTATTCAATAAGCATTGTGTAGATATTTAAAAAAACGGTGTCATGGGAAAAAGTCATGTTGACAGTCTGATTTTTTTTATTGCGGACACGTATGTTCATGTTTGTCCAATGCTCTTTTATTTTTCAACATTTTTGTTCAGTAAATAAATACAATTCAAGTTTAAAGTCTTGTTTCTATTTGTATTCCCATCTGTGCTAGTTGTTTAACGACTATAATATAACTATCATAGAATTTCCATAAAAAAAACGGTAGAAATACGATAAAAGAAGAGACGAAAAAAATGTATAAAAAAAAAACAACAACAACTAATACTGCATACTTATAAGTTTAAGTAAACGTTATCATTACTTTTAATAGAAGAGGAAACCCGTGTAAAGGCTTCGATATTAGTTGCATTTTATTGATGTCGTCCTTCAGCGACATCAAATCGCAGTTTTAAGAGAGACAAAATGAAGAAGTAGGTTTATTGATTGCAAACGTCTTCTGGATATTTACGGCTCAAACAATAAATATGAATTGCTTATTAATATCAGATGAATCTATATAGCTTCATAACGATTAAGAACAAAAAAAAAGGTAAAAAAAACGTCTCTGATAACTAGACGAAACGAAAGTGACATTTGTTCTTTTTCCATTTTCTAGCGAGAAAATACTCTAAAATGACGCCATTAAAAAATCAATATCGTCGATCTTCTTCAGTGTAATAATGGCTGACGGCCAGGTCGGGACATCGATAACCATTCCGTATAAATGTGAAACGCTACTTATCTCAAGTTGGGTTTAATAAAAACACGCATTATTCTATCACAGTTGAAAATGAAAGAGCAAAAAACTGACCTGTTGAGTATGATATATTGTTGATTATTCACACGATTTGCGGTTAGTTTAATGGTTAGCTCTCAGAAATCAAAATTATCAAACCGGGTTCGAATTCCGTACAAATACAACCTGCAAAAGTATGAATTCATAATTTCTAACGCCCCGTCACTGTATCGGCTTTTATAGGGTTAGATATCCGTGTTGACTGCAGCTTTCTTTGTTTACGTTTGTTACAATACTACGAAAAAGAAAACTAAATTCAAAGCAGACTGAGGATGGATGAGCTACATCAGAAAGTCATGTCTTAAACACTCCACTGTTACTATGGCTCCAGTACGTGCGGGGCTTCTTACGGGCCCAATGGATGAAGACTTGTATTGTGACATATTTTGAATAATCTAAAACATAACATGACGCAAACAGTTACTAGTTGAATACCCGAAATAAAAACTTAGGGAGTTGAGTTACTAAAAAGAATTAACTGACATATCCGGAAAAAACCCCCCCAAAAAACAAAGCAATCTATCTTGGTGGGCTAAAAGGATTCGGTTCAATATTACAAAATATATCACCTGAAAAAAGCCGGAGCATAAGACCGAAACCTCGTGAATATGACAATAGAGATGAGGACAAAGACTCGAATTATGTAAATAGTTAACCGACCATATTTAGCTTCCTCAAGTTTTGGTTGTTTATTTTTTTTTAACATCTCACTAACAATAGATTAGATTGCGGAGATTGGATAAAAAAGGCGATGTGGAATTAAAACAATCTATCCTCGTGAGCTAAAAGGGTTCAGTTCGAAATTCCAAATTATATCGTTTGAAGAAGGACGAAACGTACAACGACCAAAACTTAAGGAATATGGCAATACATATAAGGACAACAGATCGAATAATGTAAATAGTCTAAATAGTTGAGCGACCAAATACAGCTTCCTCACGTTTTTGTTGTTGTTTTGTTTTTTAGACATCCGATATTAACAAATTAGTAGTTTCATTAAGAATGGCAACGTACAGCATGTTCCTGGGCGCAAATGCTTTATAAAAAACTCATCACATGTGATTATCAATATTAAACCAGTTTGTGATATAGTATATTTCTCATCAGTGTCAGTTGTCATATTTCAAACTCTTATCCAGTCATCAGAATACAAATTTTCAAAGCTACTGGCCTTTTGTCTGCCAAAACGAAGATGTGTAACTGTCAATATAGAAAGAATTTTAACGAGGTAGACAAAATCAAATGAGCAAAAGATAGTGAAGACTTGCTCAGCTTTATTCAGACTAACGTAAGATTTATATCTCATTGCCTTTCTTGATAAATTACGTTTTTTTTTATTGGTTATTTACACTCAGTATCTACCCCAGATTCTAAGTTGGGTAAATAGAGCGGATTTGTCGAATATTGATTCTGAATACGTTTATTTGTTTACATTTTTTATGGCTTAAATCGTCCGAATGAAGACATCATATATATATATATATATATATATATATATATATATATATTGTATCTCCCAGAACCATACACCTAAAATTGTTTCTAGTCGACGAAGAAATAACAGACTAACATTAAAGAGAGCTATTCACTAGACCGAAAAGTAATTATGAATGACAGGAAAAAAGGTGACCGTCGCAACAAAAACAAGGACATCATCATTCAAGTGATAAAGAAATTATTAAATGTCACTGACAGTTGAATCTGAAAGTTGAATCTGAATTAAAACATACACACACATATATATATATATATATATATCTATATATATATATATATATATATATATAGAGAGAGAGAGAGAGAGAGAAAGAAAGAGAAAGAGAGAGAGGGAAAGAGTGTGTGTGATTACAAAATTATATATATATATGCGTGTGTGTGTGATTACACAATTCTTTATATGCTTATATATTTACACAATTAAATATTTATGTGTGTGTAATGTATATATATATATTCATATATATATCTGTGTGTACTATATATATGTGTGTGTATTTTTGTACATATATATATATAAATATATAGGTATTTGCGCGTTTATTATATATGTGTGTGTCTAATATATATGGGCGTGATTGCTATATATATATGTGTGTGTGTGTATGTACTCTATATGTGTGTGTATAGACGTGTGTATACGACATAGATATATATTTGAAAAAGACAAAAAGCAAACATTGTGTGGATTTTTCATAATATTTTTGTATATTTCATTACAGATATTTCGTGTCTTGTGATTATCTTCAGTTGAAGAATCTTGTGTCGCACATATATATTTCTTTTACTTATGCTAAACCTTTTATAAAGCAATAGCCTTTTAAGTGTAGCAATGGTGATTCGGCATTTGAATCCGTCTTGAACTGGTCTAAAATGTTCTTCTGGTTCAGAGGTAATAAAATAATCAAGCTTCGTACGAGAAAGAAAAGGGAGGAAGATGATTTTGTTCTTGTTATATACCCTATATATTTTGTGGTGTCTTCCTTCCTCCATCCTTGTATATTGTGTGTTTTATTTTACGTATTTGTTTCTTCTTTGTGTATGTGAATGTGTATGTATGTCTGTGCTTTTTTCCAGTGTATGCGTGTAAAAGTGCCTATGCCCGTCTGTGCTTCTGGAAATAAATGTGTGTATATGAGCAGATTGTATGAGTGTTTGAGTAGTCCATCTAGTGTGTTTATTTTTGCCATTATGCGTATATATTCGTTCTCCCTAAATATATATTATATGATTAAAAGCAAACTGATAATATATATATATATATATATATATATATATATATATACAATACCGGTCATAATTATTAGGCGACCCCAGTTTTTTAAAAGAAATGATGCATTTCATATTATTTTTAGTATTTATTGCAAAGTGGATAATTCTAAATGAAAATAGAATGGTTCTTTTGTTATTGAAAAAGAAAAACTTAAAAATTTTACAAGGTAAGGAAGCAAAGATGAAATCATGCGAATCACCCTAAATGTTCTTCATTCTTTCATTGATGAAACTGCAATATAGGAAATTATTAAATATTTATAAATTCTTTTGATGCACATGTTATTGTGCAGTATTAACAAAAGTAACATTCTATTTTCATTTTCCAATTAATTAGTTGGCAATAAATATTAAAAATATTATGAATACATTATTTAAAAAAAAAACTAGTAATAATTATGGCCGGTAGTATATATATATATATATATATATATATATTATTAAATTTGTTCTTTATTTAAAATTAATATAGTTTACATTGCGACACGGAAATTTCTATGTTTCGAGAATTTTAGCTCGTCATCAGGCAATGTTAACTCATTGTTGTGGAAATGATATATATGTGTGTGTGTGTGTGTGTGTGTCGATGTGTGTGTGTATGTGTGTGTGTTTACTGTGCATAGTAAGTTTGTGTGTGTATGTGTGTTTAGTCAGACCAGTGTTTTTGTTTTTGCCAATATGTGCATGTATATTTTCGTTCTCCAGACGTATAGATTGCATTACTACAAGGAACATATATATATATATCATCAGTAGAAAAGCCTGTTTTGCTGTATCACAGCTCTTCAGTGTGACTTAGTTAACCATGCGCTTTAAGGTGGGACTCAAACCCGACTGATTTGACAGCATTTGGATATTCGCCCACCAAGCCATTTGCACCCGTAAGAGAAGGCCGATTTCATAGAGAGTAATGTTTTAACGAATGTAAATAACGCTAGCCGTGAGAGTGTTCTGTGATGTAACCGCTTCGAATGGGCGTTCTACACTGTAACTAGAAAACTTAGCGTAAAGCCGTAAATAACTGCTGCTTATGAAATTTTCCTCTCTCTCTAGTGCTCAATCAGCAAGCGACACCATATATATATATATATATATATATATATTGATGCATGTTTCATTAAATAATATGGACAAGTTTTGTCTATTTTACGTAAATTTTTTCATATCGTCTGATAAGCTTAATAACATTATCGTTAAAAGAAAATAGAAAATAACAATCTTGATACATATTTTTAATCCTTTCTGAGCTTTCGGCTTACATCAGCTATTATCAAAGATGACAATTATATTAAGTGTATTGAACAGTTCGGGGATGAACATAAGTGGTAGACTATTTTGTTTGCATGGAAGATTTACAAAGCAACGACGGACACGTGTGTACGGTACACTGGAAGCGAAAATCGCACTATAGCTTATGACGTCACACATGAAAAGCCATTGCGATAACCAATCGTTTCTGTTATCTGTTATCTGTTATAGGTATTTAAGAATGTTTGTGGTGATTTCATAGTTTTTTTTGTTTTGTTTTTTTTTCTTCAGGTTAGTTTTTAACTGTTGTATGTATATGGCTTCGAGAATTTTTAGTTTTTGTTTATTGTTTTCATGTTTAAGGATGGTTGTGTTTTCGACGAAGATTTCGTGGAATTGTGTATGTGGCCTGGCATGTTGTCTAAAGATGTTAGATGTATCGTTTAAATGCAGTGAGAGCGAGTTCGTGGTGAGACCAACATAAATATTATTTAATCCGTTGGAGATACAACTTTCCAAAGGGTACTTGAAATTGTAAACTGTGTATGTTTTTTCCAAATCGCTAATCCGGAAAAAAGAGTCATTACGAATAAATTAGTTGGATATACGAGATTTAGAGCAATATATGATTAATATAATTTTTTTGCTAAGATCTGTTGTAGTTTAGAAAGCTATTATTAATAAGAGTTTGTTTTATATTCTTTAGTTCACTGAAAAAATGTGTTTTTTGGATGAATTAGTTTTTACACGATGTATTAGTTTTTTTATAATTGCTATTTTGCAGTAATATGTGCACCCACTCTTGTAGTTAAGAGTACATGAACTTATGCTTTTTGGTTTTTTGTATGGTGAAGTAGTAAATTTATTATTATTTGTGTTTATCATTATGTCGAAGAAGGGAAATTTGCTTTTATCATCTAGTTCATACGTGAATTTAAGGACATAATTATTTTGGAAATGTTTTTGAAGTTGAAGTATTTCATCTGTATATAAGGATCAACATAACTTAGGCAGATGGATGTTTTTTTTTACTATTTTCGAGGTTTGACATGTAAAAATTGCTAAATGTCGGACCCAGTACTGAACCAATTGAAACACCATCACCTTGTCGATATATATCATTATTATTATTATTATGATCTAAGAAAGGGACTTCAGTAGTACAAGCTAATAGTAGTTTCCGTCATACGTTAGGATTAATTTTAAGTGGGGATAAAGGTAAGTTACTGTATATATTTCTTATAATTATATCAATAGTTTCACTAACCGGGACATTGGCAAAAAGTTTTCAACATCGAGTGAAGCTATGATTTCATTGTTGGGTTTTTCACTTTTTAAGATTTGGATTACTTCTAATGTTGACTTAACACTATATTTAATAGGAAGGTATGGAGTAATGAGTTATGCGCGTTGTGGTGCAGTGGCTATCGGCTCGGAACGAGAAATCATGGAGACGAGTTCGAATTCCAGTTGAATATTTTGCATTCACTTACGCACAAATACCCTTGGGAAAGGTATTAATCCGTCTCTTCCCTCCAGTTATGGGTTAAATAACAGGACAGATTGGGTTCTATAGCCTTGGCTGGCAACCAGTCTACCGCAGAAAGCAATGGCAAGCTACTGCGGGATAATCTTCTGCCCAGTCAGTCATGTCTCTTCCGAGACATGATCGCCCAAGCGTGTTTCACGTATGGCACTTAACTGAATGTATTTTGTTAGCTGATATACCGGAGTTGGAATTTGCGATATCATATGACGGAGAGGATAGTTAGATTTATGTGTTTTTATAGTGCCGTATATGTAACCGAATCTATAATCTCTAACACTGTTAGAGAGTTTTAAAGAGTTTTGTTCAGCGTTATTAGCATTAATGAGTTTTGATTTTAATAAAATTAATAAGCTTTATTTTAGTTGGTTACAATTAATAAGCTTTGGTTTTAGTTGTCGGGTTTGCATTAATAAGCTTTGATTTTAGTTGGTTGGTCGGGTTCTTGTTGAGTATTTTAAACTTTATGTGGTCATGAATTATAGTCAAGTCTTTTGTTGTAATCCAATTTGTTTAAGATGACAAAAATGTTGGTCTTATCGGCTTTTTTACAATTATGTCGGGATGGTTGCGGAGTTCTTGTGCTGCAATTTTTAGTTGTTTAGAGAGTAGTTTTGAGGAGTTACTGCTTTTATCATGCCAGTCCTTGAATGCTTCGGCCTTAAGTACGTCTTTAAATTCTGGTGTTGTTTCTATTAGTTTTTTTTTTATCCTGGAGTTTAACAGTGTTTGTTATAACATCTCAATTTCTGTTTTTTAAAAAGTCGATTGTACTTACGGTATACGTGACAGTTAGGTCCAGGTTTAAGTAGTTTTTGTTTTTGGTGCTTAGTTCATAGTTGTAATGGTTGATGAATTTATCACTTTTGTTCGTAAGAGTGATATTACCTTTGTATAACGTATTCAGATTCTTTTATAATTTTAAGCCGGTGTTGTGCTTCAGATTTATTGATAATTTCCGTGAATCTACGTGTAATTTCCTCCAGTTGGTCAGGGGTAGTTATATCTTTCAGTTTATGGTAGATGTTCTGTTTGTTGCTGTTAAGGATATTCAAGCTTTCTTTGGCTATTTCAATTTGCCTTCTCACAAGGCTACACTATAATTCTACGTGTTGATAGTTTGTTGGGATGCTGGATCATGTAATTTAAATTTTGTGTATTTAGGCAACACCCCCCCCCATATATATATATATATATATATATATATATATATCCACTTTGAATGATTCGTGTTTATGCTTATGGGGTCATGATTCATTTATTGTTGATTTTAATTTGTCTATTCGGCTTTAAAGATAAAAGTAATCGTCTGTTTGATATATAGGGATAATTTTAAAATAGGTCTTGTTTCATTTGTGTATGTGCTGTGACACAAATAGTTTAGCAATTTGAGTTAGCGCTGTTGCTTAGCAATTGAGTGATACTTATGTAAGATTTGTTGTATTTTGTGCTCCTGAGTGCATAAACTTTATTTTTGGAGTTACAGTTTTTCTTTATTCTGAATTAGCTTTATAACCCAGCGTTGCTGGGGCATTTTTAGTGGTTATGTTGAACTGATAAGGTTAGTGATTATTTAAAAATCTCCAGTATGCGGTTACCGTGAAGCATAAGTTAAAATCATGCGAAGTTAGTATTGGTTTATGTTGTATTTGTAAAACGGGATTCATGCTTAGTCAATTTTGCCAATAAACGAGAATAAACAGGAATGATGTATATACAATTGGAAGAAGGGGCGGGCGCTACGGGAGCCTATAATGCGATACGATGACGTTGTGACGCAGAAGAGGTGGATGCATTGTCCCTGTAAAGTTTGAGGGGTTGGCACCTTATAGAAAACGTGAAATTGTTATGGCATATGATGAAGTAGAAGTTGTAAAAAGACCCGATTTTTATTGGAATACAAGTAAGCGTTTCGAAGACGTAGACGATCGCAAAAAGCAACATTTTTCATTAATACTGCCGCAAAAAGCAACAGTTTCCATTAATTTTTATCAATTGAAATGTTTGTTCATATATCAAGGCATCGGAACTTGATTTACTAGTGAATAGATTTTGGTTGAGTTTGAGTAAAGGGTTTTGGAGAAATGCATAAAAGACCACCCGAAATTATATTTGTCTTTGATTTTTTCACGAATCCTGTACATTAAATTGAAATTTTCTTTTATGTACAGCAAACATTCTGACCTTGATATACAAGATTATGGCTGAATTTGCATTAGGCGTCTTGGAGAAAAAATACTTTGTAATTCTAAGCGTTTCGGTAATTTCTGCCGTATCTGCGAATCGATTCAAAACATTTTTGCGTATATCAAGTGTTCATATCATGATCGACAAGTGACCCAATTTTGGCTGAAACAAAACCAAGGCTTTCGGAGGAGCATGGTTCGTTATATTGAAGAGACACAAAAACGCGCGTGCGCGCACAGAGAGAGAGACAGAGAGAGAGAAACGGGGGAAAAGAGAGAGAGAGAAGAATAAACGTGAAATGATTAAAAATAGAAGATTAACAATAACGGAAAAAGGAAAAGTAGAATAGTCAAGATTTACGGTTTGTCAACCCATTATGGGTTATTTAAAGACGAAACATATTTTGCAGCTGAATATTAAAATTCGAAACATATAGCTGAATATTGCATTAACATTTTTAAATAGCAATGATTTGTCCACATGCCAGACCTATTATTTAACCCATATCTGGAAGAGAAAACTGATTCGTATCAGTTCCAATGGTATTTGCACGTAAGTGAATGTTTTTCCGAGTTTTCATTAAAATACTTTATCCATTATAACATTCGCATATGTGAAAACGAAAATTGTAAAATGTAAAATGCAAGAAAATAAAAAACAACAAAGAATACGGAAGAATAAAACGAAAGAAAAAGGGAAAATGATTAAAGGAAAGTAGATTGCAAGAAAAGGAGGAGAGAAACAAGTAAAAGAGAAAAGATCTGTTGCAATTCGTGTTTTCAATAGTTGATGTTTTAGTCAACATAAAAGCCAGAACTTTGAGTGATATTTTTCAAAGCCGACAAAACAATCTATTTATCTTCCACATATTGTCGAACGTCCGTTCCGTCTAAGCCAATTTTTGTATATATATTTATATATATATATATATATATATATATATATAACGTATGTGGAAATGCAGAGGAGGCATAACAAAAAAGAGAAAAGGAGAAGGTATTTGAAAAAAAGACCCAACAATAATAGAAAGATCTCAAACATTAAAAAGAGCTCGAGCGAATGAAAAACGCTTCAAGCGTTCACTGAATGAAGTAAGATGAATGAAGTTTAAAAGGGAAGGACTTGAGGCTGAGGACATGAAAGAGTTGTAAAATAAAGATGTCAATAACAAGAAAACGTTAGTTAGAGTGAGACAATCAAAAGAATTGACAAAATCATTTGCCAAGATACAACGTCAATATGCTTTCAGATATTGCTCACGTACGCGCACATCGGCAGACAATAAAAAAAGCTTTTGACGCCCGTCAGTACAAGAAGAATCGGCGATCACTTACACAATATAACTGAAATCTGTTAATGCACCTATCTCAGCCAGTTTATTATCTATCTATCTATCTATCTATCTATCTATCTATCTATCTATCTATCTATCTATCTATGCCCGATCTAGCCATGTTATCTATCTATCTATCTATCTATCTATCTATCTATCTATCTATCTATCTATCTATGCCCCGATCTCAGCCAGTTTATATCTATCTATCTATCTATCTATCTATCTATCTATCTATCTATCTATCTATCTCAGCCAGATTTATATCTATCTATCTATCTATCTATCTATCTATCTATCTATCTATCTATCTATCTATCTATGCCCCGATCTCAGCCAGTTTATATCTATCTATCTATCTATCTATCTATCTATCTATCTATCTATGCCCCGATCTCAGCTAGTTTATATCTATCTATCTATCTATCTATCTATCTATCTATCTATCTATCTATCTATCTATTTAAGTATCTTAAATGTCTTTTAAAAGAGAAAGAAAAAAAAAGAAACACCTGAATGCAGAGTTGCATCGGATTAGCGAATGTTGCCCTCTCGAAGATAAGCAATGTATTCAGAAAGAGGAAACACACGTTAGAAACAAAAAAAAAAAAAGAATGCTGAACTGTTAATCATATTGGTGTTCTGCTATGGTGATTTCCTAAACACAGCATATATGCGTCAAATGGCCGAAATATGGGATACCCAGTGAGGATCAAACTCACTACTCAATTGTAATGATTCGAGCGAGACAAGCTTACTAACCATTTAAACACGTCGAGGTGCCCAGGGGTTCTTATATGGTAGTGAATGAAGATGAAGACGAGACCTGAGATAACAGAAATGTGGTTCGCCAGAATTATTAAAATAAAATGGCCTGAGCATGTGAGCAGTGTAGACTTAAAAATGCACATAATGAGGAAAGAGGGCTTAGAAAATTTGGCAAACATCGGGAATATACTGAAAATATATATGAATTTTTATTTGTTTAGCATTATTATTTTTTTGTAAATATGCCTGGTTATATATATATATATATATATATGTCACAACAAGGCATTAAATCACAAATATGACCGAAAACAAAGACTTAATTAATTTGTTATTAAGCCTTTCCAACAAAAAGAAAAAAAATGTTAGCGTGCTGGGAAAACTGAATAAGAAATTTATTAAAACTTCTTGTTTGACCGTATTTAATGAAGCACACACACACACACACACACACACACACACACACAGAGAGAGAGAGATATATATATATGTATATATATTCAAAAGTAAAGGATAAGCATCTAATTACTTTTTCTTGTTTTTTCTTTTCCGGACGTAAAAAATATAAAACTAAAACCAAGATTCAACTAATTATCTACTAAAAAAATCAAACCTTATAGTCACCACAAAAACTCACCTTCAAGATACACTTCTACAAAATACATCTACATGTCTATCAAGGAAACTCATTTATGACACTTTTAAAGACATCCAGAAAATTACAAAACTCCGTCCGCAAAATACACATGTAAAAAAAGACTAAAATTAATAGAAGCGCTGTATATTTTAACGTACGTATATGTACGCTAAAATATATAAGAACGGTAAATCCAACATTCAAGGTAATCAAATATATACACAGAAAGAATGTGCTGAACGTGTTTGGGAAAAAATATTATAAACATGTAAACATATCACTCGGGAAGTATATATAAAAATTTACACATTCAGTTAAAAAGAGAAAAATAATCCATCATAATATCTAATAGAGTAGCCGAAAGTACTCGGATACACAAAACATTTGGATAATTCTTACATCCTTCATAACTAGAAAATAAAATACATATACGGACACAAGACAAACAAAAAGCCTAATCGTAGCACCTTTTCAGTTGTGTTTAATGACACACACACACACACACACACACACACACACACACACACACACATATATATATATATATATATATATATATATATATATAAGTACAAAGTGTTTCTTTCCATAACAGAGCAGATTCATGGCAACTTCGTTTCGTGAGAACACCGCGATGATATTCTCACGAAACTTCGAAGTCAGAATGAATTTTCTCTGTTAAAGACACACACTCTTTGTTTTTTCACTGCTCTGTCTACACCTCGACATTGAGCACTTTACGATAAAAACCTACATGCCAAAATATATTTTATCGGTAAAACCGCTCAAAGACAAAAGCCTTGGCGTTAAACATTATCACAATTAAACACTATATATATATATATATATATATATATATATATATATATATATATATATAGTGGCTAGACCAGTAAACAGTTATTTAAAAATTTCACAGTTCACAATCAAAAGAACTGAATATGCAGAGCCAACAATATATTAAAGAATGAAATGTTCCCCACTTACTTGCTGCTCAGGTTTCAACAAATATCGTCAGGACAAACCGCATATCGAGTGCTGGAATTCCGGCTAAAGAGAAGGGGACGAGCAAGAATGAGGGTAAACGAACGTGAAGTGTTCGTGAGTGTGTGTGTGTTCTGGTGGTGGTGGTGGTGGTGGTGGTGGTGTAAGAATCATGCACCCTGTGCCGGGTTTGTACGGGCTCCGAGTTTTTTTTGTTATTTTTTGCCATCCCTGCATCCTGTCATTAACTCAGACCTCTCATTTAATAATTTCTCCTGCTCTGAGTATCTAACAGCTTCTCCTCGTGGAAACAACCTGCAAATTTATTTCCAATGTTGTAAGGCCGGATTTTCTTTAATATAACTCATTTTGGTTAACTAACTTTCTCCTTGTCTTGTTAGAACCTTTTCGACTGAGAAGTGAATTAGATCCTCACTGGGTATCCCATAGTTTCGGCCTTCTGCCACATCTAATTGGTGCTTAGAAAATGATCTTTATTAAGGCAGAGATTGGTTCTTATTCATTGATGAGACTGATATGGTTGAAACCTGGAAGGCAAGTATGTGATCAACATTTTGTTCTTTAGTATATATATATATATATATATATATATATATATATATATATATATATATATATATAATCAATTATTACATTCGAACATGTACAAACTACTACAAAATTGTACATTTTGTTTCGAAATTGAGAGAACAATGTCTCGTGAAGCAGTTGATAATAATAATAATAATAATAATAATAATAATAATAATAATAATATATATATATATATATATATATATATATATATATATATATATATCCAAATGAAGAGAACCAACAATTTTACTTTATTTTTTTATAAAAGTGCTCACTACAAGAAATATTGTAGAGCATAATATAATCATATTATTGAATATGTTTTAATCAAAAAATATATTTAATCATATGATCACACGCACGCACACACACACACACACACACACACACACACACACACACACATATATATATATGTACATTGATATGTGCATGTGTGGGTATGCGCGCGCGTGTGTGTGTTAGTATGCATGTTCATTAGAAGGTATGCAACTGACACCTTTATTTCATAAACTTTACTCCCAATATCTTCTTTTGCATAATGATAGAAATACAATGATGATGTTTTAACAAGTGTTTTTTTAACCCTTTCACTTGATTGAAGAGTGAAATCCCATTTTTTATGCAGTGTAGATTTCAGAACAAATGCTAAGGCCATCTCAGAAAGTTTTACGGCACGTTATTCAAGTTGAACTAATTATCTTAGCCCAGGGGATTTCAATATGTAATGTCTTTTTGTCTTCTAATCCAGTAACCAGGGCAAAATCATTTGAAGCTGTTTAAATCTTTCAGTTGGGTGATAATATTATGGAAATTGGGGAGTGATGGAATCTGTGCACTCGAAAAGATGGAGTGAAAACAAAAGAATATCTGGAAAAATAAAAAAAATGTGCCGAAAAAAATTGAGAAAAATGTGCTATGAAGAAAATTAATAGAAAGAGAAAATAAATGATGACCAGAAAGAAGCGTTAAAAAAAAAAGAAAATGTGAAATAAATATAAATAAAAATGTTTGATCGTGATGTATTGGTCTCTGTCATGGAATAGATAAATCCGACGACAGTGTGTTCAGTCCTCACTCAGTGATAGTCACGTATACTTTTGTCAGGGTAAGCTCAATAGATTCGTAGCACGAGGGTATGGATTTGAATTTTTCTTGCAGTAGAGAGATTACAGAATATAAATTTTAATACGTAAAAAAATAAAAAAATAAAAAATTATAATGCATTATCTTTCAACATTCTGTTATATATATATATATTCAGAATTTGATTATACGTAAGGCGTCTTACAGTATAAGAAATGTACAGAGAAAGCAAGATAACCAGTGTCCTGGGTTTGATGATAAACTATATCCGGGAATAAGTTCTCTGATCCGACGAGGGTAAAGAGCGGGAATTGCCTCTTAGTTTCTGTTGTTCTCGAGTTGATATTACCTTTTAGGGATTTTGCAGAGTATAGAACACCAATTCATTTCAATTTAACAACCAAAATTATATTTAAATGACAGGCACCGCATTGGCGACAAAAATGGCACCGGCATAAGCAACACTCACATACCATATCTAGGAAAACTACTCACGCTACAATATCTAAAAACACCCAAAGAGGACACAAATATTGGGAAGACATAAAAACAGAATTCCCTAAATCATTGAAAAGATATCTAGATGATTGTTTTATCTTTTGGAGAGCAACATAGGGAGATAAAAGTAAACTACACAGTCTACTCTAAAAATTGCAACCCAAAATTAAGTCCACTCTAGAATATAACTATAATGAATTGCCATTCCTAGACATACTCATAAAAAAATACAATTACATCATCACAGACATTTACCATAAACCCACAGACACCCAACAATAGTTTCATTTTGAGAATCACTACTCTAAAAGTTGTCTAAAATCCATCCTTACTCCTTAGCATGACAAATTTGCACAATAGTAGCTACCAAAACCCTTTGTAAAATACCCCCAAGGAAACTACAAAAACACTACAAATAAGAAAATAGCCCATTCTCCTAATAAACAAGGGTTTCCAACTGACAGAAGAAATATCATTAGTATATCTCCAGAATAAAAAAAACATGTAAAAGAAGAAAACATTCACGCATACCTCTCCACAACCAACAAAAGCAACCCAGAATTATTAACAAAGATAAAAAGATACATATTAATTGAAAATGATAAAATAAACCTTAAAGACAACTAAAATAATTAAAAACAAACGCCAAACCCAAAATTTCAACACATACTAATCTCATCAATATTCCTGCAACATACAACACAGTCTGTGTGGTCACAAAATGCAACAAAAATATCTGAGGTATGCAACATAATAACAGAAGGAAACCACTTTAAGTTTGAATAACATCTACATTCGAAATAAAAAGTAAATCTGATCTGCGACTCTAAAAACGTAATTTACGCTATAAAATGTGATAAATGCGCAAAAATATACGTGGGGACGATACAAGGCCTGAACAGAAGTAACATTAAACTAGCCAATAACAGAGAATTGTACGTTTACTAGCACTTACATTAATGTAGTGGCAGGAAATTTAGAATAATGCCTATCAACTAAAATGCAGATTATGACACGCTCATGATTCCAGAATAAATATTTATGAAAAAATACAAATCTTCCCTGAAGAAAACAACATGAAAACCAAAGACGCACACCCAAACACACTAAATTCCAATGTGTTAAAAAATAAAATTAGTGAACCATTGTAATTATCCATATATTATTGGAAATTAAAAACAACGGTAAGAACCCAATGATTACCTGAAATATCGTAGCTAAATCCAAACATTACAATGGAAAAGAAGACAAATTTAATCTATGCCTTTTAGAAAAACTGGTCATTTTAAACCATATCAAGAATCCAAGTTTGATTAATAAGAAAAGTGATTTAATGAACACATGCTGTCATAGAAAAATAAATACTTACTTAAATTCTTATATCAGATTAATATAGATCCTTCTTTACTCTTCCTTTCTTATTTTCTTTCTTTTTTTCTCCTGCAATAATATTTTAACAATTATGAATCAAACCCTTTTTATTTTTGCTCCGTACATTTTTAATTCTTAATCTTAAATTTTATCTCTTAATTTTTCATTTCATTTTAATTTTATTTTATCTTTATTTTTTATTTAAAATTTAAAATTTTTATATACATGTAATATTTGAATATTCAAATTTTTAAGGCTCATGCTTTACGGCCCTTTGATTTCTTCTTCCTGCATTTTATTATTATTTTTTAAAATTTTTTTTAATTCCAAATTTTAAATTTAGATTTAAAATTTTTATACACATGTAACAGTAGAATATTTAAATTTTTAATATTGTTATTAAAAAAAGTAGGGACTTAACTTTTAAGATTTAATTCCCTTGTACATCGAGTGAACTTAAATTATATATATTATGTATATAATAACATTTGTTTTTTTTTTAAATTAATATAGTATACTTTGCGACACGGAAAGTTCTGTTTCGAAATTTTTACCTCGTCATCAGGCAATGTTAGATCTTTGTTGTGAAAATGATTTTGATTAGAATATAAGAAACAATACGTTTGTTATTTATGGATGTGGAAAGACAAAAAATACGTGTGTGTTCAATTTAACTAATTAGAATAAAGATCCACTTTAAATTTGAAAAAAGTTTATATTTTTGGAGAACACATGATTTCTTCTTTCAAACTTAACGGCAGTCGATCAAAACCCCGTCCAGACTCTATTTCCGTTTATGTATCCATTGTGGTTACAAAATTATTCTCTGAGTTTGTGTCTCATTATTTTCTTAAAAAAAAAAGAAAAAGAAAGAAAACATTTTATATTTTGATGTAACTTAAAGGGACTTTTGAGTGTAATTATAATATTTTATTTTGATTCCGAATGCATTTTATTGTAATTGTTCCTAAAACTGTAAATTTGCAACGAAAAAAAAATTTATTAAAAATTTTAAAATTCGTTTTATTATTTTTATAAAATCGATTATATTATTATTATATTCTAATAAATTCTTAATATCATAATACAATATTTAAATATCTATTTAATTATTAAAAATTTTAAAATTCGTTTTATTATTTTTATAAAATCGATTATATTATTATTATATTCTAATAAATTCTTAATATCATAATACAATATTTAAATATCTATTTAATTATTAAAAATTTTAAAATTCGTTTTATTATTTTTATAAAATGTATTATATTATTATTATATTCTAATATTTAAATATCTGTTTAATTATTAAGAATTTTAAAATTCACTTTATTATTTTTTTAAAATGTATTATATTATTATTATATTCTAATACAATTCTTAATATTATAATACAATTTATTAAAAATATCTATTTATTTATTAAAAATTTAAATAGCAATTTAACTCTTTCAATTTCTATTTCATTATTATTCTTTTGTAATATAAAAGAAATAATTAAATAGAGGTAAATTAATAAACATTTTTATTTTTTATTTTTATTTTTTACGAAGAATCTTTTTAACCATCTTAGAAGATGGTGAAAATTTTGCAATGATTACATATGACATTTATTTCATTACATTTATTTAAAAGATTTTTATTCTTAATAAATTTAATAACGTATAGTTTTTCAAATAGACACAATGGCATGGGTCATTTAAATATATATATAGCGAAAATAATTTGTCACTTTGACTGAGCAGGTTCTTGCCGACTTCGAAGTTTCGTGTGGACACTGTTATGATGACCTCATTCATCTTGTTTGGGTGTCTTGCTGTTGAGTCCCGGCTATTTTTCTTATTTTCGGAAACTAGGTGTCATTTGATATTTTGTGGGATCGGTCTCGTTTCTTGCTGGTCTGTTTTCTTTTTGTTTTCTTTTAATTTTTATTTTATTGTGCAGTTTTTATTTTCTTTTTCATGCTTTTTTATTTCTTTTTTAATGTATGCGTGAGTGGATATCCGCTTAAATCTTTTAAATCGGATAGGTATCCGTTTCATTGCAGTTTTTAGTTGGTTAGTTCTTGTCATTTAAGTTTATTTCTTTTTTGTATTGACCTCTTTTATTGGTTTGATCTTTTCTCTTATCGTGTTGGTTTCTTTGACAGCTTAAAATTTTCTTTCTTAAGGTGTTTTTGTGTGTATTTATATTGTGGGATTTTTCCGTTGAGTGGTAGTTATATTATTTTCCGTATTTTGTCGTGATTGAGTGTTTATATATATATATATATATATATACGAGAAAAAATCGCAAGATCGCCAAGACCGCCAAGATATATATATATATATATATATATATATATATATATATATATATATATATGACGAGCCGTTGTGCGAAACCGCGGTAGGTCTTGGCGATCTTGCGATTTTTTCTCGTGTGTTTTTGCTCTACGTCACTGCCTCTTGGTTAATCCTTTTTGGTTAGTTTTGTATCGAGCACTTTTCTTTCTTTGTGGTTCGTTCCGTTTGAGGGTTTTTTTTCTTTGCTGTGAAGTACTGTATGTATTGTCGGTGCTCCGCAGTTTTCTTTTTTTTCCCTCATTGTCCAAAGCTTTATAGCGGCGGACAATAACGGACTTAGATTCTGCCGGTTATTCGTGGTCCTAAAGGATTACTTGTGTAAGATTTTAAGATTTGGATACGTACAGAGTCGATTTTATTATTATATATATATATATATATATATATATTTGTATGTTTTCTTTTCGTTGATAGTTATTGTTACTTGTGAAGCAAAGTAGATGTTTGTTCATATGTCTACATTTTTCCATTATCTCGTTTCTTTTATTTTTTATTTTATTTTGGTTTTCAAAACTGATCTCTTTTATGCATAATTTGCAGTTTTGCTATTGTTACTCTGTGGCGGTACTGTTTTAATATTTCCCTTTTAATTTTTGTGGTGAAGTAATTTTATTTCTATATGTATTTGGATTTGCATTATAATGGTGTATTCGCGAAACTTTTAAGTTGGCATGAACATCCTCATTAAAGTGACAAATTCGTTTGACGAAAACTATCAACACTCTATCTCCACTCCGATATAGAGCGCATTACGATAAAAAAAACCTGCTTGCCAAAATACAGTTTATCAATAAAACTATCTAAAAAAAACAATCTTAGAACCAAGCATTATCAGAGCTAAATACCACACACACACACACACACACACACACACACACACACACACACACACACACACACACACACACATTTTAGAATTCTTTTATAATTGTTAATACAGTTTATCTAAATAACTTACTATTAAATTTTGCAGTCTATGTAAAACAATTCTTTCCTACTATTAACCTCACATTATTTAATAATGAAAATAAAGTATTGAAAGATTTTTAAAATGAAAAAAATGCCCGCGCGATTTCCCCATTACGCGCGGCAAATGGGATCTTTGAAAGAGCATTCTTTTTCAAACACGCAAAATAATAAATTGCATTACAGTGAAATCATAAGGAAAAAATAATAGCATTGGAAACGGAGCACTCTTGAGAATAGCCAGTGAAGTAGGTAAAAGCATTTCGAAAAACAATAATTACTGACCATTTTTATAATCTTTATCGCCATCGAAAAAGAAACATGTGAAAATACTAAAATAAAATTAAATCAAAACTTAAGAAAATTTTCCTTAATATATATATATATATATATACGTACATATATATAGATAAAAATAGGTATAGCTATATGTGTTATGCATATATATACATATATATATATACACTACCAAACATAACTATTAGGCCACCCAAATGTTTTAAAAGAAATGAATGTATTTCATATTATTTTTAGTATTTATTGCCAAGTGTAGAATTCTAATATATATATATATATATATATGTGTGTGTGTGTGTGTGTGTGTGTGTGTGTGTGTGTGTGTGTGTGTGTGTGTGTGTGTGTGTATTTTTATGCGTTTGTGTGTTTAAACGAGCTGAACTGACAGCGGTACTGTCTGCTCGGTCAACGAATCCGGAATGTTTCCTTGTAAGGAAACAGCTATTACCGTTATCATTACTAACATGTCTTCTGAATAAAGAGGGAATAAGAAAGCTATCGATGCAAAGAAATTAAAAAAAAAAGCCAACACCCTCTGTGATGTCTAAATATTAAATATTGAGTTTTATTGTCCTATAAATATTTTATTTTTATTCATAATGTGAGGTTATGACCTTTGGATGTACAGTGTTTTCTAGCGCATAGCATTTCCTCTCATCTAATATATCACATAACAGCCTGTCTGGATTATGTGCCGTATTGTATCTATTATGTTTCTCTAGTGAATGTATTCATTGTCCTTTCATTCGTACACTTAATTTCTTATTTCTGTCATCCTAGATTTCCTCTTTAAAATATTTTTCACCCTCTTCATTTTGCTCAGATAAGCAAATCTTTTTAGAAACAATGAAAATTTAGAAACGGTTTTACGTATTTTTTATCAAATACAATTCAACTGTGTGTGAGCTGGTTGTGTGTATTCGAACGTATGCAATATCCAGCCGATTTTACAAGTATTTCCTTAACAATATATGTCTAACTTAATTTTATGTCTTATAGCCTTGTGGTAGACATTTACGCGTTACATAGACCTAGTCTTCATTGTATTAAACTTATCAGTGTTCAACCATATCTACACTATATAAATTAATTGATATTCTATAAATCAATGAATGTCCAATAGATTATCTCACTGACCGATTACAGAATTTCGAATCGAATTGCTCGTCGGAGTTAGATGTTCAATAAATGAATTGACATTACGTTCAGAATTATACACCACAAAACAAACACTAATAATAACATTCAAATATCAAATACTACGTAAAAATTTCTTTACGAACCAGTTTAAATGTTATAACTTATTTATTCTCTCTCTCTCTCTCCCTCTCTCTCTCTCTCTCTCTCTAGTATATATATATATTGTGTGTGTATTTTGGCAGCATTTTTTCATTAATACAGGTTTCATTGAATAATATAGACAAGTTCTGTCTGTTTATTTTGTATAAGATCCGTTCGTATGATCTGATTAGCTTGATAGTGTTGTCATGGAAAGACGACAAGCAATCGCATTAATTGTTAATTTTTTATCAGGTCTGAGCTTTCGGCTTACATAAGCCATTATCAAAGGATGAACATTTAATGTTCAGTGAACATAGAACATTTAAATTATTTTTAACAGAGTGGAGTTATACAGTGAAAATTAGACAGGTCCATTTTTTGTGTCTATATTATTCAATGAAACCTATATATATATATGTACATATTAACACGACTCGGAGTTTCATGCGCTATGCAATAATCAGGTGCTTATTATGAACATGTATGTATATGCATATGTATATTTATTGATATCCATATCCATATATATATATATATATATATATATATATTTTAATCGTGTCACCCCAAGCAAGGCATTCCACTGCCACTATAGCGCAGGGGGTTTCATAGAGGGATTGGGTATAGGAAATGTCAGAAGGAGGGTGATAGACGATTTAGGATGTACATAGGGAGAGAGTTGGAGAGAGTGGGTGTGAGTTAGTGTTAGGAGGTGTCTATTGACCTTACATTTACTCCTGGAGGTTGTAGCCGTCGGGGAAGCAAGCATGCGGTAGGGAATTCCACAGGCGGGAAGTGCGAGGAAAGAAGCTGTTGGAGTAGAAATTGCGGTTACATTTGCGGTTACAAATCGGTTTCACTGTAAAAGGGTAGGACTTAGTTGCCAATCTAGTATCTCGTGCACATTCACATCTAGGGGTCACCAGTGATTTAAGTTCGTCAGAGCAGAAGCCATGAATGTATTTATAGAAGAGGCACAGGGATGCCACGTCACGCCGGTGAGAGCGATACTGCAGGCGGTCAGCCAAGTCGGTATCAATCACATTACAGATTTTTCGCTGAATTTTGTCAAGAACCCCGAGGAGAATAGAAGGGGCACACGACCAGATGTGGCAGCAGTACTCACTACACGGGCGGATGGTTGATTTATATAATTGCAGGATAGATTCAGGCGGAAAAAAAATTTCCGGGCCCTGCACAGAGAGCCAACTTTCATAGCTGCGGATTTAGCAATGAATTCGACGCAGTCATTCCACTTGAGGTCCGCTGAGAGTGTCAGGCCAAGCAGGCATAGTGATTTACTCTCTGGGAGGCAAACCTGTTCCATGTTAATGGGAGGGAGGTGGGGTTGTCTGTGGTGGTTAATTGACAGCTGCTTCGTTTTGGAAGAATTGAATTTTACGAGCCATTTCTTACCCCAATCCACCACGGATTGGAGGTCCTTCTCAAGCTCGGCAGCGAGGTTCGCCTTGTCACCAACACCAGATTTTTGATCGAGGTGAGAGTAAACTGTGGTATCATCAGCGTACATGTCTACTTGTGATCTTATGGTATCGGGGAAATCATTGATATAGATTAGAAAGAGCGTAGGACCTAGGATAGAGCCTTGGGGTACACCCGCGTTTGTAGGGTAGTTCTGAGAGGCATGTCCGTTCAATTCCACCTTCAGAGTGCGGTTAGAGAGGAATGACCGGATGAAGTCCAACAAAATCCAGTTATGCCATAGCTTCGCAGTTTCCGTAGAAGGCCGGCATGATATACTCTGTCGAATGCTTTAGAGATATCCAAGGCGTCGGTTCGGGCTTCACCATTCTTGTCGAGAGCCTGGTATATATACTTGGTGATGGTCGTTAGCATATCAGCAGTGGACCTGGTAAAGCGGAAGGCATACTGTTTGTCCGAGAGGAGCCCGTGGGCTGTGAGATGCTGAACGACTTCGGCATTGATAATGGCTTCGAACACTTTGCCGAAGATCGGAAGAAGGCTGAGGGGCGGTAATTTGCGGGGTCCGATGGTTCACCAGTGTTCTTGAATATTGGAACCATAATCTTCCTGCATGATAAGTTAACTTTTGGCATTCATAGCATCAAGTCTGAATTTATCCTACATCCCGTTCGGAAGATTCTGCATTTTTTCAAAGATAACAAGTAGGTTTTCTCCTGCTCAGTAGTGGCTGTTGTAATGGTGCACAAACCCACCGATATGAAATATCGGTTTATACCTGCATGAGATATTTTTAAAGAGATGTAACCAATCTTCATACCAAACCCCAAAGAGCATGCGAATGACGCAGTCTTCAGAGGAGACTGATTGACAGTAGTGCGACTACCAAGCATGTCGTTTAAACTTCTTTTTGAGCACAATTCGTATTGTGTTAAAGGAGAGCCTTTTATCACTTTCACTTTCCCTTTCACTTTCTACTTGTCGAAGTGACTTGCTCAGGGCTGCAAGTAAACATTTTTTGAATTGCTTGCACTGTCTCTTAATCGCTGAACTTGGATAGGCAAACGCTCCTTCGAATATAAGCTACAGGGCCTGTAGCCATAAGTTTTACATGACATTTATTGATTGTATTCACATCAACTTGAGTATGTATTTTGTAATGGTCCTTGGCGATCATTACACTCGAACAATGGATTTCCAAACTTCATAAAGTGCCGTTAGCTAGGCAGGCTTCTGCAGGGTAAGAGTTATGCCATGATAGTTGGACATCCAAATTTTAAATAAAATAATCGATCTGAAAAGAAAGATAAAAACAGATTAAATTCTCATGCATCAAGATCAAACCTCAAAAAGTGAGACAAAAATTAAAATAAACATATAATTTAATATTATTTTAAAATAAAGAGTCACGTTTCAATCACCCTGCTTATATATATATATATATATATATATATATATATGCAACATCGACTAACTAAAATTAATTTTCTATTACAGAAAATTCAAAACTGCCAACCTCATTGTCAATAATAATTCACCTATAAAATCTAAACAGCAAAGAACCATTGACGTTTACTAATTTATATGGTCCTTGAATAACCGTATTCCTCAACAGTCTAAATTGGTAAAAATTTTATTGGCCACACAATCAAAAAACTTGCGAGAAGATTTTCATTGCACTTTTCTTTCAACAGTTTCACTCGATTTCATTTGAACACACATCGAGATAATCTAGAATCTATCCGTGATATACTTGTTGATGATACATGCATAATAGCTTCATAAAATATTACTATGAATATTGTTCTACTAAGTATTAACCACGCTTCAAAAAGTAAATTATTACAATGAACTGTTAACCCATTTTTGTACTACTTCTAACATATATATATATATATATATATATATATATATATATATATATATATTTCATTAAAAATGACAGACAAGATGTTATAGTTCGGTTTTTATCTAATTTTATTTTTTCAGTACGTAAATTATATAGAAAGTTATAGTTAAAGTAAAATAAAATACATACTTGGGTAAACGTGTATCTTGAACTGCTTGGAGAAATATAAAAATAAATTTATATTTTTTGTATAATTTACGTTATCAAATGAAAATAATTTTAAGATCACATGATAAATTATATGATAAACTTAACTATAACACTTTGCCTGTCATTTTAATTAATAACTATTTTATGCTCTACGATATATGTTTTTTTAAAAAGTAAATGCGGGAGAACTCTGAATTCTAAAACGGTAATAATAATTACATTAATATTGCATTAACAATTTTTTGAAAATTTAAGTTTTTCTATATATACTAAACCCATCGTTTGTAGAGAGAGAGATGGATAAATAATGTCCATAAAGATATTTGCGTAAAACTGAATACAAGGAACTCGCCTGGAATTATAACTGATTTCTCAATCCGAGCCGTTACATTCTCTCTCTCTCTTTCTCTCTCTCTTTCTCTCTCTCTCTCTCTCTCTCTTTCTCTCCGTATTCATATATATATATATATATATATATATATATATATATATATTGATTGATTGTTTCATACTTCATTTTTAAACGAGTTATTTTGCTTCCCAGCTTTCTACCATAAATGGTGTACTCAGTCAATTTTTAATAACTGATTTTACCTTTTACCGTTTTTTTAAGAACGCTCTTGTAACGGTGTTTATTTGAACGTTCACGTGACAGAGAATTTATGAACGCGCATTGTTTAAATTCAAACGAATTATGACGTTTTCATCCATGGTTGTATGAACCTAAGAGGCATTACTTAGTGTGGATGCATTTAGTCATAATTTTTGTTCTTTCATTTAACAGTTCGTCTTTATTTGGGTATGTCATAATTTCTAATTTTTCTTCTTAGCACAGTCTACATATTTGTCCACCGTTGTAATATATATATATATATATATATATATATATATATATATATATATATATTCTTCCTGAATCATGATATTTTAATGTCCTTTCTTCTTACATCTCTTTACTAAAGTATTTTCAATCCTTTTCAATCCCAGTAATAAATTGCACTCTAGTGGTATTATTGCCCTGTTTGAGGTTAAATGATTAATATATATATATATATATATATATATATATATATCCGAATGTGCAGTGAACATGCTAACTCATCGATGATTATCATTTATCGAGCTTTCCGAATCTTGTCATCAGCAACGGAGGTAGGCTGGCATCCTGCTCTTTCTTCGTGCGTCACGCTTTTCCAACGATTTTTAAATTTCTTGTGCAACTATAGGCACTTCTACTTGGTAGTGCACTGTCGCCATTATGTGTTTCTCCGTTGATTTTCAGCTTTTAACACACCTTCAGTCTAGAGAAATTGTACCACTGCTCTTTGTTCTTACTTGGTGCAAATGCCAGCGAAGATGTCATGTTCACACTGTAACAGCATTAAGAAAACCCGAGTGATAAACCTAGAATTTCGGTCATACGACCATAAACCTACTAACTATAAGCACGCTTGACCAACAGGCGCTCTGTCAAGCCTAAATAAATGTTTTTGCGAAAGTGCAAATATATTGAATCCATTGTTATGTCAGCTACTAAGAAAGCCGAATCATTGTGTCTTGCGAAAGATTTTTTCTCTTCCGAACCTATCTTACATATCTGTATGTCTACCATTCGTCTATGCTGAGAATACTGCTGCCAAATATGGTCCAGTGACTTGAGCTCCTTCATGATGTTCAAAGAAGAATCCGCCATATCACCGGTTCTGATCTGGCGGCTCGGTTTCAGGTTTTCTTTTACCCCACTAAATTTCCCTCTTTGTGTCTGTTTATGGTAATTGATTGGATGAGCTCTTTGCTGTGGTACCTAGACATTTTAAGTTTTAGTGCAATACTACACTGTTGTCGAGATCTTATCAGTTTACAGTTCAGCTGGCTAGATATAGCCGTAAATTCTATGCAAACTGTTTTTCGCACTCTTTTCTCTCGTGGAAGTCCATCTCTGTTCTATGCTTTCCAGCAAACTTTAATATGAGAAAATATTAATACTATGTCAATTGCTATCGATCTACTGTCCTTCTGATTACTCTTTGTTTTTCTTGCTCATTATTAAGTTTCTGTTCCTAATTCTTTCTCAGCATCTAACAACCCCTTGTGTTTTAGTAACCTTATTATTTTGAATGGGGTGATACCCATAAATTTTTTTACTTGCTTTCATTGTTTTATAACTTCATTTTTCCTTATCCTTTTATGTACACACCCTATTTTTGTTATTGATATGATGGTGATATATTTAACTATCTCAATTTCTACATGTCATTCGCACAACTTAATGTGATTGCATCAATAATCGAAGTTTATTGTATCTTTGGACTTGAATTAGTTATATAAAATCACAGTAACACAATGAATTTTTGTACATATTTTCCAAGAAACAACATTTGCAAGCAAAAATTTTCTTTTGATCTAATTGTAAGTCTCGAAATTCGTATTTATTTAATTTTCAGTAGGCAGTATTTTCTTTCTTGGCTAGAGGGAAAGTAGATTACGAGTAATCAGTGAGCAGTTTTAATTAATTAATTAGTTAATCAATACATTAATTAATCAATAATTTAATTATCAATGAATTAATAAATCGATTAATTAATCAGATAATTAATCAACTAATTACTTCAACGAATTTACAAAGTATCATTCACAAATCTTACCATTATCTGATTTTACAAGCAAACACCTGTATTGAATACAGAAAAAGTAACACAAAAGAAGTTTTGGAAAATAATAATCTTGTTATCATGCTTTATCTTCCGAAAAGATTTTTGATGAGAAAATACAGGTCAACTGTCAGGTGGCCATTGGCCGGTGACACGCATAGAAGGTAAGTTTCACCACAGAAGAAGGCATCTTGACATGAAAACGTCTCGGTTTTAAGGCGTTGACACTTCGGTGTCTTTTGAAATGCTGAAAAAATACTATCCCTGTCACCATCTTTACTTCGTTTACTCCCACGACTCAACAAGGAGAAAGAATGGTCAGTGGCAGACTGGTCAGGGTGCCAGTCGACCGATGGCAAGTCGGTCTATGATGGAATGTTAAATAAAAAAAAAATGCATTAAAGAAACAAATACACAGATAACCGTTTTACTAATAAAAAAAATTAAATAAAGAACAGGACACAAATAAGCAGTACATGAAAATAAAAGAAGCGCAGATTTTGTGGTGAGAGATGGGTGAGGGATAAGGGGATCGGGCATAATTAAAGAAATTCCATGTTTTAGCAAAAGTATGAATGTAAAGATAACGTTACAATTCAAGATTTGTGATGATCGACAAATTCAAAGTATATCAAGCAATTTTCTTGGGTCAGCGGAAAAGACTAAGTATAATTTGGAATTATGTATGTTGAGGGTGTGTGGATATCGGCTCGGAACGACAAATCAGTGAGCCGAGTTCGAATTACTATTTACTTACGCGCTAATACCCATTGGAAAGGTATTAATACGCCGCTTCTCCCCGCAGAGTGAATTTTATAGCCCTGGTTTGTAACCAGTCGATCGCAGTCAGTCATGTCTCTTTCGAGACACGATCTCTTAAGCGTGTATCAAGTTTGACACTTGAGTATGAAATGTTGGATGAATTGGATACAGAAGCTATTCTTGTTAGAGTCACACAGCCATCTCCTGAACACAAAATATTGCTCTTAATATAGTGGGCTACTCCTGGTAAATATTTTTTACCCAATGTATCACTAAGTAAGCCCATAATTTTATTTTATTTTAAGAAGATAATATAGAGAATTTAAGATTTCTGTCGCTGTGTAAATGTCTCACAGGAAACATTCCACACAACCACAATTTTTATATAAAGAAATTTTCAAATAAGTTATTTACTTATATTGTGCTTTTGAATTATCTGTTAATATGTTGGTTGGTCGGTTGTTTTTTTTTATGGCATATCAACCTCGGCGGGTAATTTATTGCCAACTAAATTTTATTTATTTATTGCTGGTAATACCTTTTTCTTTCAACAATTTATTTTTGTTTTTTATATAAGTTTTGTGTCTAGTAATACTTTTCTTCCCGAGTATCAAGATTCATTGGGATTTGTTTTTAAGGGCGGGGTCCTCAAGTCCTACCCTGTTATTTAGCCCATAAATTGAGAGAAGGGACGGATTAATACCTTTCCTAATGGTACCAGTGCTTAAGTGAATGCAGGTTATTCAACTGGAATTCGAACTCGGCTTACCGATTTCTCTTTCCTAGCCAATATCCACTGCACCACAACGCACATCCTGTTAATATGTAAATTGTGCAGTAAACTATTGAGATATATTAACCAAGTACTTAAAATAAAAAAAAACAATGAAAACATTCAATTATAACATATTGTATTTACATTTGATTACCAGTAATAGACAAGGTATGTTGGGTAAATTGTCACCATTTTATATTTTTAATTTCCCGCAAACTCTTTGACTGATTTTGATTTTGTTGACTGCAATTCATTTAGCTAAAATTTTAGAATAGAGTGTTTGGTTGTTATTATTTTTCAAGGTCAAACAAATTTCATTATACACCCCGAAAATAGGTTTATATTATTGCACACCACTATGAATAACCTAATCTGAGGAAAAATAAAAATCCTTTACACCCTGTTGAGTCTTAATAAATTTTAATGGATGCATAACGTCGCCATTGCATTTAATGGATGCATAACGTCGATCCTTCCAAACATCATGATGTTGACTGGATATATCATCCAACTCTTTCTGAATTCTCTGCACTGTCATCAGTGGGTCTAAAACTGGCCATATGGTGAAAGAAAGGAAACTACAAAAATGCGTCATCCTTGATTGCATCAGATTTTTTATCACGCCCAGACACTATTGTCTCGACTGTCGAGTAGTTGTCCTGTGGCCATTGTCTTCCATGGACGTTACTCGAAAGAAGCGCGCGAAAATTTATAACGTTACACGAACATACTGGCGAGTCTTAGAGAGAAATCGTGGGTATTGTTGACGTCAGACTTTCAAATATCAGTCATCAAAATGTAATAACACACTGGATCTATCCAAAACATCAACAAAAATGGAGTCGAAAGCAAAAACCAACACTAAAAGACGACTAATATGTAAAAATGTAAAAGATCCTAGGAAGATATTATTTGTTTTGTTTCAGTTAATTCGCACAACGGTGTAGACGGAATATCTCTAGACATAGAGCCTTATTCCTTTAAAATTTTCTTTATATATAAAGAGTGGTTCTGTGGAAAGTTATCTGTGATACATATACTCGGCAGCAGAAATCTTAAGCTCTCTATATCATCTAGCTAAAATAAAGTAAAACTATGGGCTTAATTAGGGGTAGATTAAGGTAAAAAGATTATTTACCAGGAGACAAAAAGGTCTACACAAAAATGCAATGCTAGCATTTAATTTTCAAAATAAATAAATAAAACTTCCAAAAAATAGAAAGGATGCAATTGATTTTTTGGTAGAAAAAGTGTATTTCCTATTTATTACAGTGCATACTGGTTGTGAATAATAAACTCTCTTCTAAACTACGCAAAAATGAAAATAACATTAACATCTATTTTCACAGATATATTTACCAACATTACACAAAAATACTAAAGAGAAAATTTACTAAAAAACGCAATTGGCTTTACCATGGACTCGAGCTGACTTCGGAGTCTTCTGCCACTCTTCTGCATGGTTTCCTTATTTACATTGAGGAATGGTGCCATAATCTTTGTCTTCAGTTCATGTTTGGTATTCATCTTAGAAGTTTTCTGGTCTCTCGCTGAACTACGCTCCACACATAATAATCAAGGAGGTTACAGTCTGGGTAGTTAGGTGGCCAGATGTAAGGGGTGATGCAAATTGTCTAATAGCAATGACTAGGTTCTCTGCTTGTGGATCATGGTACAGAGTCCTGTTACGAGACATAGAGCTTTCTAATAGCTACTCTCTTGACATGGACAACACTACCTCTTCATGCAACTTGACAATTTGGCACTCCGTTGAAAGAAATGATTGATATATTTGTCCAACCGAATGCTCCACAATAAATAGTTAAAGAAGCTACATTTATGAGAAAATTCAGTCCTATCCTGTTCTTGCTTGTTTATCCGCATTACGTCAATATGTCAGATTTTTATCTGAGATTTATGTTAGTTTTGCTTAAGAATCACTTCCAAATATGTCAATTGTGGTATAAAGAAGTGAAGTGTTAGGCATATATGTATTTTGTTGTAATGGATTAGGATGGAGGATGGTTAGGGATGGAAACGTATTTAGCAGAGGTGAAGGGGAAGAGGGGAAGAATAAATGGGTGAACGCTTTTTCTTTTATGAGGAAAGTTGTGGAAGAGACAGGAGTGTCCGATTACTGTTCTGAATCCTACCGCTCTTCCGGTAGATGGTTGACTCAGTTATTTAATGTGATAAAGAGATACCGTTCAGCAGGTGGGTTTTCCATGACCCGGTCAAAGGCTGTCCTTTACTGTATCTTGACCAAACATTAAGAATTTTCCGGCGGAAGCCTTATTAAGATAAAAAAAAAAGATAACTGAAATTTCAGACTTACAGTCGCCAATATTTATAACCGGTGGTTTAAAGCATTTCCGGATTTCCGGATTTCCGTATTCATTTTAAATAAATAGAGTCAAGGGGAGTCCGCCGGGTGCGAGCTTGAAGTAAGAATCTCCGTTCGTCTTGTTTCGTCCAGTTCGGATTTGTTGATCTGCATTAATTAGAGTTAGAGCTGTGTGTCACATTCGCCTGCCCCAACCGAAAAGGCCAACTCTAAACGAATAAAGCATCCTTTTCAACTCATCCAAGTTGGGGAAGTTCGTTCCTTATAGTCAATCTTGTACCCCCAGCTGTTCGGCCGACATTTTCAACGAACTCCCGGCAAACATCACAGCGTGGAGAACGGCCACCGGAGAAATTGTTAGGACGGACCGTTGGGGTGTTACAATATGTACTAAATTTGTGATTAGTATAACTTCCATCCAAGTTTTGATTCTTTTATTGAAGGTCGTTGCGTTCTACTAAAAATAAATACTGGTTAGCAATAAAGTAAACATCTCTGAGATTTAAAATCGCTAAGTTTACATTGTGATATGTTTGACAAGAGCAAAGAATAACAGTGTATTATAGGGTAGGTTGGTTTTTCACTAATTAAAATCAACATTGCGATCAAAGTGAACGCTAGGATTTGATGCTACACATCATTGATACCAAAACTGAAATTGATAGCTTTGACTAATTGTTGAGCATTTAGTTTTTTGAAGATGGTCTAAAAAGGGCATAGAAATGACTAATTTTCGCGAGTTTTTGCATTCAAACTAACTTCAAATTTGTATTATTACAAAATAAGTCCAAATAAATTTTACATGTTTTGTATTAGATACATTGAATAAAAAATACATTCAGACCAGAATTCTAATTATGAATGACCACAAGTAAAACATGCGTTTTTTAAAAGTAATTGCGTGAAAAACGAAGGTAATTACAAAAAGCCGAATAAATGAATAATATTTGTTAGATGATAAATAAAAGTGTATATAAAGCGTAGTACTGCTGGGTACAAATCATAAAACATCACACTAGAACTTTTGCACTGTATAACATAATACGTTAAAACATAGCGAAATTTCTTCAGAATAATTCTCCTTTCAAGTAAAGAAGTGTTTTATTTGATGGATGTGCTTTGTGGTGTAGTGGATATCGGCTCGGAACGTGAAACCAGAGAGCCAAGTTCGAATTCCAGTTGAATTCGATGCATTCGCATATGCACAAATATCCTTGGAAAAGGTATTGATCCGTGTTTTCTCCTTCCAGTTATAGGTTAAATATCAGGACAGATTGGGTTCTAAATCTTTGGCTGGCAACCAGTCTACCGCAAATATTAATGGCAATTTACAGCGAGTCAGTCATGTCTCTTTGGAAATATGATCTCTGAAGTGTGTATCACGTATGGCACTTAACTGACTTACTGATTAGGTGACAAGATTTAAGAATATTGTGCTTGTATCATCCATCTCGTCCGTTTACAATTTGTAAAGATTCAGTACAAAATGAATAACATGAGGCTGTGCTCTAAGTTTTTCACTGACTACCAGAATGAAATGCCAATTCTACGGTTTTTAACCTAAAGTCAATCTTTTAAACGGTAACGATTTTTTTAAAATAATCGCATCGCCCCAAGCTAGGCATTTTTAGGCAGGGGATTTTATAAAAATAAAGTTATGAGAAAGAGTGACAGGTTACCGAGGGTGTCAGGAAGTGGGTAAGAGAAGGATTAGAATACTGATGGAAGTGGAGTGGACGAAGAAAGGAACATGAGAGAGAGGATGCAATTTAGTGAGACAGGAGAAGACTGTTGACTTTACATGTGAATTCTTGAAGATTGTAGCTGTCGGGAAAGTAAGTAGACGGAAGAGCGAGAAAAGAACCTTATGGAGTAGAATTTGCGTTTACAATTTATTGGTTTCACAGTAAAAGAGTTGCTAATCTTGTGGCTCGAGTAAATTTATATATAGGGGGCACTAGTGAGCTAAGTTCATCGGAGCAGAAGCCGTGAAAGTATTTGTAGAAGAAACACAGGGAAGCCACATTGCGCCGGTGAGAAATTGACTGTATCCGAGCTGTCAAGTCGGGATCGATCACATAGATTCTCCGTTGGATTTTGTCAAGGATCCCTAGGTGGATAGTAGGAGCACCCGACTAGATATATCAGCAGTATTCAATGTAGGGGCGGATTGTCGATTTGTATATGTGCAGGATTGTTTCAGACGGGAAAAACCGACCTTCTTATCAGCAGATTTAGTTATGGATTCTCTATAGTCATTCTACTTGAGCTCTGTTGTGAGAGTTAAGCCTAGGGTGCGCAGTTTTACTTTCAGGGAGACTAGCCTCATTCATGCTAATGAAGCGGGGGTAGGAGCGATAGTCTGTAATGTTTAATAGATAGCAGCTACGTTTTGGAAGCATTAAAATTCACGAGCCATTTCTTACCCCAGTCCGCCACAGATTGGAGGTCCTTTTCAAGCTAGTGCATGAAGAAATTTAGATTTCCTATTGATGGTAAGATGAACAGGGGATAGCGGTAAATAAACTACCTAACAAGCTTGTGCTTATGTTTCTTTTTTCAGTACAGAGATTAGGATGGATCGCAAAAAGACTTACCTAGGACAGAAAGATAAGGAGCCCCCTGATAGCCCACGTTTTGGATGGGCACGTCATGTACAATAAACTGATGGAACTGCAGGGCATCAGAATTATGGTTCATCGGGATTAGATGCGGGTTCAAATCACATTGGTAGTGATTTCAGCATTTTTAAAATCAGTCAATCAGTTCAGTGCCATACATGATACACATTTGGGCGATCACGTTTCAAAAAAGACATGACTGACTGTGCAGAAGATTATCCCGCAGTAGTTTGCCATTACTTTCTGCGGTAGACTGATTGCCAGCCAAGGCTATAAAACCAAATTTATCCTGTTATTTAACCTATAACTGGAGAGAAGAGACGGATTAATATATTTTTCCAAGGGTATCTGCGCGTAAGTGAATGCAAGAAATGCAAGTGGAGTTCGAACTAGGCTCTGCGATTTCCCTTTTTCAAGCCGTTATTCACTGCACCATAATGCTCATCCATTTTTCAAAGTCATCATTTATCCATCACACCCAGATGGTGCATTGGGCAGCAACTTTTTTGTTGCTGTTTCTGTAACAAACTGTTTTTTACGGGGCAGGGTTGTTAGCCCTGCACCCAACCCCCAAACCTGGAGGACCGGTGGACCATTCTTGGTCCTTACGTTTACAGCACCTGGTATTCCCAAATGGTCACCCATTTAAGTACTGACCAGGCCCGATGTTACTTAACTTCAGTGATCGAACGGGAACCAGTGTATTCAACACAATATAGCCGAAGACATTTTTCAAAGTACCAATCCAATTTCCTAACGATCGTAAAAATATAAGTAGATATGATCATTGAGATAAAATGTAGCGAAAACAAAAGAAAAAAAGAGATATTGATGTCTTCTAAGAAATTTTTAACAACGTACACTTAAACGTATTAGAAAACACTTCGTGCCAAATTACACGTGAAAGTAATAATCATGTCTACAGAGGTGTGTCGATAAATTGTCTGCAGAGTGTTGACTGAAAAAAGCCCTTTTAATTCGTCCAGTAGAGTTAGAAGCACTTAAAAAATGTGCACTGTCCGTTCAGGACATTGTCGATAATGGTTTTTTGAATTTGTAGCTCTTAAATCTCGTTTTATCTATTTTCTCATGCTCGTCAGAAATCATATACGTTATTTTACTCTCATTCTCTTGCCTTTAATCTGTCTTCTGAGGATAAAATTTTCTAATCTTTCTTTTCTCATTATGAACCCTAGAAATTTGAACTCTCTCTTTCTGATGTTAAGTATAAGTTTTCTTTTTCCATTTTCTTTAAAACATTCGACGTTGCTCACATGCTCGGTCCATAGTATCGTCATCATCCTTCTGTAGAACCACATTTCTGTTGCTTTAAGTCTATTCTTCATCAAATTAATAATCATCTGATATCACATATATTGATGGCTTTGAAAACGATGCATGAAGGAACACTCAATTTAGAATAATTTAGTATTTTCATATCGTATTCTTCCTGTCCCTACCTTAGTCAACACAACAATTCCGCCCTGGTCTATAGATTTTTGATCGCGTCGAAAGATGGACAAAGTATATTAGAGAAGCTACTTTATTTCAGTGAAAAAATGAATGAATGCAGATCAGATGGAAGAGACAAAAATGTTCATATTTTCAACGCCTGTTTCATTAAATCGAAAACAATTTCAGGTTTTTCTTAGGTTTTACGACCTATCACGTTGAATACACCGGTTCTCGCTCGATCACCGAAGTTAAGCAACGTTGAGCCTGGTCAATACTTAGATGGGTGACCGCTTGGGAAGTGCTGTAAGCGGATAGTGACGGATGTGCGTTGTGGTGCAGTGGATATCGGCTCGGAAAGAGAAATCGGTGAGTCAATTTCAGTTGAATACTCTGCATTCACTTAAGCACTGGTACCCTTGGGAAAGGTATTAATCCCTCCCTTCCTTCCAGTTATGGGTTAAATAACAAGGGTAGGACTTGGGGATCCTGCTCTTAAAAACAAATCCCAATGAATCTTGATACTCGAAAAGAAAAATGTTGTAAAATAACCTTACCCAAAATCATTGGTTATGACCTTAAGGCTTGATAGGTCGTTAAACCTCAAAACAAACAAGTTTTCTTATTTATTGCCCCTTACTTCTTTAAATAATCACCAACATTTCTATTTTTGATTTGTAATGCAATATTTTGTTGAGACTGTTAAGCTCAAATATTTAACAATATGATAGGAGAGTCTCTTTTAATGTCGAAGAACTTACCACAAGCTGATTCAATCATGAACTAAAAAAGTAAAGATTTATCAGAGAATTCAAATAAGAAAAACCATGAAACTTTCACAGTTATTTCTACTCATTACTATTATGAAAAATAATTATATTGTCTAGTTATAGATGACTTGATCAATTGAAATATACTTTGCAAAATTCTTAAAGTTTTTAATAAGATTTTGAACCCGAAAATTCTACAGAAGATTTAATATCAGATAACCAAAAACATGAGGTAGTTAAGTCGCTTATCATTTTCTTTTGGAGTTCTCCTTTCTGGAAGTAGGTTTTCACAGACTTATCTCCCTTCATTATCTGCGAATTGTTATGACTACATGGGAGAGAAAACGGCATGGTTTTGCCGGTTCTTATCCCAATGTTTTCGATTCTGAATATTCCTTATCTAGGGTTAGTTGTCTTCGAAAGCATAGAGAACATAGTCTATACTTGGTATATAGAAAGAAGGCGTATTTATCAGGGCATTAGATCGTAAGTGGGTGCAACTGGCAAGCTTGAAATTTGAACTCAGTTCACCGATTCTATATTCTCCACTCATAACCACTACTGGTTCCCTACAAAAATTAGCTGAGTGCAGTTAACGCCCTGAAAAAGTGATCATATCAGTGTATAGAAGCATCTACTCATATTTTCAGAAGACTAAATATTCCGGCTATTTAGCCTTTAAATTCTAAGCAACAAACATATGTATATGTAATTTAATAATCATTTTCCTCTGACGTGGGACATTTGAGATATATTGTATAATATTAACAGCAGCCTACATCATCATACCAACATCAATTCTACCACTAAGTTTAGCTAGACAGCACTTCTCTCTTATCAATTCTATTACCATCTTTCTGACACCCAGACAAATGCAATTACTTCAATTAATCTCTTTGCCGTCATAAACATCACTAACTTCATTATTCATATATTGGCAGCGTTTACTGCATAAAATTTCACAAACAATGGCAGACAAGAAACTGCAAATGAAAGAATTAAATTCACTGTCAGAAAAAAAAAGATAATATACATTATGTTTCATTTTTAACGACGGATTTCTAATTCTGAATCGTTCTCATCCTACCCTTAGGAATTGGCTTACTATACCACTTGAAGCGTCCGGCTGTAAAACACGCCAGTGTATTTAAAATAAGCGAGAAAAAATAATCAAATTACTTTTGTGAGACTAAAAATAAATTGGTTAGCCAAAGATATAATGGAGCAGCTGAGATGGAAGGTGAGTTAAATGGGAATCAGAAATAGAGGTGAAGAAAGGCTTTAAATGCGGTAATGTCATCCACAGTTATACACATAAATTTAGTTTTGAGAAGAAGAGCAGAGAGCGTTAATGAAAGGTAAATATATTTTCTGCATTTACACAGGTTTACTAAATGTTGTAGAGAAGCTGACACCCCTCTAACGCTCTCAAGAACTGAATGGTGTTTGAACTGGAGTAGCTGTACAAATAAAGACTAATAGCAGCATTATATTCGGAGTTTCATTGACGATTGTATTCAGACTGTGCTCTCTTAGACTCTAACGACTTAACCTCTCCTCTCTTTTACTATTTGTTGTTCTGTTATCTGATATTTGTCTTATTTGAATTAATATCTATTAACACAGATATTGTGCTGTAAGTATTTAGCACATATCTTCTGGTATGGCCCTGCCACCTCAGCCATACAACACTAAATAAGCATCACCGAATATAAAGCGGAAAACTATATTTAAATATTTCAAATTAATTACATTGTTCGAAATGTTGTCCTTATATTTGTTTTCATGTTCACAACATTTCGGCTATTGTACACTCCGGCCTTCTTCAGGTGACTGAAATTTCGAAACGAACACTTTGTTTTGTCCACCGGAGTAGATTGTTCTAGTTCCAAAAAGGGTGTGAATATGGCAACAAATATGAGGACAACAGTTTGAAGAAGGTAAATAATGTAAATAGTTACAATACCTCATCTAGGAAATATAGACAGGTATTAGAAATTTTAATAGCAGATTTCCATCAATATGTGACATATGGTGGTACCATAGAGATAGAACTGTGTCAGTTATAATATAGATACATGAAAACATGGAAAGTATTTACATTATTCAGGCTGTTGACCTTGTCTTTATTACCATATTGTTGACATTTCGGCCGTTATACGTTTAGTTCATCACGTAACTGAAATTGAGAATTGAACGTTTTAGAATGTTCTCGTTCCATAAGTTAAGCTACTTCAAGATGTTTAAGTTGTCACCCTTTTAACTCAGCTCTCTAATTTTTGTTCACCACTGCTCTAGACAGGTACTGATCTCTTTTGGTCAAGTCACTTTATCTTCTTCTTCTTCTTCTTCTTCTTCTTCTATGTGTCCTGTCCCTTCAGGACGTAGGCGATCATGGCTTTCCATGTCTCCCTATCCCTGATGGCTCTTAGCACTTCTTCTCCTGTTAAACCATACAACACTCGTTCTATCATCCACCTGATTAGGTCCTTCAAATATGTTATCCGTTGCTTTCCCCTGCCTCTCCTTCCTTGTATCTTGCCTGTTAGTATCAGATTCTCCAGCACTCTGTTCTCATTGCATGTCCCAGTTGTCTCTTCCTGATGCTCAGTATTAGTTTCCTTTTCGATTCCATCATTTCTAGGACCTCATCATTGCTCACATGCTCGATCCATGATATTCGCAGCATTCTTCTGTGGAACCACATTTAAGTTGCTTCCAGTTTTTCCTTCATCTTTATTGATATTACCCAGCATTCACTGCCATATTAAAGAACTGATAACACAGCAATCCAGTACTCTCTTCCTTGTTTCGAGCGAAACTGTCCTGTTTCTTAATACTTTACTCAATATCTTCGCCATGCCAATTCGCCTTCAGATCTCTGTGTCGCACTTTCCGTCTTCTGTTATAACACTTCCAGGTATTTAAATTTTTGTACCTGCTCGATTCTAGTATCCTCGACCTGTATTTGGCATATTGGGCTGCCCTTTTTACTGATGATCATGCATTCGGTTTTCTTGCAGTTTTCTTGCAGGGTCCTCAAAATATTCTTGTTGTACAAGTTGAACGGGGAAAAGACACATCTTTGTATCTTTGTATATTTGCTGAATTCATTACCTGTCCGTATACAAGCGGTTTGCTGCCAGTAAAGATTCTTGATTACTCTTAAGTCTTTCCCAAATATGTCAAGGCTGCCGAGCATCTCCATCAATTCTTTGTAGCCTATTTTGTCAAACGCCTTCGCATAATCAATAATGCACAGGTATAAATCCTTCTTAATTTGTATTGCCCTTTCAGAGAGCATCCTAGTCATCAATATGGCATTCCTTGTTCCAGTGTCTTTGACAAAACCGCACTGTTTTTGTCCTATCTCTGGCCTGATTCTGCTTCTCGCTCTATTCATCTGGATTCGGACGATCAATTTTGTTATATGGCTCATTAAACTGATGGTTCTGTGGAGTTCACACTCGTTTGCTCCTGGCTTCTTAGGTAGTGCTATGAAGATCAACTTGCTGAGGTCATCTGGTATTACATCACTATTATAAATTTCATTTATTATTTCTGTAATTTTCTCTATATCAAATTCTTCCAAGGCTATTAGCAGCTCTGTGACTATGCTATCTGGGCCATCTGCTTTGTTTCTATTCAGTTTGGCTATTGCAGATTCCACTTCACACTTTAACATTTCCGGCCCGTCGTCATCTTTGCGTATTATTGGTTGCTCTCTCTCTTGTCGTGGAAAAGATCTTTTATATATTCTTCCCATCGTTGCACTAATTCCTCTTTCTCCAATATGATTGTGCCATCCTTGGATTTTATACATCCTGTTGAAAAGCAGGTTTTTTGTCCTGTTAGTTCTTTTATTTCTTTATGTATGTCTGCTTTATTATTCCTACTCAGTCTTTCTACTTCTGTATATTTGTCATTGAGCCATTCCTCTTTAGCCTGTCTGCATTTTTTTCTTATTTCCTTGTTTAGTCCCTGCATTCCATTCCATGCCTTGGCATCATTTTCTGCCCCCTTTGCATCCTGTCCAGAATCTCTTCAGTCATCTAACCAACAATCCATTGGTCCACATGTCTTTAAGGACAACAATTCGAACAATGTAAATAATGTAAATAATTATAATATCCCATGCCAGACATATTGACAAATATGAGAAAGTATTTCAATATATTTAGGAGTGAAATAATGATCTGTTGGCAAAATTAGATGATTTCACGTTCATAATTTTCGTTAAATGATTTTATACAATACCGTTAAGAAGCAAAGACATTATACAGTGTAAATGAGTTGAACCGATAAAGATAAAGTAATTTATTTTAGTCAGTATATTGAAAATTCTTATGAAATTATAAAATGTTATATTACGAAAATATTGTTCCAAAGTAAAAGACGACAGTGAAAAAATTAATGATTCAGACCAGTGGTTCGTAACCTTTTTTTTTTTCACTAATGGACAACTTTTACTTTTGTAAAAACATATTTTAGTTTTACAGATAGATAACTTCAGCAATTGTATTATAGAAACTTTAAAGATATATAAACCTTTGTGCAAATTAATTGAAACAACAGTTTTAGTTTCCTTCCTTTCGCCGTACGGTCAGTTTTAGATTCACTGGAGTTGCAGGGTGTAATCGATTTCTATTATTTCCTCAGATTAGGTCATTTTCAGTGGCGTGAAGTAATGCGAATCTATTTTCGGGGTGTATGATAAAATTTGTTGGCCTTGAAAAATATTGCGTATTCCGTGATTGCATCAGATTTTTGCCACGCCCTGACAGTATTGTCTCGACTGTCGATTAGTTGTTCTACGGCATTGTGTGCGATGGATGTTATGCCAAGGAAGCGAACGAAAATTGTAACGCTGCACAAACACACTGGCAAGCCTTAGAGAGAGATTATGGATATTTTTAGTGTCAGCCTTTCAGCTGTCAGTCGTGTCATCAGGGCGATGAAATAAACTGGATCCATCAGTCCAAAATGTAAAGGAAAATGCTCTTAGAAGTGAAAAACAACGCCAAGAGATAACGTATGGGTGATAAGTGAAAGTTTGAAAGATTTTAAAAAGAAATTATTCGCTTTGTTCCAATCACTTTGCATGAGGGGGTATATATGCATTTTTTTAAGAAAACCAATTTAGTGAAAGTAAAACATTTTAAAATATGTGAGCAAGTGATCCTTTCAAACAAACTCGGGCGTCCCTTATGGTTCCATCTTAGGATCTACGGTTTTCCTCGTTTTCATCAATGATCTTCCTGGTGTAATCAAATCTCAGATTAGCATATATGCAATTGATAACATCATTTACTCCCGTCTCAATAAAAAATTACCTAGGCTAACAAAGTATACCTCGCTGCTGTTCTTGGAAATGATCTCTAATATGTGTTGGATTGGGGTAAGAGATGGTTCTTAAATTTTAATGCTGCTAAAACGAAGCTGCTCTCCTTTAACCACCCTAGAGAAACTTTCCTACCTTCCATCAGTATGGCTGATGCTAGTCCCCAAGAATGCAACACACTTCACCTCCTTGGTCTCACTCTCACATTCGACCTCAAGTAGAACGACGACACTGAATTGATAGCTACATATACAGCTAAGAAGGTCGGGTCATTAGGTCAAACCATGAATTTTTCTCATCAAAATCCATCTAGTACATTTATAAATCTACCATTCGTGCGTGCAATGAATACTGTTGCAACATCTGGTTGGGTAGTCTTGATAATAATATCCGAATTCTCGACAAAACGCAACGTCACTTTCTTACCGATGAGATATAGCTTACCACTGATTTTTCAACATATATTTTCCCGGCTTCTGGTCTGACCAGTTTTTTCCTGGTGCCACGAACACAGAGTTACTAGATTTACATATAAGTGTCACTCTTTTATCATCAAAACAGTCAAATGTAACCGCAACTTCTACTTTACGAGTTTCTTTTCTGACACTTACAGCCTGAGAAAATTTATTCCGTACACTTGCTTTCCTGATAGCTACAATCTTCAAAATTTTAAATGGAACGCCAATTGTTATCTTCTGTGTCCTTGATACCAGTCTTTTCTTTGACTTCCCCTTCAACATGTTCTGTTTTTCTTTACTCTCATTGTCACCCCGTGCGCACCAGTATCGGTGCTGACTTCTTTCTCCTATGTGCCTTGTCATTTCAGGACGTAGGCGATCATGGCTTTCCACATCTCCCTATCTCTGGTGGCTCTTAGCCCGCTTTTTTCTGTTGCACCATGCAACACTCGCTCCGTCATCCACTTAATTAGGTCCTTCAAATATGTTATCTGCTGTTTTCCTCTGTCTCTTTCCCTCTCTCTAGCCTGTTAGTATCAGGTTCTCCAAGCCCTCTTTCCACATTGCATGTCCCAGGAACATTAGTTGTCTCTTCCTGATGCTTACTATTAATTTCCTTTTCGTCTACATCTTTTACAAAACCTTGTCATTGCTCACATGCTCGGTCCATGATATCCGCAGCATCCTTCTGTAGAACCACATTTCAGTTGCTTTAGGTTTTTCCTTCATCTTCGAAGATATTGTCCAACATTCACATTCCATATTGAAGAACCGATATCACATAGCAATCCAGTAATTTCTTCTTTGTTTCTAGTGAAATTGTCTTGTTTCTTAATACTTTACTCAACTTCTGGAACGCTTCTTTCGCCATGTCAATTAGCCTTTGGATCACAGTATTGAACTTTCTGTCTTCTGTTATAACACCTCCCAGGTATTTAAATTTCTGTACCTCCTTGATTTTAGAGTACCTCACCTGTAATTGGCATTCTGGTCTACCCTTTTTTTTTTGATGACTTGTTTGGCGTAAAAAAAATTAACAAATAAAATAAATGCCGATTCCATATGGTTGGTGCTGCTCTGTGATTTCTTTTATATATTCGGCTGCATTGTTGTCAATGATAGTCAAAGATCATCTCTTTTTACAATGTGGAGTCCATTACAGTATTACTGGCCGTCTATGCAAGCTGCTGGGCTACGGTATAACTGGACAATTGTTTGACCTAATTCAGTCATTCTTCTCAGATTGCACAATGAAGGTAGTATTGAACAGACATGCCTCCCAATACTATCACACGAATGCAGGTGTCCCTCAAGGCTCTATTCACCCCGATGTAATAACATCTCAAGTAGGCATATACGCTGACGACACTACGGTTCACTCTCGCGTTGATAAAAAATCTGCCGAGGATGACAAAGTAAACTTCGCTGCCAAGCTCAAATCCGTGGTGGACTAGGATAAGAAATGGCTTGTGAATTTCAATGCTTCCAAAACAAAGCTGCTATCTATTAACCATCACAGACAATCACTCCTACCCCCATTAGCATGGATCAATCTAGTTTCCCTGAAAGTAAAACACTGCGCCTCCTCGGGTTAACTGTCACAACAGACCTCAAGTGAAATGAGTATATAGAATCCATAGTTAAATCTGCTGCTAAGAAGGTCGGTTCTCTGTGCAGGGCCAGGAGGTTTTCCCCGTTTGAAACAACCCTGCACATATACAAATCTACCATGCACCCGTGCATTGAATACTGATGCCATATCTGGTCGGAGAATCTTTAATGTGATCGATCCCGACTTGGCAGCTCGGATACAGTCAATTTCTCACCGGCGCAATGTGGCTTCCCTGTGTCCGTTCTACAAATACTTTCATGGCTTCTACTCAGATGAACTTAGCTCACTGGTATTCACCATACATGATTTTGGTCAAGTCACAAGATTAGCAGCTAGGTCCCACCCTTTTGATGTGAAACCAATAAATTGTAAACGCAAATTCTACTCCATCATATTCTTCTTTCGCACTTCCAGTCTGTGGAATTCAATTCCATTTACATGCTTTCCCGACAGCTACAATCTTCAAGAATCTAAATGTAAAATAAATAGTCATCTCCTATCTCAATATCTTTCATCCTCTCTTTTTCTCTCATGCTCCATTCTTCGTCCACTCTATTCTCATTAGTATTCTCAACCTTCTCCTATTCTCTTCCTGACACCCCCTGTAACCTGTCACTCTTTCTCATAACTTACCTCCTATGTAACCCCTTGCTCAACAGTGGCAGTAAAATGCCTTGCTTGAGGTACGATTAAAAAAAACTCTATTTCCACTGTTAAATAATGTAATATTGATGGTATGAGAAAATTGTTTGATATATAGTGCTTTTTTTATAGCGAGGTGTCTTTGATATTGTGATTTAAATAATTCAACAAAATTTTTCTTAAGACTTCTTATATGTTATAGATTAATAAACGATTTTTATTAAACTATTATTACTAGATAGGTGGCATGTAAGGCATGTACTTAGAGAAGTGATAGCATGGCTAATGTAGGTAATTGATTTGAGACAAAAAACACAATCTCGTACAGGGCATTTAAATTCATACATTATAATCGTCATCGTTGATTTGCTGTCTTTCATTTCCTATAATATTTTATAAATTTTACATTTTTTAATGAACTACAGCAAAAATATGGTGTTTAATAATTTTTTGGATAGAAAAATTGTCCTGTTTATAATTAATGGGCATTTGGCTGCAATAAAATATGTTGATGTTTTCTTGTGTGTTATCTTTAATGCTAGTTTCATGATTTTTTTGTAAAACTAATTATATTTGTTTATCAATAATGTAGTTGGGAAAATTATTGTTGAATATTGTTTTTTATGTGTTTTACTTTGCTCAAAAATATTTTGGGGGAGGTGGAATTTTGATTTTAAGAAGTTTATCACTACTGCTATTTTATATTTTTCAGGGTATTGGATATCATAATTAAGAAGGCAAGGTTTTTTACTAGTGTTTTTTATATAGATAAATGATAAATTTGTTGCATTTTAGCTCTATATTGACGTCAGAAAACGGGATTTTGTTATTGTTCATAAGTTCATGAGTAACTTTTAACGCGGGCTTATTTTCAAAATGTAATTTTTAATTTAAGATTTCGTCCATATTTGTTACCAAAATGAAAATGTCGTACATCTTCGGTTTGTCGGTTGTTTTAAACACTTTGTTTTCAATATGGTACATATAAAAATTCGAGAAGGTAGCACCTAATGGGTTTCCCATACTGACTCCGTTAGTTTGTATGTAGATGTTACCATTATAGTCCGAAGAATTGCTGGTTAGATTTTTGGAGTGGGGATAGATGGGTGTTTTTTTTTGGGGGGGGGGGATAGATGGGTGTTTTTCAACGCAGTCGTTAATTATATTCAATGATTCGTCAATTGGGATGTTAGTAAAAAGTTTTTCACATCCAGCGAAACTAGAATGTTGCTTTTGGGATTTGTTGCTTTTAATATGTGGAGGGATTGGTTTGTTGATGCGATGCTGTAATTGTTAGGTATGTATGAAGCAATTATATGATTTTAGGTTTTCAATAGTTGGTATGCCGATGTAGGTATTTGTGATATGATGGGTCTGAGAGGAAATGAAAGATTGCTTCCCAAAAATACATATATACACGCACATACATTTATATATATCCTCATAAATACATAAGTATACACATACATGTACACATTCAGATACAGTAACACGCATAAGCATTGGATACATTTTTTTAATCATTTCACCCCAAGCAAGGCATTCCACTGCCACTATTGCGCATGGGGCTACATAGGGGAAGGTAAAGAGGAGGAGTGGTTATATTTAGGAAATGTCAGAAGGAAGGTGATAGATGGGTAAGGATACCGAGGATGAGGGTTGGGCAGATGGGAAGAGTGTTTGAAAGAATGGGAGCGAGTTAGTGTGTTAGGAGGTGTCAATTGACCTTACATTTAAACTCCTGGAGATTGTAACCGTCGGAGAAGCAATCATGTGGAAGGGAATTTCACAGTCGGGAAGTGCGAGAAAATTTTTTTGTTATAACTCTAGTTTATATTCGCCATTTTGCCTGAAATTTGGTAAATGATATCTCATAAAGTTGTTTTAGTTGTATGTGGAAGGAAAATTAAAAGCTCATCGTTGAATCCATTTTTTATTAAAGTTCAAAATTACCCTATGCAAAAGTATTGAATACAATAATTTAGTATTTTGTTGAGTAGCTTCTGTTTTGTTTCACTACTTCCGGTCGCGTTCTGTAGTTGGCCACAAGTTTTCCACACTGATCCACCATTACTTTACCCTATTCTTCCTTGCATAATTCTCTAATTGCGTGATATTTTGTGGATTCCGCTTATGAACTTTAATTTAATATAAACTAGAGTTATAATGGAAAATAACATATATCCAATACTTATGCGTGTCACTGTATATATATATATATATATATATATATATATATATATATATATAAAGGTACTTACACATACAACATATCACACATATACGCATATATGCATATGAAATTATGTTTATATGGTTTGGATTTTCACTCTTTTTTTTACCATAATAGGTACTGCCACCCCGAGTAAGGGTGTACCTGGGAACAACTGCAATAAAGAGATGGCTTTACTCTAAAAACATCCAGTTCCTCATTCAGAAGTCTTGCCGCCAGATGTAGTTTATAGTTATACTCAGGACAATATATATATGTATGTGTGTGTGTCTGTGTGTGTGTACTACTACTACTACTACTACTATTATTACTACTACTACTACTACTACTAATAATAATAATAATTATTATTTTTATTATTAAGTGCAATAATGTTTAGCGCTAAGGTTGTTATTTTTCAGTGGTTTTACTGATAAAACATATTTGACAAGCAGGTTTTTATCGTAAAGTACTCGAATCATGACAGGGCAGGAATCAGGACTATTAAAGAGACAAATTTTTTGAACCTCTCTCTCTCTCTCTCTCTCTCTCTATATATATATATATATATATATATGTGTGTGTGTGTGTGTGTGTGTGTGTGTGTGTGTGTGTGTGTGAAAAATATTCCTGGTAGCATTTCAGCGAACATGACGACATGACCTGATCGTGAGTGTGTAATGAATTTCACATTGAATTCTCAGAACGCGATCAAGGTTTGCCATTTTTTGTAAATTGAATTTCGCCATTGAATATTTGAACTAGTATATCTACAATACACTAAAATACTAATATATCATTATAATAGTGCCTCACATAAGGGAGAATGGGGCCAGTGTGCAAGTGAAATCATTCAGAAGAAGGCCGCAAAACTATGCTATAAATATAAATGTAAATTCGAGATTAAATCATATGAAAGGAAATCATAAAAGAGTAAATTCAATGAAATCATATGCAGTAGAGAATGTCGGTGGAAGTGCCATTTGCATGAAGAGCATTACACAATCATCTCGCTTTCAGGTGAGTTTGCATTGCTTTTGAATTAACTTCCTTCCCTCTCTCTCTCTCTCTCTCTCTCTCTATATATATATATATATATATATATATATATATATATGTAATTTCCGATCACATTTAGTAGGAATAGCTATTTTAATATGTCATGCATTCTCAAATCTAGTCAGCCAAAGAATGAAAAAAAATGAAGAAAATCATTCTCCGGAAGGATTAGTAAAGGAAGTGGGTGAGGAATGTTGGTTACGAATGGCTCATGCCGAGGGGAATCGTAGTAGTAATTTTTTTTGCTAGTGGATGGGAAGTGGTTTGATTATTGGGCTAATGGTTTTAGGTAGGAGAGAAAAAGATACGGGTTCACCAAAATTAAAATCTAATCTAAGTAGGAGGCAAAACCTATTATAAAGAAATAGAAGAAAGAGATAATTAGTGAAATTCAAATTTGCTCCGGTGACAACACAGGCTAATAAATTTATTATGTTTATTCAGAACAACATTCTGATATTGAAATTAAAAATTCTAATATTTTCTGTCAAACATGGATTGCATCTATCACCTAGACTATTAGGAGTACGTACCGTGCCTATCAGCTCTCTCTTTATTTGTGGGTTTAGACCTTCTTCTTTCAATTCCCAGTATATTCTAGAGAAATATGTTTGATACCTTAAATCAGGTTAGTAAAGTAGTGCTTTTGGGTATAAACTTTGTTTCCAAATTCCCGCCGAAATTCCGATGTACACTTTGTATTTTTCCTTGTTTTTCTTAATAGATCCCATTTGTAGATCTAAATTTACCTTCAACCGGGCAGTTTTCTCTGGATCTGCAATTACAGGAGGGTGTAATCCGTGTTTTGTATTAGATTCATTGAAATTCTTAAAAAATTGTTTATTGTGGAAGCTGTTGGACAATTTATTAATACAGGAATAGTTAATCTTAATCGTTTTCCTATAAAATATTTTACTCGGGGGGTTATCCTCATGAAAATGTTTACTTATTAATTTAAGAAAGAACTTCCCAATGTTTACGATGGATAGTCTACAGAACGTGGGGTGGTTGAATCATATAATCTTCCTTTTCCTATGGTTACCACTAGCCTTCTGCGATTTAGATATATTAGTGAGTGTTAAATTAATTTATCTTTATTCTAGCTACTCTGGAGGGCTTTTTCATATCGTGTTTTGTTATCGTTAAAGATTAGAAGATAATCGGTTATTTCTAGTTTTAACCGTCATCGGTATTTGTTTAGAATTATTTGTTTAGAATTAATGCTGATCTAGCTAGATGTTTCATCTTTTTATAGTACGGTTTAAAAAAATTATTATCGAGGTTGAGTGTAGTGCCTAGGTAATTAACAATCTTTAAGTTGGAAGCAATATCTATTTTAAATCCTAGCATCTTGAAGACACTAATGATTTTCTTTTGCATTTCCATAGTCAAGGAGCGATTACCATTCGGGATGAACATAAGATCATCTCGGTATAGGCCTACCTGCTTAGGATCCACAATTCTACTAAGGGTGTCTAGGATATTAATGCCTATTAAATCGGCAACTTGGGCTGAATCAAGTGCTCTCATTGGGAAATCAAATTTACTGTTCAGAATTTTAGTCAAGGCAAAATCATTAAGAATAGGGAGGAATTTTCTAGCTGCTAGAATAATATTAGCATATTCGTTTGTGTTTTCTAAATATCTTCTAGGGAGGTTAATACAGTTTACTAGAAGGTCTTTAGATATAAATGGATAGAAGTCCACACACACACACACACACACATGTATATATACATGTATATATATATAAACATGTTTCATTATGACTGGACATCGAATGATCGTCTGTTTAAAAAACTTTCAAAAGTTTATTTCCATTGTTAAGTAATGTAAGGTTGAGTAAATAGTATTCTTGTATTTTCAACTAAATTTTTTTTTACTTAAGTGTTCTTGTAAATTATATCGATACATCGAGCAATTTGGTGCATTGCACGTTATAAACATTTCGAAAAATGAAATGACAACATAAATTTAGGATCAAAGTTACCTCTATCGATATAGAGAGTATACATTGTCTTGCGCGTAACAATTTCAGATTTTCATGTCAATTCCAGAAAGACATTTGGAAATCAAATGATTTTAAAGATTTTTTTCTGAATAGCAAAATATGGGTTTTCTTATTTATTTATTTTTTAGAAAGAACAATTTGATCCGAATCGACTAAGAAAATGTCCAGTTTGAACTTTTGTGATCAATACGAAGAAAGAATTTTGCACTGGCAAAAGAAAACATTGAAATAACAAAATACAGGCATTACATGAAGATGAAAAAAAGGGCACTTTTGAATGGTTATCAAAAATGCATGTATTACTTTTATAGCAGAGGCCTGTAGAGTGTATAAACTTTATTAACTTTATACGTACAGAAATACAGAGAATACCGTTATATATATATATATATATATATATATATATATATATAAACTTATTTATAAATGGAAGTTTTTCAGTGTGTGTGTGTATGTGTGTGAGAGTGTGTGTCTGTGAGTGTGTCTGTTACCTACAGATTCCGAAACGGCTGAACCGATTTTCTTGAAAATTTACAGAATTGTACTATAAGCGTCTGCGAGTGTTCTTAGGTTGGATTTGTGTCGAGGTACCCCCGATAAATATGGAAAATCGATAATCGAAAAAATCGGTTTATAGAAGGAGTGGTCCAATTTTAATCAAATTTGATACACTCATAGACAAAGACATAAAAAACGATATTCAGAAGTTTCAAGGTTGCAGTTCTACAATAGTGCAGAAGATCGATAATATATATATATATATATATAATCTATTTTTCAGCCCTTTTATTTTAGCTTTTGCTTCTCAAAGTAGGTATAATTGTAGTTCTTAGTCTCGGCCATGATACCATTTACTCAGAGGACTTATTTAGCCTTAAAATTCAATTTACGACGAAAAAACTTATTTAATATCGATACCAGGAAATCAAAATTTGACTTACATCCATTCATTTTTCTTTCAGTCTACGGTTTCGCTTTAACTGGAAACAACTATTGCTTTTTAATCTTTCGTGCCAACGTCCAAAGAGTCTGAACTCCCGGACCATGGATTAGTTTTAAAGCTTTCATTACACCCGAGCAACGCCGGGCTATACTGCTAGTGTGTATATATATATTGGTGTGTGTATGTGCGTGTGTTCTTTTTGTCACGGTAATGGAGAGAGAGACAATAGCGATGCAGCGTCGGCTAAGATCATTCTTTTTACTAGTAGCTATTAAATTTTAATACCATTTATGAAACTCTTAGCACGTGTTTGCTCCTTATGAATACCTTATTATTTTTTGGTAATAATTATGTTGTTGAGTAGTGAAGAATATATATATATATATATATATATATATATATATATATATATATATATGTGTGTGTGTGTGTGTGTGTGTGTGTGTATCTGTTATGTCGTGAGTAAGAATAAATAACTCAAGAACAGGAATAGGTTAATTGTTGTATTCCGTGAAAATAGTATTTACAAAGGTTATTAGTATCCAATACACGAATAAGGTTTAATCGTCTCAACCGTCGTTAGACGTAGTATGAGCAATGGTTACTTCCGGGTCGTCACTGGAAGTCTACGACTGACTTGTCGATCGGCTGCTCGGCACACTCTCTTACGTAGATGCCACCATTACTTTACATCGTAATGGAATAGTCAATTATAGCCGAATAGGCGCGGGCGTCCCAACACCCCCTCCTAAGACTTTTGCTGTCAGTCATACTTTTTCCTTTTCGGATCCACTGTTAACTGGTGCGTCGCTTTCCTTTTTCTGGTGGATTTTCTACTATTTACTTCTTGCCCCTGAGGCATCTGTAGCTGAAATGTGTCGTACAGATCTTCCACATTTTCGTCCCACCTTTGAGACGCGACAGTTGTTTCCTCCGAAAGTCTTTTCTTTATTTGATTCACATGCCTTTTGTGTGCAAATTTTGGACCTTGAACCATATAAAGCATGTTTCCTACGAGTTCTTTTATTTTCCCTGGCATCCAGGAAGCAGTGTTATTTTTGTAATTCCTGAAATAAACGTTTTCATTTATCAAGAATCTTCTTTTTAGTGTGTTCACGATGGGTGTATCCACTTTCTTCGTCGGGATTAATTTGTCGAAAACAGATCGCACCTTTCTCGCGAACATCAGTTCGGCCGGCGACAGTGCTGACGGCGCGGATTTGTTCGGTGTAATTCTATACACTTGCAAAAATAACTGCAAAGCCTTTTTCGTGGGTGTTGCTTTTCTTAGTGCTCTTTTCAGGGTGTCCACGAACCTTTCCGCTAATCCGTTCGAACGTGGTGATATGGTGGGTGTTTATGTGTTCCACCTGAAACGTTTCGCAGAACTCTTTGAAATCCTTCGACGTGAATTGCGTTCCGTTATCGGTCACAATTGTGTCCACGACACCAAATCTCGCAAATAACTCGTGTAGTCTGCTCATAGTGTTTTCTGTCGTGGATTGCTTCATTTGGAAAACCTCAGGCCACTTGCTATAGCTATCTACTATTATTAAATAATATATTTTCCCAATCGGACCGGCAAAATCAATATGTACTCTTGACCATGGTCTGTCTGTTTTAGGCCAGGGTTTCTGTAATACCTGCGGCGATTTCGCCGCAAGAGCGCAACCTTCACATTTACCAACCATGGACGCGATATCTGAGTCCATGCCCGGCCAGTATACGTAAGACCGCATCAGGCTCTTCATCCGGTTCACTCCTGGATGTCCCGTATGGAAGTCTTTTAGAATTCTTTTCTGTAATACCTTGGGTATCACCACTCTTTCACTATATAATAATACACTGTCACAGATTGAGAATGTTTCTTAAATTCGCTGGTTCTTTTCCGTTAGCTTTGTTTTTACATCCTTGATGTATTCATCCTTTAATGCTTCCTTCTTGATGTCTGATAATGACACAGGTAATTCTCTGATAGTTTCCGTAAGAGTATTTTTTACTTCTACTTCAGATCTAAATGCCGCTATTACCATGTCCTCCAAAAGTTCGCTAGATTTTGGAATGAGCCTGGACAACCCATCTGCGTGCCCAATCTTGCCTGATGGTAGGTATTGTAAGTTGAAGTTGTAATTTAATAGTAAGGTACCCCATCTCAACAACCGGTTCGCAGTATACGTGGGGAGTCCTTTTTTGGAACTGTAAATGGTTAACAGCGGTTTATGATCCGTCTGAAGTGTAAAATGTCACCCATGAATATATCTATGGAATTTGGTAACCGCGAAAATTACCAATGCTTCCTTTTCAATTTGCGAATAGCTACGTTCAGCCGGCATGTGATCTGCTCGCATGTGCGATCGGCTTCAATTCTCCGTCCTTCCACCTGCGCCAATCCCGTATGTGCTGGCGTCGCAAGCTATTACGATTTCTAACTTAGGATCGTAATGAGTCAAAAATAAATCTGATGTTAATTTATCTTTGATTTCTTCAAACGCTTTCTTGCATTCCTTTGACCAGCACCATACTTTGTCTTTTTTCAGTAATTCATTCAACGGCGAACGCATCTTATGTAGATTCGGGATGAAATCTTGATAATAACTCACCAAACCCAAGAAGCTTTGTAGAGTTTTCACGTCTTTTGGTTCCGGCATGTTCCGAATCGCATAAGAGAGATTAGGATCTGGTTTCTTACCATCTTTATTCACAATATGGCCTAGGTATTTGATTTCTTTTAACAAAAAATCACATTTACTCTCCTTGACTTTAAAACCATAATTGCGTATTCTCTTGAATACCTCACGCAGATGATCTTTGTGTTCCTCGACTGTTACACTTTTGATTAAAATATCATCGAGGTATGCAATAGCGTAGTCTAGTCCAGCTAACATATTGTCCATAGTCTGTTGAAAAACCGCTGGAACCGTTTTTATCCCAAGCGCCAACCGTTCGTATTTGTATAATCCCTTATGGGTATTTATACACAATAACTTAGAACTTTCATTTTCAACCGGGATTTGAAGATATACCTCACTGAGGTCGATCTTTGTGAAAATCTTCCCGCCATTTAACCTAGAAAATATTTCCTCTGGGCTCGGTAGAGGATAATGGTAGTCCTCAATGGCGTTATTCAACCCAGTAGAGAAATCAGCGCATATCCGGATCTTCTCGGACTTCTTTTTCACATAAACTGCTGGCGCGGCCCAGTTACTATATTCGGTTTTTGACAATACGCCTAATTTCTCTAATCTCTCCAATTCAGCGTCAATTTTGCTGATAGCCGCATAAAGCGCATTTCTTTTCTTCTTGAATACAGGTGTCACGTTTTCTATTAATTTAATTCTTGCAGCCGTTTTAGTACACCTGCCTAGTCCTTCTGCAAATACTTCGGGGAAATCTTTCTTTAACTTCGCCTTCAATACTTTTATATCGTCAGTCGTGTCTTCTTTTATATTCTTGCAATAAGCACTTATGGGCATATCCCACAAATCAAACTCATTAATCCAATCTGTCCCAAACAAATTGTTTGTTCCATTCATGACGAACATTTTTAATTTTTTAGTTTGGTTATTAAAGTTGACATTGAGAATTGGTTATTAAAGTTGACATTGAGAATCAGTTCACCCTCGAATTTGATTTTCTTTCCTGTAACTGTTTTCGCAACTTTATTCGCCTTCATCAAGGTTGGTTTATTCAGCTTTCGCCACGTTTTTGTGTTTATTATACTTATGTCAGATCCACTATCGAGCTGCATTTTTACTGTCTATTTGAGTATTTTTACCTCTAAAAATTTCCTAATACCGTGATTTTGCTCATCCGATCTTGCTATTTTTACTTTCGTTTTAGTTCTAAATCAACATTTGGCCTTTTTATGACCTTGCCTGTTACAGTTTCTGCAAGTTTTACGTCTAAACAGGTAGTCGCTATACCAGTGCCATTTGCCACAGCCATAACAAGCTTTTGGAGGGGGTCTTTTTTCAAAATTTGTCCCCCCCCCCCCCACCATAGGCGAGTGATTCTTTTGTCTCGGAGACAGAGACCGAAAACGTGACTTCCGTTTTACTTTTTTAACGCTTGCTACTGCAGATTTCTGAATTTTCTTGGGGTCTTCCTTTATGCTTACGCATTTTTGACAAATCTCCGCCAACTTTTGGAGTGAGATATCCTGTTTGCTTTCCAGCTTTGTTAAAATTCTCCTCCTCATTTCACTGTCTTTCCCAGACACAAAAATTAGGCATTTAAAATTATCTGCTGATAGTTCCGAAAGCCTAAAATCATCACAGTTTTTGTTGACAACCGAGGCGAAAGTTGTATAGTCTTCGTCCTCGTTTTTTGTAAATTTAAGCACTTCCACCTTTTGTGAAACAAGGACAACCTTGGACTAAATAATTCCTTCAGCAGACCTACTGCTCCGTTAAATTCCAGGTCTCTTGTTTTTCTTGGTAGAATAAAATCTGTGAACTTATTGTGTTCATATGTCCCTAGTTTTCTAAGGAGTAGTCTAATCTTTTTTCGGAAGACCAGGACTTGCAATCAATTTCAAAGAAATCCTGGTACCGATGATAATATCTCTCGAACGTTTTGTCCTCGTCCGGATTATATGTAAAACTTTCGATGGTTGACCAGATAGTATTTTGCGAAAAAGTACTATCGTCCGAGTTTTTATTTTTTTCGAGAATTGCTTCCCGTAAGAGCTCTTGCATTTCTATGCTCTTTTTTGCATTTCCTTCCTGAAATTTTTGTTGTTATTTCTCACTATCCAACTGCATCTGTAACATTTTTTTTGCAATTCCAATTGTTGTTTGCGGAATTTTTCTTCGCTTTCTTTTTCTTTTCGTCGTTTCTTGTATTTCTATTTGTAGTTTACGAAATCTTTCTTCGCTTTCTCTTTGTTGTTGCATCTGATATTTTATCAGTTCCAACATGGAAGCTTGAAATTGTTCCATTTTTCCTTTTCCCAGAGAACAAAACTCAATTATATATTTTCTCTCTTTTCACAGAGGGGAGGGTTACAAATTTCAACCCAAAAGTTTTTCGCAACAACAGAAAAATAGCAAAATGTAACGTGCAATTTCTTCGCTGTGTATACGACTTTACCGCTTATTTTGCTTTTTTTTTTTCGTCGTAGTTACAAATTTTCCTGTGCTCCACGAGAGAAAAAAATTTTCCCTGTTCGCTTACTAAAAATCAGTCTTTCCTCTGAGTAACAACTCTCGTTACCACTGTTCTGCTGTGGCACAAGTTTGTATTTTTCTTCCGAGTACTTTCGATGTTTGAGTTCTTCTTCTACGTATGTCTTGCAAATCTTCTTCCACGTCAATTCGACAATCTTCTTCCACGTCTTTTCGACAATCTTCGTCGCCACTGTTATGTCGTGAGTAAGAATAAATAACTCAAGAACAGGAATAGGTTAATTGTTGTATTCCGTGAAAATAGTATTTACAAAGGTTATTAGTATCCAATACAAGAATAAGGGTTAATCGTCTCAACCGTCGTTAGACGTAGTATGAGCAATGGTTACTTCCGGGTCGTCACCGGAAGTCTACGACTGACTTGTCGATCGGCTGCTCGGCACACTCTCTTACGTAGATGCCACCATTACTTTACATCGTAATGGAATAGTCAATTATAGCCGAATAGGCGCGGGCGTCCCAACAGTAGCCTATCATAATAAAAACCGTTGTGTATTTATTGTTATACATACATACGCTGATTTATTATTTTTTCAGAATTTGAGATTTTATCTTTGCAGATTTGACAACTTTCACTTCGTTTTTCTGACTCAGTTTATAATCTTAGGACTACTATTAATAGTCTGGCACATTGTTCCTGTTACTTTTTCTGAGTCCTGATGGAGTTCACAGCATCAGCAAGTTGTTAAGAAATTAATAAAATAATAACAACCTGTTATTACTCATCCTGATAATAGTGCTGGTGTGGTCTTGTTGGATTATTCTGATTATGTCTCCAAGATGCATTCCATTCTTGGGAACACTTCAAACTTTCTTCTTTTAGGTCTATTTGAGACGCATGACTACACTATTTCTGTCAATGCTAACTTTCAAAAGCTGTAGATTGGGTTAAAAGGAAATCATTGGAAATTTTAGCTGATATTAGATCGACAGTGTCTATTCGTCCCCGTTTTTATGGTTTACAACGATCTATAAGGACGAGATACATTTACGACCTATCATTTCTGGAATACTTCAACCTGTTGTTGAATATTATAGTTCGTATACAATTAAAGATTCCTTCTCTTTTTCAGAAATTATTCGTTATACCCCCTCATGTAGCAAATTTATCTGTTCCTTTGATGTGTGTTCATTGTTTACATGTTTTCCAGTATTAGAAACTATTGATATTTGCTGTTATATGTGATATCGTAGGTTTTTGTATCGTCCAGATATGCCAGAGAGTGTGTTTATAAAGCTTATGAAATTTGCCACCACTTCTGTTGAATTTAGTTTTAATAATTTTATGTATAGGCAGATTGATGGGATTTCTATGGGCTCCCTCCTGGGTCCTGCTTTGGCCAATATTTTTGTGGTCTTTTATGAATCATCCCTCTTCACGTATAATAATAGACCATCCATGTATTTTTGGTACGTGGGTGAAACTTTCTGTGGATATCCAAGCGATATTGTAAATAGTGTTATGCGTGATAAGATTAATAGTTTTTCTAAGGATAAGCCGTATATTTTGGAAAAATGCCTAGTTCATTTACGGTTTCCTTATATTGGTATTTTAGGCTAGGCGGATTTCTACTGCAGCTCGCGCTTGTTATTTCTTTGTCCAAATTAGAGTTCATTTTTAACTCATTTTGTTTTTCCTTCTATGCGTAAAGATGTCCTTCCTTCTCATCATTTTTCATCTATATTTTATATGTTTATTTGTAGTTGTGGTAGAAACGACATAAGAAGGACTTAGCATAGCTTAGCTTGTGGAATTAAGCAGCATGTCCCATATGGAAATCTTAAAACGAATGCCCGTACAAGCCAACTGGTTAATATCTTATCTTATAAATAGCAGAAATTGTGTGACTGACTTTAGTGCGGAAGAATTTTGTCGTTTTCACACTGTTTTACTTGCAGGCATTAGAATCAATGTCTATTAGGTCTAGGAGGCCGTTTCTCTGTAAACAGAGAGATTATCCCACTGGATTTCACATTAAAATAAAAATTTATTTTCCCAGACGACCCTGATAAAGTTTGGGATAGAAATCGGTCGGTGGTTTTTTCTATGACTTTTTATTTTTTTTCCATTTTTACAAAATGCCTTTGGGCATTAAATTTAATTTATTTCTTGCCATAAAACGCTTTTGTACGACCAATAGTTTATTTGAATATATATATATATATATATATATATATATATATATATATATATATATATTCCTCTTGTCACGCTCAGGACTTTGGATTATTTTTTTTTCTTATGTCTTAATTTAAGATACTCAATAATAGCAACACCAATATATGTATTGCCGTCATGCTTGTCGATATAATATCTCACCATAATTTTTGACGGCACAGGATCTTTCATATATATATATATATATATATATATATAAAATAAAATAAATTCCGAAGTTCAGATCAGTTGTATGCCCATTTCTACGTGAAATTCCTAAAAGAAATCTTACGTATCAGCAGCAACTCTTTATTACAAAAGCCAATTACAAAATAAACCAAGATATTTTACCGGCGGAAGTTCAAAAAATATTCACCACGGAAAAATTAAAGGAGTGAGATTAATAAGAAAGCAGACAGAAATCTATGTCTATTTTTATTTTAGATTTTTAGAAACCCTTACTTTTAAACTGAGTCAAGAGTTGAAAGTAGAAATTTAGCCTTGTCTGGCTTTAAGAAATGGAAAGGGGAAGAATAAAGAAAAGAAAGAACTGAAGGAGGAAGTAAAAAGTGGGAAGGGGTGGATAACAGGGAATTAAGCTAAGAAAAGAAAAGAAAAGAAAGGAAAGGAAAATGAAAAAGTTAATCTCCATAGAAACGTTAACAAACGTGTTGACAAAGAAATCATAGCGTTTTTTGGTTTAAATAAATTGAATGAAGTTATTAGAAAAAAATTGAGGGGAAAACCTTGACATAAAATTAAATTTAAATATAAAACTCGATTTAAATTAAAAAATAAAATTTATAGAAAATTTATAAAAATTAATAAAACATATAATAAAATATAAAATATAAGACATAATAAATATGAAAATAAAGATGAAAATATTTAGCATTATGTCTAAATAATTTACTATTTTTAAATTACTTTCAACTTCTACATTGAAACCATAATGTTTGAAATTTTGAGATTTTTTAATTTATGTAACAATAAACAACCTATCAATTTCGCTACCTCGGCCCCATCATATGTCCCCATGTGATTGTCAAAGCAGTTTAAATCATTCTTTTTTGTCCATAATGTGTTATTATAATATAAACTAGTGGCAGTCGACTGATTTCAAAAGTACAATAAAAATAAAAACTGCTCATTTATTAAGTATGATTTAAAAGAATTTTATACCTTAATTTCCAAGAGTACATTTAACGAAGCAATTAGTTTTGCTAAACAATATAATGAAATCCCTAATGAAGAAATAGAGGTTATCAGACTCTCCCGTAAGACATTAGTATATCGGTTGTTTATTGTTACATAAATTAGATAAGTACATAGATTTCAATAACCACGCGTTGTACCGTGATGACGGTTTGATTGTAGTTGATAATAGTAACACCCAAAAATGTGACAACTTGCGAAAAAAAACTCCATTCGATTTTCAAAATTTATAGTTTCAATGTGGAAGTTGAAAGTAATTTAAAAATAGTAAATTATTTAGACATCACGCTAAATATTTTAAATGGTACTATATCCCCCTATACTAAGATCCAAAACCCAAAACAGACTTAGGTGCTACTCAAAACAGTTTTAAAAACGATATTATAACCATACCAGTAGTTTTCACAATGAAAAATATAAGCACAGCATCACTCTTTCTATTAAACAAGAACTAAACATAGACCTCATTTTAAAATGGGAAATATTAAAAAGATGTACAAAAATCAAAGCTTACCAGAAATTTTGCAGGTTATGTGGTGAAGAAAAACTTGCTATAACATCGTTTGAGCCCAGAAACAGTTTATTGAATTCTAAAACAGAAATACTTTATAAGTGTAGACATAGGAAGTTTTGGCTTTTGAATTAGGAATGTTTGGTAGGTTTGTCTTTTCCCTTATTTTCTTTTGTTGTCGTTAGTAGGTTTAGGTTTCCGTTTTCGATAGTTGGCGCTTTTTATTTTTTTTAATTTTTAATGTTTATGTTTCTTAGCCTTTTTCTTTTGGTCACGTGGGTTATTGGATTCCCTTTATCTTGTCATTGTTACTTTCCTCTTTAGTTAACCTTCCCTGAAGATCCGTTTAGGTGAAACTTTGGTAGGTTTGTTGGCTCACTAGGTTAATTTACTTATATATATATATATATATATATATATATATATATATATATATATATATAATATGAGTAATAGTTGCTAATGGAAGTATATTCCTTCCACAGTTAGATATTTATTTTAAAAAGTGCTCAATACAAAAGAAGAGCATAAATATATGTTAATTAATATTATTATTATGACATACTGCCATTTGATGGCTATAATGTTTCAATATAATGTTAAAACACCATCATCAAGCAGTAAAATTCAGTTAATTTGTTTTGTTATATATAGATAAGGAGATTGAAAAAATATAAATAAATAAAAATGAAGAAATAAAAACAAGGTCAGCCAATGAGAAGGATTAAGTAGGGTGGGAGGTATTAAAAGCTCAAATTACCGTGTGATTGGCTTGCTAGATGGTGGGCAAAATTTCTCTGGAAATCTAGACATGTCAAATTTCAAACCAGATCGAACTGGTAATTTTTAACTACTATTATTTTATTGTACTTATGTACGAATCTCTTCATAACTCAAGAATTTTGCTTATTTTAGTGACTGTTTGTATAAATTGCTATTATTTTATTTGTACTTATGATACTTTTATAATTTTAGCTGATTGAACGAGTAATGTTTTTAATTAATATCACTATATTATTTTATTTGTACTTTTAAACAAATCCCCTTAAGTATATATTTTAATATCTTAGTTTATTATTCTTATCTTTCAGTTTGTTTTTATTTTTTATTTTTCATTTATTTTTATGTTATCTTTACCAAGGTTCGTATTCGTCTTCTCTCTTCTTTTTTCTTTATTTATTCTTCTCTTTTTCCCTTTTATTTATTTAATTTATTTTTTCTGATTTATTTTTATCACTTCTGATTTAAAATTTGGCATGTCTGTGGCAGTACTTGCTACTATTTTCTCTTCTAGGAGAGACGTTACAGGAGAGAGTCGGGAGGAAAAAAGGAGAGATGAAAAAAGAGAGAAAGTGTGGAAACGTACGTTGGCTAAGCAGCCGTGACAATTGTTATCCAAGGAGGGTGGAAAGAAAGGGATAGATACACAAAAAAGAAAAAAAGAAAGAAAAGGACGTTAACATAAAAACATCCAACATCTGATCAGACTTCAATTAAACAACATTTCTTAGAAAAACATAATCATGTATGTAATATCAGAGAGACTTTAGTCTACAATACAATAATACTCACTCATACACACAGTATTTTTACTGTGTGTATGAGTGAGTATTATTGTATTGTACCCTCAGATATTGGGGCATCTACATTAAATTAAAACAACACACACTTCATAAAATCACGTTTAAATTTGGTCATAACACATTAAATTGAATTTAAATACATGGTTCTATGATCAATTCCAGCTCTCACGCGATGTAACGTCATAGAACCACATTACAAATTTGCAAACTGCGTTTGCTATTTTTGGTAACTGTTGCTGTTGCTTAACGGAGTTTTATGTCAATACAAGAAAAAATAGTCGCTGATGGTGGATGTCTTTGTGTTAACATCCTTGTAACCTCTCTTAAGATGGTTAATGTGAGCCGAAAGCTTAGAACCAACTTAAGAAAAAATTATCCAAATGTTGGAGAATTTTTGTCTTTATTTTCACCTGAAATTAAAACCAAAATACAATGTTTAGAACGGTTCATGATTAAATGTAATAGACATTTATTGTCTGTTATATTTAACAGTATATGTTTAGAAAATTATCTGCCTCGATATACAAAATTGTATATAAATATTTATATATATATTTATATATATAAAGATTTCCCATATTTAATAAAAACGCTGTGGAGTCTGAAGGTGATGTAAAATGTAAAATAATGTTTACGACAACACGAAATGGTGCTGGGAGTTTGGTTAATTACCGTACGTGATACACACTTAGGCGGTCATGTCTCGAAAAAGACATGACTGACTGGGCAAAAGATGTTCCCGCAGTAGGTTGTCATTATTTTCTGTGGTAGACTGAATGCCAGCCAATGCTATAGAACCCAATCTATCCAGTTATTTAACCCATAACAGGAGGGAAGAGACGCATTAATACCTTTCCAAATGATATTTGCGCGTAAGTGAATGAAAGGAATTCAATTGGAATTTGAGCTCGGCTCCTCGATTTCTCGTTCCGAGACGATATCCACTGAACCACAACGCAGGAGTTTAAACTGTTGTTAAAAGATAGTCTCACAGTCTTCAAGTAAACTGAAAGTTTACCATATACTCATCAAAACTAATATCAATGCTTGTTGTCTGCTTGTCCCGTATCACGCGGCCACGTGAGATAAGGAACTAAATAACGTATACGCACAAATATTTTGCAGTGGAAATCTTACGTGAATTTAATTGAAATCACTTGTATTCAATTCATATTGAATACAGGTTACAATCATATGCCAACGCTATAAGAAGCGCAATGAATCAGCTTAATCAAATTTTCAGCCTTCCCTTTGTAGGAGTTATCATCGTCAAATGCACCTTGCTATCCGTGGCCTACTGGTTAAAAGCGCACTAGATAATACGGTGAATTCTCCTACAAAAAGAGAAGGCTGCTTTTAACATTGCTGAAGAGTAACTTCTCCTTTTTATGTTTCTCGGAAATGAAGACCGATAGACATATTTGCCATTGATTCAGAAAAAAGAACATGGCGTATACTCAAATACGGCTTTCCACAAAACCGTATATATATATATATATATATATATATATATATATATATATATTAGTAAGTTTTTGCTCATAATTAAATTAGACCAGTACACAGTTGTATTAAAAAATGTTTAATACCATGATGTTGTAAAACTGTTGAATATTTTTAATTTAGAAACGAGTTATTTCATGATCTAGGTTTCTACCATTCGAATCTTTAGGCAACTTACAGTAAATGATTTCATCGTTTTTTAACCGCTCACGTAACAGGGATCATTTTTAAACTCTCAATTTTCAAAATTGAGAGAAGTTACTTGAAGAAAACAGGAAAAGTATTCTTAGACTTGGCATTCCTCATTTGAGAGACTTTATCAATGCAAATGTAAGGATATCTTTCGTTACACGACTTTAGATACAAAAGTAAGGATATCATTACTTTATAATGGCTTTTAAGTTTGAGAAGGTTCATGAATATTCATAAGGAATTGAACACAATCTTCGGTGTTACTCAGTCAGCAATGATAAGCAATCCATATTATGCATGATTTTTCCGTGGCAATCATAAAGATCAATAGAAACAATCAACGAATAGTTATCAACTTCTTCTGTGGAATGTTTTCATGTATAATCCAATGAACGAAACTCGATTAAAATTTTGATTACTTTTCCGTTGTAAGCAATTTGCATCCCAGAAAGCCTTCAGCGAGGAAAACTCGTGACAATGCTGGTTTGGAGTATTTGTTTTACGGCATATCAACCTGACTGGATTTATTAATGTCGAGAAAAGTTTTAGTATAGGTTTGTCTGAATAGAATTTGTATTCTTTATAAGATATCAGTTTGTAGATAAGGTTTCATTGACGTATTTTTGTGAAGAGAGCTTTTGTCTAGATTCCGGTTTCAATGATTTAGTTTATTTTGTTTTACGTTATATCAACCTCACATGGGTTATTTAATGCCTGGAAGATTTTTAGTATAGGTTGGAAGGAAGGGAATATGTGTTCTTTATAAGAAATCAGTTTGTTTGTAGATCAGGTTTCACTGACGTATTTTTGAAATAAGGGTTTCGTCTAGATTCTTGTTTCGTTGATTTGATTTATTTTGTTTTACGGTATATCAACCTCACTTGGTTATTTAATGCTGACAAGATTTTTTATAAGAAATCTGTATGCAGATCAGTTTTAATTGACGTATTTTTGTAAAGAGGGATTTTGTCTGGAGTCTGGACTTATTGATTTGATTTATTTTGTTTTGCAACATACCAATTTCAGTGTTTTATTTAACGCCGACAAGATTTTCTAGTATAGATTCATATGAATAGAATATATATTCTTTATAAAAAATCAGTTTGTAGATTAGGTTTCATTAACGTGCTTTTGTAAATAGTTTTTTGTGAATAGTCAAGTGTATTGTTGACAATATTTATAAAATTATATTTCTGGCATTCTTAATACAAAAATCTATTTTTATGCTGTTTTGACTCCAGTCTGCGGTTAAATATTTGCCCATAGCTGGAACGTTAACAAGTGCTATCATCCCGGGTCTGGGTGAACCTGAGACCAACAGCAATTAACAAGTGATTCCGTGTTCCACAAAAGCTCCCGATGTCTTGCCGGCGGTTTATAGTCACAAACAAGAATTAAAGAACCCATCACACTATCGTATTCATGAAATAATTAACACAAAGCCAGTGTCACTGAAGAATTGATGAATTAGTAGATCTATTTGTCTATCTATCCGTGTTTATGTATATATCCATTGGTGGCACTTCGACATGGTGTAATTGTTAACAATCTTGTCTTGCTAAATCAATTACAACCAGTAGTGAGTTCGATTCTCATTTTGTGCTCCACATTTTCGACGTTGTTTCACATCTGAGCTAGATTAATGATGATATATCTAAGTGCGTGTGTATGGTGATTTTGTAGGCGCAGCTTCGATGTCATACAAGGCCCTAGGAAAGGGCAAACAGTGAAGATCGAACTTACTATTCAGTCGTTAGAGATCTAGAGAGAAAAACTTGCTAACCATTATACCACTTCTAGTACACATGCGCATGATAATATCAGCTGTTTTTTTATGAGGCAACATTAGGCATTGATTAACCGAGCAGCCAGTGCTGCTGTTAGTTGACATATCCCAAATCATCTTTAAAACATTTTCCCAGTAAAGGCAGTCAGTTAAGTTCTATACGTGATACACGCTTGGGCGATCATGTCTCGAAAGAGACATGACTAACTGGGCAGAAGATTATCTCGCAGTAGGTTGCCATTGCTTTCTGCGGTAGACTGGTTGCCAATCTGTCCTGTTATTTAACCCGTAACTGGAAGGAAGAAACGGATTAATACCTTTCACAAGGGTATTTGCGCATAAGTGATTGCAATGAATTCAACCGGAATTCGAACTCGGCTCTCCGATTTCTCGTTCCGAGTCGATATCCACTGCGCCACAACGCAATCCAGTAAAATAGATTGCTCAAATCCAGTAGATGTTATCGATTTTTTCCAGCATTGATGGGAGTTTATTTCCTAACATTTTATTTGAAGTAACGTGGAATTATCAACCTCTTTATCATATCATTTTCTCTTCAAGTTACACGTGATATCCATTTTAGTTGTTGCTGCTATTGGTAGTCCTCAGTTGAGGCGCTTTTTGTTATCTGATGCACTTCAGTGTCATCCTGTAACGTCAGTCCACAATTTTCTAAGGGTGGTCAGATACGTGTTTGAAAGCATTGTATTTTTACGAATACAGGGGTAAACATTGTCAAATATTGATGTATATGCTTCCAAATGCGAGGAAATAATGACGTACATTCTTAAAGAAAAGCTTAAATGTATAAGAATATTGACGAATTATTTGCACGATATGTCTTTCTTTCTTTTTCTTTCTTTCTTTCCTTCTTTCTTTCTTTCTTTCCTTCTTTCTTTCTTTCCTTCTTTCTTTCTTTCTTTCTTTCTTTCTTTTCTGCGTCAAATAAAATTAAATACAATAGGCGCAAACCCAGGAAACATGGCGACCTCTTCATTGAAAAGGAAAATGTGAATTTCTTTTCAATTTCAAGGAAAATGGCAGAAATAATTTCTTTCATCTCGACCTGCTCATAATGAAAAACAGCCTACACAATTCTGAAAGAAACATAAAATCGAGGTTCACGTCAATTTCGAGTTAAAGTGGCCCAAAGATTCTGTTTAGGAATGAGCCAGCGAACAACCCACACAGATTATTTGTTTAAAGCGGTGAAAACTTGTGCAACAGCTAGTCACTTTTCGGGTGAATTGATGAGAGAAATATTACAGAGTGCTACGAATTCTACAAAAATGCTTCCTCAGATTTGAATATATATATATATATATATATATATATATATATATATATATATATATATATAAATTCATTTGTTTGAACATTATTTTTATTGAATACTGGTATTTGTGTGGATAGACTGTTTTTCTATAATAAAACAGTACATTTTCATTATCCATCGGCCTACATGTTCGAAAAATCTTGTTTAGAAAATTCCTATTTACTGGCAGAATCAGTCAGTCAGTTAAGTGCCATATGTGATACACGCTTGGGCGATCATGTCTCGAAAGAGACATGACTGACTGGGCAGAAAATTATCCCGCAGTAGATTGCCATTGCTTTCTGCGGTAGACTGGTTGCCGACCAAGGCTATAGAACCCAATCTGTCCTGTTATTTGACTTATAGCTAGAGGGGGAAGAGATTTATTATATTATTAAGTAATAATAACTGGGAGATCAGTTTATTACTTCGTAACAATATAAAACTGATCCCCCACTTTATGCCCAGAAAAAGCGTTAATTATGTTTTCAACTATTATATTCAGTCAGTCAGTTAAGTGCCATACGTGATACACGCTTGGGCGATCATGTCTCAAAAGAGACATGACTGACTGGGCAGAAGATTATCCCGCAGTAGGATGCCATTGCTTTCTGCGGTAGACTGGTTGCCGACCAAGGCTATAGAACCCAATCTGTCCTGTTATTTAACCCATAACTGGAAGGAAGAGACGGATTAATACCTTTCCCAAGGGTATTTGCTCGTAAGTGAATGCAATGAATTCAGCTGGAATTCGAATTCGGCTCCTCGATTTCTCGTTCCGAGTCGATATCCAATGCACCACAACGCACATCCTCTCGCAGAATACGAGAATATATACTCCCATATACCAGGGAGATGCCACTATTAGAGCTCGTGTGTCTTACAACTCGACCATAGAAATGTGTTTTTTAATTACATAAAAAACTGAAAAATAATGTTCAAAAAAATAAATTTAAATATATATGTCGATTAATACAAATTTCGTAAATTTCTGTATAATATATATATATATATATATATATATATATATATGTGTGTGTGTGTGTGTGTGTGTGTGTGTGTGCAAAAACTTAGATAATTAAAATTATATGTTAAAAAGGAAGGAAAACTTGTCGTTTCTAACGCGTTTTGTTCTCTGGTAGAGTTTATCAAAGCAAACACTTGATTTTATAAAGTCCATCTGCAGAGCTAAATTTACTTTTTCTTCCAAAAATGATATATAAACTACCAATCTATACATCAGACATGAGTAGGTAAATGAGAAAATGTAAAAAAAATATTTATGCACTAAACTCTAGAAATTATTATTCTGATTAACGATATTTTAATCAAATAAGCCTTATTTGTATATGAACCAGTAGAATTTGTAATTCAATTACACACGCAAAGGCGCACAAAACAAAGGCGCACCTGTTTCTTTGTTTAAATATATATGTAATTTTAAAGGAAAAAATTGTGGTGAAACCAACTGACAACTTGGCAAAATCTAAAACTCCTATCCAGATAGTCTCGAATAAAAAATGACATTACAGGCCTAAAAGTAAACTTATCTAATGTCCTCGATGAATAGAACGAGCAAAAAACGGTTTAGATCCTATGAAAGAATGTTTAGTCGTAATCCTTGTTTTACGCTCACTCAATCTTTAGACGCCTTTGATATTCATTCTTATATATATATATATATATATATATATATATATATAACTTAACGTCTTAACACGATCCGGAGTATCTTTCTCGATTTGAATTATTTATTAGATTTCCTTTCTTAAAGTTCGTAATCAGTATTAAATTAGAGGGGCAAATATTATTATTTATTATTTCTATAATAGCGAAACTTAAAAATGGAATTGGATACTAAAATCGAGGTAGGTTAAAAATTTTTAATTAGGGACCGTTAAAATTAAACTCATGTTAAAATGAACGTAACTAATTTGTTCACATTTACATTTTATTAAAAAGAAATTTAAAAACTATCGTAAAAGAACAGGGATAAAGAATACGCACAAATTTACGCACTTATACATATGCATGTATTCACAGATACATACAAACTTAAGGACTGATAGTTTTTCAATTTGAATAATATTTAAGTATTTCTGCTATATTAATAAATAAATAAATAAATAAATAAATAAATAAATAATTGTTAAATCGTTCATGGTAAAGTAAAAATTTTGTTTGGTTAAATCCGGAAGTAAACACTAAAAAAGGTGATAAGGAATAAAAATTGGGGGTATGGAAAAAAAAGGAAGAAAAAGACAGAATAATTAAGAACAGAAAGGGAACATGAATGTGTGTGTATATATATATATATATATATATATATATATATATATTAAAGAATACAATGGATAAAATATATATATATATTTTATATGAACGTATAATGTAATATATAGCAAATCACATAAAAATACAAATACAGTATACATATATATACTTATTCACAAATGTTCCCGTCCAGGAAACAATTGACATCATTATCCGTGATGTATACAACCATGCTACTCTCCCATCAATCAATATTAAACCCACTATATTAAAAAAACTATTATTAGCATGCACCACACAAGTACCCTTTCACGATCCCTTAGGCAATATTTATACACAAATAGATGGTATTGCGATGGGATCTCCTTTAGGCCCCCTCTTTTCTAATTATTATATGGCAAATCTAGAAAATAAAATAATTAATGACAACAATAAACCCTCTATATATTTAAGATATATAGATGACATCTATGTTTTAGCTAAGAATATCGATCAAATTAAATATCTTAAAAACAAATTTGAAAGTCACTCCGTCCTCAAATTTACATTAGAACTTAATATTAATAACAAACTCCCATTCCTTGATGTATTCATTGATTCTACCACACATAAATCTACTACTTCTCTATATAGGAAACCAACTAGCATAAATTCTTGTCTTCTTAATTATAATAGTGAATGCCCCCAACGATATAAGTTAGCTGTTATAAAAAACTTACTTCAACGTACACAAATGATATTTTCTTCCAAATCTATATTTTATAAAGAATTACACAACATTAAGCAAACACTAGCCAATAATGGATTTCCTAACTCCGTTATTGAACAACAAATTAAAATGTATCTCAACAAACTTAACAATAGCTCTAACAATAATGATAATATTAATAATAATGGTTTACATCAAAATAAACATAACACTATTAACTTATACTATTGCAACCAAATACATAATAATTATAAACAAGATGAAAAAACTCTCAAAAACATAATACGTAGAAATGTTAAACCAGTCGAAAGTAATAATAAAATTAAACTCATTATATATTATAAAAAGTTTAAAACAATTGACCTCATAGTCTATAATAACCCAACAGGCACTAAACTAAATTCTTTACAAAAAACCAATGTAGTGTACCAATTTACATGCCCATTCAGAGATTGCATCTCTGATACTAATCAAAAACCTAGTACATATATTGGTTTTACTACAACCACGCTCTCCCGTAGACTTACATGCGATCTTTCTGATCAGAGTACTATTAAACAACATTTCTCTGAAAAACATAAACATGTAGGTAATATCAGACAGATTTTGGTCAACAATACGGTGATCCTTACTCATACACACAGTAAGAGGAACCTGCAGATATTGGCGGCCATGTACATCAAATCAAAACAACCAACACTCAATAAAATCAACTTTAAAACAGGAAATAACATATTACATTGCATTTGACTAGATGGTTTTGTTGTCATTTCGCGCTATCCCGCGGTGTGACGTCATAAAACCGCATCGCAAACTTAAGAACTGCGTTTATTATTTTTGGTAACTATTGCCGTTGCCAAGCGGAGTTTTATGTCAACACAAAATTGTCGGTGATGGTGGATTTTATAATATTTCAGTTTAAACTACCTCTCTGAAAATGGCTCATGTGAGCCGAAAGCTTAGAAGAAAGCCAATAAATAATTATCCAAATGTTGGAGAATTTTTGTCTTTATTTTCAACTGAAATTAAAGCAAAAATACGACGTTTAGAACGGCTCATGATTAAACATAATAGACATTCATTGTCTCTTATATTTAATAGCATATGTCTAGAAAATTACTTGCTGCCTCGATATACTATATATATATATATATATATATATATATATATATACAAGATATGTAAATATATATGTACATATGACATATAAAAATCAATACGTATGCCTATATGAACTGAATGCACAAACATAAAACGAATACGCCTGCAATACAAAGGGACAAAATAATGAATTAAAAACACAGGAAAATACGAATATAAAAACATATACACATACACACACACGTAATATATATATATATATATATATATATATATATATATATATAAAATAAAAATATTTGAATTATTTCAAAATTTATTTTCATATTTCAAGTTAATTAATTAAAAATAAATCTTTTCATATTTCTGCTTAACCCTGTTTACTTTAATATTTCTAAATAAAAAGCATAAAGTTGAATTAATTATAATTGATTTTTATGTTTCCAAATGAAATCAACCATAAATTCTTTGATAATTAAACTAAATTCTGTTCATTTTAATATTTCTGCATAAAGAAGCATAAATGTGAATGAATTATACATTATTTTCATATTTCCAAATGTAAACATCCATAAGTCCTTTGATAAATCTGCTTCATTCACTTTTTGAAATATTTCTATTTAAGACGCATAAATGTGAATGATTCATAATTAATTTTCTTATTTTTAAAATGAATTAAACATAAATTCTTTAATAATTCTGCTTAATTCTGTTCATTTTAATATTTCTACATAAATAACATAAATGTGAAGGAATTATAATTTATTATTATGTTTCCAAATAAAATCAGACATAAATCATTAGATAATTCTGCTTAATTCTGTGCATTTTAATGTTACTATATAAAAAAGCATAAATATGAATAAATTATATATTATTTTCTCATTTTAACATTAAAACATCCATAATCCTTTAATAATTCTTCTTAATTCTGTTCAATTAATATTTGTACATAAAAAAGCAGAAATGAGAATGAATTATTTTCATATTTCAAAATGAAAACGTCCCTAAGTCACTTGATAATTCTGCTTAATTAATTTTCTTAAATATTCTATATAAGAAGCATCAATGTGACTGATTATAATTTCTTTTCATATTTCCAATTGAAAATAACAGTAATTCATCAGATAATTCTGATTAATTCAGTTTTTGAAATATTTCTATATAGGAAAGCATCAATATGAATGATTTATAACTTATTTTCATCCTTTCAAATTAAATAAACATAAATTGTTTGCTACTTAAACTTAATTCTGTTTATTTTCATATTTCTACATAAAAAAGCATAAGTTTGAATGCATTATACATTATTTTCATAAGACCTTTGATAATTGGGCTTAATTCAATTCATTTATAAATAAGAAAGAATCACTGTGAATAACATTATCATATTTTCACATTAATTAAACATAAACCCTTTGATACTTCTGCTTAATTTGGTTCATTGTAACATTTCTACATAAAAAAGCATACATTTGAATGAATTATAAATGATTTTTGTTTCCAAAAGAAATCAACCATAAATCCTTTGTTGATTCTCCTTAATTCTATTCAGTTTAATATTTCTATATAACTGAATAAATATGAATGAATTATACATTATCTCATATTTCCAAAACAAAACATCCATAAGACATTTGATGATTCAGCATAATCCAGATTTTTCTATATTTATATATAATAAAGCATCAATGTGAATGATTTATAACTTACTTTCATGTTTTCAAATTATTAAACATAAATCCTTTGCTACATCTGCTTATTTCTGTTCATTTTAATATTTCTACCTAAAAAAGCATAAATATGAATGAATTACACATTATTTTCTTATTTCCAAATGAAAAATTAATCTGCTTAATTTGGTTTATTTTAACATTTTTACATTGAAATATACTTGTATAAATGAATGAATATTTCTGCTTAATTTTGATCATTTTAATATTTCCAGAGTTTTAAGCATAAATTTGAATGAATTATAACTTATTTTATGTTTCCAAATTAGATCTACCATAAATCCTTTGATAATTCTGCTTAAGTCTATTAATTTAAAAACTTTCGACAAAAAACACCATAAATGTGAATGAATTATAGATTTTTTTCATATTTCCAAATGAAAACCTTCATGCGCCCTTTGAAAATTCTCATTATTTCAGTTTTTGAAATATCTCTATATAAGAAAGCATGTGATTTATGACTTATTTTCATATTTTAAAATAAATTAAACATACATCTTTAGTACAACTGCTTAATTTTGTTCATTTTATTATTTCTTCATAAAAAGCATGAAAGAATTATAACTTACCTCTTTGTTTCCAAATGAAATCAACCATGAATCCTTTGATAATTCTATTTATTTCTGGTCGTTTTCATATTTTTACATAAAAAGGTTTAAGTTTGAATGAATTATAGATTGTTTTCTTATTTTCAAATGAAAACATCCACAAGTTCATTGATAATTCTGCTTCATTAAGTGTTTCAATATTTCTATATAAAAAAGCATCAGTGTGAATGGTTATAACTTATTTTCATATTTCCAAATGAAAACCTCTATAAAATATTTGTTAATTTTGTTTAATTTAGTTTTTAATATATTTCTATATAAAAAATCATCAATATGAATGATTTATTAATTGATTCATACTTTAAAATTAATTAAACATAATTCCCTTCATTCTAATATTTCTACATAAAAAAAGCATAAATGTGAAATAATTATAACTTATTTTTATATTTCCAAATGAAAAATGACTGTAAATCTTTTGATAAAACAACTTAATTCTATTCATTTTCCTATTTCTACAGAAAAAACATACATTTGAATGAATTATAACATATTTTTATGTTTCCAAATGAAATCAACCACAAATTCTTTGATACTCTTGCTAATATTTGTACATTTTTAATATTTCTACATAAAAAGTATAAATTTAAATGACTTATAAGTTATTTCTTGTTTTCAAATGAAATCAACAATTTATCCTTTTATAATTCTGCTTAATCTGTTCATTTTATTATCTCTATATAAAAAAGTATAAATTATTTTCATTTTAATAATTCTTCATAAAAATTTTACATTTGAATGAATTATAATTTATTTTTATGTTTCCAAATGAAATCCACAATGAATCCTTTGATATTTCTGCTTAATTCTGTATATTTAAATATTTCCCCATAAAACAGCATAAAGTTGAATGCATTATAATTTATTTTTATGTTTCCAAATGAAATCAGCCATACATCCTTCAATGTTTTGATACTGCCTAATTCTGTTTATTTTAATATATCTACATAAAAATTAATAAATATGAATCTATTATAATTCATTTTTATGTTTTCAAATAAAATCAACCATAAATCTGCTGATACTTCTGATTAATTCAGTTTTTTTAAATATTTCTATATAAAAAAACATGAAAGTGAATGATTTATAACTTATATTTCAGATTTTCAAATTAATTAAACATATATCGTTTGATATTTTTCCATAATTTTGTTCATTTTCATATTTCTACATTAAAAAGCATGAATGTGAATGAAGACATTTTTGTTGTTTTTGCTTAATTCTTGATTAATTTTAAACTTTTCGTGCCTAAGTGAAGGATTGGTTTTGTTTTTTAGCAGAAATTTCTTTGACAGGTAGATTCTTTGTCTTTATTTTATTTTTTTCCTTAGTCCTCTGTCAGTCACGTTCTTGCTTTTTTCTTTTCCTCACTTCTACCAAATATTTAAAAAATACAAACCTATCAGGAAATTTAAAATGTCAGAAACCCCGGTGTTTAATTTGTAAACATTTAGTAAACGACACAATATTCTCTGTACCCAACACCAAAATCAAATTGCACCTACCACGCCTCACCTGTGACAGCCAAAACATTATATATTTTCTCTTCTGTTCAATATGTCCAAATAGTGGATATATTGGTGAATCTGGTAATAGCTTTAGATTTCGTTTCAATAATCACAAACTTAGCATACGCCAGAACAATCAATATTCCCCAATAGCAGTTCACTTCAATCAACCGGTTCACACTTTAGAAAATTGCAAATGTTTACAAATAGACTCCGATTTTAGTTCTACACACTCAAGCAGAAAGAAAGAAAAATACTGGATTTTAAAATTAAATACACACAAGCTAGGGTTAAATAAAGACTTAGGTGTTTTGAAACATTAAAAAATTTTTTCTCTAAAACAAAATTTATAAGTATTATTAAAGATATGTTTACGTTTACAAATATTTTTAAAAACATCTGTCGCTTTCTGCGTCACGTGATGTAAACAATCTCTCTCCACGGACGCTCTCGCGAAATATGTTTCTAATTTAAATTTTAAAATCATTTGTTTCTGATGAAGGACCGAGGACGGTCTGAAATATAAAATATAATAATAGAAATAAACAAATATTGTCAAAAAAATATATTTTTAAACTTATAACTTTTTAATAGTTTCTCCTATATATATATATATATGGCATTAGCATTGCTAAAGTTCATGTTAAAAATTAAAAATCGGGCGTGATATATTAATAATGGAAAGGGGAATTAGTAATGCTTAAACGGAAACGTAAAAATGTGGGTTAGGGCACAAAACTCCGGAAAAAATGGAGGAACTATAATATTTAGTCAGGATCTACGTATTTAAGTAATAATTATTTCTTATGTCTGTGTTTTGTCATCAGTTCACTTCTGTTTAATAATTAGAGGTTATCAAAGTAATTTTAATATTATAAGCTTTTCTTTTTTTCACTGTAATTGTTAGTGGAATTTCTGTCATTTTGTAGGTTGTACATGTTTTCTTTAATAACTTATTGTTATTTTTTTTTAATCATCTCACCCCAAGCAAAGCATTCCACTGCCACTATTGCGCATGGGGCTACATAGGGGAAGGTAAAGAGAAGGAGTGGTTAGACATAGGGAATGTCAGGAGGAAGGTGACATATGATTAAGGATAGCGAGGATGAAGGTTGGGCAGATGGGAAGAGTGTTTGATAGAATGGGAGCAGGTTAGTGTGTTAGGAGGTGTCTATTTACCTTACATTTATGTTATGTAGCGAGATATACTTATTAAATCTTTTCATGCAACTGTAAATAATCTTGACATTGTTTTTATTGAAGATGTAGGGAATGGTTTAAATGTTTGTGGATTAAATTTAGGAAAAATTTACTGATGTTGGTTTTGATGTTGAACCATATGATGTTACGTTTGCGCGATATTAGTAAATGTTTGGCTTCTTTATTTTTAACATAGTATTATAATCTAACAGTGTTGTCCTTTAAATATATTTAAATCGAGAAATCTTGATAGGAAAATATGCCTTCTCCAGTATAAGTTTTCTTCCAGATCTTTCGATTATTAATGCCAAATCTATATTTTCAGCTAAAGATAAAATGTATTTCTTGTTATCTTTTATATACAAATCTATTGTTAGTATATTTAATATAATTTCTTGGATTTTTGTGTTTGGGGTGTCACTCGTTGCTGGTACCCTAGCAGGTTCTACCATACCGGGTCAGAATGAGCCTGGAACCATCAGTTGTTAATAGATGTTTCTACTGTCCTTAAAACCTTCAATCTCCCTTTCAGAATTTTTGTTTCTGGATGTAGTTTATGATCATATCTGGGACCACATTTACGCGGTAACAGTAGAACTTCTAGATTAACCTGACACAAATTATGCTAATAGGTTTATTAGTACTTTTCTATGTAGCAATCTAGTAAATCTGACTATTATCACAGGATGAACCGCTTTCATGTCCGGCTTAGTTATTCCATTAAGAGAATTATTGTGAAGCTTTTGTGCATTTATTTAAAAACACAGTGTTTTCAACAAACGAGAGCGTCTATTTGTCTTTGAGTAATAGATACTGGCAGAGGACTCCACTTAAAAAGAGATGAAAGATCAGTCAGCTGACACAAGTAGGATACAAAAACAATACCTCCGAAATATATGCATAAATTATCGATCATATTTAGAAGACAAATTAAGGTTCACAGCTAAAATATATTTCTGTTGCAATTAATATTTTATCGGCACCACAAATTTAACAAAATCATACTTATGGTTAATTTTGTTTTAGCAGCATATTAACACCTCTGTGGGTTGTTTAGTTCTTAAATTTAAATATTTTGAACACAACTGTATACTTTCAAATACCGATAAAAAATATCGCTGGCCATATTATCGTTAATATGAATTGCTTGTCATTTAGACAAAAATGGGTATTGTCCATTTTGTCATAAATGGGTATAGTTTTCCATTTAAACTATTTCAATAACTAAGTATAGTTGATCAGTTTAGCATAAATATGTATTTTTATACTTTCATCGTGTTTTCGTTTTGTTTTTGGGTTCACTATTTACCCATAGCTGGGACCCTAACAGGTAGTACCACTTTGAGTCAAAGGCATGAGGGTAGACCTGGGAACAACAGCAAATCAAAACCTCCAATCTCCTGATCAGAGGCTTTGCTGCCGGATGTAGTTTATCGATCAAGCAGACTAAGAAATAAAGAAAAAATGAACAAAATAGGTAACATTTAACTCCTCCTGCCTAATATTACATATGAATGATAAGCAACAATAACTGAAGCTGTGAAATATTGGCCACTGCAGACCACAGTCATCAATAATTATCAATCATCATTGATACCGATGTGCTATTTCTTGTCAGATATAAATTGCTTCTTAGACTGTAACTTAATTTCCAGTTGCACCGCATCAATCACATATTCAGTGTGAAAGTGTTGATGAAGTAAATATATCAAGTTTAATACACAAGTGAGTTTTTTAAATGTTTTCGGTATGACTTATTCTTCAAAACATGATCACTAACCATGCATAAAAATCTATTTATTATTCTGTATCTGGTGTAATTTCATTTTTTCAGGTCGCCCACGGATTTGAGTTAAGCCAAACCATATTTTGTAGAGCCACGAACCTAGTATTGTGGTATTTGCCGCCATCTTTACAATCTTGCTCGCCGTATTTGAAGCAAATATTTACAAGAGATGGATTTATAACTTTCTCAGTGAAATTTACACGTACGTAACGAACTTGACAGAAATTGGAACTCCAGTATCCAATTCTTTTCCCTTAATCACCATACAGTCCATACTAATTTATGCCATTTAAACATCTGAAAGAAATACGGTTATACATAAAATACATTATTTTATAAAATAATTTATTTAAATACTATTTTATAAAACTTTCTTAATGAGAATCCAGGCCTCAGTATGTTTAGTCTTTAGATCAAGTTAAGTCATGAGCCTGATTTGCTTTATATAAGCCTATAATTAATATTTAATATATTCTTTTCGAAACTAGAATTCACAGTACAAGTAAGAATATGTATGGCTACTCATATTCAAGGGTGCCTGTCTGCTACTGTGCTCAGACACATTTGGTTTTTTTTTTTAAACTGTTTATACTGTAACTATGCTGTGCGGACAATAATTACTGTTTCTGGAAGAAAGAGCATTATCTAGCGTGAACAACAGTCTTAACAAGTCCAGGACGCTTAAACCCTCTGTCACGATGACTTGTGACTTTAAGCTAGCACAACCATCGGCCAAAGGGTCCCGTCTACCCAATTTCACCCACAAGGCTTGGGTCAACGAATGGTACAGTTTTTCGTACCGCACGCTGGGATTGCCTCCTCCTGACTGATAACATCAAGAAGTCACCTTCCTGACAAATCGACAAATTATGAATGCTGCAAGTTACAGATTAGCCCAGTGTAATCCAGTCAAGATCTCTAGCTATTTATCTATCTATTTACGTATCAAAATATTTGTCTGTGCGTGTACTAAACTAATCAACAGGTCTATTCAGAATAGGCGAAAGAGAATTGACAATGCTCAATACTGCCTTGATCGTGTACAGTTAATTAATTGTAAGCATTGAACAGAACGGAATGTAGTACGAATTTTTGTCGCTATCTTTTGTCAGTAGCACTCCTTTTAAATTAGAATTATACATGACAAAGATTATGTTCACAGTTTTTGGCGTCTCAGAATATTTTTTATTATTATACTTATATAGGTGGGCTTCATACAAATTGCGACTGGAGCCTATTGGTGGGCGTGGTCCGAATTGCAACTGAAACTGATAGGTTGGCGTTATGCGAATTACAACTGGAACCTATAGGTTAGCGTGATCCAGATAGCTACAGAGAGCATATCTAACTGTACAATTGCACAGTGAGATGAAAATCAAGTGGCGACAGTCTGTTTAATGCGTGAACGTAATTTTCAGGTCATGTATTTGAAGATTGCATTTAAGCATGTAAACTATTTTACATGAAAATAATCCTTAATTTACATACGCTGTATGTTATTAATCACTTTTACCCATAAATTTATATTTCTTAGTCATTTCGCCCTAAGCAAAAGACAAGTTATAGGGAGTGTCAAGAAGAGAAGGATGAGAATACTGGTGTGATGAGAGTGAAGTGGACGGAGAAAAGAGCATGGGAGAAAGGGTGCGAGTCAGTGAAACCGGTGATGACAGTTGACCTTACATTTAAATTCTTGGAGATTGTAGCTGTCGAGCAAGCAAATATACGGAAGGTAATTCCACAGACAGGAAGTGCGAGAAAATTTTTTTTAAAATTTTTTTTAAAATAAAACTATATATATATATATATATATATATATATAGTCTTATTAAGAGGGAATCCGATCTATAACCATTCGAGTTGCGATACTCAGAATAATCTTATCCATTTTATTTCGATGTTGATTTTGTCAAGCAATATTTATGATTTCAAATGTATAACATACTATTCTGTAATATTAGACTGTGCTCCTGACATTTTTGGATACGTTCACTACTTGGTGAACGAATAAATTTTCGTGAATCTTATTTTTCTAGAAGAGAGAAAGGGAATGGTCTAGAATGGTAAACGAGATCAATTATAAATTTGCTTTGGATTTATTACAATGTCGGTGCTAAAGTTACAACAATAGCGCTACTAAGGCAGGCAGGTAGGTAAGCAAAAATATTTTCAGTCAGTATTAATTTAGATGAATAGAAAGTTGTGTTCTAAGTAATAAACATATTTTGAATCTTGTTTTGTTGCATAGTATACAATTATTGGTGTTATTTGTTACATTTTCCTGGGTTAGTTAATTGTTTATATACATTTCCTTTCGCGAAATTTTGTTGGAAGAACTGATTTGAAACTATTGCTGAAAAATAGTGCTTTACAATATAGGATTTACAAAACAATATTATCAAACCGTTGCGCTATAACCTTACAATAACATTAGAAAACATTTAGTAACATTTAAGAAGATTTCTTGGTAAAAAGAGGTGTTCCAAACTTCTTTGTTATTAGTTCACTGTCGCGAAGCGGATGACGACAGTCAGTTTCCAACTTCAAATTGGGAATGGAGTGTCCTGATTTTGAGCTGGTAGTTAGCTTCTTTGTTACGTAGGTGGAAGGTATTGATTTGGGACCTTTTAGGGTTGGATCGAAGTTGGTTGACAGCATAGTATGGTATATAGCTGCCCATGGTACTGATGAGCGAGGTCTCATCTTCTTTGAAAAACTTCTTCTGGGGTTTCTTGCAGAGATCATATGCGTAGAAGAAGCTCTTAGGATTTTGGTGGGTGAGCTGATGATTTGTGTAGATATTGAAGAGCAATTCTGGGAGTAATCTTTAGAAAAAATGATAATACCAATAATCCCAATAATCCAAACTGCCAATGCGGGCAATTACAAACTATAAAGCATCTTTTAGTTGCCTCTAATATTGAAGGAATCATGCATTTTTAACGACATTGTAACCATAAGATCCCAGGCAAGGCCCTGTGGGCATCACTGGTTTGGTGAGTTTTAGTATTATGCAGACAGCATACGGTCTGGATTTCTACGTGAAACTTCATAGTTAACATTTCTTCTTGACGCGGTGTTCTGTCTGAGGTGAACAATTATTTAATCATTTCTGTTTTCTAATGTCATATGCAGCCTTACGATTCGTGAAATTTATACAGTTTGTAGAGATTTTATATAGACTATTACAAAAATCGCTATACCTCTGTTATGTTAACTACATGAAATTACAAAAAATGGCATTGAGGAAAGATTTGAGATTCGCAAAAAACAATATTTATTTAATCATGTGCTCACTGACACATGAACAATGTATTAACCGTGTGTCATATATGAATAAAGTATCACTGTCAATATTTGAGCTTGAAAATATATCGCCAGAGAACAAACATAGTCGACCTCGTTTTGATATAATTAGAGGGATCGTGCTGCTGGGATCAAATGACATTATATATATATATATATATATATATATATATATATATATACAATGTCACGTTTACATATATATATATATATATATATATATATATATATATAAACGTGACATTGTATATATATATATATATATATATATATATATATATATATAATAATAATAATATTTATTAATAAATTATAACATTGATATGTTATAATATCACTACAAAAGGTAGCTATTTTGTTTCGACACTTTTTGTGTCTTTTCAAGTGATGTTGTTATTTCAAATGAATGGCTTTAAAAAGTTTATTTATTAATAAATATTATTATTATTATTAGCTCTACTTTGTATTGAGCACTTTTTTAAAAATAGTGTTTCTTTGGATGGGGAATATTATTCCACCCATACTTGTATATACATATATATATATATATATATATATATAAACGTGACATTGTATATATATATATATATATATATATATATATATATATATATATATTATATAAAAAATATTCCAAATCCTATATTCGTTGAATAGCTATTTCAGGGAAAAAATTCTCGCTTCTTTTTTATATAATATACATATTTGGCTCTGTAAATAGATAATACTGTTTATATCAAGCCCTCCACCAACATCATTTTTAATAATTATAGAATTAATATTAATAGGATCTGGTTTTGGGGATATTACCTCTATGCTCTTTGTTTTATATATATATATATATATATATATATATATATATATATAGTAAACATTCAAATGTGATAAACAAAAAGGTGTGACAGTTATCATCAAAGGTGTTTTTCTAGTATATGCCTACTTTACAAAATTGGCGACTAGTATTCATTTGAACTTACACGAGCACAAAAGAAAGTACGTAACCTACACGTTGTTTTAGGCTAGTCACTTAATATTTATCACTTCACTAAGGAGACATCATATTCGCAAAACTACAAAGAAATAAACAAGGCAAAGTTATATAAAAATTAATGTACGAAATATACAACGAATTCAACGAAAGTGAAAGAGCTAAAATCTATCATGTTTCAAACGTTGACGCTACAAAAGGAACAAGAACAACAATTACAATCACAACTCCAGCATTTCTTCATATTTATTGTTCACCAGCTTTTATCTCTAATTCAATCAATTGGTAGACACAGCTATTTCAGGAAAATGAATATTTATGGATTTATTCAGAATTTCGAACATCTTTTTTTTTTTTTTTTTTTTTTTTAATATTAATATTAATATTAATATTAATATTAATATTAATATTAATATTAATATTAATATTAATATTAATATTAATATTAATATTAATATTAATATTAATAATCTGATTAGCGTTGTGGCGCAGTGGATATCGGCTCGGAACGAGAAACCGGGGAGCCGAGTTCGAATTCCAGTTGAATCCATTGTATTCACTTACGCGCAAATACCCCTGGGAAAGGTATTAATCCGTTTCTTCCTTCCAGTTATGGGTTAAATAGCAAGACAGACTGGGTTCTATAGCCTTGGTCGGCAACCAGTCTACCGCAGAAAGTAATGGCAACCTACTGCGGGATAATCTTCTGCCCAGTCAGTCATGTCTCTTTCGAGACCTGATCGCCCAAGCGTGTACCGCGCATGGCACTTGACTGTTAAATCTGATTAGGCAGCTGAAAAGATTTAAAAATGATTGACGAAAAGGAGTTTATTATGAGTTTTCCTTCAATTCTGCAACGAAAACAGAAAGCTCAGGAAGAGAAAACAGGAGTTAAAAACCTTTGACTTTTATTATTTTTTTCACAATCATTTTATCTTCTAGCAAATTAAAATTAATAAAAATGATGTGAAACTGAGAGAAGTTTTTTGTTTGTTTAACAGGATATCAACTCTTTATGAGTCATTTAATGCCAAAATTTAACTTTCTCGGGAGCAGTAGCAATTTCTTTAAAATAAAATGTATTTTTGGTAATTTTTTTTCCAAAATGTATTGATGATATTTTTCCTATAAAATGTATTTTTATACTTTCATATTATTTTAACACTCGTTTGGAGGTTAACTATTTTCCCATATCTGGGAATCTAACAAGTATTATCCAGGAACTATTAAGAGGCGGTTCTACTCTCCTCAAAACCTCTAATCCCCGATCAGAGGCTTTGCTGCCGAATTTAATTTATCGACATAACCAGGACTATTTATTTACGTCGTAACAATAGAACATCTAAATTGATCTAACATAATGTATGCTAAGAAGTTTCTTAGTGGCTTTCTCTGTAGCAATCTAGTAAATCTGACTATTATCGAAACATGAATCGTTTTCATGCCCGATTTAGTAATTTTATTAAGAGGTTTCTTTTGAAGCTTTTGTTCACTTATTTAAAGACACAGAGTTTATAACATAAACAAGAGCGTCTATAAAAAATTGCCCGTGAGAAACATATTCTGACAGAACTCTACCGAAAGAGAGATGCAAAATTAGCGACCTTGATGCTGGACGTATTGAGAAAAGACAGATTATATGGGTTAGTAAACGTTTCGAGATAAAATTAATAATGCTCTGTTTTGTCGAAGGAGTGAATGTATTTGTTCTTGTTAAGCTTCAACAAATTTATGGAAGAATATTTTTGATAATATTGTTGTAAGCGATGGCTTCAAATTAAGATGGATAGGAAATATTTGATGGTAACGGTAAAGGAGGATAGAGATTTATAGTGGTTTGAGACCCTGAGATTTTCTTTGCAGTGATGAAATAAATTGAATGATGCATATGTTGCATTTAGCAATTCCGAAAATTTATCGCGTCATCGAAAAACGGTTACAGGAGGTTTTAAAGTTATATTTCTACTTAAAACAGTGAACAAGAGTCAAAGACAGGAAAGATTTTTAAATACACTGCACTTCAAACATATGTAGTTGAGTTAGTGGGCAATCTGTCTGTTAAGCTGTGACATTAATTATCAGAATGTGGGAGAATCAATCAGTAGATGCTAGGGGATAAATTATAGATGTATAGTTAGATTAGGAAAAATTAACTTTACTTTAGGGTATATTTTAGACTATGATGAAAAATGGAAGTTACTTCGTTACGTTTATTGAGCAAGTTTAGTTTTGAGAATTTAATAATTTGTAATTGTTCCTGTAAACATAGAAAATATGGATAATGCAAGGATTTCAAAATTCTGTTATATTTTTTTAATGTTTTCTATTTTAAGGTCGGGGTTTTATTGGTATCTTTAATTGCCAATAATGAGTAGAAAGTGATGTGCTATTGAGCTAAGTTTTATTATTCAAAGAGAAGATGTGAAAATAATGGCGAATTTTAAAAGAATTATTGGTACAACCGATATAAGATTTTATTACTGTCGGATTTTCCATAGTAGAAATACAGTATAGGTAAACTATAGAGTCAGTTAGACATTTATTTTCTAATGTATACTCAATAGATTTTCGGCAATTGCAACGATTGTTATTGTGATCAGTAGTTATTGTTTATGATGTTGCTGATTATTTAGGTTATTATATCTTATAAAATTGTATAATGTTTTTCGGTGATCTTCTTAAGATTATCCATGAGCTATAGTTCAATTTCAGAGAATTGCGAAGAGATTTATTTTTAGGGAAGTGTTTTCTAACTAATTTTAGGCAATTATGCCCTAACTTAGTACTTATTGTTTGGTTAAATGATTATTAATGTCAATTAAAAGATAGCTATAAAACCACTACCGTAAAATGGAAAATATATAAATAAAAAAAAACAGAACTTGTAAATCTTTACATGAGTCATGATTTCTATGTTTGCAAGAAAAATTGAAATTTATTAAATTCTCAAAACTAAACTTACTCAATAAACGTAACGAAGTAACGTCTATTTGTCATCATCGTCTAAAATATGCCCTAAAGTATAGCTGATTTGTTCTAATATAATATAACTAGACATCTTATATATATCCCCTAGCATATAGTAATCAAATTTCCCATCTACTGAAAATTCATTTGTTATGGGTTAACAAGTAGATCATCCATTAAGTCAACTACATGTTTGGAGTACAGTGTCTCTACCACACTTTACCTTTACAACCAGATTTTTTTTATCCATCTTTGGTTCGCTGAGATAAACCCACCAAACCCCCACAACATTTGTTGTCTAGACTTGATAAAAATTATGCTTCTATATATAATGATTCCTAACAGAAAAAGTATTTCACTGCCTGACGAGTTGCTAATAAGACAGTACCAAAACACAACGGCTCTTGCGTTGCAGTAAACTATGTTTTTATTATAAACTTATAATAAAAAATATTACCACACACACACACACACACACACACACACACACACACATATATATATATATATATATATATATATAATGTAATTAATTATAAATAATATGTCATACATTAACCGTTTCCTTCATTTTTTACAAGTTTCAAGTTCTTGCTAATTTGGCTTTAGAACAAACGAGTTCTAATTCAAGCTCAGTTCGTTACATTCACTTAGAGGCAAATATCCCCATGAAAAATATAAATCCTTCCCTTCACTCAACAACAGTAATGAGTAAATAGCAGGATATCCTGGGTCCTATATTAACCAGTCTAGGAAAAAAAGTTGATTTCAGAAGCTGAGGAGGAACGTTTTGACAACTTTTAGTACACTATGTGAAATAATTCGTTCTATTTCGCTCTACGAAAAAGGGTGCTTGCTTTTGCACGTGCCTCCACCACTATAATTAAATTATATCTGGAGGTCGTCTGGCTGTTCTCTCCTAAGTACTGAACAGCGAGATCTTCATACGTCGAAAACGACAGGAGAGTCCAATATATGCGCTTGTGTAACGTGAAAATATTAATGCATCCTCAGGTTGGTAAATCTTCTCCATCCAATATATGCATAGCAACTTAATTCCCTAAATGCTGCTTTATGATTCTAGTCTTGAACTAAAACTCGGATCGATAAATCGAATAAATATACGCTTTCAAATCTGCAAACGGTTTTGCATTAAACGTCATTGATTAGAGATTCCGAAATACGATGTGGCATCACATATTTTATATAATTTTATAAATTCTATATATATATATATATATAAGTTTGTCGCACATGAAATGACGCATTATTTGGTTGGCTGTTGATCTGGTCTACTAACGAAGTAAACTTCTTAGTATATAAAAAATATCTTGACTTATTCCTGATTCTTTTTCTTTCCAAATAATTTTTCTTTTTCTTAAGCCCAATGCGAATGATTACAATGCAACAATATCGAACTATTTTGCTGTATGATTACAAATTCGAAAAAGAACCATTTTTGCATCGAATCATTACGTCCGATGAGTTCTCTCTGACAAGAGAGTAGGCTGTTGTTTACGTGCAAGTGAATCACCAAAAGATATTCAAAATCTCCACTGCACTCTAAATATTTAGTGGTTACTGTATGGTATTTATTTTTTATTATTGTCTGAAGGAAAAACAATAACAGCAACTTGTATGAAAATTGAGTTTATACACAAACTATTGAAAAAGAAACATCCTAGACTTATGAAGAGAGATTACCCAATTTTACTGCACTACACCACCCGGCTGCCTCTCAACCAGATGTCCAAAAGCTGCATAACCTGAATTATGAAACTTTGCCTCATCCTCTATATTCAACTAATATCTTTCCTAATGATTATCAATTTTAAGCATTTAGAGCATTTTCTACGCAATGAAACATTCTGTAATAAGAAAGTTTCTAAACGGAGGCCACAATTTGAACAACAATAGATAAGCAGGTGATACTGTGCTGATTGCAGACACGGAAAGGAAAGTAAAAGGCCTCCTACAGAAGGTAGCTGAAGAGAGTGACAAAAAAGGACTACAAATAAACTGGAAGAAAACTGAATGCAAGGTCATCAGTAAAAAAGAGCAACCCAAAATGCCAAATACAGGTGGGGATACTAGAATCAAGCAATTACAGAAAATGTAAATATCTAGGAAGTGTTCTACCATTAAATGAAAAGCGCGACACAGAGATCCGAAGGCGAATTGGCATGGCGAAAGACGCGTTTCGGAAGCTAAGTAAAGTACTAAGACACAGGAAACTTTCATTAGAAACAAAGAACAGAGTACTAGATTGCTATGTGATGTCAGTTTTTCTATATGTTAATGTTGGACAATATCATCGAAGATGAAGGAAAAATTGAAGCAGCGGCAATATGGTTCTACAGCAGTATGCTGCGGATATCATTGACCGAGCAGGTGAGCAATGATGAGGTGTTGAAAAACTGCCAACGAAAAGAAAATTAATAGTAAGCATCAGGAAGAGACAGCTGAAGTTCATGGGACATGCAATCAGGAAGAAGGGCTTGGAGAACCTGATATTGACAGGCCAAATAGAGGGGAAAAGAAACAGAAGAAAGCAGCGGATGACATATTTGAATGGTCTGATCAGGTGGGTGACGGAACGTGGGGTGCGTGATGTAACAGGACAAAGCGTGCTAAGAGTCACCAGGGATAGGGGGACGGGGAAAACCATGATTGACTACGTCCTGAAAGGACAGGGTATATAGAAGAAGAAGAAGAAGAAGAAGAAGAAGAAGAAGAAGTATCTGAAGTGTTTATCACATGAAACGATGAGTTTTTTTTAAAGATTGGATCAAGAATTTAGATGTAGGTTGAAGAACAGTTATTCATCAACATGCTGCTTGTTTCAAGTAAATAAATTAATTAATATTTTAGAAGTCTAATTAATTTCCAATAAAATGCTTCATTTCATGTAAGCACTCTGAAGAAGAACATTTCAAAAACAGTTTCCACTTCAGCGATATATGCATTATTCTTCAGGAATGAATTAAGTTCTTTCGGTGAGTGGCGTGTGTATACACTGCTTATACACAACACGTTAAAATTTCCCTCATCAGCTTCCATACGTCTATGACTTAGAGGGCAGCGACTCCGACTGACATCAAATCGGTCAAGTTTCGATCCCGACTAGAAGCATGTGGATGTGTCTAGTCACATTGATGATAGAATAAAACATATTTCTATGTGGATGATTAATATATATTCATTTTTTAGCAGCATTGTTTTGCATTTATTTTTGTTCCCACAACTCACACCCCTGGAGATGAGCTCGGAAGGAGATTGAAAGTTCTAGGGAACATCGAGAAATAGATAATAATAACATCCGTCAAAGTTACAGCTATTTTCTAACATCTTTCAGTTATAATGGCGAAAGATTATTCGCAACTATGAACGGATTTTATTAAAAATAAGCAGACACAATGTTTGCAGTTTATTTAATCTGATATGTCTAAAAGAAAATTTGCTGCCTAAATACACACACAGACACACACACATATATGTTATTATTATTATGTCATTTTTCATCATATTTCGATATTTGCTAAGGTCGTACCACCAACCAAGTTTGCGGGAAGACCTAAGGCAGGTCGTGGTGTGTTGTTATGGTTTCATTTCATGGTTTTTCTATCTCCGCTAACATCCCTAGTGTTGCATAGACAAAGTTCTCCTTAGTGTGTGGGCTGTATTTAACAAGACAATTTTTTGTATATCTCTTGAGTTGGGGTTTCAAGGGATTCTTTCAATGTGTTGTTTTGTTCCATTTTTTTATCATTCCAAGTGCACCTACTATCACTGGCACAATTCTTGTTTCAATTACTACCTTTTTCTATTTCACATTCCAGGTCTTTATATTTTGACAGGTTTTCGAATTCCTTGGTTGCTATGCTACAATCCGCTGGACAAGGTATATCAATTAACCCTCTAGGGCCATTCGTATCATATTTGATACAGTATTTCCCTATAAGGAAACATTTGGTATTTCCCTATAAGGAAACATTTGGTATTCATTGACTGAGCAGTCAGTACTGCCTTCATTTGAAATTTATAAAATATTTCTCTCAAAAAATTTTTCAGGAAAATATTTCTTTTAAGGCTTGTTTTCATACTGTATCAAATATGATACGAATGGCTCTAGAGGGTTAATAGGCAAGTTTTTTCTTTCTGGTTTTTAACAACAATGTCCGGCCTATTTGCTTTAATTTAGCTGTCTGTGTAGATGTTGTAATTGATTGCTGGGTATTGTTCATACCGGTGTTTGTTTACATATTTTGCATAGTGTTTCCACATTGTCAAATGTAATTATTGCCCTACTTTATCGTGAAAATTTTTATATTCATTTGGGCAAGTACAGAACATCCTGATATTAGATGTTCTATTATTTCTTGGCATTTATCACAGAACCTGCATTTTGGATCCATATTATTATGTGTAATATTTGCCTGAAAGTTTCTAGTGAAAAGTGTTTGATCTTGCGCTGCAAGAATAAAGCCTTCAGTTTCAGACTTTAATCCAGATACACGTAACCATCTATGAGTATTAATTTTATCAACATTAGATTTATTGGCACGTTCTGGATATTGGCCATGCAGAGGTTTGTCTTGCCAACGTTGTTTCAATTGTTCAAGAGCTTTATCCTTGGCTTCATTTTAATAGTTTTGCCGCAATAGTTGGTTCTTGGTTTCTGTTTTGCTTTTCTACAGAATCTACTAAATGTAAATCTTGTGTGTATTTACTGCCTACTTTTATTATCGAATATTTTTTCTTTCTTTCTTCATGTTGTTTGACTAATTGCATCATCCAGTCCTTTGATGTTTCTATGTATGTTAGTAATCTAATAGTTGTTGTCTTGTATGACAATTCTAGCTGAAGAAGACCTCTTCCACATTCTTTACGAGGTATATATAGACAGTCTCCATCAGCCTTTGGATGATGCATCTTATGCTTAGAAAGAAGCTTTCTTGTTTTAGAATCCATTTGCCTGATGTCGTTTAGAGTTCAGTTTAAGATGTTGAAACTATATTGGACAACTGGGATGGCAAGGCTATTAATGGCCATAATTCTGTTCTGAGAATTCAATTCAGTTTTTAATATCATTCGTAGCCTTCTATAGTACTCTTTACGCACTATTTCTTTCATTTTTTTATGGTGAATGTTCTCACTCTCATTTACACCTAGGTATTTATAAGCTTTTTCTGGCTCTAAATCTTTTATTGTTGCAGCAGGGTCTAAGCTAATTGAGAATGTTTCTTGTAGTGATCCACGTAAAACTGTAGCTTCAGCACATTTATTCAAATTGAATTTCATTTCAATGTCTTTGATGAAGCATTTTACAGTTTGCAGAAGAACTTCCAGCTCATTATCATTCTTAGCATACAACTTTAAGTATGTAAAATAGATGGCTTATTTTCTTTTAGGCTATTTCATAACCACATTCTGTCTTGATGAAATTGATGATGACGGGTGATATATTGTATATATTTAAAGTCTTTAAGATCCAGGAATGTGGCACACTATCGAATGTCTTACGATAATCTATCCAGGCAGTATTAAGATTTTTCTTTGAATTCTGTTAATAAGCAAATGGTCTTTACATCCGCAACAGCCACGTTTGCACCCTTTCTTTTCAAGCGGTAATATGTCATTTCTTTCCAAGAAGAAATTTATCTGTTTTGTTAAAATAGTTATTAATAGTTTGTATGTTGTCGGAAGGCATGCAATTAGTCTGTAGTTTTTCGGGTTGTTTGTGTCACTATTCTTGGGTAGAAGAAATGTAATTCCTTTGGTCATCCATGCAGGAATTTTAGTTGGATCGTTAACCATTTCTTTAAGTTCTTTGGCTAGTTTTTATGTGCTGTATTTAAATGATAAAGCCAAAAGTTAGTAATTTTATCTATTCCTGGAAATTTTCAGTTGTGTGCTTTTTTCATTTAACATCCTCTTCTGTGATTCCAGCCCATGTCTGTTCTGGTTTATTTTTCATTCGTTCTATCTCTTGCGCAATCCAGCCTTCTTTGTTAAGTTCTTTAGGGCAAGTCCATATTTTTCCCAGAAATGTCTAACTTCTTCCATTTTGGTGGAGACTGTCACTTTAATTCTTTGCTTACCTATTTCCCTGTAAAATTATTTTGCATCGGTTTGAAAATTTTTGTTTTGTCTGTAGAATCTTCATCTTTTCTCATAACGTCTTATTCTTTGAGCCTTCAGTTGTATTGTTTGCTTTATTTTTTTCCTTTGTTGATAGGACTTCAATTTCATTTCTAATGGTTGTATTTTCTTTCGACTCTTCTGCCTTTTCTAGTTTTTTACATTTATTCCTCTTGTCAGTTCATCGAGTGCTGATAATTCACTTCTAAATTGTTCGATGCTTTTTCTATTTTTCTTTTCCAAGGTGGATCTTCATGTCTGCGAGACTGCCTTGTTTTTAATTTGATGTTCAATTTTTTGTTGCTGCTATTGCTGATGCATATGTTGCTTCATTGAGATATATATGAGTGTCTTCTTCATCCAAAATTAATTTGAGTGTTGCATTGTAGAGCTTATTAGTTTCCGGGTTATGCTTTGTTGGTTGTAATTTTGGGATCTGTTCTCGTTCCTCCATTGCAATATTTTGTATCTGGCTTATATGGTTCTTGCTTTCTTTCTTGGCTTCTTGTATACTGTTCTTGTTTTCCGTAAAATAATTCTGTTCAATGTGTTTTGAAATCGTTTTATTGTCATCTTGTAACTGACTCAGATCACACTTTCCAGCACTTCTAAACTTACAGCATTATCTTCACAGTGATTTGTGTGTATCACGGTTTCTATATTATGACTTGTGGCTTGTGTAATGTTACTACTTTTTATTGTTGATTCCGGTTCCCTTTTATATTTTGTTGATTCGTCTATTCTGGTTGTAATTCTTTTATCTTATTAATTTCAGTCTTTATCAAGCGGTTATTTCACATGATGTATCTTCGTACACTGGCCAATTTATTTTCGTCAAGTACTTTCTATTTGTTTGTCCAACCTTTTCTCGCCAAATGTCATATGTTTGGCAAGTGATGTTTTTTGAGGTTTGAGTAACGCTTTATGAAATGCAGTCATAACGACTTTGTACTCTTCACGAGACTATTTTATTTTTTCTTTCTTTAAATATACGGTTATAGATCTAGCTGGAGTATTTTAAGGGCCATCATTAGGATTATACTGGTTGTGGGGACCTGAAGATTCATTCTTTGTGCAGGAGTTTGTTTCTATGGCAGATTTTTAGACCTCAGATAGGTTCCCTCCTGGACGACGGGCTCCCTGTTTATCCACTGGAAGAGCCATACTGGACTTTTTATTTTTATTTGTAATTTTCATATTTTTCCCACGAGTGACGCACGGGTCCAAAAGTCCACCCAAAGTTGCCTGGCACCTTGGGTAACGGTCTTGTATTATTATTATTATTATTATTATTATTATTATTATTATTTCTTCTTCTTCTTCTTCTTCTTCTTATTATTATTATTATTATTATTATTATTATTATTATTATTATTAAGTTTTAATGATGCTTTGTGCAAAATTTACTGTTTTTAGTAGTTTCCTGCCAGAAAGTAGAAAGGCAAGCTGTTTTTTTTTCATAAAGTGCTCGATATCAAAATAGAATGTTAATAGAATTACTCTGGAGAGCTTTTCCGCTTAGCCGAGCAGTGATATTTCGGTCATGCCGACTTGGAAATTTCGCGAAGCAGAAAAACAAAAGCTCTGAAGATTAAAGACATTGCAATAATGCCTTCAGGAATCTTCGTAGTCGGCATGACACGGCTCAGCTAAGTGACAAACTTCTCTACATTAATTATCTCTTTCTCTTTTTCTGTCTCTCTCTCACTCTCTCTTTCTCTCTCTCTCTTTCTCTCTCTCTCTCTCTCTCTCTACATATATATATATATATATATATATATATGGTGAAATCTATTTTTAGTATTTTCTATTGCTACGATGTGCATAATGAAATATTTCGCTCAGAAAGCTGTTCAAGTCTATTTTGGTAATTACTCTCTTTAACGATGTTCAAACAGAACCCATAGTATTGCCTATTGCATTAAACCACATCTTGCAGCTAGGCCTACGATCAGATATTGAAGGTTTAGAAGAGTATGAGACTTCCTCTTGATGGTTTTTGTTCTTAAGTTCATCCTAACCCGAGGTGGTAACATAGGTTAGGATCCAACCTATAGGCAAATAATGAAACTCTTGTGTGGGGGAATGAAGAGATACACAGAAAAATGTAGATAAACTAATTTATTAACAGAGTGGTACAACCAAGATGTATATACAGTATTTACGTTCTCTCGCTGTAGTAGGTGTTACTTCACGAAGTATGTGATAATGACAACTCTCGTGCTAAACGCACATTGTCTTTTATACATCCAGGCAACCGGTAGTCACATGGTACGGGCCACGACGCAAAAGAAACCCAAAATAAAATTCAGAACTTTTTTCTTACCAGCAATACATTTAAAAAAAAAAATATCCAATGACAAATTTTGAGTAAAAATTTCTAACAATGCAGTCAAAATGCCCAGCAATTAATTTTATCACAAAATGGCAATCAATACAATCCTACAAAAGGAATAAAAATGTCTTTCATAGTCAAATTATTAGTAATACATTTTTGATATACCAAATATATTATCTAAAAACTATATATCTAAAAAAAATAATTTGTATTCCATGAAAGTGTAAAATTATGAACAAAATAACTGTAGTTGAAACCATAAAAATTGTGTACAAAATATTCCGTCATTATATAACCTACAGAGGTTAATATACCACTAAACAAAAACAATTTAGCCAACCAACAGAACATCTCTAACAGTGAGATATGATATATTAATTTGATTTAATTTGTCGTGTCTCTTCAGAACATAAATGATTATAGTTCACCATAATTTCTTACTTTTTGAGGCGCTAAGTATCGTTCGAATCTCTTCCAATCCTTGTCCTGACTTCCTTTTGTACAAATTCATTCGAAATGTTATCACTATTATTTTTCCTGTATATGTTGCATTAGATATGTTCTGTGAGTGTTAAATTATCCATTATAGATCCCAGAAATTTCAACTCATTCTGATTATATCTATAAGCATCCTTCCTGTTCATGTCTTCCTGACACGTTTTAAATTGTCAAATGTCAGAATATATTTCGGCCAGTATTTAATCACAAATAATTACGCATTCTTCTTAATAAACGAAGCATTGACATTAGCGATATCAAGTAGAGAAAAATATTAAACCCTAACAAGTTAAGTAATGTTGGACTTGGTCACTACCTAAATGGGCGACCGCTTGGGAATACTAGGTGCTGTATGCTTGGATGTACTAGTGGTTTAATAACACTATTTGCATTATTCGAACTATTGTCTTCATCATTGTTGCCATTTGTACGACGTTGTACGCTCTGGCCTTCTTGCATTTCGAACCGAACCCTTTATTACAATTACTGGGGTATATCATCCTCATTCCTTGCGTAAAGCATCGATTAGAAATCATGAGTTATCTCCCTCTAACCCTGCAAGTTATTTGTTCACCAATGCTGTAGCCTGGTATTGAACTCACAACTCTTTGGGCTAAGTCGCAGGAACTAACCAACTTCTAAATTCATTGATCCATGTGTCTTTAAGTGATTCAATAAGTAGTAATAAAAAGATAGCAAGAGTTTAGATTTGCAAATCTAAGAGCCGTGTTCTACTTCTAGTCTGGTTCGCAAATACCCTGGCGAAATGTATGAATTATCCTTTTTCTTTCTCCAGCTATGGGTTAATTACAAATACTTGTATCAGTAATAATATAATTAATATAGCCCCAAATTCCTTATCTAAACATCCGGGCTTTAAATAAACGGCAAAATGTTGATAAGCCGTAAAAACAAAATCATACTCACGAGCAAGGCTCGTTCTATCATTTGGCAGAAAATGTGTTCCCATATATTAAATGAGAATATAATAATTTTTCATAATTTTCCCACGAGTGACGCACGGGTCCAAAAGTCCACCCAAAGTTGCCTGGCAACTTGAGTAACGGTCTTGTATTATTATTATTATTATTATTATTATTATTATTATTATTATTATTATTATTATTAAGGCTCGTTCTATTATTTGGCAGAAAATGTGTTCCCATATATTAAATGAGAATACTGATTTCATCATTCAATATCCTCTTTTTTCACGTCTTCGTAACAAGTCCAGTAATCCATAAAGACTGTAGAGACTCATATATACTACGGTCATGGTAGTAGTGATATCTGTAGAGCAATATAGCTAGATGGAATTAACCCCTAATCAAACGATAGTAATAAAAATTGACAGCCGCTTTTCCGGATTTACTTACCAGCAAGACGACAATGTTGTCCTCGTCTTCTGCAATTTTGAGAAGAATCAATTGAAATACAAACTTGCTTGGCAGTCGTATACACTGCCTCGCTGTTATTTCATGTTTCACTAATATTCCGTACATATTATTTAGGATATCACACCATCCTAGACCAGACATATTTATGGGGATGGAACTGACATTATAATTTATAACAAAAGAAAATATTCAAAAGTATCCCAGCATATTTAACGTGTGTTGTAAGTGGCGCGCATTTTTACGATTTTTGTTTAAAGTAATCATTTTCTGATTTTCTTTTTAACGATTTCACCATCATGCAAGATGATAACGCCGCCAAGTCACAATGTTTCACTGAGAATGGAAGAAACAAAGAAAACAATAAACGAACTGATTCAAGGAAACATAAGATGAGGATTGATTTGTTTTAATCCACGAAAATAGGATACCTACGTTGTGGTGGAGTGGATATAAACTCGGAACGAGAATTGAGAGAGCCTAGTTCGATTTCCATATAAATTTGTTTCATTCACTTATGCGCAAATACACTTAAGAAAAGTATTAATCCGTCTCTTCTCCTTCCAGGTATGGGTTAAATAGTAGGATAGATTGGGGTCTATATCCTTGGTTGGCATCCAGTCTTCCGCAGAAACCTACTACGGGAACATAATCTGTCCAGTCCGTTATGTTTCTTTCGAGTCATGATCGCTCGAGTGTGTATCACATATGGTACTTAACTGATTAATGCTTGAAAGAATTTACTCGAATGGATAATTCGTAACATAGGAACAACTAAAATTCGTGAAGAAATGTCCAACAACTTTTTGGAGATAACTAAAATTACAATCCGTTTTTTCATCACATTATTTGGTCGTTAGTCACCTCGACGTGATGTAATGGTTCGGAAATTTGTCTCTCTATGACAGTTATAACTAAGTAGAGAGTTCAGTCCTCACTGAGTGCTCTATACTTTAGGCCTCGTGACGTATTTCAGGTACGATTAGAAATAAAAAAACATATTTAGTCGTTAGGGACCAACGACATGGTGCGGTGGATAGGAAAATTGTCTCTCTATGACAGTTATAACTGAGTAGGGAGTTCAGTCCTCACTGAGTGCACTATACTTTAAACTTTGTGACACATTTCAGCTACGATTAGAAAAAGACCGTATTATTTGGTCGTTAGGGCATCTCAACGTGGTGAAATGGTTCACAATTTAGTCTCACTAGAATCATTACAAGTGAGAAGTGTTTTCAATCCTCACTTGGTACCCCATACTTTCGGCCTTGTGTCACCTCTATGCTGCGTTTAGAATATTGCCATATTATTTGATGATTAGTATTAAACGAGTTAAAATTATGAACCGATGTATTTTGGAAGAGAATGTTATCAACCATCATTGTTCTGTTATACTTCGTATTAACATTACACCGTTTATTGAAAATAATTTTTTTATAATAATGGATCCTGATGTAATATTCCACAATGATACACATTTCCTCAAGCGTAAAGAAATACGTAAAAATGGATTGTATGTTTTTTGTTATTTACACATGTAAAAGTCTAGATAAATACAGAAAACAATCTGTATATTCAGTAAAAATTAAAATAAAATTCATCATTAAAATTCGCTAAAAGTATAGCTGAAAGCGCTTGGATAATAAAAAATTCGGATAATTTTTATATAACTTATAAAAACACATCAAGAAATAATGAAGATATTTATATATGCCATATTGTCTGTTTTAACAAAACTTGCATAAAGGAGGGGTTGCTGCTTAAATACCCAATCAATCTATATATATATATATATATATATATATTATCATCCGCAGGTAGATCTGTTTCGCCGTATCACAGCTCATCAGTACGGTTAGACTCCGATTGCTTTTTTTACCCAGGATTGAAACCCGACCGAAATGGTGTCAGTCGGCGACTCTACCTCTTGTCTATATATATATAAGAAATCAACGAATTTTAGTTATAAGCAAACGACAATTTCAAATGAATTTTTTGAACGTTATTTTTTATCGATACTCGTATTTAAATAGATATTCTGCTTTTAATGAAACAGTATTATATATTTATTTCTACCTGATTATTTACGATAAATTTTTATTACGAAAATGTGTGCCATTCGGCAGGATTCGAACCTGCGACCCCTATCTATATAGGGGAAGCTACCATTTGATCTGGTAACGTCTTAGACCTCTCGACCACGAATAGCCTCCAGTCTAAACGAGGTTCTTAGCAAGCCTATATAACACAATTTTAGATCCATCGTAAACAAAAATATCTGCTCTGAAATGTATCGTAATGTCAACAAATGTAAACATGTTACGGAAATCAACGAATTTTAACGAAACTTGGTTAAAAGCAACCGACAATTTGAACTGAATTGTTTGAACATTATTTTTTTTATCGATACTCGTATTTAAGTAGATATTCTGTTTTTAATTAAACAGTATTATATATTTATATCTACCGGCCTGATTATTTACGATAAATTTTTATTACGAAAATGTGTGCCATTCGGCAGGATTCGAACGATGGATCGAAAATTGTGTTATATAGGTTTGATAAAAACCTCGTTTAGACTGGAGGCTATTCGTGGTCGAGAGGTCTAAGACGTTACCAGATCAAATGGTAGCTTCCCCTATATAGATAGGATTCGTAGGTTTGAATCCTGCCGAATGGCACACATTTTCGTAATAAAAATGTATCGTAAATAATCAGGCCGGTAGAAATAAATATATAATACTGTTTCATTAAAAGCAGAATATCTATTTAAATACGAATATCGATAAAAAATAATGTTCAAACAATTCATTTCATATATATATATAAGAGAGAACATTGAAGTCAACACTCAGGGCGACGGACTGTTTCATGATTTGTTATTATTCTATTTATTTATATTATTTTATTTATTATTTATCTATTGTAATGGATATTATATCGTCGGCGGTTTGTTAATTTGTTTATAATTTGCTCCTTATTATTAGTCTTTTATTTTTAAGTGACGTAGTAAAAATTTGTTTTTATGCCTGCATTTTGATATTAGTTCAGATCGTTCATTTAGTAGTTTGTTTTGGTCAATGAAGGTAATAATAGCTATTTTTTCCTCCAGGCAGAATCTGCAGGTTTTTGATTGATTGCTGTAGGCCGATGTTCTTTTTCGTATTTTCCATTATATTTTTCAGGTGATTTGGGGCTTGTTTTGACTTAAATAATAAATAAAATAATATAAATACAATAGAAAAATAATAAATCATAATAAAAAATAAAATAAAGTAATAAAAATAAAATAAAATACAGTAATAAATAAATCCAAACAAATAAATTAATCATCGAAAAACACAAGAATAAAGAAATAACAAGTCAAATAGATTTACACAAATAAATAAATAATCAAGCCACTCCCACAAAATAACCGTTAGAAGGATTACCCACAATGCTCCACTGACACGTATATATAAATAGTCGAGTAAAAACTCATTACATGTGGCCTGATAATTGCACCTAGCATGAAAGTCTGTCGCCTCTGAGTGTTGACTTCAATGTTCACTCTTTTATATTTACATACACTCTATCTCTGATATTGAGCAATTTATCCTATAAATATAGCACAACTTAAAACTATATTTATTCATATATATATATATATATATATATATATATATATATGTGTGTGTGTGTGTGTGTGTGTGTGTGTGTGTGTGTGTGTGTGTGTGTGTGTGTGTGTGTGTACGCGTGGGCTTATTTGTGATGATGCTAATGCTAAGATCGTATCACCCCGAGCAAGGCGCTAACGCCACTGAATCGCAGGGGACTACGTAATAGTGAAAAGATTGGAAAAGGGAAAGTCAGGAACCACATCTTAAACAGGGAACAAGGGATGAGCCTCTTCACCTGTTCAATAGACGTGGGTGGAGTGTGAACCGGCGATAGATTAGTCTATCTACTCCAATTGAAAAAATAAATAAATAAAAGAGTGAAAAGATTAGACAAGAGAAAGCTGGGAACCACATCCTAAACAGGGAACAAGGGATGAGCCTCTTCACCTGTTCAATAGACGTGGGTGGAGTGTGAACCGGCGATAGATTAGTCTATCTACTCCAATTGAAAAAATAAATAAATAAAAGAGTGAAAAGATTAGACAAGAGAAAGCTGGGAACCACATCCTAAACAGGGAACAAGGGATGAGCCTCTTCACCTGTTCAATAGACGTGGGTAGAAAAAAAAAGAAGTGAGAAGATTGGTAAAGAGAAAGCCGGAAACCACATCCTAAACAGGGAACAAGGGATGAGCCTCTTAACCTGTTCAATAGACGCGGATGGAGTGTGAACCGGTCGATAGATAGCTCTATTGGGTGTTTCATATTTTTGGTCTTATGCCGCATCCGTGTAAGGCATAAGAAATTAATTGGACGTTGTGACGTGGTGTAATGATTAACAAGCTTTTCTTGCCTGGTCAATTACGATTGGTTTGTGAATTCGAACCTCATTCGGCGTTCCATACGTTTGGCTTTATATCGGATATATTTAACAATTAAGAAATCATTTAGCGCTCTTCGTAATGATTAGCAAGCTTGTCTCGCTAGATCAACTACGGTTGGTTTGTTAAACCGAGCCTTATTGGGTGTTTTATACCATCGGCCTTATGCCACATCTCAGTAACGCTTAGGAAAGCATTTGGGGCTCATCGACATGGTGTAATGATTAGCAGACTTGTCTCGCTAGTTCCATTACAACTTATTAGTGATTTAAATCCTTAATTAGTGTTCCATACTTTCGGATTATGCCGAATCTGTGTAACGCTTAGAAAATTATTTATATAATTATATACATATTATTTATATTCGATGTGGTAAAATTTAACAGGCTTGTCTCGCTAGATCAGTTACAACTGAGTAGAGATGTCGAACGACACTCGTTGTTCTATGTTTTTGGCCTCACCCTGCATCTGTGTAACGATTAGAAAATATATCGGGGCTCTTTGACTTGGTGTAATGATTAGTAAGCGTGTCTAAGGAGATGAATAACGATTGAGTTGTGAGTTCAAACCTCATTGCGTGTTCCATCCATTCGGCATTTTAGAGTATCCATGTAACGCTTAGTAAATATGTTGGGGCTCATGGTGTTACTGATTAGCAAGTTTTCTCGCTAGATCAATTACGATTTAGTTGTTAGTTCGATTCTCAATAGGTGTTCCATATTTTCGGCCTAAGAACATATCTGCGTAACACTTAAGAAATCAATTAGATTTCTTCAACGTCGTGCAATAATTAGCAAGCTTGTTTCGCTAGAAGCATTATAAGTGATTTTGAACATCATTAGGTGTTACATAGTTTTGGCCTCATGCAGCATTTGTATAACTATTAAGAAATCATTTGGCTCTCCTCGATGTGGTGTAATGATTAACAAGCTGTCTCGCTAGATCTATTATATTTGAGGTGTGAGTGTCCGATCCTCATGGGATGTTCCATACTTTTGGCCTCATGCCGCATCGGAGTAATGCTTAGGAAATCATATGGGACTCTTCAAGTTTGTGCATTAATTAGCAAACCTGCATTGCTAAAACAATTACGATTGACTTTTTATTTCGATCCTCTTTGGGGGTTTAATATCTTCGAACTTTTGCCGCATCTATCTTGCGCTTAAAAAATTATTTTGAGCTCTTCGACGTGGTACTATGATTATCAAGCTTGTCTCGCTAGATCAATTACGGTTGAGCAGTAATTTCGATCCTCTTTGGGGGTTCCTACTTGCATCTCCATACCGCATCTGTTTAACGCTTGGTTATCATTTTGAGCTCGTCGACGTGGTGAAGTGTTTAGTAAGTTTGCTTTGCTAGATCAATTACGATTGGGCTGTGAGTTCGATCCTTATTGTATGTTCCACAATTTCAGCTTTCTGCCGCATCTGTGCAACGCTTAGGAAATAATTTAGATATCTTCGATGTAGTGGATTGATTAGCTATCTTGCTAGATCAAATACTTTTGGACTGTGAGTTCGATTCTCATTGGGTGGGCTATACTTTCAGCTTTTTATCGCATCTGGGTAACTCTTTGGAAATCATTTAGTCATTCAGCCGTGGTGTAAGGATTTCCAAGCTTGATTCGCTTGATCACTTACAATATAGTTGTTATTTCGTTCCTCATTAGATGCTCGATATTTTCGGAAATATACAGCGTCTGTGTAGCGCTTAGATATTATTTGGGGATCTTCATCTTGGTGCATTGATTACAAAGCTTGTCTTTCGAGATAAATTATGAGGCGCTCCATACTTTAGGCTTTATTCCGCATCTGTTTACTGCTTAGAAAATATTTTGGAGTTTTTCTACTTGCTGTAATGATTAGTAAACTTGTCCTACTCGATGAATTACGATTGAGTTGTGAGTTCCATCCTCACGGTGGTTTTCACACTTTTTTGGTTTTAGTTATGTTGTGACGAATCTTCGTCGCCAAGTTGTGGTTGTATCTTGAGACACAGAAACAAGAAGGTAGGTTCAAACAGTGTATTAGAATAACAAAACATATATATAAGTAACAGTGTTAGTAATCAGCAAAATAGAAGTGTCCATCCGAACTGCCTCCCGACTGCCTCTCGACTGACTCGCGCCTGCCTCACAGCTGCGTTCTGACTGCGTCCCCGGAGGTCACTCAGGTAAGTATTATATGGAAGAGGCTGAGTCTGTTCACAGTAAATAGGGCACTGCAACAAGTTCCAGCTAGAAAGCCACCACATGAGAGCACAATAAAAAAGAACTTAAAGTTCGAACAAAAGCCTCCTAATATTTTTTAATTTTGCTTTCGTTACTGGTTTTCTTTTCGTCTATGACCCTATTTTAGTTCTACAATAAACGATATGTATATTAGCGTTACAGAGCAAATTTCAATTTAATTATTATTTAACGTCAATTTACTGACATATTTGTCGATGTACAGAGTCTAGAGAATGTAACTAGATCTTGATCTTTGTCAAATATTTTTTATTGGTTCCTACCTTTAATGAGAGTCTATTCCATTAAATAATTGTATAAATAATATTCTGTTTCACATGGAGACAATACAACTCTAGGCTGCTTCTTTAATCCCCATGAGATTGGTTGGCTGTTTTTGATTAAATTAAAGTTGCACTCCATCATCCATTCTTCTCTGATACCCTGTTTACATCACAGTTATATTTCGGTTTATTTTGTTTTACGGTATGTCAACCTCAATTTTATTTAATGCCAACCATATTTTAGGGTAGGTTCGTATGAATAGAATATTTACTTTTATAAGAAATTATTTTTTAGATCAGGTTTAATTGACGTACTTTGATAAACGCCAGTTTTTGTCGAGAATCAAATGTATTGCTGATAATAATTAAAAAAAACTTATTGCTGGTAATATTTTTGTTAGTAGAATATTTTTTCAATGAATTCTAGCAATTTTTTTTTCGGAAATATATTCCTGGTAATATTTTTTATTTCAAAATTATATGACTTGCAATATATTTTTTAAGAAACGTATTGGTGGAGGTATTTTTTATTTTCTTTTGCTGCGAATTTTTTTTCAAAAACGGATTGCTGGTATATATTTTATGTTTTCTTTCAAAAATGTTAACTGTTAATGTTAATGTTAACTTTTTTCAAAAATGTTTTGCTGATAACCTTTTTTTAGAAAAGTGTGTTGCTGGTAATATGTTTTTTTTTTCAAAAATGTATTTTGCAAAAAAGAAATATTCTGTTTGTTTTGTTTTGTTTTGTTTTTTTCAAAAATATATTGCAGGCAATTTTTCTTCCACAAAGTTATTGATGGTAATATTTTTGATAGTTTTTAAATGTATCACTGGTCATTTTTTATTTTTATTTTTATTTTTTTGCAAAAATGTATTGCCGGTAATATTTTTAAGTATTGCCGGTATTACTATTCCTTTTTCTTTTAAATTTATTGCTGGTTATATTTTTTTCATAATGTATTGCTGGTGATTTTACTATAAATATCAGATTTTGTACTTTCATTGTTGTTGTTTTTTTTTAAACCGAGTTGGGAGTTAACTATTTGCCCATAGCTGGAACCCTAACAGGAGTCATGATGGACCTGGAAACAGCTATTAAGGGTTGTTCCACGCTTTTCAAACCTTCTTGAAGGCCTTTATGCCAAATGTAGTTTATCCTCATATTCATGACGAATCATACGTCTTCACTCACCATTTTTTCTGTAGTAAATTTCGTATTGAGCTGTAACATTTTATATGCCTTAGTACATGTTTGACTGTTTTCTAATGTTGTTCCTTGGTTCCACATAGGTTCTGTGGTAATTTACCATGAGTATAACTCAAATCCGGTCTAGTGCATGTCATTATGTAGATTAATCTACCAACTGCTTGTATATTCTGTGATCCACAGGATCACCGGTGCTACTGAATTATCTTTTGTTCTCATTGTATTGTCCATGGTTTGCAATTTAGCATATCAAACTATTTTAGTATTTTTATTATATACATTGTCGGTGCATTTTCACAGATTTATGTCTTACATCAAAGTCTATCTCTAGGAAATGATTAAGATTTTACAACGGTTTTCATTGTAAAATCTAATATTAGCATAATATTAACATTATTACGTGAATCTTAATTGCATGCATCAAATTATAAGGCCAAGATACGACTATTATTCTACCTTTTATAATTGTGTTTAGTACAAACACAGTGTTTTGCTGGAGTCTGTGCTAAATCATTCCTAGTAAGAAGACCATGTTGTACTTTGTTCAAGTTCATGCCTGATTGTTTTAGACCGAACTTGTAAGCTGGTCTCTTACTTGCATCTGTGGTTACTTAATGGAAATAAAACCATATTGTACCACAATTTGCATTAAATAATATTGAAGTAGTTACCGTAGTAAGAGAACAAAGTTTTTTTATAGCTTTGTTGCTTTCTTTGACCGAATCTACTAGCATCAAATCTTGCTTTATATTTTTCTGATTCTTCTGGATTTGCTTTGTTTAATCACGTCTGTCGTTGACAGTATTTTCCTTCCGGTAAATGTATCAGATCAAAACCATTCTCTTCCACGGATTCGATTCCTTCTTGCATTACCTCAATCAAACAAAGTGCCTTCAGGGAGTTGACTGATTCTTCATATGTTTGTAGCACACCACATGCAGTTCTATAACAGTAATCAATATTGATAAATGCCCAACCACTATCATCTTCAGCGCGTGTGGAATCTTTTAACGTATTCAGTAGCTCACCTTACCCTTTCACTGTATTCTTTATGGTCTGTAGGTCAGATATCTTGATTCGTCGACCTAGTGCCTTCAATGATCTGATTTTGCATATATATATATATATATATATATATATATATATATATATATATATTCTTAATCATTTTTCACAAGTAAGGTGTTGATGTTCGTTGTGGTGCAGTGAATATCAGCTCGGAATAAGAAATCGGTAAAACCGAGTTTGAATTCCAGTTGAATTCGTGGCATTCACTTACGCGCAAATGTATTAATCCATCTTTTCTCACTTCAGTGATATAGCTAAATAATAGGACAGATTATGTTGTAAAGCCCTAGTTGGCAACCAGTATACCGCAGAAACTAATGGCAAACGACTGCGGGAAAATCTTCTGCCTAATCAGTCATGTCTCCAAAAATACATGATCGTCTAAGCGTGTATCACGTATGGCAATGACTGAAGGCATTAATGCCACTAGTACACAGAAGGCTACAGGGAATGAAACTGAAAGAGAAGACTGAGAATAGGGAAGATTGCGGTAAAGTAAAAAAAAATCAGGGATCACTAATACAGAAGATGACGATTGATATGGCTTTAAGTTTTTGAAGATTTTAGTTATCAGGGAAATAAGGAAGTTGAAGGAATTTTTATAATTCGGAAGTGAGAGAAAGGAAACTGATGGAATAGAAATAGCAGTTGCATTTAGTTATTTCAACAGTAAAGCTGTCAGACCGAATTTCCAATCTAGTAGCACGCTTAAATTCATGTAGTCGGGGTACCAGGGAAAAATCTCGTCAGAGCAGTTTTCATGAAAATATTTGTAGAAAAGACAGAGGGAAGACACATCACATCGGTGAGGTAAGAGACTCATGCCAAGATACCGTGTCAGGATCGATTACATTACTGATTATATATTTCTTCCGATGAAAATCATAATTTCATAGATCATTCGTCCTGGGTATGACAATAAACAGCATGTGGCAGCATCTAGCATCAAGGTATCTGATTTGGAGTTTGTGAGGATCATGAAGTCACTTATTAACAGTTGTTGTTCCCAGGTTCACTTCGGTGTCGCAGCACATGTTAGGGTCTCAGCTATGTGCAAATAGTTTATCCCCAAACTGGGGCAACACACTATGAAAATAGAAAAATAGACTTTTATAGTAAAAATTCCAGGAATACCTTTTTGAAGGAAAAAGAAATTACAAACAGCAATACATTTTTAAGGAAAAAATAATACAAACAATACATTTTTGAAGGCAAAAATATTACTAGTAATACATTTTTAAAGAAAAAATTATTACCAGCAATACATTTTTTTAGGAAAAAATATTAGCAGAAATAAATTTTTGAAGGCAAAAATATTACTAGTAATACATTTTTAAAGAAAAAAGTATTACCAGCAATACACTTTTTTTAGGAAAAAATAATACAAACAATACATTTTTGAAGGCAAAAATATTACTAGTAATACATTTTTAAGGAAAATATTACGAGCAATACATTTTTTAATGAAAAAATATTACTAGTAATACATTTTTAAGGAAAATATTACGAGCAATACATTTTTGAAGGCAAAAATATTACTAGTAATACATTTTTAAGGAAAATATTACGAGCAATACATTTTTGAAGGCAAAAATATTACTAGTAATACATTTTTAAGGAAAATATTACGAGCAATACATTTTTGAAGGCAAAAATATTACTAGTAATACATTTTTAAAGAAAAAAGTATTACCAGCAATACATTTTTAAGGAAAAAATATTAGCAGAAATAAATTTTTGAAGGCAAAAATATTACTAGTAATACATTTTTAAGGAAAATATTACGAGTAATACATTTTTGAAGGCAAAAATATTACTAGTAATACATTTTTAAAGAAAAAAGTATTACCAGCAATACATTTTTTTAGGAAAAAATATTAGCAGAAGTAAATTTTTGAAGGCAAAAATATTACTAGTAATACATTTTTAAAGAAAAAAGTATTACCAGCAATACATTTTTTTAGGAAAAAATATTAGCAGAAATAAATTTTTGAAGGCAAAAATATTACTAGTAATACATTTTTAAAGAAAAAAGTATTACCAGCAATACATTTTTAAGGAAAACATAATACAAACAATACATTTTTGAAGGCAAAAATATTACTAGTAATACATTTTTAAGGAAAATATTACGAGCAATACATTTTTGAAGGCAAAAATATTACTAGTAATACATTTTTAAAGAAAAAGTATTACCAGCAATACATTTTTTTTAGGAAAAATATTAGCAGAAATAAATTTTTGAAGGCAAAAATATTACTAGTAATACATTTTTAAAGAAAAAAGTATTACCAGCAATACATTTTTAAGGAAAAAATAATACAAACAATACATTTTTGAAGGCAAAAATATTACTAGTAATACATTTTTAAGGAAAATATTACGAGCAATACATTTTTGAATGAAAAAATATTACTAGTAATAGATTTTTGAAGAAAAAAATATTACCAGCAATACATTTTTAAGGAAGAAATATTACCAGCTATAGATTTCTAAATGTAAAACATTACCAGTAATACATTATTGAAGGAAAAAATATTACCAGCAATACATTTTTAAGAATAAAATATTACCAGTAATACATTCCTGAAGGCAAAAAATATTAGCAGCAATATATTTTTGAAGGAAAAACTTATTAACAGTTATACATTTCTGAAGAAAAATAAAATTTTACCAGCAACACATGCGAATCTCAACAAAAATCACTTTACAAAAATACGTCAAAGAAAGCTGATAAACAAACATATTTCTTACAAAGAATATGTATTCTTTTCATACAAATCTATTATAAAAATCTTGTTGGCATTAAATATTCCATTGAAGTTGGTATGCAGAAACCAAACCAAACTAAACCATAGATCAATTTCAGTTTGCTGACTAACGACGTCAGTAATAAACTTCACTTGCCTATCTTTCCTGTTTTTCTATTATCTACCTTCATTTTTTTAGGATAATAGACTTGATATCAAGGTCTTTTCTAGTCATATTCAACGAATACTCCTTTTTTCGGATCTTGTGTCTAACTTTTTCTTCAGTTTGAAGGCACTGATTCCAAAATATTCATGCTTGAGAGGCTATGTTTTTCTTTCTGTTCTCATTTATTTCCGAGGTCTCCTCAGACGTTTATTGAAACTTCAGATGCGGATGAATGCAGAATCACGACAGCAAAGGTACATAGAGTATTGGGTAAGTCATTCAGTTATGCACATGGAAATAAAGATGGAAGCATAAAAATACATCTGATTTCAACAAAACCCACTTTAAATAAATACTGCAATGAAAACTGATCTACAAACTTATTTCTTACAAAGAATATATATTCTGTTCATACAAATCTATTATAAAAATCTTGCCGGCATTAAATATTCCATTGAAGTTGGTATGCAGAAACCAAACCAAACCAAACCAAACCAACCCATAGATCAATTTCAGTTTGCTGACTAACGACGTCAGTAATAAACTTCACTTAACTATCTTTCCTATTTTTCTATTATCGACTTTCCTTCAAGGTATTTTCCAGTCATATTCAATGAATACTCCTTTTTTCACATCTTGTGTCTAACGTTTTTTGCAGTTTGAAGGTACTGATTCTAAAGTACTCATGCTTGAGAGGCTACGTTTTTCTTTCTATTCTCATTTATTTCCGTGGTTTTCTCATACGTTTATTTCAGTTGCGGATAAATGCAGAAGTCACGACAACAGAGATCTATACAGTGTTGGGTAAACCACTCAGTCATCCTGCTCATGAAAATTTCGAATACAGTTTTTTGGTTACAAATTTGGTCGGGTGTGTGTGATACCGAGATATCATGTCATGTATTTTACGAAGTAATGTCCAAACGTCATTTGATTTAAATTCCGATACGTTTTCAGATATTAAAACATTTTATGTTGCCACCGATGGCAGAATCTGCAATAAAACTTTTCGGTGTCACTTTTATTTCTAAGAAATAAAACCAGTAGATATTATGAGATGCATCTATCCATTTATGTCTGTTGGTTCTATAAGACCAACTAATCCTGTGTGTACGAATTCAAAGATTGACATTCCACGTTCCACGCTTATCTGTTTCTATTCGGGGAAATTTTTCTCAGCGTAATTATCAACTCAGGGAAACTTTTTCCTGAGTATTTACCTCACTTTCCTTGTTATAAGTAATAATGTCGGCTTTAATTCTCAGCACTTCGACTACATTTATTAATTTTAAGGTATCGCCGCAGTTTCTGTGACCAAATTGTTTGTAACATGTAAGTCTCTTGGCAAAATGTATTTTCTATGATTCTCTGCAGCCATCGAATAATAAAGTCTAATTTGGACATGTATTTTGAATTTGATACAATTCCTGTGTATTAGTTCGTCTTTATTTTAATGAAAATTACTGTTGCTTTGTTTGTCGTTGCAGCCTTAACAGAGAAAATATCCACATCTAGTTTGTATTTTACAAAGATGTTCACCTTCTACAAGGCCCGAGGGCCACTCGTGATAGTAGGTTATAGAGTTAGAGGTACAACTTATGTATATGTGTGGAAGATAAAAGTTAACTGTAGACTTGCACAGATTACGATTATACTGAACAGGGAAGCGCCATCTTGAGAATCGGTTCCATATATTAGGGGTTCATGGGATTATTTGCTATCCGATCAGTTTGCACGAGTGGCACATAATCTAACCACTAAAATAAGTGCTATGGTGCCCTTCTACGAGGAATGGATTCTTCCTCTTACTATATACAATTACATGCGTGGTAGTTAACGACAGTTATGGAAGATAGTTTCTGTTGTGCCTTGCGCATTTGGAGCTATCTGCCTTCGGACGGGGAGTAATAACCCAGTCGAGGCTCCGATGAAGGCTAGAGTCTCGTCTGGGGAAAATTAGACATAATTTTTGCCGGAGTTACATGGTCCGGATTACCCATATTAAAAGGCCTTGTGCCACATTTTGTCTTAAGTGGGAAGGCAATTAACTATCGTTAAAAAAGCAGTTAAGAACAGCTAGTACGCAGCCAGGCAATAAGTAGCGGAACTGAATTGGTCGGACTTATTTATTTCTATTTACTTAATTACTAACACTTATTTTGTATATATGTTTTTGTTATACTAACACATTGTTTTGAACCTACCTTCTGTTTTCCTTGTTTTACTTCCGGCCAAACCGGGCACTACAAATTGCGGCGAAGTTTCGCCACAACAACTCCACAACAATAAGAAAGGAATTAGGGAGGTTCGCTACAAGGTTGGTGGGATAGCGGGTCTTACTCCTATAGGTTGGAACTAGTGAAACTAAGGAGTGTACTTCGTCTGAACACTTTCAATAGAGAGAGGCTTCCGACATGCCGTCTGTGAAAAAAGGATTACAAGGTGAAACTAATTCGTAAGTAGCTATATCAGTTGACTGAGGTTTTTCTCATGATTACCAATAAAATTTAATCACCCAGAAATTGTATAGGCTCTGTGTTTGCTTCTTCATTCCTGTCTATGTGTTTCATCTCCGGTGAGTTTTACATCTAAAACGATCTTTTAGAGATGACTTTCTCCAACTTTCGTATTTGTTTTCGTCACATGTCGAAAAAATGTATTCCACTGACTTCTGTTATCTCAAACTGAGCTCATAACGTATTACATTTTTTATATCAAAAGTGGAATAAGAGTAAAAAGACAAGAAATAACGAAAAGGGACATAGGAAGATAATACGTCTTTATAGTGAAGGAACAAGTTTTATTATAATGTATACTACAGAAGAGTAAAATGAAGGAGAGATAATTGTTCGTGTTTACGAACTTGGTCTCATTTTTCTCAAAGAGAATAAGTCTGGAAAACCAAACGCGGCGAACTCACGCATACACTATTTAAAAAAATGCTCTCATGAAAAGTACATAAAAAAAATCAGAAGTATAAGCAGTTAATCATTAATAATCCCTGACTAATGGCCGGAGTGATTCCCGGGAGGTTCGTCTAAGAAACTCTAGAATCAGCATACTGAAGGCAACATCAATCATCACAGTGGCAAAACATTTACTTGCATTAATAATAATAATAATAACATATATATATATATATATATATATATATATATATATATATATATAGTGAAAATAAGTTAGATGTTTTTATAAATCCATTGGTAATAGCTTATTTCGCGGAACTCTTACAGACCTCTCTTCAGACCAAATACCTCACAACAATGAATGTTAGATTTATCCAGACAAAAAGAGACGTGGAAGGACAGGGGAAAAACCGTGGTGAGGGGGTTAGATTTACTGTGTTACTTATTACTGGAGTCTGTATTTTTATCCCAAACGATAACATGACCTTGCATGAACTTTTACTTAGCAATTCGCAGATACCCGACAGTAAATTTAGGGGTCGTATTTTCACTAGAAGAATTGAATTGTCAGCTTTTATATTAATTCTAACGGTATATATATATATATATATATATATATATATATATATATATATCGGAACAGCTTAGTCTCGTAGAAGATCGCAATAAGAGAGCTGCTAGTGACTTGGATATTTGATCTACTTAGTAAGCATTGTATGCAAAAAATCAAAGACGTCTATTTTCATGCAAGGTCTAACTAGTTAATTGCGATACGAGATACATGCTTTAGGCGATCATGTTCGAAAGAGACATGACTGACTGGGCAGAAGATTATCTCACAGTAGGTTGCCATTTATTTCTACGGTAGACTGGTTGCCATCCAAGTCTATAGAACCCAATCTGTCCTATTATTTAACCCATAACTGGAGGGAAGAAACGGACTAATACCTTTCCCAAGGGTATTTGTGCGTAAGTGAATGCAAGGAATTCAACTGGTATTCGAAATCGGCTCCCCGATTTGTCGTTCCGAATCGATATACACTGTACCACAACACCCATATAATTCGATTAAATATTCTAGTGAACTCATTTATCACTGATGGTTTTGTACCAGACTAAGCTAGTTTAGTAAATAATTGTTTAAAAACTTCTTATTCTACCATCGGAAGAAACATATTTGTATCCAGCACTAAAGAAGATGGTAAAATTGGAAAATGGTCGGTTCACTGGACCGCTCCAGTAATTACTTGACTCCTCCCGCTACCCTCTACTTTCAGAAAAGTCAGGTCAGGCTGAAAATGGATTACTGGACAATAGTTTTCCAGTTTTCACGTCCCAGTGTCAGAGTCCAAAAACATCTCCGTGTCTTTGTGAGTGACGAATTATTTATCCCCACTACGTTTCTATTAGATCTATTGAAGCCAAGAAACAGACTTCATTTATAAAAGATGGCAACTAATTATACAGGGACTAATTCAAAATCTATACATTTAAGCTTTTCAATGGGTTTTGAATATAAAACGGTTAATTTAGTTAGACGCGGTCTGAATTTTCAGTAATCGTTAAAACGGGCGTAAGATACTAACTTTAATTAAATATGTCAAAAAGTCAGGAATTTATTACAAATTATTCGTTTTTTTTTCTTACACTATTTTAATATTGTTTACATTTTGAAAATATCAGGCTTGCGGCCATATTACGATGAAACACCGGTTTTTTTACAATCACCAAAATTAAGCTGTTTCGAGTCTGATCAGTACTTAAATGGGTGACTTCTTTGGAATACCAGTTACTGTAAGGTGATTGTGTAGGTGAAATGGAAATCGGACAGCTGAGTTCCAGTTCTACTCGGGATCGATATATTCACTTACGCGTAAATACCCCTTGGATGTGCGTTGTGGTGCAGTGGAAATCGTTTCCGAACAAGAAATCGGTAAAGCCGAGTTCGAATTCCAATTGAATTTGTTTCATTCACTTACGCGCAAATACCCTAGGGAAATGTCTTAATCCGTCTCTTCTCACTTCAGCTATAGACTAAATAACAGGGCAGATTAGGTTGTACAGCCCTGGTTGGCAGCCAGTCTACCGCAGAAACTAATGGCAACCTGGTGCAGGAAAACCTTCTGTTCAGTCAGTCATGTCTTTTTCGAGACATGAACGACCAAATGTGTATCACGTATGCAATTAAATGACTGACTGACCCCTAGGAAAGGTATAAATAAACAGCTCTTCTCTACCCCCAGATATGGTTTAACTAGTAGGATTTCTATCAGTAAATCATTATCCTCAAAATAAAATTATTAAAGTTTAATATCTTCTGACTTTGAATAACTTGCAGAGGGTTAATAAGCTGTAAGAAAATCAATAAAACTGCCTTTTCATATGATCGCACACACAGGTACATTAAATAACAACAGCCAATACGTAATGAAATACGCTTAACAGAAACAAATAATGAATTAACTTTTTGTTTATATCATGTTAAAGATACAATCGTAAACTATTCAAGTCTAAGGTTAATCGGTATTTTCCGCACATAAGCATAAGTTGTACTTTTACTCTGTAACCTTCTAACTAGAATATCTCTCAAGCCTTGTACAGGATGAAAACCATTGTAAAAATACAAACTAGATGCTGACGGAAACCATTCACGGCTATACCATGCCATACTATGCCCATTGTGGCGAATCACAGTTATTCACTTGTTATTCCATTGGTGATATGTATGTGCCAGTCGAGAAAGTTCTTCCCACAAATCATTGCTTCGTGGGAGTGATTCCTCGATCACTACACTCGTAACCATTTCATATCTAAGGTGAATATTCTTGTAAAAAACAAAGTAGACGCGGATTTAAATCATGTGACAGTATTGCTGAAAATAACGTTGTACATACCTTCCTACCTGTTGGATGTTTCCTCTATTAAAGTTGCATCGACAAACGAAGCAACAGTAACTTTTAATGAAAATCAAAACAAACTGATACACAGAAGAATTAAAATACATGTCCACAGCAGGCTTTATCATTTGATGATTACAGAGACAGTTACCAAGTGATTATTGTGTTATCTATGCATGGCACAAAATACTTGGTCACTGCAACTACCGGAATAACTTAAAATTGCCAAATGTAGTCGTGGGGTTGAGAATTAAAATCAATATTTCTAAAAAGGTCAGTGAGGTAAGTACTCGGGAAAATTTTTTCCAGAGTTACAAGCCGATAAGCTGACATATGGATAACATCTATCTTTGAACAAACGCACGCAGGCTTAGCAATGTCTCTAGAACAAACAAACATAAATGCTAGACATCTGTCAAAACTCTAACAACAAAAATGGTCTCGTCAGGCAAAACATTTTTCCCTCCATAATCATTCATATCTATAAGTCTACCATTCATCCATGCTTAGAATATTACTGCCAAATATGACCCGGTGACCTTATTATTTACCTAGAGCTTCTAGATAAATACAAAGAAGAATCAGCAATATTATTGGTTCTGATCTGGCTAATCGGCTTCAGTTGCCGGTAACTTTCAAATCCAGATATATCAGACTGCAGATACTTAACGTCAAGTTAGACATGAATCCAGATATATCAGACCGCGAAATCTAAAAATCGGTTTGACATTCATCTGGATATATTAGACCACAAAATTCTAACCTCGGTTAGATATGCATCCAGATATATCAGACCATGATATCTTAACGTCTGTTAGACATTAGTTTATTTTAGAACGCAACATGTTAACGTGAGTTAGTTATTCATCCCCATATATCAGACGGCAGAATCGGTTGGAAATGCATCCAGATATATGAGACCGCGAGATCATAACGTTGGATAGATATGCATCTGAATATATCAAACAGCAAAATTTTAAAAAAATGAAGAAAATGGTAAGCTTTTGTATTTTCAGCATGTCTCGATGGAAAATAGTAAACGTATTTCTGACTCACCCCGATATATGTTTCGTTGAATATGACAGACAAGGAAAATAAAGTTAAATTTTATTTGGTTTTCCAGTATTCTCTTGTTTTTCCTTTTAATGTACTGTAAAACTAAATAAAAAATTAAATAAAATTTTCATTGTCCGCTACATTCATGAAACATATTTAAAAGAATGGTTGTTGCATATATATATATATATATATATATATATATATATATGCAACAACCATTCTTTTAAATATGTATGTATATATATATATATATATATATATATATATATATATATATATATATATATATATAGGGAGAAAGAGGGAGAGAGAGTAGCGGCCATAATATAAGGAACGGAAACAACAAAGAGATAAATATGAGTATTATTAAAAAGTAATGCGTGATTAAATTTTTACTGAATAAAGATTAGGGTAGAATGCATAAATATTATATAAAGTTACAAACATTTACATAACAGATCTTTTTAAAAATAAAGATTAAATGGAATAAAGAGAATAAGCTGCTGGACAAACGGTTAGGGAACGATGTTATTAATTTGCATAAACCTTTAATTTACATTGTTAAAATACTTGATGGAGCTTTTCAACAGTAAGTAAAAGTTCATTTGACATTAGGACTTTATTTTTAAGCAATATGGCAAATTCTACAGGCAAAGCGCTCTCTTTTGAAGAAAAAAAACTCATTATCGCTATCAAGAAAAATATCAATTTCAGACATTTCTGATACTGCTCATAGGTCTAAAAGTATCGTTCATCGTGTAATTAGCAAGTATAAAACCGATAAAACGTTAGAACGTTAGATGCAAAACCAAAAACCGGCAGAGCTCCAAAAACATCGCAAATAGAAGATCGAAAAATTGTTAGAATATCTACAAAAAAAAAAGGTTTTGAAACTGCTACATCAATTTCCAGTAAATTTAATGAAGAGACAGATAATAAGATCTCAAAGAAAACGGTCGCTCGCGGTAAAAAAAATATGCAAGATATATATATATATATAATCTTGCTTGTTCAAACTTTCAGATTTGATAAGGAGAACTTTTCAGTAAACCTTGATACATGCGTGTGTGTCACATATATATATATATATATATATATATATATATATATCAAATATTATTCTTTTTAGTACCTTTTTTCTCTAATATATATATATATTATGTTATGGACGTTCCCGTCGATTTCGGCGTATGAGTGTCTAACTCAGACTGCCACATAAAGATTTGTTTTGAGTTGTGAAGGCTTGTGCAGCACCATCCACACTTTTTGGAACTGCTGATAACAATTAATCGGTGCAGAAGTTTTCCACAGAGCGCACGAACAGCAGACCTCAGTTATTTAGCCCATAACTGGAGGGAAGGGAAGGATTAATACCTTTCCTTAGGGTACCAGTGCCTAAGTGAATGCAGAATGTTCTACTGGAATTGGAACTCGGCTCACCAATTTCCTCTTCCGAGCCGACATCCACTGCACCACAATGCACATCAGTCAATAAACCTTATATTACCAAGCGGTCACTCATCAAAGTATTGACCAGGCGCAACGTTGCTTAACTTTGGTAATCGAGTGAGAACCGGTGTATTCAACGTGATATGACTATATCTATATATATATATATATATATATATATATATATATATATATTCCATATATATATATATATTCCATATATATATATATATATATATATATTCCATATATATATATATATATATATACTAGCAGTATAGCCCGGCGTTGGTCAGGTGGAATGAAAGCATTAAAACTAATCCATGGTCCTGGAGCTCAGACTCTTTGGACGTTGGCACGAAAGACTAAAAAGCAATAGTTGTTTCCAGTTAAAGCGAAACCGTAGACTGAAAGAAAAATGAACGGATGTAAGTCAAATTTTGATTTCCTGGTATCGATATCAAATAAGTTTTTTTCGACGTAAACCGAATTTTGAAGGCTAAATAAGTCCTCTGAATAAATGGCATGATGGATGAGACTAAGAACTACAATTATACCTACAAAAACTAAAATAAAAGGGGAAAAAAAACAAACATACAGGCAGATAAACAGACACACACAAACATCTTGCCATTTATATATATATATTTTCTGCACTATTGTAAGAACTGCAATTTTGAAATTTCTGAATATCGTTTATTATGTCTTTCTCTATGAGTGTATCAAATTTCATTAAAAATCGGACCACTCCTTCTATAACACGATTTTTTCGATTTTCGATATTTATCGGGGGTACCTCCACACAAAACTTAGCTAAGGACACTCGCAGACGCTTATAGTACAACTGTGTAAATTTTCAAGAAAATCGGTTCAGCCGTTTCGGAGTCTATAGGTAACGGACACCCCCTACACACAAAGTTCCTTTTATAAATAAGTTTAGATTTATATATATACTAGTAGTATAACCCGGCGTTGCTCGGGTGTAATGAAAGATTTAAAACTAATCCATGCTCCTAGAGCTCAGACTCAGCTTAAAGAATATTTGTGTGAAGTTTGCTAAGAATTGGATAAAAATTGTGGATTTGTATAAAGCACATACAGACAGATAAACAGACACAGACACAAACATCTTGCCTTTTATATATATATATATATTATCGACTTTCTACACTATTGTAAGAACGGCAACCATGAAATTTTTTAATATCGTTTCTTATGTCTTTGTCTATGAGAATATCAAATTTGATTAAAATCAGACCTCTCCTTCTATAACCCGATTTTTTCGACTATCGATTTTCGATATTTATCAGGGGTACCTCGACACAAAACCTAGCTAAGAACACTCGCAGACGCTTATAGTACAACTGAGGAAATTTTCAAGAAAATCGGTTCAGCTGTTTTGGAGTCTATAGGTAACGGATACACACACACACACACACACACAGAGACAAAGTTCTATTTATAAATAAGTTTAGATAGATTATATATATATATATATATATATAGAGAGAGAGAGAGAGAGAGAGAGGAATTTTAGGAATATTTGAAATAATTAGATATTCCATCAAGTTTTTATAAGACCTCAACAGAATACAGACAGTACTGGATGGCCGTTTCGTCCTATATTTGGTACTCATCAGCAGTGCTCATCCACTACCAGGAATTGAAACCCACACAGTTGCGTTATTAAGCAGATGTTTTACCAAATGTACCACGGGCCTCGGTGACGAAGAGATAACTAATTAAGCTTGATATATCGCCACTCGTTCACATATTCATAGGAGGAACTCATCCAAGCTTCTTGAATCATAGGACTGTGCCTCCCAGAGGCACGACTACTCAAACCAAGTCGCTCACTCCGGAGCTTTATAACCTGGTTCAAGCAACGATATAAACTGAAATTGTAGGAAGATTTGAAATAATTAGATTTAATATATATATATATATATATATATATATATATATATATATATATATATAAAAATGCAGGCTGTAGTAAGCACACACACTTCTACACTTCTACAGCTGCATAAGCAAGTATTCTGACTACAAGATTTCATTATTTATAAGAAATGCTGCTGTATTATTCTAAAACCAAGATAAAGGGATTCCGCTTCCGAACAAAAAAAATCTGATCTTTGGTTATTGGCTTAGTTTTTTAGAAGAATACCGTACGTGATTCCTCGACATTCCATCGTGAAGCAAGTGAGAGAGAGAGAGAGAGAGAGAGAGAGAGAGAGAGAACTACTTTCATGTTTGCTTACTGATTTTGAGAAATGGCTTTTCGCTGTACCGACGAAGCTCGATTCTCGTCGGCTCAGTTCTGCATTCCATAGACAAAATCAATAAGGATATTAAACCTCAGAATAAATGCACAATTGATCACTATTAAATACAATGGACAAACCAATATTCACAGACAAAATATAATTTGTAAATTTATCGAGTTTTCCTGTGCGGATAAAGCTTAGTCTAATTGGTTAATGACGAGACAAAGTGCGTATATATATCTCCTCTCTTTAAAAACCTGAGTGAACATGACTTTTTACAACGTCCTCTCATTTATATTTCTAAGTAATGTTTGTTTTATTAAGATGCCTTCCAGAACTTTATTTGTTAACAATTTACACAAACACGTTGGGTAGGCTACTCGCTCTTTTCCTCTGATATTCAGTATGTCCTGTGAGGTTAAAATTCGCCAAGACTTTTTCTTCATCGTTTCTGAGAAATATCAACTGTTTCTTTCTAATTCAAAAGTAAAAGTGTCCTTTTAATTTCTATTTTCCTTAACATTTGTTATTGCACATGTAAAGGAATATCAGTGGAGAAAACGAAAAAATAAACAAACTTCAGCACGGTTCTACAAATTTGAATTTCATTCAAATTTTTAAAAATGAACGACAAAGATTCTTTGTGAAACTTCTACACATATTTTTGTTTGTCTTCTTAACAATACAGCCGGATCAGTTGCGAATATTAGAAGAAACATAATGCATCTACATGTGATAATATGTATGTCAAGTATTTGAGATGTTTTATATATGCATGTAATGCTAAATGCAATTTTAACAAAAAGGCATTTCATACTTAGGGAGATTTCCTGCAAAACGAAGAGCAACTTTTTGACGATTAAAGGCGGGTCTGACATTATTTTTGAAGTTGATCAACGGCAACCAAATATGGTCTTCATGGTGTACTCTGTTCAAAAGAACACTTACTAATCATATTAGATTCAGTAAATAATACTCATATCAATATTAATGTCAGATTATTTTGTATCAGGGATCAATTTTAAAAGAAGAAATATATTTATAATGCATCTGGCAGATGTGTATTTCTATACAGTTTAAAAATCTTGGAAGTCTCAATATCCTATGAATAAGAAGCGCAGAATAACGAAAAAAGTATGAGAAGTTGTGAACGTTTTGTGTAAAGTTTGGATTTATTGTTTCTATTATTATTAATATTATTTATCTTTTGTATAATATATGTATATATATATAAATGCCGACAAGCCTGTTTCGCTGTATCACATTTTTTCAGTGCAACTATATTAACCGTTTGCTTCAAGTCGGGATCGGAATTCAACTGATTTTTCATCAGACATATATCTTTCTACTGCGCTCTTGGCGTAAAACTAACGAATTATGAAATACACACTAAGCTACCTGCCCGGGTTTCAACAGTTAGGTATTGTCAGGCAAAGGTAAGTTTACTTTCATTCTACTTTCTCCTGGTTGTATTGAGTACATTTTTGTTGTTTAATGCCTGCATTTTTTTACTGCCTTCCATTGATATATATATATATATATATATATATATATATATATATATATATATATATATAAGTAGTAGGAGGATTTGAACAATTATTAAGTAATTCATAGAGCTTTTTATTCGACCTCAACAGAATGCAGAAAGCACTGGACGGCCGTTTCGTGCGCATCCACTACCAGGAATCGAACCCAGACATTTTTAGTTAATAAGCTGGTGTTATACCAACTGTACCACGGGCCCTGGTGACGAAGAGGTGACAAATTAAACTCGATGAAGCGCCGTCTGTTCACAAAATCCATGGTGGAGCTCATCCAAGCTCCTTTACCTGTAGAACAGTGCCACCCAGAGCCAGGACTTCTGCAACACAAGCCGCTAAATCCATAGCATGTTATGCTGGTTGAAGCACAGAGGTATGACAGAAAAACTCTCAATATATATATATATATATATATATATATATATATATATAGATAGATAGATAGATAGATAGATAGATTGATTGATTGTTTTCATTACTTAATTTTTAGTCATAATAAAATTAAACTACTGCACATTTGTATTAAAAAGTGTTTAATACAATTATATTGTAGAGCTTTAAATATTTTCCATTTGTAAACAAGTTATTATGCGACACAGGTTCCTAACATGAGTGGTGTCTTTAGGCGATTTTCAATAACTGATTTTACCGTTTACCGTTTTATTTTATTTTTTTTTAAGAACGCTTACGTAACGGTGTTTTTTTTAAATTGTGCGTTCAAAAAATCCCTGTCCCGTGAGCGTTAAAGAAAAAAACAAAAAAAAAACGAAAAAACACTAACATAACATGGAGTATAGTAAAAACAGCTAAGCCTTACAATGGTGGCAAAATATGTAGATTGTGCCAGGAAGAAAAGTTAGAGATTATTCTATTCCCAAACAAAAATGAACTATTGAATGAAAAAACAGATATTATTACTAAGTGTAACCATATTAAAAAATACCTATTAGGTTCATCCAATTATGAATGAAAACGTTATAATTTCTTGTAATTTTCAAATTGTGCGTTCAAAAATTCTCCGTCACGTGAGCCTTAAAAAAACCACAGTTACCTGAGCGTTCTTAAAAAGACAGTAAACAGTAAAATGTGTTATTGCAAATCGCCTGAAGACACCGCATAGTAGAAACCTAGGCCGCGTAATAACTAGTTTAGAAATGTAAAATATTCAAAAGTTCTATAATTTTATTGAACACGTTTAATACAAATGTGCACTGGTCTAATTTTATTATGACCAAAATACTGCATACAAACGACTACGCTCTTCATACTGCTACTGCATATTTTTTAGTTTGCCTCAGGACATGAAAGATCATGGCCCTTCACATCTTCTTGTCTTTTGTAGCTCTTATCTATCTTTCTCTCTTTGCTTTCTCTTATGATCTGTCTTGTCAACAATTTATACTATCTCATTCGGTAATGTTATCGCTGCTTTTCTCCCTCCCTCTTGTCTTCAACATGTCCTTGTGAGTGCTATGTTTATGAAGCTCCCTTTCCTCATTATGTAACTTAGAAACATCAATAGTATCAGATTCTTAGTAGAGGAGCTTATTTTTAGAACTCCTCTAACTGGGACAGGAAGTGGTTTGCAAATTTTAATGGCTATAAAACAAAACTGTTCTCCTTTAAGCTCCATAGGCAAACTTTCCTATCCACCTATTGAAATAGGTAAATGTAGTCGCAACTTTTCTCGCACTTCTCGCCTGTCAAACTCCCTTCCGTTTACTTACTTCCCTGAGAGTTACAATTTTCAAACATTTATTTGCAACGTCAAATATCTTCTAGAAACTCGTTCATCATTTATCCTTTCCTCAATACCCACTATACCTCGTCTTTTCTCTCACTGTAATCCCCTGCTTGTTAGTGGCAGTCCCGACTTGCTTGAGGTGAGATAATTTTTAAAAATTGGTGGTTATTCATTTCTTTTTTCTTTTTGATAACTTATATCTGAGTTTCTGTAGTTTACTTTACATATCTTCCTACAATATTGTTATGGTACCCTCCTACAAGGAATGAACTCTTCCTCTTGTTATATGTGATTACTTGCGTGACTTCCGGAGAGCGATTAACGGAAGCAGTCATCAGGAGCAGTTAACGAGAGCAGTTAAAAAAGATAGAGGCAGTTAACGACAGCAACTAGTCAGGCAATAAGCAGCGTAATAATAACTTTACGGATTGTGAATTGATAATAAATGTGATGATAATCTTGTTACATGTCACAAGATTGGGCAATGAGTTTCCAAAAAAAGGAACAGGATAATTTTAGTTACATATTAAGAAGAGAATGCACTAGTTCTTTGCCTCTCTTTTAAAAATTATTGAAATTTCAGTAGCATATATTTAGACAGAATTAATTTAAATTATATATATCAGAGTTACTTTTATCCAATTAAGAGAATAGATTTTTTAATTTTAAAACCTAAGTAAAACAAAACGATTGAACATTGCGTGAGAAAGTTCTGGTAACTATTCGTCTTTAGGTTTTGTATTTGGCATTCTTAAGAAGTTTTCTCGTCGCACTCAACTATATCGAGACAACTTATTGCAAATTTCGTATTGTTTGTACGTGCGATATCTCTTAACAAGACGAACAGAAAATATAAAAATGAGAAAAAGAAGCAGCCATTTTGCTTTAAAATAAAAAATGGATTCTTGGAAAGATCTCGAATGCGTGTCTTCGTGAGTTTTGGGCAAAAAATAACGAATAATTATAGCATTGACTGGAAGGGAAAATAGATTTCAGAAGAATGTAGAAAACTAAAAAAATGCATGATTTTATATACGTTTGAAAGATAAGTAACGAAGAAATGAACGGTAGGTAATTATTAAGCGAAAGATAAAGAAAATAAAAGCGTATCAATAATTTCTTCTGGAGATAAAGGAAAGTAATAATGTTGAAAAGCAGGGAAAAGAGAAAAGAGTAAAAACTAAAGAAGTGTTGAATGAGAGGACTGCAACGTAAGTGAGAAAAATAAAGCTAAAACCGAATACGAAATAAAGTGATAATGCGTAAAAGAAGAAAAAAGGGAAAAAATCTCGAGGGAAATTATGAGGTGCAGACAACGATAAAAACATAAAGATTTTCTATAAAAAAAAATAACTGAAAAAAAAAATTCTTTTAAGGATTGGGATTCTAACAGGGGACGGAAAGTACGACACTGCGATCCTAAGACGTATTGGGATGGCCAATTTTGCATTGCTAAAACTATACAGAGTATTAAGAAACAGAAAAATTTCCTTGGAAAACAAAGGAAAGAGTAATGCAATGTTATGTAATGACTGTCCTGTTGTATGGCAGCAAAAGCTGGACAAAATTCGCAAAGATGAAGAGACATGAAGCAATAGAAATGTGATTCTATAGAAGAATGCTGACAAAACAGAACATATAATCAACGACGTGATTTTGGAGAGAACGGAAACTAATATTTAATATTAGAAAGAGGCAGCTGAAAATTCGATGCCAAGCAAAGAAGACGGATAGATTAGAAAACTTGATTCACACTGGACTGATTCCGTGAAAAATGAAAGCAGTGCGTAATATACTTGACAAGCTTCAGTATTGGATGGTAGAACATGGTTTGGGAGAAATAACAAAAAGACAAAAATTATTAAGATCTACAAAGATCAGGAAGATGTGGAAGACAATGATTGCCTACGTCTTGAAAGGAGACTGCATATAACAGGAGAAGCAAGTAATATATAATTTGTTTATAATGGAAAAGAAATTAATTTTATCAGATATCCTCCATATAAATGGATGGTAGAACAGGGTAGAAAAATGAAAAAAATTATTAATAGCTACAAAGAACAAGAAGATGTGGAGGGATATGATCACCTACGGCCTGAAGAGAGACGGTACAATAAATGAAGAAGCACGAAATATTTTTTCAAATATGAAAAAAAAATTCATTTTATCAAATATGCCCCAAAATAAATATAAAACAAATGTTGACAGTCTAATGATAAAAGAAACATTAATTTTATACAATTTTAAAGAGTCTACTGATAAAAAGACTTTAAGTTTATGCAACAATTTTAAAGAGTTTAAAAAAAGAAACATTAATTTTATGCAACAATTTTAAAGAGTCTAATGTGAAGAAAGACATTAATTTTATACAAAAATTTTAAAGACATAAAAAGACATAAATTTTAAACAACAATTTCAGACTCTAATGATAAAAGTGACAATTTTTTTACAACAATTTTAAAGAGTCTAATGCGAAAAACATTAATTTTATACAACAATTTTAAAGTCTAATAAAAAAAGGCATTAATTTTATACAACAATTTCAAAGTCTAATGCTAAAATAGGCATTCATTGTATACAACAATTTTAAGTTTATACAATCATTTAGGGTATGACGATAGACTACATCCGACAGCAAGGCCTCTGATTGGGATGTTTTGAGGATCGTGAAACTACCTTTTAATTACTGCTGTTGCCAATTCCACCCTGCCCCGGCGTGGCTGCACCTGTTAGGGTCACAGGTAGAGCAAATAGTCAACCCCTAAATTGGGATCAAAACACAATGAAAGTATAATTTTTTATAGTAATATTATCAGCAATACAAAGGAAGAACCAAAATAAACAGCAATTCATGTTTTATCAAAGACTTTACTAATGCACCCAAGAAGATAAATTTCAGCATTAGATGACTCATAAGGAATGGATATGCCATCAAAATACAAGTCAATAAATCAATTTTCGAAAATTAAATTTCTGCATTAAATAACCCATAAGGAGTTGATATGCCTCTAATCAAACAAACAAACAAACATGTTTACTTAATCGTATTTATCAAACCAACGTTTCTCAATTCATCACACGAAATGAACATTATTATTTTCTGTCTAAATGTCTGGGCTGAGAAGTTATTGCATTCAGATTAGTGCACTCATTTGTTTTATATCCTATTTCGGTCGTTAGGTCCTCCTAACTTCCGCAGGTGCATATCGATCTTGGTAACCCACAGGTAATTCTGAACTGAACGATCTATTTAATCTACGCTTGTAGACTGTTCTCGCTCCACTGCCCATATCTAGGGAGATCTCGTCTACTTTTAGTACTGCCCGGTTATTGTCGAGTAAAAATACACGCTGGCCGACCCAAGAACTGAACTCCCAACGATTATGTCACCATATAGGAAAGTGAAAATTTCAATTAAATATAGTGGAAGACATTTGATTAACTCATATCTATTTGATAAATGTTTAAACTAACGCCTGCTGTTTTCAATATATAAACTACCATATATACTCATGTATAAGCCAATTTCATGTATAATGCGAACCCTGAATCTTTGGTGAAATCCTGATTTTTTTTTCGTATAGCTTATGTTAATTTCTATAAATTCTATCATTTTTATAATTTAGTAACATGAAAATATCACAGAATTTTTTTAGGATGCATATCTTAATTATAGTCTTAATTATAATTTATTATAGTTTAGATATCTGTCAATATTTCAGAGATAAGTGATTGTAACTATTTACATTATTTACATTGTTCGGAATGTATTTATATATATATATATATATATATATATATATATATATATATATATAAACTATTTATACTAGATATTTTGGGTTGTTGTTCTCATTTTTATTGACATATACACCACGTTTCGGCCCTTGTACGCTCTGAACTTCTTCAGATGATATACCTTTGAATTTAGAAGCGCACTCTTTATTTTGTTCACCGACCGCGGTAGATTGTTTTATTTCCTCGTGCCATTCATTTTCTGGATATCTCAGTTTCTATTATTTCTATTTAGGAACACAACTTTTGTCCACTGGATTAGGTGGGCTGTGCCGTGAAAATTAATGATGAGGACAAAAGTCCGAGCAATCTATATAATGTAAATAGTTACATTCCCTCATCCCAGAAATATTGACAGATATCTAAACTATAATAACAAGCTATACGTATTTACTCTATTTATATTCGATTTACTGTTCCCATTTTTTTTTCGTTTTATCACAACATTTTGACCAACATGACATCAGACCTTCATCAAATGTATATTGACTATGGTAACTGTTGGGGCTTTGTTAGGGGCCAGTAATAAAGGCACAAAAAAGCAATAGATTGAAACGAATATATTAACAAAGAACAGTAGTACAAAACATATACAAAATGAGAAGTTCACCAGCGTAACTGTTTGGTCCGGCTGTCAGAGTTATTTGCTGGAATAGACTTCTGTCACAAAGTAGAAACTGCTGCTTATTTATAGTTGGAAGAGTTCATGTGTGTACGGGTAAATTATCAAAACATTAACCCATAAAGAATTCTTTACTGGAATCTTTATTCAATCTATGAGGGTAGATTCTTCTCGTTCTACTACCTTTTTTCTAGGAATACCTCGTCTAGTTCGTTTTTGAATACTGCTCAATTATTGCTCGCCCGTTTCCACTCAGTTTACTGTCCAACACAGGGATTGAACTGACAAATACTATGTTAGCAAATTCATGAACCAAAGATATAATCCACTAAGTCATTGTTCCGCAGAACTACCCCCGTAGATTAAATGAAGAGCTCATTAATATACACCTGAAGAAGGGCAGAGAGCACATGCTCGGTAACGACATTATAGCTTTGACAAAAATGAGGACAATAGTCTGAATATAAATAGTGAATATAATTTAACGAATGAATATTATACGTTAAAGATTTCTTTGCCAAATTCAGATGACATATATCATACACACGGAGAGACATTCTTGTTATTATCATTATATTGGGTCGGGGCAGGATTGCATAGTATTTTGAAACTGAATGTCAATGAAACTATTTGTCAGTCAGTCAGTCAGTTAAGTACCGCATGCGATATACGTTTGGGCGATCATATCTGATTCGATTCAAGACTGACTATGCAGAAGATTTTTCAGCCAGCGGTGGGTTCCCATTTCTGTTTAGGGTAGACTTGTTGCCAACCAAGGCTATAGGATCAAAACTGTCTTGCTACTCAACACATAGCTGGAGGAAGTAGAAATAGATTTATAGCTTTCCTAAGAATACTTGAGCGTAATTGATTGTGATGAACCAGACTGGAAATTGAGCTTTGCTCTCCGATTCATAATTCTGAACTGTTATCCATTAAACCAGAACACACATCTCAGAAATTAGCACAGAGATTTATTCAACTAAATATGTGCTATTTTGTTTATTGACCATTCGTCACGTGCAAGGCATTATTCTATCTTCACAGAACTTGGCATCTTTCTGGGTGACGAATTGGTCTTAGTTGTTTATGCATGCTTCCTGGGAACCGAAGTTATTTTCTTTAAAAAGACTTTGAATGGAACAACATAATTGTTAATCCAAAGGTACAATGTATGCTGAATACAGCAAGTGTAATAAGACACTTTAAACATATTGTACTGCATGTGCAACTAGACGTTGGGTCTTGCTTGCGGGCATGCAACGAGTCCTGAGGTCTGGTTGGCAGGCGCGGAACGAGACTTGGGGTCTGGTGAGCGTGCAACGAGACGCGCAGTCTGGCTGGCAATGAAAGATAGAAAACAACCGATTAACTATTTCCGGTAGCTTTTCATCAATTGATCGTCTTTAATTTTATTTGATTTGGAAATGTACTTAACTTCAAATTTCAGATGAATTTTTTGCATTCACTTACGCACAAATATCCTTGGGAAAGGTATTAATCCGTCTCTTCCTTCCATTTATGGGTTAAATAACTTGACAGATTGGGTTCTGTAGACTCGCAGAAAGTAATGGCAACTTTAATATAGATAATCTTCTGCTCAGTCAGTCATGACTCTTTTGAGACATGATCACCCAACGTGTATCATGTATGGCACTTAACTTACTGACTGACTGACTTATCTTTATTCAACATTTGATACTGCGAAAAGATCTCGGAATACATAATGCCTTTCAGATAAACATTATCGCATATTTTCTCTTTTTGTGCGGTTAACTGTGGCTCAATATTCCTCTGCAAATTTTCGATGCACATTTCTGTAATCTATTTTTATCACCTGCGATCTTCCTTTTCAAAAGCGAACTATTGTTTCTTTGAGCAGTGAAACGCAAATGGAAAGGCGGCCCATTATAATTTCGCTCGTTAAATCGTGCGAAACCCAAACATCGCGTAACAATTTTCGAATCCGTTACAACATTGCATATATATGAGATAAGTGCATTGTGTCTGCGGTGTCCTGTATCGTACGAAATACATTATTTTCAATCATCATTTTGACATGGTCATCATTAACGCCAAAAACCTCTGTTATTCCACATTAAAATTTTGACTTTCGAACTTAGTGAGCCGATTACAATCTCTTCTCCCTCTAACTATAGGTTAATTAGCAGGACAGCTTAGGTTTAGTCATCTTAGTAACCAGCCTACCGCAAAAAAAAACAAAAAAAAAAATAGCAACCTACTGCGGCAAAAATCTAGTCAGTCAGGGATCGAAGGAGATATAATCACCCAAGCATGCATCACGTGAAGAACTTAACTGACTGATTAATCTATATATAAAATCTGGTGACTTCCGCTCGTCCGTCCATCACATCCTCTAAAACGGCCATACATTGACCGATCGAAGTTATATATAGGGGAGATATGAAAACAGGTAAGAGGGTACAAATTGCAGTTGGTTTTGCTCGGGTGCGTAGATTAGTACAATAATTTTTCATTCATTTTAATTTTAAAGTAAAAAATGTATTACTTTCTATCAAAAATACTCCAACTATTTAAAAAACAATTTAATGATTAAAATAATACAAATTTATTTAATGAAAATACAATAGTTTTTTGCAGATCTTTTCTTTAAGATTTTATATAAAAGAATCCAGTTCTCAGTTCACCATGAAGTTGCAAGAACTATAAAGATATAACAAGAGCTAACACCATCAAAAAGTTGGAATTTGGCTTCAGAAAGAAATATTTACGCATGGCCAGTTATGTTTTGAATGTTTAAGATTAAGAAGTCCTAAGAATTTATTCTTTGCTGTTAAAAGGGAAAAGAAAGAATTGTTGCTAAAAATACTGCTTACTATGAAGTCCTATTAAATTAAATTAATTATTAAACCGCGACTTGTCAATGCATTTGTACAAAAAAATCAGCTTATTCAAATCGATTGGTTTGAGAAATTAAACGGAACGTAGTTTGCAAATCTCGACAAAAAAGTTAGTGATAACTTTAAAAATAGTTAATACAGCAAAGATAGCGTGTTGCGAAAAATTCTAGTGCATCAAATTTTAGTTAAGTGCAAAATAAAACTGCATGATCAAACACCACTAATTAAAAAATAAAATATTACGGATCCGATCTATGTTTGAGTTTGAAAACCAGACTGAAGCATGACTGTCAACATGGAATATAGAGGTTGTTTTGTCCAACACCGCAAACTGGTTAGTCAGTTAAGTGCCATACGTGACACACGCTTGGGCGATCATGTCTCGAAACAGACATGACTGACTGGGCAGAAGAATATCCTGCAGTAGGTTGCCCTTGCTTTCTGCGGTAGATTGGTTGCCGACCAAGGCTATAAAACCCATAACTGGAAGGAATAGACGGTTTACTACCTTTCCCAAGGGTATTTGCGCGTAAGGGTATGCAATGGTATAAAATCAAAACTTTCAATCGAGTCATGTTCTTAAACAGCCTCGTTTAATCGAAACACATATAAGATTACTGTTAATCTATTTCAGAAATATCTATACTGTCATCTCAATGCAACCGTTTTCTAAAATCATTATTTAAAATGACTGAATAAACTCTGTGTCTTGGTGAAAATCACCCTTTGAAATTTTGAAGTTTCGCTACAAAATCAGAAATAAAACTGTAATTATTAACAAAAATCACATCTTCTGAGAGTTTTCAACAACAGATAGATTTCAGATCAAACTCAAGATGTTATTTCTCACACTACAAATAAAGGAATCCACTATCAATACTAGAAAGAGAGATGGCAGCGGTTTGATTCCAGAAAAATATTTTCCTGGAAAATAGTTTTAAGAGAAAGATTTTATAAAATTCAACGGACTGTAGTACTGGCTGCTCGGTCATTAAATACTTCTAAGGAAACAAGTAATCTTACCATTGCAATAGTTACACTATTTAAATAGTATTAATAGTGAAATAGACCAGCTCCAATATTATAAAAAATTAACGAGCAAAAATAAAATAATTGTTTATTGTGATCTGATAAAAATAACTGAGCAATATCTATATGCGTTTTCACTATATATATTAGATTTTTCTCATAAACTCATGATTCAGCTGTGGTATATTGCGAATATTAAGACATGCGGCTTGTTAACCACTTGGTTAACTTTCTATAAACACACACAGACAAACAAATCATACATACATTATATATATATATATATATATATATATATATATATATATATTCTTCTTCTCCCTATCCCTGGTGGCTTTTAGTAAGCTTTCTCCTGTTACAGCACGCAACCTCCGTTCTGCCATCTATACGCTCAGGTCAGTCAAGTACATTACACGCTGTTTTCCCCTGTCTCTCCTTCCCTCTATCTGGCCTGTTAGTATCAGGTTCTCAAAACCCTCCTTCCTCATTGCATATTCCCAGGAACTTTAGCTGTCTCTTCCTGATGCTCAGTATTAATTTCCTTTTCGTTTCCATCCTTTCTAAAACATCATCCTTTGCTCACATGCTCGATCCATGCTGTCCGCAGCATCCTTCTGTAGAACCACATTTCCTCTACTTCAAGTTTTCCCTTAATCTTTGATAATATTGTCCCGCATTCACTGCTATATTGAGATCATATAGCAATCCAGTAATCTCTTCTTTGTTTCTAGTAAAATCTTCCTGTCTCTTATACTCTACTCAGCTTCTAGAACGTGTCCTTTGGCATGCCATTTCATCTTCGGATTTCTATGTCGTACTTTCTATCTTCGGTTAGAATACATCCCAGGCATTTAATATTTTAGAAATATATTCAAATTAGGAAGATCAGCCGATTACGCTATCATTGTAACACATTTCTGTGACCTCATAGAAGTATGACTGAGAGAACGCAGACAGAAGAGAAGACAACACCCGCAAGGCGACGACTTCTGGCAACTCCCACGCATCTGCGTGATTCCCTCTGACTACCACCTCACACAACCGAGCCTGACGAAGAATAAAAAGAGAAGTTTATATTTTTATATATACTTGTTGTGTTCGTTGATGACAAGATGATCGTCGTTGCAGAGAACCAGACATATTTCACGATGATTTAGGAAGATCAGCCGTTATTTAAATGCTCTGCATGTTATTTTTTTCTTTAAATATGTATTGAAAGATTTTTAATACAACTATTTACTGGTTTAATTTGACTCTGACAATTAACTGTTTATATATAGCGACTTCGATTGATACCAAATCGGTCGATTTTCGATCATATGTGGATGTCTAGCCACACTGATACAGCGAAACAGGCTTGTATCTGGATGACATATATATATATATATATATATATATATATATATATATATATATATAATTAAATTTTTTTTTAATTACAAAAACAAATTCAATTGTATGATTATATTTTGGTCTACAATATTTATTGTATTGAGCACTTTAATAAAAAAAGTAAATGCCGGAAAACTCGGAACTGTAAAACTGTTGGTTCTCTTCACCTAAATATATATATATATATATATATATATATATATATATATATATATATATATATATATCATTTATTAAGCAACCCAAGTTTCTGCTTTTCGATGTTTTCAGGTAAATTACAGTAACTTAAGGGTAAAAGTAGAGTTACTATAAATGGCCTGAAGACACCGAAAGGTAGAAACCTTGGTTGCGTAATAACTCGTTTATAAATGAAAAAATATTCAAGTTCTACAATATAATTGTACTGAACACTTTTTAATACAACTATGTAGTGTTCTAATTTAATGATGACGAAAAACTAAACAATTATACACACGCACACACACAGACACACACACATTTACATATATATATGATGGCGTACAAAGCTACTGGGCGTATAAGATACCCTTAAAATTTTCAAATAAAAATGTAGGTTTTCAGCTATATTTGCCGTGCAAAACGAACTCCTTTAATCGTAATTTAAAATGTGCTGAATCTTTTAAATAAATTTAGTAAACAATTTTTTTACTCAAATTATAATGAATACTGATGTGGATATAATGTCAATTAGCTACGATAGCCTACGATACCTCATGAGTAGATCCTCTGTTTTCGCTACTTTATTACAGTAGGCTGAAAAGCATTTCCCGCTGAACATCCACTGGTTCATGAATGCGAACTTTGAATGGCTCGTTGAGACATACATCTAATTGTCTTGTTAATAATCTTTGAAAAAATGTAACCAGAACATAATCAGTTAACTACAATATTCTACAGTGTGACGATAGTTTGGGATTTCTCTCTTGACAAATATGCATTTTATTGCAATCATAAAAAATTGTCAATAAAAGTTGGCGGGGGGACAGTAGTAGGTGAAAAATGGTGTTTTGTGAAGTCAGTTCCTTGAATAGTTTTGTTCCTCAAGTTGCTTTTGTTTCCGAAAGAATATTTTGTTATCTCTGGTCTCTTTCCTCTCACCAACTATTACCCCTCTTTGCAGGGAAAGCAATCGGTTAAGGGGTTTTCCCCCACCAATCTCAACAGACTCTTTGCTTATATTAAAATACCTAAATAGAAAAACAAGGGATAAGCCTCTACTCCTGCTCAAATTATCAGAGAGGTGTGTAAACCGAACGATAGACTAACCTATATGATTAGGGATTAAAATTTCATAGTTCAGACAAAGACGTTAGTAGTAAAGAGCTAAAGTAAACTTTAGATGGAACTCGAAAGCCAATCCTAAACAGACCTGTTGGAATTTTAGGGATGGAGATAGAAATAAGCACATTAGGTTTTTGTGGAGATAATGATTTATTCATATAAGCTTTACTAATTAACTCATAGAAGGGAGAAAATGTGGATTTATACCTTTCCTCAGTGGTATTTGCAAATAAGTGAATATAACGAACACGAACCCATTACACCACTTTTACATCCATGTTTATAGCACCTAGTATTCCCAAGCGGTCATCCATCAATGTTCAGACCAGGACCGACGGTAATCGTATAACAATCGGAGTTTCAACGTGATATGTCTATAAACCGTGTTTAATTAAAGAGTTTCATTGACATTACTATTTTGGTTTATAATAGAAGAAAGTCACTAATTACAATTGCAATGAATTCACTTGAATAGTCATATTTTCAGCTAAAAATTTTAAATGTTTATAGTAATAACATTAATAGTGTTCATACCAAACACTCATTCACATCCAAGATTTGACGTCTCAAAAAAATGCTAAAATTGATTGAGAATAACTTAGATTCTAATTGTGTAAGGAATATTAATCACTAATGTCCACCGCAAAATCGGTTATTAACTAAATGTATTAAAATAATAATCAGGTATTACTTATGAATTTATAAATATCCGGTATTATTTAAATCGACTACGTATGCCCCATTAATACACGCTGTTCTAAAAAAGGTGGCTGTGAGCACAAAGTTAATTTACTTTTTTGACGAGATTTTATTCGATGTCAGTCAGTCAGTCAGTTAAGTGCCATATGTGATACACGCTTTGGGCGATCATGTCTCGAAAGAGACATGACTGACTTGGGCAAAAGATTATCTCACAGTAGGTTACCATTGCTTTCTGTGGTAGACTGGTTGCCAACCAAGACTATAGAACCCAATCTGTTCTATTATTTAACACATAACTGGAGAGAAGAGACGAATTAATACCTTTCAACTGGAATTTGAACCCGGCTCCGCGATTTGTCGTGTTTGAATTCTAATTGGATGTAAATAGCGATAAAAAGCGTTCCTAGGTTATCTCTTGTTCCTATGTTTTTTTTTATATTCAGGGATTTTTATATTTGAATGAAATGTACGCTAAAAATATTTCTATTGGTTAGAAAATGTAAATCACGCAAATTTAGATTTATTCTAGTTTGTCTACGAGAAAAACATTTCAGCTAAAATTTTCAAAATACTAACGGTCAGAAAATGCAAGAAAAATATTAAACCCGAGAAAGAAAATGAGAATTTTGGTTTATTTTGTTTTACGACATATCAATCTTAAAGGGTATTTAATGCCGGCAAGATTTCGAGGATAGCTTCGTATGAATAAAATGTCCTTTTTGTTAAAAATCAGTTTTTAGACCGGGTTTCATTGATCTATTTTTGTAAAGACTTTTTTTTTATTGTGAGTCAAATGTATTACTGATATTTTTTCCCAGACATGTACTACTGGTATGTTTAATATAAGAATCTATTTTCATACTTTCATAGTGTTTTGACTCTAGTTTGGCGGGGAGGGTTAACTATTTGCCCATAAATGGTGCTACCACACAGCAATTAAGAGGTGGTCACACGCGCCTCAAACCTCTCGATTGTAAGCTTCTTGCCGGATCTAGTTTATCGTCAAACTAAGAACGGATGAAAAGGTCAAAATACAAAAAGAAAAAAGAAAGTCATAAAAAATTGCTTAATGCAAACATACGTTTGAGAAAACAAAAAATTAACCCGTTCAGAAAAATTTTCGAAAAACGTCCACAATAAAAGAACGCTAAATAAGTATCAATAAAGCGAATTGAAATTCAACCGAATAACAGTCAAATATTTAATTATAGAAGGGTTTTTTTCCAGGCTTGTTCTTTTTTCTAGTCAACACAGAAAAAAAGTCAAGTCAGGTACATCATTAACAGGTTTGTCTTTACTGAATTTCGTGGATATGCAAACCAAATTACGCCCTGAAAAATTTGAACATTTAATAAGCACTCACTCCGTGACATTCGATGTGTTGCATGATAAAGCAAATGAATATTCACGATTTGACGCATTGGCGAGACATGTTTACATAGTGAAAGTTATCGGTGGTTATTTATGGCAGGAAAAACAAGCAGAGTAAAGGGCAGAGAGATGAAGGGGATGAACTGAGATGCAAATCACATGCGAATTATTGAGTACAGTGTGGAGATTAAGAGAGGAGGTAAAAAGTAGATGAGTGAATAAATCAGAGTGTGTGTGTGTGTGTGTGAGAGAGAGAGAGAGAGAGAAATGGGATTTATTAGATGGGTAAAAATAGAAGAAAGAATGAAATAGAAAAATGCTGACAGTGAGAAATTGGTAAAAAAAATAAAAAGTAGACAACAAAACAAAAAGATAAAAATTAAAAAAATTATAGAAAATATAGAAAAGATGATAAAAACCAGAAAGAAAAGAATATTACAGATTCACAGAAAAGATATGTACTAAATTTCGTTAACTATATAGCTAGAGAGTCACTTAAGGTAGAGACTTACAATAAAAATCCCAATTTTGAATGAAGTGTAAGAGATGGATGAAAGAGCAAGTGTTAATTAATTAGAACTTAGGGTTAGGATGAAATATAACGATTAACCTTTAAACTGAAGAGATCAAGATTAAAGTGATTAGGGAAATTAACAGGGGGGAATCCGTTCCACTAAATGGCAGTTCTTTTGTATAACTGTTTGAATGGAACCTTCTTCTTCATTTGCAAGTGTACTCCTGTCGTAAAAAATAAGGGCAAAATTTTTGAGAGAATTGTTAGCTGTTTTCTCTGAGAATGACAAAAGGGAATATATATATATATATATATATATATATATATATATATATATACACTTCATTACACGACGTTATATATAATGCAAAAAATAAAATAAATCACTGTTAAAGAGAAAACACGCAGCAAGATCTTTCATAACTGGTAGCAAAGTTTAATAACTTATAGCAAATAGAAAGAACAGAGCCAACGCTGACTCTCTATTGTTTCTCTCTCTCCATAGGCGTGACAGGAAGGATATATATATACAAATAAATGCACAGTAGTCTTTATTATAATTGAGAGGTTGAGAGAATGACATCGACTAGTAGTGAAGGTCTGAATTGATGAGTAGGGATTAACCGCATAGAATACTTTTGTCATATCTGGCTAGGCGCTCCTGCTGTTCATCTCGATAGACTCCAAAGGAAAATGTGTAATGTGATGGGTCCCGTCCTGGCAGCTTGACTCTAGCCACTTTCTCACCGACGGGGTGTGGCTTCCCTCTGTCTCTTCTACAAATATTTTCATGGCTTCTGCTCTGACAAACTTAGGTCACTAGTGCCCCCACCGCAAGAATTTACTCGTGCAACCAGACATGGAACAAGGTCCCACCCATTTACAGTTAGATCAACCAAATGCAACCGACAATTCTGCTTCATTAGCTTCTTTTCTCGCACTTACCGCCTGTGGAACTCCCTTCCGTATACTTGCTTTTCTGACGGCTACTGCCTCCAGGAATATAAATGCAATGTCAATTCCCATCTCTTATCAACTTGACTGCAGTCCTTTCTACATCACCTCTTATATTTGTTCTTTTTCCTTTCTCTCTACCTTCGCAACTGTCTTCATACCTGTGTTCCTATTCTTCTCTTGCCCTTTCTCTGACACCCTCCGTAACTGGTTCGTCTTTCTCTTCACTCTCCTCCTGCCTAAACTTTTACTCTCTTATGTAGACCCCTGCGCATCAGTGACGGTTCCGCCTTGCTTGGAGTGAAACGATAAAAAACTAGCAAAAACTAAAAAACGAAATATTTACCATGGAAATGACAATGAAGAAGCGACAATTTTGCAACATTGTGTCAATGGGAAGAAAGGTGCAGGGAAGTGAAAACTCCCACCACAAAACCGCTATCAACACTGGAAAGTGAGGAGTGGGCAGCGCCAAACCAAATATGGCTGTAATAATTCCATTTTTGTAATAGCAGAAAGAATCAAAGACATCCTGGAGTGATTAAAGGAAATCATAATTTTTTCAGTAACTTTAACGTCCCACTTGAGTCTTGCAGTGAATAGAGGTTAAAGCAAGGAGGATCGTTGTGTGTTTTAAACACGACAACATTTTGTAATTTGCTCTATTTTCAATCGCCATTTATTTATTGGTGTATGTATATCTGTTTAAATGTCATCAGTCGTGAGAAGCTGACTAAGACGGCGAAAGAGAGAGATGAATGTGGTTGTTGATGTGAGTGATGCCAGCACAGGCTGATATATCCTGATGGTGGTGATCTCGGCTGACACTTAAGTATCAATCGAATTAACTTTATCTATTCCTAATTATCTCCTCGTTATAAATGGCCGAACAGCTCCCTTATTATCGTAAAGATTCTGACTAATACCCTCTTCCTTGTTCGTGCTATGTTAACGTTTCGGCTATTATGCGTCCCTTTAGGAGTCTGTCAACTCTGGTCATATTCAGAGTATTTCTAACTGAATCCTTTCTTTAGTCTACTGTGGTCGAGAAAGTTTTCCTTTCGTTGACCTTGTCTGGCAATATCAAACATTTTTTATAGATCTGCTCAGTTAATGCTTATTCTGTTTCTGCTGATTCCAAGTACGTGTAGATTAAATAAAAGTTTCGGTACTAAATTTTCTGAATTTCACAAAGATCAACAGACACTTGAAGCAGACCAGAGAGTACAACGATCGAAAATGCGTGATAATAGCAAATGAGGATGTAAATAATGTTAATAAATATAATTCCGCATTTTAAAAATTCAAGAAAAAAAGGCTTATTATTATTATTATTATTATTATTATTTCAAGACGTAGGCGATCATGGCTTTCCACGTCTCCCTATCACCGGTGGCTCTTAGCACGCTTTCTCTTGTTACAACACGAAACGCCCATTCTGGCATCCACTTGCTTAGGCCCTTCAAATATGTTATCCACTGCTTCCCCCTTTTACTCCTTCATCGATTTTCCTCTATCTGGGCTGTTAGTTTCCGATTCTTCAAACCCTCCTTCCTCATTCCTGTCATTTCCTGAAGCTCAGTATTAATTTCCTTTTCGTTTCCATCCTTTCCAAACGCGTTCTTCTGTAGAACCACTGTCAGTCAGTTAAGTGCCATACGTGATACACGCTTGGGCGATCATGTCTCGAAAGAGACATGACTGACTGGGCAGAAGATTATCTCACAGTAGGTTGCCATTGCCTTCTGCGGTAGACTGGTTACCAACCAAGGCTATAGAACCTAATCCATCCTGTTATTTGAGCCATAGCTGGAAAGAAGAGACGAATTAATACCTTTCCCAAGGGTATTTGTGCGTAAGTGAATGCAACGAATTCAACTGGAATTCGAACTCGGCTCTCCGATTTCTCGTTCCGAGTCGATATCCACTGGACCACAACGCACATCCATTGGAACCACGTTAGCTATCCCAAAATCACCTTTAGTCCCTGGTATGATAATAAACTACACCTGGCATCAATGCCTTTAATTGGGACATTGGGGTTTTGAGTAGCTTAGAACCACATCTTAATTGTTGCACTCCCGTATTCTTGCTTTCCTGACGGCTACGACCTCCAGAAATTTAAAAGCAAAGTTAATACTCACCTACTAACCACTGGACTCTAGCTCTCTCCCCTCCTCTGTATAATCTTCACGTTCTCTCCTCCCATATATCTGTCATTGCACCTGCTTTCTCAGCTTTCTATTGTTCCTTTCTAACTAGCTTGTACTCCTCACTCTTTTCTAATTAATCTTTCTACATTTGTGTAATCCCCTGCACATCAGTGGCGTTTCTGCCTTGCTCGGGGTGAAATGATTAAAAAAAAAAACAAAAAAAAACTCTTAACCGCTAGTGGGATAACACCTGTTAAGAGTAATGAGTAAATATTGGATCCACTCTAGATAAAATACTATAAAAGTATAAAAATATATTTTTATAATAAAACTACCAGCCAAACATTTTTATGTAAAAAGTTACCAACAATACATACTTGTAGTGAAATTACCAACAATATCTATTTATGGTAAAGTTGCTTACAATACATTTTATTAGTAAAGCATACAATTGCGTTCAAAATAATTTGAATTCAGCATTAAACAACCCATAGAGATTGATATGTCGTTAAGCAAAACCAAATTTGCTCTGCTTACTCTTATTCTTAAATAAGACTCGACACCACACCCATAATTCTGTTTATGGTAGGGACCAGGCTGGCAAGGAGAGAATCAGATAATGTCTAAACCAAATTGAGATGCAAGGAATGCTCATCATGCAATTCAAGGCACGTGTACGACCAATCATTTAAATTCAGTTATCAGTTCTCTGGCTGTCACTGAAGGTATAAAACACCAATCTTCCCTATTATTTAATTAAGAGTTGTGAAGCAATATAGATTTACACGATTCTGAATTGGAGGCAGCAGATTGGGCCGGAACTGAACTCGGCTTCTGAATTCTATTTCTGTGCTGATAACCGTTCTACTAAGTATAGAATATTCTGGAACAAGCATACAAATTTTGTGCAACTCGTAATAGGCAAACTTACCATACATTCGTAATGGCCCATAAGACTAGCGCGTTATCGACCAACATACAGTACCAATCTTTGTAATATTCCATTTGAAAACAAGATTCTCAATACTCGTCTATCCTTCTAATATATCGTAATATACACAAAATGGTTTATTTCAATCTATCAGTTTGTTCTCATATCTCTCTTTATCTACTCATATTTTCTCAGTTTACTTCTACGTATTTATGTCTACTCATATCTATCTATCTATCTATCTATCTATCTATCTATCTATCTATCTATCGTGTTCTCCAAACTAAGATGACGAAAATTAAACTGCAAACCAAAACAACATATATGCTGCATATCCCCCGATGGAACGACAATCATTAATTTAACGACGGGGTCCCAAAACTTGTTATCTTTTCTCTTATAAAATCCCCTTTTCACGCTGATAAAATAACAAAATTCTCACTTAATAAAACGACAACCATAACACGTATATATAAACAAATGTAAACAACATATATTTTATTCGCTCTTCAGGTGATGGGATTGTGGACTTAGAGGTTGTGTCAGAGGTGTCAGCACAAACACATCGAGCTAGCCAGAATTCACGGTCGTCCGCCGTTTTCCCTGTGTTTTTCTCAGTCTAGATTCCGATCTCAAAATGCTCATCGACTTCTTTTACTACTAATCTGCCTAATATTAAATTAACAAATATAAAAATAGACAGACTTCTGACAGTTTAAGGAAATTTTCCAAATTAGGCTATCATTTGATACTAATTCTACTAACACTATTATTATTATTGTTAGCAACAACAATAACAACAAAAATAATAATTATCCCTTGATTCTTTTTAACAATGTGAACCAAGGCCAAACAAAACTGGCTGAAAACTTCTTCTATGTGCCATGTCGCTTCAGGACGGAGGCGATCATGGCCTTCCACGTTTTTCTATCCCTGGTAGCTCTTAGCACATTTTCTTCTGTTACGCCACCCAAACTCCGCTCTGCATTCCACCTTCTCAGGCCAATCAAATACGTTATCCGCTGCTTTCCCCAATCTCTCTTTCACTCTATCTGACTTGTGAGTATCAGATTCTCCAAGCCCCCTTCCTCATCACACGTCCCAGAAACTTCAGCGATATTTCCTGATGTTTAGTATTAATTTCTTTTTCGTTTCCATCATTTCCAAAACCTCATCATTGCTCGATCCATGTTATCCACAGTATTTTTCTGTAGTAGTTCATTTTAGTTGTTTCAAGTTTTTCCTTCATCTTTGATGATATTGTCAAGCATTCACTGCCATATTGAATAATAGACATTACATAGCAATCCAGTAATCTCTTCTTTGTTTTCTAGCGAAATTTTCCTGTCTTTTAATACTCTACTCAGCTTCTGGAATCTTTGGCCATGACAATTCGCCTTCGGATCTAAAAACAGCTGGCCTAAAATCGGAGACTGAAATACATTATCGCTACTCAAGACCAGTCTAGTAAAATCAATTACTAGTGAAACAAGATCTTGAAAGAACAACTCGATGTGGAGGATATAGATCAAGAATGAATAGTTTCTGGATACTCGGAATTAGTCAAAATAGAATATATACAAAAGGTACAATAAAGCAATAGAATATCTCTACTGGGAAATCTGTAAGCACGAGAACATCTAAGTCAAAGACAAATACTACCAACAGGAGACATCAGCTATAACAGAAATCGATGAAATTACTGTTGTCTGGGACATAACAACCGATAGATTAAGAAATTAAGAAAAACTGACCTTATATATAGTTGCACACACACACACACACACACACACACACACACACACATAGATATATATGTATAAGATTTATATATATATATATATATATATATATATATATGAAGTCTTATACATATACAGTGGTTAAAACGATTTTGGAAATAATTAGATGTTAAATTCTGCGTAGATCGACTTGTACAATGTTTGAATTTTTCTAGAAGAACTTTCATCTATTCTTCAGCTAAAGCCATCTCTAATCATTTTAATGATAATTATGGGGGGATATCGACTCCTCACTTACTAATATAAAATTAACAAACATAAAAATAGAAGGTTTCTGACAGTTTAATCAAAATATCTAAATTATGCAGTTATGGTACTGAGTTTTGTTTTATCCCCCATATATATATATATATATATATATATATATATATATATATATATATATATATATATATTACATGAGAACATGTCAAAAACTACCACTAAATTGTACATTTTGTTTGAAATTGAAAGAACAATGTCTCATCAGGTAGTTAACAATGATGGTAAGAATAGGTTATAATTATGGTATTAATAAATTATTATTACCATCATTGTTAACTGACTGATGAGATATTTTTCTTTCAATGCCGAAACAAAATGTACAATTTTGTAGTAGTATTATCTATGTTCTCACGTAATAATTAATAATAATATTAACTGCTCTATTTTTATATTGAGCACTGTTTGAATTGAATATTTTGAGCATTGTAATTTTATTCTTCGTTCTTCATTTGTATATATATATATATATATATATATATGCATACATATATATATATATATATATATATATATATATATATATGCATATATATATATATATATATATATATATATATAATGATTACAAATGTAAGTACATTCCGCAGTTAGATATTTATTTTAAAATGCCCTCAATACAAAAGTAGAGCATAAATATATAGTATTAACAACAACAACAATAATAATAATAGCATACTGCAACTAAATAGCTATAAAATTTTGGTGTTAAAACAACATCAGCAGCCAGTAAAATGTGTCTAATTTATAAATAAGGATGTATAAAATATAAAATAGAAACAAAAATGAATATTAAATAAAAACAAAAGTAAAAGCGTCAGCCAATGACATGAATTAAATGAGGTGGGAGGTTATAACATTTTAAACAATAGTGTGTATACGACTCACAGACAGTAGTGTCTCAATGCTTTGCCAATGATAGCCAGACGTTAAAATTTTTAAACCGGAAAGAGAAAAAGATAAAACAGAAAAAATTAAAAGAAAAAGAAAAAAGAAAAAAGAGAGAGAAAGGAAAAACTAGCAAAAAAAAAAAAAAAGAAAAAATCAAAAGTTGGAAAATATAAAATAAACTAAAATAAAGTAAATATGACAAAATAAAAACTAACATAAACATAAGAATGATGATAAAAATCAATGAAAATAACAATCTTAAATACAAATAAAAGAATTACGGCAGTTAAAAATTTACCAGTTCAAGAAGCTAATTCTTTTATGTTATAAAATTATAAATAGTGAAAATATTGACATAAATTTGAGATAATTTCAAATATATTTAAAAGTATGGAAGATTCTATGGTTGCAAAAATGAGTAAATTCATTATATCGGTTCAATAAATCAGTTTTAAGGAATTTTATTCTGCGGATTTTTCTTGTAAGCTAAGGAAAATATTTCATGTAACGATTTACATGTTCTAGATATAGCTAGCATTTGCTATTTAACTATTTAATTTGCATCTCTCAATTGCCAGTAGTATTTAGAGAGAGAAGTAGAATTACTACATACTTTATTATTGAAAGATAAGTTATGCTGGTAAAATCGAGACTTCACATTATTCTTAGTACATCCGATATAATGTTTGGTAATATAAAATGTTCAGTAGTTGAGATAGTACTGTGGTATAAAATGAAATCAGTAAGACATTTATTATGCATAGGGCATATGTTAGGGTTATGACAATTGCAGTAACTTGTGTTATTATCATTATTTTTGGTAAGTTTGTTATAATTAATATAATGTTGTTTTAGGATTTTATTATTATTGTGTTTTTAATCACCATATCGTGATTATCAGTGCAGCTATAACTAAGTTTCAGTGTATCTTTATTACAAATTTTGCTAAAATCATATATACATACATCCTAAATCAAATCACCCACCATCTATTCATTTGCACACAGAATTAATAATTTCTCCACTGAAGATAGTTTTTATCAGCATAGTCATTACTATAATACAGCCCTAATAAAGAGCAGCTATAATTGCATGGATATTAAATATCATAAGCAAATTAATCACAAATATAACAGAAAATAGGAAAATAATTTAGTACACACCAACATTTAAACAAATGATTTGTATCAATTTAGGCAATGTATTCCTTAATTAAGTTCAAAAACACTATTCAACTAATAACTCACTTAGCAAAATTCTATTTCTCATATAAGCGACTACATCATATTTTAACAGATTGTTTACATAATTTCAAGGCCCACATTATCTTAACTTTTCTACTTCGTTTTCAAAACAATAAATTATTTCCCAGACATGAGTAAATTTGCCCGCATTCTTAATTTTGGCAACAATCAAATATTTATAAAAAAAAGTGTACTTTTTTTTTCGCGAGCCAGTTTGAATATTTTTGCTGTTTTATAAAAATATTCCTCTTCGCAAAATTATGCACCAGCTCAGATAACATTCAACATATCTATCTATCTATCTATCTATCTATCTATCTATCTATCTATCTATCTATCTATCTATGACTGTTGATATCTATCTGTGACTGTTGATATCTATCTATCTATGACTGTTGATATCTATCTATCTATCTATCTATCTATCTATCTATCTATCTATCTATCTATCTATCTCAGTCTACTTATTTCTATCTATCTCTATTGAAATTATCACGCAGTGATCCATCGTAGATATTTTTACTTTTGGGGAACATTTGTATAATTCTCCTTAAGAAATATAAGCCCGTGTTTTCGAATCAGGAAAAGAGGTATGATATAGCGTCAGCCACCGCTGAAAACGTTGCCTTTCCAATGTGATTAGCTGCAATGATTAGCAAGAGCAATTCTTCTTCGTCCATCCTGTCACTACATCGCTTGTCCAGTGTCAACTGACCTTTCAGTGTTCGGCCTATCAACACGTAAAACCGTCGCTATTTGGAGCAAGTTCGACAAATCTGAAGCACTTGCTATTACTTCCACTGGAATTCATTCATGATTTGCAAACGATGTTTCGCTTCTTGGATTTCTTGTGATCCTGAGTATTAGGAAATAAGTGGCGTAGTCGGTCAGTTAAAAGCGGAAGGAAAAGAACGACGAGAATGAAGAAGGAAAGTGAAAGAAAAGGAAGGCAAAAAAGAATAACAATGAAAGAAAAAGAAAGTCATCTTCAGAAAAGACAGCAGAAAGTATATGAATGAAATATATCAAGTTGGAAGAAAGTCAAAATAAATCATGAATGGGTAGAAAAGTATTGCACTAGACATTCTGCAAAGTATTAGAATTTGATTACGTAAATATAAAGGAGTATTCAGAGACATTCAGAACAATCGACTTGAGCCATACCACGTTGAAATATCGGTCCTCCTACCATCATCAAAGTTAAGCAATGCCGAGCCCAGTCAGTATCTAGATGGTAACGGCTTGGGAATATGATGTTCTATAAGTTTGGATGGGCAGGTGGTGTAATGGATAACAGCTTGGAAATTGAGATTTAACTCAGAATTTCCTTGTTGGCATGAAAGCACCGATACTAGCTTTCACCACGTGGGTGGTCTCGAGCCGCATTTTTAACAGGGGATTATTTTTTTGTTACAAGTGACGTCACGAAGGAAATCACGGAATAGACAGTTGTATTGTTTATAGGAGGTTCTTAGCTGGTGAAGGAGCGGAAAGATATGGAGAGACATTATCAGTGTCCTCAAGAGTGCAGACCTGCATAGTATGATATGAGTCAGGGAAAGAAGTCATGAAGAGATCTAGAAAAGAAGCGTGTCCTTAAAAATTACTGGTGAAACGCTTTTAGAATCCACCACTTGCGTGATAGATTAATTTGTTCGGTGTTTATATCATAGCAAGAACAGTGACAGTGTTTAAGCCAAATGGCATCAATGTAACCGAACACAGTTATGTTTGCAAACAGATGTAGGGAAATCGCCTTGTCTATATTGTCAGAGATACTATCTTGGAGGAAACAATATAGACAGGAAGTGGGCAGGTAAGAATTAAGAAATATCTCACTGAATTTAGTAGCGCAAGACGCTGACATATGTAAAAATGATCTACGGATACCAAAGAGTGATTCCTAGCCAGCGACAGATGTTCGGGCGCATAAACCCTCAGGCCATGCATGTGGAAATTATAGTTCTTCCTTAAAACAAGAAGGTAGCCAGGAATCGAAAATCAGAGGAGAGGATTGCAGAGTTAAGATTAGTTTCATAGAGAACTAGGATGTCTTGGAACTTTTCGATGAGGAATTATTCCACACTTCAAAAATTATCTAATGTTGAAGAAAGAAATATTAATGTGTTTAGAGTTTTTTTATGGTGAGGGTCTTTTATTGCTTGTAACAGTGGTGATTTATTTTACTCGTGAGAGGTCTATGGTAGTATAAGCAGTCGGTCGACAAATGTAACATATGCGGGAAGGGAGCTGGCACAGACTGCAGTATAATTTGGTGTCAGGGTTGCTCACCGAAGATGCTTACATGCAAAGCTATTAAGCAGGGAGTTAGGGCGACATAAGTCGATTCCAAGAAGCAAGCATGAATAGACAGCTAGTACAGCAGCAGAATAAAAAAGAAAGGAAAAACAAAAAATGAATATATATATATATATATATATATATATATATGTGTGTGTGTGTGTGTGTGTGTGTGTGTGTGTGTGTGTGTGTTTTGCGTGTATGTGTGTGTGTGTGTGTGATAAAATATTGGGACTGTTGCTATGGTAATGGAGTAAACTAGATAGAAAGAATCCTCTTTACCTAAATTATCCTTGAACATGGTCGGGCCGGCTCACAAAATTATAAGGTTCTTACTCACTTCAGTTGTTTATAGCAATACTTGGAAGGAAGGCGTGAGTATAGTGTGATATTCTCTGCACACCAAAGATATTCTATCATTGAGCCTGGCTCGACCAGTAGAGTTTGGCAATGACGAACATTTCCCAAGTCTAATTATTCACCCGAATAATTCTTTCATGCCAAAAATTAAATCCCATTCAAAAGGGGATAATATTTCAAGATGTCCTAGAAATAAAAGAGAATGTGATGACGCAGCTGCATGCTATCTCGAAAAAATCAGTTTCGTGAGTGCTTCCATCAAGAGAAACAACACTGATGTATCATCAGGATATATATATATATATATATATATATATATATATATATATATATATAATTTCACCCCAAGCAAGGCATTTTTACTGCCACTGTTGCGAAGAGGGTTACATACGGGAAAGTGATGAGAAAGAGGGGTAGGTTATAGAGGATGTCAGACGGAGGGGGGTAATTGACGGAGAAGAATACCGGTGTAATGGGTGTGGAGTAGATGGAGAAAAGAGCTGGGAATAAGGGATTCGAGTTAATGACATAGGAGATGTCTATTGACCTTACGTTTAAATTCCTGGAGATTGTAGCTGCCTGAAAAGCAAGTATACGGAAGGGAATTACACAGGCTTGAAGTGCGAGAAAAATAGCTGTTAGATTAGAAATTACGGTTATATTTTATCTTATTGGTTCCAGTGTAAAAGGGTGTCGCCTATTTTCTAGTCTAGGAGTAAGTGTAAATTCATAAATTCTTACGGACACCAGTAAGCTAAGTTTATTGGAAAAGAAAAAGTGAAAGTATTTTTAGAAAAGGCACAGGGAAGCCATGTAACGCTGGTGAGAGAGCGACTGCAGGTGAGCTGCCAAGTTGATGTATTTTTATTTCCAAAGCTGGGATTTGTTTCGCATATATATATATATATATATATATATATATATATATATGCATTATTTCGCATATATATATATGGAGGTTTATTTGTAATGGTTTAATTTTAACGCAGTGTAATGATTAAGATTCTTTATGCAATTCTATGTAATTTTAGGTAAAAACCTAATCACCACATCTGCCCACTTATATATATATATATATATATATATATATATATATAATATTTGTCCTATTTTGGTTTTTCCAATAGGCTCAGAACTAAACAAAATTTTCAATAGAAACACAATCACGCTAAGTTATAGTTGTATTAGTAATTTAGATAATTTCATAAAAGAAACAAAACGCCAGAAATTTAGATCAAAAACAAGCTCACTAATAAAGAATGCAACTGCAGGGAAAAAAATAAATGTCCACTTCAAGGACTTTGCAATACAAAAGAAGTCATTTACAAGACTTGAATGGCCAAAGTAAAATATATTTGGGATCAACCAAAAACATCTTCAAGACCAGGTGGTTCAATCACAATTCTACATTCAAAAGTGTACAAAACTGGCTAGCTACGTGTTGAAATTGAAATCAAAATATGGAAAAGACCCAGACATAAGGTGGATTATAGTGAAAACAGCCAAGCCTTACAACGGTGGAAAAATATGTAAACTCTGCCAGAAAGAAAATGTAGAAATTATGCTATTCCCAAACAAAAATGAACTATTGAATGAAAGAACAGAAATTATTACTAAGTGTTGCCATACTAAAAATTACCTATGAGGTTCTTAGGTTCTTATGGATGAAAACGTTATAATTTATTGTAATTTTAAAATTTGCGCGTTCCCTAATTCTCTTTTCAAAAAAAATAAAAAATAAAAGATAAAACACCATTACATGAGCATTCTTAAAACAGTAAAATCAGTTATTGCAAAACTAAAGACGGTAGAAACCTACGTCGCGTAATAACTCGTTTACATATGGAAAATATTCAAAAGTTCTACAATATAATTGTATTGAACACTTTTTAATACAAATGTGCACTGGTCTAATTTTATTATGACCAAAAACTAATTAATTAAACAATCAATATATATATATATATATGTTCTTGGCGTGGCTCTTCAGATCCAAATGGTACAGCGATGATCCATCGTTGTACCATTTGGATCTGAAGAGCCGCGCCAAGAACACAAGAGCGGCGAAATGTGCATAATCCAAACTAATAATTAAAAATCCGTTATGTAAAATATTACTCTGTTAAATAAATTAATTTAAAATTGAGTTCTCTCAAGTTCGTCTTCTTTGGAATTTACCGGGTTACATACCAAGTGTACTACATTATATATATATATATATATATATATATATATATATATGTGTGTGTGTGTGTGTGTGTGTGTGTGTTCCTTCTCTCATGCTCATGGAGAGAGAGAAAGAGAGAGACAATAACGAGACATAAAAACTGTTATATATATTTCCCCCTGTCAGGATCAAGGGTCTGGAGTAATTTTTTCTGTCTTATATCTTCACTCAACATTTGGTGCATCAATAAATAGGTTGCCGTCATTTTAGAGGCGTATCGAAATAAATATTTTGCCGTCATTTTTTACTGCACGAGCCAACTAGTAATTAAATAAAACTTCTTGACTAATTTTAACCTGTGGTGATTCTATAATTTTTGTCAGGCTCCTTAGTGACTTCTTAGACCAATTTGCTTTGGAGTTTATCGCAACGATTTACTGAAAGTTTTCTCAACTATCGTAGCTTTCGGAATTTTGTTCGTGCAGTTTTCAAATTTCTATTCTCATTTTCAAAACTTACAATCTTTTTTCCAAGACATTCTTAGACTCTTCAATTACGCCAGTTCTGACCGACACAGTTATTTTGTTTCAATTTAATTTTCAGTTCTCTGTTAATAGTTACATTTTTTTCATTTTGCAATCGCTACATCAGTTATTTTGGCCTGTATTTAATGATCCATCTGATTTTCAAATGATAACCAATGTTTTGTTTTCACGTAATATATTAGCTTTAAGTTTATGTCATGTATATGCCGATATCAAGACTCATTTTTCCATTGCCCTCTGAACCAACTTTTTTAAACAAGATGCCCGACCTAATGAAATCTAATTTACTGTGTACATATCATTTTGTTTCTTCCGTTGATATTTTCTCTAATTTATCTTTTCTTTGATGCAGTTTGATTCCATACCGTTTTCTTGTTTTACTAGTACCGTTTCCTTTCTCAGGTGTCCTTTACTCAACTATGCCTGATTAATTCTGATTGGGATTTACTTTTGTCTTTTCGATTTCTCTATGGAGCTGGCTTAATTATTATTTCTTTATTTTCTGATCTAGATTGCTTGGGGCTAATATTTAGTGTTTTTTGTCCGATTTATTTACGTCTTCCTTACATTGGTGCAGAAGGTGAATCTTTAGCAAGGCGAATTTCGTTGTCTATTAGTAAGTTTTGTTATTCTGCTAATGTTCGAGTAATATTTTTTTACAGAAGCTATTCTTTCTTCCATTTGCAAGGATGTTTTACCTCCATATCACATTAATTATGTTATCTGTCTTTAATTTGAGTGTATTTGCGGATGCTATTACATCGGTAGAACATCTCAGTGTTTGGATTTTAGAATTAAACAGTATTTACCCACCAGAATTGTGAATTCGTTCACAGATAGTGGTCAACTAGTAAATACATTCGAATCTTCTATAGCTCAACATGCTATAACTAGTAGGGAATGTTGGGCTGGATTGAGTTGCGATTGTTTTACAGTCCTATCAAAGTCGCACTCCATATATCATTTAAAAGTTCTGGAGTCCATTTACATCAAATCTCGCAAGCCTGCTCTCTGCAAACGGAGAGAATACTTGTTGGGTCTGAATGTCACTGAACTCTAGCTCTTTTCATCATTTAATTTTTTTTCTTCATTTTTTTCTACCTTTTCATTAGAATTTTTTTTTACTTTTCCCAGTATATTGAAACTTAAAGAGATCTGGGACGAAACTGGTTGATGTTTTAGTTCTTAGTATGTCATTAAATTTACGCATATTCCTTGCAATAATAAACTTTCTACCACCAAGAATCTTTTCAAATATATATATATATAATCAATTATTAAAAGAAGTACGTCAATGAACAGATGCTGGGGTACAAATATCTTCTATGTTCCATGTCCCTTCAGAACGTAGGTGATCATAGCCTTCCACATCTCCCTAACCCTTGTAGGTTTTGACACTTTTTTGTTACCTCTCCCAAACCCCGCTCTGCCATCCATGTGCTCAAACACATCAAGTATGTCATTCGTTGCTTTCCCTACATCTTTTTCCCTCTATCTGTCCTGTGAGTATCAGATTCTCTAAACCCCCCTTTCGCATTACATGTCCCAGAAATTTCAGCTGTCCTTTCATAGTGTTTCATTTTTGTTTCCATCCCCTCCAAAACGTTGTGTTTGTCAACATGTTCGGTCCATAGCACATTTAGCATCATTCTGTGAAACTACATCTCAGCTGCTTCAAGTTCTTCCTTCATCTTTCATGATATTGTGCAACATTCACTGCCATATTGAAATACAGATATCACATAACAATCCAGTACACATTTCTTTGTTTCCAACGAAATCGTTCTATCTCTCAATACTATACTCAGCTTTTGAATGCATTCTTGGCCATGCTTATACGCCTTCAACGAAGCCCAACATACACACCATGACACCCAATCAAATAAAGCCATACCAGGCACGCATCACAGCCAAATGTGGTGATTTACTTTCCAGATGGATTCCAGTTAGAAATAAATTTAGGTTGAGTAAACTAGTTCATCCAGATAGTCTCAGTTTCAAAGCATCCTCAAATATCTAGATGTAACTCTAAAGTCTTCTTAACGGCCACATCTTAAGTAAAAAAAAAAATAAATAAATAAATAAATAAAATACTTTCAATAGCTTGATACCTCCTCGCGGTCATTAACATGTAACTAACAAGCAAATATCTCGTACTGAATGGAGTAATTATTATGGTGCTTCTTAATTCACCTTAACACAGATACATGTTAACACCGTAAGTAAAATAACCATGAGTCATGTCTGGTGTAACATATTATTATTAATAATAAGGAAATACTTAAAAAGAGCGATTTAATAATAGTAAAATAAATGACAGTGTTTCAAACTGTTTAACATCCGATAGTATATCTACATTCAAATTATGATTAAAAATTTAATATAAATATATAAATATAAATAATAATAATAATAATAATAATAATAATAATAATATTCAATAATAAAAGAAGGCAGTAAATACAAACAAGATTTACAGTTAGTAGATTCTGTAGAAAAGCAAAACAGAAGCCAAGAACCAACTATTGCGGCAAAAAATATGAAAATGAAAGCCAAAGATAAAGCTCTTGAAAAGATGAAACAGCGCTGGCAAGACAAACCTCTGCATGGCCAATATCCAGTACGTGCCAATAAATCCAATGTTGACAAAGTTAATACTCATCGATGGTTACGTGCATCTGGATTAAAGTCTGAAACTGAAGGCTTTATTCTTGCAGCACAAGACCAAAGTCTTTTCACGAGAAACTTTCAGGCAAATATTATGCATAATAATATGGATCCAAAATGCAGGTTTTGTGATAAACACCAAGAAACAATAGACCACCTAATCTCAGGCTGTCCTGTGCTTGCCCCAAACGAATATAAAAATCGCCACGATAGAGTTGGGCAATATTTACATTGGACAATGTGCAAACATTATGGAAAAGCTGTAAACAAACACTGGTATGAACATCATCCAGCACCGGTTACAGAAATAGAAGATGTAACCATTCTATGGGATTACACCATCTACACAGACAGAAAAATTGAAGCAAACAGGCCAGACATTATTGTTAAAAACCAGAAGGAGAAAACTTGTCTATTAATTGATATGGCTTGTCCAGCGGATTGTAACATAGCAATCAAGGAATTTCAAAAACTGTCAAAATATAAAGACCTGGAAATTGAAATAGAAAAAATGTGGAAATTGAAAACAAGAGTTGTGCCAGTGATAGTAGGTGCACTTGGAATGATAAAAAATGGAACAAAACAACACATTGAAAGAATCCCTGGAAACCCCAGCTTAAGAGACATACAAAAAATTGTCTTATTAAGTACAGCCCACACACTAAGGAAAACTTTATCTATGTAATGCTGAGGATGATAGGAAAGATAGAAAAACATGAAATGGAGCCATAACAACACGCCACTACCTGCCTTAGGTCTCCCCGCAAACTTGGTTGTTAGTGAGACCAAAGCAGAAATCGAAATATGATGAAAAATGACATAATAATAATCATCTATATAAATAGTGTGTGATCATAATTTTTTGCTTATTTTTTATTCATTTTTTTAAAAATCGTTTATAAACAAGATCAGTGGAAAATGCCAAGAAGATATTTCTGACCTTAGGTCTCTGGTTTTGACCCAGACAGAAATGTGTATACAACAGATGTAAAATGAAATAATAAAATATTTGAAGATCGTGAAACAAAAAAATAAAAAACACCGATTTCCCCCAAAAGATTTCTTACCTTTGAAAATTCTGAAAAAAACTTTTTCTCCGGGGTCATATCGTCTTGTAGGTACGATGCTTGTTCTTCCTAGCTTCGTCTGTTTCGAGAGTAAGTTATCTTAAACGGACCGTATCCGACGTGCGAGCATCACCTCGGCTGAAGATTGTGAAGCTGGTGTTTTGTTATTAGGTGTAATTCTCTATACTTGAAGAAACTGTTGAAGGGCTTTTTTGGTTGGTCTAGCCTTATCTTTTTTCAAAGCTCTCGTCAAAGAATCCACAAATCTCTCAGCCTGTCTGTTAGACCTCGGAGGTTTCGGTGCGGTAGTGATGTGTTCGATCTGATATTTTCCACAGAAGTCTCTAAATTCCCCAGACATAAACTAACTTCCATTATCGGACACTAAGGTGTCTACTATTCCGAATCTGGCAAACAGCTCATGTAGAAATTTTATAGAAATTTCTGTAGTTGGATTTTTGCATCAGTGTGCTTCGGGCCATTTCGAGAAACTATCGACTACAATGAGGTAGTGATATCCTTCGAGAAGGCCCGTGAATTGTAGACCAAGGTAGGTCCGTTTTTGGCCAGGGATTGAATTTAATAATAGGTGCCTTCGCTGACAAGGTACAGCTTTTATATGTTTTGAAAGCGTTTTCTATATCTTTGTCCATATTTTTCTAACAGACATAGCTACACATCAAACTTTTCATTTTTTCTGGGGTGTTGCCGGAATCACCACGCGTTCCCTGTATAGTAACCTCTCGTCGCATATAGAGAAAATGCCCGTAGTTCGCTGATCTTTTTCAACAATTTTCACTTTTGTTTGCTTGATATACCCATCGTGGAGAGACTCTTGTTTTATTTGTTTAAGCGTCACTTTTAGTTTTTACTTCTCCTTCAGATTGAAACGCCCTATCTTCCAGTGGTTCTTTGTACTCGGAAATTAGTCTTGACAATCCATCCTCATAACCGACTTTTTTTGATGACGCGTATCCGAATTTAAAGTTGTAATTTAGCAGGATTTTACTCCATCTCTGAAGTCTGTTGGCTGTGTGAGTAGGCAAACCTTTCTTTGAGCCGAAAATGGTGATTAGTGACTTGTGGTCCGTCTGTAGAGTGAAATGTCGACCGTAAATATAGCGATGGAACTTCGCGACTGCGAATATAATCCCCAGCGCCTCTTTTTCAATCTGCGAATATTTTTTCCGCAGGAAGTAAAGATCTCGACGCGTTAGCTATCGTTTTACTGTTCTAGCAGTCATTTTAGGAAGAATGCATGCCCCTTCGCTACACGAACTAGCGTCGCTGGTAACAATGATTTCCAAGTCCGGGTCGTATTGTGTGAGAAATAAGCCTGGCGTTAGTGTTTTCTTTATTTTGTTAAATGCCTGCTAGCATTCTGCTGTTCAAACCCAGGGATTCTCTTTCTTTAAAAGTTCATTAAGGTATGTATATTTGGTATTAATGCCTGGTCATAATTTTCTAGTCCAAAGAAGCTCTGCAACGAAAAGATGTTATCGGACGCCGGAATGTCTTTAATTGCAGCAGCCCGTTCAGGATTCGATCTCCTGCCATCCTTGTCAATGATGTGTACAAGGTATTTGATTTTTTCTATGAAAAATTCATATTTGGTTTCTAAGTTTGAAACAGTAATCTTGAATTTTAGCAAAATCTTTGTAGACATAATCTTTATATTCAACTATGCTTTGGCTTTTCATCGGAATATCATCTAAATAAGTGACTTCGGAGTAAAGTTCGCTCGTCGTATTATCCATGATGTTGAAATATTGCTGGCGCTACTTTGACCCCGAACGGTAAACGTTCGAATTGATATAATCAGCGATACGTGTTTATACACAATAACTTCGAACACATCTCTTCAACAGGAATTTACAAATAAGCGTCGCTAAGGTACATTTTTTATAAAAAATTTTCCCCATTCAGCTTTGCAAAAAGCTCTTCAAGACAAAGAAGAGGTTAATGATAGTTCTTCAGAACAGCATTCAATCCTTTCCAAAAATCGGCGCAAACGAGTATATCTTTCGATTTCTTTTTACGTAGACCTCTGATGCAGCCCATTCGATAGAACTCCAGTTTTTACTAATCTGTCAAGTTTCTCTTTAATTTGTTCCAACGAGGCAAAAGATCATTTCACTTCTTTTTGAATACTGGCTGGACGTCGTCTTTTTGTTCAACTTTTGCTCTCATCTTGGTACACCTGCCTAACCCACCAGAAAAACATCCTGGATATGCTTCCTTTACTTCTTTTTTCAGTTTTTCAGCTTCGGCATTCCAATTTTCAATGCTTTGGAAGTACAGGTAAGTCCGAATGCTGGAATTGTGTCATCTAATCAATGCCAAATAGGTTGTTATTATTTTTCAGGACGAACAGTTTTAATTTAAGAGTTGTATTAACAAACAATTCTCCTTCGAATTTAATTTTTCCCCTGTGACAGTTCTTGCAATCTTGCAAGATATAATTATGGTTGCCTTGCTCAATCTTTCCTGTGTTTGCATGTTTATTACTGTCAAATCAGACACTCGGTCTCGTTGAAATTCCACACTTGTGTTTAACATTTTTACGTGCACGAATTTTCTGGTCTAGTTCTTCCGACCTTGTATTTTTATGAAGCTATTGGTTTTGTTATTAGAACGCAATACGAGCTTTTGTGTCTCACTCGGTTATATATGTAACATTTTTTGTTCCGGAAAAACAACCTTTGAACCAGTGTAGAACCCAACATCCGTAACATGCGTTAAGAGGTAGATTATTTTGCTTTTTCTTTTTTCAATAATTTAAAAATACTTTGTTTATTTCTGTTTGCAGGATTCTTTTTTGACGTGAGCATATCCCGGTCTTCGATATTTTTAGAATCTTGCTTTACACTGACGTACCTCTGACATTTTTCAGTGGTCTAAAAAGTTGTCTTCGTTTCATTCTCCAATTTATTTAGTATTCTTCGCCTAATTTCTGCATCTTTTGTTGAAACTAGTCCTTCCACGAATATCAAACATTTCAAATTATTCGCACTTAGCTCCGCCAGTCTAAAATCATCGCAATGCTTGTTTACTACTAAGGCAAAAGTGTTGTAATCTTTCATTCTTTCCTAGTTAGATTAAGACATTTCCATCTCTTATAGAAAAGAGATGTCTTTCGACTGAAAAGTTCCATGTGTAATTCCACTGCTTTGGTGAGTGTCAACTCGTTAGTCTTCGCGGCCGAATGTAGTTTACGAATTTTTTGCTCAGTTATGCCAAGTTTCCTCAGAAGAAGACGCACTTTTTTCGAGTCACTCGAATTTTCACAATCTGTAGTATATATGTCCTCATATTTTCTAAAGTATGACGTAAAAGTTTTGTCGTTCTCGGGGGCGTATGAAAAATTCTCTGTTGCGCTCCAAATGATGTTTTGCAAAAAAGAAAATTTGTTTTCGGTGGAATTACTGCAGTTAGTCAGTTTAAAAACTTGATTTTGAAAGTTGATCTGTCTCTTTTGATTTTTTCTGGCTTTGCAGAAATAAATTTTCCATTTTTTTCTGTTGAGAGAGTAGTTGTTTTTGCCACTTCTCTTGTTGTGCATTCTGGTATTTTACAAGATCTAATAAAATACTTTTGAAATCCTTCATGATAAGCATGTTTTTTTCGGTTTTACTTTTCTTTTTTTTCTAGATGCTTTTCAAATAAAAAAAACAGCTGGTACGACAAAATAAAAAAAAATCTCGTAATTCCACTGTTAAACAAACTGCCAATTACACGTTGTTCTTTTACGAAAACTCGTTTGCCCGTGTGTTAAGAGAGTTCCTTTTTAAACCTGGTGGTCCTCGAAAATCCTCGTCGCCATGTTGTTGTGTCGTGGTAGAGCGTGGAAGAAAGATACAAAAAGAAGGTAGGTTGAATCAGTGTATTATAATGACAGAACATATATACAAAATAAGAGTGTTATCTATCAGCAGATAGAAGTCCCCTTTCGAACAGTCAAGTTATACTGCGTCTCGACTGCCTCCCCAGGAAGTCTCACTGGTTAGTATTTATGAAGGAGGAAGAGTTCTTGCATTCATTACGAGAAGAGGCTTTTCATATCTCCCTATCCCTTGTAGCTCCTAACACACTTTCTCTTGTTACTCTTTCCAAACTCTGCTCTATGCCAAAAGCTTTGCTGGTTGATTTTGTAGCCCTCGCTGAAATAATGAAATTATTATTATGATTATTATATTGTTATACTACACCGATAAAATCAATGACAATCTTAGAAGTTTATTACGAACAACCACGCACTCATGTTGAGAATATAGGGAAAATGCTTTCCTGCTGTTAAGTTATAATAGATTCTGATATTAACTCCTTGTGTTTATTTCAGTCTTCACGGTAGTATCATGACGGTGTTATTTACAATGCAACGGGAGTCACGGTGTTATCGCGCTAATACTCCGTAGTGCTGTCGTTCGGTTGGCAATAAACTCTCGTGGGAAAGTAACTAGCCTTTTGGTCTTTATATAACTGAGGGGTCAGGTATATATTTTCATCTCATTTTTATTTCAGGCAGAAATTTTAAGAAGGCAGTGACATTGACAACAAAACAAGCCAGAAGCTGACAAGTAAGGAAGAAATCGTAAAAAAAAAGAGAACGCGAAGATCTACAGAAGACGTTTCTCAAAATGCCACATTCAGGTGGAGATGTTGACAATCGCATTGTTCCCCCACTCATTTTTGCCACTCTCTCTGAGTACGCAAACACAGCACCAGGGTCATTGGAACCATGGTCATCTTTACTAGAGCTGTCAGCACTAACAACACCTTTACCACCATCTCCTCTATAATTGAAGACGAAGCAAGCGGTTTTATTGGATGCTTCCGATCAGCCTTTATCTACACTTTGTTGGCAAAATGATGAACGTGCTTAATATGCAGCAGTAAATATGCGGTATTAACCAAAAAAAGTGTAAGTTGCTTAATTTTTTATGTGTGTGTGAGAGGAGGAGGGTAACATATAAAAACCTTTTTTACCAAGATTTTCTAAACAAAACGAATTTAAAAATAATTTAATTTGTGAATAAGTCCTGAAAGTTTCATTAAACTTCAACAATATTCTGATTTTGGAAGAATTTCCGAATCAATGGTTTTTACTCGAAAGGGTGCTAAAACGCTAACCGTAAAAATCGACCGGTAACGCAGGAAAAAGACCAATAATCAAAGATTTTAACCAAAATTTCGAACTAGCTGAAATTAATTAAAAATAAAATAATAAAGAATAATGAGAAATTGGTATTTTCTTCTTAATAATAGCAAATATTTTGACAATAAAACTTTGTTTTTATTAATTTAGAGGCCTTTTTTATTATAATATGCTGTTTTTACAGCAAAAATTAACGATTCAACAGAGGAGGGTGCGTCGAAAAAAGTATGGTAAGAGAGAAAACCAAAGATGAGCCTCTATATATGAGAGAAGAAATGGGTGTTTCCTTGAAGGCTGTAGTAGAGAGGTTGAAAGCAGAATTGAAAGATCGATTTACAAGGTAGAGTAAACTGCATAAACAATTTGGATTCCTTGTGGGTATTGAAAGCTTCATTGACTGAAGACACGGTAGAAAAAACTGCTGCAAAAGGACAATTTTGATGGAATAGAACTCTGTTGCGAAATTACAGACAATCGAATGTTAATAGAAAAAGCAAAAAACAATTGCTTTTGTTAAAACCAAGGCCTCAACCGAGCTCTTCAACTTCATAATATCTTACAGCAATGAAGTGTTTCCCAATTTACAAATAGCACGTAAGGTAATATAACGAACCCGACTGAAATTGGTTCTCAGATCAACAATTCCAGTCTATTATGTATTACACCATCTACACATCCAAGCTGGTATTCCAAAGCCCTCACCTATCTAGGTATTGCCCAAGCTCGACGTTGCTTAACTTCGGTGATTCTACAAGAACCGGTATTACAATGTGATATGACCATAAGATTGTCAGTTGGAAGAAATGAGAATAATCTATCCCATAGATTTAATTCAACATTTTGAGATGATGAGGGTAGAAAAAGGAAGAAAAGCGAAGAACAAAGAAGAAGAAGAAGAAAGATAAAGAAGTGAAGAAAAAGAGGAAGAAAAAAGATAAAAGAATAAATAAAGAGAAGAAAAAAGCAGAGAGAAGAAAAAGTAAAAGGAAAAAAAAAGGGAAAATAAGAAAAAAGAAAAAGGTGACGAAAAAAGAAGAAACAGAAGTAGAAAAAGAAAAAGGAGAAGAAAAAGGAAAAAAAAGGGAAGAAAGAAAAAAGAAAAAGAAAAACAGCGAAGAAAGAAAAAAGAAAAGTGAAAAAAACAAAGAAAAGAAAAAAGATGTAAAGAAACATTTAAAAATATTGACACTTTGACTTCAATACGATTAATTATGTCTTTTGTGTTGCAATGTTAACGTCTGGTATTAATCAAATGTGCTTCATCTTCCTTATACGTTGCCAATTCATATGCATTTTTATCTTCCAGACATTTACGCTTTGTCATTGTGTTTTCCTTGTAATTTCTCTTTATCAAAACAGGCACCTTTTTACACAAGTTTTTGGTAAAAAAAATATGTGGTTTGTTGCTGAATAATCAATTCAGCTTTTTAGCCAGTCGCCGTCATTTTCAATATGGTTTGTTCAATATAAAACGAATACGGTGAGAAAATATTACGCAAGTTTTCTCACCCATTGCATATTTTAAATATTGTCTCAAGCTGCAGTCTATTTATCCATCCGTGTATTGAGATTGAATTTTCGTATATATAATATGTAAATTGACCAAGAAAACGCTAACGTAGTAAAAATAAAGACTTCGATGAAAAGACATAAAAAAAAATAAAAACATCAAATTGCTACCATAAAGTTTTCCCTATGTCTGCCACTTTGTTACTGTTAATTTAACGCGTCGATGGGTTTTCAGTCCTAACTACTTCACAAATTTTCAACAATCCTCATACATATTTGACCTCCAAATTTTATATTTACACATCTGATTGTTATGCAAAAAGTTCCCATAGTCTTTATCATTGACCTTAGTGCTTCTCTAATCAATTTCAGAATGAAATTAGATGATAAACTCAAGCTGCCATTTTATGTATGTATTATATATATATATATATATATATATATATATATATATATATATATATATATATTGTTTAGTGATGATAATGTTTGGCGCCAAGATTGCAGTTTTCCAGTATTATTACTGAAAACTTTTCTTTTTTGGGTATATATATATATAAATATATATAAATATATATATAAATATATATATATAAATATATATAAATATATATATATAAATATATAAATATATATATATAAATATATATATATATAAATATATATAAATATATATATATATATAAATATATATATATATATATATATAAATATATATATATATATATATATATATATATATATATATATATATATATATATATATATATATTGTTAAGTGATGATAATGTTTGGCGCCAAGATTGCAGTTTTCCAATATTATTACTGAAAACTTTTCTTTTTTGCACACACACATATATATATATATATATATATATATATATATATATATATATATATATATGAATGTGCGTGTGTTTGTGTGAGTGTGTATGTGTGTAATTTTCATCGGTACTCATTTGCATAAGAGTATCGGGATAGTCATCTCCCCTCCTAGTCTCTTTCTCTCTCTTAGAGGCGGAAATAGTTGTGAATCAAAGAAAATTTTACGAAGCTGTTCGCGTGAATTTGATTTTGGTAGATAACTCTGCGTGATGAAGAATCCTACTCTCTTCGCATCTCCTTCATGGCTTAAAAGGGATTGAGACAAGCGATATCTGGCAAACCTAGTTGCATCCGGATGTCGGATTCTTAGTTTAACAAGGTCCGCCTTATTTCCGCCAGCCCGACTGGCGCTCCCTTCTTCCGCCGGTTTGGCCAATGAGATCGTATACATCTTTGCCTATTCCGCCGTTGGAGTCTTCGGGAGCTGGTTGCATTCACCCTGGCCACGCATCATTATTTATAAATTCAAAACTAACAGACTAAGATGAAAATGTTTAGAAAGTGTTTTAATCATCCACAGTTAATTTACGTTCAGTTTCTTGCGTTTCGCTTTTACTGCTGGATATTCAATAATAAAACATGTGTGAAAGGTCAGTCAGTTAAGTGCCATACGTGATACACGCTTGGGCGATCATGTCTCGAAAGAGACATGACTGAATGGGCAGAACATTATCCCGCAGTAGGTTGCCATTGCTTTCTGTGGTAGACTGGTTGCCGACCAAGGCTATAGAACCCAATCTGTCCTGTTGTTTAACCCATAACTGGAAGGAATAGGCAGATTAATACCTTTCCCAAGGGTATTTGCGCGTAAGTGAATGCAATGAATTCAGTTGGAATTCGAACTCGGTTCCCCGATTTCTCGTTCCGACCCGATATCCAATGCACCACAACAAAGGTAATGAAACCAAATTGAATTGGCTAGACTATATATTCAATACACGTTTCAAAAATACATTTTAAATTTTCAAGCCCTCTACTTATACACATGTGTAGGGTAGGCTGATTTGTCAGGTTTTTAGAAAAATCAACATGACACTCCTGATTTTGATGTAGTAAGTACTGACACCAAAACTAGGTATTAACGTAAATCAGTTTTCGAGCATTTTGTTTTGAAGATCGTCTTTTTCTCAAGGTTTTTGCTTACAAACTGATTTTAAAATGTACTATTTTAAAAATAAATCAATGTTGATAACTTTTGTATTAGATATATTGGATGAAAAATATATTCAAACCAGTATTAGAGATCATCCTAAGCAAAATATGTAATTTTTTTTTACTGTATTCAAAAAATAAAACTGTATTACAGTAATTATAAAAAATAACAAAAAAAAGTGCTACTCAATGAATGAAAAATAGATAAAAGTGTATATAACACCATGATACTGCTGGACGCAAATTATACGATAAAAAGTTTTTAATTTGCATTGCTTATTCAAAATCATACTAAAACGATATTACTTCATAATATGGATAAAATTGTTCACTATATTTTCACTTTGAAGTAAATAAGGATCCTATTTGATGACACACTGCTTTCGTAACGTACTTGTGTAATTGTATCTCGTCCATATACAATTTGTAAAGCATCAGTAAATTATAAATTTAAAAGGCTTTCACTGATCAATTGTATGAAATTCTAACGCTACGATTTTGAACCTAAACTTAAACATTTAACTCCTTTCCTCAAAAAGGCTAACGATTTAAAAAAATATATATATTCTGTCATTCCTCACCAACTTTTTAATTGATTACAAAAGCTGGGTTCCAAAATATTACTCTCCTAAAGGCATTAACGTAAACATTGCTTTCATCTGATGAAGTTCTAACAAACGAAACGTGTCCACGAAAATGTTCTCATATATTTAACTCACCGGTCACAATATTATGCTCTTCTGGCAGCTGGTTTGATTCCCTTTTAGAACTGCCTTAATTCTTCTTGAAATCCTTTTTGGAAATACTGAACACGTAGCAATACTTTTAGGTTAACCTTCCTTTCACATCTAGGATTTTACTCTACTTTTCCACTACACTCCAAGGGTGTTCTATAAGATTGAGGTCTTGTGATCTTGGAGGCCATTTTAATACAGAACTATTTGTATCATGAATCAGTCTGCTTCTATTTTTGATGCGTGAAACTGTGCGTTGTTCGGCCGGAAAACATAGCCAGTGGATGGTTGTATCGTTATCATAAACTGAAACATGTTTTTAGGCAAAAACCACAGTAGGTTGTGATTTTTAAACCATTCTTTATATTATGAAGTGATTCAATCTATGCCAATATAATTTTAAATTTATTATTTATTATTCTTACATGCAAAACGCAACCGCCACTCCTACGCCAACAGTTTTTCTCACACTTCCCGTCTGTAAAATTCCCTTCCGTTTATTTCGCTGAGAGCTAAAATCTACAAATATTTCAATCGCTATCTTATTGAATTCCGTTCATCTCTTATTCTTTTCTCAGTTCTCCTTATTCTCAATCATTTCTTTCACTTTAACTTCTTGTAACTGTATGCGTACTAGTGGCATTTCTGCTTTGCTTGAGGGGAAATGATAAAAAATACCAAGAAAATATAACTTTGTTATTTATGTTAGGCTCTTTTGATATCGGGCGCTACATCTATAAATATTGCTTGGCTAAATATATTTTCTAGTATTTAAATGGCTCTAACGATTTTGACGAAATACAATATTTGTAATTGTATATACAAACATATACACACACAAACATATATATATATATATAGATATTTACTTACGAGGTTGGATCAAACAGTATCTGCTGCTGCAAAAAGAAAACTACAACACATGTCAATTCGTTATCTAATCACCTTCAAAGCAACCGTCTTTTAAATCAAACACCCTTTATACAGCGCTCTCCCCAATGACGGAAGCATTCCGGCAGTTCTTTTTTTTTTAAATATCAAGCAGCTGTTTTGTCGCATTCTCTTAAAGTACGCAGGCAGTTACAATGAGAGAATAGGTTGAGTCCATGCGGTATTGAAGAAAGGATAAAAGAAGTAACGGGATTTCAAAAGACAGAAGATGGCAACTGACTTTGCAATTACATTTTTGGCGATTGTAGCTACCAAGAAAGCAAGTAAACGAAATGGACATCCACCGGCGAGAAGTGCGAGAAAATACTGTTGGAGTAAAATAGCGGTTATCTTTAAATATTTCAACGGTAAAAAGGTGGGACATAGATGTCAATGTAGTAGCAACCTTAAATTCAAGCGGTCGGGTGCCAGGAAAAAATGTGCAATAAAAATAATGTCACAGGAACTTTAGCTGTCTCTTCCTGATGCTCAGTATCAATTTCATTTTCGTTTCCATCCTTTCCAAAACCTCATTGCTCACTTGTTCGATCCATGATATACGTCACGTCCTTTTATAGAACCACATTTCAGTTGCTTTAAGCTTTTCCTTCAGCTTTGATGATATTGTTCAGTATTCAGTACTCTTTTCTTTGTTTTTAGCGAAATTTTCCAGTCTCTTAATACCTTACTCATGTTTTGGAATGCGTCCTTTGCCATACAAATTCGCCTTCAAATCTCTGTGTCAAACTTTCCGTAACAAAATTGAATTTGCTTTTCGACTGAATGTTATTACACAGATCCAGGATGCCTCACAAAAATGTAAAATTCAAGGAAGCTTCACAGTTTATACAAAGGATGAATATTTTTTCACAATTCCATAGTCAATAGCTTAACATATATTTATTGTATTTTCTTCTGAAATGAACTTCGAACAGTTTCTGTCAGATTTTCCTCCTTGTCTGAGAAGTATTATTCATAACTTGGAAAAGTGGATCAATAAAATTAATCGACACAAAATGTCAGTTTTTTTTCTCTACGGTAGTTTTTACACTATTTACATTGTTCGGACAATTGTGCTCATCTTATTGCCATTATTAGGACGTTTCCTCCGTTGTGCACTCCAGACTTCTTCAGGTACTAGAAATTTCGAACCGAATCTTTAATTAAAATCACTGGGGTATTCTCATTCCATGTGCGATGCCGATTCTGGTAGCGATGTAGTTATCTTCCTTTAACTCAACTCTCTAAGTTATTTGTTCGCTACAGTTGTAATCTGATATTGAACTCACAACTCTTTGGGTCAGTTCACTAGAAGTAACTAACGTCTATATCCACTGGGCTATGTGTCCTTGAGGTTCGAAATTTCCAGCACCTGTAGAAGACCGGAGTGTACAACGGCCGATACATAGTACTAATGGCAATAAATGAGGACAACAGTCCGAACAAATTAAACAATGAAAATGTCAGTGATTTTTAATATTTGAGATACATAAATATACATGCATGCAGATACACATCCATTTACGTACATACAATCACACACCACCATTAACGTACATACACATCTATTTATGTACATACATATAGAGAGACACATCCATTTACGTACATACATACGCACAAACACATGCATTTACGTACATACATACAGACACACACACATTTAACTACATACATAGAGAAATATATACTTTTACGTATATACATACACACACATTTACGTATATGCATACAGACACACACATATTTAATCTCTTTATGCCAAGAGTTAATCCTTACCGTTCTTCTATATCCACATCATCTTAAGTCTCTACATTCATATCTTACACCTCATTCAGCATTCCTCAACATTCCGTGACTCTCGAAATTTTAACTGGGTGAAGAACATTTTTCAAGAGGTCAAAATGATTTGTCAGGCGTCTACTGTTTAGTGAAAATCAAACCGATAAATATGATAATGTTCTGCGGTATTGATCTTACTAGCTAGCCCTCTGTCCTCGTCGAATTAGACGTAACCGTTATGCGAATGACGAGAAGTTAGAAAATATCTTCACATATGTTTCGGCAGCCAACCAACTTAGAATGATTTTCCGTTGATAAGACATTGCATGGAAATGTCATCTGTCACAGAATACATTAATTTCTTTCTGTCGTTCGTTAATATGTCTAGTATATTGTAGTAGTATCTATATCTATGAATGGGTGTGGGAAACTTTATTGACATATTTCCCAAAATCGGACCAAACGAATATCGCACAATCTCAGTAAATATATAACACATATAGATAGAGAGATACGTACAAAATGCGAGAGGTAAATATCAGACTGATAAAGATAAATATAGATGTATAATTGGAGAGATCAGAGATTGGGACAAGTCAGACAGTTGATGGCAATACGAGATAAGTGGCTGAGAAATCCATGCAATGCCACAGACGTCGCTTAAAAGTCCATGCAATGCGACAAACCTGCCTGAGATAGTCATACGATGCGACAGACATGACTAAGGTAGTAATGAATGCGACATACGTACCTGAGATAGACATGCATGATGTGAGTCGTGGCTGAGACAGCTATGCAATGGTTGCGATATGGATGAGAGAACAAACTGCTGGAAGAGATAGGGATGAGAGCCATATCACGGGAGAAGTAGGGATGAGACAACCGTATCATGGGAGAGATAGGATTGAGACTGCTAGATCATGAGAGAGGTAGGGATGAGACACTAATGTCATGGAAGTGGTAAGGATGAGACAGCCATATGATGAGAGAGGTAGGGATGAGACATCCATATTATGGGAGAGATAGGGCTGATACAGCAATATCATGCGAGAGATCAGAGATCGAGCTGAGATAGATACCCAGGGAGTTACATTTATAAAGATGTTTAAAGTTTGAACAATGAAAAACCAAGCCAACTTTCGTGAAGACATTTACAAATACCTTATATCGTAGACCGTTTGGGCAAACTAGATTACTTGGTGTGATTTCTAACCGTGCCCATTCTGAAACGTTATTCTCTAATTTATAAAATCTGTCACCATATTGCAAACAACTGTGAAGCATGGACATGGTATACTCTTCTCTGACTGGGTATCGTAAATATGCATTTACATAGTATTCGAACATTCTTTCAATGTTGATTTTCATTGTAAGAAGTCGATAGATGTCTTTCTTTTGCAGAACGCGTTATTATGTTACCATTACATGAAAGCGTGAGCAAGTAATTTCAATAAAGTCACTAAAGTATTAACCGTATAAAATTCCGCTGGTAAGTTTATATTAAGTTATTGGAGTAATAACAACAAACGTTCAGATACCAATTGGTAGAAAATTCTAACAGGAAAAATTCACTCAGTTGCTGGTCTGTCCCTGAATCACTTTGATTGCATCTTTTTCATTGATTTCGCCGGAACCAACAAAGGGCAGTATCATTTTATCCTCAGTGATGCTTACAGGAAAAGGTCTGAAATTTCTTTAAGGGAAACTCAACATCTCGGATGAAACAATTCTTTGGTTAAAGCAAACGTTTCGGTCGATTTAGAATTCCACAGATACTAGTTTCTGCTCATGGCTTTTCAACTTTTTGTGCACATAATGGTATTCAACACATTGGAACACCACCTTTTTCTCTACAACCAAACTGACAAGTGGGAAGTTTTTAGATACATATAAGAGAAGACTCCTCAAACTCGAAGTGGATGGAATCACACAAGTAATAGAAATATTCCTCGGAAGTTAAAGAGTTACACCCTATCTAAACAAATCTAATGGTAATTAGCCACAAGAAGCACTAATAAACTGTAATGTTCGTTTTCACAGAGATGTAATCCTTCCAACTCCAAGCCTTCCCTAAAAAAGGAACATGGTGATGGAAGAATAATTTAACCATCATCGTGGAACAGCGGAACGCAAATATGTATCAGAACAATCTGTAACAAACGTAAAAGATTACCTTAAAAGTAAAGAGAAACAGCTCCACAGACACCTTGTACGTCATTCTGGAAATGTTACATATGATGAGGTAATACTCCTTTCAGTTTGGGTTCAACATGCAAAATAGTTATGTCCGTGTAGAACTTCCAAATTCTAAATCAAACTCTACTTTAACGCTGAACATTGTATTTGATACATTTGAACTTTCTCAATAAAATGTCCAAGAAATGCTAAGTGACAATATTAGGACGCCAACAAAACGAGCACCATGAAAATCACATCGAATAAAAAGTAAACAATGCATACAGCAATTAAATTCTCGACAAAATCCATACGAACACTAGGCTAAAAGTTGGAGGTGTTTAGAGAAACTAAATTACATCCTCTATAAAGGACGACAACTCAAAAAGTTATTTTGTTTATAAGACAAACGTGACATTTCCAAATTTGCATATGGCGAAAATCTGATACGCATGTGGAATTCATGGTTTCTATCCAAATAAATCTTTGATGTTCTTAGACAGTAAATTAATAAAGGTTGTTTTATGTATTAAAGTAGTCATTCAATTAAGTGCAATACGTGATACACACTTGGGCGATCATGTCTCAAAAGAGACATGACGGACTGGGCAGCAGATTATCCCGCAGTAGGTTGCCATTGTTTTCTGCAGTAGACTTAGTTACCAACCAAAGCTATAGAACCTAAGCTGACCTGTTATTTATTCCATAACTAGAGGGAAGTGACGGATTAATATCCTTTCCAAGGATATTTGCGCGTAAGTGTATACAAGTCCAACTGTCACATTATCATTCGTTTCTGTTCATCCAAACAGCCTGTTATATAACAGTTTTAACTGAAACAAGTTTTTTAAAATGAGACGAAAAACCTTTCTGGTTTCTTGGTATCGAAATATCAGGAGGGATTAATTGAGCGTCAGTTCTGATTCCGTGTACTCCTACCTTCATCAATAACCTATCTGTTCTATAAATGTTACAAATATCTTTGTATCCATTAATCATGTGCATATATCTACATATTTAAATAAACACTGCTAAAAATGAAATTCTTCTTTAATACACCGTATCTTTTTATGAGGTAGGTGATCATGGCCCTCTCTACATCTTCATGTATCGTATCTCTTAATATATTATGTATTGTTATTTCTCCCAAACCCTGTTCTGCTATCCATTTGCTGAAGCCTATTAAGTATGCCGCGAAATGCTTTCCACTGTCCCTCTGTTTGTCCGGTGAATATTAGAATATACAAGCTATACTACGTTTGCCATAAATTTCAACTGTCTCTTCCTGATGTTAAATATATGTTTTCTTTTTGTTTCCATTCTCCCCCAAACCATAATTGTAGCTCACATATTCGGTTCATGCTTCACTTAGCATCCTTCATTTTTGTTGTTTCGAGTATCTCCATCTTTGAGGCGATTGTTCAGCACTCGCTGCCATGTAGGGAATATTACGTAACAGTTCAGTACTCTTTTCTTTGCTTCCAATGAAATTTTCTTGTCTCTATAATATTTAGTTCCGAATACCTTTTAAAGTTTAATGTTTAGACATGTATACAGCGATCTCTCGAAACGCCGATAACAACAAGATAAGGCCAATAGTCCGAATAATGTAAATAGTGTATCTTCTATTCTATATATTTATTTGTCCGTGCTTGGAATATTACTGCCATATCTGGCCTGATACACCTGATATATATTTAAAGATTTTGATAAAGACTAAAGAAGAATCTGCAATTTTATTAGTTTTGACCGGGCATTTTCTAATCGCCTTAACGTAGCTTCTCTGTGCCTTTTCTGTAGATATCTCCATGATAATTATGCTGTTGAGTTTTCCTTTATGTGACCTTGTCTATAAATTCAATTTAGATTGTCAGGAAGGTCTCATCATTTTACAACTGAAATGGCGAGATGTAACCATTAGCTATATGCTAACATTTTTTTCTATCGCCCATCTCGCTTGTGGAATTCTTCCGACTTCTTGTTTCCCTTTCAAATTTGATTTTCAAAAATTTAAATGCAGTATCAATCTTTATTTTCTGTTTTCTTAATTTTTATTCTATCTCACTTCTTGATAGTGATTTTTCAAAATATTTTCTGTCAGTAACCCCTTGCATCTTCGTGACTTTATTGCTTTGCTTGGGGGGAAATTATTTTTTTTAAAAAAATTATTTTTATCTTTGTGTATAATACAATAATCTTTTATTTTTATCTTTGTGTATAATACGCGTGGTAATATTCTTCAAAGAGGTTAACTTTTAGAAGGATGCTTGCAAATAAATAAATAAACCCGATCTATATCCACTTATGAACTTAATTATAAGCCCAATATTATCTACAGTGACTCAAATATAAACCTGACTAATGTCTACCTGGAATCAATGTGAGGTGCGTTGTGGTGCAGTAAATATCGGCTGGAAACGAGAAATTGAGCCGAGTTTGAATTCCAGTTGAACTCGTTGCCTTCACTTACGCGGAAATATCCTTGATAAATGTATTTATCCAATGCTTATCCCTCCAGCTAGGGATTAAATAGCAAAACAGATTGGGTTCTATGGTCTTGATTGGCTACCAGTCTACCGTAGAAAGTAATGACAACTTACTACGGAAAAATCTTCTGTCCAGTCAATCATGTCTCTTTCGAGACATGATCCCCCAAGCGTGTATCACTAATAACACTTAAATGACCGAATACCTACCTACACACTAAAGTATAAACCAAACCTATGTCTATTTATATACATGTATAAATCAACCCTGAATCTGTCTATTGACTCATTCATTTTCTAGGATTTAACTCATTGCAAAGTATTTAAAGAAAAGAATATTTTTAGCTTATAAAATACACTACCGGCCATAATTATTAGGCCACCCCAGATATTATTTTTAAATGATGTATTTCATAATATTTTAGTATTTATTACCCAAGTGGATAATTCTAAATGAAAATAGAATGGTTCTTTTGTTATTGTTACTTTTCAAAATTTTACAAGGCAGCCAGGAAGCCTTTGCTTCGGCCAGCCAATAAGAAGAAGAGACTAGCATGAGGAAGAGGGCACAAAAACTGGACACCAGAATAGTTCATTTGATGCACATGTTATTGTGCAGTATTAACAAAAAAAACGTTCTATTTTCATTTAAAATTATCCTCTTGTCAATAAATACTAAAACTAGTATGAAATACATCATTTCTTTTAAAAACTGAGGTGGCCTAATAATTATGGCCAGTAGTGTATATTTTGGTGTTAATGGTTTAGTGATACAAGCCTTTGTTAATTAAGCCAAACCTGGAAGGCAAACATTTACAAGCAATCACACATCTAGTTACTTACCAGGCTCGACGCTGCTTAATTTCCGTGACCTTAGGCTTAATTGCTTTTGTAGATTTCCAGACAAGTAAAACATATTTAGATTTTAATATATTTTGATACGATGGGGAGATAATGGTTTAGTGATATAAATTCGACTCTCGATTTAATAATTCTGAACCATTATTATTAAACTACCTGCATCTCCAAGTTTAGAATTCATAAGCAGGCACCATCTAGGTACTGACCAGGTTCGGCGTTACTTAGCTTTGAATATTGTACGGATACCAGTTATTTAACATGTGGTCGTAATACTACGGATTCAACAATATACCATACATTTTTATCTATAGAATAAAGTATAAAACAAACAAGATTTACAAAGAAAAGATACGTTTATTTTTTTGAGGTGAAGTATTGTATCTATTTACACTGTTCGGACTGTTGCTCTCATATTTACGTCGTATCGACTGTTGTCCGCTCCAACCTATTTCAGCTGATTTCTAAACAAACTCTTTATTATGTCTACCTGTGTATATTGTTCTAGATTCACATGCCATGCCTCTTCCGGATATTTCAGTTTCTGTACAACGGCCGAAACGTCATGAATATGACAACAATAATGAGAACAACAGTCAGAACAATGGAAATAGTGTATGTGATGTCTTTCACTATGGCAGCGAAAGTTGGAAAATCTCATCAAAGGTGAAGCAAGACCTGAAGTATTCGAAATGCTCTATAATGAGAATACTATAAACCAAACATGTGAACAACAACAAGATTTTTGAGAGGATAGAAACGAAAATGAAAATTACACTTAACATCAGGAAAAGATAGCTGAAGTTTCTGAGACATGTAATGAGGAAGAACGGCTTGGAGAATCTGATACTAACAGAAGAGATATAGTGAAAAGGAAACAGGGTTAAGCGACGCATGACATACTTAAAAGAGTGTTAAGAGCTACAAGGGATGGGGAGATAGGTAAAGCCATGATTGTCTAAGCTCTGAAGGGACACGGCACATAGAAGAAGTTATAAATTCAAGTATAAACGCATTTCATAAGATTGTATACAACACAATTATTCAATTTAGTGTTTCGTTTATTTTTCTTCGTTTTAACTAGAGATAATTATCAAAGAACGAAACGCTCATATTAGAGAATAAAAAACACTTCAACGATGAGACGACTGTATCAGAGATCTCTTCCACAAGAGAGAGCTACCGGCAATACACAGAAATACCGACAATCCAAAAATATTGAAAATTAGGTAGAAGCAGCATAGGCCAAACTGAACAGAAACCAAGCAGCAGGACCAGGTCGTACTGTAATAGATGCTGATAGCCTTAGACGAATCACAGGAATAATAAACGAAGTCTACACCAGCGGCAATATAGCGGAAGACTTGAGAAAATCAATTTTCATAGCACTACCTAAGATACTAGGTGTAAAGAATTGTAGACTCAACTAAAAATCAACATTATGAGCCTCATAACAAAATTCATTGTCCTTATTTTGCTGAACAGAGCGAGAAGCAGACTCGGATCAGAGATGGAACATGAACATTGCGGGTTTGCTAAAGACATCGGAATAAGTAACACGATATTCATGCTCAGAGTACTATCGAAAGAACAATACAAATACAGAAGGACCTGCTTCATAGACTGCGCAAAGGCATTTGACAAAAAGACTTGTTGAAGATGCTCAGTAATCTAAACATATTCAGGAAAGTCATTAAGATAATCAAAACCCTATATTATTAAGAAAAATGTTTAGCAGGTAAAGAAAAATAACAAGGGACTTAAAAAGTTGTGTTTTCTCACCGGATCTATTTAACCCTATACAGCGAAACGATTCTGAGAGAGAATCCTTGCCGGGATTCGTCATTGGCTGCCACATTTTCAACAATATAAGATACGTAGTTGGTACAATGCTGATAGCAGATACGGAAAGGAAAATGCAGGACCTCCTACAGAAAGTAACAAGAGAAAGCGAGAAGGAAATAATATAAACTTCAAGAAAACTGAATGTATGGTCATCATCAAGTAGAAGACCCCAAAATGTAAAGAAATTTGAATACCTGAGAAGCGTTCTGACAGAGGATGGAAAGTGTGACATTGATATCCGAATACACATTGGCATGGCAAAGCACGCATTTCAAAAACTAACCAGAGTATTGAGAGACAGAAAAATCTCATTGGAAACAGACAACAGTGCTGGACTGCTATATGATATTTGTTCTTCTGTATGGCAGCGAATGTTTTTCAAGGATGAAGGAGAGGCTCAAATGTCGTACTACAGAAGGATGCTGAGTATGCCATGGACCGAGCACGATGTGTTGGAGAGGATGCAAAACAGAAGGAAAATTCATACTTAACATCAGTATAAGACAGATGAAGTTCTTGTGACACGTAATGGGGAAGGAAAGTTTGGAGAATCTGATACTCACAGAACGGCTAGAGGAGAAAGACAGACAGGAGAAAGTAGCGCGAGACATATTTGATGGGCTCAAACAAATGGAAATGGCACAGCGGTGTTTGAGAGGGATACCAAAAGGAAAAATATTAACAGCGACAAAGAGCAGGGGCAAATGAAAGTCCATATCGCCTACGTCCAGAAGGGGCACAGCACACGAATAAAAGAAGAAAAAGAAGAATTTTCATAGCGTCTACCTTTTTTTAGATTTCATTTATTTTAAATTTTTATTGCATTTTTTTCATTTCCTATAATTCAATTCAGTCTTTTTTATTCCCACTTTTTAACATTTTCTTCCTTTGTTTTCTTTCGCTTGTTTTTTTCTCTTTATTATTTTCCTTCACTTTTTTGCGTAATATTATTTTTCATCATTTTCTGCTTTTCGTTTTTTTCTGTCTATTCATTATCCCCTTAATTTTCCTCTTGCGAATTCTCACTTTTTTCTCTTTTCCTCTACACCCCTTAAATTTACATTACACCATTTCCCTTGGCTTTGAATTTTTTTCTTTCCGTCTTTTCCTTCACGTGCTTCTCAAATTCTTGTCGCCATGTTAACTTTCCACCTTTGAGTTTTCTGACGTAAACATCTCAACATCTAATGAGTTTAACAGCATAAATCTATGCCACACTTTAGCATATATTGCAATCAACCAGAAAGTAAAGCGATTTCATCATCAGCTTGTCGTGATGACGACGGAGCATTCCATTAATTCACTGCTGCAGGCAAAACAGGCGCTATTTTTCCGTTATTTCATTGGTTTCATCCAATTTTTGTCTCATCAAATTCAAGTCGATAGCTGACAACTGGAACTAAACAGATGCTTCATTCCCAATCTGCTGTCTCAAGTTACGTGATAGAACCGAACAGGGTAGTTTTCTTCTCAAATTATAAATTTATACATATCCTAGGAAAACAAACAAGCAAACAAACAAAAAAAAAGTTGGAAAACAGGTGGTCGGGGCAAAATTCTTTAACCTTATTATCTCAAGGCACATTTGAACTTAAACTTCAGCGGCACACTTAAAATGCGATCAAAACACGAATGAAAAAATTGTTTACTTTTCATGATATACTTATTAAAACAATAAAAACAATTTATTATAATTAGTAATAAAAAGAATTAAAATTCTTTACAATACTTACACTTTTTATTTTTTTATAATTTAACATTCAATAAGGTATACGAGCTTGAGTTTTTAGGAGAGATTCTTTGCAAGGCTGAATTTTGAAGAGGCATACTCTGAAACTGTCAAAAGATTCTAGCCGATACCGATTATTGTTTTTAATATTGTTTATTGTAGATTTTGTTTTATGTATTTTATATATTTTGTAAACATTCATAATAAAAATATTATACTATTTATATTGTTCGGTTTAGTTCGTTTGTCTTACCCGCATATTAAACATCGTGGGTCATTTAATGCTGAAAATCGAAATTTTATTGGATAATATTCTAGGAAGTTCAAGTTTTATAATTTGGGAAGTGTAGCTGAAAACTTGATTATATATATATATATATATATATATATATATATATATATATATATATATTGCATACAGGCCTGTTTCGCAGCTCATCGGTGCAGCTGGATTAAATTCTTACCTCGAGTAATATATATAATTTGTGTCCGTTTGTAGGTAATATATATAATATATATATAACATACTTAATTTAATATATATATAAAACACATCGCTCAATAAATCCCGGCCCTAACTAATAAACAACAACTTTTAGGCAAAAATTCGACTTTATTCATGAACATAGTTTTCTACTAGGGTGATACACTGATCTCAACGCTTCTCTAACAATTCGATCCTTTTTTTGTGGAACGATTTGTCTTTGGGTTCAAAATACGCCTCAGTTTCTGATATCACTTCTTCATTGGAGCCAAATCTCTTTTTCCTGAAGCATTCTTCTGAAATCTTCAAACAGCCAGTAGTCACTAGGGGCCAGATATGTCTGGATGCGGACGCAATTCGAAGTGCAATTCAAGTAATTTTGCCATTTTTGCCATCGACTTATGACACCATGCGTTGTCTTGGTGAAAAATCACTTTTTTCTTCTTCATTTGTGTTCGTTTGTAGGTAATATTTTTTCAAATGCACCAATAATTCTATACAATATTCTGTTTTGTTAGTTCTTCCTTTCTTGAAATAACCAATGAACAAAATACCTTGCGCATTCCAAGATACCGAGACCAAAACTTGCCTGCTTAGTTCTGCATCTTTTGTCGCTTTGGACGGCGTTCAATTGCAGCTGTCCATTTAACTGACTGCCGATTTGACTTCAGAATCAAGTGGTGGATCCATGTTTCATCCATTGTCACTTATTTGCGCAAGACCTCCTTCATGTTACGTTGGAAAAGTTGCAAACAGCATTCTGAATCGTTGTTGTTTTTGATCGACTGTGAGCAAAAGGGTTACCCACTTTGAATACAGCTTTCTCATTAACAAATTTGTATGCTAAATGTTGAATACACTGCCTTCTGATATGTTCAACTCCTTTGCTATCTAACACAACTTCAATTTACAATCGGCCAAAACGAGTTTATAGATTTGTTGGTGTTTTCCAGGAGAACTGACGATTTGGGTTGAACTGAACGTTTAGCATTGAATGACAGCATGCCACCTCTTAACCGTTCTTTACGACGGAGCAGAGTCCGAATAACATTTAACCAAGTCATTGCTTTGCTTGAACAGTATTTTTCTCATCAGAAAGCAATGCTTTATCAACTCACGAAATTAAGATTTTTCCATTGTTTTGAAAATTTGCAACAGTAGCTTCACATACATAACTGTAATTTGTAAACTAATAATCCGATTGGGCCCAAATTTTTTTCTCGTGCCATTTGAATTGGCGCTAACTATATGTCAGGCACAGGCCTTATTGAGTGATGTTATATATATATATATATATATATATATATATATTTGATATTTTTTCTTTGGTAGCCATTATGATGTTAGGCAGGGAATTTTTGGAAGGTTTATCAATAAATGCCTAGTTTCGATTATATATCGATCAGTAATGAGAATATTCAAAGTTTGATTCTCGTGTTTCAATTATTCGATTGAAAAACAATTTGACTTCTACTTTTCATGTACTAAACGAATACAGACCTTCTGAAATGATTAATAATTTTCGATAAATTCCAAGAGAAGCAATTAAAACAAGGAAGTTATTTCTTAATCAGTAAGCATAAATAACATCAGAATTTATTCATTTTGGTCTATTATCTCTTTGATCCATGACGTAGATCTCTGTAATATATATATATATATATATATATATATATATATATCTTCCAACCTACAATCATCATTTACAAGATAAATATTAATCAGACTATTGTCCTTAGCTTTGTTATATTCATGAATTGTCGGCCGCTGTACTATACGACCTTCTTTGTGTGATATACGTTAAATTTTCGAGTCGAACCTTTTATTCTGTCCACCGGGGTAGATTGTTCTAGTTCCACGCACCATGGCTTCTCTGGATATCTTAGTATCAGTTTTCTACTGTAAATTACTTTAGTTTTTCTTAACCTCTGCTGTGGCCAGGCATTGAACTCAACTCCCTGGGTCAAGTCGACTGACTATTTCAAACAACACTTTTATTCACTGGGTCATGTGTTCCCAAGGACAATAAACCGGATGTTGGAAATAGTGTAAAAAGTTATAACAACTCATCTCGGAAAAATAGACTATAACTGACCATTGGCCATCATAGTTAATATTCAGAACACAGCGTTAGATGAGTGATTGCTGACCGATTTTATTGTTCTTCTTTTGAAGTTCTAGGAAATGATTCCTGTTTAAGGTAGGCTTTTCGGTTTGTTTCTCCCCTCTTTCCTTTCTTTCACTCTCTCTCTCTCTGTCTTTTTTTTGCATATATATATATATATATATATATATATATTAATAATTATGCCTTTTTAAGTAAAGGCCTTTTTCTAATACTTCAACGTTTTGGGGAAATTAGGTTTTTGAATTTGTCCATCGTCTGTAATATTTTAAAACATTTTTTTCTTTAGTTTCTTTCTTTTTCCCTCCCTTCCTTCTTTTATCTCTCTTACCACCTTTTTTCCGTGTTGCTTAAACTTACGTCGATTTAACACGGCTGTCTGTTAATTTTTAGTTACATTCTCCCTTTTTTTTTGCGAACCCAGACGATGTCAATTTTTTTTTCTTTTCTTATTTATTTGATTTTATTCTATCTTTTTCTTTTTCTTTTTCGTTTTCTTTTTCTTTTTCTTTCCCTTTATTTTTATTTTTATTTTATTTTATTATTTATTTTTTAATTTCTTTGCAATCTATTTAAAAAGGAAAAGTAGACTAATTTTTCTCCAGTTTCTGAAAGGTTTTTTCTGTTGCTGAGGTGATGTGTCGTCCCCCGTGGGGATCTTCATATCGAAATGGCCATTCAACATCTTTGAATTAATCCATTTTTAATATATATATATATATATATATATATATATATATATATATATATATAACTAGAGATGTCTATCCATACTGATGAGCTGTGATAGAGCGAAACAGGCTTGTATGTGGATGAGGAATATATGTAAATTGGATATACATTGAAGTTCAACGAATCTTCTCGCTGACGGAATAATATAAACTGAAAAAAAAAATTTAAATTTCACTTAACTCAGTTAATATTCGAATAGAAGCAGATTTCTCTCCCTTTGTTAAGCTCACATTATACGGAATTATTTTAAGTTAAATGTTTAAATATTGTATGCAAAGCGTTGTATAAATTTTGAATCATGCTTGTATGCGTCAGTTAATATTTGGCACTCAGCCCTAGATGTTTATTTTTTAGATATTCTGACAGCAAAAGTATTAAAACATTCTTAGGTAAATGTTTGTTCTAACGTGGATAGGTGTCTTGTAGGGACTAGTAAGTGACCTCCAGATTTTAAATTTGTTTTCCTTAACTTTTTTTTAAAAATTGAGTAGGTAAAGCCTACTATCGCTCGGTTCAGAGTTGCCAAGAGGGCAGAACTGCATGGCATGAGAAAAATCAGCGAAGGAAGGGAAAAAGCGATCTATCAGTGAGTCGAATCTATTATAGTTATTTGGAAAAGCGTGGAGAAATTCCACCACTTTCTTGTGTGATTTAGTTCTTGAAAAGTTAATGGTATGGACATCAGCAAGACTTGTGACAGAGTTTTCAAGCCACCTGGGATGGTGAGCATTAAATTCATCGAAAACAAATATATTAGCAAATGGATGAGAGGAAATGACCTTGTCTATATTGTTCAAGATGCTGTCTAGTACGGAACAGTCAGTTGAGGAAGAGCTGAAGAAGAGAAAGAAAAGTAAGCTAACCGAGCCTAGTGGAGAGAGATGGTGACACATATAGAACTTGTCTGGAGATTCAAGAAAAATCATCCAAGCTAGACGGAGATGTTCGCTGACATAAACTTCAATTCCATGCATATTGACATTGGAGTCCTTCCCTAAAAAGGGGAGATAACCTGGGATATAGACATTAGAAAGGAATAAAAGGGTCAAGGTTACTTTTATAGAGATCTAAAATGTCAGTGTAGTTTTCTGAGAGGAGGAATTCAACGCTGCAAAAGTTGGTACGGATACCACGGACTTTCGAGAATGAGATGTTGAGGGTTTTTGGAGTTTTTGTTTAACTGGTTTAGTTTGATTTCTTTGATTGTGTGTTGTCATGATAAAATATATTTTGTAAAGATATATTTGCAAGTGTGTCCTTAAATGATGTTTGCTAATAGAATGAAGCAGCGTATAGTATCTTGAAAGTTTAATCCTAAGAACTACTGGCGGCTCTGCAAAATAACAGCAAACCTTCGATCACTTCACTACTCAATAATTTCGAGGTTGGGTGCTTTATTAGCAAATTTTCTTACAATTCTACACTTGACTCATCTGGAGTACCCACACCAGATTTCCCTCCTATAACTGAGGCCCAGCTGAGAGATATATACATAACCCCCTCTCTGGTCTTTAACATTACTACTAAGCTTTAATTCCATAAAAGAAGTGGATGTGATGGTATTCCAGTCACCGTCCTTAAGAAATGTTCCGCTGAACTCTCTTCTATCCACTCAAACTCTATAACTATTGACTTACTGCTTCTTGTTTTCCTACTTGTTGGAGATCCTCCTCTGTAGTTAATGTCTTGAAAAACTCTGAAGAGCCCCCTGGCCCATCTAACTATCAACCTATCAGCCTCTTACTGATTTTTGGCAAAGTGTTCGAAGCTATCATGAAGGCCAAAATTATTCAGCATCATAGTCAACAAATTATTTTCTAACAAACAATATGGCTTCCGCTCGGCAAGCTATAATGGTTATGTTCTAACGACCATCGCTGAGTACATATCAGGCCTTTGATAAAAAACAGCGAGGTCCGGGCTGTTGCTTTGGATATCTCGAAAGCGTTCTCTTGGGATTGACATGCTGACATTCTGCGTAAACTACAGGACTATGGTATAACTGGACGATTGTTCGATTTAATCTAATCGTTCTTGACAAATCATAAAATAATGGTCGTTCTAAATGGACATACTTCCAACCCCTTTCATGTAAACGCAAGTGTCCCTCAAGTCTCAATCCTAGATTCTACGCTTTTCCTGATATTCATCAATGACCTTCCCGATGTAGTCAGTTCCCAAATTGGTAACTATGCAGATGACACCACCATATACTCTCGTCTCAATAAGAAATCTACTCTTGGTATTAATCTATAATCTGTGATATATTGTGAAAAGAAATGGCTTATAAATTTTGATGCTTTTAAAATGAACTGCTTTCCTTTAATCACCATAGTGTATATATTCTTATTTTCAATTGAAATGGATCATACTAGTCTTCCCGAAAGCAATACACTACTCTCTCTCGGTATCACAAACCGCTCGAAAGTAGATTAAACACATTACATCAACAGCTATATCTACTGATAAGAAGGTTGGGTCGTTGTTTTCGTCAGAATCCATCTTGCACATTTATAAATCTACTATTCATTTGTGCATACTGAATACTATTGTCATATTTGGTCAGGCTCTCCTGCTGCTCTCGGAATTCTCAACAAAATCCAAAGTAGGATTTGCAATGTAATTGGTTTCGATTTTGCTGCTCAGCGTCAGCCACTTTCTCATCAGCGGAATGTGGCTTTCCTCTGTCTTTTCTACAAGTATTTTCTACTGTGACAGGCTTTATTTCCTGGTATCCTATCCTCATCAATTTACTTTTGCTACTAGAGTGGCAACTGGGTCCCACCCTATTCCCGTCAAAATAGGCTAAACCCTAATTCTACTCCCTCAGTTTTTCTCTCGCAGTTCTTGCCTGTCGAACTTCTTTCTTCGTGCTTGCTTCCCTGATAATTATAATTTCAAAAACTTTAAATGCAACATCAATTGCCAACGTTAAACTCCGTGACACTCACCTCTCTCTTACCCTTTCTACAGCATCGCCTACACTGCTTTCTTTTCTGTCATCCGTCTCCTCTCATTGTAACTCCCTGCACACCAGTGGCAGTATTACCTTGGTTGGGTAAAACGATTTTAAAAAACAATAAAAATAAAGATACTATGTAGCCAAGCCAAGACAACACACCTGACCTAAAAAAATTTTCTCAAGGACGAAACAGAATCACCTCTTGGTGTTGACTTCAGTGTCTAATTTTATATATACATATGCTCTATTCCTGATATTGAGATCTTTTGCTTGTAAATATAGCACACGTTAAAACTAATATCTATATATATATATATGGAGAGAGAGAGAGAGAGAGAGAGAGAGAGAGAGAGAGAGAGAGAGACATATGGATAGATAGAACATCAGCCCCTCTGGGTCATTTAATGTTCTAACTGGATTTTTTTTATTCAGGAATGTTTCAAAAGGTTTCAAGTGGTTGTGTTATTTTAAAATTCTTTTCAAAATATCATAATAAAAAAGTTGTATATTTTGGGAATATTTTTAAACATGCACTATGGTTCAAAATATAAGCCTTATATTGGAAGTTGGAAGTATGTTATTTTCTTCAGATATCCTAGTATTTGGGCAACAGATATTTTTAAAGAGTACGTTAAGATTTTGTGAGCGGTAATATTTGTTACTTATTTTGTTAGCTTCATACATTGTATCAAGATATGTTTCACGGTGAGAAATTGATTGCAATGAATACACAGAGGTGTTTTTTCTCTTTGAGCATGTGTGTGTGTATGCGTGTGTGTCGGCTGAGTGTGTCTAATACTTATTCTATTGTGTATTATACCAATGGCTCTACTTTCTAATTGTCGGCTGATGTTCAGATAGTTTATTGTTTGGGAAGATGCCTGAAATTGCTTGACATTTTCTTTTGTTTTATTTTGCGTAATTTTGTTTTTATATGTAATTGGAAGTTTTATGATGATTATTTTCATTTTCGTTGTCTCTTTTAATTTTTCTATCATGTTAAATGCCATTTTAATGGCTTATAGTTGTATAGATGAATGCATTATTTGGTAAATTTGTCCGTTTGCGGCTGCTGCGCCTATTCTGTCTAGGATTTTTTATCCATTTTTTAGGATGGTTTATAGTTACGATATTTATATATTAATTCTCCGTAAATACTTGTGTTGTACTTTTTTGTTTTGTGTCGATGTCACGTCAATAAGCTACCTTATTTATTGTGACTTGTGTTTCATTATAAGAATCTTTATTTGTTCAAGGGCTTCGTTCATTCAATGTTTTAATGAAGGGATTGGTGTTGGTTTATTTTTATAGAACTAGATATTTTGTTTCGTATGCTTTTCATTTGCTAGGTTATTTGGGCTGGATAGTAGTGTTAATACATATTAGAGGAACACTTTTTCCCATTTCAGAGATATAAGTGGTTCATCAGTTTCTATATAGAGAGACTCATCGAAAGTAATGATATAAGTGTTAGTGTTTATAATTCTATAATTTTTTAATAGATATTTTTTTTAATCCATAATGTTTTCTTTTGATAGAATTATTGCTTTGAATTTTCTTCAGTGTACACAGTATAAACCCAGTGCTGCTCACAACACCTTTAAGAGTATCTAAAAATTAGTATGGGAACACCCTTACCTTTATATCATAAAATTTGGTCATCCTGATTAAAGTTTCAGCGTCATGCTTTTTTTCTATCGGTAACGTATGATTTTTATTTTCTTTTTAAACTGTCTTTGGAGTTATGAGATGCTAAGAGTTCTTTTATTTCAAAAGGTATCAACTTAATTATTAGTTTGCCCTCTATTGGTTCTATTACTATGAATTCCAAACATTTTGTTTTTATTTTCTGTGTCGCTTTCTTTGTATCAATGTGTAAGTATCTTGACGTTTTTTGTGTACTTATACACTATTTTTCTTATCAGCCTCGTTCCCCAACCAGCTAAGAGTCCTATATGGTAGAAATGAGATGATGAAGAGGTAAATCTCAAGCATATCATTCCTCCAGGGTTACATACCTCAAACACGGGGAGTGTTCCAAGCAGCTTTTATATCCGAGATCGTTCCACCAGTATAAGCTTTGAAACAACCATGGAATATTCCTTTTTTCTCAGTCTTGTTGAGCCTACAACCTCCGTTTACTTAGTCAGTTTAATGTTCGATATTGTAACTATAAGCGTATTTGGTTTTATTGTTGGTTTGTCTTAGGATTTGGCGTGACCAGCCGGTTGACTGCATCGAACCTTTGCAGCCGCCCGTCTAGTTCAAGGGTCAAAGTGGCATATTGGAGTTTAGAATTATATGTATAGGCCACCTTATAAAACTTTCAATCACCAGGATCATGGGTGGCCAACCAAGGCAAACCGGTGGCCCCCTGGGAGACTTTTAACTCCTGCAAATATCAGTCAGTGGGTTAAGTGCCACTCGTGATACACGCTTTGGGCGATCATGCCTCGAAAGAGACATAACTGACTGGACAGAAGGTTATCCCGCAGTAGGTTGCCATTGCGTTCGGCGGTAGACTGGTTGCCAGACAAGGCTATAGAACCCATTCTGTCCTGGTATTTAATCAATAACTGGAGAGAGGAGAGGATTAATATCGTTCCCAAGGGTATTTATGCGTAAGTGAATTCAATGGAATTCAACTCGGCTCCCTGATTTGTTGTTCCGAGCCGATATCCACTGCATCACAACGCACATATACACTGATTAAAAATAGAATAGAAAAAAGTCAGAACAAAAAAGAGACTGTGCTCAAAGCTTCAAAGAAATCTAAGTTCGAGATAACCTTAATTGTAGTAACATGTCAGCTGGTTTATTTTCATCTTTCGACTCTTCAGGCCGTGAGTGCTAAGATTAGTCAACATTTGATTTCATCTAAAACAGAAATATGAAAACTGTATGTAAACGTATGTCAAGACAGACTCAAAAGTGGTGTCAAATCGCGTGTCGACATATTTGACAGCACCAGTTAGATCTAGAGTGGACCTGTTAGCAGCTGGCCAGCTTGGCATGTCTAGATACGGGCCTCTCTGCAACTGGTCAAGACCCGGATCTTTGTAAGTTACCACATGCTAATAAAAGCAATGGAAAATTGCAGTTTGCAAAACACAGTCTCTTATGAAATCTGTCTCGTGGGCACTTTGTTCCTAATGTTCCCGTGTTTTCCGAAACAGTGTCATTTTTGTTACCTCTCGTCTCTTTCCCTTCTCTGCCTACTAACTCCGTAGTTGGTGAGATAGAAATTAATTAATGTTTTCCCCACAATCTCAACAGACTTTTTGCTTACATTATAACAAACAAACAGAGCAAAAAATGTGATTTTAACAATCGCTCTGAATACAAATCACTGAGAGAATGAAAGATTTGTTTAGATTGGTTTCGTAATACAGCGTTTTTATGACACAATTTTATTAAATACGATATGAGAGAATTTTATTTTTCACATCTATCAACAAAATATATTATATGTAGTTGCGCAGCTAGCCAGCGATTACATGAACGTTAGTATTAACCGAATTTAATTAATTTAGTAACTTTCTGTAAATCGATAATATAAAATGAGAATAAGATTTGGTGTAAGAATAGACTGGGAAATGACAATGTTGTCGTCTTTTGTGAGTGTATGATGTTGCAGCATTGCAAACATGTACGTAAAATGGTGTAAAATCAGAGATGAAAATGCTCAACGCTAACACGCAAATAATGGATTGATCATGGTGAAATATAATGGCAGTGACAAAAAAATACTGTCTAAAGAACAGTGGATGAGAAGTTGTATAGAAACGAAATTGAAGGTGACGAGATTCATGCATGTAGAATTGAATTTGAACGGATGATTTTTTTTTGTATTATTCCGAAAAATAAATAAATTGGCTTATATAAGAGTTAGATCTCACCATCCAAATAATGTATTGAAATATACCACTAAAGTAATACATAACAGATTTTCCAAAAAACCCGCCGTGCACAGGAATATTTAATTGAATCCAAAAAGGCATATAAGCAGATCATTAACCAAGATAAAATACGAAGCATGACTGATCCTGTGGATATTAGGGAAAAAAAAGGAAAAAAAATTATTTACACCTTTCAAAATAACAGTGAGAGAAAGAATATTCCTCCAAACTAAATCTCAACATAACTAAAAGACCACCCAACACTCAAAAACACACAAAACCACACACGATGCCAAAAATAAAACACCAAAGCACACAGAAAAAACTAAAGCCCCATAAAACAGGAGAAAGCTAATATACCAAAACACCCAAAAAGTAAAACAAACAGAAAAAACTAAAAAAGCCCACTAAAACAAACAAGAAATTTACTAAGAAACCAACACACACATACAAAAATATAAATGAAAACACAGTAAAAGAAAAATAAATACCAAAACATCCACACACAAACAAACCATCAAAAGACACATATAAAATCTATAACACTGACACACACACACACACACACACACACACACACACACACACACATACACGCACACAAAACTAATACATGAAAACACGCACAAAACAACACACCAAAAAGCAGACATGAAAAATCTAAAACACAGAAACGGAAAATAAATACTCAGGCACAAAAATCTAAACCACAGACACAAAAAGTAAATACTCAGACGCAAAAATCTAAAACGCAGATACGAAAAATAAATACTCAGACACAAAAATATAAAACACAGAAACGAAAAGTAAATACTCAGACACAAAAATCTAAACCACAGACACAAAAAGTAAATACTCAGACGCAAAAATCTAAAACGCAGATACGAAAAATAAATACTCAGACACAAAAATATAAAACACAGAAACGAAAAGTAAATACTCAGACACAAAAATCTAAACCACAAACACGAAAAGTAAATACTCAGACACAAAAGCTAAAATACACAAAAACTAAAACATACAAAAAACTAACAAACACACACAAAACTGAAACACACACACACACACACACACACACACACACACACACACACACACACAGTCACCAAAACACATTCATCAAAAACTCACCTTCTAGGAAGATTCACTGATTCTAACGCTTCTCTAAGAATTCGAAGCCTTTTTTGTCGAACGATTTGTCTTTGGCCTCAAAATGCGGCTCAGTTTCCGATATCACTTCTTCATTAGAACCAAATTTTTTTCCCTTTTTGGAGCATTCTTTTGAGGTCTGCAAACAGCCAATATTCGCAGATCTGGAGAATAGAGTGGATGCCGAAGGAATTCGAAGTCAAATTGAGGTAGTTTTGCCATTGTTGCGTTCGATTTGTGACACGGTGTGTTGTCTTGGTGAAAGATCATTTTTATTTTTCATTTATGGCCGTTTCTTGCCAATTTCTTCCTTCAAAAACACCAATAATTCTGTATAATATTTGTTATTGATGGTTCTTCCTTTCTCAAGATAAACAATGAACAAAATAACCTTGCGTATCCCAAAATACGGAGGTCAAAAGCCTTGCTTGCTGATGTTTGCGTCTTTGGTCGCTTTGGACAGTTTTCACCTGCTGCAATGCCCTCAGCTGACGGCCAATTTGACTCCAAAGTAAAGTGATGGGTCCATTTTCACATATTTATGCAAAAGCTTCTTGTTATTGCGTTGAAACAGTTGCAAACAACGATCTGAAGAGTCGACGCGTTGTTGTTTTTGATCGACTGTGAGCAAACCTGGTACCCACTTTGAACACTGCTTTCTTAGTGACAAATGTTCATGAAAAATGGTGAATATACTGCCTTCTCATATGTTTAACTCTGCTATATCACGCAACTTCAATTTACGATTGACCAAAACGACTTTGTGGATCTTTTTGGTATTTTACGGCACAACTGCCGATGTTGATGACCTGAACATTAAGCATTATCTGTGTCTGTACGACCGCATTGAAAGCCAGCATACCACCTCTTAACCGTTGTTTCCGATGGAGCAGAGTCCTAATAACACATGTCAAGTCATTGCTTTGTTTGATCAATATTTTTCCAACAGAATGTATTGCTTTATCAACACACGAAATTCAGATTTCCCATTGTTTTAAAAATTTGCAACTGTCAGTCAGTTAAGTGGCATACGTGATACACGCTTGGGCGATCATGTCTCGAAAGAGACATGACTGACTGGGCAGAAGATTATCCCGGTAGGTTGCCATTGCTTTCTGCGGTAGACTGGTTGCTGACCAAGGCTATAGAACCCAATCTGTCCTGCTATTTAACCCGTAACTGGAAGGAATAGACGGATTAATACCTTTCCCAAGGGTATTTGCGCCTAAGTGAATACAATGGATTCAACTGGAATTCGAACTCGGCTCCCCGGTTTCTCGTTCCGAGCCGATATCCACTGTACCACAACGCGCATCCTTTTCAACTGTAGCATCACTTAAATAATTGTCATTTGTAAACTAATAATCCGACTGGGCTCAAATTTTGTCTCGTGCCATTTGATGGTTAGTACCACATAAAAATCATATGGACTTCTTATTACTGGCGACATCTATGTTTCAGACACGTGACTTATTGATCATATTGCTCTGTCAAATTTAATTAAAAAATTTAACATTGAGTTCTTTTGAGTTTGCTCTGTTGAAATTTACCTGACAAAAATACCAAATAGTCTACGTTTTATATATATGTTTTAGTTTGTATTTAATCTCATAAACGTCTGTGTACCATGATCTCGATACTGTCTGTTCCTGACTACTGATAGTGCCTCCACTATTGATACCTTACGGAACAAACTCATCACATCTAGGCTTACCATTTGGCTGGGTTAGATTAGAGCATCTTTGATTAGTTCAACGAAGGGAGTGTAGTTTCGGACACATGACTTGCTGAATAAAAGCATTAGCTGTATCCAGTGATTTGACCAAAAGAATTGTGAGTTCAATACTGGGCTACAGCATAGGTGAATTAAAAAAAATAAGCAGTTGCGGTAAATGGAGATAACTAATACTTAATCATCTGGAAGTGCATGGCTTATAGAACAAAAACTATCTACCTTTGTGATAAAATATAAAGGTTCAGTACAAAGTTTTTAATAAAAAAGATCAGAGCATACAACGGCTAAAATCTCGTGAATATGTCAACAAAGAACAGTATGAACAATTTAAATAATAATCTAGCTAATTTAATTTAGTATCTTTTTGTCTGTATCACCTTCGTTATTAGGTATCTTTATTTAGTATCTTTTTGTCAGTATCACCTTCGTTATTAGGTATCTTTATTTAGTATCTTTTTGTCTGTATCACCTTCGTTATTAGGTATCTTTATTTAGTATCTTTTTGTCTGTATCACCTTCGTCATTAGGTATCTTTATTTAGTATATTTTTGTCTGTATCACCTTCGTTATTAGGTATCTTTATTTAGTGTCTTTTTGTCTGTATCACCTTCGTTATTAGGTATCTTTATTTAGTGTCTTTTTGTCTGTATCACCTTCGTTATTAGGTATCTTTATTTAGTATCTTTTTGTCTGTATCACCTTCGTTATTAGGTATCTTTATTTAGTATCTTTTTTGTCTGTATCACCTTCGTTATTAGGTATCTTTATTTAGTATCTTTTTGTCTGTATCACCTTCGTTATTAGGTATCTTTATTTAGTATCTTTTTGTCTGTATCACCTTCGTCATTAGGTATCTTTATTTAGTATATTTTTGTCTGTATCACCTTCGTTATTAGGTATCTTTATTTAGTGTCTTTTTGTCTGTATCACCTTCGTTATTAGGTATCTTTATTTAGTGTCTTTTTGTCTGTATCACCTTCGTTATTAGGTATCTTTATTTAGTATCTTTTTGTCTGTATCACCTTCGTTATTAGGTATCTTTATTTAGTATCTTTTTGTCTGTATCACCTTCGTTATTAGGTATCTTTATTTAGTATCTTTTTGTCTGTATCACCTTCGTTATTAGGTATCTTTATTTAGTATCTTTTTGTCTGTATCACCTTCGTTATTAGGTATCTTTATTTAGTATCTTTTTGTCTGTATCACCTTCGTTATTAGGTATCTTTATTTAGTATCTTTTTGTCTGTATCACCTTCGTCATTAGGTATCTTTATTTAGTATATTTTTGTCTGTATCACCTTCGTTATTAGGTATCTTTATTTAGTATCTTTTTGTCTGTATCACCTTCGTCATTAGGTATCTTTATTTAGTATATTTTTGTCTGTATCACCTTCGTTATTAGGTATCTTTATTTAGTATCTTTTTGTCTGTATCACCTTCGTTATTAGGTATCTTTATTTAGTATCTTTTTGTCTGTATCACCTTCGTTATTAGGTATCTTTATTTAGTATCTTTTTGTCTGTATCACCTTCGTTATTAGGTATCTTTATTTAGTATCTTTTTGTCTGTATCACCTTCGTTATTAGGTATCTTTATTTAGTATCTTTTTGTCTGTATCACCTTCGTTATTAGGTATCCCATGTTGTGATAATAGATTTGGTAAGAAAAGCGAAATGTGCGGACAAATTTACAGATGATCTTGCGATTAAAGCAACTGTCTTAGCAAATTGATGTATTAATTAATGTAGTCTTTTTAAAATCGAAATTACAGTAAGTCTAATTATAGTGAGCAACTAAAGCGCTGAGTATTAGTTTGTGAAAGGATATTGTGTTATATACTTCATTTAAATTTCTCCAGGTCTCTCCTATATGATCCTTGTAGCTTTTAATACATTCATTCCAGTCTTAGTTCATAATTTTAGTTTGTATTAAATCTCATTGTAGTTGTAACATTTTATAATAACATTAGACAATTCTTATCAATCGCGGTAGTTTTGGTCGTTAGGATATATTTGGATTTGTACGGTCTTTTAGAATTGTTCAACCTATATTGAAATATTTTATGAGTGTTTTGTTTCGCGTTGAATATGAAATAATTTGGGTATTGGCGGAGCTTAAAAGCATTTTCAATTGTTATGCGTAAAATCTTTTAGCTCTGCGTAGAAATGAGACATTTAATGGAATTATTTTTTTGCACATAAGTAAGCTGGCGTCTTTGGGTACAGAGCGGAAAATTGTCTTTAGAAATTTTAATATCAGCATTCCATCACTGTACGGCAAAATGCGGTGCTATAGATCCAGAGTGGTGTCTTTTTAACAGAACAGAATTTCACAAAAGATATCAAAGGAGTTTACTACAAAATTAAGACACTTGGAATTTGTTGAAATGAAGTAAGTGGTTATTGGCGCATTTTTCTTTCACTCAAAATGCATTACTGGTTTTTCTAGGAAAGACTTTTCATGTAATTTTACAGGAAGGCATTGTAAAGTAAATAAATTTTTATATTCTCTAATATTTTCCCCCGCACCAGTTGCATATTATCGGGGTTCTTGTTGTGCCATGATGCACACGGATAGGTGTCCCTGCAAGTTCCTTCAGTTGGCGACCCTGCAGTCTGCGCCATTTCCCTTCCTACATATGTCGAAGTTGATGACCGTTTTTTACCACTACTCGAGGCCTCTCCCTAGCAAAAATAAAAATGGTTACTCACAACCACAAATATAATGCTCAACCAGCCTCACAAAAATCAACTAAATCTCTCAACATTTCCTTCACTAACATCCGGGGTATTTGTACCAACTTTTGCAGTTTGGAGTCTTTTCCCCACGAAAGGTGCCCAGATATCCTAGCTCTTTGTGAAACTAACCTGAACAACACAATCCCTTCTTCTGATTTCTCGATCCAAGGTTACCTTTCTCTCTTTAGAAAGAATTCCAATGTCCATATACATGACCTGAGAGTCAATGTCAGCAAACATCTCCATCTAGCTAAAATCACAAATTTACCTTCTATTTAAGTTTTGGATTATTTGATATTTTAAAGTTTTATCGACATTTTAATGTTATTTAAAGCGATAAAATATTTATAGATTGTAGAATTATTTTTGAGATAATTATTTACTAGTACAAAATCTACTAATAACCTGGGGTATTTATAACTTTCCTCTAGAGCAAAGTGAATATAACAAACCCAGCTAAAATTGAAGCTCTCTAATTTTTAATTATGAGGCATTAGCCATTATGTCACCACACATCTGACACCTTGTATTTTCAAGCAACTAACTATTTAGGTATTAATTATGCCAGACGTTAACTCAATTCGGCGATCCTAGGTGAACCAATGTTTCAACCTGATACGGCCGTAAGTCTTCTTCCGTTTAAATTAAATGTTGGATGCGTGTGCACATGTAAGGTATATGTTGATGCTTGACGCTTGTGTCCTTTAATGAGCACACAAATTTTGCGTTTGAAATAAGATAATGAAATAATCCATTCACCTCCTACACAATCTGATTAAGCTGAGAAGTGCAATGAAAGCATTAAGTCAGAAACTAGAAATAGAAAGTAAAGACAAACAGCAACAGCTTTCGGGGGCACTATGAGGTACCGCAATGGTTAGCAAGCTTGTCTCGTTATATCATTTTACGACTCTATAGTGAGTTCGATTCTCACTGAGTACCCCATCCTTGTGACACATCTAAGCTGCGCTTAGAAAATCACTATATCAACGGCTGGTAAATAATATTTGCGTTATATGTGTGTATGGTGATTTTCTAAGTGCAGCTTGATGTGGCACAAGCCGAAAATATGGGGCCCACAATACCTTCTTTGCAAAATCGAAGAACGGAAAGACGTTATAAGATTTCAAACTAAATGTCCAGAAGTCAACGCTCTTATTAATCTGAGAGTTATTTCAGCAATTTTAATTTTAAAAATTGTATATAAAACAAAAATAAAATTATTCATTGTTTTTTCTTTTTACCCCATTTTTAGGTTCCTCTTAGAAAATGAGATATTGTGGTGGGTTTAAGACTAAAAGATGATGAATTTTTTCTTGTGGGGAATGAGAAAATTGTAATGAGTTTGGTTCGTGAATCCGGTTAGTTAGGCATAGGGTACAAAGGGATGGCCAGCCTCTACCCACTTCTCCTTCGATCTTGTGCCAAAATTCTTGTATTTTTCAATAATAAATATACTTTTAATTTTGCTAACGAATCAGAAATTCTACACAATATTTAAAAGTAAGTATTTGGTATTAACAATTCTAATTATAGTTTCTTTTCTTTACATGAATATCATTTAAAATATATAGCAAAATTAACGTAAAACTCTTGAATCATATTAAAATCAGAGAAAAATCAATATATGCAGTTGAAATGAAAATTTGGTTACCGATTAAGAAGTTTTTTTTATTCCGTTAATTCAAAATAATGTATTTTTGGTGTTACTCGCTATATTGTTGATGAATTATTTTTTCATGCGCAAGTTTATATCTTCAGGGCAAATTAATTTTGTCCCACAAGCAAATTTTCTTTCAGTAACTCTGTTTTCATATTGACGTTTACAAATTGTATAGATTATCCCTCAAGATATAAATTCTGATTGTTTACATATTTTAGAAAAATATCCAGAAATTATTCAAACTGAAGTATTTATTTGGGAATTTTTTAAAATGTGGAAAAAATACTTTTCCTCTTGGCATATATTTGATTTTATTCGATATAGATGCAGACATTTTTATATGAAAATATGATCGTTTTACATACATATATATATATATATATATATATATATATATATATATATGACATTGAAATATAGAATTCTACAAATAAATTCTCGCCTAGAGCATCAACACTATATTTTCCTAATAAGTTTGGAGTAGCAGCCCAAAGAAACATATCGCGAACTATATATATACATATATATATAGTCATCCGCAGACAGATCCGTTTCGCTGTATCACAGCTCATCAGTACGGTTAGACTCCGATTGCTATATATATATATATATAGATATAGATATATTATAATGGTTTCATCCCAAGCAAGACAGGACCACCACTGGTTTGCAGGGGGGTTACTGTGAGCGAAAAGAAAAAAATCAAGGTACAGAGGATGTCGAAAAAAGGTTAAGGGAAAAATGCAAATTAAGAAGATAGAATATGGCAATTTACATTGCATTTAAACTTTTGGACATTATAGTTATCAGCGAAGTAGGCAAATGGCAGGGAGATCCAAAAAGGAGAAGTGCAAGAACAGAAACTATTAGAGCAGAAGAAATATTTAAATATTTCGACGATAAAAGGGTGGGACCTTGATCCAAGGTAGAACGCTTACATAGATATGGTCAGGTCACCAAAAAAGAATCTTGGCAGAGGAGTAGCCATAAAAAAAACTTGAAGAAAAGACAGAGGGAAGCTACATCACGTCTTTGAGAAAGTGACTGAAGGTGAGCTGCCATGTCACGATCAATTACATTGCAGATCTTTTTTAGGTTTTGTCGAGGACCTCAAGATGAATCGCGAGAACCCGCTATCAGATATGACAACAGTATTCAATCCACGGACGAATGGTAGATTTCTAATTGTTCAATATGGGTTTCGCCGAGAAAAAACTTTTCTAGCATTAGATGTAGCTACAGATTCGATGTAGTCGTTCTATTTGATGTCGTTTGTGAGAGTGAGTTCAAGGAGGCGCAGTGTGTTGCTCTCTAAGATACTAGCGTCATCCATACTGGTGATAGGTCGGAAAGATTTTCTATAATAGTCAAAAGAGAATAGCTTTGTTTTGAAGGTTTTAAAATTTACGAGCCATTTCCTATTCCATTCTATCACAGATTGGATGTCTTTTTCAAGAGCAGCAGTCAGTTTAACGTTACTTTGTCAGCCTTCGCAGATTTACTATTTTGATGAGTAAACGTCGGTGTTATCTGCATAGACGCTTACTTAGGAACTGATTATATCATAAAGATCATTCATGAAGATCAGAAAAATCGTTGGACCTATTATAGAGCCTTGAAGGTTACCCACCTTTGTATGAAACTATTCGGAAGCTTGCCCGTTAAAAAAAAAAACAAACTTTATTTCTTGATTAAATAGAAACGATTGTATAGAGTAAAATATTCGTCTAAAAATACTGCAGCTCTGGAGCTTGCACTAAAGGCCAGCCTGTCAAACCCTGTTAAACGCTTTCGCGGTATTAAAAGCAACAGCTCGAGCTTCGCCGTTTTTATTAAGAACCTGATATGTACATTCAGTGATGGTCGTTAACACATTAGCGGTAGACCTGGCTAAGCGGAAGCTATAATGCTTGTGAGATGCAAGATGTCTATTTCAGCATTGACTAGCCTCGAATACCTTCCCAAAAAGAGATAAAAAGTTAATAGGTTGATAATTAGAAGAGTCCCTAATTTTTTTAAAAACAGGAACGACAGAGGAGGATTTCTATAAGCAGAAAAGCAGGAAGAATTGAGGCAATAATTATAGAGTTTAGAGAGGACAGGAGCCAACTTAGAGGCACATTTGTTTAGGACAATGACTGGAATCCCTCCAATCCAGCTTGCCTTATGAGAGTCAAGCTTGGAAATTATGTTAGAAAGCAGAGACGGGGTTTTGCATATATTAAGCAGTTGAACTTCAGTTTTAAGTGGAAAACTGGGTAAGGTTACTCCAGACGAGTCAAGTGTGGAGTTTAAAGTGAATTTACTAAAGAATTTATATATATTCTAAATAGAATTTTTCATTCCGATATTTTTATTACAATTTTAGTGGATACATGTGTCTGGATGAGGCTCCACATTTTTATTAATAAGACGTAAACACTGTACTTTGTCGGTTGAGTTTAAAATTATTTTGATGAATCTATACTGCTTAAATGTACCACGCGAGTGTGTGTGTGTGTGTGTGTAAACCCACACACACACACACACACACACACACACACACACACACATATATATATATATATATATATATATATTCTAAACATGAATGAATTTTTTTAACCAAATATTTTTATTGCTTCGAACCTCACTTTTTGTAGATACCCGTATCTGAAATAGACGCCCCATTTATATTTTAAACCTTATTACATCTACAGGTCTGCACACTTTTTCTCCTTTGCTCGGTTTTTAAGATCCCTAGAATGAATCAAGCTGACGACTCAATTGCATATCGATGAGACCTCGTTGCCAATCTGGTACTGCGCTTATATTCATAAAGCCTAGATACCATAGTGAAGAGCTCATTCCAACAATTACTATAGATGCGTCTGTACTGTATGTTAAGTCGATTTTGATAGTATCACTATAAATAAACAACTTTCAATATTTTAGCATATTTTAGTCTTTCTATTGGTGTCTCGGTAAATTTCTTTTACTGTGCATGTGTTTATATGAAATCCAGCAGGCAATCACAAATCGCTTCCCAGTCGTTATAATTGCTTAATACAATTCTCCGTAGACTCACGCTCACACGTAGATTCTGGAATATTTGTGATATGCAAATATTTATTTATCCACGTCTTACTTTGTACAGCGTCTGCCTGTATTTGTGTATACATTTTCATCACATCAACGTTTCAGAAATAATCATTTCATGTCGAAATCGGGTTAAGCATAAATTTTAAGACCAGTGATTTCAGGAAATCTTATTTTAGAATCTTTTTAACTATGTTTTTTCCAATATAAGTCCCAAAAGCCACTAAAGGTAGTGTTACTAAATGAGCTTATTGTAAAGTCGTACTGAGCAAATGTTACATGATGTGATATGTAGGATAGATGACAGTTGATATCTCGACTTATAGTGACAGAGGAAGCATCCTCTCGGTATTCCGTACAACAATTCTTGGAACTTCCTCTTCCCTAATGGAATATGAAAGAAATGAGGACGAGATGACCTGCTGTTCGTAGCGTGATGGATGATAACCACAAATGTATGGACTCGTGGTGCAAAAGAAGCCTACCTTGAAAAGAGTGATGGAGTAATGGGAGCGGGCAACGTTTCGTATGTTGTGGGGAAAGGGCTGTAGAGTGACAAACAGTATATGTGAATGCTTTTTAGAATCTCTCGGGACATATCCCAGCGAAACTCTATTTTGAGAATGATCTTGTAATTGTAAAGATAGAGCACAGCTGAATGAAGAGGGTACTTTCTGGGGAGGTACAGAGTAGCGATCTTTTTCCCAGTAGATCCTCTATACGAGTTCCACTAAAGGTTTGGTGCAAGCTTGAAGCCCAATAAGCATTCTAAACAAGGACTCACATTGAGAGAACAAACGTACATCCCGACTGGAGAAAAACCATGGTCTGCTCTGTAATGGCAAATTATAATAATCTAGATGTTTTGGTGGTACTTCTATAAACATTGGTATCGTCTACATGTATATTTACCTGTGTTCTGAGAATCTTTTTAAACAGATCGTTAATATATAGTGGCAAAACGGTAGGATCGAAGAAAGAGTGAGAGATACAGATAAAATTTGATGACACCTGTATGAGCTTTAGAAGATTGGCCATTAAAAACATAATTTATGGACTTTCTCTACAGAATAGACTTCATTAAGAAGATTCTCTCAGGAAAGCTATCACTGGCGGGGGAGTTTTTAACGGCAGCAATTATTGAAGATATTAACAAAGCCGGATGTTTTGTTAAAACAACGGTTGAAGAAATGGTGAAGAAATTAAAATCTTTTACTTTTTATGTATTTAACTATTTATATTACAAATCATTCCCTTGACTAGTCTGAAGAATTGATCGGTCGAAACGTTTCTAATAACATCATGAACAGAAAGAAATTTTATCGGTAAAGAAATTGAAATAAAATGCGCATATATCTGAGATGAAGTCTTTTAATTATTTACACTATTTTGATTGTTCCGACTGTTATCGTCATCTTTGTTGTCATATACAACCGGAGGTTGATAGATCTTGTGTATCACCTTCTAATCTTTCAATTAGTTCAATTTCTGTACTTGTCGAGAGTTGACTGCATCAAATTCGTATTGGAATGACTTATCCAGATCATGTATTATTCTGTTTCGTTCTTCTTCGCCGGTAACTCTGTTGAAGAATGCCTCTAGGCTCTGAGAGATATCGGATTGCAGTTGATGTTTTATCCAAGAGTTGTACTGGATTCTTTCTCGGACAAGGGCGTGAATATGGTAACAACGATAAGGACAACAGTCTGAACAATGTAAAAGTGCAAGTTAAAATAATAATTAACTCTTTTGGGATAAGTTTCAATCATTATGGACACGACTATTCCCTTAATCAGATTATAATTCTGCTCTTCAGTTACTACGCATTTCACCTTGAAATAGCTTGCCTGACTACACATTCTTAAAATAGTATCATTATGTAACACCGTTGCTAGTTGGGATGAGACTAAATTGACAGAAATAATAAGCTAACCTACCCAATTCACGTCAAATCGGATGAATGACACTCATGTAAACACTTATGTAGTATCATTCCTTTTTATAATAAACGCTGGACAATAATTTTCACAAAAGTAGAGAAGGTTTGAAGTAACGTGCATATTTCACCGAATAATTTTGGAAACATCATGAAGAGAGCATGGTGTTTGCAATATTATTGCAAACGGCAAAGATTTTGTGAACATACAGAGAAAATGAAATTTGTTTTTTATTTAAAATTAATATAGTTTACATTTCGTCACGGGAATTTCTGTTTCGAGATTTTACGTTAACATCAGGCGATGTTAACTCATTATTGTGAAAATGATTTTCATTTGAATGTAGGAAATTATTCAAACAGTTAATATGGATGTGGTAGATTTATAAATGTACAAAATTGATTTTTCCTAGAAAAACATTCCGGAACAACACTGTGTTTACGAAAATCACGAGCGCAGTTATAAGTTTGTCTTGGTAATTCACCCCTGAAGATGATCTCGGAGGACATCGAAATTTCTTGGATTAACAAACCTACGGCATCTTCTTTGACGAAAATAATTGGAGAACGAGTAATGATTATTCTATAATGTCTATATTAAACAGGCTTGAATGAATATATATATACGGGTAGAAAATGCCCAACATTAGAGATATTGTGAATGCTTTATACATGAGCGTTGATTTCTCCGTTATCTGTCGCCATATGGAAACACACATCTATCTATCTATCTAATTCTGTTTATATCTATCTATCTATCTATCTATCTATCTATCTAATTCTATTTCTATCTATCTATCTATCTATCTATCTATCTATCTATCTATCTATCTAATTCTGTTCATATCTATCTATCTATCTATCTATCTATCTATCTATCTATCTATCTATCTATCTATCTATCTATCTATCTATCTATCTATCTATCTAATTCATTCATATCTATCTATCTATCTATCTATCTATCTAATTCTGTTCATATCTATCTATCTATCTATCTATCTAATTCTGTTCATATCTATCTATCTATCTAATTCTGTTCATATCTATCTATCTATCTATCTATCTATCTATCTATCTATCTAATTCTGTTCATATCTATCTATCTATCTATCTATCTAATTCTGTTCATATCTATCTATCTATCTATCTATCTATCTAATTCTGTTCATATCTATCTATCTATCTATCTATCTAATTCTGTTCATATCTATCTATCTATCTATCTATCTATCTAATTCTGTTCATATCTATCTATCTATCTATCTAATTCTGTTCATATCTATCTATCTATCTATCTATCTATCTAATTCTGTTCATATCTATCTATCTATCTAATTCTATTCATATCTATCTATATATCTATCTATCTATTTATTATATCTATCTATCTATCTAATTCTATCTATCTATCTATCTAATTCTGTTCATATCTATCTATCTATCTAATTCTGTTCATATCTATCTATCTATCTATCTAATTCTGTTCACTTATCTATCTATCTATCTAATTCTGTTCATATCTATCTATCTATCTAATTCTGTTCATATCTATCTATCTAATTCATTCATATCTATCTATCTATCTAATTCTGTTCATATCTATCTATCTATCTATCTAATTCTATCTATCTATCTATCTATCTAATTCTGTTCATATCTATCTATCTATCTAATTCTGTTCACTTATCTATCTATCTATCTAATTCTGTTCATATCTATCTATCTATCTATTTAATTCTGTTCATATCTATCTATCTATCTATTCATTCATATCTATCTATCTATCTATCTAATTCTGTTCATATCCATCTATCTATCTATCTATTCATTCATATCTATCTATCTATCTATCTAATTCTGTTCATATCTATCTATCTATCTAATTCTCTGTTCATATCTATCTATCTATCTATCTATCTATCTGTCTCTCGATCCTCATTCACTGTCCATCTATCTATCTATCTATCTACTTCTGTTCATATCTATCTATCTATCTATCTATCTATCTAATTCTGTTCATATCTATCTATCTATCTATCTATCTAATTCTGTTCATATCTATCTATCTATCTATCTATCTATCTAATTCTGTTTCTATCTATCTATCTATCTATCTATCTAATTACTGTTCATATCTATCTATCTATCTATCTAATTCATTCATATCTATCTATCTATCTATCTATCTATCTATCTATCTATCTAATTCTGTTCATATCTATCTATCTATCTATCTATCTATCTATCTATCTAATTCTGTTCATATCTATCTATATATCTATCTATCTAATTCTGTTCATATCTATCTATCTATCTATCTATCTAATTCTGTTCATATCTATCTATCTATCTATCTATCTAATTCTGTTCATATCTATCTATCTATCTATCTATCTAATTCTGTTCATATCTATCTATCTATCTATCTATCTAATTCTGTTCATATCTATCTATCTAATTCTGTTCATATCTATCTATCTAATTCTGTTCATATCTATCTATCTATCTAATTCTGTTCATATCTATCTATCTATCTAATTCTATTTTCATATCTATCTATCTATCTATCTAATTCATTCTTTATCTATCTATCTAATTCTGTTCATATCTATCTATCTATCTAATTCTGTTCATATCTATCTATCTATCTAATTCTGTTCATATCTATCTATATATCTATCTATCTAATTCTGTTCATATCTATCTATCTATCTATCTATCTATCTAATTCTGTTCATATCTATCTATCTATCTATCTATCTAATTCTGTTCATATCTATCTATCTATCTATCTATCTAATTCTGTTCATATCTATCTATCTAATTCTGTTCATATCTATCTATGTATGTATCTATCTATCTATCTAATTCTGTTCATATCTATCTATCTATCTAATTCTGTTCATATCTATCTATCTATCTAATTCTGTTCATATCTATCTATCTATCTAATTCTGTTCATATCTATCTATCTATCTAATTCTGTTCATATCTATCTATCTATCTAATTCTGTTCATATCTATCTATCTATCTATCTATCTAATTCTGTTCATATCTATCTATCTATCTATCTATCTATCTATCTATCCATTGTATGTATCTATCTATCTATCTAATTCTGTTCATATCTATCTATCTATCTAATTCTATGTATCTATCTATCTATCTAATTCTATTTTCTATCTATCTATCTATCTAATTCATTCATATCTATCTATCTATCTATCTAATTCTGTTCATATCTATCTATCTATCTAATTCTGTTCATATCTATCTATCTATCTAATTCTGTTCATATCTATCTATCTAATTCTGTTCATATCTATCTATCTATCTAATTCTGTTCATATCTATCTATCTATCTAATTCTGTTCATATCTATCTATCTATCTAATTCTTTTCATATCTATCTATCTATCTAATTCTGTTCATATCTATCTATCTATCTATCTATCTATCTATCTATCTAATTCATTCATATCTATCTATCTATCTAATTCATTCATATCTATCTATCTATCTAATTCTGTTCATATCTATCTATCTATCTATCTAATTCTGTTCATATCTATCTATCTATCTAATTCTGTTCATATCTATCTATCTATCTAATTCTATCTATCTATCTATCTATCTAATTCTGTTCATATCTATCTATCTATCTATCCATTATCTATCTATCTATCTATCTAATTCTATCTATCTATCTATCTATCTAATTCTGTTCATATCTATCTATCTATCTAATTCTGTTTTCATATCTATCTATCTATCTATCTAATTCTGTTCATATCTATCTATCTATCTAATTCTGTTCATATCTATCTATCTATCTATTCTGTTCATATCTATCTATCTATCTAATTCTGTTCATATCTATCTATCTATCTATCTAATTCTGTTCATATCTATCTATCTATCTAATTCTGTTCATATCTATCTATCTATCTAATTCTGTTCATATCTATCTATCTATCTAATTCTGTTCATATCTATCTATCTATCTAATTCTGTTCATATCTATCTATCTATCTATCTAATTCTGTTCATATCTATCTATCTATCTAATTCTGTTCATATCTATCTATCTATCTAATTCATTCATATCTATCTATCTAATTCTGTTCATATCTATCTATCTATCTATCTAATTCTGTTCATATCTATCTATCTATCTAATTCTGTTCATATCTATCCTATCTATCTAATTCATTCATATCTATCTATCTATCTAATTCTGTTCTTATCTATCTATCTATCTAATTCTATTTATGTATCTATCTATCTATCTATCTAATTCTGTTTATATCTATCTATCTATCTAATTCTGTTCATATCTATCTATCTATCTAATTCTGTTCATATCTATCTATCTATCTATCTAATTCTGTTCATATCTATCTATCTATCAATTCTGTTCATATCTATCTATCTATCTAATTCTGTTCATATCTATCTATCTATCTAATTCTGTTCATATCTATCTATCTATCTAATTCTGTTCATATCTATCTATCTATCTAATTCTGTTCACTTATCTATCTATCTATCTAATTCATTCATATCTATCTATCTATCTATCTATCTATCTAATTCTGTTCACTTATCTATCTATCTATCTATCTAATTCTGTTCATATCTATCTATCTATCTATCTAATTCTGTTCATATCTATCTATCTATCTAATTCTGTTCATATCTATCTATCTATCTAATTCTGTTCATATCTATCTATCTATCTAATTCTGTTCATATCTATCTATCTATCTAATTCTGTTCATATCTATCTATCTATCTAATTCTGTTCATATCTATCTATCTATCTAATTCTGTTCATATCTATCTATCTATCTAATTCTGTTTCTATCTATCTATCTATCTATCTATCTAATTCTGTTCATATCTATCTATCTATCTATCTAATTCTATTTCATATCTATCTATCTATCTATCTATCTAATTCTGTTCATATCTATCTATCTATCTAATTCTGTTCATATCTATCTATCTATCTAATTCTGTTCATATCTATCTATCTATCTAATTCTGTTCATATCTATCTATCTATCTAATTCATTCATATCTATCTATCTATCTAATTCTGTTCATATCTATCTATCTATCTAATTCTGTTCATATCTATCTATCTATCTATCTATCTATCTATCTATCTATCTATCTATCTATCTATCTCATTTTGTTCATATCTATCTTACTTAAGTGTTTGGAGAATGCTACCGTAATCGTTTCCTTAATCTATTTTAAAATGTTACTTGATTTACGTCCTTTCTGTAAATTTCGAATTTTACACACTCACTAAATTTATTGCATAGAAAAATGTTGCCAAGCTTACGCCTTGAAGTTTTATGCTCTATGCATTCATCAGATGCATATTATCAACTAATAAGACGATTACATAGTGTATAAAGCGCTCAGAGTTGTGCGCCAGACGTAGGATAATATGCATATTTGTTAATATATACATCATAGCTGTTATATTATACTGAGCACTGTTTTAATAAAACCAGAAAATATTTATACATGTGCGTGTACATGTATATTTATTTTTATCCCTATATACTTTATAGTCGAGTTCAACCTTTAAAATCGCACTGTCGGTGGAGCTTTAGAATACGCCGGCAGCACAACTGCGATGAGTAAAAGTCTCCCCATGGTAACCGCCTGTTTGCCGTGAATGGCTACCTGTGATGTTTAAATATTGAGGGTTTTAAAAGTTAGTCTATACATATACTGCGAAACTTCATCGCACCACTTTGGCCACTATTTGAGCTAGACGGATAAATCCATTCAAACACTTGAACCAGGAGACCCAATCCAATCAATGTGTTTGTGTTCCCCATTCTAACCAATTCTACTCCTCTTTTATGCATTTATTCAAGATGCTTCACCCAAATTAAACCAAAATCGTGTCACTGGTAGATAAAATGTTGATGCCTTGATATACAAACAAAACTTCCAGTTGACACACCGGGTGCTTTAAAAACTAATGGAAAATGTTGTTTTTGCGATCGTATATTTCTCCAAAACACTTAGTTGTATTTGGGTCTTTTTTGTAACCTCTACCTTATCATATAGCATTACAATTTCACCTTTTCTACAGGGTGACAACTCCTCCGACGCTTCAGGAATAATACATCGACTTATTCTGTGTCACAACTTTATCGCATCACATTACAGGCTCCTTTAACGCCTGTCTCTGTTCTTCCAATTGTACATACATCATTCCGTTTATTGTCAAAATTGACGAAGCATGAATCCCATTTTACAAATACAGCAAAGACCAATATTTCCTTTTTGTAACTTACACGTCACGGCAACCTCATAATGAAGATTTTTAAATAAGCACTTGACCTTACCATTTCAACATAACCACTAAAAACTACTAGCAATGCCCGGCTATACAGCTGGTAATAATAATAAATAAAGTATGAGCACAAAAAAAAATCTCAAGAGACTAGACATTGATATAGATACAGAAAATGATTAAGAAAATAAATTAAGAGAAATTGTTTTGAAATTCATAGAAACAGAAACAATAAAAGAAAAGATAATACCAAAGATATTACAATTTGTAATACAAAACATCTTGTTATTAAAAAATACAAAAGAAAACATGACACTAAAACTATACAAAGAATGACAAACTTTCACGATATAAACGTAAGCGTCTTCCTACTGTAATTTTTAATTCTTCCAAAGGCGTTTTGAAAAGCGCTAAACTCTCACTATATATACTGGAGAAAATTAAAAACAATATATCCATCAAAAAGCAAAATATTGCGATCGTAAAAGAATACCTATGACAAAATATGATAGAATTATAGATACCAAACTATTATAGAATTCCCTTTAAACTACCACAGGAATTAAAATTGGCGATAAATTTTCCAAAATAGAAGCATATAATCCAAACCCATTAAGATACTTCAACCGCACAAAGATATAGACATGGTAAGGGAACAATGGACAAAAAAGTCAGTTTGTGGAAAATGTAGGAAGAATGATTTTAAACACACGGAGATCACATGCTCAAATGAAATCAAATGCCATAATTGTAAACAAAAAACATTTCATAGGGCAACCTCCAAGGACTGCAAAACCTAGAAAAATGTTATATTAAAAATTAAACACACCCAAAATATTCCCTATTCACAAGAAAGGAAAAGCATCACAACAAACTCCAATACACCATCATATGTAAAAATTACCCATACAACATCAAACTATACCTAAGAAAATCTAAAATCAAGCTAATTACATGAAAAACAAGAATTGACATTTATAATACAATAATTATTAAACATTTTAAAAACATTAAAACTAATTGTAAATTTGGAAACAATTCTTTCTACTGAATCAAAACTATCCACAATGTAAATCCAGTACAAAATTCACTGAAAATAACCTCTCACCAACAAAACAATCAAAACTTAACAAATTAAGATTTCATAAAAAAACAGAATAAAAACAAAAAACTTAATAAAAAGATAAAATCGAAATCCACAAAACAGAAATTAAAGCAAAAATCAAGAACGTCAAGCAACATAAAGAAAATAAAAAAAGAATAATGAAAAAACACAAATAAAGAACGCACAAATGCTCGGCAAAGAACAAGTTGACAAACAAGAAAAAACAATCATTATAGAAAGTATGGAATATATGGAAATAGAAAACCAAAAACTAAAAACATAGCCATCTTTAAGTTCCAGTCATTAAAATAAAAACAATTACCATTCAAATGAACAAACACAACCCAATCATAACGCAATAGAGGTGCTAAACCAAGCAATGAGGAAATTAAACAACTCCTTACAGATTACAATCTAAGTATAGTTTGCTTGCAGAAAAACATTTCTCAAAACAATCTGACAACATCTTTAAAGGATATGAAACTTATCATCATATAAATATATCAATAATAGAGAATAAGCCAAGTGGATGTACTTCAATAATGGTTAGAACGTAATAACCTTATGACAAACTACAATTAAATAAAAATCTACAGACCATGGCACTAAAAGCTTCAATTCATCGAACAATAACTATATGTTCAATTTATATTTATCCAAAACACAGACTGAAATATAAAGGCTAACTGGCAAACTTCCCCATCCCTTTCTACTAATGGGAGATTTTAACGCACACAGCAAACTCAGAAATTTAAGGAACACAAATCAAATTCGTTAAATTATAGACTCTCTATTATATTCATCTGATCTATGAATCCTTAATAATCCTTAATGCACACATACCTAAACTCAGGTTCTGGATCAACATCAGCTGTTGATCTAACCATATTCTCCCCATCAATTTTATTCACATTTAATGGAAAGTTCATGGTAACCAATGTGGTAGTGGCCATTCACCTTTCTTTTTCTATATATACGAAAACCTATACCAGAAGAATGGAATCCGAAATGGCAATTACAGAAATCTAACTGGCTAAAATTCAATAAAAACTGCTCATCCCAAATCATCATGGAAATTCTCAATTAACCAGAACCAATGGTCTCCTTTACAAACACACTAACGTAAATAGCAAAACAACCAATACCCAAATGTTTCTTTAAGCCACATACCAAATCAAACACTTTGTTTACAGCAAAATGCAGAGAAGCAGTTACAACCAGGAAAAATGTTGAAGATATTCTTACACAACTCAACCACAACCAATCTACAAAACTATAATCAAGCTCGAGCAAAACACACTGTATAATTAAAAAAAATCAAAAAGTGAATCTTGACAAAACATTTTCAGGCTAAACACTAATAAATGAAACATACGAAATAATAAGGGAAATTAATGGAAAAATAAGCAGAAATTGTAGCAGTCTAACTAACCAAAACAACTGGAGAAAAATTCGATGAAAAAAAAAAGATATATCTAATCACATAACAACATAATTTCTAAGAAACATATAAACAAATCTCTAAAGTTGTAAATTTAAAAAATGTCAAACCATTATAGATCAAGAAAAGCTTCAAACAATAAAGAAAAATATAATATTGTCTTTATTAAGACAGAACTAAAAGACTCTATAAACAAAAGTAAAACTCTGCAACACTTCCCAGTAAAATTAATAACCAATTTTTTTAAAACACCTGCCAGAAGTGTCTCTCGTGATGCTTTTTCAGATATTCAATAATATATGATATTCAGAAACAAATATAAAATTTGTGGGTTGAATCTCTCATCGTTCAAATTCTTAAACCCTTCAAAGACCATTCAAACTCAACAAACTACCGACCAAATGCACAAACTAGTTGCATTCTTAATCATTTCACTCCAGGCAAAGCAATTTTACTTCCACTATTGTGCAGGGGATTACATAGGGGAAAGTGATGAGAAAGAGGGGTAGGTCATAGGGGTGTCAGGAGGAAGGTAATAGACGGATGAGAATACTGTTGTGATGAGGGTGGAGTGGATAGAGAAAAGCGCTTGAGAAAAAGGGTTAGTGAGATAAGAGATGACTATTGACCTTACATTTAAATTTCTGGAGATTGTAGCTGTCGGGGAAGCAAATAAACGGAAGAGAATTCCATAGATGGGAAGTGCGAAAAAAGAAACTGAGAGTAGAAATTGCGGTTACATTTCGTTGGTTTCACTGGAAAATGGTGGGATCTAGTTGCTAGTCTAGTTGCTAGTGTAAATTTATACATAGAGGGCACCAGTGAGCTAAGTTCATTGGAGCAGAAGCCGTGAAAATATTTGTCCAGCCCTTCCTCCTTCATTTTCCAAAATCTCCGTGAAAAGGCTGTCTGGTGTTTTTGACCTGGGTTCGAAAATGAATAACTGTGATTGTAAGATCTCTGCTTAAAAGGTCCCGCGGACATACCAATATAAGTCCGGTAATTATTTTTGTTGTTTGATGGTGAAATGTGGGCTTCATAAATTACCTGTGTGGATTTACATTTGCCCTCCACTGGGCAGGCATCTACAGAGCTACAATTGCATTCATTTAAAAATCCGAACTCAGAGTCAGTATTACATAAATATATTAGAATTTGCCATTATGAGAATTTATAATATTGTCTATATTTGAGGTATAAGAGTAGCTGAATTTTAGAGTATTCCTATTAAATATTCCGTAGAGGATTTTTGTTATTAAAATGTTTGTCTACTAATTTGAGAAAATATTTACCAATATTGATATTAGTTAGTTTACAATAAGGAGGGTTAAACCAAATTATCTTCCTTTTTCTACAGTTTTTTTAATTTTAGTTTTAGATGATTCAGGGTCTATTGTAGGTTTATTATACGTTAATTTTTTTTCTTAAATTCGCTTTGCTGAAGGGCCTTATTGTAAATATCTTTACTTGTATTGAAAGTTTTAATGTTAGATGATAAATGGTTAATTCTATTATTTACTATATTGGGGATTTGTTTTATAATATTTTTGGGGTGGTTGGATAAAATATTAATATAAGTAGGAGAACTATTTTCTTTGAGAAGGGCTAGTGAGAGCCATAGTTTAAATTAAGGGTGATATCTAGATTGTTAACAATTTTAAGATTAGAAGTAACTTCAACCTTAAATCTGAGGTAATTTAGGGCTCTAATTATTTTTTGTGTATTCTATTTGTATAGGGTCCATTGGAATTGGGGATAAGTATTAATCCATCATCCCGATATAGGCCTATTTGTTTTGGGTCTAAGAATCTACTTAAAACATCTAAAATATATATTCTTACAAGATCTGCTACCTGGGCTGAATCATATGCTCTCATAGGAACATCAAAGATATCCTTTGGCCCTTTCGTCCATGTGGAATTATTAAAGGTGAGAATAGATTTTCTAGCCGCTAAGATAATCCTATAGTCCCGATCCTAAATATCAACGTAATTTTTAGCAAAATTTATGCAACTTTCAGGAAGGTCTTTAGATATAGAAGAATAGAAATCAACAATATCGAATTTGAGGAAGGTGGAATTAGATTTATTATTGATGTTATTAAACCAGTTTATGGTATCACAGAAACTCTGCCTAGGTCACTTTTTGTAGGATTAATCAGTCTAGTTTGTAATTTGTTTTGGAAGATTGGTTTGTAGTATTTAAATAAAATGTAAGCTTTTTTGGCAGAAACTTTGCTTATTCTATCACTAATATTTAATTCGTTTGCAAATTTAGCCGTATCTATGTTAATTCCCGATAATGTTAGGTTTCTTCAGTCTACTTTGTAATGATTAGTTATTTTATTTTTAAGGATACTTAGGTAATTTGAAGGATCACATTTATAAATGTTATTGGATTTGTCTTTATATCTTGATTTATCTTAACTTAATTTTTTTAAATCTTATATCTATTTTTCCCCTAAATATTTTTTAATAAAAAAATCTGTTTTCTAATACTTTAACCCATGTATAAATGCTAGTTTTGTTTGACACGTATTGAGCGTCTCTAATATATTAATCTTTTCTTTTTTCTTTTCTTTTCTTTCCTTTCCTTTTCTTTATACTTCTGACCCCTCCACTCTATTCCCTTCTGTTTTGTTTAACCCAATTCTCAGTTTAACAACACTTCCTATTCTATCTTTTAACTCTTTTTCACTGTAAAGCTAGACAAAGCCAAATTTTCAAATGTTTCCCTTACATCTCTATCTAAAAGTCAAATCTTAAAATAGACGTTAATTGCAAATCAATTTTTTTTGTGACGTAAATTTCTTAGTTCTTAGCCGTCTTTTTATTTTTTTTCATTTTGAAAAGGTGTTAGTTACTGACGATATGTGAAATCTCTTTCAGGGATTTCATGTTGAAATGATCATACAACAACAATTTTGAACATTGAAAACTTATTTTATTTTATATTAGCTATGTAATTTTAATTACATTGAGCTCTCCACCTGTATCATTTTTTAATATTAAAGTTTTAATATTAATTAGGATCAGGAGTTTTGGATTTACCTTCCTACTTTTCCGTTTGGATTAAAGTTATTTTTAAAATATATATATATATATATAGGTTTCGTTGAAAATGACAGACAAGGTATTATCAGAAGGTTTTTTATAATTTTTCATGTATTCTTATGATTTCTTCTCTTCAGAACTCAAATTATTGAAGAATTGTCCAAATGATTTGTTTTACGAATGCTTTCGGTTATACATTTAGCTATTATCAAGAGTGAATTTTATTTCACATGGAACTGAATAGGAGTAGAGTTTACGTATGTAGAGTCATGTGTGTGTTATATTCCGAACACGGTAAGCACATTGTTGCCGTGTTCATATATGAATACATAACACATATGACTCTACATAAAAAAGCCACTTTACGCCGAACAAAAACCATTTGCAAACAAAATTACAGTAGTCATCTTTAAGAATATCAACACAAAATTTTTCTATGATCCAGGAAATGTTATTTAACCGGTGCCTAAATAGAAATATTTTCCAAGACTGCGGAATGTGGCAAGCGAAAATCCAATAGTCCCCTTGGTATTATCAGTATCATACCCAACAGGAAGGTTGTCGTCCACCTGAATAAGAACAACCTCTTGTGCGACGAGCAGTATGGGTTTCGTTCAGCTGACGTCCTAATTGGCATTACACACAGAATTTGTGAAGCCTTTGACGACACACACAACGCAAAGACTAAAGCATTAGATATCGTGAAGGCTTTCGAAAAAGTGAGGAACAAATATTTGCTGCATAAGCTCTCCAGTGATGAAATCTTCATAGGTAGATTCTTGAAACTCTTATATATGATCCATTGTTAACGATTTAGGTAAAATGATCGGCTCCTTGGAACGCTTCAGTAAGTACCTAACTCCTAATGCTATCCCCTACATGTATAAAACCAAGCTCAGGGTGAAAATGAAGTAATGTCAACATAATTATATATATATATATATATATATATATATATATATATATATATATATAAGTAAATTGTTGTAGGCACAAAATGTTATAATGGAAAGAAAGATAGTTGTTTTCGTGATTCTTATTTTGTATTCCATCTGTTCTTATTCCATAATCTATAAATGAAATAAATGAAAGTGTGTTTCTTGCCAATATATATATATATATATATATATATATATATATATATATATATATATAATATAGGGTCGGTATGGATAAAAATAAAATTCCAATATCCCCCACCAAAAAAGAAGAAAATAACTATTCTTAAAAGAGTGTTAATACAGAGTAGAGTAAATAATATTCATCCAAAATTTATAACATATGTATTTTGAAATATTATGAAAATGTAGCTGTTTTGTTTCATCACTTTTTCCGTCTTGTCAAGTTATAGTGCTAGCACCATCACTTGAAATGTCACAAGAAATGTTGGAACGAAATAGTTACTTTTTCGTAATGTTATAACATTCATATATTATACATTTTGAATATATATATATATAGTATTCGTAATTCTTGGAATTAGAAGAAAAAGATGTATGATTTTCCACAAGGCATATATGACAAAAAATACTCTCCCCAAACACGATAAGAATAAAACAAGAAATTCAATTAACCACAAAAATAGGAAGCATATCTGTAACTTTTATAATAATCTTAATACAATATCAATGACAAATGATTTAAACTCGGTAGAAAAGACCTCATTACTAATTCATCCAAACACGAACATTCAGACACAGGACTAGAAATCCTTCTTCTTCTTCTTCTTCTTCTTCTATGTGCCCTGTCCCTCCAGGACGTAGGCGATCATGACTCTCTACGTCTCCCTATCCCTTGTGGCTCTTAGTATGTTTGCTCCTGTTGCTCCTGGCAACCACCGTTCCGTCATCCACCTGATCAGGCCCTGCAAATATGTTATCCGCTGCCTTCCTCTGTCTCTCCTTCCTTCTATCTGGCCAGTCAGTATCAGGTTCTCCAGGCTCTCCTTCCTCATTGCATGTCCCAGGAACTTCAGTTGTCTCTTCCTGATGCTCAGTATCAATTTCCTTTTTGTTGCCATTCTTTCTAACACCTCGTCGTTGCTATTATGCACAGTCCACGATATCCATAGCATCCTTCTGTAGAACCACATTTCGGCCGCTTCCAGTTTTTTTTCCTCATTTTTGATTATATTTTCCAGCATTCACTGCCGTATTGAAGAACTGAAATCACGTAGCAGTCTAGCACTCTTTTCTTTGTTTCTATTGAGATTTTCCTGTGTGTTAGTATTTTGCTCATCTTCTGGAACGCATCCTTTGCCATGCCAATTCACCTTCGGATCTCCGTGTCGCACTTTCCATCTCCTGTTAGAACACTTCCTAGGTACATAAATTCTTGTACTTGATTCTGTTATCCCCCACCTGTATTTGGCATTCTGAGTTGTATCTTTTGTGGATGACCATGCACTCAGTTTTCTTAAAGTTTATTTGTAGTCCCTTCTTGTCACTCTCCACTGCTACTTTCTGTATGAGGTCTTGTAGTTTCCTTTCCGTGTCCGCAATCAGCACTGTATCGTCCGCATACCTTATGTTGTTCAGGTTGTGGCCTCCAATAACAAATCCTGGCGTGTCATCTAGGGTCCTCAAAATATTCTCGCTGTATAGGTTGAACAAATCCGGTGAAAAACACATCCTTTTTCTATCTTTGTGTATCTACTGAGGTCGTTACCTGTCCGTATGCAGGCTGTTTGCTGCCAGTAGAGATTCTTGATTATTCTTATGTCTTTGCCGAAAATGTCGAGGTTGCCTAGCATCTCCATCAATTCTTTGTGTCGTATTTTGTCGAATGCTTTCGCGTAATCAATGAAGCATAGGTACAAGTCTTTGTTCATTTGTAATGCCCTTTCAGAGAGCATCCTAATCATGAATATGGCGTTCCTTGTTCCAGTGTCTTTGACGAACCCGCACTGTTCCTGCCCTATCTCTGGCCTGATTCTTCTTCTCGCTCTATTCATCAGGATTCTGACAATCAGTTTTGTAATGTGACTCGTTAAGCTGATAGTTCTGTGTAGTTCGCACTCGTTTGCACCAGGTTTCTTCGGCAGCGCTATAAATATCGACTTGCATAGGTCGTCTGGTATTATTCCGCTGCTATAAATTTCGTTTATTATGTCGGTAATCTTTTCTATACCATATCCTTCTAAGGCTGTCAGCAGCTCTATCACTATGCCATCTGGACCAGGTGCTTTGTTTCTGTTCATTTTGGTCATTGTAGCTTCCACTTCGGATTTTAGTATTTCCGGTTCATCCATCTCCTTGTGTATTCTCGGTTCTTGTCGCAAAAGAAATCCTTTATGTCTTCTTCCCATCGCTGGAGTATTTCCTATTTCTCTAATATGATTGTCCCTTCCTTGGATTTTATGCATCCTGTTGAGGAGCAGGTTTTTTGTCCTGTCAGTTCTCTTTTCTCTTTATGCATCTCTGCTTTGTTGTTCCCGCTCAGTCTCTCTACTTCTGCACATTTGTTGTTGAGCCATTCCTTTTTGGCTTGTCTGCATTTGTTCCTTATCTCCCTGTGAAATTTTTTGTACTCTGCTCCGTGTCTTGGCGTTATTTTTTGTCTCCTTTGCATCATCTGGAGGATCTCTTCGGTCACCCACTCGTTTTTGTTTCTGCGTCTGATTTCCTTTGGAGCTATGTTGTTCGCTGAGGTCACCATGGCTTCTTTTAGTGAATCCCATTTTGAGTATCCTTTTCCAATTTGTTCTTCATATTTCTTTCTCACGCTGTTATTTTATTCTTTCTGCAGGGTGAGATCGTCCTCTAGTGTGTCGTATTGCAGCCTTGGTAATATGCTGGGCTTCTTCATTCTTCGGAGTTTCACTTTTAGTTTGCAGATGACTGGGACGTGGTCACTTCCACAGTCGGCACCTGGGTATGTTTTGCATTGGACTACTACATTCCTGAATCTCTTGTTTATAGTTATATAATCTATTTGGTTCTTCGTGTCGCCTCCTGGACTTCTCCATGTCCATAAACGTCGTGGGTGTTCTTGGAACCAGGTGTTAATAATGACCTGGTCATTGGCTGAGCACCATTGGATCCATTTTTCTCCTCTTTCCTTGCGCTCTCCTAGTCCGAAGTTGCCGTTCGTGTCTCCTTCTCTATCCCTACCCACCTTTGCATTTAAGTCCCCCATTATTATCCTAACTTCTTGGCTTTTGCACTGAGCCTTAGCACTGTCCAGTATTGAACAGAAAGATTCTATTTTGTCCTCCGAGATTTGAGTTGTTGGCGCATAAACTACTATAATAGCTATATTGAGGGCCCTTCCCCGCAGTTTAACCAAGAGGACTCTCTCTGACAGTTGCTAGTATCCAAGTACACATATCTTCACTTGTTTGTTTAGTATTAAAGCGACCCCTTTTTCGTGTTTTTTACCTCCTGAATATATTATCCTGTGGGTGTCGCTACTGAAATCTCCGTTATTAGGCCATCTTGTTTCACATATGCCTAGGATGTTGATATTCAGTCTGTTCATCTCCTGTTTGACATTCTCTAGTTGTCCACAGTTGAGTATCCTGACGTTCCATGTTCCTATAGTGAGTTTGTCTTTGATGCGCACAGTTGCAGGTTAACGGTCCAGAGACACCTGTTGCTCATGTCGTTCTTTCCAGGGCGAGGGACAAATTTTGGAGTAAAATAACCCTTTACGCCGTTGGTGCTAACAGTCGCTGGATGACGGTCAGGTGGCACCTATTGCCCATACCGGTCCTTACCGAGCAAGGAGTTGCTTCCTTGGGAAGTAACCCCCTTCACGCTGTTGGCTTTAATATATTTGTTGTAACTATCCATGACTGAGCGGGAGTAGATAGTGGAGTGGTATCTCGTTACCTTCTCCACGATGATTTATTGAGACATCACCTCTAGTTAGCTGGCCGTTGACTCTTTGAGAGTTCTTCCGCCCTTTGTAGGTTTATATTTTTTGGATCTACAGGGATGCTAACGTCCCAATTAAATATACATATATATAATTGATGTAAAAAAAAATCTTTTGACTGTCTTTGGTTCTTCTATCAAATTCATACTGATGCGGTGCTGGTAGGAACACGTGTGGGATTTTTTTTGGGGGGGGTTGAGGAAAAAGGATTGGTAGGAGAGAAAGGACGCTAACTTATTTTTAGACTGAGGACGGAGAGAGAAAAAATCCTATTCTTATGGTAGCTACAGACAAAAAAATTCAAAATAAAGTCACTCTGAAAGAAAATATATGTAATAAAATATACACAGCATAAATTAAACGAACATTTTCTTTAACTAGTCTAAATTATAAGAACCTCTCAGCAGTAATTACGATCAGCATACGTTACCAGTAGTCACAAGAAATAAGATGCATTTTCGACATTTTTGCAGAAATCTTTTGACTGTCTTTGGTTCTTCTATCAAATTCATACTGATACGGTGCTGGTAGGAACACGTGTGGTTTTTTTTTTGTTGGGGGTGGTGAGGAAAAAGAATTGGTAGGAGACAAAGGACGCTAACTTTCTTTATAGACTGAGGACGGAGAGAGAAAAAAGTTCATTTTAAATTCTATGTAATCCTATTCTTAGTCTTAGTTAAATATTTGCTAACGGATTACAGAAAAACGACACTAAAGATTTCTCGATGATAAGCCACTACTGTAAGGACTCTGATTTTACCAAAGGACACATCCAAAGCCTAATCGAACTTCACACACACACACACACACACACACACGCGCGCACACACGCACACACACACACAAGCACACAGAGAAACATACACACACACAAAAGAATAGAAAAACAAACAAAAGTTATTTCTTCGCAGGAATAAGCATAAAGCAATGAGCAAACAAAAAAATCATCAACATATCTTTTTTCGATAAAGACGGGGTGATTGTAATCATAGACGAACACATCTACCAATAGATAAAGAGTTACCTCATGGACAATGCCAACATATACGAAAAAGTTTAACAAAACAAAACCACAAAAGAGACAAAAAAATTCATAAACGAAATAAAATCTACTAAAATATGAAGACACCTTCTGGCTAAAATTTACTGTTAGTTATTTAAGTGCCATACGTGCTATACGCTTGGGTGATCATGTCTCGAAAGAGACATGACTGACTGGGCAGAAGTTTATCCCGCAGTAGGTTGCCATTACTTTCTGCGGTAGACTAGTAGCTAGCCAAGTTTATAGAACCCAGTTTGTCCTGTTATTTAACCCATGACTGGAGGAAAGGGTATTCGAGCATAAATGAGTTCAAGGAATTCAACCAGAAATTACTGTACACCATCCAAACACACGCACATTGGACTAACAAAAACAAAAAACAAAAAGAAATTCAATGAACTACATCAGAAAACATATCCGTAACTTACATCATAAACTCAATACATTAATTAACAATAAAAAATGGTGTAAAGCCCGCAGTTTAAAGACCTCATTACTAAACTATCCAAACTCAAACTATCGGACAAACCAATAGCAACCCACAGATTCAGGCAAAAATTTACCACTGGATTATCGAAAAACGACACCACGGATTTCATGATTATAAATCACTACTGGAACGCCTTTGATTTTACCAAAAGATACATCCTAGGCCTAATCACAGCCACATATGCAACTAAAACAAGTAAATAAATAAATAAACGAACGACATTTCATTCCCACGCGTATATATAACAGCCCTGTAGGAATTAACAAACAACTAAAACATCCACATATTTCCTACCGATAAGAGCGGCGGAATCGTAATCATTGACTTACACATCTACATAAAATGACATACCTCATTGACGACAACATCTACGAAAAGTAAAAGTCATAAAAGAGACACAACACTTCATAAGCGATATCAATATATATATATATATATATATATATATATATATATATATATATATATATATATATATATAAAAAGTTCCAAGCGCTCTCATTTACAACCTAGACACTGAATATGTCGTTGAAAGCCAGTTATTCAATGGAATTTTTTCAGACTTAATAGAATAAATGTCCACATTAATGTATATAACTTCATATATTTATCGGCAGATACGCTCAGATATGTTATAAAATGAAGTGAAACTAATACAACGAAAATTGTATAAGTCGAAAAGATTATAGACTTTTCTAATTTTGACTGACAGCAAGCTGTGCAGACACATTTTTAGTTGACATATTTTTCTATATCTTTTCTTCCATCGATTATCTGGCGTTACTTCCTTTAGCAGATATTTTTGTCGAACGTCTTCAATGTAGCCTCGTTTTCAACTTTATTCCGCTTGTTTTACTCTTGCTTCTTATTCTTCATCACACGCATTCTTTCATCGTCATTCTCATCCCAATAAGTGACTGTTCATCCCTTTTTCTTTCTTTTGTTTTCATCAATTTCCTTTTTAGTTTTCTTTCCATTTAAATTTGTTCAAATTATCACTATCACTTTCTCACTTTCGGTATCTCACTGTATCACTTTCTAACCTTCTATCAGTTTATATCTCTTTTCATATACCTCTATCACTCTATATATCTCTTTATATCCTCTATTTCTCTATTCTCTCTTTCTATCGCTCTCTGTGTTTGTCTCTCTTCTTCTACCTTCCTCTCGCTCTCTTTACCATTATCTCTCTCTATCTCCACCTCTCCCTATCTTTTTATCTCCCTCCTTCTCTCTATCTAGCTCTCCCTCTCTTCCCTCTCTCTGTTTTATCACTTTCTATTTCTTTCTACCACTCTCTCTTTCTATTACTTTCTCTCTCGCTATTGCTTTCTCTCTATAATTTTATATATATATAGGTATATAATTCTCATCATTTTAATTACTTTTTCTCATTTCCTTCCTGTTTTTTTATTTTTCAAAAGATCTTTTATAATTTTCTTCACTTCTTTTTACATTGTTGGTTTTCTTTTTCTAATTTCTTTAATTTATTTGCTTTATTTTTTTCTTAATGCTTTTATTTTCTTGAATCTTCTCTGTTTTTTACTTTTTTTTATCTTTTTTTTTTCTTTTTTAATTGTTCTTATTCCGTATTCTTTCTTTCATTCTTTTCTTTGTTCTTTCATTTTTCTTATTCCTTATTTTTTTCTTTCGCATTTTCCTTCATTTTCTGTAATTATTTACTTTCTTCTTTGTTTCATTAATGATTTTTTCTTTTTCGTTTTTAGCATTTTCGTTTCCTTTTAATTCTTTGTCTCTCTTTCTCAAACATTCTTCTCGCATCTTGCTTACACCCACTACTTCTTCCGCTCATGCATTTCTTCGAATAATGATTTTGCTTGAAATCAATTTAATCACACTTTATAAGTGGTTTATTGAACGGGATTATGAGAAGCGAATTTTTCTGTCGACGATGATCCGTTGTTAAAACTTTAAAAGAATCAAAAAAGAAAATGGATAGAGATGTCAATTTTTTGACAAGAAGCGGCACCAATCTATCATTGGTTCGAATCTCTGATTTTGATCGCTTTCAGATTGTTGTCCAATTGCGAGTGAAGAAAAATAGACAGTAGAAGAAACGAAAATATGCAATCGCAGAGTAGCAAACGAATATATATATATATATATATATATATATATATATATATATATAAAGAGAGAGAGAGAGAGAACATGTAAGAACTACAAACTACTACAAGTAAAATTTTGTTTTGACATTGAAAGAACAATGTCTCATCAGGTAGTTAGCAATTATGGTAATAAACTTTTTTTTAACTTCTTTTAAGAACAACACTTTTCTTTATTTTCGGAATGTTTTTCCTTACAAGGTATACAGAAAGTAAAAAAGGGAGAAAGAAATAGGAAAGAAAATAAAATAAATGATAAATCAAGAAAAGGAAAAGAAAGAGGAAAAAGAAAGAGAGAGAAGAAATAGAAAGTTAAGAGGAAAATAAGGGAGAAAATATAGAGTGCTTCTTCTGAAGTAAAAATGTGGTAGTAAATCTGAAGTGATCGACTGGTATAAGAACATTGATGTACTTTTCTTCATTTTGATATCGTGGATTTTATCCATCTGTATCTAAGGACCTCTTCTATCTGGCACTGGTATTTGCTGAATTTTATTCTTCTTCTTCTGTGTGCACTGTCTCTTCAGGACATAGGCGATCATGGCTTTCCACGTTTCCCTATCCCTGGTGGCTCTGGGCACGCCTTCTCTTATTACACCATGCAACAATCGGTCCATCATCCACCTGATTAGGTCCTTCAAATATGTTATCCGTTGCTTTCCCCTGTCTCTTTTTCCCTCTATCTGGCCTGTTAGTATCAGGTTCTCTAAGCCCTCCTGCCTCATTGCATGTCCCAGGAACTTCAGCTGTCTCTTCCTGATGCTCAGTATTAATTTTCTTTTTTTTTCTATCATTTCTAAGACCTCATCATTGCTCACATGCTCAATCCATGGTATTCGCAGCATCCTTCTCTAGAACCACATTTCAGTTGCTTCAAGTTTTTCCTTCATCTTTGATGATATTGTCCTGCATTCACTGCTATTTGTGGTTTTGTTTTGGTAGGTAAGGGAGAAAATAATTCTTCGTTTCACTGTTTTTCATGCTTTGTTTTCAATATTGTTTTTTCAGAATTTTATTCAGGCATTTCAAAAAAGAAACTCTACATAATTTTAAATTGTAAAAAATCAGTCCGATAATGAACAGTGAATTAAAATTTTGACTGATAATTTTGATTCATCTAACGAATCTCTATATTCTGCAGTGTCTCTGGATTTAGTAAGATTGTTCCTTTTGTACAACCTTACTGGATATGAAAAAATTGATTTAAATAATATAGGGCTTTATAGAGATGACGGGCTCATGATAGTAAATAAATCTACTGGATGATAAATTTAGAAAAGTAATCCATAAAGTTTTTAAATCTTTTGGTAGTTATTAATTCCAACATAAAAAAGTTAACTTCTTAGACGTAACATTTGTCTAAATTTAACTAATTTTTAACCTTACACGAAAAACATTGGTAACCCAATTTATATAAAACCTGGCTCTAAACACCCATCATCTGTTATCAAACATATTCCATCACCGGTTGAACGTCGCATAAACTTACACTATTCTAACAAAAACAGATATTAAAAAACATAAAACTATTTACGATAAAGTTCTTAGGGATAGTGGGTTTAGATCTTCTGAGATTAGTTTTGTGGAAAAATATAGTTGTTATCGAAAGAAAAATACAAACAGAAAAACATATGGTATAATCCTCCATTTAGTTTATATTAAACTGGGACATAAATTTCTCAAATTAACTGATAAACATTTTCCTAAAAAAATCTTTTAAATAAATTTTAATCGAAACACTCTAAAACTTAGCTATAGTTGCACTAATAATTTAGAAAAATAATTAAATTACATAAAAATAAAATATTGACATATCACAATAACAATAGTAATTCTGACTATTGTTCTTAATTTGCTGCATAGTAAAATCTCATTGTAGAAATCTCGTCCAATCCTCTTAGCTAACAAGTGTTAAACTAAATCCCTTGTTTTACGTGCTCTATCTCATCAGTAGAAAATCCAAGTGTTACTAAAGTTTATATTGGTAATACAATCAACCATATAAAAACGTTTTTACAATCATCTTTTACTAATAAAGATAAACGGAATATGACCTCACTTTCTAAATATTTTTGGAAGTTAAAAGAGCAGAATAAAATACCTTAAGTTAAATGAAAATTTCTCAAACATGCTAAATCTATAGATCGGTGAACGAACCATGTTTACTCTGTCTGCAAAAGAAAATGGTACTTGAAAAAGGAACATGTTACTAAACCAAATGTATGAAAATACAGTAAATCGTAAACATATTAAAGCATTAACCTTACAATCCTGCTAGTATTGCTAAATCTAAGGGATGAAACTACAGCAATTGTAAACATTTTATAGTATTAACTTTACTATCTTTATAATTTTATCTAACTATTTAATCTTTCTTACATTTTATCTTTATTTTCTATAACAAATTGTGATCTGTTTCTTGCCTTACGTATTTTTATTGCGCTTCATAATTACTGTTAGTAGTTTTAGCCATGTACTAGATTATATTTATATTTAAATTTTCTATTTTCTATTTATTATTTTTTTTTAAATCTATTATTGTATTAGTATTATTGTTACTTATTATTATTTTTATTATTTTGTTATATATTCTTTGTTTATTATTAATATTATTATTTTTATTATATATTTACTTTTTATTTATTTTATGTTCTTTTATTTTATTCTATTATTTATTTCCTTTTAATTGTAATTTTAGCTTTTAATTTTAATTTAATTTATTTTATTTTATCTTTTCAAGTCTAAGGAATTTATATCTTCGTGTTAGTTTTTTTATTATCTTTTATTTTACGTTTTATGAATAACGTTTGTGTATGTTATTTCATCATTAAAAAAATGCCAAAACTTGAAACACTGTAACCGATATATATCTGTCTGCAATTAACTTCCGACCAAATTTATTTTTTTCTCTTAGCCGTTCCCATTGGCTCTCCTCTTTTTCCCTCTCTACATTTTCTCACTTTCTCTCTTTATTTTCTTCTTCACTTTCTATTTATTCTGTATTTTTCTTTTCCTCTTTATTTGCCTTTTCTTTATAAACGTACAATTCATTTTAATGCCAATTTATTTCAGCTCAGATACTGTAGACGAGGTCAATATCTGTCTGCAATTCACTTCCGGTCAAAATTTAAAATGTCTCTTTCTTAGTCGTTTCCATTAGCTCTTCCTTCTACATTTTCTCCTTTATTTTCCTCTTCACTTTCTATTTCTTTTCTGTCCTCTTTGTTTGCCCTTTTTTAAATATCTTTTTATTTCGTACCGGGAAAAAACTTCCAATCAAAAAGGGATGTGTTGTTCTTAATTTTTTTAAAAATAAAACATTTATTTCTATCATTGTTAACTACCTGATAAAACGTTCTTCTTTCGATTTCGATTGTCATTATTAATCGACCATTAAATTCACTTTACTTTATTTTTATGTCGAATTTTAAATTGTAAGTTTAAGAAAGCATTAGATTTAGATTATTATTAAGTTATTCAGATATCAAACGATGAGAAAACATGGACGCATACATATACAAATCTATGGACATCTACATATGGACAAACAGACGAATATATGCACATACAGACATATATTGGTACACAGACACATATACAGATTAATATACGCGCTTATACATGCATAAACAAAGTTTTAGATTTTGTTTTATCGACGTGTACATTTATGCGTTAAATTTTAAAGCCAAGTTTAGAAAATATCTCAAACGGCTACAATATTAGATACATGTAAGAGCGAATTCGTAAGATGGCAAGGGTCTTGTATTAAAGACCTCAATTCAGACACAGACACAGTCATATTTCTGTACATGAACAAATAAACATAATTACATTTATACTCACGCAAATACAGAAGCTAAAAACAAAAACATACGCGACTAAAAACTCTATAAAGCATCATATACAAAATAAAAAATATACTGACATACATGAAACTACTTACACACAACTTCTTTCAAAAATATACGCAAATAAGCGGTGGAAGATTCAAACAGAAGCATACACGAATATATAAATGTGCATATATATATATATATATATATATATATATATATATATATATATATATATATATATATATATCATGGCGTTAAAGACAAAAGATTTTTAATATAATCGGCCATGCCAAATTTTAAAATCATATCCTCATATGCTAGGGGGTAGAACGTCTTTCAGCCAAGATGGAAGGACAGATTTAATTTTAAACAAAACACATACATTTGCTGCATAAGAGCACTCACGAGAACTTAATGAAATACGCTTGGCTAAAGTCTCACTAACACTACCCAACCACAGTATTCGGAGATAGACTGGGAATCTTTCAACTGTTGCTGTTTTAATTTTGTTTAATTCAGCAATCTTCCCACGAATAACCTATTGAACAATGTGCGATGGATAACTATTGCTAACAAAAATACTAGTTATGCAACTAACCTCTTCTTTTAAGGCGTCGTCTGAACAAATCATTTCCGCCCTATGGGTCAACGCCTTAATCTAATTAATTTAATAATAAATTGGATAATATATTTGCGGGCTTTCATGAGGAAAGACTACTGTTAAATTCTTCCAGGCCTTGGTCCACTTCCGTTATGTAGAAGACACTTTTTCTGTTTTCAACAATGAATCGGACGTATATATGTAGATATATACCATAATATATATATAAAGCGCACATATGTATATACACATACATACAAATATATACATACATAAACATTAGCAAGTAAAATGAAATATCAATATGTCTACTGGTACAAAAAATTATACACCTATATGCATACATACATGCACTAATATGTCAACAAACCAATGCACCCAAGTATATATTCTAATCAAGCATATACCATCGAGTTAATATTTAACATGTTTTTATTATTATGATTGTCAATAATTATGATTCTCGCTGTAGATATCAATTTTAGATTGTTTCTTATTTTTTTATTAGTGGCTGGTTTTAACTGATTGCATTGTTTTTTATTTATTTATTTAATTATATATATATATATATATATATATATATATATATATATATATGGATTTTTTTTCATTCTGTTTATATTAGAATATATACTTGGGTGCATGGTTTTATCTACGTATTAGTGTATGTATGTATATAGGAGTACATATGGTTTTGATACCAGTAGACATTGACATTGTGCTTTACTTGCTAATGTGCATGTGTATGTATGTACATATTTTTATGTATGTGTATATGCATATATATATATATTTGTGTGTGTGTGCTTTTATATATCTGTTTATCTATCTATCTATCTAACTATCGATATATATATATATATATATATATATATATATATATATATAAGGAGAAAATATCTGAAAAGCATCTGAAGATGCTAGAGGCTAAGCAGAGCAAGCCCAAGCAAACACACCCTTTGTTTACAATGGCGGTCTCCTAGACATGATAAACAACGTCACTAACACCTTCAGATATAATAACGGATGTGGTCTGGCCAAAACAGACAACCTATCCACACTAAATTCCGCAGCATAATTCGGATTATCAAATGATCCGCAGTGGAAAACCCGTATGTATTTCGAATGGTATTACCAAACGACAAATTCTTATTGAATATTTTAGAAGACACATATTGTTTAATCCTAACATCCAAACGCTGCGTTGTTCTACTATGTAGTTGAATCCAAAACTGCATTTAAATTGGTAAATAAGAGAATTAATATGGTGTTGGGGTGGAACATCTTTACGAATAGACAGGGACAGGTCTAGTTTTAAACACAACATGTACGTTAGTTGCATAATAACACTCACGTAAATTCAATGAAATCCGCTTGGCAAAGATTTCACTAACCCTACCTAGTCGCGGTATTGGGAGATAGTCTGGACAGAGGGGACGAAAATGGTCGACTGATGATTTTGTTTTCAAATTTTGCATGACCGATCATAGTAAATGCTTCTTCGCTTGAACGCCATAATAAAATTTTGTACCATCGAAAATATATTTAAATGTTTAAAAAAAGGTACAACCCTGATTTGATTAGAAAATTAAATAAAATCCTACAGATTAGGTCCAAAATTGGAACATTAAAGGCTAAAACAACTTTTTTACACTCTTGTCTTCAACGCAAGGTTTGTCCTTCTTTAATTTCTCATCAGATGAGGCGGGCAAAGTTGCTGAAAGGTAGAGAACGTCTTTATTAAGGATTTTCTCATGCAATTTTTTAACCAGTGTTTTGGCCTACAATGATGATATAATGTGTTGTAGCGTGTGCCTGTATTTTTGTCATATTGTGATAAGATCCGTTTTGTCCGTTATTTAGGTTTGATATATGCGCGTTGTCTTTTCAAGACGGCGTGCAGTTTTCAGAATAGTTTAAAAATCCAATTCCCAAAAGATCTGTCTGTGTGGTTGAACCAATTTCTACAAAAAAATAAAGTTAATTTGTCTTCTTTTTGTACTTCCGAGATTGAGCTTGCTATTTTGGTCTATGGCCTAGACTTCAGCATTCCTCCTACCTCTCTTGATAGAGAAAAGTTTTTCTCGGAGTTTGTAGTATTTTACGCTCACCTCTCTAAGTTTCAACCCTTACCTATAAATAAATTCAGTGACTTTCGAGCCAAACTGAATGACTTTGCTCATTATTATGCCGGTTCTCTTATTTCATTTCTTCCTCTGAATCGAAATGAAGAAGTAAAAACCATCGGATCATTAAATCCCTTAAGAATAACCACTCCTTGGTTACCACGAAACCGGATCAGGTTTCTGGTGTTGTTCTTATGAACCGCCAAGATTACATTAATGAAATGTTAACTATACTTAATTATCGTTCCAATTTTCAACATCTCATTCAGCTACTCTGATGTTTCCAATTTCCCCTTGTGTTACGGCTTTGTGATGTTCTTGCAGCCTCACCTTAAAGAGGCGGCCCATTTCTCCCCTATATTTCTTTCCTAAGCTGTATGAAATGGCATACACAGAGTCCTTAGTAATGTTCTTCTCTATTGGATGTCTTACCCGGGAGAGGTATCTTCGAAGTGTAGAAGAACTTTTAAAAGTCGTCCTAATATATGGATCACAGATCTTTTGCATATTTTTTCGATAATACCTTCACATAAAGTAGGCAGACATAAGCTGTTTTCTGTGAGTTTTATCTTCATACACCCTCCCCTTCACGTTTGTTGAAGCTGTTGTTATAACTGTTACGTTTTAAAGTACTGCTTATACTGATCAATTTGTGTTTATATCTCTGTGGATCGTCGCTTATGACACAAGAATGTTAGTTTCTTTTCATTTTCCATTGTGAAAAGTATCGATGATTTTATTAAATTCAAATGGTTCAGTAGTAGCTGAAACGCTTCCTGGTGTGGCAAGTGTATGGTGTCATCGACGTATCTCAGCCATAGAGTTGGCTTTAGTGAATTAGATTCTAATGCCATCCCTGCAAATTATTCCATTCATATGTTAGCCAATAATGGTGATAATGGCAAGCTTATTGCTAAGCCTTCATCCTATCGATATATGTCTGATGCTATTCCGAAGTATGTTGTTTGTGTGCAGAAAGTCAGCATATTCATCAGGTTATATGTATATTGGTACACTAGTACAGTCCCCTAAAGATAATTCCGAGACCATTCTGACACTGACTACCGATAGTGACTTTACTGTGGGTACCTTGGTGAACAGACTCACCACATCCAGGCGTACCATCTTATTGCATTGGATGGGGGCATCTTTGATTAGTTCCAGGAAAGGAGCGAAGATTCGGACATACAATGGCAACTTTTCTATCAGGAAGCGACTGAGAGAGTAGTACACAGAGCAGGCTGTAACGTTAAGATAACTGCCTTTTTGTCCTAGGTGGGAAGTGGTTCTTGTTTTTGATTAAGACCTGCGATAATTGTCGTTCTGTTTTCAACGGTGAATCTTTCTTTACTGTGCTATAGCTACTACTTCTGATGAGGCATTCCAATATTTCCGTGTATTCTGTTTGTCCATCACTACAGTTAAAGTGCCTTCGTCATCTGGTAGTATGATGATGTTCTTACTCCTCTGTAGGGTCTTGATTGTCAATGGATAAAAGCGATGGATATATCCAGTGACTTGACCCAAAGAGATGTGAATTCAATACCTTTCTACAGCAGTGGGGAACAAATAAATTAGAGAGTTACTTTAAGAGAGATAGCTAAGATATCCGGAAGTGACATAGCTCATGGAACGAGAACAATATATCCAAGTGATTATAACAGAGATTTCGAGTCCAAATTATAGAATGTTAGAGGGTACAACGGCTAAAACGTTGTGAAAATGAATATGGCACTAAAGATGTGAACAACAGTCGAATTAATGTAAATAATTAAAATATTAACTCATCTCAGAAATATATACAAACAGAGAGAAGACTATATATACATAGAAAGAGTAATATATATATATATATATATATATATATATATATATATATATATTACTAGTGCGATAGAGATATAGAGTAATAAAGAGATGTATGGAGTAATAGAAGTTTAGTAATTAAAAAGAAGATACAGATAGTAATTGAGAGAGATAGCAAGAGAAAGAAATAGAAATATATAGAGATACATTAAGAGAAAGATTGATAGTAGTACCAGAGAAAGAGAGAGATAGTGTGTGTGTGTAATAATTGTAGTTGTAGAGAAAGTAAGAGAGATAGATAAAGATAAACAGATAGTAATAGAGAAAGATAGGGAGGTAACAATAGAAAAAAAAGAGAGGTAACAATAGAGAAAGACAGAACGATAATAATAGAGAAAGATATAGAAAGTAATAGAGAAAGATGGAGAGACAATAATAAAGATAGTAATAGAGAAAATAAAGAGACAAAGTAAAGATAGTAATAGAGAAAGATAAGGAGATAGTAATTGAGAAAGAGAAATAGTAGTAAAGATATTAATAGAGAAAGATTGAGAGATAGTAATAGCGAGAAAATGAGAATGTGTCAGGAAAATATTACAGGAAAAGTAAACGAAATTAAATTACTTTACAGAATGTTATATCTGAAAAGTATAAATTAGATAAAATCGAAATAATCGAATCTTCTATAAGTTTCATTGAAGATCTGCCCAATGGATTATGAAAAAAAAATGAATGTGTCAATTTGAGAATTAAAGTTGGCCCAAAAACGTTAAAGCGATACATTTTTAATCAAAAATAAAACAATTCTTCATGTTTTTTTAAATATTTTAATTGAAATTATAATCTCATGTTTTCCTTTTTTAATTTCATTTTCGATTTCGTGTTCGAGTTAAAAAAAACATTCCAATATCATATAAAGATACTAGAAAATGAATAAACTATATTTTAAGTTGTTTCAGATTAAAATGAGATCGATTTCTGATTCAAGAATCACAATTATACTATCGGACAAAATAAAACAGAAGTTATTAGTTTGCAACAAAGAACTGAATTGCGCATTGATAAGATACATATGGTTTGATTGTTTTTATTTGACGATATATGAACCTCTGTGGGTTATTTACGACCGAAAATTAAATAGTTTGAACATAATTTTATAATTTCTGTAGAAGGATGCTGGGAAGACCATGGTCTGAGCACGTGAGCAACGATGAGGTGTTGAAGAAGATGCAAACGAGAAAAAAATCATACTTAACATCAGGTAGAAACAGATGAGGTTCGTGGGACACGTAATGAGGAAGGGGAGCCTAAAGAATCTAATACTCACAGGACGAATAAAAGGAAAGAGAGACAGTGGAAAGCTGCGCGAGAAATATTTGATAGGCTTGAGCAAATAGATTTTAGAACGGGTTTTGAGAGAGATACCAAGAAGAAAAATATTAAGAGCTACAAGGGACAGAACCAAATGAAAGTCCATGATTGCCTACGTCCTTAAGGAACACGGCACATGAAGAATTAAAGGTTATGTTTGTTTAGATATACAGTTTGTAGATAATCTAATATATGTTATATTTAGGTATAAACATATTTCTTTATGGTAGGACATGATGTTGACGATTTCAATATTTTGAAATAGTTTTCTCATATTTTTCTTGTAGTATATTTGTTTTGCAAGATTTAAGTAAATAGATTCGGTTAAAATGCTTTTCACTGTGAGTGTAACTTGGCATGTTGTACATGTTGGTTTACCTGCATTCTTCAGCAAGTAGGATTGGGTGAGGTATGTGAGACCTACACTACCGGTCATAATTATTAGGCCACCACAGTGTTTTAGAAAAATTATGTATTTCATACTATTTTTTAGTATTTATTGCCAAGTGATTAATCTTAAATGAAAAGAGAATTGTTCTTTTGTTAATACTGCACAATAACATGTGCATCAAATGCATTTATAAATATTTAATGATTAACTATATTCTAGTTTCATCAATGAAAGAATGAAGAAAATTTAGGGTGATTCGCACGAGTTCATCTTTGCTTCTTGCCTTGAAAACTTTTGCAAAGTTATAATAACAAAAAACATTCTATTTTCATTTAGAATTATCCACTTGGCAATAGATACTAAAAATCGTATGAAATGTATCATTTCTTTTTAAAAAAAACTGGAGTGTCTTAATAATTATAAACGGTATCGTATGTACATAAGATATATATGAGCGATTCTATTTTCATTTAGAATTATCCACTTGACAATAAATACTAAAAGTCGTATGAAATATATCATTTCTTTTAAAAATCTAGAGTGACTTAATAATTATGACCTGTATCGTATATACATAAGATATATAAGAGCGATTCTATTTTCATTTAGAATTATCCACTTGACAATAAATACTAAAAGTCGTATGAAATATATCATTTCTTTTAAAAAATCTAGAGTGACTTAATAATTATGACCGTTATCGTGTGTACATAAGATATATATGAGCGATTGGTGAAACATTTTCGACACAACTAACTACGCCATATTAAACAAAATTATTAAATATCAGACGGATGGGATTTTTCGTCAGAACTTTTGAAAGTAGAGCAGTTATACAATGAAAAGTGATTCAAATCCTTAAAACGCTGTCCAGTCATTGTATTAATGAGAATAAACTTCCCTGGACACGTTGCAGAATGGTTAGGACGTTCACTTTCTGACCATGATTTACCTGTTCGAATCTCGTCATGTTCAATTCATCTAGAAGGAGACTTAAATTACAACGTGCAACAACTTTGGGAAGTTCTTGAAACTATACCACGGATTGACTCAAGGTCTGTGAGTTAAACTGAGTAGACGGAAACCTTTTGTGCCCCCTCGATGCTGGCACAAAGGCTTAAATCACTGTTACCAAGCGCTTGAGCGTCCTGGCCGTGTTCAGACTGTTGTTTACGCTAGATAACGCGGTCACTCCAGAAAACTGTAACTAAGGTCTGCTCAGTATAAGCCAAAGAATATTGATCAAATTCAACATCATATGCTTAAGCATGCGTCTACAACGAGCATTAGTTAGTACACAGGCATCCTTGGATACGATTGGCTAGCCGTACTTTCCTGGATGAAACGAACGTTTCCGTTCAACAATAAACATCTGAGTGACTCCTTCGTGCTAACTTCTCGGGGATAGATTTGCTACGCGTTTTTGGGGTCGCCATAGATTAAACCAACTACTAGGTCTACGACTAGGAATATTTGTTCTCTGTGTCATGCTGAACAATTTTCTCTCCAAAATGTTCATATAATCAAATCAACCATTTGTCTATGCTTCGAATATTGTTACCACATATGATTTAGTGTTCTTGGAGACTCTTGATAAAAGTAAAAATAAATCTACAATGTTATTAGTCCTGAACTCGCATCTTGGCTTCAGACACTTTCTCACCGCCGTAATGTAGAGTCTCTGTAGAGTCGCTTTAACGCTTCTAAAACAAAGCTGCTATCAATTAACCATCATAGACAATCGCACCTACCTCCCATTAGCATGGACCAGGCTTGCCTCCCAGAGAGTAAAACACTACGCCTCCTTGGTCTCACACATACAGCGGACCTCAAAAGGAAATGACTATATCGAATCCACTGCTAAATCCGCTGCTATGAAAGTCGGTTCTCTGTGCAGGGCCCGGAAGTTTTTCCGTCTGAATCTATTTTGCACATATATAAATCTACCATCCGCCCGTGCATTGAATACTGCTGCCATATCTGGTCGGGTGCTCTGCTATTCTCCTCGGGCTTCTCGACAAGGTACAGCGGAGGGTCTGTAATGTGAACGATACCAACTTGGCAGACCGCCTGCAGTCTCTCTCTCTTCTGCTCCCATGATCTTGTATCACTGCTGCCCCCTAGATACGAATTGGCACTAGAAACTAGATTAGCAACTAGATCCCACACATTTACAGTGCATCCGATAAAATGCAACCGCAACTTCTACTCAAGCAGTTTCTTTTCTCGCACTTCCCGACTGTGGAATTCCCTTCCACATGATTGCTTCCCCGACGGCTACAATCTCCAGGAGTTTAAATGTAAGGTCAATAGACACCTCCTAACACACTAACTCGCTCCCATTCTTTCAAACACTCTTCCCATCTGCCCAACCCCCATCCTCGGTATCCTTACCCATCTATCACCTTCCTTCTGACATTTCCTACACCTAACCACTCCTGCTCTTTACCTTCTCCCCCATGTAGCCCCATGCGCAATAGTGGCAATGGAATGCCTTGCTTGGGGTGAAATGATTAAAAAAAAATGATGACAATAAAATAATATAATGATGAATATTATAGTATAACGATGATGATAATAATTTAATGTTAAAATGATGATAATATAAAATGATAATAATAATGTAATCATATGACAAATGATAAAATGATGATAATATAAAATGATGATTACATTATAATGATAAAATGATAATATAAAATGATTACAGGTATGATAGGATGTGCGTTGTGGCGCAGTGGATATCGGCTCGGAACGAGAAATCGGGGAACCGAGTTCAAATTCCAGTTGAATTCCTTGCATTCACTTACGCGCAAATACCCTTGGGAAAGGTATTAATCCGTCTCTTCCCTCCAGTTATGGGTTAAATAATAGGACAGATTGGGTTCTATAGCCTTGGTCGGCAACCAGTCTACCGCAGAAAGCAATGGCAACCTACTGCGGGATAATCTTCTTCCCAGTCAGTCATGTCTCTTTCGAGACATGATCGCCCAAAGCGTGTATCGCGCATGGCACTTAACTGACTGACAGTATGATAAAATGATGATAATATGAAATGAAGATAATACAAAATGATGATAACAATGTAATGATAATATGATGATAATATAAAATGATGATCTTGATACAATGCAAAAAATGATGATAATATAAAATAATAATGATAATACAATGATAAAATGAGGATGATAATATAATAAACTGATAATAATATAATAAAAAGATAGCAATAACATAATTAAACGTTAATAACAGAATGATATAATGATGATAATGATACTAATATTAATGAAGAAATGAAACTACAGATTCCAATCGTGGCAGTAAAATGAGGCTGAGAAGCATCAGAAATTCTACTCATTAGTTTTATTGTAATTTTCATATTACTAGTAAAATACATTTACATTATTTACAGTCGAACTATTATCCTCAACATAACGTTCCGGCCGTTGTACCCCAAGGCGATCAAATTTCTTCTTGCGCGTATTTATTATTCAGTCAGTTAAGTGCTATACGTGAAACACGCTTGGGCGATCATGTCTCTTTCGAGACATGACTGACTGGGCAGAAGATTATCCCGCAGTAGGTTGCCAGCCAAGGCTATAGAACCCAATCTGTCCTGTTATTTAACCCATAACTGGAGGAAAGAGACGGATTAATACCTTTCCCAAGGGTATTTGCGCATAAGTGAATGCAATGAATTCAACTGGAATTCGAACTCGGCTCCCCCATTTCTTGTTCCGAGCCGATATCCACTGCACCACAACGCACATTTATTATTACTCGCCCTATTTTTAATGATTTGGTCTTCACGGTGTGCGTGATAATGTCTTCCTGTTTTTGTAGCTGTAATTTTTTGTTTCTTTAAGAGCCTTTTACTTTGTGAGGAGTCCAGCCAACCATTTAATGAAATTTCACAATTAGGTAAACCGCTTCTTTTTATTCAATATTTCATGCGAGTGCTATATTCTCCAAGCTTTTTTCCATATTCTGCGAAATTAATATTGCAAAGAAGCAATAAAAATTTTATAGCTGTGTGTGTGTTTTAATTATTATTCGTACTTGCTTAAAACGACCTTCCTCTTTAGTACTAAAACTGTACAAACCAAAACACATTTATAAAAAGGGGATAATTCTTTCAGATATGTGACAAATAATGATATTGACAGACAAATATGTAAAACTCCTAGATAGATGTGGATAGGCGGATATGTAACAAGCCGAGACAGATGTTGATAGGCGGATATGTAACAAGCCGAGACAGATGTTGATAGGCGGATATGTAACAAGCCGAAACAGATGTTGATAGGCGGATATGTAACAATCCGAGATAGATGTGGATAGGTGGATATGTAACAAGCAGAAATAGAAGTGTATAGGAGGATATGTAACAAGCAGAGATAGAAGTGGATAGGAGGATATGTAACAAGCCGAGATAAATGTTCATAGGCGGATATGTAACAAGCAGAGATGGAAGTGAATAGGTGGATATGTAGAAAGCCGAGATAGATGTGAGTAGGAGGATATCTAACAAGTCGAGATAACTGTTGATAAGAGAATGTGTAAAAAGCTGGGATAGATGTGGATAGGCAGATATGTTACAAGCCGAGATAGATGCGTATATGCTGTTTTGTAACACTTCGAGATAGAAATACATAAGCGGGTATGTCAGAAACCGAGATTGATGTGGATAGGAAAATATGTAGCAAGCCGAGATAAATATGGAAAGGCGGATATGTAACAAACCAAGATAGATGTGGATAGGCGTGTATGTAACACACGTAGTTAGATGTAGATAAATGGATATGTAACAAGCCGAGATAGATGGTAATAGGAGAACGTGTAACAAGCCGAGATAGGTGTGGACAGACAAGCCTTATTTCCTCTTTGTGCATTGGCAATTTATTTCACAAAGAAGCAAATAAAATTTCATAACTGTGTGTGCGCGCGTATGTGTTGAGTATATGTGTGTGCGTGTATTAATTAATATTCGTAATGATATTATCTTTTCAATTTATAAGTAATTTTTGAAGAATATTTTCTTTCTTTAGATCGACATACATCTTCGATATGAAACTGTAAAAACCAAAACATATTTATAAAAAGCTAATAATTTTCAGCTTGAATGGATGCAGAAATAAATCTCATCGTAGTATACAAAACAATAATAACAACAACAACAACAATAATAATAATAATAATAATAAATAAATCAATAATAAAAAAATAAAAATATAAACTGTCGCTGTTTCTGCTACGTATCTAATGGCAATCACTATTCATCTGTTGTGTTCGAGTCCAGGAAAAGAGGATCACTGTTTACGTAGGCAAATTTTCTGGTCAAAGATGTGAACATAACGAGATCCCATTTGTAGAGACGATAGGTAGAAAACTTGTTTTTCTCGTTATCGATTATATATTATCTTCGGTCAGCGTTAGGTACTTTACACACACGGACTTATATCAGCCAAAAGGTAAGCTTAGATAATATCAACTGAGTGAGATAACTAAAAAATCAGTGTACAAGGTGTTACCAAACATTCTTCGCAAATTTTATCAGGAATTCAAAAGTTACGTTCAATTTCTCTAGTTATTTTCGAAGCGATCTTCTCGGTTCAGTGCAAAATCCTTATGTTTTCAAAAAGTGCTCGAATTCACTAATTTGTGACATTATTCCGTTTAAATATTTAAAGATAGTTTTCAGGTCTGCAAGAAATTTGCATTTCACGACGCATGTGAACTTACCGCAAAAACATGCTGGTTTGTATGTACCCTATTGAAAAGAAAAGAGGGCTGACTTAAAGTTTTACAAAATTTACCACAACAAAACGCTGCAAATCGAAAGTTTTGAAAATTGTAATATTACACAGTTTACGTAGTCACAGCTACAGTTGATAAAAGTAGCTTTAGATAATCATACCCTATCAGGAATCATATAAATAAATAAATATATAAATAAATAAATAAATAGGCAGACTTCAGCATGAAAACGTTTTAAGACATGTCGCACAATACTTCTTCTGAAATATATATAAATGGTACCTTGGATGAATTGTCATCGAAATCACGCAATAATCAAATAACAGCGTCATTATATTTTAACAGATATATTTACCAAAATTACAAAAAATATCTTGAAATACTAAAGAAAAACTTATTCAACAAAATTGCCATTGGTTTCTAGACGACTTCGAAATCTCCTGCATCTCTTCTGGACGGTTTTGTTGTTTAAGTTGGTGAATGCTTCCATAAACCTTGCCTTCAGTTCATCCTTGGTGTTATAAGGAGTTTTGTTAGTTTCTCGCACAAATGCACCCTAAACATAATAATGAAGGGGATTGAGGTCTGGGGAGTTACGTTGCCAGGTGTAAGTGATAATGTGGTCGCAGAAATTGCCTAACAGCCATGACTGGGTACTCTTGCTTGTGTGGTATGGTGCAGAGTCCTGTTGCCAGGTACAGGGTCTTCCAGCAACCATAATTTTTGATTCAGTGCAGCAGTACCTCCTCATGGTATTTGTTGTAGGAGGTTTCTGTGTTAAGTCTAAGTCCCTCACCAAGAAATTCAGGAGTTTTTTTGTTATTAGAGCAATCAGAATAAGTTTTCCGAGCTGCCGTACCTTCGTAATCACCTTCGTAATCACTCTTCCAGTTCTTTCAGAATCTTCTGCCTTGTTCTAAGATTTACATACAAATAATTTGCATTTTTCGTATTGGAGCTTGTGGCGCGAATGCCAAACCGTACAGCATGTTGTTTCCAGATTTCTGGCGAAGTGAATTGCGTCATCGTGCTCTTTTCTTTACAGACAGTGACCAATTAACACTACTCTACTGTGAAGTAAAAAACAAAAAAACAAACAATGCGGCTGCGCAATATGAAAATATAAAATAGAGACAATTTACCCATCTCACCGTGTATATATATATATATGGCAGCAAGGTCTATGATAAGTTTTGAGGAGCGTGTAACCACCTGTGAATTGCTGTAGTTCCCAGGTCCCCCATGAGATTGGGTGGTGATGATTCCAGTAATGTATAAATACTAAACACCTAACAAAAACAAAACAGTATGAAAGTATAGAAATGCATATTTATAGTAAAAAAAAATGCAATGCATATTCATATTGAGATGACCAAATATACATATTTATAGTATTATAGCAAAATAAAACAATACATTTTATCTGTAGTTGAAGGCATGCAACTGCGCTTAAATATTTTAAAATTATGTTCAAGCTATAAAATTGTTGAAAATATTCAGCTTTCGGCATTAAACACAAACACACACACGCACACTCACACACACACACACACACACACACACACACTCGCAATTACATGCACTTATATCAATATATTTTTGGTGTTAATAAAACAGTGCTCGATATAATATAACAGAGTTACTAAGCATATATTAATAAATATGCATATTATCCTACGTAAATAACATGCCTCGGAGTTTCATACTCTTTGCAATCTTCAGATGTTTATAATAAACTATATGAAGAATAAGTTCCTTATGAACACGTGAGGATTGCATACTGCATGAAATTGTTGTGCTGTAGATGTGAAATAATAATAATAATAATAATAATAATAAATATAATAATAATAATTGAGGTCACAAACAATCCCCTACAGGTGTCGGGACCCTGTTTGTAAAAGACAGTTACGCAACGTGTCGGGAAACTTTGAGTGGACTTTTGGACCCGTGCGTCACTTGTTGGAAAATATGAGAAATACAAATAGAAATAAAAAGAAATCCAGTATGGCTCTTCCAGTGGATAAACAGGAAGCCCGTCCTTCAGGAAGGAACCTACTTGAGGTCGAAAAATCTGCCATAGGAACAAATTCCGGCACAAAGAATGAATCTTCAAGTCCCCACAACCAGGAAAATCCTAATATAGCCCCGAAAATTTTCCAACTAGATCTATAACCGTATATTTAAAGAAAGAAAAAATAAAATGGTCTCGTGAGGAGTACAAAGTTGTTATGACTGCATTTCATGAAGCGTTACTTAAACCTCAAAAAATCAACACTCGCCAAACACATGACATTTAGCGAGAAAAAGTTGGACAAACAAACAGAAAGTACATTGAGGAAAATAAATTAGCCAATGTAGGAAGATACATCATGCGAAATAACCGATTCTCGGCGGCTGAAATTAATGAGATAAAAAGAATTGCAACCAAAATAAAAAGTAGTAATGTAGATACCGTGATACAAACAAATCACTGTGAAGATAATGCTGTAAGTTTAGAAGTGCTGGAAAGGTGTGATCTGAGTCAGTTACAACACAACAATAAAACTAGTTCAGAACACATTGAACAGAATTATTTTACGGAAAACAAGAACAGTATACAAGAAGCCAGGGAATAAATCAAGAACCATATAAGTTAAATAAAAGATATTGCAATGGAGGAACGAGAACAGCTCCCAAAATTACAACCAACAAAGCATAACCTCGAAACTATTAAGCTCTACTATGCAGCACTCAAATTAATGTTGGATAAAGAAGACACTCATATAAATCTCAACGAAGCAATATATGCATCAGCAATAGCAGCAACAAAAAACTGAACATAGAATTAAAAACATGGCAGTCTCGCAGACATGAAGATCCACCTTTGAAAAGAAAAATAGAAAAAGGAATCAAAAAACTTAGAAGTGAACTATCAGTACTCGATGAGCTGAGTAGAGGAATAAATGTAAGAACTAGAAAAAGCAGAAGAGTCGAAAGAAAATACAACATTTGAAATGAAATTGAAGTCCTATCAACTAAGGAAAAAATAAAGCAAACAATAAAACTGAAGGCTCAAAGAATAAGACGCTATGAGAAAAGATGAAGATTCTACAGAAAAAACAAGATTTTCCAAACCGATGCAAAGAAATTTTACAAGAAAATAGTTAAAAAAAGAATTGAAGTGACAGTCCTCACCAAAATGGAAGAAGTTATACATTTCTGGGAAAAATATGGGCTTGTCCTAAAGAACATTACAAAGAAGTAGATTGGATTGCACAAGAGATAGAACGAATAAAAATAAACCAGAACAGACATGGGCTGGAATCACAGAAGAGGATGTTAAATGTGCACTGAAAAAAAGCACACAATTGGAAATTTCCAGGTATAAATAAAATTTCTAACTTTTGGCTATATTATTTAAATACAGCACATAAAAACTAGCCAAAGAACTTCAAGAAATGGTCAACGATCCAACTAAAATTCCTGTATAGATGACCAAAGTAATTACATTTCTTCTACGCAAGAATAATGACACAAACAACCTGAAAAACTACAGACCAATTATATGCATTCCGACAACATACAAACTATTAACATCTATTTTAACAAAACAGACATATTTATTCTTGGAAAGAAATGACATGTTACCGCTTGAACAAAAAGGGTGCAAAAGTGGCTGTTACAGACGTAAGATATCACCTGTCATCATCATTTTCATCAAACAATGCATGTCGATATGGGAAACAACCCAATCATATAAATGGAACCTATAAGTCCGATGAAATAAACTTCAAATGAGGTATATTTCAAGGTGATTCTTTGTCTCCCGTACTATTCTGCATATCATTAATAGCTCTAACCAGTCAACTTAACAAGACAGAATGTGCTTATAATATAGCCTAAAAGAAAATAAGCCATCTATTTTACATGGGTGACTTAAAGTTTATGCTGAGAATGATAACGAGCTAGAAGGTCTTCTGCAAACTTTAAAATGCTTCAGCGAAAACATTGGAATGAAATTCAATTTGAATAAATGTGCTAAAGCTACAGTTTTACGTGGATCACTACAAGAAACATCCTCAATTAGCTTAGACCCTGCAGTAACGATAAAAGAATTAAAGCCAGAAGAAGCTTATAAATAATTTGGTGTAAATGAGAGTGAAAAAATTCACCATGAAAAAATGAAAGAAATAGTGCTTAAAGAGTACTATAGAAGGCTACGACTATTATTAAAAACTGAATTAAATTCTCAAAACAGAATTATGGCCATTAATAGCCTTGCAATCCCAGTTGTCCAATATAGTTTCAACATCTTAAACTGGACCCTAAACGACATTAGGCGAATAGATTCTAAAACAAGTAAGCTTCTTTCTAAGCATACGATGCATCTGCCAAAGGCTGATGTACAAGGTGGAAGCGGTCTCATTCAGCAAGAATTGTCATACAAGACAACATCTATTAGCTTACTAGCATAAATAGAAACAACAAAGGACTGGATGTTACAATTACTCAAGCAACATGAAGAAAGAAAGAAAAATATTCAATAATAAAAGAAGGCAGTAAATACAAACAAGTATTTAGCAGATTCTGTAGAAAAGTAAAACAGAAGCCAAGAACCAACTATTGCGGCAAAAAATATGAAAATGAAAGCCAAAGATAAATCTCTTGAAAAGAGGAAACAACCCTGGCAAGACAAACCTCTGCATGGCCAATATCCAGAACGTGCCAATAAATCCAATGTTGAGAAAGTTAATAATCATCGATGGTTACGTGCATCTGGATTAAAGTCTAAGACTGAAGGCTTTATTCTTGCAGCGCAAGACCAAAGTCTTTTCACTAGAAACTTTCAGGCAAATATTAAACATAATAATGTGGATCCAAAATGCAGGTTCTCTAATAAGCATCAAGAAACAATAGACGATCTGATCTCAGGTTGTTCTGTACTTGCTCCAAATGAATATGAAAATCGATAGAGTGGGGCAATATTTACATTGGACAATGTGCATACACTATGGAAAATGTCTAAACAAACACTGGTATGAACATCACCCAGCACCTGTTACAGAAATAGAAGATGTCACCATTCTATGGTATTACACAGTCTACACAGATAGAAAAATTGAAGCAAATAGGCCGGACATTATTGTTAAAAACCAGAAAGAAAAAACTTGTCTATTAATTGATATGGCTTGTCCAGCGGATTGTAACATAGCAACCAAGAAATTCGAAAAACAGTCCAAATGTAAAGATCTGGAAATTGAAATAGAAAAAAATGCGGAAATTGAAAAAATTGAGTTGTGCCAGTGATAGTAGGTGCACTTGGAATGATAAAAAATGGAACAAAACAACACATTAAAAGAATCCCTGGAAACCCCAGTTTAAGAGAAAAAAATGTCTTATTAAGTACAGCCCACACACTAAGAAAAACTTTGACTATGTAACGCTAGGGATGATAGGGAGATAGAAAAAAACAAGAAATGGAACCATAACAACACGCCACGACCTGCCTTAGGTCTTCCCACAGACTTGGTTTGTAGTGCGACTATATCAGAAATCGAAATATGATGAAAAATGATATACTCATAATATATATATATATATATATATATATGTGGGGAGGGGAGGTATGGATAGAAAAAGTTCCGTATTTAAAGAAACACTCTTCTTAAAATGGGCTCAATACGAAGTAGAGCGAATAATATTAGAATTTATAACATAAATATATTATAACATTACTACCAAAGTAGCTGTTTTGTTTCAACCCTACCTGTGTCGTATCAAGTTACGGTGTTTATTTCATGTTGAAGAGTTTTAAAAGATCACAACTAATCCAACCTCCTTAATCAGAGGGCCATTGTTACATAGTGTGGACCAATCACATTAAAGTAATTTCTAATTTAAACAGCGTTTTTAGGGTACTACAATCATTTTCAGAAACCCTGTTAGTAATAATAATGAGAAGAAAAGATTTATTCATTACAATATGATGGTTTAAAATAAATTGGGACAAACATTCTTAAACACTTTCCCAAAACTAATTGTCTTATGGTCATGACAAAAAAGTAAATATATGTGTGTATGTGTGCGCGTGTGTATGTGCTTATATATATATATATATATATATATATATATATATATATATATATATATATATATTCATGTTTATGTGTGTATATGTATTATTGTGTATAGATTATCATATTCGTCTTATAATTGTCTCATAATCGTGTTATTAAAATATTCAGTAATAATACTCTCAAGTTAAACTATTGTTGTACGGATAATCTAGAGAAAATTATTTAAAAAAATAACGAAGTCCTTAACAATTAAAGAAATACGAAACTTGGTGCATTACAATGCTCAAATGGATAATACCAAGAGTAAGGAATTTAATACAAGCGGATGTAATTGCAAAAACTCTACAGAATGCCCATTGCATAATAATTGTTTAGTAAGTTCCATAGTTTATCTTTGTACTATCTCTACAACTGAAAATCCTGATACTAAAATTTTATATCGGATCTACAAAATCCCGTTCAAAACCAGCTGGTATCAACGCACACTATCTTTCAATAATAGTTACTATAAATACAGTACTTCGTTATCCAAGAAAAAACAGAACACCTAATGTTAAATAGAAAGTTCTTACAGAGGCTCGAACTTGTAATTCCCTCCATGCACCTTGCTACCATTGTCTCAATAAGAAGTTATAAATTATCAAATTTAAGGACAACGCTAGGTTGTTAAACGAAGGAAGTGAACTTACTGTTCATTGTAAACATAGTTCATTATTTAGTTTACAATATGGGTTGTAAGATTAAGAATTTATGTATACTATTTTCACTGCTGTTAATTGTCATTTGCCTTTATTTGATGGGTATTTTTATAGGACTTGGATGTTCTACTTAATTTTTGCTAGGTATTTAATTCGGTATAGATTATAATATAAATATTTAATATTTAAGTATTTAATCTAACATTTATCGTTTCCTTCTGAGATTGAAATACTTAGGAATGTTGAGAAATGAATAATAATAACATCTGTCAACGTTACAGCTCATTTCTGGCAGTTTCCAGTTATAATACGCGAAAGATTGTCCGTGTGTATGAACGGATTTTATTAAAAATAAGCAAACAATGTTTGCAATTTATTTAATCTGACTCTGACTCTCTGACTCTCTCTCTCTCTCTTTCCATATATATATATATATATATATATATTTATATTATGGAATAGAACTTCATCTGATTGAAGTAACATTTTTACTAATGCAACTGTATAGTTTTAAGAGGGCAATCTTTTAAAATGTGCGCACACTGAAATTGAATATTCTGACATTAAAAATTGAATTTTAAATTTATCCGACATGTCTTGACAAAGTCTAGCAGATCTCATTCAGTTTTCTCATTTTTACTTTTGTTTTAAGCTTTTTTGAACTATCCTACATTGTGATAAAAAAAATTGCTAAGAAATATAAATTGTACGAACGTGGACGCTAACTTAGATGATTTAACAATCAGCGCATTTCTGCACATATTTGCCTTAGTATATTGCTTTCTCCTTTACCTAAAGTAGCGTTTTTCGACTCATTACAACGAACGAGTAAATGCGTGTATTTCATAAAATGTATTATTTTTGTTTTATTATTTTATTTAAATTTCTCGGGGTTTCTTCTATGGATTCTTTGTAATAATCCTTAAGGCTATAGATTAAATTCTCTGTTTTTATTTGTTGTATTGAGTCTTTTATTGTTTTGTAAAATGTATCAAATTTATTTTAAACTTGGATAATTTATTTTTAATTGTAGTTGTGATATCGTTGGAAGCAATGTGTCACGTTTCGTTATGTTTGTTTTTTGATCGTTCATTCTTTTATATAAAAAATTCGGTGATATTTGTTTTGTGTTAAATACAAGAGTTAAAAATGTAATGTTTTTTGTGCATACATTCAAATTGATAAGATAGTGGCATAAAACGTTACGTATTTTTTCATTTTGTCATTCAGTTGGCTAAGATTGTTGTGATTTTTCAAAAGACGAATGATTTAAAAACTTTATAATACTTTTTTCAGATATACAGAGACAATATGTTGATTGAGGTTTGATTCCATTGGTCATATACGTGCCTCGTGTAATAAAATAACGGATTTATAATTTAAATGAAAGTGTATGTATGCAAAAGTAATGCATGTGTCTAGCGTATTTATGCTATAGAGTGTGTTTATATGTCGTTAACGTTATGTATATTGTGTATTTATATGTCGATAAATATATATATATTTAATATTTCTTAGCAGATTTTCATATCACAATGTGGGAAAGTTAAAAATAAAAACGATTAACCAATATATATATATATATATATATATATATATATATATATATATATATATATATATATATATTATATGATCGAATAAAGAAAAACAATGTAGGAAACATATATCAATCTAACATGTTTCACTTTTATTAAAGTTTCTTCAGAGATCGAGGTAAGATCGATCTCTGGAGAAACTTTAATAAAATTGAAGCATATTAGATTAAGACACATTTCCGACTTTGATTATTATGTATTCTATCATTGTAATGTAATTAAAATCCCTGTAGATGGCTAATAGATTAGCTGAAAGCGGTCAGATTCAACTGTTTGGACAATTCTATTCTCATTAACTTCGCAAAAGAAAATATAATAAATTTTAATAAAGCACCTTGTCAATTTGTTTAAGAAAATATATTCTGAAATTAACTCCGCCGTTGTCAGTAAACAAATCTTCGTGCTCTTCAATAAATATCGATGAATACATTTATTGGAGGGCAAATTAATGATTTTGTCTGCAACTGGCGTTCATGCCAAGCAATGGTATCCTCAGTATCCTTCAGCAAAACCACGTTTCTTTTTCTTCAAGTCTTTCCTTCATCATTTGCTGATATATGGAAGGTTAGACATCACATAACATCACAAAATACTCTTTTCTTTGTTTCTAACGAAATTTTCCTATCTTTTAATACTCTGCTTAGCTTTTGAAATGCATCCTTTATCTTATCAATACGCCTTTCCGTCCTTTGTTAGAACACTTCCCAGGTATTTAGATTTCTGCTCCAGCTTGATTTTCCTGACCTGTAGTTGGCATTCTGTGCTCCTCGTTTTACGGATACTTATGCATTCAGTTTTCTTGTAGTTTTTGTTTAGTCCTTTCTTCTCACTTTCTCTAGCTACCTTCTGTAGAGTTAGTGTATTTTACTTTCCGTGTCTGCTATCAGCAATGTATCATCTGCGTAACTTTTATTGTTCAGATTGATGTACATAAATTCGTATGTATGTGTTCGCAAGTTTGCTTACTAATATCGGCAATGTTTCCCACGGAGAGGTGGCACCTTCACTTGACACTCGCGTTCCACCTCAGCCGCATTCTTCAAACCTTTGAAGCAAAACTAATTCGTCTGTCATTATTTGCAGAAAGATATCGCCAATAAAATTGGCGCTTCTGCTGAAATCTATTTCGGCATTGCAGGAAGTTAGTCCAGACTTGTTCGTTCAAGTTCGAAGTTCTCAGTTTGCTAATGTTCGATCAGAGAGACCGCTCGCTTTCTTCTGGGGATATGGCGCAAATAATTGAAAGATATGACAACTGTGTAAAAAGAAAATCGATGTTTTGTATGATTGATTAGAAAGTAAATTCTTGGTTGAAACTTACTGGGACATTGACATAGAAAGAGGCAATCACAGTATAACAAGTGATAAGACAGATATGTAGATTTGTGCATAGCAAGGATAATAGATGTGCATAATGTTATAAATAGCTAGATCTGCAAATTGAGATAAATATTGATAAGACTGAAATAAATAGATCGATAAACAGGAAACACTTCGTGAGAGATGTGCATAAAGAGATAAACAAAATAAGATTGATATCGATAGGCGTTTACGTAAGTAACTGAGAACAGGCACTGATAAGTGAACAATAGAGATAGACACTGATAGACGATTAGATCACCAATAGAGGCAGACACTGATAGACGGTTACGTGAGTATCCGAAACAAAAACTGATAGACGGTTAAGGGAACAACCGCGATAGACACTGATAGACGGTTAGGCAAACAATCAAGCTAGAATCTGATAGACAGTTACGTGATCATCCGAGACAAAAATTGATAGACGGTTAGGTGACCAACCGAGACAGATACTGATGGAGCGTTAGGAAACCAACTGAAACATTGATAGACAGTTAGATGATCAACCAACATAGGCACTGGTAAACGGTTAGGTGACAAACCGAGCAGACACTCATAGACGGTTAGGTGACCAACCGAGGCAGACACTGATAGATGTTTACGGGAGCAACCATCAGAGACCCTGATAATCAATCAGATGAGCAACCATAAAAGCACTAATGGATATATATGAGAGACAGACGATTAAATATAGATAGAAATTAGAGGTATATAAATATATATACAGTTAGGTAACAAAGAAGGAGAAACACACACGCACAGATATATATATATATATATATATATAGGAGAAGCACACACGCACAGATATATATATATATATATATATATATATATATATATATCTGTGCGTGTGTGCTTCTCCTTCTTATGTACATCAATATATATATATATATATATATATATACAGACAATGATATAAAAAGATAGAATCACACACGCTCACGCACATACCCACACACACACACATATATGTATAAACTGAATTTATGCATATATAAATGCAGATTTCATTAAAATTAGCAGACAAGTTATGGTATTTGTTTTTGCAATTTTTCATGTGATATGTATTTTTTCAAAAATTATATAAAGAATTTACAAATGTTTTGTTTTTTCGAGCTCTTTCGGCTACACTTTAGCCATTATCGAGTATGAATTTATTTTACGTGTGATTTTAAGAATTTTCATGTCATTTGAAAAACTGTATTCTTGATCAATCTAAATTCGTAAATAATTGCATTGGCCACGCCACAACGCGTTTGACAAGAAAATTAACATTGCACCTCCCAGACCATAGTTCAATTCGATCTCAAACACACATGGAGACCTTTAAACTGTATCCTTCACAGAACACTTTTCGATCACTGCAACTAAAATATAACGGTTAACAAAAGCAAATATTAGTGGATATTAAAATAATATACAGCACTTATCCCAAATAAAAATTCAAAATGCAGTACGTTAACATTATCAGCAATAAGGGGAGCCCAAAATTCCAATTAAAGGTCAATACAACTAATATCAAGTAGGTAGAGAAATTTAATACTTGGGAAATGTTCTAACAGATGATGAAAGTTACGACACTGAGATTCGAATGCGGATTTTCATGGCAAAGGACGCATCCCAAAAGCTGAGTAGAGTTTTGAGAGACAGAAAAAATACTATTGTTACGTGATATCTGTCCTCATATATGGCAGCGAATGCTGGACAATCTCGTTCAACATGACAGAAAAACTCGAGTAACAGAAGTGGTTCTACAGAAGGATTCTGAGGATACCATGTACCGAACGACGAGGTTTTGAAGGAAATGACAACGAAAAGGAAGCTTATATTTAACATCAGAAAGAGACAGCTAGAGTCTCTGGGACACCTAAGGGACACCTAAGGAGGAAGAAGGGTTTGAAGAATCTGATACTCACAGGTCGGATAGAAGGAAAAAAAAGACAGAGATAAACAGCGTGTGGCATACTTCGTGGGCTTAAGCAAATGGATGGCAGAGCAAGGTTTTTTGAGAACTAACAAGACAAAAGGTATTTAACGGACAGGAAGACGTGGAGAGCTATGATTACCAATCTTTTGAAAGAACACGACAGATAAATAAAGAAGAACATTATGCAAAAGTAAACAACCGAATGTGGATGAAATATTTTCCACAACTGAGCAAGTTATTTTAAAATGCGTTAAAAATATTTTTGTTCTCAGGTGTTATCAAGTTTTGTAATTCCTAACGGGTTAATTAAAAGTTCAGTACAAGACGTTTCTAGCATATGGTGCTAGCGTATTTAAATGTTTTCTCAATTCCCTTTCTAACCAAAAAACAAAAACAAAAAATCCCCACCACCTGGTAGGAATATGCAATAATAATAATAAACTTAATATATAATATCAGTAAAAATACTCTACGCGTAGAACAGGATTTAATAAAAGAAATGAATGTTTAACAATGCCCAACTACCTTTCGACAGTATATCTGTCTTCAAGACTGTTTTAAAAAATTGCATACAGATATAAAAATATAAAAATACAACTTTGTTCAGACGTCTAAGAAAAAAAAACAAGAAACGGTTACAACACAGCAAGTGTGATTGGGATGCAGCTTAAACGTGTGCAAAATGATGGGTATCGTCCTTATCTTAAAATTTTTAGTTATTTGATTAGTTAGTAATTTTAATTAAATAATTTACTATAAATATTATGGCACCGTCATTTTTCCAATTCCCCTGGGGTGGAACGTTAGTAATTTGCACATGTGCTTTATCTTCATCAAGGACTGAACGTTAGGTGAATTCTGGATGGTTCCATAACGGGGCCTACCATCTACAGTGGTGCTTATTTAGGAAATATGAACATGAACTCGGCGAGAAACTGTTTTGCCACAAGAAGTCAATCAAAAACAACCAAGTCAAGATCTTGTGGGATTTTAACATCTAAATAGACCGCATTCTTATGTACACCAAACCAGACATGGCTGTTGTTTAAAAAACTGCATTCTCATCGATATGGCTATAGGGAGCTCGATCGTGTTTATTAAATTGGCCTTGTTTCAAACATAACCAAGCTCTCCAAAATTTAAAGTTATCAGAAGGTTGAACAAAAGGAAGAACTGCCTTGCTTGTATGGATGAGTGAAAATTTATTTACAGAACAGAAAAACATCAACTTTTTAAGAAATGGAATTATTAACTGTGTAATGTTACACGGGAAAGTGTAGTAAAGAGTTAAATGAATCCAGAGTTCGTTGGTGTAGAGAAATATGAAATATGATTTGTAGAGAAAAATATTAAGACCAGGTTTTCGCTGAGTGTACTAACAAATTAGTAGTAATGTCTTGTTCCTTTCTTTCTGTTTGTAGACGGCGATTAAGTGAAAAGAAAGAAAAACAATAAAGAAAAATTGTACTTATGAACGTTAATTTTAGGAGTCAGTTGAAGTGTGATATTGTTGTCGGCATTGCCTTCTTCTTTGTTGACGGTGAAAAAGTGAGGTTGACGAATAGATAACAAGAAACGGCACACGAGAAGGTGGGGAAGAGCAAATGTATCACCAGGACGTTATGTCCGGTTCAACGGCTGGAAATTTCTTTTGTCACATCGTATCCGGTTGAACGCCTTCATAGCATTTTGACACAGACCAGTTACTTTCTCTCAGTTTTGTAAATTGCTCTCTTTTTATTGACCAAAACATGCTCAGGAAATTTGCTTTCATCTTTTTTCTTCAGTGCGAAGTCAATACTTTTACTGTTGGTCAAAAGGATTTTTAGATTGCGAATTTGTAAACAATGAAGATAAGTGAATTAATTTTGTTTCTTATCAACCACATGGCTGTTCCTGGTGAAATTATCACGATCAAATGAAATTGAGACCCTCTAGACTAAGGTTGCCAGAATATGAGAGGTTCATGTTTCATTGGAGTATGAGTGCCTGTAGCGCCAAACCAGAAGATTAAAAAATGGGTGAATGTGTCTAATGGTGATTACAAAGGTGTTTTGAGTGACCACTAAAGATGGCGATGTTATTCCTACATTCATCTTCCCAGAGAGCCTTAATCTCAACACAGAAATCTACACCAAGGACCTTGATGAGTTAATGCTACCCTGGGTCAAGTGGGTAGCTGTTGGAAGACCGTATGTATGGAAACAGGACTCTGGACCATGCCATACAAACAGGAGAACCCAGTCGTGGTTGTCAGAGAATTTCTACTACTAGATCGCTACTTACATCTGGCTACCTAACGCACAAGACTGTAACATTAGGCAAATTTTACAACCTAGTATGCAATCGCTTCAAAGGTGTGCGTTGCTTGTCACCTTGAAATGTTCTGCCAGAGACTGAACACCTTGCTGAAGTACACCCATAATTTAAGATCTTCGCTTGAACACTAAAAACCGTGCCGAAGAAGAAAAAAAAATGAAATAAATTCAGTAATAAAAACAACGGAGTTCTATATAAACCAATAGAAATAACGAAATGAGAGAAACGATATAAGAAGAATATAAAACAAAGAAATACTTTAAAAAATAGAACCAAGACGAGGTTATGTCTACTTGATAAGGCAAATTCGAGTATCAAAGAACCTCACATCCGCTTGCGTGTATTAATGACTGGAAGAAATGACACTCGGAACAAAGCACAGCAACCTTTGACATCCGGCACCGTAGGAGAGAACGACAAAACAAAACACTTGTTCGGACAGAAGGATAAAATCAATATACAAAATGTTTTGGTTGAAGAGTAATAACTAAAGGGAGCGATGAGTAAATTGTCGCCACTTTATATTTTTAATTGCGCGCTTGAGCGCTGTTTGTTTTTATTATATCGATGGCACAGTATAGTAGGATCAGTTGGGTAACGTTTGTGAGAAAAACAGCACCACTGATGCAATATACACTGTCAAAACTTTGGAAAAGTCATGATACTGCTTGACATTAACACCAGAAGCGCCAAAACGTTTGGGTGTCAATTTGAAGAGAGTGTAGAGAATTCAGAAAGAGCTGGATGTGTCCATTGGTGATTAAGGTGTTTTGAGTGTTAACTAATGATGGCAATGTTATCCCTACATTCATCTTCCCACAGGGCTTCAGCCTCAACACAGAAGTCTACATCAAGTGCCTTGATGAGTTAGTGCTGCCCTGGGTCAAGTGGGTGGCAGTTAAACCATGCCATACAAACAGGACAACCCAGACATGGCTGTCAGAAAATTCCTGCTACTAGGTTTCTATTAGATCTGGCCACCTAACTCATCAGACTCTAACCTCTTTAAATATTATTTGTGAGACGCAGTTGAGCGAAAGATCATCAAAACTTCTTATCATACAAAAGATGAACTAAAGGTAAGATTTATGTCAGCATTCACTAACTTAAACAAATAGACCACCTAGAAGAGTTGCAGGAGATTTCAAAATTTCCTGGAGGCCATAGTTTAAGAAATTTGCTCATTATTGTTTCAAGATAATCTTGTGTAAATTTAGTAAATATATTTGTTAAAATAAGATTCCAGTGTTATTTTCATTTTTGCATGCTTTAGACGACAATCTATCAATTGAAGCTTTTTTACTAATTTGGCGTAAATGTTGTGCAACTGATGTGCGTTGTGGTGCAGTGGATGTCGGCTCGGAACGAGAAATCGGGCTAGCCTTGCATTCACTTACGCACAAATTGCCTTAGGAAAGGTATTAATCCGTCTCTTCCTTCCAGTTATGGGTTAAATAACAGAACAGACTGGGTTCTATAGCCTTGGTTGACAGCCAGTCTACCGCAGAAAGTAATGGCAACCTACTGCGGGATAATTTTCTGCTCAGTAAGTCATGTCTCTTTCGAGGCATGATTGCTCAAACGGGAATCATGTATGGCACTTGACTGACTGACTTAAGTTTCAACCAATATTTCCAGTTATTTTAATATATATATATAATCATTTAATCAGTGCGTGTATGAATGTGATACTGACGCGAGAGCATATTATTAATTTGGTGTTTGTGGTGATCTACCACGAGGTCAAACGAGCTCAAGGTTGCCTGCATTTTTTGCAACGCTAGAAGAAAATGACTTACCTCAGGGCGAACACAGATTCGAATGTGCCTGATGTAAGAATTGTCCAAAACGGAAAAAAACTGGTGGTTTCGCGGGTTACACCTTTAAATTACAGATAACATAGTTCCTGGAGTCAGATATCTCGCGAGATTATATTTTCACATATGTGAATTTTAGCTGTGAATGAGGAGATAAAATACGTGCCAGCGACAGGCAGAACGGTTATCAAAACCCTACACTGGTTGCGGTCAGTTGAGTGATTCAGAGAGAAAACGAATTGCGGAAATTGGTTACACTAAAAGTTCACACAACAGTGTTCCATACAAAATGTAACATTGAATAATCCCAAACAGGTAGGCGTCGTAAAATTAACTAGTCAACAATAATGTTTAGCGCATCTCGGTTGGTTGACTATAACTACTCAATAGTGTTTGTTCCTTGTTGGGTGTCGCATACAAAATTCGACCAAGTAACAATTTTTTTAATCATTTCACCATATGTAAGGCAGAAAGAGGGTTACAAAAGAGGTGAGTGATGAGAAAGACAAACAAGTTACAGGGGAGTGAGAGAATGAGTAAGAAAAGTATGAGAATACATCTGTAAAGAGGGCTACATAAGAGTGGAGTGGAAAGTAAGAACATGATACAAGCGTTGTCAGGAAAAGGATGTGAGTCAAGAAGATAAGAAATGGCAATTGACTTTGCATATAAATTATTGAATATTATGGCTTTCAAGGAATCAAGTATACGGAAGGGAATTCCACAGGCGGGAAGTGCGAGCAAAGAAGCTATTAGAGTAGAAGTTGCGGTTACATTTGATTCGTTTCACTGTAAAAGGGTGAGACGTAGCCGCTAGTCTAGTAGCTTGAGTAAAATGGTGCAGTTGGGACACCAGGGAGCTAAAATCATCAGAACAGAAGCCAGGAAAGTATTTTAGAAAAGACAGAGGGAAGTTACATTACGTCGGTGAGGAAGTCGGTGAGGAAGTCGGTGAGGAAGTTACTGGAGTTGAGCTACCAGGTCAGGGTTAATTACATTGCAGATTCTAAATTGTTATCACATAAGTAATAGTGAGAGTACTCTGCTCAACTAACGTTTTCTAACCTCACTGAGTGCCTAAAGAAAATCGAGATTAAATATGTCGTAAACTTGACCAAATAACCAAACCTAATCTTTAAAATTTCTAACACATTCTTAAAAATGCGATAGTGGTTTTTAAAGATGACATTTTTAAATTCTTGAATTTTGTCATCTGATGAAATATGCCATATCGATGGAAAATTTTTTGGTTTGTCTTCGTTAATCACAGTGAATGAGCTATTAATTTTATATGGCATTTAGTACCAATGGTAAAGGCGAAAAGAATAATGATCACATAGCGTTCTATGATTAGCTCAAGACATATTCATTCTATTTCATTTTCTCAGCCTGTGGCGCACTATAATACTGACATATTCTTCAGTGTATATACAACCCGAACCGATGTTGATTGTTACCTTCCTTCAGTGTCAAAACAGGACAACCAGACTTTAATTTGTCATAGTTGGTCACATAATCTATATATTGAATCAGAAGCATTCTTAAATATGCTTGTCTGGTAATTCCTGATAAATAGGAATTGGTCCTGCGTGGTCATTAGAAATACTTTCGTCTCTGCTTTTACCACTGCTGAATTTTTTTAAAATCATTTCACACGGCAAGAAAGCCACTCGTGCGCAGTGGAATATAGTAAGAAAGAAAAACAAACTACAGCGGGTGTCAAAGAAATGATAAGAGATGAATTGGATTCAAGGATATAGAAGATGGCAATTAATGCTGCATCTAAATTTGTGAAGTGTAGTTATCGGTAAAAGCAAACAGAAAGGGAATTTCATGAAAGAGATGTGTGAGTAGAAGAGGCGGTTATGTTTAACTGACTCGATGGTAAAAGGGTGTGATGTTAATGCAAATCTAGTAACTCGCGTAAATACATTGGGTTGAGGCACCAGGGAGAAAGCTCGTCGGAACAGCTACTATAAAAATATTTGTAGAAAAGACAGAAGGAAGCCACATTACATTGATGAGAAAATGATTGAAGGTAAGTTGCCAGGTCAGGATCGATTATATTGTAGATCCTTCTTTGGATTCTTTTGAGTACCTCAAGCTGAATAGCAGGAGCAACCGACCAGATATTGCAACAGTATTCAACGTACGGACGAATGGTAGATTTAAAAATGTGTAAGGATGTCAAAATTCTATTATATAAATGTAAGGATCTACCCACAGCAATTTTTAAATTTCTCCAGAGGTGTATTGAGATGTACTGAACTCTCACTGTGTATGCTGAAGGAAATTAAGAACAATAATTCTATCATAAAACAAAAACACTAAAGACGTAAAAATTATCCATTAAAAAATGATAGAATTATAGATCAGTCAATTAGTTAAGTGCCATACGTGATACACTCTAGGGCGATCATGTCTCGAAAGAGACATGACTGACTCGGCAGAAGATTATCCCGCAGTAGGTTGCCATTGCTTTCTGCGGTAGACTGGTTGCCGACCAAGGCTATAGAACCCAATCTGTCCTGCTATTTAACCCATAACTGGAAGGAAGAGACGGATTAATACCTTTCCCAAGGGTATTTGCGCGTAAGTGAATACAATGGATTCAACTGGAAGTCGAAATCGGCTCCCCGGTTTTTCGTTCCGAGCCGATATCCTCTGTACCACAACGCACAATTATAGATACCAACACTTATATTATTCCTTTTGATACTTCACAACTACAACAAAAATGAAAATGGGTTATACAATTTCCAAAGTAGAAATTTATTCGAAACACATTAAGATGCTTCAACTGCCAAAGATATGGACATAGTAAAAATAAATGTACAAGTAAATCAGTATGTGAAAAATGTAGGACATAAAACTTTAAATTCATAGATTACATGCCAAATGTCCTTAATTGTAAACAAAATCAAAGGGCAATTTCTAAGGACTGCGAAACCTAGAGAAAAGAAAAACATAAATTATAAATTAGACACACCAAAAAAATTCCCTACTGAGAAGCAATATCTAATACGCCATCACATGTAAAACTTATGCAAGCAACATTAAGTATAGCTATAAAAATTTAGCATCAAACAAATTACATGAAACACAAGAACTAGCATTTTTTAATTCGAGTAAGAAAAACATACTGAAAACATTAAAAACAATTGTAAACTTGAAATCCACAAGCAATGTAAATCCAATACAAAATACTGACAATAACTTATCAAAGACAAATTACTCAAAACCTCTCAAATAGAAAATTTCACAAACAGAAAACTAAGGAAACACGAACCACTCAAATCTCAACGCAAAACAAACTATAACCGTATGTTCAATATATAGTCCTCAAGAACACAGACTAAATAAAATTGAAATAGAAAGGCTAATTGGTCAACTTCCCACTCTTTTTCTACTAATGGGAAATTTTAATGCACACAGCAAAATATTGGTTGTCATGAACTCTAATCAAACTGGCACATTTATAGGATCGTTAATAGAATTATCTGATTTACGTATAACCAAATGCACACATAACTACACCAGGTAGATGATCAACATCAGCTATCGCCTTAACTTTATGCTTCCCGTCAATTTTTTGGATTCTCAATGGAAATTTCATGATGACCAATGTGGTAGTGACCATTAACTTATTTTTTAAATATAAGTAGCCTATCCCAAAAGAAAGTGATCCAAAATGGCAACTACACAATGCTAACTGGCTAGGATCCAATGAACTCTGCTCATTCTAAGTCAACATGGAATATTTTTAATGATCCAGAACAAATTTACCAGCATACTAACAGCCAACCAATACCCAGATCTTTCTTTAAACCACATGCCAAATCAACATTATGGTTTACAGCAGAATGCAAAAAAGCCGTTAAAACCAGAAAAATTGATAAATTTCGGAAAAAAGATTTTTGGAACCAGATAAACTTACATTCACTTTAAACAACAAAGACGAATAAAATATTTCTTTAGTATGACAGAACTAAAAGATTTCATAAACAAAAGTAAAAATTTTGCAACCAGTCCCGATTAAATTACCATTTTAAAAACACCTGCCAGAAAAAATCTCTTTTAATACTTTTCCAGATCTTCAATGATATATGAGGTTTAAATAAATTTCCAAAATTGTGGTTTGAGTTTATCAACAACCCGGCACAAACCATTCCAAGACCATTCCACTTAAAATGTTTGGAGACATTCCTGAATAAAAAAATTCAGTTTCATTATTAAATGACCGACAGGAGTTGATGTCCCGGTAAAGCATATAAACAATCAATCGTTATTTTTTTTTCTATTTCTTCTTCCTCTTCCGCATTTTTCTTTTTCCTTTGTTTCTTTTTTCCTTTTTCTCTTTTTCTTCGTTCTTTTTTCTTTTATTTCCTTTTCATCTTCTTCTTCTTCCTCATTTATTATCCTTTTCTTCTTCACCGTTTTCCTCTTTTTTCTTTTTCCGTTTTTTTCTCCTATTTCTTCTTTTTTCTGTTTTTCTTTTTCTGTTTTCTTCTTTTTCCTTTTTCTTCTTTTTTGTAAGCATGATGCAAGGAAGAGCATTGCGTATTGGTTTAGTAGATGTGATTGTAAATACAGTAAAGTTTTGACAAACGTTTTGTCGCCAAACGAATGAAAACGCTTCTGGTCGTTAATTTTGCGGATGTTTGAATGATAAACATCGAAGAAACACAATTGTAAGTTTTCAAATCACAGGTCGTCTGTTTTTGCGCATAAGATGAATTTGATTATTGGTAGCCTGATGTTTTCGTTCGGCATTACGAATCCCGACTGAAAAATTGCCAATAAAATAGCTGAAAAAGAAAGATTACCATAATTTTATCCCAGATAAAAATACAGAAAAACACAAAAAATTTGAGCGAATCATTTAGTCATTAACAGGCACCGAAATTTTGCTGGCATTTTGAAAGCCCAGCACGATAACTACGGACCATTTTTACAAAAATGTTCCTAACCCACCTATCGTTTCTTTCAAATGAAAGAAAAACATAGCATTTTAACGAATACAAATGATTGCACTCATAACTCTATGGAGGGTTTCTGACCTTTGTACACCAGAGAAGCCATAAAAGGGAAAAACTGTTAGTTATGCAACAACACGACTCAATTCCATCATCAATTCAAAAAGAAACATTATCATTTCTCCAAAAGGCGACAGTTAGTTTGATTCCCTTTTAATATACGCCGCCCAATGTGCCAAATACGATTTGATTTATGAGGATTGCACAAATGAAAAATTAAACAAGACATAACGTTCTCAAGTATTATGTCCGACAAAACAAAGTGACGACAAAAAATTGCAGAACATTTTATCACCAACGACTGGAATTCGGATGAACATCTTAAAGTAAACATTATAAAAAATATATCAAATCCTGCAACCTTTCAAATCTCAAAACGCATGAAGATCATTACATAAGCAGATTTCTAACGTCCCACCCCGGGAGAATGAACAAAATAACAATATGATTTAAAGATATTCACGTCCTCATCATGTTACTCTTCTTTCAGATGCATTTCATTTACCCCAGTTTTTCTCAAAAACAGGTGATGTTTTTAGAAAGAATATATATATATATATATATATATATATATATATATATATATATATATATATACACCCTATTCCGTTATTCGATATATATATATATATATATATATATATATATATATATATATGAAGGTTTCATTGAAAATAATAGTGTATTATCATTAAGCATTTTAATAATTTTTAATTTTTCTTGTATTCTTTTTCTATTTCAAAAATCAAATTATATAAGATTTTTACAAAGGTTTTGTATTTCTGAGTGCTTTTGGCTATACTTTCCGCCATTGTCAAGAATTAATTTTATTTTAATTTTAATATTTGTAAAGCTTTTGTACAAAGAAACATGTGTATATTAAGTTCTGAACAAGTGAAGCATATTGTTACTGTTTTCGTAATTGGTTACATTAAGTGTAGGATTTCTCTTTTTTTATTAATAATGTCTCCATTATAGCATGTAAAAATACCACATTCACTGAAAAACATCCTTATTCCTAACAGGTATGAATACATGTTATGCTTAGTACAAAAAATTGAACAGTTTTTTTATTAGAATGAAATGGATAGCATTATTCCTCTTAAAAATATCAAGAGAAAGAGAAAACGTGAATGAGTTCAAATTGAAAAAGATATGATTTCTATAATAGACCACATCAAATTTAAAAATCAACAACTTTCAAAAAACTATTAAATACTGAAGTAAAAACTAAAAAAACACAAAATATACTTATTGAAGGAGACAAATCTAATAACATATATTAAATAAGCCCAAATGAATACGTAAAAATAAAGAACCCACCAACTGTTACAAAAACGTAACAAAATTCTACATTGAAAATATTAAAGATGAAGCAAAGCAGATCACAGAGAAGTTAGGTTTCAGTAAGAGGGTAAACATATTGACAGGTAGGCAAGCTTTCCTATCGATAAAAGAACATAAAGATAATTTTCACAACAGCCCCTCGTACTGGATTCTAAATCACCCAGAGACTAAATTAGGTAAGATAAACCATCAAATATAAAAAAAGATATATGTGACTTATTGAGGATTGCTAATCAAAGCTAATCAGTGGAAAGACACAAGTGATTGCATTTCTTGGTTTCAAAAAAGTTAAACAAATATCTATATAATTTCATAAAATATGACATAAAATCTTTTACCCATCAATATCTGAAAAAGGGTTGATAGAAGCCTTAAATTTCGCTAAACAGTATGTAAATATACCATCCAACCATATAAAAATAATATTACATTACAGAAATTCCATACTATTCTACAATCATGAAGCATGGATTAAAAAATAAAAACAAGCGCATTTTATGTACCACAATGCTCGTTTGACGGAGCCGAAATTTAAGAATTAATAGGACTATGCATTCTAAATAAAGTTAATGAGATAATCCCCATAGACAACAAAGGATTATACAGAGACAACGGATTAAAATTGAAACCGGACAACACAAGGGAAAATGACAAAATAAAAAAAATGCTTTTCAAACTCTTCAAAAACCGAAACAAATAAGAAATTTGTCCAATGTTTACATGCAAAATTTAATCAACAAACTGACAGTGTCTCTCCATATATGAAAACAAACACGACTTTAAAGTACGTAAACACTAAGTCTAAGCATCCGACCAGCGTAATCAAACACATCCCTCAGGAAATAAAACACAGACTATCAAAAAATTATATCCCCAAAACAATCTTTGATGAAAAGAAAAAAGATTATAAGAGAGCCTTAAGTAAATCTGGTTATGGAAACAAATTAGAAAACAAACTTTAGTCAACGAAAACGAAAAATAATACTAGAAATCGAAACATTATTTGGTTCAACTCGCCGTTTAAAAATCCAAAATAGGGCAAATATTTTTGCAAATTAATTCATGAACACTTCCCAAAACACTCAGAATTAAATAAAATTTTCAATAGAAATTCAATCAAATCAAGTTATAGCTGTAGTAGTAATTTAGAAAATTACATTAAAAAAAGCCAAAACGCCAGAAGCCTAAATAATATTGTGCAACATAATTAATAGAGAATGTAACTGCAGTGACAAAATAAAATGCCCACTTGACTGACTTTGTAAAACAGAAAAGGTTATCTATAAAGCAGAAGAACATGATACTGATGGACAAAGAAAAAATATTTGGGTTTACAAAACATTTTTAAAAACAGATGAAATAATTACAAATGTGCATTTACATTGGAAAACTTTAAATAATTCATCAAACTGGCTGCAAATTAAAAATAAAAAATGGAAAAAAAACTCTGATATAACTTGAAGCATAGTAAAAAAAATAAGCCAAACCATACAACAGTAATGAAGTCTGCAGATTGTGCCAAGAGGAAACGTTAGCCATTATGTTGTTTTCAGAAGAAAAAAAATACTGAATAAAAGATCAGAAGTAATTTCCAGATGTAATCCCACCTATAAATACGTATCAGGTTCATAAAAACTTGGTTGATTAAGTTTTAAAATCCTTAAATAAATCCTCCCTAATTTAAAAAAAAAAGAAAACTCCAGTTGAGCGTTCGTAGAAATCCCTCTTTGTATGTTTGAAAAATGTTGGAAAATCACTTATTATACAACGTCTGAAGATACCGAAAGTTTGAATCTTAGGTTGCGGAAATACCTCATTTCCAAATAAAAAAAAAGTTCTACAATATAAATGTATTGAGCACTTTATAATATAAGTGAGTACTGAGTGCTTGTTTTTTAATTATACTCAAAAAATTATAATATATATATATATATATATATGTGTGTGTGTGTGTGTGTGTGTGTGTGTGTGTAATTTTCATCCAAGCTTGAATGCAGATATACTGTCGGAATATTGTTAAACACACTCTTCTTAAATCACACTCATTAAGTGTTACAGAATATAGGATGCGTTACGCCAATAATTTTGTTTATTATTATATCCTATATTGCTGTTTCGAAAGAGACGCGTGTGTTGTAAAGAATTAACAGTACTTTCTGTAGTATGTGTGAACCTTTCCAAGTCTGGTGATAGTGGAGCGATATGGTTCGATAACTTTTCCTTTTTTATGTAAACTCAGTCAGTTAAGGGCTATACGTGGTACACGCTTGGGGGATCATGTCTCGAAAGAAATGACTGACTGGGCAAAAGATTTTTCCCGCTGTAGGTTGACATTACTTTCTGCGTTAGACTGGTTGCCAACCAAGTCTATAGACCCCAATCTGTCCTGTTATTTGACACATGTGAACTAGTGTTCTTTAATCACTGGTTTTCTTTCGTTTTTCATAACTCAAATTCTGCAAATCTTGATTTCTAGATCTCAGATTGTTTCCTTCACTTTTCAAAGAAGGAAATTTCTTTGGAGTATATTGCAGTATCTACGAGCTAAGGATGTCAAATTTGTTGGCTTCCATCTTTCTGTCATTGTAATATGTGTGAATAAGGAAATTCTACCTGCTTAGCATTTCATCCAGAACCCTGTGCTGTAATTTTGAAGTCATTATTTTTTCCATTCATACTTTCCCAAGGTTATTTTTGGGAAAAAGAACGTATCGAACTCTAGAGTACTAAGTTCATGCTGTGGGGTCGCCCCTTTGTACATAATAATGGACTCAACTGAGTGTACATATAATCCTGCCTATAGATAGAACGGCAGTTGTCAGTTGTAAGGTGAGAGTTGTTTAGTTTCAGTTGGATCTGGAATCAAGTTGCAGTTGCTCTGAGCTCCACTCAGCTAGAATCGGTTACCCGGACATACTATTTTACTCCAAGACTGTATATATTTAAGTCTTTTAATCATTTCACCCCAAGCAAGGCATTCCACTGCCACTATAGCGCTTGGGGTTACATAGAGCGATTAGAGATAGAAAATGTCAGAAGGAGGGTGATAGACGCGTAAGGAGGTACATAAGAAGAGTGTTTAAGAGAATAGGTGCGAGTTAGTGTGTTAGGAGGTGTCTAATGACCTTACATTTAAACTCCTGTAGGTTGTATCCGTCGGGAAAGCAAGTATGCGGAAGGGAATTTCACAGGAGGGAAGTGCGAGAAAAGAAGCTGTTAGAGTAGAAATTGCGGTTACAATTTATCGGTTTCGCTGTAAAAGTGTGGGACCTAGTTGCTAATCTAGTATCTCGTGCAAATTCATACCTAGGGGGGCACCAGTGATCTAAGTTCATCGGAGCAGAAGACGTGAAAGTATTTATAGAATAGGCACAGAGAAGCGCCGGTGAGAGAGTGACTGCAGGCGGTCAGCCAAGTCGGTATCGATCACATTACAGATTCTCCGCTGTATTTTGTCAAGATCCCCGAGGAGAATAGCAGGGGCACCCGACCAGATGTGGCAGCAGTATTCAATACACGGGCGGATGGTAGATTTATATATGTGCAGGATAGATTCAGACGGAAAAAAACTTCCGGGCCCTGCACAGAGAACCGACTTTCATAGCAGCGGATTTAGCAATGGATTCGATGTAGTCATTCCACTTGAGGTCCGCTGAGAGTGTGAGGCCAAGGAGGCGTAGTGTTTTACTCTCTGGGAGGCAAGCCTGTTCCATGCTAATGGGAGGTAGGTGCGGTTGTCTATGGTGGTTAATTGATAGCAGCTTCGTTTTGGAAGAATTGAATTTTACGAGCCATTTCTTACTCCAATTCACCACGGATTGGAGGTCCTTTTCAAGCTCAACGGCGAGGTTTGCCTTATCACCCACACCAGATTTTTTATCGGGGCGAGAGTAAACTGTGATGTCATCGGCGTACATGCCTGCTTGGGATGTTATGGCATCGGGAAGATCATTGATGTAGATCTGAAAGGAGGCACCTACGTTTGTAGGGAAGTTATGGGAGGCATGTCCGTTTAATACCACCTTCAATGTGCGGTTAGAGAGGAATGACTGGATTAGGTCCAACAAAAGTCCAGTTTTACCGTATCTTCGCAGTTTCCGTAGAAGGCCAGCATGCTAGACTCTGTCGAACGCTTTAGAGATATCCACGGCAACGGTTCAGGCTTCACCATTCTTGTAGAGAGCCTGGTATATATACTCGGTGATGGTCGTTAGCATATCAGCAGTAGACCTGGTGAAACAGAAGCCATACTGTTTTTCCGAGAGGAGCCTGTGGGCTGTCAGATGCTGAACCACCTCGGCGTTGATAATGGCTTCGAACACTTTGCCAAAGATAGGAAGAAGGCTGATAGAGCGGTAATTTGTGGGGTCCGAGGGTTCTCCAGTGTCCTTAAATATAGGAACTACAAAAGCAGACTTCCAACAGGCAGGAAAGCAGGAAGAAGATAAGCAGAAGTTGTAGAGCTTAGAAATGAGAGAGGAGGGTTCAGGGGTACATTTCTTCCGTCCCCACCACTTGAAGTTTTGTGAGGGTCAGGTTTTGAGTTTATGTTAGAAATCAGCGAGGGCGTGATGTGGACGTCATTCAATTGAGCGTCAGTTCTAGGTGGGAAAACAGGTGTATAAACCCCAGACGAATCTAGTCTCAAATTGGTCGAGAATCTACGAGCAAAGCATTCAGCCTTGTCCGCTGAGGAGCTGAGGACCTCAAATTTATTAATTAGTGGGGTTATTGAGGACTTACTCTTGTTTATTGAGGACTAACTCTTGTTAAGCACGCTTTTACAGAGACGCCAGTAGTCTTTGGCGCTGAACTTAGAGGATGCTATGCGTTGCTTCATTCTGGCAGCAAACAATATCTTAGCTTGGTTAAGCATCTTTTTACACTTATTATGAGCTGAGGCGATAAGGCTCCTGTTTTGGTCCGGCGCGTGGCTAAGATAAAGCCGGAAGAAGTGATTCCGGTGGGCAATGGCGTCCGAGCAGGGAGACAAATGTGATTTAAGCTGAAATTTCCTGGCAGGGATAAAAGCATCGATGCCAGCCTTAACCCAGGAGGAGACCTCGGATACACAGTCTTCAACGGGAAGAATAAAAACGTTGTTCCAAGGGACGTCACGGAGGAAGTCACGGAACGAATCCCAGTCTACTCTTTGGTAGCAGTAGGATATTTTGCTGGTCTGGGTTTCTTGGGTAGTTGGCGAGTGGAATGAGATGTTGACGGAAATATGGTGTGGTCTGAGTTTCCGAGAGAGCAGAGCTGTTTGGTAGTGCAAGAGTTTTGGATGGAAGTGAAGCAGAGGTCTAGTAGCGAGTCCCTTCCGTTAGGGCTATTGGAGAAAAGCGTGGGGAATTCCACCACTTGCGTGAGGGATTGGGAGATTGAAAAATTAATGGTGTGGACACCAGCAAGGTCGGTGACAGAGTTCTCCAGCCACTTGGTGTGGTGGGCGTTAAATTCACCAAACACAAATATATGGGCAGATGGATGAGAAGAAATAGCCGTGTCGATATTGTCAGAGATGCTGTTAAGTACCGAACAGTCAGAGAAGGAGGGGAGCGGTAGAGGAAGAAGAGATAGCTAACCGAGCTTAGAAGTGAAATACGGAAGCACATGAAAGAATGGTCCAGAGATTCAAGAGATGTTACTCTAGCTAGGGGGAGGTGTTCGCTGACATATACACCAAGCCCATGTTTACGGACATTGGAGTCCTTCCTGAAGAGGGGAAGGTAAGCAGGAACATAAAACTCAGAAGAAGGGATAGAAGGGTCAAGGTTAGTTTCACATAGGGCTAAAATATCAGGTGAGTTAGTTTGAAGAAATGATTCTACGCTGTAAACGTATGTTAGTGAAAGAGACACAGACAGGTTTGGGCGTTTTCTGAGTAGCTGGTTTGGTTTTGCTATTTTGTTTGTTTGTTTTTTTCATAGTGTTTTGGTTGAGGAGAGAGAGAGGTCTAGAGTAGAATCAGTCGGTCACTGTTTGCAGCATGTAAGGGATGGAGACTGGCACAGCCTGCAACGTAATGTGGCCACGTGGTTGCCCACAGGAGGTTCATACAGGAACGCCCGTCCATGCACGATATGGCACTACAGGAACCCCGATATTATTCAACTGTTGATCAGAGCAGCCTCTCAAGACGCTACGCAAGTGTTCGGGTTCCTAATTACCAGTCGGAAGCGTCAACCAGGAAACTGCCAACCCGGTACCCTCAGAATGAAGAGACGTTGCCACTATACTCAATAACTGCAAAGAGCTTCCAGCTGAACTAACACTAAGACCGAAGAAGGAGGTAGATGGACCGGGAACCCCTTCCTAAACAGGAAACAAGGCGATCACCTCTACTCCTGTTCAAAAGAAGGGGGTGGAGTGTGAAACCGGGCGATTGTAGGTACTATCTACTTTAATTTAAAAAAAAATAAAAATAAAAATAACCGTTATTGTTATTGTTAGAATCTCTAGAGCGGGGTGGAACAGAGAAAAAGATGGAAAGAGAGACTACTGGGCATGCGTGAAAATTAAAGATTTCAGGGGTGGGGGCGGGGTTAACTGACCGGTATTCAAAGAACAACTACCCTTAAATTAAGAAGACCGGCATCGCTAAGAAAATAAATAAAACCTCAAACCAATTTTTATCCAAGCGAAACATAAGTAAAAAAAGTTAGTAATAAAAAAAAAAATGTGAAAGACAAAGAAAAATAAAGAGACCGATCTGACAAACTTACCATGCAGATAATAAAACTGAAATTTGAGTGAAAAATTTCGGAAGACAATTTACCAAAAATACAATTTCAACTCACTTTTTTCAGAATATTGCAGGCGAGTTAACTGCCTGTTAGAATCTCTAGAGCGGGGTGGAACAGAAAGAAAAAGAGATGGAAAGAGAGACTACTGGGTATGCGTGAAAATTAAAGATATCAGGGATGGGGGTGTAACTGACCAGTATTCAAATAACAACTACCTCTAAATTAAGAAGACCGGCATCGCTAAGAAAATAAATAAAACCTCAAACCAATTTTTATCCAAGCGAAACATAAAAGTCAAAAAAGTTAGTAACAAAAAAAAAAAAATGTGAAAGACAGAGAAAAATAAAGAGACCGATCTGACAAACTTACCATGAAGATAACAAAACTGAAATTTGAGTGAACAAATTCGGAAGACAATTTACCAAAAATACAATTTCAAGTCTTTTTTTTTTTCAGAATATTGCAGGCGAGTTAACTGCCTGTTAGAATCTCTAGAGTGGGGTGGAACAGAGGGAGAAAGAGATGGACCGTGTTCTAGATGTATATTACGTTCAATATAACTTACATTTTCTATCTCCATATCTGTTTTTGTTATTTATTATTTTGTGCGTTTCCCCAACCGGAATCCACAACAGTTCTATACCTATAGCGGATGTAAACAGAACCTGAGGATTTAGGGTAAATAGAAATAACTGATACTGAGACATCTGGAAGAGACATGACACGTGGAACTATAACAATCTACTCTAGTGATCAAAATTAGAAGTGCAGTTCGAAATCCCAGTCACCTGATGTAGGTCAGAGTGTATAACAGCCGAAACATTGTGAATATGGCAACAAAGATGTGGACGACATTCCGAAACATGTAAATAATATAAATAATTACAATACTTCATTTCAGAAATATAGACAAATATTTTTAAGAGGTTTTTCCTTCTTAACATACATTCTTAAAATTTCTTACTCTTGACTGTACAACTGGTCATGCGTAAATATTTATTTTAGACTTTAATTCCAAATTTTTGAATTTGTGATTTGTTTGCATTTCTCGCAAACACAGAACAAATTGGAAATTAGATTCTTGTATGTAAAACCTTCAAATACAGATATGATTAAAACAATATTGCATTTTAAATAAATATGTGTTATTTTAATCATTGGACTGTTTTTAAAATTCTAGGAATACTTGGTATGCTAAATAAAACTTTTCATTTTTTCAAAAACATTTAAATGAAAATTTATTGTACTATGCAACGCACCCTAGTAACACCAACTGTACTTTGTATACACTTATCAGTTTGTACCGCTACCCAAAATTTTGTATTGATCGGTCAATCCATGGCGATTTTAGAGGGTGTGACAGACCGACGGATTAGCATATGTCACAGAATTTTATTTTATATATAAGTTCATTCTCGTCGTATTTTCTTTTAGCTCGGCATTTATTATTTTTATTGGTTTGCCTTTGATTTGTGGAGTCGGAGTTGTCTTTAAATCAACAAAGAACTCAGGAGAGAACTAGAAGTCGTGTAAGGATTCGTCATTGGCGGCCACAATCTTAACAATATAACATACGCAGATGAAGGTTTCCTACAGAAAGCAGAGAAAGAAAGCGAGAAGAAAAGACTAGAGAGAAGCTGAAAATGTCAATTACAGACCGAGTACAGCAGGTACAGAAATTCAATTACCTGGGAAATGTTCTAACAGAGAGCAGAAGGTGCGACACTGAGATCCGAAGGCGTATTGGCATGAACAAGGACAACGAGGCATTCCAAAATTTGAATAGAGTGATAGGAAAATTTAGTTGGAAACAAAAAAATTGTACTGAATAATTATGTGATATCTGTTCTCATATATGGCAGCAAATACTGGACAATTTCCCTAAAGTTGAAGGAAAGACTCGAAGGAACAAAAATGTGGTTATACAGAAGGATGCTGAGGATGCCATGGACCGAACTTATGTGCAATGACGAGGTTTTAAAGAGGATAGAAAAGAAAAGAAAACTGATACTTAACATTGGGGAAAGAAGTTGGATAAAAGACTTGAACCAAAGTTGTGAGTTCAATACCTGTCGACAATAGTGGTAAAAAAAAATTAAGACAATTAGTCTTAAGTTAATTAAGGCCACTAGAAGTGGTATGGCTAGTATTCTTCAAATATGCAGCTATTCAGTATCACTGTTTGAATTCAAATAATTTACCTATTCACCAACTTATGTGTTCTTCAATCCAGGTGCTCTAATTCGGAATTATTCCAATTCAGGAATTGTGTAAAAAAGAGTAGCAGAAAGATTGCCCACTTCACACTCCTCCGCAGTTGAACAGGAGTAGGAATTCATAACTTGTTTCCTGATTAGGATTGGATTTCCGTTTCCTTTGAAGTCTACTTCAACTCTATACTCCTGAGGTCTTCGCCTAAACTATGAAATTTCATTCGATAATTAAATCTTGATCTTTTCAAGTGTTGAATTAGGCATCTTTCCTCTTATCATGTATTTCCTTACGCTAGTATAAAACCATAGAGTAAAACTCTATCTTGAGTAGCCCTTGGACCTTGTTCTGCATGAACATTATTAAAAAAAAATAGAAAATTAATATTTTTATTATATTCCCATTATTTATTTATGCTTCGAGAATGTTTCCAATGCACCTAAAATACGCTCCTTTATGTTATATTCCTCATTATATTATTACTTTTTATCATTAAATTTTATTCAAGTATTTGTGTTGATTGTTTATATTGGGTGACAGAATCACTACAAAATTTCTCGCTGACATTATTTTCTTTTTCATCCAAACACGCTTATATTTTCGGGCAAAACTTCAAAATCACGCCAGCTATTATAGAAACAACAACATCAACAAAAACAATAAAATTGTTATTCGACATTTTTCTGATCTCCCAGGTAAGGTCCTGGAACATTTCCAATTTTTTGACCTTGCTTCGATTTCCCTCAGCAGTCCGTTGGCACAAACACATTTACGATGTGAGAATTCTTTTCCTATCTGATAGCGGTTTTCTTGTATCGTTGGCATAATCTAGAAATACATGAAATTTACTTCAGTTTTTTCAATATTTTCTAGTTTGTGCTGATAATGTTTATTTCTACTAATGAACTTAATACATTTGCACAATTCTCAGTTTATGACTATGCCTACCCTTTCATGGTGTTGTAATGGCCAGTGGCTCAAAGTGAGAAATCTGAGAGCTGGGTTTGTTACATTCACTTACGCATAAATACATTGAGGTAAATTATATAGCCATCTCCTTACACAACAATGGATTAAATAGAACTTATATCTGGAAAAATCATTATTCTCAAAATGTTTTAATGAAATATTCACCCACTGAAAAATAATCTTACAACTGAAAATATATTTTGGCACTTTCAATAGATTTTGTATTAAACTGTAAAAAACAAAATCAATCACCTCCTAATTTTAGCTTGATTCATTCATTTATGCGTTTAAAAAAAGTTGTCTTTTTATCCCAATATATCACTCAATATTAGGCCTAAGAGCCACTTAAAATAGAGGGTTACTGGTCGAGATTGTTGTAAAGGAAACGAATGAGAAGGTTAAGAAGTGCATATTATGAGGAGGTATAGGATAGTTATTGGTTGACCTTGGACATTCCAGATATTCTATTGGGAGTTTGTTTCACTATTAGTTCTGTGAAGAAGCTGCGTAGAACTTATTTCTTTTCAAGGAACACGATGGATATGGGGTTGTTAGCAACCTTGAAACTGTCCTAGCTGTGAAGGCCTCAACTTTTGGAACTAAGGAATGTAACCATATTTGCCTATAAATTAAAAACTAAGGCATTCAGATTGAATATTGCTGCATTCAAATTAAAAACAATTTATTCAATTTAAAAACTAAAGCGTTCAAATTAAATTATAAGGCATTCAATTTAAAACACTGCCATATTTTTGTTATCGATATAAAATGGCATCAATTACATGGCCTAAATTAGATTCACAATTGCCACGGAAAACAGGAGTTCAGATGAACACCAAGAGAGATGAACACATACTACCCACCTATGTGGTACTAACGTACTAACTGCATAATTAAATTAGTTAGTGAATTGTAAATTCATTCTTTAAATTCAATGCATTAGTTTTTAAAATGATTTGGATTGTATTTATTTGAATGCCGTTTTGTGGTACAGTAGATATCGGCTTGGAACGAGAAATCGGGCTAGCCGAGTTCGAATTTCACTTGAATTCGTTGCATTCATTTACGCGCAAATACCCTTGGGAAAGGTATTAATCCGACTCATCCCACCAGTTACGGGTTAAATAACAGGACATATTGGCTGGCAACCATTCTACCGCAGAAAGTAATGGGAACCTACTGCGAGATAATCTTCTGCCTAGTCAGTCATGTCACCTTCGAGACATGATCGCCCAAGCGTGTATCACACATGCCACTTAACTGAATGCAGTAATATTTAATTTGAATGCATCAAAATTTAATTTTAATGCCTTAATTTATAAATTTAATGGCAAATAATGTAGTCTAAACCTCTGCCATATTAATAGCAATACAGTAGTGAGAATAGCAATGTTTTGTCTGCAGAGTTGTAGGTTGGAGAATAATTCATCACCCACAATGTAATGTAAGCGCTTTTGAACTATTTTTTAGTTTGTAAATCTCTACCTTGAGCGGATCTTGCGTCTTGTGCAGGGCGAAAACTATTGCAAAAAAAATAAATTAAATTAAATGATATCAGCCAGTTTCTTCCACTTGAGCTAGGAGTTAATTATGTATATTTACCCCATCCCCCCATCTTCACTGGGGCGATTTGTGAGAGTTATTTTATGTGGGGACCTGAGCGTACGCTCGGGTCAAGCGTCAAGATTAACTTAGCTTCCGCATACTCAGAGACTGCGTACTAAGCTTGTCGGATCTTGTCTTAACTTTCTGCATCAAGGAAGTATGAGTTAAGTAAAGGTGAGATCAACTGCCAGCCTTTGTTTATCCAAATATTTGGTGGTGAACTCATGCATTGTGGTGCTATCTGCACATACACACACTAATGATCTACTTTATTCTCTTCACTCAAAATCATTTTTATGTTTTCTTTGTTCTGACTTCAATAATTTTTGATTCATTCTAGGAATTGACAGTGAAACTATATTCGTGGATGATTACGATAAGAATGTTACGTTTTTCCACAGAAATGTTTGATCCATTTCATGCATTCTTATGCTTTTGGAGAGACAGTATATGATGTTGGTTACTGATAAGTTTATTTTCTGGTTATCTATTGCGTCTTTAGAAAATAAATCGGTCATTTGTTCATTTCATTGACAGATTGTACGCAATTATCTTTCAAGTACTGGATTGTGTATTGGTTTCAATCTTTGGGAATGACGGCTAAGAACATCCCCAACACTAAATTTATACACTTAGCCATGTTGAGGGCGTATTTGTTGTCATGGCTATTTCCAAATCAAAACTGATATCTTCCGTTTATTTTTTCCATGTTTTTTTTTACAACACGCTTATTGACAATGGACACTGCAATTGCAATTTCTTTGCTCGTGTTTACTGAATTTCCGAAATTTCATGCACCAAATCGTTGCATTTGTCGAACTTCATTTCTTTTCTTTCGAGTTTCCTCTTGAATAGAAAGGAGCTTTCTGTCAGGTAGTAAGTTGTTTTCTTCTGCTTATTCCAGCTGGTTTGTCTCTGATATATGGTGCTCTCAAGTTGTCACTATCAATTTCGGAATATACAACATGATTTTTACTTTGTTATTCTCTAATTGTTTTTCTTTTGTGATCACATGTATTTGCCACCACTTTCAAACCCGTAATTTTTCACAACTTCCAATGATGACAGCAAATATATGCTACCTTCCTTTCTTATACTCATTCCGAGCTATCAGCTCAAGATTATGCATCATCATCATTATTGTTATTATTATTATAGTTTATAAACATTTTTTATTCTTTTTTACAGATTTTTCTTCTCTGTGGCAACCATTTGTTCAAAACACTTGTCGCTAGAATCAAAACCGTGTCTTCTTTCTTTATCCTTTTACTTCTCTTGTTTTTTATCACTGTCTTATCGTTGCTTTGTTTCTTCTTTGTCTTGTTTATTTTTAGCTTGTTTCTTTGATTTTTTTTTTAGCTCTGTTCCATTTCTTGTGCTTTTGTGAAGTCAAATAAAATTGAAACATAATCACATTATATTAATGAGAATATATTGTGACCATATCAGTTTTTGGCATTGGTTGGAAATAATATTGGCATAAAAATAAATGATTTCCAGAGAAAAAACATTTTGCATCTTTTTCTATTCATTTAAGTGTGGCTGGTACTACCTTGTGAGCAGGTTTTGATCTTTAGCGGCTAAGATGAATCACTCTGTTTATGAATCTCTCCAAGCAACACAATAGATATTGGCTATTGAAGGTATGTTTTCTTCCCAATTTTAATGAGGTTAATTAGGAAATTCTATTTAGGTTTCTTTTTTAAGATTTTAGTCTAATTATTGTATTTTAGTTATTATTATTGCTTGTTTTTGTTTTTTTGTTTTTTGTCTGTTTGCCGTAGTCAAGATACACCAGGACACACTGGATGGATTGGCATGAAACTTTCAAGGATGAATGGCCACATAACTGGGACCGACTGATCAGCTTTTGGGCTCGATCCGGTACGGAACGAAGTTCCTGTGTTATTTTTCCGGTTTTAATAATAATTTTTTTTTCTCTTTCAAATGCCAGATACTGAATTTTAAGCGTGCATTAAAGTTTTAGAATAGTCGACTTCATTGTTTTGTATTTTCACGCATGAAAGCGGTCAAGTTCATTGCTGTTATTCTTCCTCATTTTATTAACAATGTTTTGCTAATCGCTGAGATGATGTCGGTATTGCCTTGGTCTTTGACTGCTTTTTCCAGTTATTAGTATTATTGCCGCTAGTACTACTACTACTGTATATTTTCACATAGAAGGTGAACTACACAGAAAACGAACCCAAAATCTAGGTATATTTTTTATGATTTTATATGAAATATGTAGTATCAGACGACAAACTGGGACTTACAATATTCATTTATTTATAAATGTTCGCTTGTTACTCTTATACATTATTTCGCTAGAACTTCAAACCGGAATGTATTTGGTTTTATCGTTTACTAGCAGTATAGCCTGGCGTTGCTCGGGTGTAATGAAAGCTTTAAAACTAGTCCATGTTCCTGGAGCTCAGACTCGACTCTTTGCACGTTGGGAAATTTTGATTTCCTGGTATTGATATCAAATAAGTTTTTTTCGTCGTAAACTGAATTTATATATATATATATATATATATATATATATATATATTATCAATTTTCTGCACTATTGTACGAACTGCAACCTTGAAACTTCTGAATATCGTTTCTTATGTCTTTGTCTATGAGTGTATCAAATTTGATTAAAATCTGACCACTACTTCTATAACCCGATTTTTTCGATTATCTATTTTTGATATTTGTCGAGGGTACCTCGGCACAAAACCTAGCTAAGAACACTCGCAGACGCTTTACAACTGTGTAAATTTTCAAGAAAATCGGTTCAGCCGTTATGTAGTTTAAAGGTAACGGACACACACACAGACACAGAGACACATACACACAGAAAAAGTTCCATTTATAAATAAGTTTAGATACACATACTAACGTTACCGATTTATAAACACACACTTTCATTCATTTAAACACCACCATCTTCTCATGGACAATTTTAAAAAATCTTCTATCGCTTAAATACACTTGACACGTGCATTTTTTTGCACACATGCTTTTAAATAGACAATTATATACACTTATATTTCAAATAAACATATATTGATTTTATTACACGTGGCACACATACGTATAAACGTGGTGGGATTCTTACACTTGAAAATGTTCATCAATTGGTTTATTATAATGTGACACGTATCTGACCAATGAACTCAAGCCGCGATAAACATCCAAATATAATGTCTCTGTACTTACAGTTTTTAAATCTGGGTTTTATTAAGATATCTCTGAAGAAACTTAAAATGAAACATGTTAGATTAAAAATACGTTTCCTACCTGTTCTTTACATATTCAATGTATATATGCGTTTTCTTGTATTTTTTTATGTAAATTTGTAAATTCAACAAAATTTTTGATATTATATTTGATCATTTTCAAATTTTCATTTATTGATATCAGAAAAAGTGAAATTGTTTCATAAGATTATATTTAAGTTTATGGCAATTCACTTAATTTCGGTTACTTCCATGCCACCCTGCATTAAGTTACCTCATCTACTTTACAACAACCAAAATTTTCTCAGAAATTTTATTGGTAGGAGAATTAAAGAATAGCAGCAGTTTAATGTGAAACAAGAGGTAAAAGTATTACATTTAATATAATGCGATTTTTCTCAACTAGAAATATTTACATTACCATATCGAGACATTGCGCAAGAATACCCACCTACTAACCAGTTCAGTTACAATAAAGGATTGAAGGTCATTTTTAAGATTTAAAGATTGCTTTATACGCTGAAATATACGGAATTATTTTGTGTTGCTTTGTAATCATCTTTTACTTATTACGTGTTCATTTTAGCTTTTCTCTCATTCAAAATTCCTCTAATACTTCTCGTCGTCTTCTCTTGGCCGCTTTCCCTTAATTTTCTTTCATTTTTCTACATCTTTTGATCTTCATTTCCACCTGTACAAAAAAAAACCCTTTTCCACACCACTTCCGCCGCAAATTGCCCATCACATCATAGCAGTATTACCGTGTTTTTCTCCCTCATCACAGATCCTGCCACAGCGCAGAGACAATCAAGAACTGGGGAAGCCTTTCCGCCATCTTGAATTAGGCTCACCTGATTTCAGCTGTCAGTAATCGATTTGCATCTTTGTAAAGGCTTCCTACTCCTCAATAAAGGGAGATAAGCATGCAGTTATCGTTTGAACCGGATATTAAATTACGGATGCCTGCTGCTACGTGGCGATTCAAATCAGGCGCTAACAGGAAATATTCGCGCGTTTTCGACCGATTTAATTCAAGTTTGGTTGAGATGATTTGCATTTTTTTTATTCATCGTGGTTGCTTGCAACAAGACCAATGCAGAAGATAAAATTTATGATAAAAATTATACATTCAGGTAGAAAAAAATTGTACACGTGTTAGATTTTACTCTTGTTATACATATTTTTTGTCGATTTCCCTGAATATTTTGCATGCAAAAAAAAAAACTATATAGTTTTATAGACTAGCATGTAGAAAATAAAAATAAAACTATTGTAAGTATATTTTTTATTTTCATGAAATAAGATAAATACAGGCAGAATCCCGGTTTTTGAGGAATAATTTTTTTAAAATTCTAATATTAAGATGAGTCATTTTTGTACGTTCTTTTTACATCAGACAAATGATTCTAGGGGAAAAAATTGTATTGAAAGATAGGATGAATATGAATCATGACAAATCATAAACGTCGGATTGGTCAAAATGTCGAAATCTGATATGTTGCTGAATTTTAATATAAAATTTTTACTGCATTAATGAACAAACATTATTGTATTTTGTGCATTGAACAAGCCGTTATCGATTACACCACCCGAGCGTCCAAGGTTTCAACAACTGGTATTCCCAATCGGAATGACCAGGCTGGACGTTGCTTAACTTCGAAGACCGTAGGAAGATTCAGCGTGATATGGCTGTAACCCTGTATTCAGTACAGAAATGATTTTTTGAAACAAGTGAATTTAAATGAAACTGAGATTGATTTGGACATACTAGAAAGTACTGATATCAACAGACTGAGATAGACTATCTAGAAACAAAAATTGTAGTATCGTATGCAAACTAATAGGTAAGTATAAACAGAGAATAGCTGTAGCGATAAGAATCGGACAAACCTGTCGTCACAAAGGACGCAGAGTTCTGGGCTACGAAATGCAAGCCGTGAAAATTGCGTAGATAATCCTTAAATGTGCTGGATGACGCAGAACACAGAAACATGGGTTAGAACTTTTGCTTCATTTACAAGAATAAAACAATAGGAGGCACAAAAACCGACGGGAGAAAAAAAAACGAGATAATCAATTTATTTCTTGTACAGTTGGGTGCGAAGCTGTGAAGAAATTTTAACAATGTGTTACCCGAGCAAATTAGAAATATGTGAAAAAATTAAAAGCTCAGACAAAAAGGTAATCGCTGAAAAAACAAAGTTTTTAGAAACAAGACGAGCACTAAAAGAGTCAATTATGCAATACTTACAAAAATTGAAAGAATGAGCTAAGTATTGTGAATATGAAAATTTGCGAGCACAGGAAAGAACTGTAGAAGAAAAAGTAATTCTTCTTGAAGGCTTGCTAGACCAAAACCACAAGCAAAAATACTAGAATGTCTACAGAGCAGCAGAATGAGTTTGAAAGCTAGCGTCGACTTTTTGCAAAATTAGAGTTGATAGAGAATTTAATCAACTGAAAGAATTCGAAAACATACAGGATGAGCACGGCCAAATCCATAATTGTAGATACTGTTGGGCGTGGGGGGTAATCAAAAGAGAGTCAAGTACAAATGTCCAGCTCTAGGATAAATATATTCGAATCGCAAAAAAAATATTTTTCAGAACGTATATGAATACAAAAAGCAAATAGAAAAAAATATATCTATCCAAACCCTCTACGAAGAAAATGTATCATATATAATGAATACACAAAAATTAGGTAGTGAAAAATAAGGAAAAATGGCCAACTATTTAACATGCAAGTTGATACGGGCAGTGAAGTTACATTGATGATAATTTTTAGGTAAAATGAAGACGACCTAAACTTTAAAAAAAAGCAGAGTGCAATTTGATAAAACGATCATAAAAACAATGTATTTCAAGGTAATTTTGAGACTAACAAGTGTTTTGAAATAATTCCCATTAGAGTTGCAGCATGCAAAAGAAAGATCACAGATTATTAAGGGTTTGATGAAACCCTTCAATTCCACAGAAGCAGAAAGTGAAGTAGGATTATTGAAAGGCTATAAAACAAGCGTTCACACAAAGCATATAGTCAAGAGAAGTTCTAATTCATATCCCACCATTGGTAGTAGCGAAATTAAACGAAATGATACAAGGCATACTAGAAAAAGTAGCTCAAGGTGGGAGTAATTGAACAGTAGCGATAAAGAGCCCTTAAGGATATTTGGTGATTATAAGATAGGGTTGAATAATATATACGTTCAGACTCGTTTCTGTTGCCAAATATCAAAACTGCGAGCCACGTGTTAGCAAAAATGGAGTATTTCGCAAACATTGATCTCAAGTCGGCATACAATGAAAAACCCCTATAGGCTTAAGATGAAATCGTTTAGCGTTTGGGATGAAAGACTTCCATCCATGCTTTTTAAAAAGCAATTAAGTCTTATTAGAAAAAAATGAAAAATTTATATCAGCATGATATAGGTGTAGAGGCAGGAACAAAGATAAATGTAATTTTGACCTCGATATCCTATTTAGGATATCAAAAGGCAAATCACCCGATGAAAGACTAACAAAGAAAACAGAAATAACTGCTCCAACAAAAAAAACAAAAACAAAAAAAACAATTGGGATCCTTTTTGGGATGATAAATTTGTTTTAGTAAATACAGTGACATAATAGAGCAAATTTAAATAAAGCGTTTATTACAATCATTACTAACTACCTGATAAGACTTTTTTCATTGTCAAACAAAATGTATAATTTTGTATAAGTTATTCACATGTTCTAATGTAAATGTTACATAATAAATATTTATTGTTCTATTTTTATATGGAGACCTGTTTAAAATTGGTGTTTGGAACGTTGGAATTTTATTCGTTTTTTTTACATTTGGATTATATATATATATATATATATATACATACATATATATATATAATAATATTTATTAATAAATTATAACATTGATATGTTATAATATCACTACAAAAGTAGCTATTTTGTTTCGACACTTTTTGTGTCTTTTCAAGTGATGTTGTTATTTCGAAATATATATATATATATATATAAATAATTATATATATATATATAATTATTTGTTTGAATATTATTTATCGTCAATAATCAGGCCGGTAGAAATAAATATATAATAATGTTTGATTATAAACAGAATATCTACTTAAATACGAGTATTGATAAAAAAAATTTTCAGACAAATAATTTCAATTTGTCGTTTTGTTTATAACCGTTTCGTTAATCTTCTTAGTATATGCTCTTCACATCAAGACATAAGTATATGTTACATTGAAAAATATAGACAAATTGTGTCTGTTTTTATATTGACCTTTTCAGTTCTTTTACCAGTTTTTTGATGTAAAGGCGAAATTCATGAAGTACCCAAGTACTTTCGCTCTTTTCGAAATCATTCAGAGGAAAATTACGAAGACAAACTTATAACTGCGGTAAAAATTAGCTTTTCGTTGTCACAATCACAACGGAATGCATGTATTTTTTTAAATTGTAACATGAAAGAACTTGCAAGTGTCAGTATAAAATTAAATACACTATATATAATCCTGTGTTGCCGGTGAATAATGACCAACCACCACTAGAAATTTCATACGTTTTCAATCAATAATCAGGTAAATGCCAACCGATATTTGTGAGGACAAGCATTTTATACTCCCTAGTTTAGTTCAATATTTTATAACAGTTAGTTGATATGCATATACTATGCGCACACCGTCCAAACTCACCGAAAGGGAATTCCCATTTGGCTAAGATTAAAGAACCGGAAAAGTCTGATTTTCTTCTGGTCTTTGGGTGATTTTGGCGTCCCTTTTATTTGTTTATTTTTTGCGATTTTATTCAAGTAATTTGGATTTTTAAATTTATATAAAAATATGTCACCAAATGTAAAGTTAAAAGAAATGTATGGCTCGGAATAATATTAAATATTATGCCAGTCACCAATTATTTATCCCCACAACCACAATTCAATATATGGATTTCAATGGGTAAATTCTCGACATGTTATATTTCTTATTTCGTGCATTCGTGTTTTTATTTGTTCTACTGCACCATGTAGTAGGGGTAGTTGGGCATCGTCTTTGAAAAAAGCGCACCATGACATAATTCACTCCGCCAGAAAATCGTAAATGGCATGCTGTACTGCTTGGCATTTGTTCTAAAAACTCCGATATGAGCATTTCATTTGGGTGTCAATATGAGGACAGTACGAAATATTCAGAATGATTCCGAAGATACGGCAGATCTGGAAACTCATTCTGAGAGATTTTTCAAATTTGTTGGTAAGGGCTTCAGACTCAATACAGAAGCCTATATGAAGTACTTTGAGGAATCCGTGCTGCCATGGGTCAAAAAGGTGGCTGCTAGATGACCCTTTGTCTAGCAACACGACTCTGCATCACGTCACACTAGCAGGAGAACCCAGTTATGGCTCTCAGACAATTTCTGCGATTATATCACCCCTTGAATCTAACCACTTAACTTCACAGACTGCAAACCACTTGATTATTAAGTGCGGAGCGCAGTTGAGGAATTAAATTAAACAAGGAGACCGTTCAGAAGAGTTGCAGGAAATTTCGAAGTCGTCCAAAGGCATTGGTTGCAGCCAATAGTGGTTTTAGTAAATAAATTTATTCTTCAGCATTCAAGAATTTGTGTAATTTTGGTAAATATATCTGTTAAAATGCGATATGTTTTTTATTTTTCCCTCTCTCCTCCACCCAAAAGTTAGACGATAATTTACCCATCTCATCCTGTATAACACAATCTAACAATTATAATACTTTGCACAAATTAAATTACTGAATTAGATGTTTTGTCAGAATATTAAAACGTACGTGTAGGCAAACTACTGATCAAATTCTACTGTCTTTCATTTTGTAATTGTCATCTCAATTCACCTGTGTCATTAAAGCTCAAATCTTACTGCCCGGAGAATATAATAGCATTTGTGAATTTGATTCTTTTTGCTAAAATCGACAGCTGAAGAGCTCTCTAAAAGATTATCTAAATATGCTGAAAGTTCCCTTACCTTGGTCAGAAGAAAAAACATTTTTACTTCAATAAAATCTGGGTGCTGATGTTATGCAGAGAAACCTCCACTCTGAATCCTGCAAATCTGATTTTTCAGGAAAATATCAAACACTCAGTGCGATTTCTGAAGAATCCTAACGCTTATGGCCAAGCTCGAAAATAAGCTGAGTTGAAAATAAAGAATTCTGAGCAAAAAAGCCAACGAATTGTAAGCGACTCTATAGAAAATCCATCAAACAATATTAAACCAGTTACACCAAATGCATAAATCTTTCATTCGCAGCACTTTTACCAGTTACGCTAATGTACTTCTTGTACGGACTCAGCGTAAATGCTGGAAATCAGCTAAAATAAATGGTCAGACATCAAAGACTACATGGATTTGGAGAGAATATGACCTGAAAAGAAAGTGCTTTAATCATGATTGCTATAGCGTTTGTGTATGATTTATTTTGAGAAACAACGAAGGAGGATTGCTCGTACGTTTGCCGAGGAACATCACTTTATCCAAAACAGAGGAGAAAAGGCAACTCTTTCATGCCTCATTGATAATTTCCCTTTGTAATGACGTGACTTCAATCCCATCGATAAATATTTGATGAATGATGTCAAAAGATGTGTACACTGACAAAAACGAATATTCTACCAACAAGGAGATGAAAGAAACATAAATGAAAAGGATAAGATCCATCAATCAACCGTGCCATTCATGATGTGAAGGCCACAATTGCAGCCATAAAAAGTTTTAGAAAATCTGGTTGTTAATAAAAAACACAACAGCAGATTTATTTAGTGTTTTTTTTTATAATTACTTCAGCAATACTTACATATATGTATAAAAATCTAAAGGAATAAAACGAAAAATTATAGCTATTTATGAATTATTCTGAAATAAGCAAAAAAAAAATACTGTGAAAAACTACACAACTAAACAAACTAAAATGCTAATACTTAGTCACTTTTGAAAAATCCAACTTAAATAATTTGAATTGTTCCTACTGTTGTCCTCATCTTTAGTGCCATATTCGTATTCACAATGTTTCGGCCATTGTACACTCCTGCGTTCTTCAGGTGACTTGAATTTTGAATCAAACACTTTATTGCAAAATTCCAATTACCTGAAGAACAACAACCGAAACGTCGTAAATATTTATATGGCAATCGAGATGAGAACAACAGTACGAACAATATAAATAATGAAAATACTACCTCATCTCAGAAATAGATGACCATTTTCAACTTAGATGCTTTTTCAAATTCCTACATGCAGTATTATATATATACATATATATATATATATATATATATATATATGTATGTATTTGAACCCAAGCATGGCGGAAATGCCACTAGTACGCAGTGAGTGAAAGTGAGAGAAAAGTTTATCGGGAGGATTGTGGAAATGAGAAAAGATGAACGGGATTCAAGAAGATATGAACTTATCCGATTATTTACTGGTGGACTCATTCAATGAAGGCCGTTATTAAATAAAATTACTCTTTAGTATTGCAAGATATTTTTGTGTAATTTTGTTAAATATATCTGTTAAAATGAGATGTCAGTGTTATTTTACTTTTTGCGTAATTTAAACGACAATTCTTCGGTCATACCTTGTATAGGGTATATGTAAATTACAAATTTTGCTAAAAATATATCTGCAAAAAGGACAATATCAACAAAGAAAAAAACTTAATCACATTTCATTCTCTAAAATTTCATTTTGCAATAAGTATTCATAAACAAATAAAGTAGTTAGCTTCTCAAAATATTTACACTCGTAACCTCTTGTTTAAATAATCGGTAGTTTAAAAAAAAATAAAGATAAAAAACGCTTATAAATATACGTCATGCTGACAAGACTAAGTAAATTATGGAGGATACTAAGTAAAATAATTTAATGTTTAATAAACGAAAGTGAGTAAATATATTTGTTTTAATAATGTAATATTTATGTTTTTGTTTGGGATTAATTTATGAATGATATATTTGAAACAATAGGTTATGAATTTTACCGTTTTATTTTTTAACATTTCAATAGTCTTGCATGAATTTGTGTATGTATAGTCAGTGATAGTCCCTTTGAAGCGAAGCGGTCAATTCTGATGTACGCAGATAAAATGGGATGCGGTACAGTATTGTCCATGATCTTTATCCAACTCTTACATATGGCTCTACGAAGCCGCAAAGGTACAGCGACGGCAACAACCCGTCAACTGCCAACCTGCATGAAGGTAGTTGGAAGGTTTTCCCGACTCATCCGGCGAAAGGGAAAGCCTCTGCCCAAATCACCAGTGCCAATCTCTCATTTGCCAGTCTGAACATGTCATATGAGATCAAAGATTTCACCAATGTGCAGATGAAGTGACTGGGTAACATCAATATCAGCAAAAGAAACCGGCATGTCAATTTCGCTATCTGGCCCTGAATGTCACTATGAACAATAATGACCACAGCGGCGCAAAATTATATATATATATATATATATATATATATATATATGTGTGTGTGTGTGTGTACATTTTGTTGGACATTGAAAGAACAATGTCTCTTCAAGTAGTTAACAATGGTCACAATACAAACATTGTTAACTACCGGATAAGAAATTGTCCTTTCAATGTCGAAACAAAATGTACAATCTTGTAGTAGTTTTTCACATATTTTAACGTAATAATTAATATTGGATATTCATTGCTCTATTTTTATATTGAGCACTGTTTTAAATTAATGTTGTGAATGTTGCAACTTTATTTTTCGTCCGTCTTCATTATATATATATATATATATATATATATATATATATATAATGTCATAGAAATAGGACAAACTAATGGATTAAAAGTACACTTTTTGTAGTTATTTATTTTATTAATAGTGCTCGATACTTAGTAGAGTATTATATAAAGTAATGTTTTTATTATAGTTTTATAATATCATAGTTTACTACAAACAGTGGCTCTTGAATTGCAGTAAACTATGTTTTTCTTATAAATTTAAAATAAATATATTACCATATATATATATATATATATATATATATATATATATATATATATATATAGTCTCCATTTTAATATATATTTTACAGTATTAGTAAAGAACGGACGCAGCAATCCAAAAGAAAAATAAAGTGACCAGCATTTTCATGGTATGTCCACCACAAACTCTACCATAAATTTCAGCCCATTTGATAATTGTCCAAGTCTATTGCTTATTTTTATAACAAAACAACCGAAGAAGTATAGAGTTAACATTTTTAGCATTGATTATATTTCAATGGTAATTTGCTTAGGAGTTTTAAATAGACAGCAAGCATCAATCTTCAGTAATAATCAAGTTAGAATGTTCTTGCATATAAATAAAACAATTTTGAATTTACAGACCTACAGATAACACTCTGCATCAGCAAAGACACACACATAAACATATATAAGTAAGTTTTTATTTATTTGTGTGACATATTTGTATTACTTTAAACGTTAATTTTAGTAGATACCCATATTAGAATAAAAACTCTATTTTCTTTTAGACAGAATCTTATTTCGTCTACCAGTTCGAATCCTGCTAGAGGCACATTTTCTTTACGATTTCTCGAAGTGAATAAATGTCAAATTATTGTTATATAAATAAATAATTTAGAAATTACTTTGTTAACGTTTCGGATACGAATTTGAGCAGATCTGATTTTAAAAGAAATATGAAGTAAAATGTTCTTTAAAGTCAAATAGAAGCATGTTTGATTACAATCCTCACAGCTTTTAGTATTTTTGAAGTTATCGCTAATATTTTTGTCAAAATTTACAGACTCTACATTTTGTTCAATATCGCAAACTAGTCGATGAAATAAGAATAAGCTGATTTGTTTTGAAAAATTATTTGACAAAAAACATTACTTCACGATTTAATATTTGTTAAATTTAATTTCATGATAAACAATTTTTAAGAAAATGTCTTTTTTCTTTTTATTACAGCGAAGAATACATTCTTAGAATTTCTTACGCTTGAGCATGCGCCATACAACTGGCCATGTGTAAATATTTATTTCTGGAGACAAATTCATATTTTTAAAGTGTTTAACCTAGTGATTTCTTTATAGATTTCGCAAACACATGGTGAACTGTAAACTGGATTCTTGTATATTTAAATTTTAACGAAAGGTTCTGCAAAAAAGGCATTTTTATTTGTTAAGTATTTGTTATTTTAATCATAAAATTAATTTTAAAACAGTGGGAGTACTTTGTATGTTACATAGTATTTTTATATTATTGTGGATTCCGGGTGAGGAACCACACAATGATAATGAACAACAAACCAGATACTGAGATAAAAAATTAGTTATATTAAACGTAAAGATACAAACTTGAATGTAGGTTAGTAATCCAGGAATACGATTAGTAAGGTATGTATAAATACAAGTCTTTGAAGTGAAGCCCTGCTAGAATTAGTATGTCCACGTCGGAACTGACGGGTGCTGTGTAATACTATTCTGGCTGCTACTATGACTACTGACGCGGTATTCTCTGTGAAACTTCGGTATCGTTCGGTATTTTACGGATCAGTCGCTGTTCTCATACGGTACTCTCAATGGCAAGAGTATATGTATACTCAAGTCGAGTCCATTATCACAGAAAAAGGGGAGATTCCACAACATATATATATTTGATTTAATGTGTCATTTCGCCCAGAAATGTATTGCTTGATAGAAAAATACAAAGCAGGCAAAATTATAAGGAGAACAAATATTATTTTGAAAGGTCAAGAATGCTGACCCGCGTGACGGGCGAGTTCATGTTAAGAAAGCAGTTCTCAAAAGTCAATATTTTTTTTTACATTTAGATAGATATTGTTTTTGGAAAATAAATGATACAGGGCAGCTTTGCATTAAAGGAATGTGGGGTACTTTGATAAACAGCGTAGTCGAAGTCAGAGAATGTAAACCATTTGAAAATAATAAACAATATGCGTGGTAAAAGATGGCCTAGTCAAGCGAGGCTCACTTATGTAAGAACTACGTTTCAGAGCCGGAAGAGAGAGAAAGAGAGAGAGAGAGAGAAGATAGAGATTGGATGGAATTTGGCGGGGTGGGGAGATCAAGAGAAAGCGAGAAGAAAATCCATGACAGCTCTAATCAGTCAATTGTTCTTGCATGCGTGTGTGATCTTTCCGGCCATCCTCTAATCCACACCACATCACCGAAGAGAAAGAAAAAATATATTTGTATATCTTTAAATATACGTGTTTGGTGTTCATCGTTGATTTCAAGACAATAGACATTTTTGTATCCAGTTTTTTCTTCGTCGAAATGTGCATATAACAATAAAACTTTTAATTTTTCAAAAATAATGAAAATTTGTTGTACTGAGTTACGTACCCCCAGTAAAACTAAATGTAATTGTCATTGCCTGTTTGAGCTTCCACACTGAATTTTGTTTTAATCGGTCAATGTATGATTATTTTAGAGGTTGTGACAAACAGAATGTTATATATATTATATTAAATAAAACTCCAAATTTTACATACGATTAATAGCTATTTCAGCGAGAAAAATCCCTCTTCTTTAGCAACAATCAGAAACATTCTTCTATTTCAAATATGGCAAAACATTCTTGGCTGTGTAAATAGATAATAATATTTACATCGGGCCTTCCACCTGGATCATGATCTGGATTTTGGAATCCTACCTACATGCTATTTTTAGTATCTAATATATATATATATATATATATATATATATATAGGATCTCTCGAATTTTAAGCCGGTAGACGAAATAATATACTTAAAAAATAATCAGAGCGTCTACTCAAAATGAGTATCCACTAAGAACAATTTTTTAAAGTTATATAACTATATTCTCAAATGCATACACACACATCATATATATATATATATATTTTCTAGACATATGCTATTAAATATAAGAGACAATGAATGTCTATTATGTTTAATCATGAGCCGTTCTAAACGTCGTATTTTTGCTTTAATTTCAGTTGAAAATAAAGATAAAAATTCTCCAACATTTGGATAATTATTTATTGGTTTTCTTCTAAGCTTTCGGCTCACATGAGCCATCTTCAGAGAGGTAGTTTAAACTGAAATATTATAAAATCCACCATCACCGAAAACCAATAAATAATTATCCAAATGTTGGAGAATTTTTATCTTTATTTTCAACTGAAATTAAAGCAAAAATACGACGTTTAGAACGGCTCATGATTAAACATAATAGACATTCATTGTCTCTTATATTTAATAGCATATGTCTAGAAAATTACTTGCTGCCTCGATATACTAAATATATATATATATATATATATATATATATATATATATAGTCTGATTATATTCCAGACTTCTAAATCTTAATATACGTTTTAACGTATATTAAGATTTACTTCCATTTTTTGCAGCAGATCATATCCAACTCCTTTCACATAAAACTCAATTTTCAGTCACCCGATGCTGTTTGCAATGCTTAATAGATGAAAACTTTATTGAACGGGAATTACTTACCCTGCTCTTCCCAAAATAATACTGAAACATTCAATCCCCCGGAGTGAGTCTTATAAGCAACGATATCTTGCTGAAATCTGTTCTAAAATAAAACGTATTCATTTATTTTCACTTACGAAGAAGTCTTCTGAATACATCCTGATTTCATCTAGAAAAAAAAATAATCAATAATTTTTGGCAATAATCCATATTTTTTTATCTCTAATTTTCACGTAAAAATTTAAATTCGATGTCTTCCATAATGAATGACTAGGAGAGATCACTGAAGTACACTGCGTTAACAAGCTATCTAATGAGGATCTTCATAGACGAATCCATGTCCATTGATATTCAGAAACTTACATTACCATGATTCAGTCATATCTGCAGGATGTCCAATGAAAGAATGCATTAAATTGCCTGCATATGGACTGCAGCAATGAAATACAAGAGAGGCAGGTTAAAAAACACCTGACGTAATACAAAGATGGGAAAATGGTAAGATATATGATGTACATGATGTCAAATGCAATATATCATTCTGTGGAGGAGTAAACGTTATATATTTATACATCAGTCAGTAAGTTAAGTGCCATACCTGATTCAAGCTTGGGCGATCATGTCTCTTTCCATCCATGACTGACTAGGCAGAATATTTTCCTGCAGTAGGTTGCGATTTCTTTCTGCGGTAGACTGGCTGCCCACTAAGTATTGGGAACCCAATTTGTACCGGTATTCAAGAGCGACAAGATAGATTAAAACCTTTTTCAAAAATATTTGCACCTAATTAAATGCAATAAATTCAACTGGAATTCGAAGATGGTTCTCCAACTTCTCATTCCAAGCCAATATCTAGTGCACCAGAACGTACCATATTTTTATTTTATTTTTAGGGTTGGAGCAGGCAGTAACGTGATTCATCCAGCACAAGTTAAGGTGTGTCTTGTCTGACAAAGAATTTGTTGAAGCAAGGTTTACGGTAATATAATATACATTTCTTATATTACTTTATTACTGAGAATCTTTATCGAAAAACAGATAAGATTATGCCTTTTTACCATAAATACTACGACAGTCATGTTCTCAGGATAACCAATGAAACATTACATTATATTGATCCTTAGGATAGAGAGAAAGTCAGGTCAAAAACTACTTGGTGGAATACAAAGGTAGAGGAACGGGAAACTATATAACTAAAGATAACGAGAAGCGCCCCTCCCCATATATATTCACGACGTTTAGGTCCCGTTGACTCCACAGGATATTATTTTAACAACACTTGGCGTTGCTGCTGTGGTTACTATAGCAAATAAGGTTTTAGGGGATTAAGTTCTTTTGTACCATTTTTTCTTAATACCCGGTGTTCCTAACGGTCTCCCATCAAAGTACTGACCGGGATCTGTTGGTTCAGTACCATACGTGATACCGGCTTTGGGCGATCATGTATCTTTCGAGACATGACTGACTGGACAGAAGATTATACCGCACTAGGTTGCCATTACTTTCTGCGATAGACTGGTTGCCAGCCAAGGGTATAGAATCCAATCTGTTCTGTTATTTAACCCATAACTGGAGGGAAGAAACGGATTAATAATTTTACCAAGAGTATTTGTGCATAAGTGAATAAAGGAATTCAGCTGAAATTCGAACTCGGCTCCCCGATTTCTCGTTCCGAGCTGATAACCACTGCACCACAACGCACATCCTACTGACCGGGATAGACAAAACTTCGGTGATCAAACGGAAACCGGTCTTTTAGTGTGATATGACCATAAATAAATCATAAAATAAATCAGTGTAAATATTTCGCTCAGTACATAAAATGTGGATATTTTCAACGATATATATATATATATATATATATATATATATATATATATATATATATATATATATATATATATATATATATATCCATTCAGTTTAATTGCATTATTTTGACGTTTACCTTTTCCCTGTCATTTCGATTCAACTTTTCATTCGCTCTCTGCGTACGTGATTTTCAGCGATAATATTTTGGTTTTCTGTCTTTGATTCCGCTTTATTTTCAGTAAAACCGGTATAAACAACTGGCAAAACAAACTCACTCACGGATAAAGATATGCGCGTATAGCAACACTTTGATACTCGCATACCAAGAGAAACCATATACACGTAAGTTCAGACATTTTTAATTTGTTTTTCGTAAATTTAGTAGAGAATTACTTCAGGAATTCCTTTATTTTGTTCAGAATCATATGCACGTGGACATTGATGCGATTTCTGCTCATAAAGTCGTTAAATATTTTAAACAGTTTAAAACAGTGCGGCGTATACGTATGTGCTCGCTTGTAGATAATACGCAATCTGCATAACAATCGCATTCCTGGTTAACAAACGCAAAGAAACACAAATATAAAAACTGAAATACAAGGGTTTATCATCAACATCTTCACATTTCGAACATGTTTACTTAAGTGTAGACAGTCACTCATTCATAATTATGTGAAACTGAAATCAGGAAAACAAGATGAAGGTTTAGATTTCGTATTGATCATTGATCACATTCATATTTATAAAATAAATGTTTACATGTATGTCGATATTCTCTCATACATATTCAAACTTACGTCACACACACAGAGAAAAAGAGAGAGAGAAAAAGAGAGAGAGAAAAAGAGAGAGAATTTGTATCAAAAATATTTTTAGAAACCTTGAACCAAAACACAGACAAAAGTCCACTTGAAAATCCTTCGTTTTTGAGTTCTTCAGTTTAAAGAAATATTATGGTAGATGGCGCTGTGTTACTATATAAGTTAGGTTACATTTGCCATTCGTGTACATTTGTGTCTAGTCTTTCTTCAATGTTTAACGTGTGTAGTAATGAGTTAACGGAGAAGTGGTCCTTATAAAAATATCAGGATTTTTATATCGTGAGCAGGAAGATATAATTTTCTATGATAATGGACGCGAGGCTACACGACTGTATCAGATTGAGTTTTTAGATTGTTTATTGTTGCATTGACGAGACATTATCCGTGGTAACAAAAACTACGGATCAATTAAGACCGTAATACGCTCGTATGGCTAACCAAGATGAACACATTTTACAGGCTGTTAGAGACAATTTAGGTATCAGCACACAACATGTGTTTATTTAAACGTTTGTCTTTGTTTTAGTGTTAGGAACCCGCCTCCAAATTTTTTTTGCCGTATACACCCTGCATAATATATATATATATATATATATATATATATATATACATATATATATATATATATATATATATATATATATATTATGAACAAATATTGAAAATATTAAAATATTCAAAATTTGTGCACTGGTCTAATCTTATTATGACTAGAAACTAAGTAATTAAACAATCAATGAATCAATCATTCAATCAATATATATATATATATATATATATATATATATATATATATATATTCGTCATCCCTATAGAGATCTGATTTGCTGTATCACAGCTCATCAGTACGATTAGACATTCGATTGGTTCTAGCCAGGATTGAAACCCAACCAAATTGACATCATTCAGCATTTCTACCTCTTAGCTATGGGCGCTCGGTAGGAAGGCTGACTTTATCGTGTTATATACAATGTATCCACATACCAGTAGCCTAGAATGTTCAAATTCATTACTGAATGAACCAACTTCGATTCATTCCACCTAAAGTTTTATTTTATATATATTCGTTTATTAGGCATTGCATTATATATCTGAACGTCCTTCGTAGTTTGCCTGTACTTTTACACTAAGCTTTAAGAATATTTTAGAGCGTCCGTAAATTTAAAAATATTGCCAACTTAACGATATATTGTACTTTTGCTTATAAATACACGTTGCTGAATAAAATCTTTACACTTACGTTCATAAACTATATCGGGATTAATGAAACGGTTTGTTAAAAAATGTTTTCAGTTTTCTTTTTTCAGATACTTTTTAAAGCTTTTTTTTATTTATTACTGATTTTACACACACACACACACACACACACACACACACACACACACACACACACATATATATATATATATATATATATATATATTCGGTTACAAAAAGGATGCAACAATTCATAAACTTGCTGGCTTGAGCGACGCGGCGTCAAAGCCACATCCAAACCCATACCTACAAAAAAGTATTTTTCTTCCAAACAGCCATATCAATCACCTTCTCATGTATCTATTTTAGACATTCTTACTGAGAGAATTTGTAGATGATACTACTTTTTGCTTCACGTTGTTTCAAACGCTTCCTTTGCGTGCGACATATTCTGTGGGTCCTGATGCAGGAGACCAAATTGAAAACTTTTATGGCGTCTATTTTTCTAAAAGAATTGATTATCCTTAAACATAAATATGTATTGTTTGCAGCAAAAGTAACTGTTGGGAAACTAATAACCATCGACAAAGATAAGATCTATGGGAAACGATAAATAAGAATGTTATTTGCATTAGCCGTCTTGATCTCTGCGACTCTTAAATATAAACAGCAGTATTACAGCAAAGAATTTAAATATTACAAATGCAACTTCTAGGCGGACTAAGTAGAAGTTGGTATAGTCCCGGCATAAAAGCCAACACTCTTTCCAGTGCTATCCTAAAAGGCATCACCTTAAGCAAAAGAGGTATTGGATTCTTTTAAATTTATTAACGCCAAATGTATTGGTGGTAATTTTTTTTTTCACAAAAATGTATTGATGGTCATTTCTATTTATGTATTTTTCGCAAAATTGTATTCACAAATATTTATGTCTGTTAATTTTTTTTTATGTATTGCTTCGGTTCGGAAATCCAGTGTATATAACCTGAAGAAGTCCGGAATGTACAACAGCTGAAATGTCATAAATATAACAATGTAAATTGTGCAAATACTTACAATACCTCATCTCAGAAATACACAGAGATGACCTAATAAGCTTTTCACTTTCATACCTCGACTTCACGAATTTAAGTACATTGGCAAATGTGTCTCATAATTTTAATGTTAAGATTACTAGCTATAACCTTATAAGGCCTAGGTTAATATATTCTTTTCTCGCATTTGTTAATTTTGAAACTGTCTTACGGCTTCCTGTTTGCCATCTACGCTCTTAAAAAGTTAAATGCAACGTCAGTTGTTATCTTTTGTCTTTTTGAAACTTGTCCTTTTATCGTCCTCTATTTATTTTACTCTCACTAACCATTAGTAATAGTGCCTTGCTTGGGGGTAAATAAATAAAAAAGAATCATTGTTAATTATTTTCATGCGAAAATATTATTTTAACCTTATTCTTAACTAAACAACCTGTCTTCAATGTCTATACATAAGCTGAATGCCATACGCGATACACGCTGAAGCGATTCATCACTTTCGAGGCATGACTGACTAGGCAATAGATTGCTATTTTTTCTGCGGTAGACTTGGTTCAAACTAAAGCTATAGATCCCAATCTATCCTGCTATTCAACCCATAGCTGGAGGGAGAACATTTGTATTCATACTTTTCCCAAGGTTAATTTGCACCTAAGTAAATGCAACGAATCAAACTGGAATTTGAACTCGGCTCCCCGATTACACATTACAAGTCGATATGCATTGCATCACAACGCACAGGCGTAAAAACATAGGAATAAACAGAAAATATTTTGTTTTGGTCATTGTTATGATTTTGTAAGCAAAGGAGGGACAAGGCCGAAACTATGGGGCACCCAGTAATGATCGAACTCACCACTCAATTTAACGATTCTAGCCACTGTGTGAAGAAACTGGTTTTCATAAATTTTTATTTCGTTTCATCTTAATCTAACACGATTCATCATGCTTCGATATTTCCCAATTTCACGTGATTTTTTTTCTTTTATTAGAATTTTAGTCATGAAGTCTCTTTCATGCCAGTACATCTTTCAATTAGATAATGATTCTCCACATCTTCCTTTGTATATTTTTTACTCTAAGCAAAACTTGCTTCTTTGCCACTCACCGTTGTCTTAATGGTTCTTTTTCCACATTTGTCGCCCACAGAATACGCTGACTGCATCATTGGAAAGGGTTAAGATCTCCGATAGTGGTCAGGCTGCTGAGCGATAGAAGTTGCTTGTTTATGGGGACGAAATTTCTAGATAAACTAAGTTTCAAACGATTTTCGTTTACCCAATTTCGCTTGCAAGATTGTAATTGACTCGTAGTGTGGTTTTTGAATACTTTTCTATCATTCCACATAATGGGATCATCTCCACAGATCGGTATTAGCAAGAAGCCCTCTTCTCGAATGTATACTAACGGCCGCACAAGAAACTTGACAACTTCTTTATATACCGTATTTCCTCATGTCGTAGTCGATCATGACTTTCTACAATTTTCTGTCTTTTGTCGCTCTTTATAAATTTTATCTTTTTTTTTATTACTACTAAATCATGAGCCGCTATATTCAGCTTTTGACTATCTCTATGCACCTTTGGATTGTAATATCACTTTTTTCGTCCCTCTGTTATAAAACTTCACAGATATTTAAATTGTTCTACATGAATAAATTCGCATTGTTACAACGAGTTTGAAAATTGGCTTTAATATATTTATTTTATCCTATTGTTCACGCAGTAGAACATCAAATGCCACTCAAGGTAGTGGGTTACTGAATAAGGTCCGTGTAAGGGTTTAAGACGAGGAAGTAACTGCATATTACGAGGACATGAAGTCTTGATGTAGTCTTGAAGGACATGTAGTCTATATAGTCTTGAAGGGATTAAAATGGTAGTGATCGGGGAAACCATTTTCGAAGGAGTCAGTTCTAGAACGTAGCAATTTCTAGTTAGACGCTGAATGGATCTCCTCTTATAGCAATGCATTAAAAATAATTATCATGAAAACAGCGATGAATACTAACAAGCTAGAAGCGTTTTGTCTTTGGGAAAGACGTTGTAGAGTGGAAAATAACTTCTGACCCAGAACCTGACAAATCATATGTTGCTGCCTTTATGCTGTCTCTGAAAAATTCTCTGTTGGTTCAACAATTTTTTTAAAAATATTTAGTGACATTAAAGTAGACTGAAGGCTATATTGCTTACGGCCATATCACGTTAAAACAGTTGTTCTCGTCTGATCCCCGAAGCTAAGCAAAATACAGTGAGTACGTTCGAATTCAAGTGGGAGTCATGATGTTCACGTGCGCGCAAACAATCTTTGGAGATCATGAATGAAAGAGTGTCACATCCGCCCTTACCAAAGTGCATTAGGCCAGTGTGTTGGACTAATCGATCAGTCCTTCCCCATGAATCTGTGGAGAGCCTACGTCTAACAAAAAGACATTCACAGACAAAGAAGAAATATAAGCTGTTCATGACCAAGCTAATTTTGCTTTATTTGGGAACTGATTTGCGCAACACATCTCTACAAAAGCCAAATAAAAAGAAAATCACTGATCCGAGCTCGCATTCCAGTCAGGTTTGTTATATTTGCTTACACGCATATGGCCTTGGACCATCATGAATCGAAGAGCGACACGACCACACAAGCGTGTCACAATAAGGCAGGTTGATTTTCCCTTTATTTTAGAAAATCAACATTACAATTCTACTTTGTGTCGGGATGGTAACACCAGTTGAGGTCCTAGCTATAGACAAATAGTGAAACCCCAAACTGGGATCAAAACACTAGGAATGTACAAAAATGCATGTTTATAATAAAAATACCAACAATAAGTTTTAATAGTAAAAAAAAAAAAAATTCCAATGCTCCCAAGAAAACTAAATTTCTGTTAATTTAATATTTACTAAAACTCACACTAAATTCCCCCAGAGCAACTATGGTTGGGTTGACATTTGCGATCGCCCCAAATGTGGTCGACTTGGGTGTGCTATTTTTAATCGTGGCGCCTATATTCGCACTCACTCTGATAAACAAGCCCTCATCACCCGCAAAAAAAGATTTTTTTCTCCTTTTTCTAAAAATTATCACAAATGCCTTGTAAGCACCTAGAATATCATTTACGAAATGTAAATAAGTCTGACTTTTGGTAATTTTTTTATTTTGAGGTTAGGAATTGTTGCGAGAGAAGTTAAACTTTGATTTAAAATTCATAATTTCTTGGGGTGAATTAATATATGCGAAAATTAACTTTAAATTATTTTGGATGAATTGACATAAAAGATCTAATGACCCATGAATAAGATTTTAAAATTTAAAATATAGTTATGTATTATTTGTAATTGCAAGCGTTTGTCCCAGTATAGTTATAAATATATATTGACTGATTTTATGAATTGTGATATTTCTACATCATTGTTTTTAATCGTATCACCCCGTGCAAGGCGGTAACGCCATTGATGTGCAGGTAAGAGTAAAAAGATTAGATAGAAGAGAGTGAAGAGAAAGACGAACCAGTTAGAAAGGAGTAAGAGAAGGATGGGAATACAGGTGTGGTGACAGTTGCGAAGGTGGAGAGAAAGGAAAGGATATACATGGTAGTGAAGAAAGAACTAGAGTCAAGTGGTTAAGAGATGAGTATTGACTTTGCAATTAAATTCCTGGAGGTTGTAGCTGTCACGAAAGCAAGAATATGGAAGCGAGTTCCACAGGCCCGAAGTGCGAGAAAAGATGCTGCAGGAGTAGAATTGTCGTCTGCATTTTGTTAATCTAACTGTGAATGGGTGAGACTCAGTTGCCAGTCTGTTTGCACGAGTAAACACCTGTTGCAGAGGCACCAGTGACTTAAGTTCGTTGGTGCAGAAGCCATGAAAGTATTAATAGAACAGACAAAGGGAAGCTACATCCTGTCGGTAGGGAAGTGGCTAGAGTCGAGCCACCAAGTCGGTACCTATCACATTACTGAATCTCCTTTGGAGCCTGTCAAGAACAATGAGATGAACAGCAGGGGCGCCTGACCATATATGGCAGCAGTACTCTATGCACGGACGAATGGTTGATTTGTATATATGCAGGATGGATTCAGGCGGGAAAAACTTCCTAGCAGTGGATTTAACTATTGACTCAATGTAGTGGTTCTACTTGAGATCGGAAGAGACTGTAAGGACGAGGAGGCGCAGTGTATTGCTCTCAGGGAGACTCGCTTGGTACGTGCTTATGGGAGGCAGGAGAGTTTGCCTGTGATGATTGACAGATAGCAGCTTGATCTTAGACGCATTAAAATTTACAAACCACTTCTTACCCCAATTCACCACAGAACGTAGATCCCTCTCAAGATCAGCAGCGAGATTATGTTTGTCCGCCACGCCGGGTTTCTTACTGATGCGGGAGTAAATTGTGGTGTCATCTTCGTGGATGCTTACTTGGCACTTGATCTCGTCTGGGAGATCATTTATGAAAATAAGGAAGAACGTCGGGCCTATGGTAGAGCCCTGAGGAACACCAGGGTTTTGGCATGCCCATTCAAGATGACATTTATTATGGGGTTATTTAGAAAAGATTGGATCAGATGAAGCAACCGTCCGGTAATACCGTAACCCCGTAGCTTGCATAGAAGGCCAACGTGCCAAACCCTGTCAAAAGCCTTGGAGATGTCCAGAGCAACAACACGAGCCGGACTTCTCAAGGGCCTGGAACATGTACTCCGTAATGGTCGTTAGCATGTCGGCCGTGGATCCGGCAAAGCGGAAGCCATATTGCCTGTCAGAGAAGAGTATATGGGCAGTAAGATGTTGAGCTATTTCAACGTTAATAATGGCCTCGAACACTTTCCTGAGAATTGGTAGAAGGCAGATAGGGCGATAGTTGAATGGGTGCGAGGGTTCACCGGAGTTCTTAAATACAGGAACGATAGAAGAGGACTTCCAACATGCAGGAAAACAGGAAGCAGAAAGACAGTAATTATACAGTTTAGAGAGGACAGAGTAGAGTCCAGGAGCACATTTCTTAAGGACAATCACCGGGATACCATCACCTCCGCTCGCCTTATGGTGGTCAAGTTTTGATATTACTCGAGATACGACTATCGGCGTAATATATACATCGTACAGTTTAGCCTCGGTTCTAATAGGGAAGTCGGCTGAGGTTACTCCAGTCAAATGTGGAGTTGGATGAGAATCTGCGAGCAAAGCACTCAGCCTTGTCCGCTGATGATGTGAGGACCTCAAATTCATTGATTAAAGAAGGGATAGAGGATTTGCTATTGCTCCGCACCCGTTTGCATAATTGCATAAATAGTCCTTGGAGCCGAACTTGCGGTCAGCGATGCGCTGTCTCATTCTCTCAGCAAACAAACGCTTGGCGTCATTCAAGATTCTCATGCACCCATTACGAACAGATTTGAATAGGCGCCTATTGTGGTCAGATGACTGATTCCAAAATAGTCTGAAGTAGTGGTTCCTGTGGGCAATGTCAGCCGAACAGGCAGGACAGAACCAAGGGGAGGAATGAGGTTTGAGACGAAACTTCCTGGCAGGTATGAAGGCATCAATGCAAGCTTTCACCCAGGACGAAATCTCAGAGGCACAGTCATCAAATGGGAGATCGAACACTTTTCCCCAAGGGACGTCGCATAGGAAATCGCGAAAGGCGTCCCAGTCAGCTCTTTGGTGGGAGTGAGAGTGGAGAGAAATGTTAAAAGAGACAACAGTATGGTCGGAGTTGCCGAGAGGGCAAAGTTGCGAGACATGGCAGGAGTCAGTTGCAGAGGTAAAACATATATCTAGTTGAGAGACGTGTCCAGAGGAAGTGCTTGGAAAGTATGTGGGGAAGTTCACTACTTGCGTAAGGGATTGGTTAATGGTAAAGTTCATGGCGTAGATGTCAGTTGAATCAGTAACAGAGTCATTAAGTCATTCAACATGATGGGCGTTAAGATCTCCGAATACAAATATGTGAATGAATAGGTGGTAGGAAGTAGCCTTATCTATATTGTCAGAAATACAGTCTAGAAGGGAGCAGGGAGAGGTGGGGAGACGATAAAGGAAGAAAAGGTAGCTAACCGAACTGAGAAGTGACAGACGGAGACATATATATTGGTGGTCAGGGGATTCGTAGACCCCCAGCCCATGCATATGGACAGTGGAATCCTTCCTTAAATGGTGGGATCGAGAAGTCAGAGGAGGGAATTGATGAGTTGAGGTTAATTTCACAGAGGGCTAGGATATCAGGGGACTTTTTGTGGAGGAAAGCATCTACACTACAAAAGTTAATATGAATGCCCCGGATGTTAGTAAAAGAAATGTTAAGAGATTTTGGTGATTTGAGTTTAACTGGTTTAGGATTTTTTCTGATTCCGTGTATCATGTTATGGTTTGTTGGTAGGGAGGGACCTTGAATAAAGGATGCAGGCTGTCATTATCCACGATATGCGCTAGGAGGGAAACTGGCTCGGGCTGCATCAAAGTGTGGCCTCGGGGTTGCCTACCGAAAGCGCTTAAAAAAGAAAACCAAACGTTCAATTAAGCATGAAAAGCTTAAAATAAAGTAAAAAATGACTTACTTTTAAGAATATTTTAAAGAAAGTTGCACCCATCCCAATACATGTTTTCTGCCAGTAAGGTAAAAAATACAATTCTTTTTAACTTTTTGACCGATCGAAGTGATAACAAGGCGGGGGTGGGTTGTCAACTGTATGTGACCCGTAAGAGTATCAAGCCAGTATGTGACCCGTAAGAGTATTAAGAATATAGTAACTCGGGTCTGCACATTGGAAGAGAGAGTTATCAAAGATAATTTTCTGACTTCAAACCGCGATTATCTACCTTTTATTCTCTCTATGGCCTTTCTTAGCCGTAGAGCTGCTTGCACCTTTTCACCGGGACTTTGGTGAGGCACAAGAAAATTTTAATTCCGAAAATGCGGCCCAACGGAGATAAAAATTGGAACCATTGCGTTAAACAAACAAAGAATGTTGAGAAAAACCTTTATTATGCTCAGCAGTTTCATTCCCATCGATAATTTCACCGTAGAAAAATAAGTGGTTAGGTTAATGCGGTATTTGTTCCCATTAACCAATGATTCATTGCCTGTCTTTCTTGCCCTGAACACAGTAGAAGGGGTTATTCAGAACCTTTCATAATTTGCATCTGATAATCCATTCGGAGATGTTTTTTGTTTTCATTTTGATATTGTTAATAACACAGCCACCGTTCACTTAATTATTTTTTTCTTTTGATGTAAAATGCGTTTAGAATTAAGAATATCCGCAAAATATGAGGATTTACAAAATATGTGATAACGATGGAAGTACAAGCTTAAGATAATCAAAGGCTGAAAGGTTTAAGAAATTCTAAGTTAAATTATAAACTTTGAAATAATATTTTAGATGTTTCTACCTCTGCTCCTTATGGATCACTCGACTACTATCCATTTCATGTTAATAGGTCTATTCCAAGAATGAAAAGCGTACGTTTGAAGGAATTTCAACATCCACCTACGGGTCTAACAGCAAAGTAGTTTCTATGGGTTTTTTTTCGTGTCAGTTGCAATACAAATGGTAGCGGAACGCCTAGTGACACGTGTAACGGGGTTATTCTGTCCCATTGGCAGTGTTGAATGTGGTTTTTGTAAACTAGCCACAACGTCAATGGTAGTAGTAATTCTTAATTAATTTATTCTCGTACCAACAAGATACAAATACGAAATACCCTTGGCTCCGAGCCACTACTTGTATGTACCGTGTCTCTTCAGGACGTAGGAGATCATGGCCTTGCGCATTTCCATAACTTTTGTAGCTCTTAACATCCCTTCTTCTGTTATTTTACTCAACCCCCACCCAGCCATCCAGCCATCTGGTCAAGCTCATCAAGTACATGATGCGTTGCTTTTTCCTTCGTCCCGTCAGCTGTTTTTATAACACTGGTGAATGTAACGTATGTCCTTCAGTGTCTGCTTGTGAAAGACCCCCATTTATTAATGCGACTTTCCATTTATAATCTGCAGTCTTAGATTCAGCTAGACTTCTTAGAGTTGTCTACCCTGGAAAATTGGATTCGGGGGTATGACGAACATCATTGTTTAGTGCTTTGTAAATATTATTATCCATTGGGTAAATATTCATTGTGTTTCTTCATTTTTGAATTAGTTATTCCCAACTCCCCACGGACAAATTGTAAATATAGGACTAGTTACATTTTCAGATTCTTTGAGGCATTATGGTGTTTGTAGTAAGAATTGTAAGTTAGAATTTAATATTTTGGCACAAGGAATATTGTCTAGTTTGCTTGAACCAGCTACTGAGGTTAACTAAATTTTCTTGAGAGGGATGAAGATCAGCCATTCTCCATCCCCATTTTTTAACTTTTGCTACACATTTTGTATTTTTTTTAAAATAAATACCATTACCCTGGCAAATTAAATAATTTGGTATGAATTCTACAGAGTGCCCAGTAAAAAAAAAAAAGAAACGGTAAATTCTGAAAAACGGGAGACAACTGTTGAAAACTGGTGACGACTGATGTGATTAAAAAAATCAAGAAGAATTTCTGCACGTTTCTTCATTTCCCATGTCGATTTCTTTTCCTATGACGCTCAAAATCACGAAAATGACCAAAGTTGTATACAAATAACCTTTAAATGACGTGTCTCAAGATCGAGCAGCAGTAAAGTTAAGTAACTGCGCGAGTCGAATGATTATTTAACTCGAGAACACTAAACATGGGAATATAGTCAGTCAGTTAAGTGCCATACGTGATACACGCTTGGGCGATCATGTCTCGAAAGAGACATGACTAACTGGGCAGAAGATTATCCCACAGTAGGTTGCCATTAGTTTCTGCGGTAGACTGGTTGCCGACCAAGTCTATAGAACCCAATCTGTCCTGCTATTTAACCTATAACTGGAAGGAAGAGACGGATTAATATCTTTCCCAAGGGTATTTGCGGGAATATAGTACCCAGTGCAAATGACGCCATTTTAATTACACTTTAATTAAATTTTCAGTACCTGGCTTTCTTACCTAAATACTTTGTTTTTCAGTTCCTATTAATGTTAACTCAAAGTATAAATTTCGAAGTGCCTGCATGTCAAATATTTCAAATAACCATTTATATTTAATATTATTTTGATATTTTCAAAATCGGGTATGATCTATCCATGGTTAGTAGTGGTGTAACTTTAATTGATGTTTAGTGTTCCAGAGTTAAGAACATGTATACTCAAGGAATTTATTCATGGTCAATTATTCCTGGCGATTTTTTAGATTTTTTTAGTTTTAGGTGAAATGAGAGATAAACATAATTTCGTTTTTTCTCCACTTGAGCCTAGTCTTCTTTCTTTCATATTTTTGATGTTATTTAGGTTTGCAAAGCCTCATTCACATAAGTATCAAGTAGAAAATTGCAATAAAACTGATAAAGCATTTTTAGCCTATGTAGATTAAAAAAGTTTAATTCTTATTCAAATACTAATACTGTACCATTACACACACCGCCATTTACGCATCGTTCTTTAGTAATGAATTGAACACTCTTGGCTACTAGCGTGTATATAACTCGCTAAAATTTGCCTTCCAGTTCTGATGAGCTGTGATACAGCAAATGTATTGTATGCAGATGACTACGCTTTCGCCCGTCGATTGAGCTTGGGCGATCATGTCTCGAAAAAGACATGACTGAGTGGGCAGAGAATTTTCCCGCGGCAGTTTGCCATTACTTTCTGTGATAGACTGGTTGCCGACCAAAGCGATAGAACACAAGCTATCGTGCTATTTAACCCATAACCGGAGGAAGAATCGACGGATTAATACCTTTTCCAATGGTATTTGCGCGTAAGTGAATGCAACGAATTTGACAAGAATTTGAACCTGCTTATCTGATTTCTCGGTCTGAATCGATATCTTCTACACCACGAAACAAATTCACTGCACCACGACGAACATATTGTGTATATAACACGCTAAAACTGAGTGAGCCGATAGCTTAGTAGAATCTCCGACTGATATCAAATCGGTCGGGTTTCAATTCTGGCTGTAAGCAATCGGATGTCTAACTGGGCTGATGAGCTGCTAAACAATGACGGATGACTATATATATATATATATATATATATATATATATATATATATATATATATAAAGTTGTGATGTAATTTTGCGGAACACTTAAGTGGATCGCGTGTCACACTAGTTGGTGGTTGAGAATTACTGCTCTGAAATATTATCTGAGACTTTAACCCTCTAGGGCCATTCGTATCATATTTGATACAGTATTTCCCTATAAGGAAACATTTGGTATTTCCCTATAAGGAAACATTTGGTATTCGTTGACTGAGCAGTCAGTACTGCTTTCATTTGAAATTTATAAAATATTCCTCTTAAAAATTTTTTCAGGAAAATATTTCTTTCAAGGCTTGTTTTCATACTGTATCAAATATGATACGAATGGCCCTAGAGGGTTAAACAAAAGCCCATTTCAGTTTACTGAGAAAATTTCTGGCACCAAAATTATTAAAACCTCTTTAGACACCGAAGTGAGCATTATGCTACTGATGTAAGTAGTGTTTAGTTTCCTAAGTGTTAATAACTTATTTGTTTCTTAGCTTTTTTATTCTTTCTTTTTTTTCACGTGAAATTTGAGAAGTTTGCAGATCTAGAGAGATTTTTGGGGTTTAGAAACTTCTTCAGAAAAACAAACTATTTTGCATTTCTAATTTCAGTGAACACAGACGATAATATATATATTTTTTTTTTACTGAATATTTACCTCGATTTTTGTATAACGTTATATTTTTGACTTCGGCGTTAAATTATCCAGCACGTATTTATGTCCGAATGTTTTTGAGAAGTTATCGATTTTGGTATAGTATGTGGCCTACCTTAAAAAGAATACTGTGAGGAAGTATTATAACCGTCTCGTAAGGGTTATGGAAATATTTAGCCGAATACTTATATCTATTCTCTTACTAATGTAGGACACATTAAAACCGAGTAGGCCACATACTATACTGGCACCGAGTTATCGTTATTTGTACGATTTATATTCAGAGTATTGTCCTCATCTTTATTGTTTTTATCACAACGTTTCAGCTGTTGTGTCCTCAGGCCTTCCTTAGATGCATATCGATCTGGGTAACCTACATGGATTCTGAACTGAACCCGTAATCTAATCTGTGAGGGTAGACTCTTTTCTTCCCTCTGCTCATGTCTAGGGATATCGAACTAGATGATATGAGTAGTGGAACGAGAACAGACAACGCAGCAAATTATGAGTTTCCTTTGCAAAAATATTTAAAATTTTGACTCAAATATCTGTCGGATCCTGGGTATGACAGTAAACTGCATCCGGCAGCAAGGCTTCTGATTGAATGATTGTGAAGAGCATGGAACCACCTCCTAATTGCTGGTATTCCCAGGCCCACCCTGACTCGAAGTGGTAGCACCTGCTAGGGTCCTAGCTATGGGCAAATAGGGGTCAGAACATTATCAATGTATAAATATAGACTTTTAGAGAAATATATACATAAAAATAAACTCTTATAAAAGATATACTTTTTTGATTGAAAAATATTACCAACAATACATTTTTGAACAAAAAAAAATATTAACATAACATATTTTTGAAAGAAAAGAAATTGTTATCAGCAATACATTTTAATACAAAACTAGAAAACAAAATTTTCATTAAAATCTGACTAAATCAACCTTCTCACTATAACCAACATTAAAAAATATCTTAAAACCCTAGCTTTTTGGCATTAAATAACCCACAGAGGTTGATATCCCGTTAAACAAAATTCAAACTCAAGCTCAGATAACTGTCAAACTGCTTAAAAGAAAACACTCGTTTTCACAATACAAAATTATCATTGAGCTGTAACGATGGTAAATTTAAGGTCGTATTTTAATTTCCAGTTAAACGATAAATTAAAAATCATAGAGTTATATTTGGTCGCGATCAAAAGGCAATTTACTGTACATAGTCATTATTGCCACTGGAGGAACAAAATTTTAATTTTAATTTATGCGTCTGCTTTTTATGACACCTACGTATCTAAATTTTGCGCTGGTTTGATTAGATATTTTTACACTGGAGAATTCAGTAATTATGAGAGAATGATTAGTTTAGTCTATAATAAACCAGCCTTATTACAAATCTATTCATTATTTTAAAGTTATCAGAATAATATCCTTGTTTTTTTGCGATCTATAACAACTATATTTTTACGTTTGTAAAAAACCGAATTTGACATAAGAATTACCACAGAGAACTATTTTTGCTTTCCATCAGCATGGCTGATGCTAACCTCCGAAAAAGCTATTCTTTGTGCCTTCTTGTAGTCATGAATTACACTGACATTAAGTAGAGTGACTATATTGAATCAAATGTTAGTTTTAATTCTAGAAAAGTTAGTTCACAGATTCGTGCCAGAAAATTCTTGCACATTATAAATCTAAAATTTGTCCGTGAAGTCAATACCACTGCCATATCTAGTATGGTGCTCCTACTATATAAATCTAGATTCTTGACAAAATTAAAAGGAGGATCAGCAATGTAATTGATCATGACCAGGAATCTCTTTTTTAGATACTTTCTCGCCAACGTGACGTAGATTCCCTCTGTGTTTTCTACAAATCTTTTCATGTTAACTGCATGGTCATCAACAAAAATGGGTGTCCAAAATGCCAGCTAAAGATCAGGAATACTAAAATCAAGCAATTGAAAATGTTTAAGTACCTGGGATGTGTTCTGGCAGAGGATGGAAAGTGTGGCATTAAGATTTAAAGGTATGGTCAAAGACTCATTTCAAAAGTCAAGCAGAGTATTAAAAGACATGAAGATTTCGTTGGAAACAAAAAAAGAGTACTATGTGATGTCTGCTCTCTTATATTGCAGCGAATGCTGGACAATCTCCTTAAATATGAAGGAGAGACATGAAGCAAGGAAAATATGGTCCTGAAGAAGGATGCTGAGAGAATTATGCGAACAATAACAAGGTATTGGAGAGGATAATGACGAAAAGGACATTTGTGTTTAAAATCAAGAAGAGACAGCTTAAGTTTCTGGGACACGTAATGAAGAAGAAGGGCTTGGAGAAACTACAACTCACAGTACAAAGAGATAGAAAGAGAGTCATACTTGATGATCTTGAGTAAGTGAAATGTGCAGCCGGGTTAGGAAAAGTTACCAAGAGAAAAAAGTGTTAAGATCAACAAGAGATAGGGGTAAGTGGAGATACATGATCGCCTACATCCTGAAAGGACACGACCTATAAAGAAGCTTTGATGGGCTTTTTTTCCGTGGTGCTCCGTCTATATGAATTCAGGCATACTACTAGAATGGCATTTAGGTTTTACCGTTTTACTGTTGAACTATATAGATGTAACCATATGCTCTATTCGAATAGTTTCTTGATGTGAAAATTCTTTATCGTTGCTTGCTTCCATGCCGCCTACAACATTTAGAAATGTATATTGAGCGCCAATCGCTGTCTTCTGTTTTCCTTAACCGTTTTGTTATTCTTTCTACTTACTCTCTTTCCTTTTAAGCAACCTCTTGTGTCTTAATATCATTATCGCCTTGCTTGGGGTGAAATGAGAAAAAAGTATCTTATTGCATTAATCAACGAATATTGACTTCGCAGTTAATATTTAAGGACACTTAATCTTGCTGAGCCAACAATCGTGTCCAATCGAGTATTAAGATTTCACTCGATGGCTTTCAAGTTTGGCAGGCTTTCGATTGCATTTAGAGTGAAATCGTAAATAGTCTGAAGATGCTTACAATTTACTTAAACGGAGCCAAGTTTCATATTAGTCCATATCCCTGTGACACTAAGTGCGAATTAAATACAAGATCAATAGCCTGAAAGATGAAAGCATTTACCGAAAAGTAGTTGAAATCTTTTACTATAGCTGATGATATATAAGATGCTGTTTAAATCAGCTAATGAGATTTAAAAGAAGTAAAATATGTTCAATACATGTCAAAATTTCTTCAGAGGTGTAATTTCAAATTTTTGCCTTTCACAGTGGAAATTAATATAAAATTATTTTTAACGAAAAGCTTTAATTCTATTTAAACAATGAAGAGCGTTTAAGTTTGAAGTACATTCGTACCAAAGTCCTTGTCGTTTCAGCCACCGGATTCCGGCCTTCTTCAGATGTCAATCAAACCGGATAAGCTTAAAGGATTTTCAACAACAGTCTAATGGATTAAAGTGTTTGTTTTTTTAATTTAGTGTCTTATTGTGATTTCAATCCTAGGTCAGGTAGTACAGATTCACTGGGAACAGGGTGAAAATAACAGAGCATGAATGAAATTGAATTAGCATCCAATATTGTCACTGTTTATTTATATATTAACCCGAAAACACTAAAACATGAGTGTATAGTGCCAAGTGCAAATGACGCCATTTTAATTACAATTTAATTAAATTTTCATTACCTGATTTTCTTACGTAAATAATATGTTTTTCAGTTCTTATTAATGTTAACTCAAAGTACAAAGTTTGAAGTGGCTTCATTTAAAATATTTCAAAAAACATTTATATTTATTTATTTATTTTTTATTGATATTTTCAAAATCAGGTATGATATACACATAGTTTGGTGTAACTTCAACTAATGGTTAGTGTTGCAGGGTTAATACAGTAGTACCTACGTGTGTCACGCTCTAGAGAGAAATTTAAACGCACACACACAGACACAAGAGATGAAACATAGGAACACCGTACGACGTACACACAAACACGCATGATAAATGAAAGATCACATCGAACAGGAAATATAAAACAAAAAAAAGAAATTGTCTATATTTCTGAGATGAGGTAGTATTTACACTATTTACATTAATCGGACTATTGTCCTCATCTTTGCACGACGTTTCGGTCGTTGAAGGTCCCGGCCTTCTTCAGGTGCTAGGAATTTCGAACCGAAACCTTTATTGCAATCAATGGAATAATTACTGAATTCTAATTTTAACCTAAACAATCCAGTCCATTTGATGGATAACGTGGTGTAGAATTAAATTTAAAAGAACAAACTAAAATCCAACCTGTTGTTAAAACTATTTTCTATTCATTTAAATAATGTATGTTCCTAGTATGTATCTTACCCCGACAAAATAAAAGTGTCATATTATGCAACTACTTTCTCCACGCGATCCAAATGTTCAACTCTATAGTTCTCAGTTTCGATTGAGTAAAATAACACGCCGATAGTCATATTGTTAAATATTCTCCAACCATCCCTACTTAATATTCTGAATGACCATGAATTCATCTTACATTTTCTAAGATAACTCATTTTCATCATTTACTTTTAAAATATTACCTTAAGAAGAACAAATTTGTTCTAAAACATGAAAATGTATGTGTAGTGATATAATGTTCTATAAACTATTGTAATAACATTACAATATATATATAATCTTCATTTTTATTGGCTATTTCTCGTATTTGAGTAGATACATTGTTTTTTTTTTAATTAAACGGTATATTTATTTATATTTACTGGTCTGAATAATCAAGAAATTTTGTTAGAAAATACTTGTCCTTCGGCAGGATTTGAACCTGCATTCTTTGGAAATCGTCAACAAATCTGACGCATCTTAGCAACTCGACCACAAATGGCGTTACAAATGGTGCTTTTAAACACATACTTTCGTCTTTCTTTTAGAATTATATGAGGTCTGTTTCCGTATCTTAATGTAATTAAACGTAAACAAAATCAATTTATTTAGGAAATTTTAAAACCCGTTACGAAATGAATTAACTCCGACATATTTTTAATTTCGTAAGTAAATTGTTTAATTAATACATTTTGTATTGGATTTCGTAAAATTTCATATATATATATATATATATATATATATATATATGAAAATATGGTTGGTGGTACAAAACTTCATTATCGCCATGAAGAAAAAAAAAATTATTACTACTCATAATGATAATATTTAAAAATTAAATTGTAAAACAGGCTAGCTAACCTGTTTTGAACCTTGTTCAACAGAGCTATATCGAGGATAATAAAAATATAATTATCTTTTTAAGAAAATCGACAAGATTTAGTGAGAAAAAACTCTTAAATGGAAATAAGATGGAGGCCAAATATATGCTCCTTCTGTTTACACAATGCTAGCTTAAAAGATTGAATATAGTTAGTTTCCAACACTTTGAGTTGGTAACTTGAATGGGACTTACTTAAGATAGAAAATGAGTCCACAGCAAAATTAGCGGCACAATTATGGGTTTTATTAGGTGTTTTTGCAATAGAAAACCCGTATGTGTTGGTCCGCCTGTCTGACGAAGAATAGTTCAAATTACGGAAATAATTCAAATTCTGGAATCTGGTCTTTGAGTAGTTCTCCCTATGTAGTTCGATCCACAACTAAGTTTAAACAAATAAATCAGGGAACTATAATTGTGTGGAGGGAGAACATCCTTCCATATAGAAGAACAGACTGGTTTAGCAGAAAAAACTACACGAGTGTTGGCAGCAAATAACAGTGTCGAACTATAACAGAATTCAACTTAGTAAATCTATCACTGACAGAACCCAGTCAAGGAAGGCGAAAGTACACGGAACAGCTTTGTACTGTAACTTTATTAAACTCCAATATCTTATTCTTAATTACCGATTGGACAATATCCAATAGATAGCCATCATGACAGAGAGTGGTAGTAATAAACGTAAGTTCATCATACATCTTAGTTTTAGAGCAAATCCTCAAGGCCCAATGACTAGGGGGTTTAATAAGGTTAATTTTACGTTTTAAAGAACAAAAAGAATCCCACTTGGTATACAAACCAGTGAATGTCGGTTTTCGTTAAACTTAAGTAAAAAAAAAAAAAAAAAAAAGGAGAATTTTCTGCTCACCAAAACATCAAGAAAAGGAAGTGAAGAATTGATCTCTTTTTTGTGTGTAAATTTTAAAGCTGAATGCATATGATTGAGGATGAAAGGAAATGGTTCATTTCAATCTAATCTAAGAAACAACAGAAATAAACATCGGGTTTATTAGATTCAGATAACACACTCTCCTCAAAGAATCCTAAAAAATGCTTGCTAAAATGGGTCCAAACGAAGAACCTATTAGAACACCATCAATTTGCCTGTACATCACGCCGTCGAAACTAAATTCAACGGACATATTTGCAAATTGCATCAGTTCGACAAATATCTTCTCAAGAATAACAAGATGTGGCAACTGCATACAATATAAGGTATCAGTACATATATCAATAGCTCAATAAAAAGCCTGGACATGTCATAAGAACACAGGAATTTGTTGATTAACGGATACCGCTGTCTAAAGTTGGAGAACTCGAACAATGCTTTAATACAGAGTTTGTTATATCGTCCCAAAACTGGCTGTAATATAGTAGTAAGCCATTTAGCCACGCTATGCTGTGAAAAATGTATGATAGATATAATAGTTCTCAATGGAACTAATATATTTTGAACGGGAACGAACGTAACCTGTGGGTTTGATTTCATTAGAAATTTCAGTGGGTAAAACCCTACTTTTAACTCGTTTAAGGTGGCACATTACATTGCGTTTAGACTTTTGGAGATTGTAGCTCTCAGAGAAACATGTAAAGGAAAGGAAGTTCCACAGACTGGAACGGCGAGAAAAGAATCTGTTAGAGTAAAAGAGGTGGTTACGTTTAACTAATTCATCAGTAAAAGGGTGGGACTGAGATGCCAATCTCGTAACACGCGTAGATTCATTTGGTCGGGGAACCAGGGAAAAAGCTCACAAATGCAGTTACCGAAAAAGTTTGGTAGAAAAGACAGACGGAAGCCACGTCATGTCGTTGAGAAAGTGCGTGAAGTCGTGATGCCAAGTCAGAACTAAATATTTGCAGATCCTTTTTTGGATTTTGTTGAGAAACCTGAGATGATTAGCATTAGCACCCGGCCAGAAATGGCAACAGTATTCAATGCACGGACGAATGAGAGATATATAAATGTGCAAGACAGACGAAAAAAAATTTCTGACCAGACACAGTAAACAAAGCTTCCTACTAGTAGATACAGCAAAGATTCAATGTAGTCGTTCCACTTTAGGTCAGCTGGAAGTGTCAGGCCAAGGAGGTGCAAAGTGTTGCTCTCAATGAGATGAGCATCATCCATTTTGATGGCAGGAATGTAAGATTCGCTATATTGCTTAAAAAGGAGCAGTTTCGTTTTAGAGATATTCAAAATTACGGGCCATTTCCTGAGTAGTGAGTTAGATACTCACTGTGGGACCCATAGATTCGGCCACATCTAAACTACGCATGAAAAATCACCTTAACATATTAGTTCATGGAACTAACAATCATATTTTTTTCGACAAAATAAACATCTGAAATTTAACATTTTTCACTTATTTCTTTTTAGCTATCCTTTCTGGTTTCATAATAGCTGGTTGTTTTTGTTTACAGGCTTATCAACACCTCTGTGTGCTAATAATGCTAAAAGAATATTTTACTTTATTTTCGGCGACAATAGTGTTTTGTATTTTTAAAAATTACAAATTAACCCTTAGATGTGGAAGAAGATGTGGATTCATACCTTTACCAAAGGTATTTGCGCGAAAACGAATAACGAACCCAATGGGAATTAAAACTCGGCTCTCTGATTGTCGTTGCACAATTCGTACATCCAAGTTTACATCAATTGGTATTCTCAAGCGGTCACTCATCTAGCTACTGACCAGGCTCAATGATGCTTGACTTCGGTAAGTTTTACGGGTGTTTCAACGTGATGTAGCTGTGATCACCATGTTTCATAAAATTCAGCAGAAGTTTTCTTTTACAACGCAGGTATTTTGAATAGAACGCCATAATCTTCAGTGTTCTGTCGTATCTTTTCACACTCTAGAAATACCTGCAAATAAATTGTATGAATATGCGCATGTCAACGCTTTGAAATACCGGCATCTGCATGTTCGTTTCAAGATTCAGGACTAAGTATGGATTGAGGCCAAAATCGCTATACTTCACGTCACCGAAAAATGACAATCGCAAGCGGCGCGTTCTCATTCTAGTCTTCTAATTAACACTGTAATAATAATTAACTGACGTATCCAGATGTTTCCAGGAATACTCAGCAGTGTCATGTGAAAGCGAAGAAACGCACGGTAGATCTAAATATTTTAATAAGGAACTGAATTTTAGCTAGTCTTTGGAAACCATGAAATTCTTCAACTTAACAATGAAACAATCAGTTTGTCAAAAATAGTGACAATTTTTCTCTGTAGTTAGTCGTTCGTCGTTTGAAATTTCCACTGTCCTTTTCTTAAATCAATTGTCTTTAAGAAATTGGCCCTTTCAAGTCCGCAGTCATCGCTTTTACTAGTAATGGTAGGAGTTTTTTTTTCTAACTTTTTGTGTTGTTTAATGTAATGTGGAAAGTCAACACCTTGATTAAGTTATTATTTTCTTTCGTAGTTAAATTAGTTGTTGCTACATTTTAGTTGTTGAATTTTAGTTGTCGCTACATTTGGAAGTCATCAAGTGATGTGGTTTTTTGGTAAAATAGTTTGTCATTTCGTAGCCTATAGGGTTTGATGAAAACTAATCTACATTAAGGCCTAAAAGATTTATTTGCTTGAAGCCATCTTTAATCTTTAATCTGGAAAAACGATTTTATACAGATGATAGCAAAACATATTATAGGTAAGGAATTACAATAAATGATTATACTTAATGCATGAATAGTGTTGAATAAAATGATTATATATATATATATATATAATCATTTTATTCAACACTATATATATATATATATATATATATAGTGTTGAATAAAATGATATATATATATATATATATATATATATATATATATATATATACGAGAAAAATCGCAAGATCGCCAAGACCTACCGCGGTTTCGCACAACGACGAGCCGTTGTGCGAAACCGCGGTAGGTCTTGGCGATCTTGCGATTTTTCTCGTGTGTTTTTGCTCTACGTCACTGCCTCTTAGTTAATCCTTTTTGGTTAGTTTAGTATCGAGCACTTTTCTTTCTTTGTGGTTTGTTCCGTTTGAGGGTTTTTTTTTCTTTGCTGTGAAGTGCTGTATGTATTGTCGGTGCTCCGCAGTTTTCTTTTTTTTTCACCTCGTTGTCCAAAGCTTTATAGCCGAGGGCGATAACGGAGTTAGATTCTGCCGGTTATTCGTGGTTCTTAAAAATTACTTGTGTAACATTTTAAGATTTGAATACGTACAGAGTCAATTTTATTATTATATATATATATATATATATATATATATATAAGATCTATCTTCCGATAAAGATATCGTAATAATTTACGTTAATTTTTTAGTATAAAACAACATGTATCTGACAGAAGTCTACCCTTGCAATTAACAAGCTACACGAGCAGGAGCCCATTTATTTGCTGATTGCTTTGTTCCAGAGTCTATAGCATTTATCCTAAAGTTTGTGAGTAATCTGCACGCAGATATAACGTTCATTTCTCTTTCGTTGTAATCCAGCCTTTGTTACATCGAGGCATTAGGATTGCACAATTTGCTCTTTCAGAGATCGGCTTTTCGTGGCAATCTTAACACGAAACCGGGAGCGTATAATATCCGGTGGCCAATGTCAAAAGACGTAACGCAGGAGATAAAAAGACAAAGGGAAAGAATCGAAGGTGTATGAAAATCGAGATGACGACAAAAGCGATTGTCAAACATTGATCCATTTATCTTAGGCTCTCGACTTCTATTCATCTCTGTAATAATTATGATTATGGAAGCATTTTTCCTGTTTGTCTGTCTGTCTATCTGAGTCTGCATTTTAATTTTGTCATTCATCTCTTTCTCTTTCTTTGCAATGTGATCTCCCTTTTTCGCTTCTCTCTCTCTCTCTCTTTATATATCTTTCTATCTCTCTCTTTATCTTTTTATCTCTCTTTATCATTCTATCTCTCTTTCTGTATATCTCTATATATAAATCTTTCTTTATATATATATTTATATATTTCTGTCTCGCTCTATCTGTATCATTCTATCTCTCTCTATATATTTCTAGCTCTATTTATCTTTCTATCCCTCTCTGTCTTTCTATATCTCTGGTTGTCTATTTCTTTCTCTCTCTATATATTTTTTTCTATGTTTATCTTTCTATATATATTCCTCTCTCTTTTTATATCACTCTATTTCTATCTATCTATCTATCTATCTATCTCTGTCCCTCCGTGTATCAATCTATCTACCCCTCTGACTTAGCCTCTCTCTGTCTGCTTTGTCTGTCTGTTTTAACTGTCTGCATTTTTAATTTTATTATTTATCTCCTTTTCATATTTCAATATTATCTATCTATCTATCTATCTATCTATCTATCTATCTATCTATCTATCTATCTATCTATCTTATAGCATGAATTTTTGACATATTTTTCAGATACATATATAAATTTACATATTAAACCTAACTTGAAAAAGAAAAATGATAATGTAAAGTAATTAAATGATGATAAGACTATGTTGAACGTTGCAAAAATGTCGTTCCGGGATCAAATAAGAATTTAGAAATAGTGTGAAATCATAACACAATAATAGCACAAAACTGACTTTCATAAAGAATAAAAAATTTATAGTGAAAAACTGACTTTCATAAAGAATAATAAATTTATAGTGAATATCTGAAGTCGTTTGTGTTGCTAATTGAAATAGAAAAGTTAAATATTACTAGATTGATACATAAAAACTTGAAATTAACCAAACGACTACATTCAAGTAAGTATGTCATGCGTTCTGTTCCCCTTTTTAGGTCCTCATGCGAATATGTGGTATTATGTTATATGGAAGATTGGCAGGTGATGGATGAGTTCTTGTAATGAGTGATTGGGTCGTGAATCTAATTAGCTTGGTAGAGGATAGAATGTGAAAACCAGCCTCAACCCACTCCCTCTTCGGTCGTATGGCGCATTTATTGTATGACTAGCAGTATAGCCCAGCGTTGCTTGGGTGTAATGAAAACTTTAAAACTAATCCATGGTCCTGGAGCTCAGACTCTTTGGACGTTGGCACAAAAGACTAAAAAGGAATAGTTGTTTCCAGTTAAAGCGAAACCGTAGACCAAAAGAAAAATGAATGGACGTAAGTCAAATTTTCATTTCCTGTTATCGATATCAAATTTTCTGCACTATTGTAAGGACTGCAACCTTGAAACCTCTGAATATTGTTTCTTATGTCTTTGTCTATGAGTGTATCAAATTTGTTTAAAATCGGACCACTCCTTCTATAATCTGATTTTTTCGATTATCGATTTTTGATATTTATCGGGGTACCTCGACACAAACCCTAGCCAAGAACACTCGCGGTCGCTTATAGTACAACTGTGTAAATTTTCAAGAAAATCGGTTCAGCCGTTTCGGAGTCTATAGGTAACGGACACATACACACACAGACACAGACACACGCACACACACACACACACACACACACACACACACACACACAGAGTCAAAGTTCCATTTATAAATAAGTTTAGATTTACAATAATAAATAATAATTTAAGTAAGCGTAAGAACATTGATGTGTTATAATGTATATAAGCTTGTCTCACTAAAATCATTACAATTGAGTAGTGAGAATATAGGTCTAGGCAGTTCCTTCTAAAATATGACCACAACATTTAATATTTCACCTGATCTGACTCTTGTGAAGGTAGAGGATAGCAGGTGAATTGCTAGGGCGGTATAGGAAGTCGGCAGTTTTACCTGTAATCTTAGCAATGGATCGTATGTACAAATTCCACTTCAGGCCAGGTTCGGTTTTTAGGCCCAACAGTCTCTCAAGGCACGGTTCCTTCTCCGAGGGGACAATCGTTCATCCTGACTGGTGATAGTTCGAGGTCTGATCGACGGTGATGCATTGTAACTAGCTTAGACTTTGAGGCATTGAATATAACCAACCAGTTTTTAAACAACTGGGCATTCTGTGCTAAATAAGAAGAGTGATCAGTTGCCAATCTCTGTCCATCAATAATTTTAGATGTGGGCTTGTACAGAGGCATATAATCGGAATAGATATTTAAAAATGCTCTGAGTATCTTCTTAGGCAGTACATGAAACATTTCTCACTTGCAAATTTTACTGATATATGTAGGTCTATAATGGATTCTTGTGAACTGTATAGAAACGAAGTCCTTCGCTGAAATAGTCAAGCAACGTGGTTTAGAATAGAGCTGGAGTAATGTTTTGCGTTATAATGATGCGGGCGTCACAGTAAATGCTGGCTGATAACAGTCAAATCTGAAAGGCTTTAATTAATTTTTTATGTTTTCCTAACACAAGATTCAAGAGCAAAGCAAGGTAGATGGTTATTAAATGATGTTTTTGTATGAGCGTCTGTGGGTAAGAGGTATATTTTATGAATTTATTTAGGAGGAGTACAGTGGAGTTATGATTAACGGTTTCGTTTGAGGAATGGGAAAGCCTAGTTCGAATTCCAGTCGAGTTCATCATATTCAATAAATTTGAGAAAGGTATGGATCTATCTATTCTTCCCTAATTGTTGATGAATTAACAAGACAGACTGGGTTTTTGTGGCAAATCAACAAGCCTAAAAGAAAACCCTGAATTAAAAAACGCTTGCTGCCTTGTAGGTCCTGACACTTTCGTCAAAGGTTAGAGGAAGATAACTTGAAAATATAAATCTACCTCTGAGAGGAGGGACTGAGTAACCTCAATATCCCAGTTGCAAAAAGAATCTGCAATTGCACTATTCTGTCTTAAATTTCTGTCTAAATCAAAATTGTGAGATGCGCTAATTAAATAAATTAGGAGAGATAACGGTTAATCCTAAACTTGAAGAGGTTAAGACTGAAGTAATTAGGAAAACACCGTATCAGAAGCTTGTTCCATGGAATAGTAATTCTTAAGGAAAAAGCCGTCTGAATGAAACTTTATTCTCACAAATGGAATGAAAACTCACCCCGTCTTTGGCTCTAAGAATATAATCAATAACAGATTCGGTACATACTTTTGCCCTTCCGACGCAAAGTTTGCCTTTAAATAAATAGTGCTGTTTCAAAATTTGCAACACTTTTTTGCCGTCGTCAGGGGCTTATCTTATAATAAGAGACAGACTCCGATCATCGAAGAATTGAATTGATTTGTCATACGCATTTGTATTCTTTTCCCAATACTCGTTATCTAGACACTCAAATGATGTCAAGATAGTTTCCTGTAATTTTGAGATTTGCATATTACCCAAAATCTTTAACTCCCATAGTATGTATTTTGATATCTCATCATTGAAATTATTCCTGGGCTGATACCCTATAGATTGGATAGCCATGGTCAAATGCAAACTACTCCACCAATTTCTTTTCTCGCACTTCCAGCGTGTAAAACTCCATTCTATATACTTGCTTTCCTGGCGGTTACAATCACCAGGAATTCAAATGCAATGTCAACTCTCATCTTTTATCCACTTGACTCCAGTCCTTTCCACGTGTATCTTGTTCTTTTCCTTTCTCTCTACCTTCGCAGTTGTCTTTATCCCTGTGTTCACATCCTTCTCTTGCCCTTTCTCTGACACCTCCTGTAAATGGTTTGTCTTTGTCTTCACTCTCCTTCTGCCTAAAATTTTAACTTTCTTACGTGGTCTTCTGCGCATAGGAGGCGGTACCTCCTTGCTGGGGGAAACGATAAAAAAACAAAAACAAAAAAACTGTCCAACACAAATGGTTGGAGAGCGTAGTTCCGATCTAGAGTCCTAATAGGCCGCCCGTTCAATTTCAAACTAATCACAACTGTTATTACTCAAAGACAAGCCATTAATGTTTAATGAATTCAAAGTAGCATTGCGAAACTTAAAAACTGAAAATATAATTCAGTAGAATAGCAGTGAAAATACCGTAATGACTTTCCGAATGCCAAGACCAAAGCCATACATTAATGCTCCAACCTATTTTACTTGTAGTAAACTTGGACATAAGAACCCTGATTGGCGAATTAAATTTCAAAATTAGTCAGTAAATAATTCCCCTTCAAAACGCTGTAATTCTAATCTACTGAAAGCAAATATCTGCCATGCTTTTCACAAACAAGGACATAAAAGTATTGATTGAAGAAACAAAAAGAAAGCTCAGTTCGTAAATAGGTGGAACATGTTTCATATAATGAGCATTAATTTTTGTTATTAATTGGACTAGATATCGTTTCCAGCTAAAATCTTAAACAGTTACAAAAATTAATTTGTGGAATGCATAAAAATTGCATCCAAGGCGAAATAGTAACGTATAAAAGCAAATTATCTAATAAAAGGACAACTAAAATATTGTGAATAAACCGGTCCGATTTAACGGAGATCTTTGAATGGCTTCAAATATACTCTGTTTCTTGGACTATTACTCTGGTCTAATTATGGTTTGTTCTCTGAAACAAAAAAGCGATACATTTCTCGTTGCAAAAGTATTTGGCGGTCATTGCTTTGTACGGCGTTTGAAAACACATACGAAGTGATGATTGCACAGAATTCATTTCTGAAGGCTGAAAGCTTCGAAACTCCTAATTAATAATCAAATTATACATGAGAAATTGGCTCCATACTATGCTCCCTAAAATGGTACTGTAGAACGATATTGGAGATCTCTGTTCAAAATTTGTAGATGTCAGTCAATAGAATCGAAGCTACCAAAGTTTAGTGGTAGTATACAATTATGATCTTCAAATATTTTTAAATGTTTACGGGTCATAATCCTAACCTCGCCAATATGCATACAATTGGCACAATTTGCTTTGCCTATAAAAAAGACAGAAATAATTTTGACAATAAAAATGAGAAAGCAAATTTAATAGGCTTCGATGAATCAAGTTTTGCCTATTTAATATATATATATATATATATATATATATATATATATACCTGAAACTAATAATATCAAAAGAGTCAGGTGTGTAAAATTTATTGACATCGTTGGAAATTCTACATCTGACAATTCTTTACTTCTCAACTGTTTGCAGAAAATCGTTGTTGGTATGGACAACAAAGAGAAACTACACAATCAAGTCCAAGCGATTACACGGGAGATAATCCGAGTGTAGAAATACCAACATTTAAGCAGGTCACGAAATGCCTGAACATTTAAAAGATTACATTAAGAGGTTTGATTTCAATTACAACTTACAGACTTATCTTACTAACAGATTCGTAACACAAAAAACCTGACCACGCATAGAGATATTTAGTGAGATTCCACTCAACGCCAATCATCAACCTCCAAATCTACGTTCACTCCTTATATTATCTAGATTACAAAAATCCCCGACTTACCAAATCAAAACTCAATAAACACAGATGGCAAGGTTGTGAACATTTTTACCCCTAGCAAACTGACCCCTCCATTGATTGATGGCGGTTAAAATATGAGAAAAATGACTTTTTCGCAACAAATGCCAACAGAAAAATTATATCGGTGAATGAGTTACAGAATATATATATATATATATATATATCCCGCAAAAAGCGGATTGAAGCAAAGAAACTCCTATTAACATTAATTATTAAATATTAAAACTGATCCAGCCTCAATAATCCTTATGATCAATAATGATGCGGGTGTTAGATTCACTCATTGAAATGCCCATACTATCTTTGAAAATTTAGATCTTTTTATAATACACACACACACACACACACACACACACACACACACACACACACATATATATATATATATATATATATATATATATATTAATATATATATATATATATATTACATATATTTATATATATATATATTACATATATATATATTGCTCATCCACATGGAAGCCTGTTTTGCTGTATCACAGCTCATCAGTATGCAAAACATCCACTTGCTTATATATATATATATATATATATATATATATATATATATATATTAGATTAATGTTTTTTGAATACAGAATTTTATTCTATTCATATCTACCCTATACTTAGGTAGTAGTGTGTGGAGGCAACTGATAATTATCTAAACAGATATTGTTCAATATAACAGACAATGAAAGTCTATTATGTTTAGTCATGAACCGTTCTAAACATCGTAATTTGGCTTTAATTTTAAGAAAAATAAAGACAAAAACTTTCCAATATTTGGATATTCTTATTACGTTGGTTCTAAGCTACAAAAATATTTAAATATTGGACAATGAAAATACAAAATGTTGTAAGACAAGGTTTGTCTTCTCAACGGATCTATTCAACCTGTATATTGAAACAGTTCTGAATAAAGTAGATCCTACTAGGTTTCGTCATTGGTGGCTACAATTTTAACATTACATGATACACAGATGACCCAGTGATGATAGCAGACATGGAAAGAAAAATACAGGACCTCCTATAGAAGGTAGCAAGGGAAAACAAGAAGAAAGAATTAAACTAACAGAAAACTGAATACACGGTCATCAACGAAAAGAGGAGCCCAAAATGCCAAATACACGTCGGGGAAAGTAAAATCAAGTAGTTGCAGAAATTTAAATACATGAGGAATGTTCTGACAGAGGACGGAAAGTGCGACACTGAAATCGGAAGGCGCATTTGCATGGTCAAGAACGTGTTTCAAAAGCTAAGCAGATTATTGAGAGACAGGAAGATTTTGCTGAAAAGAGTACTCTATTGTTATATCAATTCTTTACTCCTCTATGGCAGTGAACTCTTGACAATCTCCTTAAAGATGAAACAGAAAATGGAAGCAACTAAAATGTGGTTCTACAGAAGGATGTTGAGCATACCATGGATCAGATATGTGAGCAACGACAGACTTTTGGTGGGGATGTGAACGAAAAGGAAACTGATACTTAAGATCAGGACGAAAGAACTGACATTTCTGGAACACATAATAAGGAAGGAGGGCTTGGAGAATCTAATACTCACGGGATAAATACAGAGAAAGAGAGAGGGGGAGAACAACGCGTGACATACTTGACTGGTTTCAGCTAGTGGATGGTGGAGCAGGTTATTCCTGAAATACCAAGAGGAAAATTAAAATTGTTAAGAGCGACAATGTATAGGGTTAAATTGAGGTCCCTGATCGCTTACGTCTTAAAAGTATACGCCACATAAGAAGAAAAAGATAGATAGATAGATAGATAGATAGATAGATAGATAGATATGGAGTGACTAAGATAGGTTAATATAACAATTGTTATTCAAGGGGATCGTTAGAAACCAGGAAATAGACAGAATGATTAGATCAAATAGTAGCAATAAATGTATATTGTCATCTAATATTTAAGAACATCCGAAAAATATTTTTTTAACCTGTGGCATTCTCAAATGGTCATTTCGTGTGACTGAACAGTGTATTTCCCATCCATTTCTTTGCATTATTTCCTCAATTATTTGAAATCACCAGTCGATTTTCCAGTAAATATTCTAGGAAAGCTAGCATCGATTTTTCCGAAGCCATACACGTATAATTCTGTCTAAAATCTCAGTTCTGCATTTGTGCATTGTTTGAAACTTGTATATCGGAAGACGAGGTGGCCTTATGCACCATTCAAGCCAATCTTTCTTGTTCTTTCTTGATTTTACCTCAAGCGGGAAGTAAAATAACTTTTGTTTGGTTTCTTTTTTATTTCTGTTAACATTGATGTTGATATTCACCTCTGGACAATTTTTTACCATTTGCCATTTTGTTTACTTGTTCGTTAAATTGACTGACTTTTGCAGTTGCTTATCTGTCACAAATACTGCGCAGTTGCATTATGATTCAAAACTCTATCTTCTATTTTCCGTTCGAAACATGGGTGATCATGGCTCTCCACCACTTCCTATCTCGTGGAACTCTTAGCAGATTTTCTCAGTTTTTTTAACTTATTCGAATCTGTTGTCAACAGTTTATTCACTTATTCGAATCTAGTGTCAACAGATCATTAACTTATTTGAATCTGCTGTAAACAGCTTCTTAACTTATTCGAGTTTGTAGTCAAGAAGTTTTTAGAGTTTGGTTTCAAGAGCTTAACTTATTTGAATCTGGTATCAACAGCTTCTCAACTTATTCGAGTCTGGTGTCAACAATTTCTTAAATTATTTAATTTAATGGTCAGCAGTTATATATTTTACAAATTCTAATAAATTAAACTAACTTCTTCTTTTTACGTCTATGCAATAAATTTAGTAATCCTTTTCTTTGAGTGGTTCTTGGTTGTGTTAGGTATTAACCGAACCATATTTGGACACTTTATCCGACTCATGTACTTATCAAATAATGACCGATGACAAGCTTCCACATGTATATATTTATAGGATTAAAGGTTGAAAAGTGCATAGTTGAGCAATTTTCATACTTTGGTAGTGTACTATCCTCAAAAGAATAGGCTGAAAAAGAGGTCGATAACCAAATCCACGCAAAATACGGAAAGCTGTTCGAAAGAGTCTTCAGCAATCCTGGGCTAACATAAACCAGCCAGTCAGTTAAATGTATCATACGTGATACACGCTTGGGCGATCATGTCTCGAAAGAGACATGACACTGAGCAGAAGATTACTCCGCAGTAGGTTTGCCATTATTTTCTGCGGTAGACCAGTTGCCAGCTAAGGCTAGAGAACCCTGTCTGTCCTGTTATTTAACTCATAACTGGAAAGAATAGACGGATTAATACCTTTCTAAAGGGTATTGGCGCGTAAGTGAATGCGAGGAATTCAACTGGAATTCAAATTCGGCTCCCCGATTTCTCGTTCCGCGACGATATCCACTGCATCGCAACGCACATCTCTGACTAAACAAATCATCAAGCTCATAATTCACTGATCTGTTGTAATCTCGACTCGCCTGCACACCTGTGAGATCTGGGTGCTCTACCGAAGAGACATCCACAAACTTAAAAAATCCGTCAAATGAATCTTCATAAAATCTGGAACATATGGCAAGAACTGATCCAGAACAACGTAGTTCTCCACGCAAAAGAAGAACCTAGAAACCGTCATGATTCGTCACCGACTTTGAAGAGCCGGACACTTTGGCCGAATGTCAGGCATCCGCTCTTCTTACAGCTCGTATCTGGCAAGAGAGTACATGTAGTCTCACGTCACCTATTCAAGAACCAGCTCAAAAACACGTTATTAAGGAAAGAAATCGATCCGGTCAAGACGGAAGCTGCAGAAAGAACCTATTGAAGAAGAGGATTTCAAAAAAAAAGATGCCAAATAAAAGAGACGAAGAAAGCCAAAACAAAAAATTAGAGCTCCCCATTCCCTGAACCCTCGTACCTTACCATGCTATCACTGTAGACATCTTTTCATATTCAACGTTTCACACAGAGAGACATGTCAATGAACACACTAATACTCGGCCACGAGTTCCGCAAATGACAACGACGATATTACATGGAGTAATTTTGTTAAAAATTCGCCGAAAGCAATCCATCAAAACTTTTCCGAGGATGTCAACATTCAAATGCTGTCGGACTGACATCAATTGTTTTTATACCGACATTGCCGCATAAGGCAATCGGTGTTCTCAGTTTTATTAATGTATGACAAAATCCTTTACAGCTGCCGGAAGAAAATATCAATAATTCAAGCTTATGGAAGTCGATGCATTCTGTATAAATTATTTGCATTTATGGTATTATAGACATTCGAATAGTTCGTTCCGTTAGAAAAAGAAAGAAATTGATATTTTTTATCTAAATGTTACGGCTTATTTTGTATTTATTTCATATTTTATTTTTTCGTTCGATTTAGACTTTTTTTCACATATATAGAAAACATTTTTGGAGGAAAGATGTATGACAAAACTTTTTACATTTAGTCATATGTGTGTGTGTGTGTATGTTACGACATTCGTTACGAAATCTATCAACTCAGAGGTATATTTATAATTTATTTATAATTTATTTATAATTTATTTGTTTAAACAATTTTAATGCAGATTAGTATTTTAGTAGATACTGTATATATATATATATATATATATATATATATATATATACAGAGTATTTTATGTATATATACCGGCCTGAACAATGGAGTAGTCGCGGTCGAGCGTTATAAGACACATCAGATCATTTGACGGTTTCACCTAAGTGACGCAGGTTCTATTCCCGCGGGAGAATGCATATTTTTCAAAAAAGATTTCTCGATTATTCAGACCGGAATATATAAATAAATATGCTGATTAATTATAAAAAAAAGTGAAAATACAGGGTATCTACTCAAATACAAGTATTCATTAAAAATGAATGGGTAGACAAATAAATTAAGGAATGTATATATACATATATATGTATAGGAGTATAATAATAATAATAATTTTCCTCATTTTTACTCTTTTTGTAAGTATATATCTGGAAGTTCATAATTTTTTGTCCGTCTGTCTTTTTTTCTGTCTTTTTTTCTGTCTGTCTCTATCTTCTTTTTTTTAATCATTTCACCCCAAACAAGACGGTGCCGCTACTGATGTGCAGTAGGCTACATAAGAAAGTTAACATTTTTAGGCAGGAGAAGAGTGAAGAGAAAGACAAACAAAATATAGCGGGTGACAGAGAAAGGACAGGAAAAAGATGTAAACACATAATTGAAGACATTTGCGAAGGTAGAGAGAAAGGGAAAAAAATAAGATACACGGGGTGATGTAGAAATTACTAGAGTTCAGTGGGAACTGGCATTGCATTTAAGTTCCTGGAGGTTGTAGCCGTCAGGAAAGCAAGTATATGGAAGGGAGTTCCACACGCTGCAAGCTCGAGAAAAAAAGCTGTTGGTATCTATCTATCTATCTATCTATCTATCTATCTATCTATCTAATTTGAATAGTATGTATGTAAATCTTTCCTGAGTATTGTATTCAAGCATGAAATCAAATTTTGCCGCCTAGTATTTACTATATATATATATATATGAATGTGTCCACAGAGTTCAACGCTGGATGATAGCAGTTTGTTTCATGCATAAATGCAGTCTTCTGGCTTGAGAATTGCGTTCGCCCATAAAATATTCGATGTTGATCTGCGATTTACATATGTCAAACTCGGTTTGTAGGCACTTTTTCTTTATAAATATAGCATGTATCTAAAACATTTTTAGTTGTTACACACGTACAATCACACATATACACACATATGTATTGAGAACTCAATTCTTATAATTAAATAGTGCGAGTGCGTTTTCGCACACGTATTTGCAAGCATTATTTCTATGTACGCATCCATCCCACTACACACACATATGAATGAATAGTCAGTTATAAATGTAACTATTAGGGAGCACCTCTTTTTGCACATAAGAATGGACTCGTCTGATGTGTACATATAGTCCTGCCTATATTCAGTACGGCAGGGGTTGAGTGATTGTCAAAGAGCTGTGGTGGAGTTGAGTAGTAATACCACCGCTAGTTGGTCACTAAGAATACAGACTCATTACCCGGACATACTTCTTCACTACAAGATTGTACATATTCATTCCTACTAACAGTATTCCTAGTATTCCTGAATTAACTAACCCGTGTTCCAGTTTGTATACTTTTGTTCAATATAACTTACATTTTCTATCTCCATATTTGTTTTTGTTATTTAATATTTTGTGTGGTTTCTCAACAAGAATCTACAACAGTAACATACTTTGCTTTTATTTAAGGTTCATCAAAAATTTTGAGAAATAAATATTTACGAGAAAAGAAAATGCTGGTATTTTTTTCTCATTTTCATTTGAATTCATATTATCTCCTCCATATTTAATATTTAAATTTTCTTTCTCCTTCATAGTTTCAGTTCATTTGTGTTGAATTTTATTTTCTCCTCTAAATTTAATTTCTGATGAAGCTGAAGTAAAATCGAAACATTTATAAAAGTTTCTTAATTGTTATTTATTCTATCATTTTGTCAATCTTAATTCATATTTGATCCCAGTACATACACCCCACACACACACACGAGTGTCTACTAAAAATTCTTGACCCGGCCAACTTCCAAAATTCAATATTTCAATGCCCAACATGAGTGTATCAGTATAATTCTTCCGTAATGATGACTACATACTTCTCATTTTTCAGGCCTCGTGTTTATTTTTTAAACAAAACCTTCTTCCCAACGAAAAGGAGTTCCATAGGTGGGAAGTACGAAAAAATCTGTTTGAGTAGTAGTGGCGTTTCATTTAACTATTTCAGCAGTAAATGCTGGTCAGAACAGTTGTAATGAAAATATTTATAGAAAAGACAGAAGGAAGCCACGTTTCGTCGGCAAGAAAGTAACTAAGTTCGAGATGCCGATAAGAAGCGATTACATTGTGTATCATTCTTTGGATTTTGTAAAAAACCTCAAGATTAATAGCATGAGTACATAAACAGCGATGACAATAGTATTCAATGCACAGACGAATGGTAAATTTATAAATGTACACAATGGATTCTGACGAGAAAATACTTTCTGGTCCGGAAAAGCACCCAACCTTTCTTGCAGTAAATACAGTTAAAGATCCGACGTTGTCTCACTTAGGTCTTTCTGATTTCATCTTATGTAAAAGCGAGTGCTGAAATTTCATCGTGGTTACCACTTACCAAAATTTCATGTCAGTCATTAAGGGCCATACGTGATACACGCTTTGGGCGATCATGTCTTGAAAGAGATATGACTGATTGGGCAGAAGATTATCTCGCAGTAGGTTGCCATTGCTTTCTGCGGTAGACTGGTAGCCAGCCAAAGCTAGAGAACTAAATCCGTTCTGTTATTTAACCCATAACCGGAGGGAAGAGACGGATCAATACCTTTTCCAAGAGTATTTGTGCGGAAGTGAATGCAAGGAATTCAACTGGAATTCGAAATCAGCCCCCCGATTTGTCGTTCCGAGTTGATATTCACTGCACCACAACGCACATTCAAAAATTTCATGAAATAACTGAAAAACAGAATCCTTTCTTGTTTGGGACGAGAACTTGTCAACACCACATTCTATAGATCTAGTGTCGACATAGAATTCAGCACTACTTGAGGATTCTTGGTTTCACTCCTTAATAAATCACCCGAGTACACATATACCCTATTTATTCTAGAATTTTAGGATAATTTTTTTACGGAAAACATAGTGGACCGTATCATAATCAGGTAATGTTTTTTGAAGATGTTAAAAATAATGTATTTTCGTTGATCAGTTGCAGTATACAAAGGTAAAGTTTTTTTTTATGGAGAGATTAAAACTTGTGTAAAAATATTCAGGGATCGAACTATACAAGTAAGTCCATCAGTAAAGTGCCATACGTGATACACGCTTGACAACGCAGTAGGTTACCATTACTTTCTGCGGTAGACTGGTTGTCAACCAAAGCTATAAAACTCCATCTATTCTGTTATTCAACCCATAGCTGGAGTGAGAAGAGATGGATTATTAACTTTCTCAATGGTATTACTACGTAAGTGAATAAAACGAATTCGACTGGAATTCGAACTCTATAATTTCTCATTCCATGCTGATATCCATCACTCAACAACGTATCTCATCCCTATACATGAAGCCAGCTTTTACAAGTATATACGCTATTTGATGTTAATCAAGTTCATTGGTTTCTTTAATCCTTTCTCATTCCAACTTTTGTTGTGAATCAATATAATTGAACCCAACCGATATAATCCTTCATTTTAAATCTATTTTGGCTTTCGTTTCAAAGACAATCAAGGCTACATTTTGAAAAGCTATTTGCTGTTGGCAACAAACGTAGTATATATATATATATATATATATATATATATATATATATATATATATATATTGTTACGGTTTATATTGGCCTCTTCATATATATATATATATATATATATATATATATGAAGAGGCCAATATAAACCGTAACAAACGAAGCGTGTGATACTTTTTCCTCAGGCCGGGGAAAAATCAATAAACTAATACATCAATAAATAATAAAGAGAAGATTAAAAGAAAACATTTTTATTTTATCTCTTTTACCAATTTTCATTTTTACAAAGCAGAATTTTCCAATATGAATCTGACTGAAAAAGACGGAAATGCAAGTGCATATTATTTTTATATTAAATATCTTTCTTTCTTCTTACTTTCTTTCTTAATTCATTGTAACATATAATTTGATTCCCATACTCCGAGAGTGTTGACTTGTGTCTGATACGTGACTGGATTTTTGAAGTGGAGTGAAAAGATTTCACCGGATTAAATTATAGACCAGTCTGAAAATTTAATTAAGAATATCTAATAGTTTTTATAGATAAACGAATTTATTTTAAAATTCCGCCATGATAAAAGCCGATATCAAATTACAATGATATTCACTCCGTGCAAAGCCCAAGAGGTATTTGAAGTAGAGCGTTACCGAGGTAAAGCGTAAGAGGAACCGCCAAAGGCAAATGGAGAACACCTACGAGGCGCAAGGGGCTACCGGAAGTAAAAGAGAAAGAAAAAACTTTAGAAGGAACCGGAAATCTAATCCTAAGCAGGAAACAAGGGATATACCGCTACTCTAGCTTAAAATACCAGGGAGTTGTTTGAATGGGACGACAGGCAAGCCTATCTACTCCTATTGTGGAAAACAATGTAAATATGAATTAAATAAGAGTGTTAGACGAAGACGTTAGATAAAAAGATTTGAAGTAGATTTTAGAAAGAAACAGAAACTCATTACCAGACACGAAACCCCGCTAAAGATCAGTGCGAAGTGTGAAACGGATGATAGACAAACCTATCTACTCCTATTGACGAAAATATTTTAAAATAAAATCTTACGACACCACTTCACAAGTGCAAGAAATTCAGTGCATTTCTTTAGGATATCGAAAATAGTTCAACACTTCTGTAATGAATTTGTATTAGTTTAACTGGAAAACATTCCCATTAGGCTTACACAATTTACCATGTTTATTTTAGTGGGACACAAAGCAAAACATGTGGGACATCCAGAGAAAGTTTAACTAATCTGTAACAGTGGGGTAGGGGGAATTATTTTTGTAACAACTAAATCACAGATTAGTTTTTTATTTTATTTTACTTGTTTTTAATAGATTTTGCTGAAATGGATTAATATTGTTTCAAATGTTTAATTTTTGTCTTGTTTAATATTTCCCTTTCAGATTTATTTTATTTTAATTTGTTTAGTAGTTTCTAGCTGAAATGGATTAATGTTGAATTTAAAATTTAATATTGAGTTTTAATGTAAAACTTTACATAATGTAATATTTCCATCCTCCTCACTGTTGCTGTCTGTTTCTCTCTGTGTCTCTGGGTTTATCTTTGTGCGTGTATATATATATATATATATATATACACACGAGAAAAAATCACAAGATCGCCAAGACCTACCGCGGTTTTGCACAACGGCTCTTGGTTAATCCTTTTTGGTTAGTTTTGTATCGAGCACTTTTCTTTCTTTGTGGTTCGTTCCGTTTGAGGGTTTTTTTTTCTTTGCTGTGAAGTACTGTATGTATTGTCGGTGCTCCGCAGTTTTCTTTTTTTTTCCCCTCATTGTCCAAAGCTTTATAGCGGCGGACAATAACGGAGTTAGATTCTGCCGGTTATTCGTGGTCCTTAAAAATTACTTGTGTAAGATTTTAAGATTTGGATACGTACAGAGTCGATTTTATTATTATTATTATATATATATATATATATATATATATCTTCTTTTTTTCATTAAAGATTAGTTACTGCCTATTTACCAAAAGACCGAAAAGACACAATGTCTTTGAAATATTTATGAAAAACCAAAGAAAAGTTTAAGCTATCCTTTGTTTACTGGTAACAAAATACTAATCTTTGGTTTTGCAGACAGTTTTCTATCTTTTGCCAGTTTAAACTATTTTTAAAAAAATCTTTGTTTCACCCTTGTCCAACTCTTTGTCTTATTTAAATTTTCACATTTATTTTATTTTATTTAAGTAATTTTATTTTTTATTTTTTCAATAGTTTCTAGCGGAAATGAATTAATGTCGAATTTAAAATTTAATATTTAGTTTTTAATGTAAAATTTTGCATGGCCTGGTATTCCCCTCTCCTCTCTGTTGCTCTTTGTTTCTCTCTCTCTCTGTGGGTCCTACTCTATCTCCCTATCACTCTCTCTCACTCTCCGTCTCTCTTTATATATATATATATATATATATCCTTTTATAATTCAAGGTTAGTTGCTGCTTGGTTGCCAAAAGATCGAAAAGGTTTTGTCTTTGAAATATTTTTGAAAAATCAAAGAGAATTTCTAGCTTTTTTGCCTACTGGTAACGAAATATTTCTCTGAAGAATCTGCATTATCTTTGTTTATATAAGTGATCATTCGCACTTAGTATAACTACGTACTTAATATTTACGTTCTTTTATCCCACACGCCGTTCCTACCCGTTCAGTTTTTTGTTTTTATTTTCCCGGGGGAGGTTACGAAACCGACAGGAGAAAAATTAGTCCTACAAGGGGTGGATGAATTCTTAAGGAATCAACGGCCAGCCAAAAAAGAGTTGGTGTTTCTTTAAAACACCTTGAAGAAGACAATGGGAAACAACACCACTATTCCTCCCACATATATTTATTTTATCATTTCAACTAGGGAAGTCGACCACTCTTATCCGACATATATGTATATCAACGAAAGAAGCTGAAAAATAATTTTTTTTTCTCTCTCGTTTTTTTTTATGTCGGAACACTGGCGACTAAACAGGCTAACCCACTGCACAACCTGGTAAGTGAGGTGGGGGGTTAGCAAGCCACTGTGAACGAAAAACAAGACTACAAAAAGCCGGGAGATCTCTGAAGAAGTCAACAGCCAGCTAACTAAAGGTGGTGTCTCTATAAATCACTGTGAAGAAGGCAACGAGGTAACACTCCACTATCATTCCCGAGCATAATCATGGCTTTACAAAATATACATATAAAAATCAACGGCGTGAAGGGGGTTACTTTCAGAGGAAGTAATTGTTCGCCCGGTAAGGATCGACATGGACAACAGGTGTCACCTGACCGTCATCCTGGGACTGTTTGCACCAACGATGTAAAGGGGACACATTTTTCCGAAATATGTCCCTCGCCCGAAAAGGAACGACATGAGCAATAGGTATCTCTGGATTGTTATCCTGCGACTGTGCACAACAAACAAAAAAATTACCCTAGGAACATGGAACGTCAGGACGCTGAACAATTGTGTTCAACTTGAGAATGTCAAGAAAGAAATGAGCATATTGAACATCAAAATTCTGGGCATATGCGAAACCAGATGACTAAACAATGGAGACTTCAACAGCAACACCCACAGGATAATTTATGCAGGAGTTACAAATAAAGAAAAAGGATTTAATACTGGACGAAGAAATGAAAAAATGCGTTCTGGAATACTATACTGCCAGGATTCTGAAAGAGTTCCCATGGTTGAACTGAAAGGGAGACCCTTCAACATACCAATTATAGTAGCCAACAACGCAAAGCACTGAGGAAGAAATAAAATCTTTCTGCTTCACTATTGACAAAACCAAGGCTCAGTGTAAAACCCAAGAAATTAGAATCATCATGGGGGAATTGAAGTAGGCAAGAAGAAGGAAGGCAACTTTGGATTAGGAATCCGCAACGACCGAAATGAAAGATGGGTCTAGTAGTGTAAGGCAAATGACCAGCTGATAACCTAAACTTGGTTTGAAGAACACCCAAGACGTTTATGAACACGGAGAAAACCAGGAGGCAACACGAAAAGCCAAATCGATTATATTATCATAAACAAAAGATTCAGAAGCGCAGTGGTTCAATGCAAAATCTATCCAAGTGCCGACTGTGGAACTCCAAATTCCAGTTATCTGCAAATTAAAAGTGAAACTTCGGAGACTAAAGAAGCCTCGGGCAGAAACCAGACTGCAAAACAACACGCTTCTGAATGACCTCAACCTGCAGAAAAAATATACTGACAGCGTTAGAAACAAATACGAAGAACAAATGCAAAATAAAAATTCGAAATGGGTCGCATTTAAAGACGCGCTAGTGACCTCAGCAAACAACATTGTCCCAGAAGAAATCCGACGCAGAAGAAAAAAACAAGTGAATGAGTGAAGAGATTCTCGACGTGATGCAAAGGAGACAGAAAACTATGCCAAGACATGGAATTGAATACAAGAAACAACAAAAAGAAATCAGAACCAAGTGCAGACAGGCTCAATGGAATGGCTCAACAACAAATGTACAAAAGTAAAGAGACCGAGCAAGACTAATAAAGGAGATATACATAAAAAAGGAACTGACAGGCCAAAGAACATGCTCCTCAACAGGATGTATAAAATCCAAAGATGGAACGATCATATTAGAGAAAAAGGAAATACTCCAGCGATGGGAAGAATTCATAAAAGATCTCTTCCACCACAAGAGAGAGCAACCAATAGTAAACAAGTATGCTAACAGATAGGAAATATTAAAATCCGAAGTGAAAGCTGCAATGGCCAAACTGAATAGCAACAAAACAGCAGGACTATGCAGCATTGTAATAGAGATGCTGACAACCTTAGAAGAATTCGGCATAGAGAAAATTACGGAAATAATAGATAAAATCTACAACAGTGGTTTAATAACAGATGACCTAAGCAAATCAAGGCACAATTGAATGCAAATTCCACCGAACAATCATTTTGATGAGCCATCTAACGAAACTCATTGTCCGAATTCTGATGAATAGAGCGCGAAGCAGAATCAGGTAGAACAAGAAATGCAATATTTATGCTTAGGATGCTGTAAGAAAGGGGATACAAATAAAAATAGACATTTGCCTCCGTTTTGTAGACTACACCAAAGCTTTCGACAAAGTACGCCACATAGAAATGCTCACAACCTCGACATATTTGACAAAGACATCATAGTAATGAAAAACTTCTACTGGAGTTAAACCGCCTGCATACGGACAGGAAACGAATTCAGCAGATATAAAAAGATAGAAAGGAAAGTAAGACAAGGATGTATCTTTTCACCGGATCATTCACTGCTATGCAGAAGGACAGACATCACATAGCAATCCAGCACTCTCTTTGTCTCCAATGAGATTTTTCCTGTCTTTCAGTACTCTGGTTAGTTTTTGAAATGCGTCCTTAGCCATGCCAATGCGTCTTTAGATCTCAATATCACACTTTCCATCCTCTGTCAGCACGCTTTCCAGGTATTTAAATTTATTTACTTGCTTTTTATTTTAGTTTCTCTGACACGTATTTGTCATGTTGTGGGTCTTCTTTTTATTGATGACCATACATTCAGTTTTATTGAAGTTTATGCTTAGTCCTTTCTTCTTGCTTTCACTTGTTACCCTCTGTAAGAGGTCCTGTATTCTTTCAGTGTCTGCTATCAGCACTGTTACATCCGCGTATTAATCGATCGTAAATGCGAAATGTACCTGTAAAATAAAGAGATTAACTTAATCTGGCAAAAGTCTGCAAATTAGGAGTACATAAATAAAATTGAATATAATTTCTGGATGTGTATACGAAAGAAACAAATGCATATATGCAAACTAAGAAATACTCATATGAAGATAATAGATGTTGCATTTTTCTTTTATATTTTCTTCTGTACTTTTTATCTCAAAAATGTATATATACTTACCTACATATCTATTTATCCATTCAAACAAATTGATTTTGGAAGATTATATTACGCCAATTTTTCAAGTTGGAAATGCTTATATTCCTTGCAAATTATTTGAACATCTGGTTATTCAAACAGTATATATATATATATATATATATATATATATATATATATATATATATACAGGGCAGGCTGGCTCTCTGCGTCGGGTCACAAGGTGTTTTTTACGTCAAAATTCATCTTTCATATATATATATATATATATATATATATATATATATATATATATATATAAATCTAGCATTCGTCCGTGCATTGAATATTGTTGCCATATATGGTCGGCTGATTCTGCTATTTTTTTACAGATTCTCGACAAAATTAAAAGAAGGATCTGCAATGTAATCGGTCCTGAACTGACATCTCGACTTGAGGCATTTTCTTATCGCGGCGACGTGGCTCTCTTCTTTCTTTTTTACAAATATTTTCTTGGCAACTGCTCTTTTTTTCTAGTGCCCTTGATTTTAAGCGTGCTACTAGATTGGCATCTAGGCCACACCATTTTACCCTTAAAATCGTTAAATGTAAACACCTCTTCTACTGCAACAGTTTCTTTTTTCGAACTTTCCGCCTGAGGATCTTCCTTCGTTTACTTACTTCCTTGATAGCTACAAATCCAAAAAATGACATGTAATGTCAACTGCCATCTTCTGTTTTCTTGAACCTCATTCATTTTTTATCCTTTCTTCAATACCCCCTGTATCTTGCATATTTTTTTCTCACTGAAACATTAGTCTTGCTTGGAGTGAAATAATCAAGAGAAAATACCATTCTCCGAGCCGGAGAGAATCCAATAATAATAATAATAATAATAATGATAATAATAATCATAATCATAATTCTTACTCATATCCATCTTAGTTAATTTTAAAATTTACTGGAGTTTAACAAATTGGTTGATATTTTAAATTAAGCTTACAATCAAATGTTCATTATTTTGTGATTAGGATGTCGATACACGTCCTTGCAAAATAACACGTTTGGAACTTGCAATTATTATATCCCTATATATGCGAACCAGCACTTTAAGTCATTAGGACATTGTTCCACGTAAATAATGGTAACTCTCGAACTAATTAAATTCGAATGCTAAGAAATAGGTGCTTTTAGACGATTTCCTTTTAAGATTTAGTGAACACGTTCTTTTTAATGGTTATATTCGAAAACTGTTTCCAAGATTAAGTAATAAAATATTCAGGTGTTTCCTTTCAAGATTTGAAGTATAAATTATATTCATAAATACATATGCATACATGCACAGGGGTATATCAGTATACACATATATACCAAATTCAGATGTGAACATCTTTCATTGTTTCGTGATTAGGATATCGTTATACGCCTTTTCCAATATAACAAATATTTAACTCTCAATTATTATATCACCATATATGCGAAACAACACTTTAGTTCATGAGAAGATAATAGTAATTTCTCATTTCATAAATACACACACACACACACACACACACACACACACACATGTTATTTTTATTTTTTTATTTTTTTTTAATCATATCACCCCGAGCAAGGCGGTAATGCCACTGATGTGCAGGGGGATACGCAAGAGTGAAAAGATTTGGAAAAGAGAAAGCCGGAAACCACATCCTAAACAGGGAACAAGGGATGAGCCTCTACACCTGTATAATAGACGTGGGTGGAGTGTGAACCGGGCGATAGTTTAGTCTATCTCCTTTAATAGTACCAACCAAAATGAAGTAAATACTTTTATATGGTTGAAAATTGAAAAATACGTATCATATGTAATTCTCTTCATCATAGAAATATTATGGCGCTCTAATTTGAAAGGTGGAAGAGACCTATTTGCCTCGCGCAATATTTTAAATTCTGGCATTTCTCATTTTCCAACCACGAACTACTGTCAATTTTGAATGATTTATTTGTTTTCTATTGTTTATAAATCCTTCGATTGTTATTTAAAACCAGAAAATTTTTTTTGCATGCATGAGGGAGATAATAAATGTTTCAGTGATACACATCTTACTAATTAATCCCTAACTGATAGCAGTGGATTTATACCTTTCCCAAGAGTATTAGTGCGTGAATGAATATAACGAGCGTAATGGAGCCTGAAACACGTCTCTCCGATTAACAATTCGAAGACTTTACTATTTACATCACCTGCACATCCAAGTCTACGACACTTAGTATTCCCAAGCAGTCACCCATTTTGGTAATACAAATCTCGATGTTGCTTAACTCCGGTGATCGTACGTGTTTCAACGTGGTATGACCATAAGTCCTTTTTTTTCAGTTTTAAAATAACTTGTTCTTACTTGTATTTGTCGTTTTACCATATCAGACTTCAATAAATATCCAATTAAAACCAATATCAATGCTGGAAAGAGTGAAGCAGTTTAAGTCACTTAAGGCCATCGTCAATGAAGGTCTCAAAACTTAAATATAAGTAAGAACTCTGAAGACTACAACACGGACAGGACTGAAGTACATATAGAAAGCAAAACCTAACGTCTAGAAAGCATTGATTTTTTTTCTTTTTTTTGTATATCTGCGAGTCCAGGACTCTAAGAGCAGAGAAGAATCCAAGCTATGTAACGGAGATAGTGTTTCTTTCAAATGAAAATGTCATGAAACCTATTAGATTACATATTCTGTATTAAGATTTTTTGAATACAGGTACCTTGAGAGAAAAATAAAATGCTTGGTCTCTCCAAGAATCTTCTTTAGGTGGTTCTTGTAGAGTCTATGAATGAAAATAAAGACGAGGATATCAACGTAAGAAACGATCGGAAACAAAATCACGGAGCGGACAGAAAAGGGCTTTACTGAAATTAAGTCCACATCCTTGATCGTCAGAAATGGAGTCAGTTGGTGATGCGTTCTGCAGTGAAGCGCCCTGACGACCATGTCAAGTTAAAACAATATCAGTGACAGTGAGAGTTTAGAAAACTCGTAAATCTACATACTAATCTAATTAGAAATTGATGAGACAGAGCGAAGAGGAGAAAAACTAGAAGCGGGCGGGATAATGAAAAGGGAAATTAAAAAGAAATTATGAATAATTTCAGCATAAAGTTATTCGACAGCATTTAATATTATGAAGCGCTAAAATTCAAAACTGAGAATTTCTTAATAAAATAGAAATTAAAGCCTCAGATTACATTTAAAAAAGTTCTTTCCTTTGAGTTTTATAAAAAAAAGTTTGCATGACTGTGCACTCTGAAGCAACTGGAGGAAATCGAATGTCAGTTTCACTTCATTTCTGTTATTATTGTTTTATATTTTTGATATGTTTAATTTCCTCAAAGATAAGAAATGACTCCGTACACTCAAAGGCGAACATTTATCAGCTGAAAGATCGAGAAAAAATTGCACACATGCACATCTGAAAATAGACACAGACCTCACTCTCTTACTCTCTCTTTCTCTCTCTCTCTTCCTCTCTCTATATGTGTATATATATATATATAAAGCAGAAAGTGTGCTTAAAGTAATAAAACTGTGCACAGTGTATAATAACTAAGCTAAAATTCTAACTAATATACATTCTATTCCTCACCGTTTGAGATAACACGTGACAATCATCTGGTGCGGATTAAAAACTTGTTGGTGTATATATATATATATATATATATATATATATATATATATATATAAAGAGAGAGAGAGAGAGTGAGAGAGAGAGAGAGAGATTCATCAACGATCTCATTAATGTAAACCAGATCCCAAGTAGGCATTTATGCTGACGACACAGCAATTTACTCCCGCCTCGATAAGAAATCTGCCGATGCTGACAAAGCAATTTTCGCTGCTGATCTTGAAAAGGACCTCCAATCTGTGGTAGACTGGGGTAAGAAATGGCTCGTAAATTTTAATGCTACCAAAACGAAGCTGCTATCATTTAACCACCATAGACAATTGCTTCTACTACCATCAAAATGGATCAGGCTAGTCTCCCTGAAAGCAAAACTCTGCGCCTCCTAGGTCTAAATCTATCAGCCGACTTCAAGTGGAATGACTACATTGAATCCATAGCTAAATCTGCTGCTCGGATGTTTGTTTCCCTTTGTGGGGCTAGGAAGTTATTCTCGTTTAAATCTCTCTCTCTCTCTCTCTCTCTCTCTCTCTCTCTCTCTCTCTCTCTCTCACACACATATATATATATACATACATATGTATATATAACATTTTATTTGTTTGGCTTTACTACTTTTTTATGTATACGCGTATTTTAGTATATATATATATATATATATATATATATATATATATAATAAAATAAACATAATTTCCACTCAAATATGCGTATCAATAAAAAATTAGTAAAATTAAACAAATAAAATTTCATATATATATATATATATACATATTACACATACACATATATGTTTTATTTAAAATGCCTGACAAGGTACTATATTTAAGTTATATTTATTCATTTTGTCTTGCCTTCATATCAGTATTCTTTTCTGATAAAATTGTACGAACATTCAATTTATCGGAAGGCTTTCGGCTATTCTATTAGCCCTTATCATTACTTTTATTGAATATGTATATATATATATATATATATATATATATATATATATGTGTGTGTGTGTGTGTGTGTGTGTGTCTGTATTTGTGCGCGCGCGTGTGCGTGTATGTGCAAATGGGAAACGTTTGATTAAAATATATGTTTGATAACGCGTTACACAATTCACGGCTTCCTCAGATACAAAAACGAAAGAAAGAAATGTGTGTGTATTTGCGTGTATGCTTCAATAATGATTTCTCTTCATTAAATAAGAAAGGATCATCATGTTCCATTGTCTCTGCTTGCGGCAGATTGTGCACTAACATGAGTAAGTCGTCTCTTAAATGCTTTCATCCTGTGCAGCAAGGTTGAGGATAGGACAATTTCAGCCTAGACTATTCATAGATGCTCTCACGCCACCTTTCTGCGGGTCTGCCTTTTTTCCTTTTTCCTTCCACCATACCTTCCAGGTATTTGATAGCATTGATTGAGAAATTTAATGTGACTGTAGAATTTCAGGGCCTTGTCTTAATGGGTCTGAGACCGGTTGTTTGCCGATGATCTGTGATCTTGAGGTGTTCTATCAGCCTATGGTCAGTCATGAACTTCACAACGTGTTTTTGGAATCTCTTAATCTCTTTGCATAGCTTTTAAGCAACTAGAGAGAAATCTCATGAATTCCTAAATGTTTTTTTTACAACCTCACACTATAAGTGTTCTGAATGCTCATACACTGGATATTATTTTGTACGAAATCAGTGATGTAAACTGGGATGTAATTAGTCTAATTACATCTTTAATTGTAAGGTGAAAGAATTAAAAATAGAATTGTTGATAGTTTCGGCCATCAAATATTTCTTTCTGGGAACGACGCCTCGCGATGTAATTGTGTAGGGTTCATAGTATATAAATCACTAATTCTTTTGATTGACAGTTATGAAGTCATTTCAGCAATGTTCCAAGATAACCTTCATCCAATGTTACATTCCAACTTCCACATACCCAGATGAAGATATTATTGATATGTTCGATCAGTTCCAGACCGTAGTAGATAATATTTCTAAAAGAGATTTTACCTGTAATCTGTATCACAACTATGCTGATGACACAGGTAAACACCCCATTGGCATTGCCAATAATCGAGGCGAATTTCTTGCAAAATTTCGTACAGCAAACAATCTCATTACCATCAACACAAAATCCAAAAAACACAGACTCCATACATGGACCTCACCCAATGGTAATGTTAAAAACCAAATAGATTTTATGCTTGCTAGAAAACCATCTGTTTGCAACAGTGTGCTTAATAGTAGTGCACTCAATATCCCATATATATCATACCATAGAATAGTACAGTCTACATATTTTGTCACCGTTGTAAGGCTTGGCTGTTTTCCCTATACTCCACGTTATGACTGGATCTTTACTATAAAGCAGAAAGATTTATGGTAAAGATTTCAATTTCCGAACGTGGCTAGCCAATTTTGTAAAGTTTTTTACGTTTTCTATTTTGAATATAAATTTGTCATTGAACCACCTCTTCTTAAAGGTGTTTTTGGTTGATCTCAAGTATATTTCATTTTGACCATTTAAGTCATGTACTTTTGCCTTGTAAATGACTTCTTTTGTATTACACAGCCCTTGAAGTGGGCATTTATTTTTATTCTTGATCTATGCAGGTGTCTTGCTCGCACACGTATGTGATAGAAGTGTCGAAGTAGGTAGTTTCGCGGTTGTCTACTTTATGACTTTAACCACCTAGGGCCATTCGTATCATATTTGATACAGTATTTCCCTATAAGGAAACATTTGGCATTTCCCTATAAGGAAACATTTGGTATCCATTGACTGAGCAGTCAGTACTGCTTTCATTTGAAATTTATAAAATATTTCTCTTAAAAAAATTTTCAGGAAATATTTCTTTCAAGGCTTGTTTTCATACTGTATTAAATATGATACGAATGGCCCTAGAGGGTTAATATGGGCTTGTCCGCAGCCGCATCAAGTCGCCGAATACATAAAGCCTTTCGGGATAATGCCTGCTAATCAACGCACCGCCAGACATTGATTCCAGAAGTTCAGGTTGGGGCATCTCTCTCTTTGAGATGAATCGCGTAGTGGCCGGCCAGAGGTACTGGATGCTGAGAACCTGAAGGCGACCACAGTAGAGCATAACAGTCATTTCTGTGGTGAATTTACCGAGTGCTTCCACTTTTCTGGTGAAACAGTCAAATCTTCACCTGAATCTTATAAGGAAGGCATACAGATTGAGCAAGTTGGTATTTTATCCCACAATCAAATCCAACAAGCATCAACGAGTGGCAGCTTGTTTCTCGTTGATTTTCGAACTGCAACTATCCATGCTTGATCGAGGGACAAAATATGTTTTTGTACACTATATTAAATCTATTTGACTCTGATGGCATTGAAAGTGATTGATGTCACAATGATGTTGCCTACAAAGTGTTTGAGATATATTCTTTCAAAAAAAAAATAAATAAAAAGGAAACAAACGAAAACCGTATTTACATTATTCGGACTATTGTCCTCATCTTTGATGCCACTTGTACGACGTTTCGGCCATGTGTCTTTAAGTAGATATAGATGTTGGTTAGTTCCTGTGACTTGACCCAAAGTGTTGTGAGTTCAATACCAGGCTACAGCAATGGTGATCAAGTAACTTGAAGAGTTAGAGGGAGATAACTCATGACCTCCAAGTGAGTATTACTACACAAGGAATGAGGATGATATACCCCAGGGATGGTAATAACGTGTTAGGCTCAAAATTCCTACCCCCTGAAGAAGGCCGGAGTGTACAACGGCTGAAACGTCCCACAAATGACAGCAATGATGAGGACAATAATCCAAAAAATGTAAATACTGTAAATACTACCTCATCTCAGAAATATAGATAAAAACGAAAACCGCATTAAAATTTAAATGCCTTCTTTGAACTTAAATTTCAGTTCCATTTTAAATATAATGGAATAGTAATTTTTGTGTATTAACTTTGAGGGGAATTTTTAAAGAGTTGGCATATTTTTTCGTCACTCATCGACCCATCGAATCGCCACTGATTGTGAAAAATTTAACAGAAAATTTCAAATTCTCATAAAAATAAGATACAATAGTTTGGCGTCCAAGGCATCTTTTACCGCCAGGGCATTGCGCTGCTGGAGGCACGTTTGCAAAAGTTTCTGGATGCCGACGCAGTCTACTTTGATGGCTTACTGTAATTGTTTTAGTAAGTCAAAAACGGCACCAGCTTTTAGGTTAATCTATCTATCTATCTATCTATCTATCTATCTATCTATCTATCTATCTATCTATCTATCTATCTATCTATCTATCTATCTATGTGTGTGTGCGTGTGTATATGTGTGTTTGTATATATAGTTATGGAAATATTTTTTGAAAACACGGTCAGCACATTGTGGCCGTGTTCATAATTGGTATTATTGACTGCTGGCATTTTCTTTTTTATTGTTAATGTTTCCATTATTTTCAACTGATCTTTACATGAAGTTCGTATCTTTCTATATTACAGACAGAGTTTAGTAGTTTTCTATGCCTGTTTAAATGGGTGCTAATTGAGCTATTCTCTGGGAGAAGTAACGTATATTTTTGATAAGGTTGTAGTGCTATTTCCAATATAATCAGTCATTAAATTGTTTTAATCTGGAACGTACTACTTAAAGAGGCATGTAAATTAAATTATTAATGTTAGTCCTTTGTAATTTGGATTTTGCAGGCAAGATGTTATTTTTGAGGATGAGGTAAGCCGTTTTAATTTTTATACTAGATAATTAACTTACTTTTCTTGTTCTGGTCGACTGAGGTAGTGTATTTTTAATAATATTTCTAAGGAAAAATTCTCACTCTTTATAATTAATGTACATTTGATTTTTATAAAAAATATTGATATTAATTATTTTCTGCATGATCTGTCTTGCATACATTAGAGAACAATATTCTAATTTCGTTACCTTTGGTGATTTTCTTTGCGCAGCTTAGATGTCAGTCAGTCAGTTAAATGCCATACGTGATACACGCTTGGGCGATCATGTCTCGAAGGAGACATGACTGACTGGGCAGAAGATTATCCCGCAGTATGTTACCATTACTTTCTCTGCAGTAGACTGGCTGCCAATCAAGGCTATAGAACCCAATCTGTCTTGTTATTTAACCCATAACTGGAAGGAATAGACGGATTAATACCTTTCCCAAGCGTATTTGCGCGTAAGTAAATGCAATGAATTCGGCTGAAATTCAAACTCGGCCCCCCGATTTCTCGTTCCGAGCCGATATCCAATGCACCACAACGCACATCCAAAAGATCGATGTACAAAACCGAAAAGTGTGTGACACCCACTGAGAATGGAACTCAATGCTTAAGTGGTATGATTATTAACGAGACAAGCTTTCTAACCACTAGTAAAATGCGTGGAACGCTCAATGAGGATCAAACTCACAATTCATTTATATGTGGTCTAGCAAGACAAACTTGCTAACCGTTATACTACATCGAAGTTCCGTAATTTCGTTATCTATGAGATAGTTCGAAAAATTCGTTATTAACAAAAGTTTGTTTCACATTGATGAGTTTTTAAATAATAAAAAACTAGAGGACGAATTCTCATGCGTTCTCATGAGGATTTTTTTATATTACCTACTTTATGTCTAAGTGGAAATTCACTTAAAGTTGAGCTGTAGGGTCTTTTTCTTTTTTCTTTTTTTTTGGTATAGCGAAGTGGTGAATGATTCTACAAGAAATTTTAAGAATGAGTGCTTATTTTTGTTTATTTTCGAAAGCAGAGTTAAGGATTTGTTTTTTGTTTTTTTCAAATATAGTTTGCATATTGTCGGTTTATTTTCTATCACTAGCTAAAGCATAAATGAGAACTATATAGTGTCATATAATTTGGCTTTATTAATTTTTCAAATAACTTGTTTTCGACATGAGACATACAATATGTAGAGAAGCACACTCCAGAAGGCTTCGTGCCTTAAACGACTATTGGGATTTAAAATCAACCCAGACATCAAGTGGAACACGTACATACGATCCAAAGCTAAAGGCACTGTGAAAATTATCGATTTCGTTTACCAGACCAGTAAGTACCTCAGTCTTCCTATTATCCTTTAACTGTACTGTTTTGTTGTCTGTTTTCATGCAGAGACCCCTTAACAATTCAAAAATATTCTAGAATATTCTAGAATTATCTAACAATATAAAATTATCAACTGGGCTGTATAGCTTGAGTAAGTATCTGACTCCTCCTGCTATCTACAGTTATAAAGACCGGATCAGGCCAAAACTAGAGTACGGCTGTCATAAATAGACAAGAACTGCCCAGTCTTTACAGTTTTATTAAAGTCCAAAAGCGTCTCCGTGTCCTTGTGAATGAGGAATTATTTTCACTCTATAATCTCGTTCCCACAGACGAAACGTCACTATCCTCTTCCTGTTCTATAGCTATTCCCATGGAAAGTGTTTGAATGTACTACATTATTAGGATCCATTAGTTCTAGCCTTTATGGCTAAGACACGTTGTAGCAACGCGTCTTCATTCCCTTCATATTTGATATTTGAAGTTTCGAGCAGCTACTTTCCGCGACTAACAAACAAACCCCCAAGAGAATGCTTAGCCGATCATTACAATCTTAATTTGTTCAAATTTAGGGTTAACTTTTATCTTCCTCACATATCCCCATGAACTGTACTAATTACTCCATAACCCTCTTCCTCGAGTTGGACATTATATAGGGTAAGCATCAGAGAAATATTACAATGACATCAAAATGTTTGAAGATAAAATGATAAATGAATACGCACATAAAAAAACTAATAAGATTTCAAAGTCTTCTTCTTCTGTGTGCCATGTTCCTTCAGAACGTAGGCGATCATAGCTTTCCACATCTCACTATCCCTTATAGCTATTGTTACCCTTTCTTTTGTTTATCCTCCCAAACCTGCTCTGTAATCCATTTGCTCAAGCTCATTAAGTATGTTATACGTTGCTTTTTCTGTTTCACTTTACATCGATCATGTGAGTATCAGATTCTCAAAGCTCTCCTTTCTCATTACCTGTCTCAGAAACTTCAGCTATCTTTTCTTGGTGTTTAGTATAAGTTTTCTTTTTTTTCTATCCTCTTCAAAACCTTGTCGTTGCTCACATGTTTGATTCATGGTATCCTCAGCATGCTTCTGTAGAATCGCATTTCTATTGCTTCATGAGAGTGTCCTGCATTTGGTGCTATACTGAAGGGTAACAATCCTTTTCACATAACATCTCTTTTCTTTTTTTCTAACGAAGTTTTCCTGTCTCATAATACTCTGCTTAGCTTCTGGAATGCATCCATGACAATTCCAATACGCCTTCGGATTTCAGTGTCGCACTTTCCGTTCTTTGTTAGAATACTTTGGAGATATTTAAATTTCTGTGCCTTAATAATAATTTAATTTACATGCCTCTTTAAGTAGTACGTTCCAGATTAAAACAAGTTAATGAATGATTATATTGGAAATAGCACTACAACCTTATCAAAATATACGTTACTTCTCCCAGAGAATAGCTCAATTAGCACCCATTTAAACAGGCATAGAAAACTACTAAACTCCGTCTGTAATATAGAAAGATACGAACTATATTTGAGAATATACAGTGCGTTCTAGGTGGCGTTAAAATCTAAGCTGAAAACCACTAACGTAGAATTAATACGAAAAGTTTTCAACTTGGAACAAAGTGACATAAGTTATGGCTTCGATATTTTTTTATTCTTTCTCAGTTGAGACTGTTGAGCTCCCAACCGTTCTCCGTAGTTAATTGTAAGGTCTATACTCTTTTCATTTGCTTTATAATATGCAAAAAACTGCTTTAAAAAACAGTTGACCTTTTCTTAATTTGGTTGTTAACCATGTTAATGAAGCCTAGTCTACTATACTATTTAAATCATACCCCATTGTTTCTTAATCATTCACTCCAAACAATGCGTTAATGTTACGAAGATGGAAGAGGTTACTTGGAATGGAAGAGAATGAGAAGACTTTAGTGAAGAGAAAGAACAATAAAAGACTAGTTTTTAAATACTGAAGATCGGCGGTGAGCCTTGCATTTAGATTTTTGAAGATTGTAGGTGCACGGGAAGCAAGAAACAGGAATAGAATTAGAATAAATTATTAGAATAAAATTTTACATCTAGATTTTTCAACATCAAAACTGTAAGACCTAGTTGCCAATCTTGTCTTCCTATTTCAGGACGTAGGCGACCATGGATTTCCACTTACCACTATCCCTTGTCGATTTTAACAATCTCACTCTTAGTATTTCTCAAAAACCCTGCTCCGCCATCGACTTATTCAAGCCTGTCAAGTATGTCTTGCGTTGATTTCCTTTGTCTCTCTTTTTCTCGATCTGTCCAATGAGTATTAGATTCTCCGAGCCCTTATTCCTCAATATGTATCCCAGAAATTTCAGTTCTCTCTTCGTGATGTTAGGTATACGTTTCTTTTTTGTTTGCATCTTCTGCAAAATCTTGTCGTTGCTCACCTGTTCAGTGTATAGTATCCTCAGCATCCTTCTGTTAAACCACATTTCTGTTACTTCGAAACTCTGCTTCATCTTTGAAAAGATTGCCCAGGATTCGCTGCCATATAGTAATACAGATATCACATAAAACACTCCAGTACTCTTTGCTTAGCTTTCATCGAAATCTTCTTGTCTTTCAATACTCTGCTTAGCTTTGAAATGCATCTTTGGCTATGCTAACGCGCCTTCGGATCTCAGTGTCACACTTTCTGCCCTCTGATAGAATAGTTCTGAAGCATTCAAATTTATAAACCTGCTTGATTTTTACTATCACCAACCTGTAATTGGCATTCTGGGCTTCTCTTTTTGCTGATTACCATGCATTCAGTTTTCTTGAAGTTTATGTTTAGTCCTTTCTTGTCGCTTTCCTTTACTACCTTCTGTGGGATGTCCTGTATTTTTGCCAATCTCTTCTGGCACATAGAAGAAGAAGAAGTAATAAACTTCAGTTGATGCGGTACCGAAGAGGAAAGCTTATTTAATCAGCTACCATGAAAATGTTTATAGAAAAGACAGGAGGAAACCACGTTCGGCGGCTAGAAAGTACCTGAAATTGATGTTTCAGATCAGGTCAAGCTGGTAGAGAAGACGTAATTCATACCTACCCCAAAGGTATTTGTTTGAAAGTTGTTGTGTATGAAGATTGACTATCCTTCTATACACTTTTTATTGAAACAAGGAGTAGCAGGGTCGGAAACCTACAGTAATTTCTAATAGCCTAATTTTTTTTGTGACTAAAGAAGTCCCTGGAAGACAAAAATTTAAACAATCTGCTGCTATTCTGTTGGTCATCCCTCCTGAGATCTTTCATATGTTTGAAAACAAATTGCTTTTGCTCTTCTTTCGGCTTTTGGTTCAACTTATTTCTGTGATCAAATTTTTTTCTCACAGGAAAGCAGTTTTAAGTCCACAACGAGGTTGCTTAACACTCGGACTGTTAGAAAATTGTTTAAAACTCAAAGTAAAAAAAATATTGCTGATATTGAACAATTGGCTAAGACAATGCAAGGGTAAGGTTCCCATATAAAACTTAAAAAATAGTTTATTTTGATTTACATATTATTGTATATATTACCATATAAAATATATTGTAGAACAGGTATATCGACCTTGACTTATATAAAAATGCGTATGTGGTTGGTAAACTGGATAGCTTTAAAACCTTATGTCGGCGCATAGTTAGCAAAAGATTGCCGACCCCTGTAGTTCATCCGCTATGAGCAGAACGTCTGCTGATTGAACAGGAGGAACAAAATGTGGGTCGCAAAGGCATAGCGCTTTTTAGTCGTACGCTTGTCCCACTGAATAACTGCATTCTCAGTCCATATTCTCATCTGATTAAAACCCTTCTTTACTCAACGGTTAGTTTCCAGTGTTTTTCTTACAATCTTAGTAACCATAAGTGTTATACGAACTTTATAACAAAAGTAAATGTAACAAGTTCGATCAGAATTCAAACATCGTACAGCGATCTCCGAGTGATCGATAATAAACTTCGATGTAAAATAAGAGAGCACTTACACTTGAAAACGTGTTCAACTTAAAGTTATTCATGATTTAATCTAGAAATGAAGACAATGATGTTTAAAGGAGAAACTTAGCTGTGGTAAAAACACCATAAAAGAAGAACAACGGTAAATAAATTCTTCAAAATTCTTAAACAAAAAACGGGGAAAGCACGAGAATGAATCTATAAAATATCACCTACAGGTGGAATACAGTTAACCTAATATGGTTGCCTTCATTTATCTTTGTATATTTTTAAGGTTATTTTCAGGAAATTCTGTTATTTTCCACGTTTGCGACACTTCATAGCTAGTACTAATTATGTCCTTAGGGTTTGAAGCAAAATAGCAAGAACATTCTTAGTATTTATCTATTTTTATTAACCGTATATATTTATTTTATTTGATTTTCATCACTTTACTGTTATAAACTGCCTTACGATGACGTTTTTTTGTACTACATTTTCATTCTCTTTCATCTTTTTCTTAGGTACTTAAAATGCTTAACTATTTTCAGCTATCGTATTATCTCTGTTCCTTACAATCATTCATTCACGCTTTTCTAATTTAGCTAATTTTATTATTGATTATTTTCATTCAATCATCAGGATATCGCCGGCAAATATTTGCCGTTTTTACATACTACCATTCATTCCCAGTTCATTAACTAGAAGAAAATTTCAATTCATTGTGCAAATGAGTGTCAGTCTCGTGAGATCCTGAACCCGTGGCTTGGGATTCTTTTTTTCTTTTTTATTCAGCTTAGCATCGCGTTTATTTTTATCAATCAAACGAGCGGAAGCGAGACGAAGTTTATTTTTTATAAGATATCCCATAGTCAGTAATAGCATATCTCCCCTCACTACGCCGAAGATATTGTCCAAAGAAACAGTAAAATCGATAATGCCTTGTGCTGACATCGAAGGAGTTGTGATTTTCTAAGTGCGACTTAAAAATGACACAAAGTCAAAGTATTGAGTAAACCAGTGAGGATCGAACTCACCATTCAGTTGTAACGATTCTAACGAGATAAATCTGCTAACCATTACGCCACGTCGAGGTGATTACATCGTAGAAGTTTAAAGAATCATGTTCATCAAAGAAACAGGTTTTTTTTTAATATTTGGTTTTATATACTCATTGTCTAAACCTAAAATTACTCCAACCAACGCTTTTATCCACTCGGCCATGTGTCATTGAGGACAAGAGTGAATGAATTTTGAAGTAATTTAGTGACTAGGGCAAAAATGTTGTGATTTCGATACCTATGAGAGGTGAACAAAAAAATAAAAGAGTTGTGTTACTAAAGGGAAATAACTGAAATTAAGATATCCAGAAAAATCAAAGTACGCAGAACGAGAACAATACACCTCAGTTGACGAATAAAAGGTTCGGCTCAAAATTTTAACGTAGACCACATGAAGAAGGCTGGAGCGTACAACGACCGCAACGTCATGAATATGACAATAAAGATGAAAGCAACAGCCCGAACAATTTAAATAGTATAATTAGGTTAATAATATCGTTTGCTTTAAGATTAGTCTGTGTATTTTTTTTGTAACACGGAATAAGAATACGGTACTAAATTTCCATACTGGGTTCTTTTCCTTGATTAATTTGGTACACCCATCCACAACATTTGATACGCGATTCTTCAGTTGGTGGATTAGAGATTAAGTTCGCTATTAACCTTTGGGGCTCCTAAGTCTTGTGACATTCTGAGGTAACAGCGCGTTTTACTTACATTGGTATCTTTTGGGGAAGAAACCAGTGCATATTGAGGTTACCACTGAAATTTTCTTAGATCAAGTTTCCCGATGAACATTAAATTCAATCAAACCACATGTAATATGGTATTTATGGTGAGCCACTATATATTGAGGTTACCACAGATCAACTCTTCTTGAATCAAGGTTCCTGATGAACATTGAATTCATCTGGCAGTAATTACTTTGATATCTATTATGTTGAACCCAGTATATGCTGGGGACACTACAGATCAACTCTTCTTAAATCAATGTACCTGTTGGCTATTAAATTTGGTTCGCACCTCTGATATATCTTGGTGCATATGAGATTCTATCTATGGACTGATCTTCCGTGAAGTTTTTCTTTTGTAGTTTTTATTCTGTATTTCTTTTTTAATGATACTGATTTATTTTTCTAAATAAAAAAGTAAGAGACAATGAACTAATAAATTATGATTGAATTTTGTTATATTGTTTCATTTTTTGTTGTTGTTGTTCCCTGCAGGCAACACAGCACTTGGCACCAACAGTCGATTTTGAGATTCAAGCAAAAAGTTAAAGTAGAAAAATTTGAAAAAAAATTATCGGAAAGATTAAGATGTATGACAAAATAAAAGAGAACATTTTGGATTAAAAAAAAAAGAAAAGCTTATTCCTAATAGTTTAGAAGAACATATTAAAAGAAAATGCTCTGAAAATGAAACAAAGCTATTAGTAAAACATATTTCTTTACACAATTTACATCGTTCGAACTGTTGTCGTTATCTTTATATTAATATTCACGTTCCGGCCATTGTACGCTCCAGTCTTCTTTCATGCGTAATATACGCTTGGGCGTTCATATTTCGAAAGAGACATGCTTGACAGAAGATTTTCCTGCAGTAGGTTGCAATTATTTTTGCAATAGACTGGTCTCCAACCAAGGCTATAGAACCCAATCTATCTTGTTATTTAACCCATAGCTAGAACAATAAGAGACAGATCCATATCTTTCACAAAGAATTCAAACTCGGATCACTAATTGCTCGTTCCAAGCCGATACCCACTGCACCACAACGCACATCCATCTTCTTTATATTAAGAAGAATTAAATGGCTCAGGAAAATAACTAATCAAATGGATAATCGAGTAGAAAAGATATATGAGAATATTTTAAAAACTGAGGAGAAATATGTCAACAAGTAAAAACTGATTATAGAATTTATAGTGTTTTACAGCTTATCAAACAATTTAATGTCATTTAAAGCTAGAAAATATTTTTAGACTGCATGAATATTTTTAGATTTGAATGTTTTTGTGATATAAGTCTTACTAATTAACCCATAGCTGGAAGTAGAAGAGGTGGATGCTTATATTTTTCAAAGATATTTTAGCGTAATTGAATATAACGAACCCAACTCAGCTTTTTGATTAACACCACCCTCACATCCAAGGTTCTTTTTTATCCCCCAAACTGTTACCTATCTAAATACTGACCAAAGTCAACGTTGCTTAATTTTGGCAATCGCACGGAAACCGATATTTCGACGAGGTGTTGCTGTAAGTCTTTAGAACAAAGAAAAGAAGGACAGACGATTCAGAGAAAAAATGAACTGATACCAGGAAGAAGAGGGAGGGTAATGATGTTGAAAAGCAGGGGACAACACAAAAGAAAAAGAAAGAAATTTAGAAACGGTAAACGGAAAATTGTGTAGCAGACAATAGAATGATAAGGACAACGAGGCCAAAGAAAGAGAGAGAGAGAGAGAGAGAGGAGAGAGATAAATGAATGACAATAATTACAAGTCCTCCTTTGTGCCTTTGGGCAAAATACTGTCCAATTTATTATCTATTCCCATTTTGCCTGCAATAAACATAGCCTCTGTTTTTTCCCTCCTATTTTCTCTGTTTTCATTCGGAAATGTGGCATCTAACCATTATCAGGGTCTTTCTTTATAATTTTTTCTCAATATATTTCCATCAATGGAACATAAAACGTTCAATCACCTTAGCGCCTATATATATTTATCTATTTGCAGTTATATACGCACATACAAATTCCTGAGTAAATGGTTGAATATAAATGTGATTCGCATATAATATATGAGAAACGCCTAAGTACTTAAACCTATGTTCAACTTTGTGAAGTATTTTATCAAAATTATAATTAACAACGGTGTATATAGGCAACCACGCATATATACTCAAGTTAGGAAATATATCTACAGGCATTTTCATAAAATGATATTTACATTAACACTAAAGAATAAAAGTGTGTATGTAAACCTGTTATTCCGAAAATGATACCAACTATTATATTCGCCTATCTAGATGGTAAATGCATTGAGCAACGGGTTGAAACCGATCATTTAATCTCAGTTCACCAAGGGAGACGTAAACTGACTCCTTGAGCATGTATTAAAACTCGAATCTCTCCGTGTTATAGACACATTGAAGTCAGCGGTTGCAAACTATTGGATTGCTGTTGCCGAGTATTGTCTGCATCAGGCTGTTTTGTCAGTACAGCTATTTTTGGTAAGTTAATGAGTTCCCCAGCAGAACCAACGGCTTGCGATACCTAGTATCTTTCCATTGTACTGCTTTGGAATTCTATCAGATCAGGTGCTAGTCAAACCATGGACTGGCGACAATTATGCCTTATAATTCAGCACAGAGACTAAGTAGGTGAAGATGATGATGATTTGGCAGTGAAAATGTCAAGTTAGTAACCCATATGACTGTTGTTTTCTTACATATTGCTTCCTTGTTTACTTGTTTTATTTTTCACCGCTTATCGATTTTTGGCAGATTATTCCAAGCCATAAAATATTTTTAGATTTGATTATTTTTTATGGAGACAATTGTGGTGCAGTGGATATCGGCTCGGAACGACAAATTGGGGGAGCTGAGTTTGAATACCAGTTGAATTCCTTGCGTTCATTTACGCGCAAATACCCTTGAGAAAGATACTAATCCATCTCTTTCCTCCAGTTATGGGTTAAATAACAAGAGAGACTGGGTTCTATAGCCTTGGCAGGCAACCAGTCTACCACAGAAAGTAATGGCAACCTGCTGAGGGATAATCTTCTGCTCAGTCAGTCATGTATCTTTCGAGACATGATCTCCCAAGTGTATATCCCTTATGGCACTGAACTGACTGACTGAAAAATATAAGGATGAAATTCTACTAACTCCCTGTGTTCTCCCTAACAACCTATTGTTGGTGAGACAACATTAGAATTCATAACGTTCCCAAGAGTATTTGCGCGTAAGCGAATATAACGAACCCGACTAGAATTAGAACTCGTCTCTCCCATTAAAAATTAAGAGCCATTGTCCATTGCACCACCAGCCCGGCTAAGCATATAGCACATGGTATTCGCAAGCATTACGCCATCGAAGTACTGACCACGCTCGACGTTGTTTAACTTTGGTAATCGTACGAGAACTGATGCTTCAACTTGATTTGGACGTAAGTTTACATATTACAACATATTACATTTGACATAAAAATGCGTACGACTGAAATTGTGATGTGTCAGAATTCCTTTACATGAAAAAAAAATGCACGTTGGCACAAGATTTAACCTTTGCCCACAAGAGTTTAGTGAGACGTGGTTAATGTCCTCCGTGCCAAGTGGCGCAATTTGTCTCTGTGCTAAATAGAGCTATGATTCTCCTCAATTTAGATGGGAGAAGTTGTTCAGCCCTGGGGATTCTAACCCTGCGGCAACTCCTTCGTCATTGCACTAACGAGGTTGGCGTCGGTGTAATAACAATTCCAGCGTAATAGTAGTCATGGGCTGGACAAACATCTTTTTTTTCTTTGTCTATATGCATAAGTATGCGTATGGCCCAACCCATGTTAAAACGACTTTGTGCCACATCCAGAATTAGTTGAGCGCGCGGGTAAATATACCTATAGACTTTCATCAACGATTTGCTGAAGTTGGATGAAATATTGAATTAGAAAACCGTAGATAATATGTCATTAATAACGAAAATTATGCTTGTGACGACCCACTTTTTGGGAGTCGGAGTGGTGGTTAAAACACTCACGCCTTCATCATTCATTAAAACGTAAAGCCACTTATGTAAATTCTTTTCTGAAAAACAATATTACTTTTGCCTTGCCAGGTCGACCGCTGATGTGCCGTCGCTGAATGTATATACCAGGCTCTTGATAAGAACGGTGAAGCACCTGCTGTGGCTTTCGATATCTCGAAAGCATTTGGCAAGCTAGCCTTTTGTGAAAGCTCCCGAGCTACGGTATTTCTGAACAACTATTTGACAATCGCTCCAGTCTAATCATGAAACGGATGTCATTTTGAAAGGGCAAGCTTTCATACGAATGCGGGTGTCCCTCAAGGTTCTATCCTAGGTCCTACGCTTTTTCCGATTTTCATCAATGATTTTTTTGGTGTAATCAGTTTCCATGCAGATGACACCACCATTTACTCACGTTTCAATTAGAAATCTGCCAAGACTGACAAAGTAAACCTTGCTGCTACTCTTCAAAAGTACTTCCAATCTGTGATAGAATGTGGTAAGAAATGGCTCGAAAATTTTAATGCCTCGAAAACAAAGCTGCTCTTCTTTAACCAGCATAGAGAAACTTTCTTACCAACCATTATTATGAATCATGCTCGTCTCCTAGAGAACAATACACTGTGTCTCCTTATTCTCATTTTCTCAAACGACGTCAAATTAAACGGCTACATCGAATCTATAGCTGCATCTTCTGCTAGGAATGTTGGATTACTGTACCGGATCAGGAAGTTTTTAACTTAATTTCTGGGATGAAGTGTTATCAACACTGTTTATATTTGGACTATTACCCTCATATTTGTTGTTGTTATCAACAGGCACGTTAGGTTTAAGGCTCCACGTTCATTACAGCAATACTATATTGATTTGAGTTAATTATCTGGAAGATTAAAGCGTTGGTTTGTGAATTTAGTGACACAGTAATTGTAATTTCAATCCCTGGTCCTGACAATGTGCACTTAGACTCAATATTTGAGCAATACTAAAAATATGAACGAGACGATATCTTCGAAAAAAATAAAAGAATTTCCTGTAGGTTACCCAGATTAATATACAGCAGATGAAGGTCGGAGAGAACAGCAGTCGAATCGCTGTGATAAGAAACAAGATATGAGGACACTAGTCCGAATAGGTGTAGTGTAAATAGTAAAAACTACTCACGCGATATATGTTCCAATATCAATGAAGATAATTACAAGACGTCATATTAAATCCTCTTTAACTTATTCTATGTGCTGTGTCTCTTCATGATGCTAGCGGTCATGACTCTCTCCAATTTCCTGTGTTTTATAGATTTTAATAATGTTTTTTTTTGTATTTTTGTTATCGGTCCTAAACCATTTTCCGCTATCCATTTACTCAAACTCTCTACGTAGATTATGCGTTCTTTTCCTCTCTCCTGTCTTCTAAGTGTTTGTCTGTCTCTCTTGTGTTCCAAGCCCTCTTTCCTTATTATGCTCTCTAGAAATTTCAACTGTATCTTCCTCATGTTACGAACGTGTCCTTTTTGTTTTCATTTTCTTTAAAACTTCGTTGTTGTTCACATGCTCCGCATATTCTCAGTATCCTTCTGTAGAACCTTATTTTGATACTAAAAGTTAGTTCTTTATCTGTGAGGATATTGTTTAGCATTCACAGCCATATAGAAAGACTGATATTATATAACAGTTCAATATTCTTTGTTTTTCACGAATTTATCTTTGCTTAGCATTTTGAATGTGTCGTTCGCTCTGCCAATGAGACTTCAGTGTTCAGTGTCACACATTCTGTCCTCTGTTAAAACATTTAACCGATATTTAAATTGTTGGCTATGTTTGATTTTTGGTATCTCCAATAAATTATTTCTATGTTGGACAACTAAACATTTCTAACAGCCGTGCATTCTATCTTCCTGCAATTGAGATTTAGTCCCTCCTTCTAGATCTCCTTTTTATATTCATACATACAAATATGAATACATCCACAGGGATATATAGGTATACATATGCTTGCATGAATATATACCAGATGCAGATGTGAACAATTTTATTGTTTTGTGATTGTGACGTCATTTTCCTCTCAGTGAAAGAACAAATATTCTAACAACATATACGCGAAACAGCACATCAACCAATTAGGCCAAATTCCATGTAAATAATTATAACTCATAGGCGCAGACATCTACCCACGCACGTTATGCTTTACTAGTACGACCCAAAAATAAAGGAGATATTTTTATATGTATGAAAATTGCAAAATACAGGGTGACACTTCCAAAAAAAGGGAACTTTTTAACAATCCAATAAAACCAAGAGTGACTGGAGAATAATATTTCATTCAAAGTAATTGAAATCTTAAAACATGTCATTTAAAAGAAACAATTATGGAATTTTCATTTTTTTTAAAATTACGTCTTGGAGATGGCATTCTCCTGTACGAATTAATTCTTGAAATCTGCTGTTGAGATTCCTCATTGACCTCTGCAACATCTCAGCTGGGATACTGTGAATTTAATCCTGAATTCTCTGTTTTAACTCATCCAGAGTTCTTGGTCGAGTTGTGTACACTTTACTCTTGAGATAGCCCCACAAGAAAAAATCACAAACGGACAAATAAAAAAATTCCTGTTTTTTGGGGTCACCCTGTACTTATCATTTGTAATGTTTTGTTTTATAGGATGATTATCAGTCTTTTAGTTAAGTGCTATACACGATACATACTTAGCCTCTTTCAAGACATGACTGATTGGGCAAAAGATATTTTCCCGTAGTAGGTTCTCATTACTTTCTGCGGTTGACTGGTTACCAACCAAGGCTACAGAACCCATTCTCTCTTGTTATTTAACCCATAGCTAGAGAGAGATGCGACGGATTAATACTTATCTCAAAGGTTTTTGTGAGTAAGTGAATGCAACGAATTCGACTGGAATTCAAACTCGGTTTTTCAATTTCTTGTTCCGAGCCGATACCCACTGCACCACAACGCGCATTCTGAAGATTATACGACGCCAGTTTCTCAAATAGGGAATACCTCTCTACTTTGTAAATTATCTGAAATTCTACTGCTACTCAATTCTCGGCTACTAAACAAACAGTAAATGTCAAAAATTAGAAAGAATCTAATAATAGTAATACTATTAGTAATGATGATGATGATGATAATAGTAATAATAAATCTCTTCCATATCAATTTTGATTGCTTTTAGAATTTACAGGAATTTAACAAAATAATTGATGTTCTCAACTTATTAGTTTGTCTCAAAAGTTCGTAAACACTTGCGAAAAATTTAATTTTTATGCAATTTTGCGTTGATATTGTTATAGTGATCTTCATCTTTGTCTTCCAGATGGCAAATGATAAAATTGAGCTGCAAGTTTTGATTCATTACTACTGGAAGCGAGGTTTTTCAAACAGAAACGCTGCAGAAGAGATTTGTGCTACCAAAGGTGAAGGAACAATTGCATATGCGGCTATCTCAAAATGGTACATGCGTTTCGATTCTGGTGACATGAGTCTTGAAGATAAGCCTCGTTCGAGACGGCCGTTAAAGTTGTATGGTGGAGACTTGCAAACCGGGTTGGACATTGCGCCTTCATTGAGCACTCGAGAATTGGCTGATGAGCTTGGAGTTGGCAAATCGACAATTCACCGACATTTGAAGCAACTTGATTTTGTTCACAAAAAGCCGCGCCAATATCCGTACTAACTCACCGAAGCACAAGCCAAGAAACGAGTTGAAATTTGGCGTCAGTTGCTCAGCAATCCATTAGACGAGCATTTTTGGAAGCGCATTGTGACATCCGACGACAAATGGATCTCTCTGGTCCAGCACAATCGAGAAAAGCGATGGATCAAAACAAGATCGATTTGGCGCGAAAGTCATGTTGTGAGTTTGGTGGAACTTTGAAGCGTGCATTTTGAGTTGGTTCCGAATGGTTGTGCAAACAGTGCCGAACTTTACTGTCAGCAACTTGAGCGGGTCTACGAAAAGTTGAAGCAAAAGTACACGACTCTGATCAACCGAAAGCGCGCTTTGAGTCAGCAGGACAATGCCAAGCCACACACCGCCAGGAAGACCAAAGACAAGTTTGAAGAGCTGGATGGCGTTGAGGTTCTGCCACATCTATCCTACTGTCCTGACTGTGCTCCATCAGATTACGGCCTTTTCCACTCAATGCAACATTTACTGAAGGGCCGCCGATTTGACTCGTTTGATGAAGTCGAGGCAGCGTGTCAAGAATTCTTTGATTCGAAGCCGGCTGAATGGCACTTTGACCAGATCCGAAAGCTTGCAGATCGATGACAGAAAGTTTTGGAAAATGATGGTCTTTATTTTAAGCAATAATTTCTGTTGTTTCTGCGAGTAAAATTTCAATATTTTGCAAGTGTTTTCTGTTAACCTTAGATTACTTGGCGAGTAAAATTTCAATTTTTTGCAAGTGTTTACGAACGTTTGGGACAACCTAATAACTTACAATAAAATGTTTATTGTTTTGTGATTAAGACGTCGACTCTTGTCCTTGCAAAAGAATAAATATTGAACTCGCAGTTATTATATCACCATATATGCAAACCAGCGCTTTAAAACACGAGGTCATTGTCTCATGTAAACAATGATAATTACCCATCTAATTAGAATCGAATTCTAAAACAGGTGTATTCAAACGCTTCTTTTAAATATTTCGAGAACACGCCGATTCTAATGAAAATATTCGAAAACTGTTTCGAAGATTAAACAATAAAATATTAAGATAGTTCCTTTTAAGATTTAAAGTATCATAAAGCAGCATTCTGTTACGATTAAATTTAATTTCAAAGAATACTTTTTGTCAAATATGCTATTTTGATTCAGATAAATATCACCAAGGACTTAGAAAAACATATTTTAAAGAATAAAGATAAATATTTATGAGATGATATTATCGAAACATAAAGAAATTTAGTACTCCTATGTCTCAAAATAGCTTCCGGCGGATAAAACAAAAAAGAAAAAAAGGAAGAAGTTGCCTGCAGCTAAAGATGGGTTCTTGTTGACGCCAGTTCTTCAGATTAATGTGTTTTTGAAAATGAAAAAATCTATCAAGGGAAAATTTATTAAAAATAATAAATGTGCTGAAAATGGAAGATTCTATTTATTAATTGCACTAGCCATTTTTGCCTCTGTTAAAGAATGATTATTTTGAAACCAGAAATATGAACGTTTATTTTGATATAAATCCGACAAAAAATCTTTTAGAAATTAGCTCAGTTTACATTAGCTTAGTTTACATTCTCCCAATTCAAATTTATAGAGTTTTTATGCTAAACTGTTCAGAATAGAAAGAACATGGGAAAAAAGAAGGAGTGAAGGAAGAAAAAATGGAGGAACAAGGAGTGAGAGAACAATTAAAGAAGGAACATGGAAAGAATATATAATTAATGAAAGAACAAGAAACGATGAAACAAATAATAGAAGAGCAAGGCGTGAGGGCACGTTTAATCAAAGAACAAGGAGTGACAGAACGAATAATGGAAGAATAAGGAGTGAAGAGACAAGTAACGAAGGAACAAGGGATGAAGTGACAAATGCTTGAGGAAGAAAATTGAAGGAAAAGGGAGATAAGGAACAAGTAATGACAGAACAAAGAGTGTGAGAATAAATAATATAGAACTAAAAAAATGAAGGAATAAGGAGCGAAAAAAATAATAGAGGAGCAATGGTTGACGGGACAAGTAGTTAAGGAACATGGAGTGAAGGAATAAAAATAAGGGTCAGGAATGAAGGAACAGATAATGGAGGAACGATGAGTGACTCAATAAATTATGAGGGATCTAGTAGTGGCTGGACAAATAATAGAGGGACAAGGAGTGAGATGGCAAATAATGGGGGAACAAGGAGTGTAGTTAGAAATAATGAAGGAATAATAAGTGACAGAACAAATGATGGAGGAAAAAGGAGTGATGAAAAAAATAATAAAGCAACAAGGAATAAATGATTAAAATTAAAGTGAAAAAGAGTGAAAGAAAAATTGGAGATACAAGAAGTGCAGTAACAAATAATGGAAGAACAAGGATTGAATAAATAAATAATGGAAGAATGAGAATGAAGAAACAAATAATGAAGAATCAAGAATTGAAGGAACAAATAATGGAGGAAAAAGAAATGAAGGATCAAATAATGGAGGAAGAAGGACTGAAGGAACAAATAATGGAGGAAAAAAGAATGAAGAATCAAATAATGGAGAAAAAAAGAATGAAAAATCAAATAATGGAGGAAGAAGGAATGAAAGAACAAATAATGAAGAAACAAGAAATGAAGGAACAAATAATGGAGGAAAAAGAAATGAAGGATCACATAATGGAGGAAGAAGGAATGAAGGAACAAATAATGGAGGAAAAAAGAATGAAGAATCAAATAATGGAGGAAAAAGGAATGAAGTATCAAATAATGGAGGAAGAAGGAATGAAGGAACAAATAATGAAGAAACAAGGAATGATGGAACAAATAATGGAGGAAAAAAGAATGAAGGAACAAGTAATGGAGGAAAAAATGAATGAAAAAATAATAGAGTAACAAGGAATGAAGAAACAAATAATAGAAGAAAATGGATTGCGTGGTCAGTTAATGGTGTTACTTGTGATGTTAGACCAAATAATGGAGGAACAATGATTGACGGCAGCAATAATGTATGAAGAAGGAATAAATGAATAAATAATGGAAGATGGAGGAGAATATACATTAGAGGAACAATTTAAGAAGAAATAAATAAACGAGAAAAAGACATATAGATAAGCATTATGTTTTTACCCAACTTCATTGTGACTTTGTTTCGGTTATTTAATTTACAAAACATTTATAATTAAGGTCATTAGCTGATTTGACATTTCAGCTATGTACAGGGGTGGACAAAATAATGGAAACACCTAGAAACATGATAGCGTAATTTGAAAACTGTTAAAAGCTGGTCTATTTTTATGTTTATTGATTTAATATTAGTAGTACCTGATTTTTTTTCTCGCTAAAATTGCTTATTTTTACAGACATTATTTAAATAAGTTTATTAAAATCATCAGACAGGAATATTTAATAATTTTAAATAATCAGCTTCAGTCTATGATTCAGGAAATGTTTCCGGAAGGAAATGCTATCATTCAGCATGATAATGCACCCATTCCGACTGCGAAATTTATAGCTGAATGGCACCAGAAACATTCTAGTGAAGTAAAGCATCTTATCTGGCAATCACAGACCCCAGATGCCATTGAACATTTATGGCCAATTTTAGAAAAGCAAATTTAAGTACCTAGGAAGTGTTCTAAGAGGGGATGGAAAGTGCGACACGGAGATCCGAAGGCGAATTGGCATGGCAAAGGACGCGTTCCAGAAGATGAGCAAAATACTAACACACAGGAAAATCTCAATAGAAACGAAGAAAAGAGTGCTAGACTGCTACGTGATGTCAGTTCTTCAATACGGTTGTGAATTCTGGACAATATCATCGAAAATGAGGACAAAACTGGAAGCGGCCGAAATGTGGTTCTATAGAAGGAGGCTACGGATATCGTGGACTGAGCATACAAGCAACGACAAAGTGTTAGAAAGAATGGCAACAAAAAGGAAATTGATGCTGAGCATCAGGAAGAGACAACTGAAGATCCAGGGACATGCAATGAGGAAGGAGAGCCTGGAGAACCTGATACTGACAGGACAGATAGAAGGAAGGAGAGACAGAGGAAGGCAGCGGATAACATATTTGCAGGGTCTGATCAGGTGGATGACGGAACGGGGGTTGCCAGGAGCAACAGGAGCCACAAGGGATAGAGAGACGTGGAAATCCATGATCGCCTACGTCCTGAAGGGACAGGGCACATAGAAGAAGAAGAAGTGAGGAAGCGATACCCTCTACCACCATAAGTGAAAGAATTGGAGACTGTTTTAAGTGAAGAATGGAGTAAAACTACTCTGGGAACAATTCAAACTTCGTAAGAGTCAATCCCACGCAGGATTCAAGCTATAATTACTGACAAAGTCGGCCCTATCTTATACTGAATTAAATTGGCTTGAAATCATTATTTTGTCTACCCCCTGTATATCACAAAATATTATTCAATGTCTCGTCTCACCCTACTGTTTCGATGTCCCAGATTGATCTGAAGGAGACATAGTTTTTTTTTCTTTTTGACATTAGTAATTTGTATCAGTTTTAGGCAGAGGTTCTGATGTATAACTCACACTATTTTCAAATTGACGAACAACACAACTTTGGAAATCTCATGATTCTAAGCCTCTTCGTATAAGAGTCATTATTAAGCATGTATACATTCAGTTCACTTACGGTTTTTCTATATGAGCAATGGGTAATCTCTTTAAGAGACACGGCATTTAATTAGAATGTACACATGTAAATTAAACAAAAATGTATATTTTAATTAAATGTCAAAATGTAAAATCTCGAATCTGATAAAGATGTCTGCTTGCTCACCCGCATCACTCTCTGTCCATAGACTGACGCATATATATATATATTTCTCCATATTTTTAACTCTTCTTATATATATATATATATATATATATATATATATATATGTGTGTGTGTGTGTGTGTGTGTGTGTGTGTGTGTGTGTGTGTGTGTGTGTGTGTGTTATACTGTAAAAGAAACATTAGGAAATAAGAGAGAAAAATGTGTAGAGGCTCGAGTGAATAAATATACAGTTATATAGACCAACGTTTATATGAGCATATATTAATTGAGGAAGTTTTATGTCAGAAGACGGATCGTCAAAAGCGGTTATACAGAGATGAAAGAAAGTGATAAAATGCTATACAAACCTGTATGTTTGTGTATTTTGCGTGTTTTCAGAATCAATTTCTTTTACATTCTTGGTTATAACGATGAACTACATTCAGCAACAAGGCATATTATTGGGACATTAGAGGTTTTAACGAGCATGGAACTACTTTTTAATTGCAGTTGTTCTCATGTCCACCCTGATTCGTGATGGTAGCACCTGTTAGGTAACCAGCTTTTAACAAATAGTCAAACCACAAACAAAAACAAAAGATTATATCAGTATCAAAATACATTTTTATATTTAAAAAAAGACCAGCAATATATATTTATAGAAAAATTGTCAACAATACCTATTTATAATAAAATTACCAGAAACATAATTTTATGGTATATATTTAGTTGACGCCATAAATTATATTATATTTAGATTTCGGCTTTAAATAACGCATACAGGTTGATATTCCACGAAATAAAATCATGCAAACCAAACAACTAACATGAAAGAATTCTCTTTCGGGATTTTAATGCATAAAATACCCTTTAATTTCTTTAAGAAATCAAACTGCATTCCAGAATATAGCTTCAAAACTCCAACATGAAGTACACATATCATCGCCTCTAGTAATCTTCACCGCACAAGCATGTATTTGCACAAAACCATGTTTTTACTTATGAAAACGGAATAACATATATCATATTTTTATTGCTTCAAAGTCCATAAGAAAATTAAATTCCGACATTAAATCACGCATTAGGGGGTGATATATGTTAAGCAAAAAATGAAATCATTTTTTTTTTTTTGCGCAAAAAAAGAGATCGTACACATGTACTTTTAAAGATAGGTTAAAAATAATTTAATTTCCGTGACTGATTGAACTATTCACAGGTATATTCTCGAAGGGTTATAATTAATGAATTTTTGGTAACCGTAAACTATCGGCTACGCCTACATTCTTATGGCTAACATTAACGGTACTAATAAGTTCCTTTAGCCTGCTTCCCTTAACTTGAGTCTGAACGAAATCAAAAGTACCTTAGCTAAATCTTCGTATCAGATATTTTACAGTAAGTGCTTTTGCTACAAAAAGAGCCATTTATTTGCTATAAAAACGATTGAAACTGGTCGGTCGTTCTTCCTTCGATATTTTATATTTTTATTGTTCATATTGTTTTCTTCCACAATGCCTGTAAGTGTTAAATTTTATTTATTTCTGGTTTTAATACGGATTTTTACGACTAATATATATATATATATATATCCGGCTTTCTCTTTTCCAATCTCCTCACTTTGTTGTTTTTTTTTCCAATTGGAGTAGATAGATCTATCTATCGCCCCGTTCACACTCCACCCACGTCTATTGAACAGGTTAAGAGGCTCATCCCTTCTTCCCTGTTTAGGATGTGGTTTCCGGCTTTCTCTTTTCCAATCTTTTCACTATTACGTAGCCCCCTGCACATCAGTGGCGTTACCGCCTTGCTCGGGTGATACGATTATATATATATATATATATATATATATATATATATATATATAGTGCAATGACGTACATATAGAGTAGGTACCGCTACTCTATTTTCGATTCCTAAGTTTTATATATAGGTAAATTGATTGACTACTTCTGCTACTCTCTATCTTTACAAGAATACTGTTGTCATATTTGGGTGGAAGCTTCCCAAATCTCAATTCACAGCCTTGATAGAGTCTAAAAGCGTCTTCCAGTCCTTGTGGGTGACGAGTTAGTCTCCATCGTCTATTGGTTGATTGATTCAAAAGTGATTTGACCCAAAGAGTAGTAAGCGCATTGCGTGATCACAGCAGTGTAAACAAAATCTTGAAGAGTTGTGTTATCAAAACTGAGATATTCAAAGACATAGCATTAGAAGAATTTACCCCCGCGAACTAAATACGGAGTTCGATTCTAAATTTCAATAAATATCACCTGAAAAAAATAAGAGCGTAAACCTACTGCAATATGAAGTGAATATGACAATAAAAATGAGTACAACAGTCCGATCAATGTAAATATTCTTAATAGTTCCAATAATTCGTCTCAGAAATATAAACAAATAAATACATCGTTTCATTTCGGGCCTTAAATACACTTTCTCTTTGTAACTGTCGGCTGCTGCTTATGTAAATCGTTTATTTATGCTTGACTTTGTATATGTGTCTGTCTTTAAATTCTGCATGAAGGATTGTAACCTCTAAATATATTATCTCGCTCATATATTCGACTTTTTTTAAAAACAACTGCTAGAAACTCGATTATCGAGCCGCATTTTGTGCTATTTCTCTTTTATCCTGGATTTAAAAATGGAAATAGTCATTTTTTTCAATAATGGTTTGGGTATATTTTCGATTTTTCAAAAGAAATTTCTTCGTTTTCATCTCTTCCTCCTTTCCCTCCTATTCTTCTTTTTTTCTTTTATAAGATCTTATTTCAACTTACATCCTTCATTTTATCTCTCGAGTCTAATATAAACCTGTACGAATTGGAAATTTTCCACACTTCAGTGTATGGTAAAAGTAAAACAAAGCATTGTAAATTTTGCAATGCGGATGGCCACGTGAATGATTTTTGTTCCAATTATGATACTCATGAGGCTAGAGTAAATAAGCGCTTAGAGCTCAGCTTATGTGCTCGATGTTGTGATGAAAGGCACTTATCAGACAGCTGTCCTGAAAAGGATTTAATGTTTCTCTTTGTATGTAAATATTGTGGGTCAAAGGGACTTTTTAATACGCTTAGTCCTGAATATGAGTTAACTTGTTCCACTACTGTAAATACCTGTTATAATACAGGAACGAAGGGTCAATCTACTTATAGTCTGTGTTAAGTTTAGAAGAGGAAAAAGATGGTCTACCTGTAATTGTCATATGAACACTGGCATCCAGAGGTCTTGCTTTTCTGGAACAGTGTTGCAAACGTTAGGATGTGCATTGTCTAATGGGGCAAGTGTTGAATACGATGTGAGTATATATGTGCGTTCACAAAGAAAAAAATTAGGGGAAATGGCTTTGAAAATTGAAATTATGCCAGGATTTTTCCGAACTGAAACTGTTTTGCTTGATTCGAGCTTAGATCTCTCATCTGAAATTGGCCACCTCATTCTGGTGATAGAAAATTTAAAAATGGCTAAATTTAAGTTAGATACAGATTTGGGGGATAGTGATGTAGCAAATATACAAGGTCTAGTGGGGGTAGACTTGATTAAATATTTAGAATCTCTAAAATTAACAAACTGCTTAAATTATCCAGCTTGGCAAGTCTCAATGGAATAATTCCTTTTGGAAATAGGCTACAGTTTTTGCACCCAAACAGGAATCTTTAATAAACCAAATGATTCAAAGAAAGAAAGTCATTTTAAAACATTTATATCCAACATTTTCATATGTCCTGCTTCAATGGTGTTTTGTATACATGACTCTAAACCTACTTATTTTGATCCTTACGAGTACCATTTTTTCTGAAAGCATAGTGTATCGGGGCTCGAACAGATGTTTAGTATAGAATCTTTGGTATTTTTTACTGGAGAAACTCTTTCTCAATCAGACATTAAAGGTATGAATACTTTCAAGAAGTCTGTTGTTGCAAAAAGAGTTTACTACGTTAAACTACCATAGAAATAGAATAAAATTACTCAGATCCCTTCTAATCATGCTGTAGCTCTCTGAATTCTGGACTGAATAATCAAGGTATTGAAGAAACATTGAATGCTATAACAAATATTGTCAGGTATTTTATGAGCAAGAGAAAGAAAGAATTATAGAGGGAATTAACGTAGCTTTTGCTGACTAGAAAAATATGTGTGAATTCCACACCGACTTATATTCAGTCAACGACAAAGATCAAGCTGTGTTTAACTGTTCTTTGAAAACTGATGGCTCTTTCTTTGAATGAAGCCGCATATCCTGGGAATAACCTAATAGGCAACATGCTCAAATTCCTTTTGTTATAGCACACTAACCACTACTTTCTGTTATATAAATGAGGCAATTCTAATGATAAATTAATCCTTTGAGGAAGATAAATATCGTTTTTGTTTTTTCGTGTTGTTATATATTCTCTGACCTTGTATGTAATTTCATGCAAATGTGTGTTCACACCGAGCATGTGCTATTAAACAGTAAAAATGCAATATGGGTAACAAAAGAAAATATATGTTTTTTTGACTATCAAACAATACGGACGCCGGGTGGCGGGCAATATTGTGTCGAGATAGCTCTTTTCCAGATTAGTATTTATAGTTAAGTAAATATTTTGGCATTGAAGGAATGTGAATGTGCTTTGATAAACAGCATAACCGAGATAAGAGATATAAACCTCAAAATTGTTTATGATAAACAATATGCAGCCTGAAAGGTGACATGCTCAAGCGTGTTTCGGTCTATGTATAAAGAAGAAATACAGGTGAAAATAGATCGGAAGACAGACGGATTGGGGAAGAGATTGAGACGAGATCGGATTGACAAGAGAAGACGAACACAGCGTTTGTGCGTGCCTACTTCTAACCACTCCTCTACAAACAACGGTCACCGAAGATAATAAAAATAAAAGTTACTATTTATATAGATATGTGTTGGTTGTTATCACTTATCTTTCAAGGCGTTTGTTGTTCCACCAGCAGCGATATATACCAAACCCAACAATGGTACATAACAATGTTTGGGTTTAATGTATTGCCATTTTACATTATATTTTTAAATATCAAGCTGCTCAATTTCTGATGATATGTTTACGCATACACTGTCGAACAAATGTTACGTGGACGATCTCGTGAAAACGAGCAATAATTCTTATGAAATGTCCTGTTTATACAATAAGTCATTAAAAAGATTGGATGTGGCAAATTTCGTTCTTAATTTTTGTAATAAAAACTGTACTGAATTAAATAACCCGATGATGGCTGCTGGCAATCTGATAAGGCATGGCGCTATTAAAGAAAGGTTCTAGGGTATGAATATAGTTTTGACAAAGATACTATTCAACTTTCTCATTGTGAGAATAATCCTAGAACGTGAATTAATAGAAGCATTCTCTCTGAAATCTTGACCGATTGTGACCCTCTCTGTATGTGTTTGTGTTTATGTTGCTGTCATGTATCCAAGGTATACGCTGGTTATGCTAACCATTTCTTGTCAATGTGGCTCTGGGTCGCCACGTATGATTTTGAACCCTTTTTTTACGTTGTATGGTGGTGGAAAATGAAGTTGAAACTTGGTGTTCCAACTCAATGATTTTAAAAGTACCTACCAAACAATCAGTTTGATGAGCCATATTACAAAACTGACCGTCCAAATCCTGATGAATAGAGCGTGAAGCAGAATCAGGCCAGAGATAGAACAAGAACAGTGTGGGTTCGTGAAAAACACTTGAACAAGGAACGCCATATTTATAATTACGATGCTCTCCGAAAGGGCAATATAAATGAAAAATGACGTGTACCTATGTTTTATCGATTATGCAAAGACATTCAACAAAATATGCCACAAAGAATTGATAGGGATGCTCAGCAACATCGACATATTTGGGAAAGACATAAGAGTAATCAAGAATCTCTACTGGCAGCAAAATGCCTGCATACGGACATGTAACGAATTCAGCACATATACAAAGAGAGAAAGAGGCGTAAAACAAGGATGTGTTTTTCACCGGATTTATTCAACTTGTGCAGGGAGACTATTATGAGGAACCTAGATGTTATACCAGGATTTGTCATCGAAGGCCACAATTTTAACAACATAGTGTACGCAGATTATACAATGCTGATAGCAGACAAGGAAAGGAAAGTACAAGTTTCCTACAGAAGTTAGTTGAAGAGAGTGACAAGAAAGACTACAAATAAACAAGGCTCAACTAAATAACGTCCACATAACACCCTCGATGGTCGCCAAGATAATTGCACAACTTGACCCACACAAAGCGAGCGGCGGTGACGGAATCCCAGTCATAGTACTGAAGAAATGTGCCCCAGAACTCTCCTCTGTCCTCTCTAAACTCTATAACCTCTGCCTATCTGCTTCCTGCTTTCCTGCCTGTTGGAAGTCCTCCTGCGTAGTTCCTATATTTAAGAATTCTGGCGAACCCTCAGACCCCGCCAATTACCGTCCTATTAGTCTCTTTCCAATCTTTGGCAAAGTTTTCGAAGCCATTATCAACGCCGAGGTGATTCAGCATCTTATGGCCAACGGGCTTCTCTCTGACAAACAGTACGGGTTTCGCTTCACCAGGTCTACTGCTGATATGCTAACGTCCATTACCGAGTACATATACCAGGCACTCGACAAGAATGGTGATGCCCGAACGTTGCCTTGGATATCTCCAAAGCATTCGACAGGGTCTGGCATGCTGGCCTCTTGTGCAAACTGCGGAGCTATGGGATAACTGGACATCTGATTGACCTCATCCAGTCTTTCCTCTCTAACCGCACATTGAAGGTGGTATTAAATGGGCATGCCTCCCAAAACTACCATACGAACGCGGGCGTCCCTCAAGGTTCCATCCTAGGTCCCACGCTCTTTCTGATGTACATTAATGATCTCCCCAACACCATTAGATCCCAAGTTGGCATGTATGTCGACGACACAACAATCTACTCTCGCATCGATCAGAAACCAGGTCTGGACGACAAAGTGAACCTCGCTGCCGTACTTGAAAGGGACCTCCAATCCGTAGTGGCCTGGGGTAGGAAATGGTTGGTAAATTTCAATGCCTCTAAAACAAAGCTGTTATCAACTAACCACCATAGACAATCGCATCTACCTCCCATTAGCATGGGACAGGCTAGCCTCCCAGAGAGTAAAATACTACGCCTCCTTGGCCTTACACTCTCGGCGGACCTCAAATGGAATGACTATATTGAATCCATTGCCAAATCTGCTGCTATGAAAGTCGGCTCCCTGTGCAGGGCCCGGAAATTTTTCCCACCTGAATCTATTCTGCACATATACAAATCTACCATCCGCCCGTGTATTGAATATTGCTGCCATATCTGGTCGGGTGCCCCTGCTGCTCTCCTTGGGCTTCTTGACAAAATACAAAGGAGGATCTGTAATGTGGTTGATACTGACCTGGCAGACCGGCTGCAGCCGCTCTCTCACCGGCGTGATGTGGCTTCCCTGTGCCTCTTCTACAAGTATTTTCATGGCTTCTGCTCCGATGAGCTTAGATCACTGGTGCCGCCTAAGCACGAATTTACACGAGATACTAGATTAGCAACTAGGTCCCACCCTTTTACAGTTAAACAAATAAGATGTAACCGTAAATTCTACTCCAACAGCTTCTTTTCTCGCGCTTCCCGCCTGTGGAAATCCCTTCCACAAGTCTGCTTTTCCGACAGTTACAATCTCCAGGTGTTTAAATGTAGGGTCAATAGACACCTCCTATCACACTAACTCCCAACTATTCTCAGAACACTCTCATCTACCCAACCCTCATTCTCAGTATCCTTACCCGCCTATCACCCACCCTCTGACATTTCCTATATTTAATCAGCCTTTCTCCACTCTACGTAGCCCCCTGCGCATTAGTGGCAGTGACATGCCTTGCTCGGGGTGAAACGCTTATAAAAAAAAAAAACTGCAAGAAAACCGAATACATAGTCATCAGCAAAAAGAGTAGCCCAAAATGCCAAATACATGTGCGGGATGCTAAAATCAAGCAGGTAGAAAAAAATTAAATACGTGGGAAGTGTTCTAACAGAAAAACAGAAAGTGCGACACAGAGATCAGAAGGCGAATTGGCATGGTGAAGGACGCATTCCAAATGTTGAGTAGAGTATTAAGAGAAAGAAACATTTCGCCCAAAACAAAGAAGAGAGTACTGGATTACTATGTGATGTCAGTTCTTCAATATGGCAGTGAATACTAGAAAATATCATCGAAGATGAAGGAAAAACTTGCAGAAACTTAAATGTGGTTCTAAAGAAGGATGCTGTGGGTATCATAGATCGAATATGTGTGCAATGACGATGTTTTGAAAAGGATGGAAACAAAAGGGAAATTAATATTGAGCATCAGGAAGAGACAGCTAAAGTTCCTGAGACATGCAATGAGGAAGAAGGGCTTGAAGAATCTGATATTAACAGGACAAATAGAGAAAAGGAGAGACAAGGAAAAACAGTGTGTAACATATTTGACTGGCCTGAATGGGTAGATTGAAGAACGGGGGTTGCTTGGTGTAACAGGAGAAAGCGTGCTAAGAACCACCAGAGATAGGGGAATGTCGAAGACCATGATCGCTTACTTACTAGAAGGACAAGGTACATAGAAGAAGAAGAAGAAGAAGAAGAAGAAGAAGAAGAAGAAGAAGAAGAAAATAAATGGAAATGCGTATGGAGAAGTAGTCATCACTTTGCTTATTAAGCAACACATAGTTATAGTAATAAGTTTTTTATTTTGTTTTGTTTTTTTTCAGGTAAGCATTTTACTGCAGGGAATGTATCAGAATATGTTCATCAGACTACCAACACATCAAATAATATTCTAATAGCTGAGATAGATTTACTGATTGGAAATGGTGTATATAAAGACGATAGATAAATTCCTATTATTTTGATGCCTTCAGCAAGTTCAGAAACTCTATTAAAATCAAGCGTAGTCTCGTCGCAGACAGTTCTTGATATCAGATGACATAGAATGAATATTTAAAATTTTCAAAGCAGTCATCCTCATCACGAAAAATCAGTGACAGATATGATTTGCATGAATGCTATGATTTGCATGAATGCTATGATTTGCATGAATGCTATTCATATGAATAGCTTTGAAGGGGATGAGGATGTGTGGGTGGCATAACGACTATAAGCGATGAAAATTGAATCGACCAGTCGAATTAAACTTCCAGCTTACTCTGCCGCTTTCATTTTCGCATTAGTGAGAAAGACACAAATTATTTTACAGCTGCAGAGCAAATAGTATAGCAAACTGAACTCTCTAGCACTACATGGTAGCCGGTCTGCGAAATTTAAATTCGATTGAATTCAAAACTGCGGTGAAGTAACCTAGCCACTATAACTATTAAGAAGGCATAGTAATTCACAAAAAAAGAATTCTGTGGAGAGTCATAATCATCTACATTCTGAAGAGTGGTGGCATTAAAAAAATTAATTCAACTGTCAAACAAAAAAGTTCTGTTCAAAAATTTTAAAAGGCGCGACACATTAAGAAACATTATTTTTCTATACTTCTGAGATCAGGTAGTATTTACACTATTTACATTGTTAGGACTGATAAGCTTAATATTTCAGTTATCATTTTTGCCTGAGTTCATATTGTAATCCTTGATGCTAATAATTTTCTGTAGAATTTTTTTAGCAATATCAGCTCTGCTTTAAGTGACATGTATTAAGAAACATGCCTAAATTTCCATGTTTCAGTTTTCAGTTTGCTAAACGATGCCCCACCGTCAAGTCGAGGAGTGATGGTAGACCGCGATCAGATCAATAATCAAATAATTTGACAATATTAAATATATAATACAGTGAGAAAGAAGGCTAACATACGCAAAATACTAGAAATAAATATATTTGCTATTTTTTATAAAATAATGCTTATATTCTGATTTTAAAAAAGATTATATGTTGATATAAAGATAATGGCCGCTCAAAGTCATGTATTTTGAAAAGCCATTTTAACATAGTATTCACGGTATATATTAGCTGAATTTTGTATACATAATAATTAATGTGAGTTCTTCAATAATTTTTAACTTATTTTCAGACAGAAATATTCTTGAAGCATAAAAACTCTCAATTAAAAACGTAACAAAACATGAACTTCGTTTAATTTTCTTGCATGAGTTTAAATGTGGGCACAGCTCCTACTAGGCGTCTGCTAATATCAACAAAGCATGTGGAGGCGAATCCACAAGGGATCGGAAGGTACGAAGGTGTTTCCATTAAGTCTGCACTGGTGATGAGAGCCTTGAAGATGAAGAAATAGAAACGGCCATGCAGTGTTGACAACGAACAATTACAAGCAGCTGTTAAGAGAAGTCTTCATCAAAGTGTTAGAAAAATGGTTCAGACGCTTAGTGTCAGCACTGCAACAGTCTCATGACATTTGCAGAGTATTGGCAAGATGAGTATTGTTGATGAATGGGTTCCTCGTGATCTCAAAGAAAATCACAAAACTTTGACGTTTTGAGGTACTCTATACTTTTTCTGCGTAACAACAATGATTCCTCTCTTGAGCAAATAGACACTTGTGATGAAATTTAAACACTTTATGATAACTGTAAACGATCAGAATCCAAAGTTGCATAGAAAAAGATTATGGTGTACTGTCAGATGGTCTGCAATTGGTGTTATGCACTACAGCTTTTTGGAAGCAAATCAAAGCGTTAATGCAGAGTTTTATTGCAATCAAATTTCTGAAATGCATAAACATCTGCAAAAAATGAGACCTGCATTGGTGAATCGACGTGGTCCAATTATGCTCAACGATAATGCGCGGCCACATTTTGCAAAAAGACTAGGGATACGAGAGTTTACAACATCCGCCATATTCTCCAGAAATTTCACTCACTGATTATAATTTTTAAGCACACTTAAGCACATTTTTAAATGGTAAAACTTTTAACCTCAGACCTGAGGTGGAATCAGCTTTCTAAGATTTTTTCGCATAATTGCTAATAACTTTTTATCAAAGGGAAATAAGTAATCTCGTCGATCGATGGCAGATGTGCATAGTTGCTCCAGGCTTTTTTTTAATCATTTCACCTCAAGCAAGGCAGTATTGCCACTGGTGAAAAGGGGGCTTACATAGGAGAAGAACGAAGACAAAAAGGAACCGACGAGGAACCAGTTACAGAGGGTGTCAGAGAATGAGCAAGAAATGGTTGGGAATACTGATGTAAACGGAGTTGCGTGAGACTAGAGTGAAAAAAAGGAGAAGAACATGATTCAGAATGTGTTGGGGGAAAGGATAAGAGAAGTATGGGTGTCACGGGGGTAAGAGATGGCGATTTACATTGCATTTAAACTCTTGGAGATTGTATCTATCAGGGAAGCAAGTATACGCAAGAAAGTTCTAAAGGCAGGAAGTGCAAGGAAAGAAGCTGATGGACTAGAAGTGGAACTGCATTTGGTTGCTGGTTGTTTTGACTGTCAAAGGGTGGTAACTTGTTGACAGTCTGGTTTCTTGAGTAAATTCTTTTAGAGTGGGCACAAGGGAGCTAAGCTCGTCGGAACAAGAACCATAAAAATATTTGTAAAAGAGACAGGTTGAAGACACATCCCGTCGGTAAAAAAGTGGCTGAAGTCAAGCTGCCAGATCGGGATCCATTATATTGCAGATTCTCTTCTGGAGTCTGTCGAGAACCTTAAGATGAATAGCAGGGGCGCCTGACCAGATATTACAACAGTATTCAATGAATGAGCAGATGTTTGATTTGTATATGTGCAAGATGGCCTCAGTCAAGAAAAAATTCCTGGCTCGTTACAGTGACCCAACATTCCTAGCTGTTGATTGAATGAAGTCGTCCCATTTGAGCTCAGCTGAGAGAGTGAAGCCGAGGAGGCGCAGTTTATTGCTTTCAGAGAGACTAGCTAGATTCATGTTAATGGGAGGCAAGAGGGTCTGTCGATGGTGGTCAACAGATAGCGGCTTCATTCGAAGCATTAAAGTTTACGAGTTATTTCTTACTCCAGTCCACCACAGATTGAAGGTTCTTCTAAAGATCAGCAGTGAGGTTATCTTTGTCCGCCATGAAAAATTTCTGACTGAGACGTGAGTGAAAAGTGGTGGTATCGTCAGCGTAAATGCTTGGGATTTGATCGCATCAGGGAGATCGTTGATGAAAATCAGACAGATCGTCTGGCATAGGATGGATCAATGAGGGACACTCGTGTCACATGTGATATATCTGGGGGAGTACCCATTTAACACGACCTTCATTATGCAGTTCGACAGGAAAGATTGGATCTAACCCATCAATGGTCAAGTGATACCATAGCCCTGTATCTTGCGCTGGAGGCCAACGTTCCAGACATATCAAATTCTTTGAAGACATCGAAGGCAACGGTTCGAGCTTTGCCGTTCTTATAAAGGACCTGGTATATGTACTCGGTGTTGATCGTTAGCAAATCAGCAGTAGACCTGGCAAAGCAGGAGCCAGACTGTCTGTCAAAGAAAAAGTTTATGGGCAGTGAGATGTTGAACTATTTCAGCATTGATGATAGCCTCGAATAGTTTGCTGAGAATCAGTAGGAGGCTGATAGGGCAATAATTAGATCGGTCAGAGGGTTCTCCTAAAGTCTTAAATACAGAAACCACAGAAGAGGACTCCTAACAGGCAGAAAAACAGGAAGTAGAGAGCAAAGAATATTAATTATTATTTAATTATTATTAATTATTACGTTAGAACATGTGCAAACTACAAACTACTACAAAATTGTATATTTTGTTTCGACATTGAAAGAACAATGTCTCATGATGGTAATAAACGTTTCATTAAAAAGAAATTGTTTTAAGAACAACACTTCTTTTTATTTTTGGAATTTTTTTTCCGTACGGGGTAAAAGATATGAAAAAAGCGTGAAGAAAAGGAAGAAAAGATCAGAAAATAAGAAATCAGTAAAAGGACAAAAAAAGAAGAAAAGGAAAGATACAGAAGAAATAGAAAGTGAAGAGGAAAATAAAAAGGAACAATTGAGAAAATGTAGAAAGGGAGGAAAGGGGAAATCCAATGAAAACGGATAAGAGAGATATTTTAAATTTGGCTGGAAGTGAATTGCAGACAGATATAGACATCAGTAACAGTGTTTCAAGTTAAATATTTTTACATTTTTTTAAATGATGAAACGACATACACAAAAGGAAAAATTATTCACCAAACATAAAATACGGGATATTTAAAAAACACAACACAAAGATATAAATTCATGAAAACTAACATGATAAATTGGAAAGATAAAATAGAATAAATTAAATTAAAAGTAAAATTAAAATTATAGTTAAAATAAAATTTAAAATAAAATAGAAGTAAAATAAACATAATCATATTAATAATAATAATAATAATAATAATAATAATAATAATAATAATCGATGGTTACTAGAATCTGGATTAAAGTCTGAAACTGAAGGTCATATTCTTTCAGCGCAAGACCAGATATTTTCACTAGGAAATTTCAGGCAAATATCATACATAATAATGTGGATCCAAAATGTAGTGACAAATACCAAAAAACATTAGACCATCTAACTTCACGAAGTTCTGTATTTGCTCCAAATGAATGTAAAACTTGTCACGATAGAGTGGGGTGATATTTAGACTGGACAATGTGCAAACACTTTGGAATATATGTAAACAAACACTGGTATGAACATCACCCAGCACCGTTTAAAGAAATAGAAGACGTTAACCATTTTCTGGGATCACACCATCTCTCTCTCTCGCTCTCCCTCCCTCTCTCTCTCTCTCTCATGCTCTATATCTTTCTGCTCCCCACAAAGTCGTCGTTAAAAGGGAAGTCATCATCCCTTGATTGTTGGCGAGTCCTGTCTTCGGGTCTTCTTTTAATTTGTGATGTGTGTCGTCAAATATGTTTGTCACCTCGCATTATAATTGCAGATTCGTCTCTGCGTTCTTTTACTCTCCACGGTCTTGGGTGGTAAACTGGCGTTAGCTGTTGTGTTTACTTTGTTTAAGTAGTATGACATCTCTGAGTTTTATGTTAGTTTGTTTAGCTTTATTTTTTAATCTGTCTTTTCTATTTTTGTCTTTTTACCGTGCTGTTCTCCAAGTTTGGTTTTCAGGCCTCTTTTGTAATCCTGGTATGTTGAGATTTACTTCCCTATCCATGAGTAGATTAGCTGGAGTTTCTCCTGTCATAGCATGTGGACTATTTCAGTAATATATTAGGAATTTTCCTAGATGTTTTCTCCAGTCCTTTCCTTCTGTGTTCATCGCTCGAATGGCTTTCAACATGGTTGCGAAGAACCGCTCGATCTCTCCATTAGCTTGGGGATGATAAGGGGTTATATTTTGGTGTTGGATACCCTAATCTTTGCAGAAATGCTTAAACTCTGAGGAAATGAACTGGGGTCCATTATCTGAAACGATAATCACTGGAATGCCATGTGTAGAGAAACACTTTTAAATTGTCGATATGATTGTATCAGCCCTGGTGGATTTGGTAATGAATGCATCAAGCTATCTTGATCCCGCATTGATTATACCGATTACATAATCCCCGCTAGGAAAGGCCCGCAAATATCTACGTGGAGTATTTCCCAGAGACCTTTCATTTCAGCCATATGCATAGGACGGTGGTTTCCTTTCGGTTAATATGTTGTACACGGGATACATCGGCTTATGGCAGCCTCTATGTCTTTGTCTTTACTGGGCCATCATACTTTAGTTCTAAGCAGGGCTTTTGTTTTCATTATCCCCATATGTGTGTCATGCGCCAATTTAAGGATTCGTTTCCGTAGGTTTTGGCGTATAATAATTCTGGTTCCGCATATAACTACGCCTCGTTTTGTTGTCACTTCCTTACGTGTTTAAATAGTTCCGTTAACTTATGGGTTCAGTCGTTTTGTTGTATTGCGTTTTCACTGCTGTGACGGTTGGATCCCACTGAGATTCCTCTATTATTTCCAACAAGGTGATTGATTAGAATGCTGTTAGCTACAACCGTCTTGATAAATTCTTCGGCAATCTCTTCTTCAGTGAGAGTATTTTTGATACTCCATAGGTTGCTCAGAGAGTATGTCCGCCAGGTTATCTTTACCGCTAATGTGTTTTATTGTATAATCATATTGTTGTAGGCGTAAAATCCATCGCAAAATTTGCGCGGAGTTGTTACCTCTAGGATTGAAGATAGTTGTTAATGTCTGATGGTCGGTCATTATAAGAAAGTTATTCCCATTAAAGTAAAAGTGGAATTTTTTGCAAGGGCTTCTTTTCTAATTGACAGTACCGGCGTTCGCTTCTGGTTAGAGTTCTAAATGCGTAGCTGATGGGGATGAGTATCCCTTGTTTGTTTTGGCAAAGTATTGCTTCTAGTCCCACAGGACTGGCATCTACTATAATAAATGTTTGCAGTTTTGGATCAAAGTGCATGAGTGGTTTGCTCTGAATGATTGCATTCTTCAGCTTGAGAAAACAAGATTCTTCTTCCTCCGTCAACTGCCATTCCATGTTTGCTCGCGTAAACTTTTTTAATGGTTCACTGAGTTTTGCCAGTCGGGGAATAAACTTTGTGAGGTAATTGATTAAACTTAAGAAACTACGTATATCCTGGACATTTTCAGGGATTTTGAAATTTCTGATTGCTTTTGTTTTTGAGTCAGTCGGTCTGATCCCTGTATTGGACACTATAAAACCATATAATTCGATTTTTTCACTATGGAATATACTTTTGTGCTTTGCATTTGTGAGGTTGTGTTTTTTCAAGGTGCTTAATACCATAGCTAGGGTTTTGTTATGTTCTCTTGTGTCTTTGTCCCAGATTAGAATGTCGTCTGCCTTATTGCAGGATTTGTTGAAGTAATCGTTTCATTCTTCGGCTGTGGATATAATGCCCATAACCAGTACCTTATATTGGTAGATTCCGGAGTTGTATGAAAAGGTAGTGATGTCCCTAGATTCGGGATCCAGTTTTATTTGGTGGTACAAGATTTTAGGTCGCTTTTTGAAAAAAACGTTTACATTGCCAATTTCATTCAGTAATATAATTTTCTAGCATTTCATTGCTTTTTTCTCTGCTGCTTGTTGGATATGAAATGGTGTCCGTCTTGGTGGTTGTGCAGCAGGTATAACATTGTCGTCTAGTCTAATTTTAAGTTGAAAGTTTTTCATTCTTCCTAATCCTTCCAACGAAGATAAGTGACGATCTAGAATTGCTTTTGTTGATTTCAGGTCACTTTTGGTCGTAATCGATTTCACTTGTGGGGTGGTGATAAACCCTAGTTCAATGCTGGCACACTTACTTATTATGTTATCACCTTGATATGCCTTTGTAAAGAATATTTTGTGGGTTTTTCTTCTTCGGCCCATTCGTCAGCTTTGCGAAAAATTCTCCTCTTAATGGTATTGGAATATTCCAATACCATTAAGAGGAGAATGTCCATAAAAACAAATTGTTCAAAATTGTTTTTAGCGATTTTGTGAAGACTTTGTGAAATATTTCTGGATGTTTTTCAATCCAAAATGTAATGGCCTGTGGGGTATGTTGCTGTACAGACTGTTCATATCAAATTTTACTATGAGTGTAACTGGGTCTACTTTCAGTGTTATGAAGCTTAGGAAGCGTATGCTGTCTTTGATGTATCTTTTCATTTTTGTTGTGTACGATTGTAATATTTTATCAGTTAGGTTGCTCAGTCTGCTTGTGGGACAGGCTTGCCCTGCTACAATGAGTGTGAATTTAAGATCACTAAGGTTTGCGGCATGAATATATTAAGATTTTTGTTCCTTCATAGCCAGTTTAATTGTGTTTGATTTATGTATCTTTGGATGTTTTCAGCAGTCAGGAAGATAAACGGAGCAGTCACAAATTTCTCCTGAAGAGGATCAACTTTAAACTCAAAACACGTGTAGCGACATAAATACCATTATAGACACTTTAGGTATTATACAAAATGCAAGTAATAATGATAATAATATAAAGTGGGCGAACACATTATTATTTTTAAATTTCACGGCAGTAATAAAATTAAACATATTTCAACTTTTTCTTTTCCATTAATATTTTTCTTAACAATTATTTTTGCTAAAAGGACTATTGATGGTAGCAACAATTTTTTTTCTTTTAACAAAATTCTCTCTAAAAGTAGTGATGTTTTTTCGTTGAACGGCTGTTCCGTCTAAGTTTGTTTGTTTTTTTTAACCAGCGTCTTTCTCTTTGAATTTCTTTTCTATGTGAAATTCTGTTTTACTATTTTAACATAAACATTTCTTTATATATTATTTAATTTATCTGTTTCTTCTTTAAATGTTCCTAGCATCATCAACTTCTTATTATTTCTATTTTCCTTAGTTGTCCTTATTTCGAAATAATGTTTTAAACTATTATAGTTTTCTTTTTAAACTATTATAGTTTTCTTAAAAACAAAACAAACAACAGGAAAAATACGATGAAAAACAGTTTGATTATAATTGCTACGATATTCTTTTTTTTTAAGAATACGTATTTATTTATACATTTTATTTACTGGTTTAATTTATTTTACTTTGATAACCCTAATTCTTACGTAATTAATAAAAAATTACTGAATATACAGTGGACGAACAAATTATTTTTAAAAGTTTTTTAAAATTTTTTTAAAAGTTGACTTACGTTTAAGTTTATTATTGCTGTGAGATTTAATCTCACAGCAATAATAAACTTAAACGTAAGTCAACTTTTTCTTTTCCATTATTTTTTTTTCTTTTTAACAATCATTTTTGTTACAAGGACTAGTGATAGAAGAAACAATTCTTTTTAACAAAATACTCCCTAGTGTAGGGATGTTTTGTTTCGTTGAGCGGCTGCTACACCTAAGTTGTTTTTTGTTTTGTTTTTTTAACCAGCGTCTTTCACTTTGAATTCCAATCGCGTCTCTTTCAGCTGTCGCTTGGCAACCCATTTAGGAGAAGGAACTCTCCAAACAACAGCCCGCAACTCAAGGTGTTAATCGTGCCGAGGAGTGAATGGCTACTGCATTATGAGGTCACAAACGATCCCATACAGGCTTCGGTACCCTGTTTGTAAAAGACCATTACCCAACGTGCCGGGCAACTTTGGGTAGATTTTTGGAACCGTGCGTCACTCGTGGGAAAAATGTGAGAATTACAAATAGAAAAAAGTCTAGTATGGCTCTTCCAGTAGATAAACAGGGAGCCCGTCCTTCAGGAGAGAACCTATCTGAGATCGAAACATCTGCCATAGGAACAAACTCCTACACAAAGAATGAATCTACAAGTCCCCGCAACCAGGATAATTCTAATGATTGCTCTTCAAATTCCCCAGCTAGATCTATAACCGTATATTTAAAGAAAGAAGAAAATAAAATATTCTCCTGAGGAGCAAAAAGTCGTTATGACTGCATTTCATGAAGCGTTAGACAAATCAACAAAATATGAAAGGGATCCGGAATCAGAAGTAAAAAGTAGTAACATCAAATAAGCAATAGGTCATCATGTAGAAACCGTGATACACACAAATCACTGTGAAGATAATTCTGTAATTTTGGAAGTGCTGGAAAGGTGTGATCTGAGTCAGTTACAAGACGGTAATAAAACGAATTCAAAACACATTGAACAGAATTATTTTACGGAAAACAAGAACAGTATACAAGAATCCAAGGAGGAAATCAAGAACCATATAAGTCAGATACAAAATATTGCTATATAGGAACGAAAACAGCTCCCAAAATTACAACCAACAAAGCATAAACTCGAAACTATTAAGCTCTACAATGCAGCACTCAAATTAATTTTGGATGAAGAAGACACTCTTAAAAATCTCAATGAAGCAATATATGCATCAGCAATAGCAGCAACAAAAAGTTGAACATCAAATTAAAAATGAGGCAGTCTCGCAGACATGAAGATCAATCTTGGAAAAGAAAAATAGAAAAAAAAATCGAAAAACTTAGAAGTGAACTATCAGCACTCGATGTACTGACAAGAGGAATAAATGCTAGAACTAGAAAAGGCAGAAGAGTCAAAAGAAAATACTTTAGAAATGAAAATGAAGTACTATCAAGCAAGGAAAAAATAAAGCAAACAATACAACTGAAGGCTCAAAGAATAAGACGCTATAACAAAAGATCAAGATTCTACAGACAAAACAAGATTTTTCATACCGATGCAAAGAAACCTTAGAGGGAAATAGGTAAAAAAAGAATTGAAGTGATAGTCCCCACCAAAACAGAAGAAGTTATACAATTTCGGAAAAATATGGGCTCCCTAAAGAACATAACAAAGAAGTAGATTAAAAAAATAAACCAGAACAGATATAGGCTGTAATCACAAAAGAGTATGTTAAATGTGCATTGAAGAAAGCACACAATTGGAAATTTCTAGGTATAGATAAAATCCCTAACTTGTGGCTATATTATTTAAATACAGCACATAAAAACTAGCCAAAAGAACTTCAAGAAATGGTTAAGGATCCCACTAAAATTCCTATATGGATGACCAAAGGAATTACATTTCTTCTACCCAAGAATAATGACAAACAACCCGAAAAACTACTGTCCAATTACATGCCTTCCGACAATATACAAATTATTAACATCTATTTTAACAAAACAGACATATTTATTCTTAGAAAAAATGGCACACTGCCGCTTGAACAAAAGGCATGTAAACGTGACTTCTACGGATGTAAAGACCAATTACCTATTAACAGAATGATCTCGGAAAACTGCTACAATGCAAAGAAAAAACTTAATACTGCCTGGATAGATTATCGTAAGGCATTCGATAGTGTACCACATTCCTGGATCTTAATGACTTTAAATATATACAAGATATCACCCGTCATCATCAATTTCATCAAACAATGTATGTCGATATAGAAAAGAAACCTTTACCTTCATCATATAAATGGAAACTATAAGTCTGGTGAAATAAACATCAAAAGAGGTATATTTCAAGGTGACTGTATATTTCCCTTACTATTCTGCATATCATTAATAGCACTAACGAGTCAACTTAAAAAGACAGAATGCGGTTATAAAATAACCCAAAAGAAAGTAAGCCATCTATTTTACATGGATGACTTAAAGCCGTATGCCAAGAATGATAATGAACTGGAAGGTCTTCTGAAAACTGTAAAATGCTTCAGCGAAGACATTGGAATGAAATTCAATCTGAATAAATATGCTAAAACTACAGTTTTACGAGGAACGCTACAACAAACATTCTCAATTAGCTTAGACCCTGCTGTAACAATAAAAGATTTAGAGCCAGAAGAAGCTTATAAATACCTAGATGTAAATGAGAGTGAAAACATTCACCATAAAAAATGAAAGAAATAGTATGTAAAGAGTACTATAGAAGGCTACGAATGATATTAAAAACTGAATTGAATTCTCAGAACAGAATTATGGCCATTAATAGCCTTGCAATCCCAATTGTCCAATATAGTTTCAACATCTTAAACTGGACCCTAAACGACATCAGGTGAATGGATTCTAAAACAAGAAAGCTTCTTTCTAAGCATAAGATGCATCATCTAAAGGCTGATGTAGACCGTCTATACATACCCCGTAAAGAAGGTTGTCATACAAGAGAGACAACAAAGGACTGGATGATACAATTAGTCAAACAACATGAAAACAAAGAAAAAATATTCAATAATAAAAGAAGGCAGTAAATAAAAACAAGATTTACAGTTAGTAGATTCTGTAGAAAAGCAAAACAAAAGCCAAGAACGAACTATTGTGGAAAAAAATATGAACAAGAAAGCCAAGGATAAAGCTCTTGAACAGATGAAATGACGCTGGCAAGACAACCCTCTGCATGGCCAATATCTAGAACATGCCAATAAATCAAATGTTGACGAAGTTAATACTCATTGATGGTTACGTGCATCTGGATTAAAGTCTGAGACTGAAGGCTTTATACTTGCAGCGCAAGACCAATATCTTTTCACTAGGAACTTTCAAGCAAATATTATACATAATAATGTGGATCCAAAATGCAGGTTCTGTGATAAATACCAAGAAACAATAGACCACCTAATCTTAGGACGTTCTGTACTTTCCCCAAATTAATATTAATATCGTGACGAGAGAGTGGAGCAATATTTACATTAGACAATGTGCAAATACTATGGAAAATATGTAACCAAACACTGGTATGAACATCTGCCAGCATCGGTTACAGAAATAGAAGATGTCAACATTCTATGGGATTACACCATCTACACAGACAGAAAAATTGAAGTAAATAGGCCGGACATTATTGTTCAAAACCAGAAAAAAAAGCCTGCCTATTAATTGATATGGCTTGTCCAGCGGATTGCAACTAAGGAATTTGAAAAACTGTCAAAATATAAAGATCTGGAAATTGAAATAGAAAAAATGTGGAAATTGAAAATAAGAATCGTGCCAGTGATAGTAGGTGCTTTTGGAATGATAAAAATGTAACAATCTACACATTGAAAGAATCCCTGGAAACCCTGGAAACTTAAGTGTTATACAAAAAATATTTATGTTAAGTACAGCCCAACACACTAAGGAGAACTTTGTCTATGTAACGCTAGGGATGATAGGGGAGATATAAAAAAAACATAAAATTGAGCCATAACAACACATCACGACCTGCCTTAGGTATTCCCGCAGACTTGGTTGGTAGTGCGACTATAGCAGAAACAAAAATGACAGCAAAATAATAATATAAATAAATCTACACTTTAAAGAAAACGTTTAAATGGCTTCTTACAAATTTTTACCTATACTAATTTATCTTGTTGGAACGAAACCTATTTCTGTTTTCATATATATATATATATATATATATATATATATATATATATATATAAGAGAGAGAGAGAGAGAAAAAGACAGGGAAAGGGAGAGAGAGAGAATGGCAGCCCGTAAAGACGGAGAGGATATTCGAAAATATTTGATCTAATTACTATAACAGATTATCAACTAGATAGAAATAGAGAACTCAGTGGATATTCTCCAGAGCAAATATTGAGAAGAATATGTATATTGTATACTTGGGAAGCAATCTGTTTTTTATGCAAGTTTCAAAAAAAATTACAGATAAGGTATTATCATTACGTTATTTTTTATAATTTTTCACGGGTTCTTATGTTTTTTTTGTTTTTTTTTTGTTTTTTTTTCAGAACTCAAATTATATAAAACTTGTCCGAAGATTTTTTAAAACGCTTTCGGTTATGCTTTAAGCCATTATCGAGGATGAATTTTGTTTAACTTTTAACAAAAGTAATTCACGAGCGAAGATGTTCCTGTGACGAGCACTAACAAAAAACAAAAAATAAAAAACTGGTACCAACGTAGGCGAGGTTGCTGGACTGTGGAATCCCTGCCCAGTGGTGATGAGATCACTTGCATATCACCTAGAAACCTTTCCAGTTCATTCTGAAATTTTCCATTTGTAGCAAGTCATGTAGCCTAAATTTTCATCATTCTCAGTAGAGCAGAGTTTATCGACGACGTCTCACGATCGACGATAACATAGAAATAGTGCAGAGTTTACCAGGAAGTCTCCAAACAGTACACATTAGGTTTGAATTAAATGTTTTGATTCCCCAAGAGTAACTGACAAGCAAGCCGACATATCCAAGTATGGCTTATATTTTACCCGCTAGAAGGATGAAGAAAAGATAGATCCATATATTTACTACGGATATTTGTGCAAAATTATTGTAACAGACTCAACCAGAATATGTGTAAATATGAGTAAATATTGCACTTTCCCGACATCAGTTCTATCCGATCTCATTTAAACTCATATTGAGATCTTTCAGGACCTACCCGTGAGATAATTGTTGACAATATATACATAATAGCATCATCAACGTGCAAAAGAAGATTTAAAATAATGGAGGAAGTACTAATAAAAAAGATAAATTTTACATTAATAATATCAATTATGACAACGGTAACAAAGTTCTTACCGTGTTCGAAAAATAACATATATATGATTTTGTATACTTTACATATATTTATTTATTTATTTTTTTTAAACATTTCATCCCGAGTAAGGCAGAAATGCCACTGATGTGCAGGGGGCTACATAACTGTAAAAAGATTAATTAGAAAAGAGTGAGGCGTACAAACTAGTTAGAGAGGAGCAATAGAAAGCTGAGAAGGCAGGTGCGATGACAGATACATAGGTGGAGAGAAAGGGAAGGTTATACAGGGGTGGGGAGAGTGCTAGAGTCCAGTGGTTAGTAGATGAGTATTGACTTTGCATTTAAATTTCTAGAGGTTGGAGCCGTCAGGAAAGCAAGAATATGGGAGCGAGTTCCACAGGCGGGAAGTGCAAGAGAATAAGCTGAAGGAGTAGAATTGTCGTCTGCATTTGGCTAACCTGACTGTGAATGGGTGGGACCCAGTTGCCAGTCTGGTTGCACGAGTAAACACCTGTTGAGGAGGCACCAGAGACTTAAGTTCGTCCGAGCAGAAGCCATGAAAGTATTTATAGAACATACAAAGGGAGGCCACATTTCGACGGTGAGAAAGTGGCTGCAGTCGAGCCGCCAGATCAATACCTATCACATTACAGGTATGTTATGAAGTGTAAAGGGATATCGTGTTTATGCGTAGGTTACATTCCTATGTTGCCTCATAGAATCCATATACAAATTAAATAGCTTGTATTACAGAACCCGAAAGAAATCTAAACCGAAGTACTTTCGGTCCCAAGAATTTCGGATAAAGGATTCTCAACTTGTTTGTATATGCATACAAGTACTAGTCGGTGTTAACGAAAATTCTTCCTAACTCTGACCAAATTAACTAAACAAATATAGAAATTATTTTAAGCCCTTTGTACTTGGCCCGAGAATTTACAGCACAATGTCATCCATATATACAGGGTACCCCCACAAAAAATTGAGACAATTTAAATTGCGAATATCTGAGTAGCTATAGTACAATAAAATAGGCTTCATGTTAGACAATAAAATATTTATTTATCAATCTTCGAACAAGATATTCAAAGGGATAATAATTATATAATTTTATAACCGATTTCACAAAGCTTCACAAATATTCAATAGGCACACCACCTGTGACACGACACATGTGAAGTCAGTTGACTAGCTCCTGCTAAACACCTTGTAGCATGTCTTGTGTAACATTATCCGGTGGCTCAGGGATTTTTTGCTCAAGTTACTATAGGCTTGTCGGAAGACAGGGATATAGACCGGTTGTTTCACACAGCCGCATAGCAAATAAAATCACAAGATACAGTATTACGTCACGGAAACGCGTTGGCATTTAAACAGCACAAGAAACTGGAAGTAGTTTCTACAAGAGAGAATTGCAAAGAGAGGAAACTATTTCCAAAAGATTTAGCTTTACATCGACTGTAAAATGATAAGATCTTGCCGCCAACCATGTACTGTGCTTAGGCTCATGAAGTTTTGGTACCATTAAGCAAATTTCGTCATCAAAATTACGATGAAAATATCTATGGTAAGCTACATTCAACGGCGACAGTGGTTAAAAGTGGGATGCCAGTAACATCACAGATTCTTTGGATTTCATCCATATCCCTAAATAAATAGCAGAAAAACCAAACCCTGTTTAGCAGGATGGATCTAAAGCCTGTTTAGCAGGATCGATATATATATATATATATATAGTTAAAGAGGACTCACGCTCTTAAGTTCCCTATTTTGAGTGCCCCGGCATTGCTCAATATAATAAATATTATAGAGCTTAATATAATTATATAGTTATGAATTAAGTAAATGTGAATGCAAATCATCTGCACAACCAACATCAAACATTGCCTGATGATGAGAATATATCTCGAAATATAGAAATTTCTGTTTCGCAATGTACAATTAATTCATAATTATATATATATATATATATATATATATATATATATATATATATATGCAGGTTTCATTGAAAATGACAGACAAGTTATTATCATTAAGTAAGTTTTACGTAATTTTTCGTGTGTTCCTATGATTATTTTTTTTCAGAACTCAAATCTTATAAGAATTGTTTAAAGAGTTTGTTTTTCGATCGCTTTCGACTATACTCTTAGCTATTTTCAACGAGGAACTTTATTTGACTTTTTACTAAACATGTGCAAAGTTTATGTAAATAAAATCATGTAGATATTATGTTCCGAACAAGGTAAGCATATTGTTACCATGCTCATAATTCATATTAAATATAGGATTTTTCTTTTTTATCTCCATTGTTTTTTATGTTTTTTTCATGTGGATGATGCTATTACGTGTGTATTGTCTGGTCCTGGTAGATCCCCATATGTGCTTAAATAAGATCGGATTGAAATGTGGTCTCAAACTGTAATTACAATCATCTCATAAGTCATGTGATAATGTGACCGATATAATTGTTTACAAATATAGATTTTTCAACAACCCAGTTCTTAATGGACATATAAATTCGTAAACGACACGTGTTCTCTGCAATTTAAATTTGGCAGATGAATTGTTATTATTGACAATGATGGCATCAGTTTTGAATTTTATGTAATAGATAATTAATTTGATTTCTTTGTTTAAGTCAGTTGAAGTTGCGTATTTTTGGATGATGTTGTGAAGTGAAGATTCATCCTGTTTATACTTACTATGCATTTGGCTTTTGTAGATAATAGTAATGTTATGGTTTTTGTCCACGTGTTTCTTTTTGCCTCTGGTTAAGTTACAATGGAAAAGTATGATATGATAGTCAAGTAAACAATTTGGAAAGCCGTTGCTGACAATCGTTCGTTTCAAATTATCGAGTTCTTTGAAGATAACCGGGCGTGAAAATGAATTATTCTCCGTTCTCGTGAGGAAAATTTTAATAACACCAATTTTATATCTAAGAGAACATTGACTAATAAAATTAAGGTGGCAAAATTTTACTAGTAGATTTTTGTATCATGAAATAGTAAAAGTATAAAAGTATTATTACTAGACGCAACAAGAACATCCAAGAATTACTTTTTTGGCTATACCCATATGTAAAGTGGAAAAGTGATTTTTTTAAAAATAGTTTTAAGTTTATCAATTTCGTTTTTGTTGTCAGCTGAAATGAAAATACCATCGACATAGCGGACATATGTTTTCGGTTTGGAAAATTTTAAAAACCATGTTTTCAACATGTGACATATAACATTTAGAAAAGCACGGACCAAGAGGTTTCCCATACTTAAACTATTATTTTACGTGTAAATATTGCTGTGATGGTCGTAGAAAAAGCATTAGTGGTTCAGGCAACTAAAAGTTGAAGATTGAATTTAATTAATTTTGTATACGGGGTTGAATATGAGGTTAATAGTTTCAGTAAGAGGTACATTGATAAATAACAACCTAAAATTTCTCAGCTTCCAAAATGTATATATTATCAAATTTCCTTAATGATATTATCACCCCATATCTACCCACTAATTATAGCATTAAGTCACCTCATGAATTCCTTCAAATTCTTAAAACTACATCAAACCAAGTTACCTTCGTATCGCTTGATGCTGAAAATTTATATATTTAATTCGAATTCTAGTTGAATTACTTGCATTCACTTACGAACAAATGCTCTCGAGAAAGGTAATAATCCGTCTCTTTCCTCAAGTTATGGGTTAAATAAAAGAACAGTTTGGGTTCTATAGCCTTGACTGGCAACCAGTCTACCGCTGTAAGCAATAACAACCTACTGTGGGATATTCTTCTGCCAGGTCAATCATGTCTCTTTCGAGACATGATAGCCCAATGCGTGTATCATGTATGGCATTTAATTGACTGACTGGCTGGCTATTTTATAAACTTTAAAATTTATTGAAAAAGATAAGACCGTGTCAGTCATTTACAATGAAGCGAGTATAAAAGAGATATTGCTCTCTCTCTCTCTCTCTGTATATATATATATATATATATATATATATATATATACATTGTGTATATGTATAGATGTGTGTGGGTGTGTGCAGAATTCATGAAAATGAGACCCAAGTTGTGATCGTTTAAGTTTTTTATGTAATTGTTCATGAGATTTTGAGATTTTTATCTTTTGAGGGCATATATTATATCAAAATTGTCCAAAACCACATTTAAACACATGAAGACCCACCTAAACCTATCCGGAACATACTTGTTGACAACAGATATAGCACCATACACATGCAAAAAATGAAAACTAGAAATAATGGAGGCTTTACTGATAAAAAAGTAAAACGCAAGACTAATAATATCAAATACGAACATGTTCACAACATGCTTACCGTGTTTAGTACGCAATACATACCACTTAAAATAACACAAAACACAACCCAATACATAACACCACATACATTATGTTAAACATAAAATAACATTCATCTTAGAAAATGGCTAAAAGTATAGCCTAAAGCGCTCAGATACACAAACAATTACTTAAACCTTTAAGTAATGTACGTTCAAAAAATTATATTTATTATTATGATAAGATCACGTGAAAAAATTAAATAAAAAATTGACCATCACACCTTGTCAGTTATTTTTAATTAAATTTGCATAAAAGTGGTATTGCTGCCCAAATACACCATATATATATATATATATATATATATATATATATATATATGGTGTATTTTATTCTTGTTTTCAATTTCCACATTTTTTCTATTTCAATTTCCAGGTTTTTATATTTTGACAGTTTTTCGAATTCCTTGGTTGATATGTTACAATCCGCTGGACATGCCACATCAATTAATAGGCAGGCTTTTTCTTTCTGGTTTTTAACAATAATGTCCGGCCTATTTGCTTCAATTTTTCTGTCTGTGTAGATGGTGTAATCCCATAGAATGTTGACATCTATTTTTGTAACCGATGCTGGGTGATGGCAGTGTTTGTTTACATATTTTCCATAGTGTTTGCACATTGTCCAATGTAAATATTGCTCCAATCTTTCGTGACGATATTTATATTGATTTGGAGCAAGTACACAACATCCTAAGATTAGGGAGTCTATTGTTTCTTGGTGTTTATCACAGACCCTGCATTTTGGATCCACATTATTATGTATAATATTTGCCTGAAAGATCGTAGTGAAAAACTTTTGTCTTGCGCTGCAAGTATAAAGCCTTCAGTCTCAGACTTTAATCCAGATGCAGCTAACCATCGATGAGTATTAAGTTATTGATACATGTAATGAGGAAGGAGAGCCTGGAGAACTTAATACTCATAGGTCGGATAAATGAAAGGAGAGACAGGTGAAAGCAGCGCGAGACGCACTTGTTAGGTCTGAGCAAATGGTTGGCAGAGCAGGGGTTAGAGATAACAAGAGAAAAAATATTGAGAGCGACAAGAGACAGACTTTTTGCCTCCCAGCCGATACTCACATCACCACAATGCACATCCGTATATATATATATTTATATATATATATATTGAGAGAAAGGGCGTGTTATATATATATATATATATATATATATATATATATATATATATTTTTTTTTTTAATTAAATTACATATATGTATATATAATTATTAATATCCTTATTTAATGACTTAGTTTTTGGTCATGATAAAATTAGACAAGTACACAGTTTTATTAAAAAATGTTCAATGCAACTACATTGTAAAACATTTGTTTATTCTTCATTTCTAAACGAGTTATTACTCGACCACATGGTAGAAACCTAGGTCGCGTTATAATTTCCTTTGCAAATGAATAATATATATATATATATATATATATTAAATTCATATATTATATATTAGATAGGGCACCATAACACACACACACACACACACACACACACACACACACATATATATATATATATATATATATATATATATATATATAATTATTATTTTATTCATTATATATAGAACAGAAACTATTCAATTGATTTCCTAATTTAGTCGATTCTTTCCTGCTCGGGTTTATTTTCTGTAATGTTTATCGGTAAAGTTATTTTTGTTGATACTTTAAGCAATCTGGACATTATTATTTCTTTCCTTTAGTTTTTCAATTCCTTTTGTCTGTTTCCTAATACATCTCTCGTCCTCGGAATAAATTTCTTTGTAGAACACTGCACACCATCAACCTAAAAACTAATTCACTCCTGAGAAACATATCGCCTAACATCTTGACACGCAAAAGACACTATATCCAATAAAGGAAAATGTATAAAGGATATTTTTAAAGCAATGATATATAGTTAGTCTTCAAAATTATATTCACGGAGGTAGATATCTAGCAAGGAGAAACAATAATAAATTTAAATATCTATCTCTCATTAACACACACACAATCTCTCTCTCTCTCTCTCTCTCTATATATATATATATATATATATATATATATATATATTGTTGTGGCGAAATCTTCACCGCCAGGTTGTTATTGCTGTTGTTGCTGTTGTTGTTGTTGCCTGTTAGGGCCAAGAAGTTAGACACGGGAACAAGAAGGTAGGTTCAAACAGTGTATTAGAAAAACAAGAACATATATACAAAGTAAAATGCTAATATTCAGCAAAATAAAAGTGTAAGTCCGAACGATATAATTACGCTTCGTCTCGACTGCCTTACAACTGTCTCCTGACTGTCTCATAGCTGCTCCCCAGAAGTCACGCAGGTTATTATTTATTAACAGAGGAAGAATCCATTCCTATAGATATGGCACCATAACATATATATATATATATATATATATATATATATATATATATATATATACATATATATATATATATATTGTAATTTTGTTATTACAGTGGTTTATAAAAGCTTTTATAAACCATTGTATAGCAAAATTACAATATTAAGCTCTACTTTCTATCGAGCACTCTTAATAATAAAGAGTGTTCGATACTTTTGTAAATGCCTGAACTGTGGGTTTTTAATCTACGTGTCTTTCACTTTTCTGTAATGTTATATATATATATATATATATATATATATATATATATATATATATATATATGAAATGATCTGTTTGAACATTGTTTTTTTATCGATACTCGTATTTAAGTAGATATTCTGTTTTTTAATTAAACAGTATTATATATTTATATTTACCGGCCTGATTATTTACGATAAATTTTTATTACGAAAATGTGTGTCATTCGGCAGGATTCGAACCTGCGATCCCTATTCACATAGGTGAAGATACCATGTGATCTGGCACGTCTTAGATTAAAACCTAGTTTAGACTGATGGTCATTCGTGGTCGAGAGGTCTAAGACGTGCCAGATCCATAGCATTTTTGACCCAAGCGTTGTGATTGAAATATGATAGAATCTGTTGCCTAGCGTGAAGTCACAAGTTATTGTGATCAAAGGTTTGAACATGTTGTTCGTGCTAGATAACGTGTGCTCCCCAGAAACTTTATCTGAAGTCCGCTCTGCATAGTTTTACTTCATCCAACGAGCTTAGAGGTAGAATCGCCGACTGATGTAAAATCGGTCGGATTTCAATTCTAGTTGGAAGCAATCGGACGTCTAACCGTACTGATGAGCTGTGATAAAGCAAAACAGGACTGTCTGCAGAAGACTATAAATATTTTAACCTAAATGCGATCATTTAATTTCCGGAATCGCTTCGTGGAAGTAAAACTTTCTTACGTGGTCTCTAATGTCTGGCTTCACCTACAAAGTATTCCTTATTTGAACCTATGCACTTCATCTTCGTGAGACGATTGTACCATTGCTGGAAATGTTCTTCTAAATCGTTTGCCGGAATATCTTCCAGTAACGACTGCGTTTTGCTTGCTATCAGGGATATAAGATGTTTGTTTTTATTTAGAAACTAGATCCGATGAATAATGCAGTTAGAAGTACTCAAATTTAACTTTGAATTCAATTCAAAATGCTCTTTAGCAGAAACATAATATTATTGAAAATGTTTATTTGAAGTTGATTTGTGAATAGCAGTTCTTTGATTATTTTTGTTGGTGATTTTTTTATAACTTTTAACCTTAAATCATTATCATTAAAATTTAACATAATATCGAGGAAAACAAATGGATTGTTTCCGTTTCATAGGTTACCTTTATTTTATTTTACTAGGCGTTTTTAAATGCATTTATTAAATGACACTTTCGTGCATAATGATCTAATATTTATTTAAAACAAAAGATTATCTCCAATACTTATATATATATATACCTCGACTCTCCACTTAGACGTGATTTTACAAGATCGAATATAATGTGGGGAAACCCGAACGCGTACTTTCGAGTCAGGGCCCAAAATTCTCCAGTCTCCACAACCATCAATTGCGCTGGTCTTGCTGGCGACCACCGATCCACCCAACCAGTACAATGTGGTGGTTCTGCCTCAGGTAGTGCTTCCTGGAATCGGGCAGCTCACATTATTTATTTTTTCAGTTGCCCATCTGTCCCAGAACAGAGAAACAACTAAGTCGCATTTTTATCCGCAGACAGAGACAAATAATGATCCCTACCAGGCAGGCAAACCACCACAAGGTATATATATATATATTCAGGTGCAACTAAAAATATATCTAAAATAACAATATGAATAAAGAAAAAAGGAACACCAAGCGTTTCGCCCTCTCATGTACATTATCAGAACAAATATAAGGATTTTATTTTGCAGTAAGGATATATTATATAGTGCGTTGTGGTACAGTGGATATCAACTCGGAACGAGAAATCAAAGATTCGAGTTCGAGTTCCAGTTGAATACTTTGCATTCACTTACACGCAAATGCACTTGAGAAACTTCTGCCTCTAGCTATGGGTTAAATAGAGTGGATTCTATAGCCTTGGTTGGCAACCACTCTACTGCCGAAAGTAATGGCAACCTACTGCGAAAAAATATTCTGCATATTTTGTGTATCATCTCTTCAAGCATGTATCACGTATGGCACTAATCTGATATACGAACAGTAGTAAAAAATGTTGTTAGCTTATCAAAATTTGTACTTTTAAATACACACATCTCATCAATATTCATAAGTCTAACTGAAAGTTAAAATAAATTATGGTGTATTCTACGTGAATTAATTTAATGCCTAATGAACGAAATTGATTAAATGCTGTTGAGTATTTTCATTCATGTATTTTTTCGTTTCTTAACTAGATACTTTTTTATTTCTGAATATTTTCACAGTATGTTGTTGCTTACCGTATATTTATTGATTATATATAAAATACACTTTTAAATATATCAATATAATTTCTTATCAGTTTATCTTAATAATGAACTTTTCACACAATAAATATATGTATATTTTCTTTATTTCTAATTTTATTTTCCGTTTGTTTTCTTTCTTTTTTTCTTTTTGTATTTCTTTTTAATGTTTTTCTTTTTCGTTTTATGTTTCTTTTTTCATTTTTTTATCTGTTTCTTTTTCTGTCTCTCTTTAGTCTCTTTTTTTATTTTTCTGTCTCTATTTTTATCTTTTTTTTTTGTAGTTGTTCGTTTTCTGTTCCTTTTTTTTTTTCTCTTTCTTTCTCGCAACCAATTTTTATCTTTATTTTCCTCTAATCTTTCTTGTTCATTCTACTTATCTTTGCGCATTCATCATTTTCTTCTATTTTCTTTTTCACCCTAAATTTTAGTTGAGTACCACAAACTCCTTTTCTTTTTATCTTGTTTTTTTTTTTTTTTGCACGGCCTTTTCAGTTTGTTGTTCCGTCCACATTCATTCTTTCAATTTTCTATCATATATCAACCCTGTTCTTCCTGCTTCTTGTGTTAATCTCTTTACATTTACTATACCCCACATTCTTCCCTTTCTTCTTCTTCTTATTATTATTAGTAGTAGTAGTCGTAATAGTAGTAGTAGTAGCAGTAATAGTAGTAGTAATAGTAATAGAATTAGCAATAACAGTATTTTTTTAATTATTTATTTCGTGTTCATCTTAGTTTAAAATTATTTATATTTTCGAATTCTTTTGAATTTTTAAGGTTCTTTATTCTTGTCTAAATTCTCATTGTCTTAAAATTTTTGTTATTGTCATTCTGATTTGATTAAACACATTCTCATTCAGTTAATTTTTATCCTTTTTCTTTTGTTATCTTTTTAATTTGTCTTTCTTCATGTTTTAGCGACATATTAGTCTCCTTTCTTCTTTAATATTTTTCCTCCCATTTCTCCTTCTTTCTTTCTTTCTTTTTTTCTTAAGCCTTTCTTTCGTTCAAGTGCTTAATTTTGTCTTTTGTTCTTTCTTTTAATTTTTTAAACACATGCTTTTCATTTTTTCTTTCTTTTTTTAAGAGCTTCTCTTCATGTCTTTCGCTTGGTCTCTCTGTATTTATTTGTTAAATACTTAGGCTGAGGCCTCTTATTTTTCTCAGGCCTTTCTTTCTTTTTTTTCTTTCTTTCTTTCAGATGCTTAAACTCATTAATTTCTTCCTTTTTGCTTTTTCCATTCTTTTTTTATTCTTCCATTTTTCTTTTTTTTGTTATTTCATTCTTCTATCTTTTTTCATTCCTTTTTCGTTATTACTTCTTTCTTCCCTCGAAGTACTTAACTTCGTTTCTTTCTTTCTTTCACGTGCTTAAAGAGATGCCTTTCTTTTTCCTTTTTTCTTCCTTCCATTTTTTCTTTCTTCTTCCTTCTTTCTTTTTTCATTTGTAGATTTCTTTCTTTCTGTCTTTCTTTCTTTTGTTATTTCATTCTTTTTAACTTTTTACATTCTTTTTTCATTATTTCTTTCTTTTTAATTCTGTGCTTGACCTCATTCATTTCTTTCTTTGAAGTGCTTAAACACATCCTTTCTTTCTTCCATTCTTTCTTTCTTTCTTTTTTGTTATTTTATTCTTCCTTTCTTTTTTCATTCTATTTTTCATAATTTCCTTATTTCTCCCTTTCAAAAGGTGAAACGCTTACTTTTCTTTATTTCATATGCTTGATCTCATACCTTTCTATTTGCCTTTGTGTCCTTCTTTTTTCAAGTGCTTAGCCTCTTTCTTTCATTTTTTATTTTCCTTCATTCACTTTCATTTTCTTTCGTCTTATTCCAAGGATTATTACCTAATCTTTCTGTCTTAATCAAACCCAAGGTCATGTCGCAATATTAATCTGACGAAAAATTACATTTTGCCTATTTCACGCTCCATATTATATTTCTTCACGACAAGACGGCATTTTGCGTGCACGAATTACATTGACCTCCATTAAATTCATCGAAATGCATCTTCAACTCGCCTGATTGAAGCTATTTATCATAATCACTATATCATCAACGCCTTAATGATCCGTCTATACAGCTTCTCTGTTATCGATGGAAGATTCAGTGTCCAATTAAAAATGGATGTTACCACACCCTGAAGATCTTCATCACCACTGCCACTAGAAGCAGTAGCAACAGCAACAATAATTTATGGCTGGGCAAAACTTTATTAAGGCTTTAAAAACAGGCATTTGAAAAATATATTAACTCATATATATATAAATGTATTAAAACAGAGTGAGGAAAGTGTTGTGACAAATCTTCGTCTCCAAATTTTTCTGGACTCTTAGGACCAGAAGTAAAATACGGAAGTGTTAGTAATCAATAAAATTTGTATTGAAAAATACTTTATAGCATTATAATTCGTCTGTCTGTTCTCCCCACCCCCTTAGCCCACATGGTATCGCAAAAAGAATATGCATTTACCGGAAATACCCAAATTAAAACAGAAATCTTCTTTGAGGAAGGACGAAACTTCAAAGAAAATATCTTCTGTTTACTGGATATGTGATGATTTCTCTTTTGCTAGTTAGGAGTAACAAGGGGAATTGATTTTTTTTTAATATATGGGATGTTAGCAATCCCGTAGGATAAAGAAAAAAACCCTGCAAAGGGCGGAGGAAATCTTGATGAGTCAACGGCCACCTAACTAGGGTTGGTGCCTCAATAAACCACCATGGAGAAGGCAACAGGATACCACTCCACTATCTCTAATCATGGCTAAACAACGAATACATATTAAACCTAACGGCGTGAAGGGGGTTGCTCCCAAAGAGAGCAATTCCTTGCCCGGTAAGGATGAACATGGGCAACAGGTAACACCTGACCGTCATCCGGCAACTGTTAGCAACAATGGTGTAAAGGGGACAGTTTTTTCCCAAAATATGTCACTCGCCCGGTAAGGAAAGACATGAGCAACAGGTGTCTCTGGACTGTTACCCTGCAACTGTGCGCAACAAAGAAGGGATTACCTTGTTGACATGGAACATCAGGGCGTTAAACAGCTGCGGACAACTAGAGAATCTCAAGCAGGAATTGAACAGATTAAAATCAATATTCTGGGAATATGCGAAACCAGATGGCCAAATAATGGCAACCTCAGCAGCGACAACCATAGGATAATATACGCTGGAGGCAAAAATAATGGAAAAGGAATCGGCTTAATACTGGACAAAGAAATGAAGAAATGTATTTTGGGATACTGCCAGTTCTCCGAAAGAGTTCTCCTGGTCAAACTGAAAGGGAGACCGTCCAACATAGTAATTGTAGTAATATATGCACCAACAACACAAAACACCGAGGTAGAAATATACTCTTTTTACTTCACTTTAGAGAAGGCCAAGGCTCAATGTAAAGGCCAAGATATCAGGATCATCATGGGAGATTTAAATGCCAAAGTAGGCAAGGAGAGGGAATGTATGACAAATGGAAACTTTGGTTTAGGAATCTACAACAAACGAGGAGAAAAATGGGTGCAATGTTTCATAGCAAATGACCAGGTAATAACTAACACCTGGTTTCAAGAACACCCACAACGTCTATGGACATGGAGAAGCCCACGAGGTGACACACAAAAAAAAAAACAACAGATAGACTACATAACCATAAACAGCAGATTCAGAAATGCGGTGGTTCAAAGCAAAGCCTATCGAGGTGCTGACTGTGGAAGCGACCACCTTCCAGTCATCTGCAAATTAAAAATGAAACTCCGGAGATTGAAGAAGCCTAATGCAGCACCAAAACTGATATAAAACGCAATCGTGAATGACCTCAAACTACAGAAAGAATACACTAACAGCGTGAAAACCAAATACGAAGAACAAACTAGGAAAGGACACTCAAAATGGGACTCGATAAAGGAAGCAATACTGACATCAGCAAACACGATTACCTCAAAGGAAATTAGGCGCAGAAAGAAAAACGAGTGGATGACTGAAGAGATTCTGGGCATGATGCAAAGGAGGCAGAAAATGATATCAAGACATGGAATGGAGTACAGGGAACTACAAAAGAAAATAAAAAGAAAAGGCAGACAGGCTAAAGAGAAATGGCTCAATGACAAATGTGCAGAAGTAGAGAGATTGAGCAGGAATAATAAAGCAGACATGCATAAGGAAATAAAAGAACTGACAGGACAAAAAACCTGCACTTCAACAGGATGTATAAAATCTAAGGATAGAACAATAATTTTGGAGAAAGAGGAAATACGCCAACGATGGGAAGAATATATAAAAGATATTTTCCACGACAAAAGAGAGCAACCAATAATACGCAAAGATGAGCACAGACCGAAAATATTAAAGTCTGAAGTGGAATCTGCAGTAGCCAAACTGAATAGAAACAATGCAGCGGGACCAGACGGCATGGTCTTTGAGCTGCTGATAGCCCTGGAAGAATTTGGTATAGAAAAAATTGCTGAAATAATAAATGAAATTTATAATAAATGCCCTCAGCAGTTCTATTTTCATAGCACTACCTAAGAAGCCAGGAGCAAACGAGTGCGAACTCCACAGAACCATCAGTTTAATGAGCCATATAATAAAACTGATCGTCCGAATCCTGATGAATAAGGCGAGAAGCCGAATCAGGCCAGAGATAGGAGAAGAACAGTGTGGTTTTGTTAAAGACACAAGAACAAGGAATGCCATATTTATGATTAGGATGCTTTCTGAAAGGGCAATACAAATGAAGAAGGACTTATACCTGTGCTTTATTGATTATCGAAGGCGTTTAACAAAATACGCCACAACGAACAGATGGAGATGCTCGGCAGCCTGGACATATTTGGGAAAGACGTGAGAGTAATCAAGAATCTTTACTGGCAGCAAACCGCTTGCATACGGACAGGTAATGAATTGAGTAGATATACAAAGATAGAAAGGGGCGTAAGACAACGATGTGTCTTTTCACCGGATCTGTTCAACTTGTACAGCGAGATTATTTTGAGGACCCTAGGAGTTATGCCTGGATTCGTAATCAGAGACCACAATTTAAACAACCTAAGGTACGCCGATTATACAGTGCTGATAGCAGACACAGAAAGGAAACTACAAGACCACCTACAGACGGCAGCTGAAGAAAGTAACAAGAAAGGACTAGAAATAAACTGCAAGAAAACAAAATGCATGGTCATCAGTAAAAAGGGCAGCCCAATATGCCAAATACAGGTCGGGGATACTAGAATCAAGCAGGTACAAAAGTTAAAATACCTGGGAATTGTTATAACAGAAGACGGAAAGTGCGACACATAGATCTGAAGGCGAATTAGCATGGCGAAGGAAGCAATCCAGAAGTTGAGTCAGGTATTAAGAAACAGGACAATTTCGCTAGAAACAAGGAAGAGAATACTGTATTACTACAATATGGCAGTGAATGCTAGACAATATCATCAAAGATGAAGGAAAAACTTGAAGCAACTGAAATGTGGTTCTACAGAAGGATGCTGCGAATATCATCATCGAGCATGTGAGCAATGATGTGGTCTTGGAAATGGTGGAAACACAAAGGGAATTAATACTGAGCATTAAGAAAAGACAGCTGAATTTCCTGGACGCACAATGAGAAAGGAGGGCTTGAAGAATCTGATACTAATGGGCCAGATAGAGGGGAAAAGAGACAGGGGAAAACAATGGATAACATATTTGAAGGACCTTATCAGGTGGATGATGGAACTAGGATTGCATGGTGTAGCAGCAGAAGGCGTGCTCAGGGCCACCAGGTATAAGCAAACGTGGAAAGCCATGATCTCCTACGTCCCGAAAGGACAGGGCACATAGAAGAAGAAGAACCATCCTATCGGCTTACAGAACGATGCTTGCTTAGATTTAATACAGAGGGATACAAGTACATTCAAATAGTAATTTGTATGAATTATAATAAATGCTTTTCAAAATCTCCATTTTTAAAAAAATAGCAATAATAAAAGGTTGTCGCGTGAGTTGCAAAAGCTCGCCAATTTGGGACCTGTAATCGCGAGCGTTCACCAATTAATAATTCTCGTAAATTCAGAAGTAATTACATCGCAAACCCGGATGAAATTATCAATCACTTTATTTATGGCCATCACCATACAGCAACAAATAATAATCTTATTATAACCCTGCTTGTCCCTTTCTTCTTTGATGTAAATTACATATCAGAGACACTGTGTGTTTTCAATAAAAGAAAGAAAGAAAGAAAGAAAGAAAGAAAGGGAATAAATAAATAAATAAATAATTGGCAGAATGAGTTGACGTTAACGTTCTCAATTGTTTAACGTTTCTTTCAGTGAAGTTGGAAATCTTGTCAAATTTAAATATTTTTATTAACCTCGTTCTTCTTTAAATAATGACCTACGTTCATGCTTTGATGATTCTTCCTTTCTTAATGTAATCGATGAACAAAGTATTTTGCGCATCCCAAAATACGAAGCCCAAAACCTTGCTTGCTGAGTTTGCGTTTTTGGTCGCTTTAGACGGCTTTCACCTGTTGTTATTTACTCAGCTGACTGCTGATTTGATTCCGGAGTGAATAGGTAGATACATGTTTTATCAATTAAACATGATTGTTATTCGAATATTTGATTAAAATTGTGAAGCGGAAATATCTAATGACGTAATAGGGCATATTCTACTTGTATTCTATAGACATAAGAAACTTATTCATTTCTTAAATAAGAGAATATAAATATGAAAGCTTAAAGCAATAATAATAATAATAATAATAATAATAATAATAATAATAATGCCACATATTACAAGTGGCATTATAATAATAATATTATAATTATAATAATAATCAATCATATAAATGGAACCTATAAGTCTGATGAAATAAACATCAAAAGAGGTATATTTCAAGGTGATTCTTTGTCTCCCTTACTATTCTGCATATCATTAATAGCACTAACCAGTCAACTTAATAAGACAGAATGTGGTTATAAAATAGGCCAAAAGAAAATAAGCCATCTATTTTACATGGATGACTTGAAGTTATATGCTAAGAATGATAATGAGCTGGAAGGTCTTCTGCAAACTGTAAAATGCTTCAGCGAAGACATTGGAATGAAATTTAATTTGAATAAATGTGCTAAATCTATAGTTTTACGTGAATCAATACAAGAAACATCCTCAATTAGCCTAGACCCTGCTGTAACAATAAAAGAATTGAAACCAGAAGAAGCTTATAAATACCTAGGTGTAAATGAGAGCGAAAACATTCACCATAAAAAATGAAAGAAATAGTGCGTAAAGAGTACTATAGAAGGCTACGAATGATATTAAAAACTGAATTAAATTCACAGTACAGAGTTATGGCCATTAATAGCCTTGCAATCCCAGTTGTCCAATATAGCTTTAACATCTTAAACTGGACTCTAAACGACATCAGGCGAATGGATGCTAAAACAAGAAAGCTTCTTTCTAAGAATAGGATGCATCATCCAAAGGCTGATGTAGACCGTCTATACATACCCCGTAAAGAAGGTGGAAGGGGTCTTATTCAGCTGGAATTGTCATACAAGACAACAACTATTGGCTTACTAACATACATAGAAACAACAAAGGATTGGATGATACAATTAGTAAGGCAACGTGAAGAAAGAAAGAAAAAATATTCAATAATAAAAGAAGGCAGTAAATACAAACAAGATTTACAGTTAGTAGATTCTGTAGAAAAGCAAAACAGTAGCCAAGAACCAACTATTGCAGCAAAAAATATGAAAATGAAAGCCAAAGATAAAGCTCTTGAAAAGATGAAACAGCGCTGGCAAGACAAACCTCTGCATGGCCAATATCCAGTACGTGCCAATAAATCCAATGTTGACAAAGTTAATACTCATCGATGGTTACGTGCATCTGGATTAAAGTCTGAAACTGAAGGATTTATACTTGCAGCACAAGACCAAAGTCTTTTCACGAGAAACTTTCAAGCAAATATTATGCATAATAATATGGATCCAAAATGCAGGTTTTGTGATAAACACCAAGAAACAATAGACCACCTAATCTCAGGCTGTTCTGTGCTTGCCCCAAACGAATATAAAAATCGCCACGATAGAGTTGGGCAATATTTACATTGGGCAATGTGCAAACATTATGGAAAAGCTGTAAACAAACACTGGTATGAACATCATCCAGCACCGGTTACAGAAATAGAAGATGTAACCATTCTATGGGATTACACCATCTACACAGACAGAAAAATTGAAGCAAACAGGCCAGACATTATTGTTAAAAACCAGAAGGAGAAAACTTGTCTATTAATTGATATGGCTTGTCCAGCGGATTGTAACATAGCAACCAAGGAATTTGAAAAACTGTCAAAATATAAAGACCTGGAAATTGAAATAGAAAAAATGTGGAAATTGAAAACAAGAGTTGTACCAGTGATAATAGGTGCACTTGGAATGATAAAAAATGGAACAAAACAACACATTGAAAGAATCCCTGGAAACCCCAGCTTAAGAGATATACAAAAAATTGTCTTATTAAGTACAGCCCACACACTAAGGAAAACTTTATCTATGTAATGCTGGGGATGATAGGGAAGATAGAAAAACATGAAATGGAGTCATAACAACACGCCACTACCTGCCTTAGGTCTCCCCGCAGACTTGGTTGGTAGTGAGACCAAAGCAGAAATCGAAATATGATGAAAAATGACATAATAATAATAATAATAATGCCACAGATTACAAGTGAAAAATACAAGAAGTGGTATGAGTGGTCAGGGATGGTAATCAACTGGGAAATTCAGAAGATGTCTATTGAAATTTATAAAAGCGTCTGAAGTTGTGGCATTGAAATGAATCATCACATGCAAACAAGCAGATTGGATTAAAAACAAAAATTCACATATAATTGTTTGTTGTTGTTTCTGTTACACAAGTGCAAATATGAAAGAAAATAAAAAAAGACAAATAAAGTTGAACCTCGGTTATCGACGATAATCCGTTCCAGAAGGTCAGAAAAAAAATCTGAAATGGACAAAAAGCGAGGTAATATTCTAATAAGTAATAAATTAAATCCAATTAATAATTTAAAACCATCGTTACTGCTGAGGCTAACCTAGGGCAATGTGATTCATTAAACCTCGGGCTAACATACTCAGCTGACATGAAATAGAAAGACTATATCGAATCCATTTCGAGGTCAGCTGTTATAAATTTTGTTCATGTTATCGTGCGACACAACATTTTTCTTCAGAATCTATCTTATATATGTATAAGTCTACCATTCATCCAGGCTTAGAATATTGCTCCCACATATTGTCCAGTGCCCCTGCTATATAGAGAGAGAGTGAGATATATATATATATATATATATATAGAGAGAGAGAGAGAGAGAGAGAGAGAGAAAGATCCTTGATAAAATCCAAGGAAGAAACAGTAAAATTATTAAACCTGATCAGGTGATTCGGATTCAGTCACTTTCCCAACGCCTTAAGGTTGCGTTACTTTCATAGTACTTGTTCGGATAAGCTCTTTGCTATAGTACCCAAACCCTTGGAATTTAAGTGCAGTACAAGACTGACGTCAAGATTTCAACAATCTATTGTTGAGCTGAAAGAGATCTAACCGTAAATTCTTCTCTAATAGTTTATTTCTTTGCACTCTCTACCGGTTTCATCCAAGCCAATTTTAATCAGTAAAAAATTAAATATAATACTAATCATTAACTACTGTCCTCGTGATTACTTTTTCAATTTCCTGCTCATTATTGATGTTTCTGTTCCTAATTCTTCCACACGCTGTAACCATTTGTGTCTTAGTGGCTGCAGTTCTTGCTTGCATGGGATGATACCGATTAGAAGAAAGAAACTTAATCCGTTCCACACACCAAAAAGTATTAATAAAAATACATTTTATACAGGATGACTATAGTTTTAGATTCAGAAAACAATAAGAAATAAAAATGGGAGTAATAGATAGATTGCATAAACATGTAAGTTCCTTTACTTTTGTTGAAGACTTTTGTTGGTGAGAAGAGAGAAGGGAGAAAAGGTGTTATTGTTTGGAAGGCGAATTCCCTCCAGAAAGGCTTCAGGTTAGTCCTTTTCTGCAGTTATTTTGCTTCTCTGTCTCTCACAGTGCCACTAGAACCCATTTGAGACCGACTAGATCCCTCTCTCACACTAAAAAACACGTCCAGAGAGTTTTGTTTTTGTCTCCGTTGAAAAATGTGTCTGAAATGTGACTAAGGCATTGTTACTGAACATGCTTGTGACACGGCTTGCAATGACTTTGTTAGGGTGATATTTTTTCAAGAAATCTTCCACCTTCCTCCATTTTGAACAAATGTTCTTAACCACTGAATAAATCATATTCTTACTTTTCCTTTGCCTCCTCCTACTCGGAAGCTACTTACTAAGATGCCGTTTGTCACTGATCCAACTGAATATTTTGGAGTTATTCAGTGATCAGCTCTTCTTTCACTAGCTTCTCTACACCTGCCCACTCGCATCAAGACCAATGACTTCCTAAACAAACACACACCGAACTTTCTTTGGAGACGTGGTAGATTATTTAACAGTAAAACTATACAAGAAATACAAATAAAAATAAACTATCTAAAACGAAACTTACGGACGAATACTAAGGGAGATTTTCACTTAAAGTAAGACAAAAGCAGACTGAGTCAGACACATGCGTGATTATTTGTGTGGGAGCTTGGTATTCGGGAGGTCATGTGGTCGAAAGTAGAAAAGAATGCACATGTCCGTAACGGACGGATTCCTTTTGCTGTAAAATTTCCGAGAAAAAGCTGAACGATTAAGGTGTTCCTCGAGGTGCTTTCACTGTATCTTTTTTTTTTTTCATTTTATTAATATTGGTTTTGAAATCTAACAGGTGGATAAGTCGTTGGTGCCATTGATAGCAGCACGGAATGAGAAATCATAGAGCTGCGTTATAATTCCAGGCAAATTCAGTTACAAGCAAATAACCGTGGAAATGTATGAATCCAGCTATTCTTTCTCCAGTTATGATTTAAATAGTACAACTTGTATCTAGAAAAATATAAGTTATCTCCAAACATTGTTAATGCTATCTTCACTCACAAAGAAGAATTATTCATACAATTGAAAATATGTTTCGGTTTAAATAGGCGACAAATGGTTGATAAACTGTAATAAAGGAAATAGTCTGCAGTGGTCTTAATTTGCATGGATTTCTTAGCTCAAGTATTCTTATTAATCTTTCACTAGTATTTCTTTCATCGTAGGCCTCTTGCGTTTCCGCCAGTTATTAATAGTCTCAAGCTGCTTGAATTTCTGAGCCCAAGTATTTTTATTAACATTTGACGAGTATTTCTTTCATTTTATTTCTCTTTCTTTTACGCCAAATAGTAACTGTATGAAGTTGCTTGAAATACTTAGCCCAAGGATTCATTTTAATTTTTGTCACCTTATTTCTCTTACTTTTGCACCAATGTAAGCTTTTTGTGGGAGCTTGGCTTGAGGTCATTCTGCAGCAAGCGGACAGGAATGTGTATGTCCGTAACAGACGGATTTCATTGTTCGATAACCAAGACGACGTCACAATGTCGGCGATTAATTTTTGCGAAAAAAATGAACGATAACCGTATCGTACCATAAAGGAGGTGCTCGATAACTGAGGTTGTACTGGAGCGATCTCAACTTTATAAACGAGTCGTAGAATATAATGGTGACTGTTACGCCTGTAAATTTAGGCAATTCGGAATCTGAGTTGAGGGGAAAAGTTGAAAGAAAAGAAAACCGGGAAGGGAGAAATCGCAACTATACCTTGTGTTACTGGAAACAGGGGAAATATTAGGAAGGCTAATATAGCACTGATTAATCTTGATCTCACTTAATAACTATTATAAGCCATTATTTACTAATAGTGCAAATATTCATTGGCTAGAAATACATGAGCATTATTAGTCTTAATATATTCACAACCTAGCTAATATATAATTGACTCCTTTTTCTTTTTAATAAAAGAACAATGCATATAGTTTCAAAGACACGATGGAGAATGAATAAAAGAATCCTGCAAAATAATACTGTTAGCGCAACATAATGAATATTAATAATATGATAATAATAACAATGGCATAAAACATGAAAATCAGTCAAACATTGAAATTAAAACGGATCAAAATTTATAATAAAAAAAAGAACAAATTGCGTAATCAAAAAAGATTCATGAAAAATATGAATTCTTTTTTTGTTCTGTCTAATAAAATTAAAGAAAACGAAATTTAGTCAAATATTTAAATCTTGAGAGAGAAGTGGAAAAATATGCAACATGTATATGATAATCATTTGTTGAAGTACGAGTAACTGTCCTAAACAGTCTAGTAAAAGTAAATCAAAAGGCAGTATTGTTGAGAATGTGATCCTGCATAAAACAGTAATGGTTGTAATGGATGCTATGTCGTAATAGTATTAGCTGAGATTAAATAGGTTCAATTCTTCATAGAATTTACAAAATATCTAGATCAGACGTTCCCAAAAGATTTTATCTCATCGTCCACGTTCTCACGGAGAAAATTTACATTGCCCATCTGTATAGTAAGTATTCAAAACCATAATTGTTTGGTAAAAGTTTGTTACTGGTTCGTTAATTAAATTTATAATTTAGTAAAAAAAAAACCAAAGGGGTTAAATAATGTTGATTTGTGCGACAGCTACTGCTGCAAACGAAAGCAAACTTGAACTTTGAAAACTATATATATATATATATATATATATATGTGTGTGTGTGTGTGTGTGTGTGTGTGTGTGTGTGTGTGAAAAGTGTATGTATATAATTATATATATATATATATATATATATATATATATATATATATATATAGCGCTCAATATCAGTGATAGAGCTGACATAAACATAAGATTAGAAATAATTTCTAAATGCAGACATGAAAATAAATACCTATTATCACAATTTATCTCAAACGGATAAAAAAGGGGACCGCTGATACCATAATCCTGTCAATTATTCTCTACTTCAAACTACCACCATAATAATTGCATTTATTGTTATCATTACACCAGCATTACTAATCACTACTACCGCTTTACAATAACTATTTGCTACCACAACTGTTATCATCATGAAATATTACTACCACCGTATTAGTCCGCAATCATCATTAACGTAAATTACACCTCTCTTCCGCAGTAAAATTAATACCACCACATAAAAACTAACATGCATTACAAAGTAGAATTTCTACCATTTAAATATGTGCAACCACAAAAAACAAGCTAATAACCGACTTTAAAATAAAAAATAACAATGCAGCCTTAAATAATTAAAAATAATAGCAATCTTTACCTATAATAGTTTCAAACAGACCCCATTATACGTACATATGTACGTACGAGAAATAGACAACTGTCCGCACATTGACATCGTTACACTATTTGAATACACCAACTGAATGCGTATGCATGTGCGCAACGGCGCACATATACATATATATGCCAAGCTCCAAACGGTTCGCATATATGTTTGCATGAGCCCTGGTTTCGGTCGCGCGTGTGTATGTGTGTCTTTGCGTACGTCAATGAGTGTACAAATGTGTATGTCAGCGTCTGTCATGACAACAAATTTTCCTTCAACTTTCACAAAAATACACCAATATACGCAGCTCTACATATAGCCAATTTTTAAAAAAATTTAATCAGTTTGTCTGACAATCGCAAGAGCATGAAACACAGGATCAAAAACTCACACCTATCTATATGAATATATATATAAATATTAATTCGGAAGTCAGCCGATTATGCAACCTTGGTTTCAACTTCTGCATCTTTAGGCGTTTTATATGAACAGATAATCTAACGCCTTTTCGAACGCATATAAGGGACGCTTAACTAGAAGTTTAAAATATATGAGACGCTGGCCAAGATTTGCAAACTTTTTCATCTAGGTTTTTATGATCCTAAAATATATTTTCTGAGGTGTTTACATCCGGACATTACTTCGCATCTTTATTAAGCAGACCTTTCTCGTTCTGGAAATAATATTATGGATAACTTCTCTTCTTGGCACAATCTGCAGACATCACCACCGTTGCAAGGTCTGGCCTTTTTTTTTATATGCTCCAAGTTACATTAAGGGCCCTGTGCTATTTTATTTTTCCTTTAAAGCAATTTAAAATATTGTAAAATATTTTAGGATCGTACAAATCCGGATGAAAATGTTTACAACACTTGACCAGCACCTTCCTTATTTTAAGCTTCCAGTTAACCTTTCTGAAAATTCCCTTTAAGCGTTCGAAAAGGCGTTGGATAATTAGTTAATATAAAACACCTGAAGATACCGAATGGTTGGAAACAATATAGCTTAATCGGCTGATTTCCGAATTAAAATATTAAAAAGCTGTCATTATTGAGCACTTTTTGATAAAACTGTGCATTTTTTAATTTGGTTTTATGGTCATGGTTAGTTTTATGGTTGGGGTCAGATTACCAAATTTTGATTAACAATGAAACAATTTTTGTTCATAATTATAAAAGTAAATAGAATATTCACAACTAGCAACTAATAGAAAAAAATCAGCGAATCTTTTTTAGGCCATGTCTAATCCAGAAGATATGTTTGAATGTTAATGACCATTCAGAAAACTATTGAAAATGCTAAAATATTCTTTGTTTGTGGGGATACTTATGTCTTATCTGGAAATGTGACCCAAATAATCCTATTTAGCAACTTGTTTGTTTTTTTGTTTTTTTTATCCAAGTTCTTTACACATCCCCTTTTAATATTTTTTCGGTTAACATCTGTTGAAATACATTTTTAATAACACAAACTGTATATTGCCCACCAAAATTTCTACTTGTCTCTCATTTTTGTTCAATTGCTCAATGACTACCGAACAGTTGAAATCGCCCACAAGTCGCCGACATCACACAGGTTACAAAACTCTTATCTAGATTAATGCTCCTGTGTCTGTGATGTTACTGAGAAATGTACAGGTGGTTTGAAGACACTTGCTGTCACTTGATCTCCAGAGATAAGTACCAAATATCTAGTATGATTATGCAATTACTTTATGAATAATAATAATAATAATCATAATAATAATAATAATAGGGCAATATTTGCATTGGACAATATGCAAACACTATGGAAAATATGTAAACAAACACTGGCATGAACGTCACCCAGCACCGAAATAGAAATAGAAGATGTCACCATTCTATGGGATTACACCATCTACACAGACAGAAAAATTGAAGTAAATAGGCTGGACATTATTGTTAAAAACCAGAAAGAAAAAAAAACTTGCTTATTAATTGATATGGCTTGTGCATCGGATTGCAACATAGCAACCAAGGAATTCGAAAAATTGTCAAAATACAAAGACCTGGAAATTGAAATAGAAAAAATGTGGAAATTGAAAACAAGAATCGTGCCAGTGATAGTAGGTGCACATGGAATGATAAAAATATGAAACAAAGTAACACATTGAAAGAATCCCTGGAAACCCCAGCTTAAAAGATATACAAAAAATTGTCTTGTTAAGTACGGCCACACACTAAGGAGAACTTTGTCTATGTAACACTAGGGATGTTAGGGGAGATAGAAAAACATGAGATGGAGCCATAACAAGACACCACGACATGACTTATGTCTTCCCGCAGGCTTGGCAGATAGTGCGACAATAGTAGAAATAGAAATATGGTGAAAAATGACAACATAATAATAATAATAATAATAATAATAATAATAATAATAGTAATAATAATAATAATAATAATAATAATGAAAATCTTAAACTTTTACGGGATAGAAACTGTAGGAAACTGGTAAGAACATCACCTCTCATTCCTTGTTCCCTGTTTAGGATGGGGTTTCCGGCTTTCTCTTTTCCAATCTTTTCACTTTTCTTTTTCTTATTTTTTATTTTTTCTTTCAATTGGAGTAGATAGACTAAACTATCGCCCGGTTCACACTTTACCCACGTCTATTGTACAGGTGTAGAAGCTCATCCCTTTTTCCCTGTTTAGAATGTGGTTTCCGGCTTTCTCTTTTCCGATCTTTTCACTTTTCTTTTTTTTTCTTTTTTCTTTTTTTTTTTCAATTGGAGTAGAGAGACTGAACTATCGCCCGGTTCACACTTTACCCACGTCTATTGTACAGGTGTAGAGTCTCATCCCTTGTTCCCTGTTTAGGATGTGGTTTCCGGCTTTCTCTTTTCCAAGTTTTTTTACTCTTGCGTAGCCCCCTGCACATCAGTGGCGTTACCGCCTTGCTCGGGGTGATATGATTAAAACAAAACAAAAAAAAACGCAATTACGGAGATAGCACGTGTAACAATTTATGGGCTTTAAGAATTCATACATACATATAGACAGACAGACAGATAGACAGACAGAACAAAGTTAATCACCAAGACACCGAGATCAAGGACCAAGAACAACAGAGTGTGCTTTCTTATTGACATGGCAATCCTTCAAGATTGTAATGTATCTTTGACGATCTTCAAAAAACGACTAAAATACAAGAATCTTGAAGTAGAAATCTAAAAAATGTGGAACATGATAATATTCATATTTCCATTTGTAGTTGGAGCCCGGAAGAAATCTCATAATGTGGCAACATTAACAGTTCCACCAGTTCGCTTAAACTCAAGTTTGCGATGACATATCCCTTCGTGGCAACACAACCATTGCAGTCTTTCTTACCTTTTAGTCTACCAAGTTTTAATTACAAAACTTGCTTTAACTCGTCATATATTTTCTCCCAACGTTCCTGTACTTTTCATTCCATATTTAGAAACCTCCTCCTTGACAAATCAACCATGACGAGATTTGAGCCATGTACCAAAGTAATAATAGTAGTAATGATAATAAACAAAATGATTGGCGTAACTCTTCTAATATTATTCAATAGTTAAGAGAAAAATGTGATTTAAAAAGAAAAGAAAACAATAAACACAGTGTTTTACTGATAACTACAATCTCAAAAGGTTTAAATGCAACGTCAATTGCCATCTTCTGTCTACTTAATTTCCACCCATCTCTTATCCTTTCTTGGATATCTTCTGTACTTTGTTTTTTTTGTTTTTGTTTTTGTTTTTTTCTCACTGTAACCCCTGCGCACCGGCGGTGGTTCTGCTTTGCTTGGGAGTGAAATGATGATAAAAAAAAATACTAAACAATATTTTTGACAATATTTTCAACGACTACATTTTTTAAAATTAGTCTGATGTCTTTATTTTTTTTTAAGATATGATAGACAGTTTGAGAAAAACCTCTTTAAACGCGGATATATGTGCGCAATGTGTTCCTAGCTGTCGTGTACTATTTTCGGAATTCCAATAAATTTTCGGCGCCAGTTGATGATTAATGGGATTCTACCAAAATTTGGATTGTGTTTATCGGCGTTTTCACTTGGTGTAAAATTATATAAAATATCAGACAAATTTTAAAAATGTAAGCGTTCATATTTTGGTTTCGGATCTTTGTACTTCCGAAAACACTTATAGAAGGGGAAAACACCATTCATTGTTCAACAAAGTCAATTCTATCGCAAATTCAAAGAGAAACAGCAAGATTTCTTTAATGGGTGGCAATTGTACTGATTCCCATTTTATATACGCAGGCCAATGTACCAAACAAGACTTAATTTATGTGGATTGCACAAAGACAAAATTATATAAAAGATTCTATGGGCACAGGTATTATGTCAGAGACAATAATATGACATTAATCGAGTTTTCAGAACATGACTGTAAATTCGACAAGCAGCTTAAAATACACATTCTGAAAAATTATTATCTACTAACATTTCGACCCTTAAAACGCATGAGGATAATCACGTCTGCAAATTACTAGCTTACCGCCCCGAAAGAATTATGACAGGAGAATTCCATAAGATTTATACTAAGATATTTGATTAAACCCTCTATTAACTAATCAACTAAAGAAAAATTCCAAGATGAGCAAGATCGTCATCATTTTAAGCACATTTCAGTTTCATGCCTTCACGCTGGCGGCTTTTCATTCGTGTTGACGCGTCTATTACTAGTACAGCCATATTTTTATTACAAGATAAGCAATGTCAGTCCTCCCTTTCACCAAGTTAGAAGATGACTGAGGTTTTGCTTTTTTCCCTCTTGCAGAGTGAGCGCAATCCTAAGTTTAACAGAGCCATCTAGAATTCGTGTCATAGGGTGTTGAGAATGATACAGTACGTGAATCACCGATACGCTTCGAAGTTGGTTTACTTAAGCCGCGAGGTGACAGAAGGTTTGCCGTGGGCTAGGTATGGTAGGGACGACATCCCTAGTCTTACTATAACTTCTGTCGGTTCCGAGATTGAGCGCCGTCGTAAAACCTCACAATCAGTCTGAAATATTTGCCGAGAGGTATTACGTGCTACTCCTCGGTTCTTTGACATTGCATTGAGAACTAATGGGGATATCTTGTCTGAGTCTCTCTGTGGGGAGGCTTTGCTTGTCGGCGACCGAATTACGTTTATTTTAGTTCTGGGTGCCAACGCCGAATTATCTCAACAATACTTTTTCGCTTACCAGTTGGTCTTTCACTGACGTGGTTTTGAGAACGGGCTGAGCAGATATGCTCGATTTTCATCGGTTGAACCTTGGATTAAAAGGAACGACTGTCACGCATTCTGTCACTGTTGCGCTCGTCCTGGGATTATATCGGAGATTTGAGTATCAAACCTGAGCATCTCATATCCATTGATCTTGCATACGCGTGTAATAATGTGTCACCTCCATATTCAGGAGTCGAAGAGATGATGTTTTTAAAGCTGCTGGCCGTGATAAGGATAGTAGTGAGGAGGATTGCAGATCGAAGGTATCTTACGATGCGAAAGTTATTTTCATCGGGATCTGATTATATTCTTTAGGCATCAGCTCAAGATAAAGATCATTATTGATATACAGCTTTTGCTATAAGTGGATTTCAGTGAATGATGGCGAAAAATTGTAAGCCTGGTTTGCGTGACATCGCCAGCATTGATGTCCTTTTTTTAGTCTCGTTTCAACACAACGGGGCGGTTTCCGAGCAGACCTCTTCCCTGGTTAAGCGAGATCCTTTTCAGTCTCCTAGCTTCTTCTTCATATACCGTGTTCCTTCGGGACGTAGGCAATCATGAATTTCCATTTGCCCCTGTCCCTAGTCACTCTTAATATTTATCCCCTTGGCATCCCTTCCAGACCCCGTTGCGCCATCCATTTTTTCAAGCCCATCAATTATGTTTCACGCTGATTTCGTTTGTCTCTCTTTCCGTCTATCAGTCCTTCGAGTATCAGATTCTCAAAACCCTCCTTCCTCATGACGTGTCTCCGGAACCTAATATGAGTAATTGCTGTACCGACGTTTTCCTTTGCTATGGTCCTTGTCAAGATTCTCAACCTCCCAGTTTGTATTTTCTTCTTATAATCTTGAGTTTATTTTTTTCATTCGACAATTTATTTTCCCCTTCCCTCACCTTTTGTGAGTGAACGTCTTGATTTTACCTATCGACAGAATGCGGCGGTCATTCTTATTTTTCAGTAAGCTGGACAGGTCTTACTAATATATTCTTGTATTTGGCTGTTTTTTATTTTCATTATTAGGATCACCCCCACCCACCCCCTCATTTAACCATATATAAATTTCATATTTTTGTAAAAAAAAAAGTGATAAAAAATTTATAAATTAAAACAAAAAAAAAATTTTCCTAGGATCATTCACATTTTCCCTGATCACGTATATATACGTTGTTTCTTGGAATTGTTTTTCTATTTTAACCGCATTTTTCTTTATGTATTGAATTGATCGATCAAGGTTATTTTTTCGCCTTGATGTCACAACTGACAGTTTAAAGGCAGACTCCAACAATATCCGCGATCTCTCAGTAAGGCTTGCCAAGGGTATTCGTGCAGCGTTACAAATTTCGTATGTTTCTTTGGAGAAATGTCCATTGCAGACAATTGCTGTAGGGCAACTAATCGACTGTCGAGACAATAGCGTTTGGGTCTGATAAAAATATGATGCAATCATAGATGACGCAACATTTTTCAAAGCCATTCATCATACACTGAAAAATTCATCATACACACTGAAAAACGTACTCATATTAATGCATAGCACTGAAAATGATATAATCTGAAGAACAAGCAGAAATTGATTTCACCTGTGAATCCAGTGGGTCTCAAACTGACTGTATGGTGAAAGAAAGGAACCTAATAAAGCAGTTGTTAGAATTAATTTCCACAAGGATGTAAGATTAATACGGCTGGCTGTAATAGCAAAAGAAATAAAATGGGAGAAATACTAATCAAAGATTAATATGAATCCTTGGGTTAAGAAATTCAGGCAATTTAAGACTATCACTACTTGGCGTAAAAGCAATAGAAATAAGATGAAAGAAGTACTAGACAGAGAATTATAAAAATCCTTAGGCTAAGTAATTTAAAACTGTAGACTGATTTCTTTATTACAGCTTTTCAACCATTTGTAGCTTTTTTAAGCCAAAACCTATTTTGAATTGTATGAATAATTCTTTTTTGTGAGACAATATTGCATTAATAGTTTTTGGAAACAACAATTATATTTCCAGATCAGTCAATCATTTAAGTGCCATACGTGATCCACGCTTTGGGTGATCATGTCTCGAAAGAGACATGACTGGGCAGAAGATTATCCCGCAGTAGGTTGCCATTGTTTTCTGCGGTAGACAGGTTACCAGCCAAGGCTATAGAACCCAATCTGTTTTATTATTTAACCCATAACTAGAGGGAAGAGACGGATTAATACCGTTCCCAAAGGTAATTGTGCGTAAGTCAATGCAAGGAATTCAACTGGGATTTGAACTCGGCACCCCGATTTGTCGCACCATATTTTTCCAGATACAATTCCTACTATTTAAACCATATCTGGAGAGGGAATAGCTGGATTCATATATTTTCCAAGTTTATTTGCGTGTGAGTGAATGTAAATAACTTGACTGAAATTCGTACTGATCTATCTGATTTCTCATTCCGGGCTGTTGTTCATTACAATAGCTCATCATTTTACAGAACTAATGCGATTGTATGTTTTATACAGATTTTATTTGTGATAGGTCAGGCAACTTACATTTTATTCGATGAGATAAGAATTAAACATGGTTAGAAATACCTTATAGAGTCAGTCTACAGAACCCATTTGCGGAAATTTAAAAATATATTATTTGGAAGCTAGTTTCTATTCAGCCAGTGTATTATCAACAAAAATACAAATTGATTATTCCTTTTCTCGTGCTGCCCAATTCACTGTCGATCTTAAATTACAGTCTGTACAAAGAAATGAATGTCTGTTGGCCAATTCCCACACGTCTATTTGGCGAAATATTATCGATCATACTTAATGTTTGTCGCTCTTGGGAAAATTATTTTCTTTCAATTTCCATATATTTAAAAACTGAGGCACATTAAAAATATCAACATTATTCAAATCAATAAAAAGACGAAGCTTTTAATTGAAGTCGGTTAATTGGAGCATTTTCAAAGATTGACATGGTTTTAGTTTTAAAAACTTCTAAAAAGAGATTTCTCAATTGAATATAAACAGAAATAGAAAAATATGATATACACTACAGTTCAAAAGTTTGAAGCTACACCCAGAATTAGCATTGGATGAACATGTGATACGTGTGATAACCATTCAACCCCCAAAATGAAAAATATTTTCTTTAGCGGCATATTAACTTATATTCGTAATTTAGTACCGAAATCTAATTATTTGGAACATAATTTTATGGCTTCAATTTATTACTGCTCATTTTGCTACAAATAGATATCGTTTGTCATTTTTCTATAAATAAGAATAGTTGGTATTTTCTTATATAAAAATGTTTTACTGATAATTTGACGCTTTCATGGTGTTTTGTTTTTGTTTGAGGCTTTACTATTTGCCCATAGCTAGAACCCTAACAAATACTACCACCCCTTGCTAATGTAGAACTGTAAGCAACAGCAATTCAGAGGTAGTTCTATTTTATAACCTTCAATCTTCCGATCAGAGGATTGCTGCCGGATGTAGTTGATCGTCATACCCAGAACTAATCTGGAAGTAGTCAAATATTGCTGATATGTTTGCAGCATATGATCTTTAAATATTTTTGGCCTGAGACAGGATTATCCTTGAGTTTAATTTTATTTTAAGATTATTTTTAAATATTATGTTGTTCGGGAAGTAATTATGTATCTCACCGCGAGGAATTATGAGTCAACTAAGTCAAAACCATCTATCTGACCTGTGAGTATCAAGTTCACCAAGCCCTCCTTGTTCGTCACATGTCTCAGGAACTTTAGCTGTCTCTTCCTCATGCTCAGTATTAGTTTCCTTTTCGTTTCCATCCTTTCCAAAACCTCATCATTGCTCACATGCTCGATTCATGATATCCTCAGCTTCCTTCTGTAGAACCACATTTCAGTTGCTTCAAGTTTTTCTTTATCTTTGATGATATTGTTCAGATATTTGACGGGCCTGAGCAGGTGGATGGAAGAGCGGGGTTTTAGTGGAGTAACAGGAGAAAGCATGCTAAGAGCCACCAAGGATAAGGAGACGTGGAAGGCCATGATCCGGAAGAGACATGGCACATAGAAGAAGAAGAAGAAGAAGAAGAAGAAGAAGAAGAAGAAGAAATTGAATGTTAGAATGCTGCGACAGGAATTTATTTCGTCATATCTTTTATTCAACAGTGTCATTTAGAGTGCATTCTTATTATTCTTTGTGTGCCGTCTATTTTCAAGGCGTAGGTGATCATGAACCTCCACTTACCCCTATCCCTTGTAAATCTAAATACTGGCATATCTTCCAATCACCTCTCCACCATCCCATTGCTCAAGTTTCTCACGTATGCCTCGTGTTGCTTTTCCATGTCTCTTATTCCTTCTATCCTTCCCGTATTAGTTTCTCTAAGCCCTCCTTTTAAATTACGTGTCCTAAAAACTTCAGCTGTCTCTTGCTGATGTTAAGTATAACTTACACTTTCGTTTGCATCCTCTCCAAAATCTTGTCGTTGCTCACATTTTTTTTCCTTATCTCTCAGCACCATTCTGTAGAACTACATTTCAGTTGCTTCGAGTCACTCCTTCAGGTTAGTGAAGATTTTCCAGCATTCGCTGCAAAATAGGAGTACAGTTATCATATAACAGTCCAGAACTTTTTTCTTTTTTTTCCAACAAAATCTTGTCTCTCAATATTTTGGTTGGCTTTTGAAAATCTTCCCTGGACATGCCAATGCGCCTTTGGATCTCAGTGTCACTCTTTCCGTCCTCTGTTAAAACACTTGCCAAGTATTTAAAATTTTGCTCTTGTTTGATTTTAGTGTCCTCGTTCTGTTGCTTAGTCCTTTTTTCTCGCTTTCCCTTGTTACCTTCTGTGGGGGAGTCTTGTATTTTTTCTTTCAGTATCTGCTATCTACACTGTGTCATCTGCGTATCTTATATTGTTAAGATTGTGTCCGACAATGTCAAATCCTGGTATGACTTCTAGTTCTCTCAAAATTGTTGAATAGATCCAGTAAGAAGATAGATCCTTTCTTACACTTTTTTCTATTTTCGCATATCTGCTTAATTCTTTTCCTGTCCGTATACAGGCCGCTTGCTGCCATTATAGGTTCTTGATGACTCTAATGTCTTTCCCGAATATGTCGAGGTTCCCGAGCATCTCTATCAAATCTTTGGTGAGAACCGAAAACAATATTCCTCTATCTGAAGCAGACCAAAGTTTTATTTATGCTCAGCAATTTTACAGGTGGTGAAAAATGGGTTTTGCATGTCAACAGAAAATAAAAGAAGATAATCCTTAATTTACCAGAGTCCTTACTTTATGACTGGCAAAATATGTATATGACAAGCTATATGAACTATCACTGCGGATGTTTACCTTAAGCAACTTAAAAATATTTAGTACTTCTGAAACTAAACTAATATAATAGGCAGCAGTGCTGGATATAACGATAGACTACAACCAGCAACATGACATTGATCCATATCTTATCCTACAATTTCTTAAAGAAACCGAACTGTATTCCAAAATATAAATTCAACAAACCTACAACATAAAACACACATATCTCTGCTTCTTGTAAGTTTGTCTACACAAAAATCTCTATTAAAAAAGCTGAGTATCATCTACTATGTACTCAATTGTGAAAGCAAAATAACATATTTTATAGTTTTATTACTACATATCCCCTAAAAATATTAAATTTTGGCCTTAAATTTTCCATAAGGAAGTATATTCCTTTTTTTAGTTCTGGATATGACGTTAGGCTACATCTGGCAACAAGGTCTCTGATCAAGAGATTGGAGGTGTTGAGTTGCGTGGAACCACGATTTAATTGCTGTTGTTCCCAGATCCACCCATATCAAGGACGGTAACACCTGTTAGTGTCTTAATTATGAAAACTTTGTGCAAAAAAAAATATCAACGGTACATTTTTATAGTCAAATCACCAATAATATATTTTATAATCTACAAAATATATGTTTAAAAAGTTACCTTTATTATAAAAGTATAAAATTATGTACAAAAAAAATATATTCCGGTACTAAATTACCTTTCGATGTTCATATGCCGCCAAACAATATCAACCTAACAACCAACATAAAATACCTTTTTCATGATATTAGTCCATATAATATTCTACTATCTCTTAAAAAAATCAAACCGTATTCTAAAATATAACTTCAAGAAAACAATAATGTTAAACATAGTAAACACTTAAACAAAAACAAAACATTGTGAAATTAAAAAATACAGTTTTATAGTAAAAATAACAGCAATAAATTTTTATATAAAAATAGTAAAAATGTATTTTATATATATTTAAGAATTGAAAGAAAATAATCTCAATCCACAGATTAAGTGGTAGATGATAGGCAAGGCAAATCACTCCTAATAGCTTAAAGGATAAAAAAAGAAAAAATTAAGATTTTAAAATTTCAATATTAGCATGCATTTATGAATAAACGTACAGAAATCATTAGTATGTGTCGTCACAGAAATAAATTTAAATTGCAATAATTATCTCATTTAATCATTTGGTCACAATAAAATGTTTTTAAAATTTGGCGAAGCAGTAATCTTTTCCTTCTTACTACTAACCCAGTGGTCAAGTCACATGCCTTCCATTACCATAAGAGAACTTACTACTAAGATTCCGCTAGTTTGCCCCTATAATAGCCAACATTCCCCACGCCCTCCGGCATTAGAATTTTTCCTCATTCTTTGATTAAACGGGGTTGAAAATGCATGTTTTAAAATGACATGTTGTAAATAGCTATTTTTCCCTCTAAATTTATCTGAATTTACATATATATATATATATATATATATATATATATATATATGTGTGTGTGTGTGTGTGTGTGTGTGTGTGTGTTTAAGTTATTTGTTTAAATATTATTTTTTTTAAATAAATTAAATATGACAGTTATTTCCATTTCGTTAATCTTCGGAACTTTCCGTAAAATGTGTGTGTGTGTGTGTGTGTGTGTGTGTGTGTGTGTGTGTGTGTGAGATTGAAATTTTCGAACTATGAAAAAATTATGATTAAGCATTTACTCACACACACATATGCTCTCGTATAAGCACATACATAAATGCAAACGTATGCTTATTTGCACATCCTTAATAGTGTTTTTATTTCTCATATTCTCTAATACTCGGTAAACCTTTGCGTCGTAGTGGTTATCTTTCTTTGTTTATTCGTGGGGTTGACGATAAACTACACCCGGCAGCAAGGTCTATAATTGGGAGATTAGAGGCGTTGAGGAGCGTGGTAATTTTTCTAAAGTGCTGTTGTTCCTAGGTTCACCCTGACCCGGGGTGCTAGCACGTGTTAGGGTCTCTGCTATGGACAAAAAAACAAACAAACAAAGGCAAACACTATGAAAATATAAAAATGAAATTTTTATTGTAAAATGACCTGTAATACATGATTGTATAAAATAATTACCAAGAATACAATTTAAAACAATATAACCAGTAACATCGTTTTGTAGTCAAATTACCAACGATATATTTTATAGCAAAATGACCAACAGTACATTTTTATCTGTAGTTGAAGGTATAGAAATACGTTTAAAATTTATTTAATTGTATCCATAAAATTGGGCTCAAAATATTTAGATTTTGACATTAAATAACCTCTACAGGTTAATCAGCAACTAAACAAAATCAACAAAACAACAAACATGAAAAAATACTTTCATGATATTAATGTATATAATATGTTACAATTTCTTCAAGAAATCAAACTATATTCTAAAATCTACAACATAAAATCCACATATCTCTGCATCTTGTACGTCCAGACAAACATGCCTATGCAAAAATAAATATATAAATAAATAAATATAAATATTAAAAAACTGAATATTATCTACCATGTACTCAATTGTGAAAGCAAAATAACATATCTCATAGTTTTCTTACTTCAAATCTCTCAAAGAAATTAAATTTCGGCATTAAAGGATCCATGAGTTGATATGCCATAAAAAAAGATATATATAGGGAAATTTTTGCCTTCTATCAGCACAGCTGATGCCATCGACGAGGAAAGTGTCTTCTTGGTCAAATATTTTATTGAATTGGAACGATTATCTAGTGTCAATTATTAAGTCTGCTGTGATTAATATTTGTTCACTGTATTCTATTAAACAACTTTACTCATCTGAATCTATTGTCACATTTGGTCTGGTATTTCTCTGAAATAACTAGAGATCATTGTCAAAATTTAAAACAGAATTTGCAATGCTATCTATCCAGACCTGACATCTCTGCTTTAATCATTTTTCACCGCCATAACATAGCGTTAATTGCGCTTTCTCTATAAATATTTTCACGGTGATCGTTCTGAAAGGATTTCCCCTTTTGTAACTCGACTTCATGAATTTAAGTGTATGATTAGATTGGCAGTTTGGTCTTTTCATTATACTGTTGAAATTGCTAAATGTTGACTATAAGATGTATTTTAATGGATCTATGTCCGCAGTTCAAGCCTCCAAGTTTATTTTGCTATCACCTATGAAATTTAAGAGCAGTGTTAATCGTCATCTTCAATTTTTTAAACATATTCGTTTATTAGAATTTCTACTCAGTAAGGTTTTTGTCAGCTTTTTTCACTCTCAGCGTCTTACTGGCTTTATCACCTTGTTTGGGGTAAATGATTAAAAATATTAAGTCACTGCAATATTGACCTCTTCAAGTTTTGGGTTACCTTCCCTAGCAAACTGCATGGACTTCACTCTTTGCCCTTTCTTATGTACATACAACATGCACTACCTTGAGTGGCTCTTGAGCCTCGTATTAGGTGAACGTTAGTATGAAAATAAACTGACAGATGTTTTTAGAAGAATATAAAAATATCAAATATTTTCTAATGTAGGAAATGTTTAATGTTTTCAGATTTTGAATAGTAAATATCAGAAATTGAACAGGGTTACTTTGACTTTAAATGGAAATTGTGCCAGTATAAATAAGGCTGATAAATTCTTGGACAATTGATTTTGTTAGAGGTAGGTTGCCAAAGTGTTTTAATTGTAAAAATGCTATTATCTTTTAAGTGTTTGGTACACTATTTTTTCATTTTTTTTATCATTTCAACTCAAACAAGGCGGAGTCACCACTAGTGCGCAGTATGTTACTTCTTCGTTTTCTTCTTTATACCGTGTCCCTTCAGGACGTTAGCGAACACGGTCTTCCACATCTCCCTATCCTTTGTAGCTCTTAACACTTATCCCAAAGTCCTGCTCTGCCATTCATTTGCTCAAGCCCATCAAGTATGTCATGAATTTCTTTCCCTGTCTCGATTTTCCTCTATCCAGTGAGTATCAGATTCTCCAAGCCCTCCTTCCTTATTGCACGTCATGTCTTTTCCTGGTGTCAAGTATAAGCTTCCTTTTCGTTTGCATTTTCCCAAAGCCTCGTCGTTGCTAACATGTTCGGTCCATGGTATCTTCAGCATCTTTCGGTAGAACCACATTTCCTTTGCTTCAATTCTTACATTCATCTTTGAAGAAATTGTCCAGGATTCGCTGCCATATTGAAGGTCAGATATTACATAACTATCAAGTATTCTCCTCATTGTTTCCAATGAAATTTTCCTGTCTCTCAATGCTCTACTTATCTTTTGAAATGCGTCCTTGACCATGCCAATACATCTTCGGATCTCAGTGTCGTCCTGTCTGTCCTCTGTTAGAACACTTTCCAGGTAGTTAAATTTCTGTACCTGGTTGAATTCCGTATTTCCAACTCGAAGTTGACATTTGATGCTCCTCTTTGTACTGATGATTACACATTCAATCTTTTGTAGTTTGTGTTTAGTCCATTTTTCTGTGTGTTAGCGTAAGAGAAAATACTGTGTACAAGAGGTATTGAGGAAAGGATAAAAAATACAAAGGATTCATGAAGATAGATAGAAATTGACAGTGCATTTAAATTTTTGGAGGTTGTAGTTATCAAGGAAGTAATTAAACGGAAGGGGGTTCCACATGTAGGAAGTTCGAGAAAAGAAACTGAGGGAGTAGAAGTGACGGTTACATTTCGCTATTTCGTTTAGCTTGATAAATACATGTTGTTGAATTAGAGTTTTGAATATGTTTAGTTGAAAGATAGAGAAGGGAAAACGCATGCTACATACTGATTTGTTTATATAAACATTCTCTAAGAATATCCCCATACGAATGGATTTCTAATTTCTGATCCACGCTTAATATGTAATCCCGAATAAACACACGTAGAATTTTAACTGTGGCGACCTTGTTTATGTATGTACATGTTCGAATTTAAGATCTTTTCAGATTTTGAAATAAAAAGTATTACTGGAGATTCCTGGAGTTAATCATTTCAGGAGACTCCGGCAAGACTTTATTTTCTGTAATTTAGCAAAGTAACAATATAACACATTTGTACTATCTACATATATTAGGTTAATTAGTTTGTTTTTTTTAACTATTTGAACCAAAAAGAAATATATTTATGCTTGTCAATGTTACTTTTTTCTGTTTAAGGAAGAAAATATATTTTCGTATTAATTCGCCTTGTCAGCTTAAATTTTCGGTTTTTTGTGCAGGGCCGGACGTTTTTTACGTCTGAATCTATCCTGCGCATACATAAATCTACCATCCGCCCGTGTATTGAATACTACTGCCACATCTGGTCGGGTGCCCCTGCTATTCTCCTCGGAATTCTTGACAAAAAACAATAGAGAATCTGTAATGTGATTGATACCGATTTAGCAGACAGGCTGCAGTCACTCTCTTACCGGCGTGACGTGGCTTCCCTGTGCCTCTTCTATAAATACTTTCAGGGCTTCTGCTCCGATGAACTTAGATCACTGTTGCCCCCTAGGTATGAATTTGCACGACATACTAGATTAGCAACTAGGTCCCACTCTTTTACAATGAAACAGATAAGATGCAACCGCAATTTCTACTCCAACAGCTTCTTTTCTCGCACTTCCCGCCTGTGGAATTTCTTTCCACATACTTGCTTCTCCGACAACTACAATCTCCAAGAGTTTAAATGTATGGTCAATAGACACCTCCCAACACACTAACTCACATCCATTCTCTCAAATACTCTTCCCATCTACCCAACCCGCATCCTCGGTATCCTTACCCGTCTGTCACCCTCCTTCAGAATTTCCTATATCTAACCACTCTTTCTCACCACTTTCCCCCATGTTACCCGCTACGCAATAGTGGCAGTGGAATGCTTGGGGTGAAATGATTAAAAAAACATTAATCTGACTTGTCAGATAATGTCACTAAGACGCAAGGGACTTCTGAGAGTGAAAGAGAATGGAAAGATTTTAGAAGGAACCTGAAGCCCTTTAAAAAGAATATACCTCTATTCTTGTTCAAAAGACCAGGGAGGTGTGTAAACCGACCTATCGTTGAACTTATCTTCTGTTAAGGAGAAATAAATAAATGTTGAATACATTGTCAGAGTTCTGACGAAAGATTTAGAAGTATAGAATTGAAGAAGACTTTAGAAGGAACCGGAAAAGCAATTTTAAACCGGAAACAAGGAATAAACCGGGGAAGGTGTGTGCTTCAGATCTTTTTCAAATGTTCTTTTCACTTTTTGTTCCGTCGATGAAGATTTCAGGTTTCCTTTTGATGATTTTACCCAGCAACTTTAGCCAGCATCGGATGTAAATTTGTCATATTTCAATTTCGGAAAAAATCTTAAGTCTAAACTATTCATTTCAAAATACGTTGAGATGACTTGAAATTAATTAAAACATAATGGTACAATTTTTCAGAATGAATAAAAGAAAATCCTAATGTTATTAGCTAAGATTTAAAGTGGTTTCCTTTGAAGTCGGGTTTTTCATATGGAGACACGAGGAGTGGTTAGGTTGAAGCAAAATGTCGTGCTCTATGATTTGGTTAATTTTGCGGTAGGCATACCATTAATTACCATAGGCTTTGATAAAAGTAGTCTAGATAGATGAGATTATATATTTTGTAAATCATATTGTTAAAATGTAATTTTATTTGGTTGTTGTAATGTTATCCGATATTCAATATTGTGTTTTGAGCACAAAAATATTTCTCTGGTCATTGTTTTATATCCAGTCTATTACAAACCTGGGAATTTAAACATCCTAAATATTTTATTATATTTTTTTAATACGGTACCAACGTTCTTAGTTGTTTCGTATGCCATTATTACGGTAATGAGTTTAGTATTCAATGGATAACACTTGTGGAATTAAGAGTAGGCGACTTTTGGAAGCGTGGTATTGCACTCGGTGTAGAATTTGAGGTTTAGCATGATAAATAATGAAACAAAATGTTATTTTCTAAATCTTTACTTTTTTGAGGAAATGAGATTAAAATGAAGTTTAGATTCAAAATCGTAGTGTTAGGATTTCATTCCGGTGATCAGTGAAAGCCTTATAGAACGGCTTTATGAAATTTATAATTTACTGAAGCTACAGAAGGTAACAAAAGAAAGTGAGAAGAATGTCAACCAGTACAGCACGCCGTTCCAAATTTCCGGCAAAGTGAATTGCATCAGGGTGTTGTTTTTTTTTCTCACCGATGCTGCCTATACAGTGCAGTCGATAAAATCAAAATAAAAAAATACGCATGCAAAATTGAAAGTATAAAATAACATTTACCTATCGCATTCTGTAAATAGTGTAAACATGTTGCCTTATAATGTTTGATCATCAGTATTATGTTGTTAAATACATTTTATCTATTTTTTCTTAATAATGATCTATCGAAGATCTAACAAATCTTATTTATTGGGTATCCTTTTTTGTAATCTTTTACAAGTTTTTTTGCACACTATTTCCTTATCAAATAAAGTCAAAAATGCACATTTCGCTTGTGAGATTCAGAATTTTGGTTTGAATATGTTGTGGATCCCGGGAATGGGAACCGCACAAAATAAGGAACAACAAACAGAAATTTAAGATAGAAAAATAAATATATTAAACGTAAAGAATACAAACTTGAACGCAGTTTATTAATCCAGGAATACAGTTAGTAAGTCGGATATATACAATGTCTCTGGAGTAAACCCGCGGTAGAATTAGTATGTCCACGTCGGAAGCTGACGGGTGCTGTATAACAATTTTCTGCTGAGTGTAGTTCAGAGCTACTATGAACTACGGACGCGGTATCTGTCGTTATCTCGCGAATCTCTCGATGTCTGACGATGATTCACGTCTTGCTTCTATGCAGGAGTATATGTATACTCTAGACGAGTCTAATATCATGTAAAAAGGGGAGACCCCACAACAGAATATATTTTCGATTTAATGTAACAAATACAAAAGATATCAAGTTCGTTTGGGTTTATTATAGAAATAGCAAAATTTTGATGTCAGTTTGTAACCGAAAACCTGCAGAAATTATGTATTTCTGTATATTTTCAAATAATATTTAACACTAAATGCTCAAGTAAAGTCTATAAATTTAATTTCTGATGTCAGTACTTATCACATCAAGCCTCAACTTTCACATTGAGTCCAATATTGATTTTCTAAAGAAAAGTGAAAAATCAACTAACCCTATTTCGAAACTGTCAATTTGGTAATATCAGATATAAGATAAAAATTAACAATTAAATCATTAAAATATAAAAGTTCAGTGTTTCAACAGAGTCACTACATTGTGCTTCAGATGTTTTTCAAACATTCTTTTCAGAATTTGTTCCGTCTATGAAGAAGATTTCGGGTTTCCTTTTGATGATTTCACCCAGCAACTTTAGCTTTAGCATCGGATGTAAAATTTTGTCATATTTCAATTTCGGAAATAAGCTTAAGTCTGAAGGATTCAAACGATGGTGTACAAGTCGGGCGGTGGTTGAAACAATTGACTTACTGGTGCAGTTCAACAAGTGCGTCGTCTGACACACTTTTTAATAACATACTTATTTAAATTTTTAATGGATAAGATTAGGCTTATGTTATCTGCGAAGAGACAATATCTAGGCATTGATGTGCAAATGGAACATGAAATAGGTTGCGCTAAACGTAGTTTTACACAACTCTACAAATTGTTACAAAACCAAAACAATAACCTGAAAACTTGAGTTTTGTAATCAAATGAATAAATAATTTCGTCACCTCAAAACTTTCATAAGGGTGTCATGTATAGCACCAAGCCCATTCAGACGTATCTAAACTCTCAAATTTATACAACCACTTTCTAAGATCGATGGCTAAAATTTACTTTGAGCCAGTGAAGTTTGTGGTTACTGTCAAGGAACAACCTTTTCTGATTTTTTGAATTGGGGCTACAGAGTTGCAAAGAAGTGTACCAAATAACAAAAACAACATTACTTTGAACAAAAATGGATTATTACTGCCATATTACAGATGAAGTTGGCCAATCACCATTTTCCAGCCTTTAATTTAGAATTGTTTAAATGACTTTGTGAGAGATGACATACTTTTCAGCCCCTTTTCAACAAACTCTACGTTTCACCCAATCACTACAATTATGGTAAATGTTCAGATGTGTACCATTCTTTAGTACCAAAAGCTCAGATATTTGCAGTCAATACCCGCAATTATATGTCTTCAGGGTAATTTCTTCCGTATGTCACTGATTGTCCAAAGTCAATCTTTATTTTTATCTATTCAATATATTCTTGAAATCTTCACTTTCTTTTTTTCAAAGCCAACTTTCTGGTGTACGGACGCAGTGAGAACGCCTGCTGCTTTCTTTCCTACAATCAACATCCTCGTAGTCTGTGTTGCAGCTGTCTATTTTCACAAATCCTTAGTTCTCCATTTCAAGCTGTCATGATTGCAGTATTTTGATATGGCAGCATTCAGAGAGAACTGAAACTGCCGTGACCCTGGCATTTAGATGCCCGGCATTCAAAGTGCATTGAGCATCTGTCAGGATTGTAGTATATTGATGCTTGGCACTCACAGAGCACTGAAAAACTGTCATGACTGACATTCAAAGAGGACTAAGCAGCTGTCCTCACTGTGACATCAAAATGCCGCAGTGAGGACAACTACTTGATTATCGACATTTTTGACAGTCACATATGAATGAACTCACAGACCACTGAGCCAATGACAGGATTGTGGATATTCGATGCTCGGCATTCAAAAAGCACTGATCACCTGTCAGGATTGCGGCATATTGTTACTTGGCATGTAAAGTGCACTGATATGATTGCGACATTTTGATGCATGCCATTGTGCTGAGTTGCTGTCGTGATTGCGGTATATTGATGCATGGCTTTCAAAATGCACTGTGCAGCTGTCGTGATTGCCATATTTTGATGCTTAACATTCAAAGTGCACTAAGCAATAGTCTTGATCGCGGCATATTAATGCTGAACATTCAAAGATTACTGAGTAGCTGTTGTGACTGCGGCATTTTGATGCCCAGCTTTTAATATTTGTTGAGTAACTCTCGTAATTGCGGCATACTACTGCTCACCATTTAAAAAACACTGAGCAGAAGATGCCATTGTGTCATTTTAATGCCTAGCCGAATCATCTTGTAGTTTATCCTTTTCCAATATTCAGGTGCCTTCCCGTAGCCCATGTTATTAAATTGATTCCTCATCTCTGTTATTATTAGGTTACACAATAGGTTTACAGACATCCCAAACCAATTTTGAAAATAACAGAATTTTGTATTAATTTTTCGATTTCGACTTAAATTTACAAAACCTGAACTTATAACAAATTATCTATATAAATATCACATTTGCAAAATATTATTCACATATTAGAAGTAATATTGATAATAGTATGTGTTTAACTGTATGCTATATTTATAGGTTAAATGCCCAAAATAAGGGATAGAGCGTATAATATAAAAACATGGACAATTAGTTCAACAATGAGCGGCGACAGTCTATTCCATGCTTCAAAACTTATTCGTGCATGAAACGCAACCTTTATTCAAAACACAGAAAAGTCAAATATAAAAGAAGAATTAAATTAAAAATTATAAAATTAGCTTACAGAGAAAAGGTAAAAAGAAAAATTAAAAATATAAAATAACTCGTGTAAAAGCGTAAGAAACAGAAATAAGACAATATAATAAGTATAAACCTCGACGGTCAAAGTATATCTAAAACGTCTCGGAGGTGCCAAAAACAAATAAGAATTCACTTACACCAGACAAAAGTAACAAAGGTTTACTGAAAAACTGATTCAGCAACCAAAATTGATTCATATTTATATTAATTTCGTAGGCTCCGAATGAATCTAAAATGAAAAAAAAAATTTAGATGTTTAATCTCAAGTTTATTGGCTAATAAACATTTTTCTGATTTAATATTCCGTTTAAGGGAGAAAATATTATTGATCCTATTCTGAAGTCGAGCCTCTAAATATTTCATTTTTGAGAGATATTTTACTGTCTGCCAATTCAAAGGAAACTTCGTGTCACAAACAACGTAGCTTCTTGGCTAAAATATGATTCAAAACATTCAAATCTGGATACCGTCAATGCACAAAATTGATTTACTTTCTGTGAGCTAGTGAATGCATAAAAAATAAGTTTTTTGTGAAAGCAATTCTATCAGCATTATTTACAATTCTTAAACTGGATTCCACACTACACACACACATCTAATATATATATATATATATATATGTCTTTTACTGTTTTAGGTGTAGCATACAATAAAATATCTAACCAATACAAAGTAAAATAAGTCTAAACTTGAAGGAAGAATTTACTCTAACATTTGTAACGATTGCCAAAAAAATATACTGGTGAAACCTCAAGAAGTTTAAATAAAAAAATTTATTCGCTTATATATATATATATATATATATATATATATTGTCCTCACTGGTAATACAGCAAATGTAGAGTATTATATATATTATTGTTATTAATATTAGTATTATTAGTATTATTAAGTCCAGAAATTATAGAAAACACTGAAAATATTAAACATCAGTACTGGTTCTGGAATTTGTTTGAAGGCGAGTCCAGATTTTATATTTGATTTCTTATTAAGTATTTTGTAAAAGCCTGTGAAGTTGAATTTTTATTCTTGACTCTGAAATATTTTTAATAATAAAATTATAAGAACAGATGTCCAATAATTATAAAATTACTATAGTCGATTATTCATAGAGATTGCTTTCGCATAATCACTCTGTGATTGATGTGATGAGAGGCATCATTAGAAAGTACTTGAAAACCATGCTTATCAAAATCAAACATTTTGAGTAAAATTGGTTAGACAACCTTATGCTAAAGTCACAGTGTTTGGGCGTACTAGCCTTCTTGTTTGACCACTGATCACACTATTATGCGCTGAAAAAATAGAAGATCCACTTAGCATAGTTTCTGTATAAAACATAAGTTGATTCTGTGAGTGTTAAAAATCATGAAAACGTACGTAAGAAATCATCTTATAGAACCATTTTTGCCTTCAAGCAGCATGGCTGATGTAAACCTCCAGAAAAGTAATTTATTGCGCCTACTCGGCCTAACAGACTACTACTAGGAAAGTTGGTTTACTCTGTCGTACCTGGCAATTTTTCTCGTCAGAACCCATTTTTCTCGTTTATAAATCTAATAACCGTCCATGTATTGAATATTTGTCTGATTTTTCTTATATATATATATATATATATATATATATATATATAGTGTGTGTGTGTATTTTGGCAGCATTTTTTTCATTAATGCAGGTTTCATTGAATAATATAGACAAGTTTTGTCTATTAATTTTGTGTAGGATCCGTTCATACAGTCTGATATACTTGATGGTGATGTCGTTGAAAGACAACAATTTTTATCGGGTCTAAGCTTTCGGTCGGCTCACATAAGCCATTATCAAAGAGTAAATAATAACACACAGTAAAGATAGAACATTTAAGTTATTAACAATAAAGAGAATTGAATTGAAAATATAAGTCCATCCCAACCGTGGCGGATGGCCGAAGACAGCAACAAAATAGTGGCGTTGTGGTCCCTGGTCTGATTACAGACATTTGAGTACGTTATTGGAAATATCAAAATTGATTGTATTCAAACCAGGTTTAAATTGTTTAATGTAGATTGTTTCGGGGATTTTTAGTTTCTGTTTGTTATTTTCTTGTTTAAGTATGTACGTGTTATCAACAAGCGTTTTTCTCAGAAGTGTGCGTTGATAACCGTGTTGTTTTAAATGACGGAATATATTTGAATTTTCATTTAAGTGCAACGTCAGACGCCGTGAGAGCGAATTTGTAGTGTGGCCAATGTAGATATTATTGAGGTTGTTAGAGATACATTCTCTAAATGGACATATGAATTTATATACTACATTGTTTTTTTGCAAATCACTAACGGTGGGGGAAGAGTCGTTGCGGACAAATGAATTAGATGTAGTGGATTTAGTGTAATATATAATAAACTTAATTCTTTTGTTAGAGTCTGTCGGAGAAATATTAGTATTTATGAGTTTTTTTAGGATTTTTTCATCTAGTTGGTAGTTGGAGTGCATCTGGCTACGGTATAAGAGAGTGATATGTTTAGGATTGGTTGGGTTAGTATCATGTGCTGTTTTTTCCATGTTAAGCTTTTTAAGAAAATAATGTATTTGTTCATCAACTATGTAGTTGGGAAAATTATTATTGATGAGTGTCTGTTTTATGTTTTTTAGTTCACTGTGGAAGATCTGATTTGTAGATGAATTGACTTTTGCACGATATAATAGATTTTTTATAATGGCTATTTTGTAATAGTGGGAGCATTCACTAATATAATTGAGTGTAGAGGGATTTTTATTAGTGGGTTTTTGATACGGTGATATAGTAAATTTATTGTTGTCAGTGTTAATTAATATATCAAGAAAAGAAATTTTGTTATCATTGTTAAGTTCATAAGTGAATTTTAAAACTGAGTTATTTTGAAACTGTTTTTGAAGTTGTAAGATTTCGTCGGTATTTTTAATTAATAGTAGGATATCATCAACATATCGTAGATATATTGATGGTTTTTTAAATTTTGCAAAGGTAGTATTTTCAAAGTTAGACATGCAGAAATTACTAAAAGTCGGACCAAGCACTGAACCTATGGAGACTCCGTCAAGTTGTATATATATATATATATAGTGTTGTTTGGATCAACAAAAGACACTTCAGTAGTACAAGCTAGTAGAATTTTTCTTAAGATGTTGGGATTCATTTTGAGTGGGGGTAATGAAGGATTACTGTAAACATTTCTTATAATTATATCAATAGTTTCACTGACGGGTACATTAGTAAAAAAAAGATTATGTGCAGTATCAATCGAAATCTTTTATTTTCCTGAATCTAGTTCTTTTATGGTCTTTTCCTTTCACTAAAATTTTCTCATTGTTTTTTCACTCTCAGTAACCCTTGTGTCTTAGTAACTTCATCGTCTTGCTTGTAGTAAAATGAGTAAATAAAACCAGGTATTACTCACAAGTTCAACCCCTTTATCATTGTTTGTGAAACTGTTCACTTCCTTAATGTCTTTGTTTAGGCGTTCTTTTCGATTAAAACAATCGGATATTAGCAACAATTATTAGTCACCCTATTGAGAAACGACTAATAGTAGTTGTTTTTATTTTTGTTTCGTAAGAGAGAAATACACTAGCAAAATGAAGGTGGAGTACAAGCCTGTCACTTTTAAATTCAAATGTAGATGCATAGAGAGAATATATGAAATATGGAATAAATTTCGATGTAAGATGGAATTTAATACAATTAAAAAATGTTTTGGTGATTATCAACGAAAATAAATTTCGCACAAATAAAAAAACACGAAAATTATGATAAAAATGATAATTAAACATTGCAGATATGCCAATCAGAAATATTAATCCGCAGAAAAATCATAGTTCATTTCCAGTTCAATGGACCGAAATTCATTGGGAGGAGTCTGTTGGTATTTGTCACCCGTCAGAAAGTTTCGTATTCCATTCAGTGCTATCATACGTTTTTGTTTCTCTTTGTTTCTTTTCCAAGAAAAGAAAAAACATAGCAATATCCCAACTGCTAAGAAACATGTCAAGATGAGAATATTCTGAAAAGAAATTAAAAAAAACATTCAGTCATATCCAGAAAATGCGGAACAGAAAATTAAAACATGCTGGAATCGAGAGAGTTGCTATTCGACAAAAAGATTATCAGTGTTCGAAATATGTGTGCAATAAAAAAGCTTTAAGGAAAATTAGAACTAAAAGGAAATTTTTACTTAGAGACCCATACCCAGAAAAGAGGTCTTGAAAGATTTAACACTTTTGTAATGCAAGTAAATAATCTGTTGAAATTAGGGGAAAACACACCCGATAGTTTTTTCTGGCAACTACGGGTATAATAAGTAAAGAGACGGAATGTAACAAAAAAAAAACAGAAAAAAAAAAAAACTCCGTCGGAAACCACCATCATTTTAAACAATAAGAAAGAGGTCTTGAAGGATTTAATACTGTTGTAATGCAAGCAAAGTGTCTGTTGAAATTGGGAAAAAACAACTGATTACTTTTCCAGCAATTACGGGCGTCATAAATAAAGAGATGGGAGTTAGCAAAAATAACACACCGCCGGAAACCACCCACAGCAACTCGAGAAACAAAAGTTATCAGAAGACTGACTTCACAAGACACCGTGTCTTGCCAACAGCTGGTTTTTCCCCTGCTTATATTGGCATGACCCGGAACTTCACTAGTTGCAGAGAGCCCCTTATCTAGACATACCAAGCTGGCCTGCTGCTAACGGGAAAAAATGGATGTAACTGGTGTTGAAAAACATGTCTGCATGCGATCCAAAATCTTTTTTGCGACTTTACTGACGCGTGCTCGCCACACACTCAGAAAACATATTAATGGCAAGAATAGCAGTGGGTAAGATGGAAATATTTCATTAAAAAGCTTTTGTAAATGTATAGCAGAAGAATGACTAAGAGACATAGTAATGGGAAAAAATTGCCTCGAGCTACAAAGATAGGAACTTATGAAGAGTCATGAAAATCCTCGTATAGAAAGATAATGTGAACTGTGTATTTTTGAAGATGAACCAAAACAAGTATAGAAATTTAACTAATGCAATCCTGCGTATATAAGATGCAGATCTTTCATACAAAATCATGTCCAAAAGTTTACTGCGTGATATACGTTAATTTAAAACTCAATCCCATGACACAAAACGGCTAAAATTGGGCCAGATTGGATTTATTTGTTTATCTGTAAGATTATATTTATCTAATGAAGTATTGCAATAAAGAGAGTTAAATATTTTTTAATATTTTGCTAAGTCCCGTACAATTTCTGTGCTTTTTCCGGAATTTGTTTTTTGGATATCATTGAAAGGTAAAACTAGTATTTATATACGATTTATTTTCTCAGTGTCTATGGGCGATTTAGTGAAATTATCCTCGAGTATCTCACTCGAGGCTCAGCTAGGTTAAAACGCTTAAGACACGCCACATGATGAGCACATGTAGAGAAAAATAGTAGAGATAAAATATTATTTATTTTTTTTATTAAAATTTACAAAATATTGCACAATTTTAAAATGAAAATTAATAAATATTTTACTAAGTTTTGGAAACAGTCATTCTAACGTTTTTGTAATGTTTACGAATCACAAAAGTAGACAATATGTTTTTACATGTTTTGTTCATTTTCTCTGTTCCAAAATCTAATGCGTTTTATACATGAAAATAAGCATTTTTTCTGTAATTTCTGCTTTTTATAAACTGCGTCTTATGCACTCTAGCTAAGTGCACAATACGCAAAGAAATAATCAGTGTAATAATAAACGACGGTAGATATGACATAAAAATTGGAAGACACATACAAATAGCAAAAATGACTTCTAGAAACTAAGAAACGTATTAAAAGGTGAGACAATGTCTTCGGAAACGAATAAATGTGCAGAATTTCTACGTATATCTACTTTCCTGTAGAGGAAATACTGGACAGTTTTACAAATAAAAGTAATGTATGTTGAAGCGACATAGACAATACCGACAGCTGCTGAGAGTACTATGCAATGAACATTGAGTAATAAAGATATTTTAAAAATTATACGAACTAAAAGGATATTTTTTCCTAAAAATCAAACAGAGGTCAGGCATTGGCAAACTTTTCTGAGCAGGTACCCGCATGATCTATGGCCTATCACAATGTGGGCCACAATAGTAATATCATTAAAGGTCATTTTACGTAGTATTTTCACTGCAGAAGACCATAAGCATAAGCATATACCTTAGAAACGGACGAAAGTTTTTGATGTTTGCTTTGAGAGAAGATTTTTATAACTAAGATATTTCGGCATAATATAATCACGGATGACAGTGCAATAACACATTTATTTCTAATTTATTCATTTGAAAGTATAAAAAAAAGTATATATAGTCTTGCAGAGTAAAATCCTCGTAAATGTTTACAAATTTAAAAGAAACTATTTTTACCCGTATGATGATCCTTAGTAAAAATGAATCGTAAATTAAAAAAATATTTTTACTTTTCAATGATATCCAAACAAACATAGGTGTATAGACTCAATGAAATCCGGAAAAAAGTACAGAACTGTACGTGACTTTTTATACGTCATTAGATAAATATTATTTCGGCGGTAAACAAATAAATCCAGTTTGATCCGATTTTGTCCGTTTTGAGTCGCGTAAAAAATGTGACTGAGTTTGAAACTAAACTATAAGACCCAGTAGAATTTTAGACATGACTTTGGATGAAAAAAACTACGTCTGTATAAGGATTAAAGTTAAATTTCTATACTTGTTTTATTTCAACTTCAATATTACGCGGTTCAAATTTCCTTCTATACGCGGACAGTCATAGCTCTTCACAAGATCCTATCTTTGTAGCTCTAGGCAAATTTTATCCCCTTGTTATATCTCCTAGTCATTTTTCGGCTATCCATTTACAAAAGTTCTTTAGGTAGGTAATTCCATGTTACCCGCTGCTATTCTTGCCTTTAGTATGTCTTCTGAGTGAGTAGCGAATACGCGTCAGTACAGACGCAAAAAAGCTATTGGATCGTATGCAGACATGTTTTTCAACACCAGTTACATTCGTATTTTTCCCGTTAGCAGCAGGCTAGCTTGGTATGTCTAGATAAGGGGCTCTCTGCAACTAGTGAAGATCTGGGTCATGCCGATAGAAGCGGGGGGAAAAACCAGCTGTTGGCAAGACACGGTGTCTTGTGAAGTCAGTCTTCTGATCACTTTTGTTTATCAAGTTGCTGTTGGTGGTTTCCGGCGGTGTGTTATTTTTGCTAACTCCCATCTCTTTACTTGTGACGCCCGTAGTTGCCGGAAAAGTAATCAGTTGTTTTTCCCAATCTCAACAGACACTTTGCTTGCATTACAACAGTATTAAATCCTTCAAGACCTCTTTCTTATTGTTTAAAATGATGAAAACTTACTTTCATTTAAAGTTTACAAAATTCAAGAAACATTTTAAGTTAGCATTTTTTCTGTGTGAGAGAGTGTGTGATTGACCAAGTGAAGACGAAGCAAAACAACATTTTAAGAAACGTTTTCTTTATTAAATTAAGCGTGCAATTCAGAAAACCAAACGTGCTGAATTCGACCGGTGAACTGCTATTTGTCAATGACTGAGGAAGATGAAGTTCCTAGAATACACCATGAGAAAAGAGGATCTAGATGCTGGAAAACTTGTATATGAAAGAAAAAAACAGAGAAACCGCAAGCCTCCTAATTTACATTTTTGTATGAATATATGGCAGATAAAAACTTAACTTTTGGCGGGGAGCTTAGAAAAGAGTCAAAACATTACTTATAACCATTTTACCAAAGACAGGAAAGTCAGTAAGAAGCACAGAGATACTGGGCGTGAAAGAATATAAGAAAAAAAAAACATTATTAATAAATGAGAACAATAAAAGAACAGAAATTAAGAAGACAGATGATTGACATTGCATTTGATTTTTAGATGACCAAATTTTCTTAGAAAGAATGATGCTGGAAGTGAGAAGTGCGGGTGGGAAATGCGATAGAAGAAACTGTTAACATAGAACTTACGGGTACATCTCGCCATTTCAACTGTAAAATGATAAGAGCTTTTCGCCAATCTCGTAATGCATTTAAATTCATAAAGCCTAAATAAAGATTCACTTTTAATTTGAAAAAAAATTCTATTTTTTTTTCCAAATTTAAAGTTAATCTCTATTCTGATTAGTTAAATTTGACATACGCACATACATTTTTCTGTTTTTCCATATCTATAAATAATTATATTTTCTCATATTCAAATGGAAATCATTTTCACAGCGATGATCTAACATTACCTCATGACGAGGTAAAATTTCAAAACATAGAAATTTATATATAAAATATATTAATTTTAATTAAAAACAAATTTAATTAATTATATTATGATCTATAATATTTTTGTTTTATAAAAAATGTAAATGCCGGAGATCTCTGAATTCTAAAACTATTGTTTCTCTTCATCTGGATATATATATATATAGAGAGAGAGAGAGTTAACCTTGGAAGACATATAGAAGGAACAACATATCTATAGATAAGACAATAAGTCTGCAGCTTAATGAATATTTTCTACATAAATTCTTACTTGCAGTGAAATGAAGGTCGTTTTGAACGGGCAAGATTCCAGATCTTTTCATGCCAACGCAGTCGTCCCTCAAGTCTCTATCGTAGGCCCTGAGCTTTTCCTGATTTTTATCAATGATCTTCCTAATGTAATCAGTTCACAAACCACATCTTCTCTAAAGTTTCTTTTCTCGCACTTCCCGCCTGTGGAATTCACTTCCGTATACTTGCTTTCCTGATAGCTACAATGTCCAAAAATTTAAATGCAACATCAACTGCCATCTATTTCCTTCCTAAATCCTATCCGCTTTTTATCCTTTTTAAGGCATCGCCTGTGCCTTGTTTTTTTCTCTCACTGTTAGCCTCCACTCTGCAGAGTGATAGTCCTACCTTGCTTGGAGTCAAATGATTATTTAAAAAAATTGACCATGAATATTACTCACACAGATCTAAAGTTATGCAGAGAAATCGTCAGATCAAAAAAAAGTTAATAATTTTATATCAGGTGACAAAATTATTGAGCTATACATTTAAAAGCAAGTATAAAATTACGATTTAGAAATGCTTATTTCCAGATATTTACCCAAAGAAAATACATTCTGAAATATGTCTTCTTTTCCTGGAAGGGATTTGTGTCTGAAAAGCAAATAAATAAAATAAAATAAAATAAAATGAATAAATAAGAAGTCAATAAACAATGAAATACAATATTTCTGTGTATCATATATTCAGTGATGGGCTCGGTCTTAAAATAGTGATTGCCAAAGATGTTTACCTACAGTTCCAATGCTATCATTTAATTTTCATAAAGAAATAACATTTTCAAAAAGTATATATGAGGGTAAAACAACAATAGATCATTATCATCAATCTACTGACTGCTTCAACCATCGCAAGGCAAGGGAAGACCTAAGGAAAAGAAATTAAACAACATCCCCCAGGGTGATCTGTTGTGATTCCTGTCCATTCGTCGATGATGTCTTCGGTTGCCGTCTCCCCTTGCATTCGCCTTCAACAGTGATGGTTTTGGAGAGGGTGTTATGCCGTTTAACGCGAAGCAACCATGTGACCTTAACAGTGGCGAGGATAGTTTCCTGTCGGCCCTTGAGACTACCAACCTTGCTCCGTACATTGTTTTTTGCTCCCAGTAGATGTTTACTCAAACATGTGTTCTCCAACGCCTGAACCTTTTTCCGGTCACAACCAGTGGACACCAAATATAAAACCAGAATGTTATAATTGTTCTTTTTTTCTCTGGACACCCTTTCCAGACGGCCACATAATTTATCGAGATGAAAAATGGGGAAATGGGTACTTTTAATTTCCTTTCAACAACACCACGGTACCAGATTGACATTTCCAGCGCAACAAACGATTTTAACAGTAAAAAAGAAAATACGTACAAAAGTCCTTTTCAATAAATGTCAGGTGCATAGGAAAACACTTACCGAAATCACTGTTTCAATGTCCAAACATAAAATCTTTTTGCAAGTAATAAATTGTGTTATTTGCGTATTAATAAATGCCACCCTAATAGAAAAAGAGCATAATATATTACGTAGAAAATAATTATTTATTACGTAGAAGGAATACTGATAAACATGTTCCCTCAATAAACACACGCCAAACAGACTTTATTATCTCACCAACTTTTATAAAAAAAACAATACTTTAAGAATCCAAAATCAGCCTACCTACAACCACAACCGGTGTAACTTCTTTGATTTCAACACAAAACATTTTAAATCGCCCGGTTCACACTCCACCCACGTCTAATGAACAGGTGAAGAGGCTCATCCCTTGTTCCATGTTTAGGATGCGGTTTCCAGTTTTCTCTTTTTCAATCTTCTCACTTTTTTTTCAATTGGAGTAGATAGATCTAACTATCGCCCGGTTCACACTCCACTCATGTCTATTGAACAGGTGAAGAGGCTCATCCCCTTGTTCCCTGTTTAGGATGTGGTTTCCGGCTTTCTCTTTTCCAATCTTTTCACTATTACGTAGTTCCCTGCACATCAGTGGCGTTACCGCCTTGCTCGGGGGGATACGATTAAAAAAAAAAAAAGAAAAACAAAAGAAACATACAAAAAATACCAAAAAGAAATACGCTTTTATTAAAACAAATTTTATTCGTGTAATTAAATATTAACATTTTTACATTTAATACAATTAAACTCCTTTAATGTACATTTCTCATTTTAGTGTCATTTCTTATTCCATGTGCCGTGTCTCTTCAGGACGTGAGTGATCATGGCTTTCCACATCTTCCTTGTAGCTTTTTACACTCTTTCTCTTGTTACCCTTCCAACCCATACACTGCCATCCATCTGCTCAAGCCTATCAAGTATATCATGCGTTGCTTTACCCTGTCTCTCTTTCCCTCTTATCTATCCTGTGAGTATCAGATTCTTCAAGACCTTCTTTCTCATTACGTACAATCGAAACTTCAAATGCCTTTTCTGGATGTTACGTATTAGTTTCCATCCTCTCCAAGACCTCATAGTTGTTCACGTGTTCGGTCCATGTTATCCTTAGAATCATTCTGTTGAACCACTATACTATTACTTCGAGTCTTTCCTTCATTTTTGCCGAGATTGTCCAGCATTCGCTTCTACATTGAAAGAGAGACATCACATAGCAATCCAATACTCTCTTCTTTGTTTCCAACGAAATCAATACTCTGCTTAGCTTCTGGAATACATGATGCATTCCAGTAAAACTGAGCAAAGTATTGAGGCTTCAAATCTCAGTATCACCCTTTCCATCCTTTACTAGATTTAAGAGAAACATTTAAGTTTTCATTATTTTCTCTAATTTGCATGTATGTCGGCATGCTTCACTGATTAAGTCAGTATTTAGATGGGTGACCTCTTAAGAATATCAGGTGCAGTAAGCTTGGATAATGAATAACAGTTTGTAATTGTTAATCTCCCCCGCCAAAAAATAATAATAAGATGGGTGTCAAGAGGATGAGAAATGTCATATAACGTTGAATTTAAACTCTTGGAGATTGTAGCTATCAGGAAAGCTATACGGATGGGATTTCTACAGCCAAAAAGTGCTAGGAAAGAAACTGATGGAGTAGAAATGGCGGCTACATTTGGTTGTTTTGATTGTAAAGTCCGGTTGCTCGAGTAAATTCTTATAGATGGGGCACCAGAGAGTTAAGCTAATCGGAACATAGCCATGAAATTATTTGTAGAAGAGACAGAAGGAAGCCACATTAAGTCGGTGAGAAAGTTGTTGAAATAAAGCAGCCAGGTCGGGACCGATCACATTACAGATTCTCCTTTGGATCTTGTCAAGAACGCAGAGATGAATATCAGGGACGCCCGACCAGATAAGACAACATTATTCAATGCATGAGCGGATGATTTATTTGTATATGTGCAAGATGGAAAAACTTCTTGGTCCGAAACTGTGAACTAACCTTCCTAGCAATACATTTAGCTGTTAATTTAATGTAGTAGTTCCACTTGAGGTTGGCGGAGAAGGCCAGGCTGAGGAGGCGCAGTTTATTGCTTTCATGAAGATTAACTTGATCCATGCTGCTGGAAGCAGGAGACTGTTTATAGTGATTGACTGATAGCAGCTTCGTTTTGGAAGATTTAAGGTTTACAAGCCATCCTTACCCCAGTCTACCACAGATTGGGGGTTCTTTTCACGATCAGCAGCGAGCTTATCTTTGTCCGCCTTGGCAAATTTATTACAAAGGCGGAAGTAAATGATGGTGTCTTCTGTGTAGATGCCAACTTTGGGATTTGATTACATAAGAAGATCAGAAAGAATGTCGGACCTAGGATAGAGCCCTGGGAGACACCCGCGTTTGTGTGATAGGATCTGGACGCATATTTGTTCAAGACGACCTTCATCATGCAGTTTGATATGATCAAACCGAACAAGCGTCCAGTGATACCATCGCCATGCATCTTGCGCAAAAGGCCAGCGTACTAGTCCCTATCAAATGCTTTGGAGATATCCAAGGCAACAGTTCGAGCTTCGCCGTTCTTATCGATGGCCTGGTATATGTACTCCTTACAGTAGATAGTATATCAACAGTAGACCTGGCAAAGCGGAAGCCATACTCTCTGTCCAATAATAAGTTTATGGGCGGTGAAATGTTAAATTATTTCAGCAATGATAATAGTTTCGAACACTTTGCCGAAAATTAGAAGGAGGCCAATAGGGCAATAATTAGAGGGGTCCGAAGGTGCTACCAAGTTCTTAAATACAGGAAACTGAGAAAATGAATTACAGAAGGCAGGAAAACAAGAGAAAGTAGTTATAGAATTTAAAGAGGACAGAGGATAGTTCAAGGCAGAGAGTGAGTTATGTAAACAGTCCTTAGTTAAGCCTTTCTTCTAGGAGGAAGGTCTGATGCGGATTCTCCAGACAAGTCAAATATGGAGTTGGAGGAGAATCTGCGAGCAAAGTACACTGCTTTGTCCTTTGTGACTGTGAGGATCTCATATTTATTGATAAAAGAAGAGATGGAGGATTTACGGTTGTTCAGCAGACATTCTCAGAGCTGCCAGTACTCTTTGGAGCTGAACTTGCGGGCTGCTAAACGCTGTTCATCATTCAGAAAACAACAGCTTAGCGTCATTTAATATCCTCTAACATTATCATTATCATTTTGCGGCCTCGGCCGTGATTCAAAATATTGTCAGTAGCTGAATACTCGATGCTTCGCCAGAGCTACCAAGGGTGTTTTTATTGTGACACCATCACTAGATGGGTTGCCTACCACGGCTTAAGAGGGGCCCATTCACCCTCATTAAGAGAAGGATATCCCGCGCCAGTTTCCCAACCTGGTGTTTTTTACAACCTCGCGGTAAAAAAAAAAAAAGATATACATAAACTTCTGCTTGTAGAAAACAGTAATTTTCGAAAGGATTTTTTTTCTTCTTGTTATAACGTTGGTTGCAACGCCTGTTTTTCTTTGGCAAATAGGGTTTTATTATGATCAGACGCGGGGTTCCGATATAGCCGGAAGAAGTGAATCCGTCTAATATTTATCTATACAAAAAATACTCGGATAAATGAGAAAACGCAAGAGAGGAAAACAACAAAACAAATATCATTTATTATCTGGTTGTTATGTGGTATTGGAAAAAACGTGAAACAGTAATACGAAATAAAATCGTGAGTTCGGCGTCAAATGTAGATCAAATATGGATTGGAATAAGATCAAAAATAAGCAAATCATTTTCAGCCTTTCTTGTATGTTTTTATAGATGTGTGTAATAAGTGTCCAGATAATTTGTTTAGAAAATATTATTACACATGAAATGACGCATTTTTTGTTTGGTTGTTTAGTCGGTCGTCTAAGGAAGTAAACTCCTTATTATATAAAAAATTCTTAATTATTCATGACTCTTTTTCATTTCAGATCATTTTTCTGTCAATGTATTGTTACACATAATCCTAATGAAAAAATATTGTGTAATCTTTCTGCATGAGTACAAACTGGGAAAATAACATTTGCATCGAATCATTACATTCAATGAGAAATGGATATTTTTTGGCAACAGTATCATAATAGGCTAGTGATTAGATGCAAGTGAATCAGCAAAACAATACCGAAATTCTCCACTGCATATTAAAAATATAATGGTTACTATGGTTGTCTTTCAAAAGGGTTATTCATTATTTATTCTTACTTCAAAGAAAAACAACAGCAACCTGATGTTATGGAGAAATTGAATGTATGAACGGAAAATCGAAAAACAAAAACATCCTAGACTTGCAAGGAGGGGCAGCCCAATTTTGCTGTTCGACAACGCACGGCCACACCCTTCTCAATCAACTCTCCAAAAGCTGCATTAAATTTTTCCTCATCCTTTATATTCACCTGGTATCTTCTCTAATGATTATCAATTATTTAAGCATTTTGAGCTTTTCATACGCAATAAAGCATTCTCCAGTAAGGAAAAGGTAATGGAAGCATTTGAACTGTTTATCATTTTAGATTTTTAAAGATCTGATGAAATATTTAGAGGCACATTAGGGAACAGTTATTCATCAACATGGTGCTTATTTCAAATAAATAAATTAATATTTAACATTTCAGAAGCGTTTTATTCATTTCCTAAAAAGTGCGTCTTTTCTTGTGCGACGACGTAATTCAAAAGAAGTGTTTGGGAAAGTGTACGAAACACCTCGAAATTTTGTTGATCACTAAAAGATAAATGTTACTATAGACTGAAAAAGAAAAGCTGTAATTTTCAATGACGCAGGTGTGAGCGACCAGTCTGTGTGAACCAGTTGTCGGAAACAGAGAATATCATGTGATTTTGTGTGTAGAGAAGAAAATGTGATCGATTCTCATTGGCTTAGAATTAGTGAATTTAAGATAATTATAGTGTGAATAAATATTTTTGGGAAAATATACAACTGATACATCTTACACACCAACACACACATATACATAGAGAGAGAGAAAGAGAGATATAATAGAAGAAAGAAAGTGAATGATGCGTGTTTGTTTCTTATGGATTAAAAAAAACACATTACACGTGTGCTATAACCTTGAAATAGGGAATAAAGAGAATCAATTGGAATAAACATCGTTCTATCTATTAACAATTTTCAATAGAATGAAGGCAAAATAAGTCAGAACTCTATAGTGATTACCTATCGAAAATACATCTCAGCAAAGATATGCATAAAAAGAGATCCTTGTTTGCAAAGAACTGCTTCATGATACTGTTACGCGATAAAAGTAATTATTTATCAAAGAAATCGTTAACAATTTTCAGTTGCGCGAATTTTCACGGATCTGTACATTAAATCAAAGAATCTTGAATAAAAAACCACCGTGTAACATTTAATCATTCAGCTTCTCGTTCAAATCTCGTTTCTCTGATTCATGACATTAAAACCTATGGATGTTTTTTTCTAACTAAAGTTGGACAGGCTCGTTAATTGACTTACCCAATGGAAAAACCATTTCTTGGTACAGACACATCTATATCACTTTATGTACAAGTATTTTCTAGATAAGTATCTCGAGCGTGGAAATAATTTCTTATTTTACTTGGAATAAAATCTCATTAAATAAAATAAAATAAAAAAATGAAAAATTTTGTTTTAGCCGAATGTCGGAATTTTCCAAATTAGAAAAAGAAAATCGTGGCTGTTAACAATTTTTGCTCGGTAAAAAATGTCACATTAGACAAAGATGTAACGTTTTTGTTCTATTTACACTATTTACATTGTTATATTCACGACGTTTCGAATTTTGTATGCTCCGGCCTTCTTCAGGTGATATACGCTGGAATTTCGTACCGGTCGCTTTATTAATTCCACAGGGGTAGATTGGTCTAGTTCTGCGCTCCATGCTACTTCTGAATATTTCAGTTTATTCAATTATTTCTCTTTAGTAAATCAACTTTCCAAGTTTTTTGTTCACCTTTGCTGTATCCAGGTATTGAACGCACACATCTTTGTGTCAAGTCATGGATTGCTTCAAACAATGCTTATAAGAATACATGACCTTAGGTGTAGATTTTTATTTTTGGGTATACCTAAAAAATGAATACATAAACACATTCCCTCAATAAATGAAAGAAAAACAACATAGAATTTAAGACTCAAAACAGCACCCCATTATTCTAAATACTCTTAAAAGTTATATGTAACTAAATAAATAGTGAAATATATAAGATTTATTTCTAATTAATCAATGAATTTTGTTTATCCGACATAATTTCATACTACCCAAAAGCTTATTGTGATATATTACCGTGAACGGCAGAACTGACATGTACATCCGGCTAGTACAGTCAACAAAGGTCAAGGCTGGTTGACAAATATGTCCGGCCATAGATAAAAGTCAACCTGGGACAAAAGTGATTGACAGATATATCCAGCCGTAGATGATGTCAATAAAGCGACAACCCAAAAAATTGAAAATGCATGGGAGTTTTAAGATTATATATAAGCTAGAATTTGGGCTGAAGTGACAGAAAACTTCCTCTGGCTTCTGATTCCCGACAGCTTCGCTTGTGCGCGGTTCTCTTCGGCTTCCCCCACCTGCTCTATACAAGCATCACTGGCGAAAAAAACTAATATATTTTTATATATTTATGTTCCTCGTTTGTCCAGATCCAGCAGCAGTATATTGGATATGTTTGAGTAGACGTCTTTTGTGTATGCGTGGTTTATTTTAAACAGTATGTATAACATGAATAAAGAGTAATTGAAAATTGCTGAGCTTTGACGCTCTCTGTGTCCAAAGAAAAGAAAACAAGAAACCAGACGGTGATTTCTCTTACAAAAATAGACGTAGTTTCTAACTTTGCCAGAGAGTATTTTATTTTGTTTGTGAAATGTTTCGAATACACAGAACAGTAGACATAATACATACTGTAATAAAAAAAAGAATATGATACAAGTCCCTGTATAAAGTGTGGTTTCCGAGTGCATACACTCGGACAAAATTTCCTCATTTCCCGCATAAACGGGATCGGGCTTGTCATTTTTTCACAGTTAATTCTCTGCTCGAAAACATAGACCCGACTGAGTGTATCTCTGATTTACTAAGCGCAGCTTAGATGTGGCACAAGACCGAAAATTGGTTCTAGTGAGACAAGCTTGCTAACCATTACACCATGTCAAGGTGCCCATATGATGATTTTCTTATTGTAGCTTAAATGTGGCATAAGGCCGAAAGTATGGGACACCCAGTGAGAACCGAACTTACTACTCAAATGTAATGATTCTAGCGAGACAAGCTTGCTAACAATTACATCACGTCAAGGCGCTACTCGAAGATAGAGAGCTTGACAAGATCCAGTTCGAGCAGAACTGGGTATTTACCAAAGTCCTCACCACAGTGGTAGGATGTGACACATGATCGGGGTTACCGTGCAGTTTTCGATCGCTTGCCTATTTTTCTCAGTCTATTCTCACTCCCGACTTCGTGCAGGGAGCTTGACATGAGCTAGTTTGAGTGTTTCAAATATCAGTTAGTTTAGTTAGAAGAATTCTCGGTATTTACCGGAGCCCTCCGTACAAAAGCCGACATGTGACACAAAGTCATTTTTTTAAGTGGGGAATTCCGACCGCATATACTCGGGCAAAAAAAAAAAAAAAAAAAAATCACCATAGACCCCGCATATGCGGGATCGGGTCTTGCCTACTTTTCTCCAGACGAGACTTTGACCTTCGACATAGCCACGTCTGGGTTCCTCCCCGCCCGAAGACAGAGGGTCTGACAAGTATGAATTCATTACACGAAACAAGTAGGGTCACTGAATACTGACGCCAGTAGTCTCAGGACTTAGTAATTCTGTTTTAGTCCGTACGTACGCGTACTTGCACTCCAAATCTTTTGTGACATCCTACCACCGCAGAGAGGTGGGTAAATTTCCTATAGTATAGTTTATAGTTTAGTTGTTGTCAGGTAAGTACCTCCACTAAAACGCTAAAACAATAACATAGTGTGAATAAAAAAAGCTTGATAAAAATGAACTTTTCCCATCAAAATGTTTGTATTGTTATTAAGAGAAAAGATACAAATATTCTTTTATTGTTTAAAAGAAAATGTTAATCGCTTCTAACAAGTTCATAAATTTTTTTCTGAAATTTGTTATAGTCTAAAAAAAAAAAAAAAGTTTTTTTTGATTAATAAAATTTTAAAAGCATTGCTTTCATTTTTTTTTTAATTCTAATAATTTATAAAGTTTCAAAAATACTTCAAAGATATGTTGTGGTTATTTCATAAATTTATTAAGTGAGCATTACATTTACTACTTGATAAATTAAAAAGTTTAATACAAATCGTCATCTCTTCTTATTTTTAGTGTGCGTGCGTGCGTGCGTGCGTGCGTGTGTGTGTGGCTATTTTTGTATGGCAATTTCTATGTGTATATTAAAAGAGGAAAAGTTGTACATTTATTTCTTTTGTAATCGCCATACTGTGATTTTATCTAATTTGTCAATCTGTCAGCACATTTCAATTACGGTGGAAATGTTAAAGATTTTAACTCTGATTAAGAAAGAGTTTTATTCTAAATTTCATGCTATAAATAAGCAATACTTGTGTAAATCAGAACATTAAATTTGCTAATTTTCTTAAAAAAAAAAAATGTGTCGCAGATGTGTATTTTATTTTTTGCAAGATGTTTAAACTGAGAATTAAATTTTATTTAAAAATGTGTTGATCGCTTAAAAGGGCGAAAAATTGAAAGATTAAAAACAACAATTGAAAAATTTTCGATTTCAATCAATATAATTTATGTTTGAAATACGCCAGAGTATTTTGTTTACTGGAAGTAGCAAATTTAATCATGTATATTTCAATTAAAACTAAAATTTTATCTTTAAAAATTCAATTTAAAATTTAGATAGCGAAATTATTGTAAAGGTTCTTGGTAATTGTGTTAAAATAATAAGCAAATTTCAAATCTAATAAAAGGAATGTTTGATAAAAAAACTTAAACGAAGATAAATATTTAATAGGAGCATTTATTTAAAAAATTATTATTGAGTTAGCTTTGAAAATGCTATTTTTCCCGAAATCATTTAACAAAAGGTAAAATAAAATGTCGCTAAAAATTCTAAAGATCGCGAAAGATGGTTTTCTTTCCAGCACCTGCAAATTATATGGAAACAAAGGAAAACTCAAATTCTCTATTTTTAAAGCTGGTTGTGCTCAATGAATTATGGCGGATGTGCGTTGTTGTGCAGTAGATATCGACTTAGAGCGACAAATCTGGGAGCCGAGTTTGAATTCCAGTTTAATTCTTTGCATTCACTTATCCTCAAATACCCTTGAAAAAGGTATTTATCTGTCTTTTCCCTCCGGTTATGGATTCAATAATAGGACAAATTGGGTTCTATAGCCTTGGCTGGCAGCCAGTCTACCGCAGAAAACAATGGCAAACTACTGCGGGATAATCTTCTGTCCAGTCAGTCATGTCTCTTTCGAGATATGATCGCCCAAAGTGTGTACCACGTATGGCACTTAACTGACAATAACAGGAAGGTGGACAGCTCGACGTGGTGTAATGCTTAGCAAGCTTTTCTCGCTAAAATCTATTACAATTGCGTATTGAGACCGATACTCATTGGTACGCGATACTTTCGACCTTGTGCCACATATAAGCGGTGCTTCTAAAGTCAACACTAACAGCAAGAGAGACAACAAAGTTTTTAATTCTACTCGTTGTCACTTCATTCGATTTGTGGTCTGAGTAATCGTATGTTTAACTATGGTATACGAGTGGGAAAAAGTCAATAATGAGGGCAAAATTATTTATATCAATATACAGTATTAAACGACTGCAATATATATATTGATGCACCTACTATTGAGTATCTTGCATTAAGACATAAGAAGAAAAAAAAATAATCCAAACACCTGAGTGTGACAGGAGGGAAATATTTTATATATATATATATATATATATATATATATATATATATATATATACTAGCAGTATAGCCCAGCGTTGCCCGGGAGTAATGAAAGCTTTAAAACTAATCCATGGTCCTGGAGTTTAGACTCTTTGCACGTTGGCACGAAAGACTAAAAAGAAATAATTGTTTCCACTCAAAGCGAAGCCGTAGATTGAAAGAAAAATGAATGGATATAAGTCAAATATAATTCAAATTTTGATTTCCGGTATCGATGTCAAATACGTTTTCCGTCGCAAACTGTATTTTGAAAACTAAATAAGTCCTCTGAGTAAATGGTATCATGGCTGAGACTAAGAACTACAATTATACCTTCTTAGAGCAAAACCCGAAGCAAAACCAAAATAAAAGGGCTGAAAACCTGATTTTGATCAGACCCGATAGGATATCGCAGTATTGATTTCCAATATCGGAGTCAAATAACCCATCCAAGTATAAACTAACCTAAGTAGGTCCATGAAAACTTATCGTGCCCATAGGGAGTAAAATTGGAGAAAATGAGCCATATTGATGGCTGAATATCGTTTTTAGATTCGATAGATTATCGGGGAAAATGAGTCGTCTGAGAAGATCTACTAATGTTTGAGACAAAAAACTATAATTTTACCAAGTTAAAGCAAATTCTGCAACAATTCTGCAACCACGATTAAAGGACTGAAATCCTGATCTTGATCAAATTTGATCGGATATCGGGGTATCGATTTCCGATATCGGGGAAAAATCGGAAAAATAAGTAACCCATGACCTGATTGGAAGCCTAAAGAATATTTGTGTGAAGTTTGGTGAAAATCGGGTAAAAATTGTGGGTTTGTATAAAGGACATATAGACAGACACACACAAACACCTTGCCTATGTATAATAAAAGGTGCGAGAAGCCGTGAACGTTTCGTTTAAAGTATAGATTTATTGTTATTATTATTTGTATTACTTGCTTTTTGTATGATACATTAAGTGTCCATAATGATTAATGCCTCACACGAACAGCAAGTAATATAAATAATGATAATAACAACAATGAATCCATACTTTCAGGGCTTCTCGCACTTTTTATTCTATAACAATTTCTCTCCCTGGAACAACCATATTTCTTTTTTGAATATATATATATATATATATATATATATATATATATATATATATTGCATACAAATAAATACACAAAGATCTTTATTATGATAGAGAGGATATATATATATATATATATATATATATATAGTCTTTATTACTCAGCAGCATAATTATTGCAAAAATAAAAATAAAATAAAATAATAAGGCTCTGATAAAGAGTGAATTTGCAACAAGAACTTTATAACAGGTAGTCAAGTTTAATAGGCGGCATTAAAGAGAATGAACTGAGCTGACGAGCTATTATCTCTCTTTCCATGACGTGAAAAGATATATATATATATATATATATATATATATATATATATAATTGGTATGGATGAAATAAAATTCCGTATAAAAAAACAAAAAAAAAAACCAACACTATTCTTAAAATAGTACTCAATACAAAGTACAGCGACTAATATTTATTTAAAATCTCTAACATAAGTATGGTATAATATCACTACAAAGTAGCTATTTAATTTCAACACTTCTTTTGTCTTGTCAAGTGAATTACCACCAATCACTTAACAAGACACAAAAAGTGTACTTTGAAACAAGCTTATGTTATAAATTTGAAATAAATATTATATATATACAAAAATACAATAAATACACAACGATCTTTATTATACGGAAGAGAAATAATGTTGCTTTCTGACCTTAAAACCTGGGTTCGAATTTCACAATGGTCGATTTGTCAGGATGGTGACTTCTTAATGTTATCCATGAGAAAACTACGTGAAAACGATACCACAAGTTGACCTAAGTCCTGTGAGTAAAAAATGGGTTGACGAGACCCTTTGAGAGCCGTCGATGGCTGTGCTAGCACGAAGTCACAAGTCACCGTGACCGAGGATTTGAGCGAACTTGTTGTTGATCACACCAGAAACTGTAACTAAATCTGCCCAACATAGTTAACCTTTGAACTACAGTTGGGCTCTCTGGATGTTGAAAAAACAGCGAGGTTTAGTTAGCGGCTCTGAAAGACGGACAATCTTGGAGACGAGTGGCCGAACATACATTCCATTCATTAAACTTTAACTGTCACCACACTGTATGTACCCCCTCTCCCTAAAATCTAAGATTTAGTCTAAATGCATTTTATAAAAATAAATCATTCTTTCTTGAAGATTTCAGTTTAGTTTTAATGCCAAGCTAATAGATTATATTTAATATTTCCAGTAAGTAAAATACTTCGCCGATTTCAAACTGAATTTAACTATTGGAATGATTATTTTTTTTTATTATCAGCAAAATCGATAAAATTCGATCATGTAAACAAATCCTTCAACACAATATAATCCTCTTCATTAAAAAAACGACTTTCGAAAAGCAAATGTAGTTTTCGGAAACGTTATTTCAGAAAAATGATCTGATTTCAATGTGAATTAAAACAAATAATATTTTTAGTTTAAAATATTATAAAAAAAGCATCTAACAGAGAGGTGGATATTTTTATGAAATGTTGATACACTTATCGATCGGCTAATGTTTTGAGAAATTTATCTAAGAAGGAAATAAAAATAGTAAAATTATAGGAAGCATACAACATAAATGATAAATGCTTTTTTTATATAAGTTTATTTTTTACTTCCCAGTGCTCATACAATTTTAAAATATTTTAAATTATTGAGAGACTGGAAGATTTCGTTGAAAAGAAAGAAAATAGTACTAGAATGTTGTGATATCTGTCCTTCAATATAGCGAATGCATGAAGACCTCTTTAAAGATGATAGAGAGGCTCGAAGAAACAGAAATATGGTTCTACAGAAGAGTGGACCGAGCATGTAAGCAACGATAAAATATTGGAGAGGATGCAAACAAAAAGGAAACTTATACTTAATCTCAGAAAGTGAGAACAGAGGTTTCTGGAATACGTAGTGAGGAAGGAGGGTTTAAAGAATATAATACTCACAGGACGGATAGAGGGGAAAAAGAGAGAGAGGGGGGTAAAACAGCGTGAAACATACTTGATGGGCTTGAGAAGGTGGATGGAGGAGCGGGTTTGGAAGAGATACCAAGAGGAATAATGTTCAGAGCGATAAGGATTAGGAGCAAATGGAAGTCCATGATCGCCTATATCCTGAAGAGACACGGAACATGAAGAATATTTTAGTGAATTGTATGTAATTTTGTCTTTAGTCTTTCTTACGAAGATACTTGCTGAGAAAATGTGAAATAATTACTAATAATTTTAAAATTAATATTGCTCTTATTTCCTGATAATGTCGTGTATTTACATCCGTACTTAAAAAAATCAACATGTTTATACACACACACACACACACACATATATATATATATGTATATATATATAAATAAAAAAATATACAAATAATATTTTTTAAAATACTTAGGGTTGCTGAATTGTATGCGCTTTTTCGTTTAAGATGAGTACAGTTTTTAATAATTAATAATATCACATGACCGACACAAATTAATATAATTTTAAAAGTTTATAATTTTTTTTAATTAAAACTTTAAAAAAATGTAAACAGTTTTTGCAAAAATTCATTATTCATGGAATTTTCTTTTGTAAGACAATAGTGGCCATAATATATTCTAATTAAAAAATGTCTATATTTTTCTTTGTATTCTACGGTTCAAAGCAAATTTTTATAACTGGGATTCGTCTTTAACCGAACAAAAGTGATAATTTAAATTCCCCTACGACTTCTTATAACTAATATAAACATTAAGCGCTAAAAAACATAATTTCTTGAAATTGTATTAAACTAATTTAGTGGCGGTAACTGATGTTAAAAAATATTTTGGAAAAAAACCTTTAAAAATAATGTAGTTACCTCCATGCAATTTCCGAAAAAATAGCATAGCCTGCTGTTAAAAGGGTTAAACCATAATAAAAACAAATTTTTATCATCAAAATCTTTATGTTATTATTAAGAGGAAAGATCAAAGTGTGTTTTCATTATTTAAAAAAAAACACGATTTTTTTCCTTCAGCGGTTCACTCATGTTTACGTAAGGTTACTACTATGGCAAACGTAATATTACACAAGTCGTTTTTTGGCATTGAAAGACACGTTAAATTGAAAATTACTGTAAAAATCAAATAATTATATGATTTTAATAAAATTTTCAGGTTTTATACACAAATGAATTAAAGTATTTATGCAATTATTTTTAGAAAATCTTACGAAAATGCTTTATTTGTTTTTACATCTGTTACCCACACCCATCAAATTTATTTCATGAATTTTCTTGAAAATGAGCACTGAGCCCAAATCTTTTTAATTAGTTAATGCAGGACTTTTTGTGGAATGTAAATCATGCAACTTTTGCCTACGGAATCACTTTTTCAAAAACCTACTCCGAATAGTAAAATAAAAAAATGCATTAAAACTACGCCATTTTTAATTTAGATAAACTTTTAATTGATTGTATAAATAATATATATTAAAAACATCATATTCTGAAGAAAAAAAAATTAAGAAAAATGTATTTTTTGAAATTCTTTTTCATTTTCTGATAAAGAATAGAATGAAAAATAGATATTAAAAATAAAAATTAATAAGTGCCATAACATTTCATTAATTATTCAGTTACCGCTGACAAGTTATATAATTTTTTCTGTTATTAAATTGTAAAATTAATTTAAAAGAAAGTTTTATATTATTTTAATGTTTATTTTTTTAGAAAGTATCGTCAAACGTGAGCTTATAAATCTAAACTAAATAAATTCTATAAAGTATTAGATAATTTCTGAAAACATGTTATATTTTTAATTTTACTATATAGTTAAAAACCAAAAACGGAACGTTCACTTAAGTTGGAATTTGACAATTCTGGTGCACCATACTTAGCTTGTCGACAGGTTTCAGATGTCAGTAAACTCACTCGCCACCCCAAATAACAATTATAAGGCTACTGTGATTAAGAAAGACTTTTATACTGCATTTCAGGCAGTAAGAAAGTTATAGTTATTTCAAATCAAGTTAAGGTAGCTTTAATGTGCTAATTAAACTAAAGTAACGAGTCAACGATGTCTATTTTATTTTTGAAAGATTTTTAAAAATAATATAATAATATAATTAGCTTCTTTGTAAAAATGTGTCGATCGGTAAAAAATGGCTTAAAAGGTGAATTTTTTAAAAAAGAATCTGAAAACATTAAATTCCAATCAATATAATTTCAGGTTCAAATAAAGTATTTTGTTTAATGGTATTAGTAAATAAAATTTTGAGCTTTCAATTTGAAAGTTTCAAAAAAGCACTTTTTATTTATTAAAATTTATTTAAAACGTAGGTACTGAAAAATGAGTGGAGGCAACTAAAATATCTTTCATTTGTAAATAAAACCTGATGATATCATCAAAATCCGACGATTATCTGATCTTGACAATAATTTATAAATCAATGTGATTCTCACCGCACAAATATACACAAATTTTCTAAGATTATTGTCCAAAGATACCACCAGAAAAACAAAATTTTTAACCAATATTTCGAAGTTTCTAAAAAGGATTTTAAAAAAGAATAATTTTTACAGAAAATATATTTTAGTCTTTCCTCTTAATAACAACACATAAATAAAATTGACCATAAAGTTTGTTCTTATTAAGTTTTAAGCACTTTTTCATCAGGTATGCACATTTCTTAACGAATCTTTGAAAGTACATAGTGTGACTGTGATGTATCGGCATCTAGTAGCTTAAGACAAAATCACGACTGAACAAACAATTCTATGAATAATATATGCCCACAATATAGATGGGAAAAATTGTATTTCTGAAAGATATAGAGCGATAGAAGAATTCACAGAGCCACTTAAATAAATATGAGCAGATGCTTGACTTGAAATGTATTTGTAATCTTGAACTATATCATTTGTTTCTAGATCTATCATAGCATTCTGATTGTTCCTTTGTTACTTATGTGGCATATTTTATCCTGCCATTGCCTCAGATAAATAATAAACGATTCTGTTGTTTTTTTTTTTATTGTGAAGAAAAGCTGGAAGAAAAACATACCAGAGATATTGTTTGGTTTTAGTAAAAAAATAAAGGCACCCTCACAAAAAAAAAAAGAAAAAATATGCATTCAACGTGGTGTAAAGGTTAACAAGCTAGGCTCAGTAAAATTATTATAATTGAGTACTGATTTCGATCATCATCATTTAGTGCCCCCGACTTTCAAATTAATACCACATTTAAGGTGCGCTTAGAAAGCCACCAATTACGGTTGCGAATTCGATCCTCACTGGGTGGCCAACACATTCTGCCACATCTAAACTACACTTTGTAAGCTTTTGGATACTTCGACATGGTTTAATGGTTAGCATGCTTGTCTCGCTAGATTAATTACGACTCGGTAATGAGTTCGATCCTTACTTGTGTACTTCTGCTACATCTAATCTATGATACAGGGTATTTTTCTACATCAAATCTATGCCCAGGGTATTAATCCGTCTCTTCCCTCCAGTTATGGGTTAAATAATAGGAAAGATTGGGTTCTATAGCTTTGGCTGTCAACCAGTCTACGGCAGAAAGCAATGGCAACCTACTGCGGGATAATCTTCTGCCCAGTCATGTCTCTTTCGAGAAATAATCGCCCAAAGCCTGTATCACGTATGGTACTTAATTGACTGACTGAATCTTTGCTAAGAAAATCACACATAAAGCATACTCGTAGTCTTGTGCCATATCTAAGCTATCGTTAGTAAATACGTAAAGAGAGCATAGGATGAGAAATGAAGAGGAGATAGAGTAAGCGACAACACTTATGTATTTATCCTGCTTAACCTTGTCAATTTTGAATTATTCTTTTTGTGTTCTTTAAATATTTTAAAATAATAAACCGAATTCATACATATTACAATATTTCTTGAAGCTGTTCAAGTATTTAACGTGTAATTTTTATAGTTGTGAAATACGCAGACAGGTTTTTCATTCATTAAAATAAGATTTATGATTTAAATAAGAAAAGCGTGAAATTTTCACGCATACTGCAAGTATCAATTAAAAATTTCCTTACCTTCTGAATGTCGAGGCAAAATTTTAGTTATACTACTCAGGGCCTATTTCACGTTTATTCAGTGTCTCGTTAACAAGATCAGTGACCTGGTGACCCGGTGCATTTATAATATTGGCCAGGGCGCTCACGTCGCAACCGGATGTGACACAAGGTTGAGTTTTAAAGTGGGTTTAACGGTCATACAGCGCGAAGACTCCCAAGAGACCTTCACAATTCCTTTTCCCGGGACGCCTCAGGTGCCAGATAATAATAATCTCTCTCAAGAAAGCCTGGGGAAAAGCTCCCTGTGGCTTGTCCCGGCGCCTTTATAGCCCACCTCAGAATAGAGAACAATTACGAAAGTAAAATTTATGGAGATGTGGATGATTAGTCACAGTCATAAGTAATGTAGCAAATAAACTTTCAATAATCTTAAATTTCTTCCAATAAACCGAATCTTGGGATACTAGCAATTACTTTGTGACGCTCGCTAGCATATCAACATTTGATTTTCTCAGTCGACATTTATTAACGTTACAAACATTCATTAATCACAATTGGATATTAAAGAATGAAAAAAAAAATCATCGCTGATTATACCTCATTTTGTGTGTGTGTGTGTTTGCTTTACCAAGTCCGTGAATTTCTGGTGTTCAAAACAAAAAAAAAAAAAAAAAAAAAAAACGCAATATATAAAATTCAGTATTTTTTATCCCTAATGGTTAGTGTGTTAAAATTATTAAATTTTTTATTAAAAATCTCAAGTTTATGTTAAAAGTTACCGCAAGACACTGTTGATCTATACGTCTATTGAACAGGTGAAGAGGCTCATCCCTTGTTCCCTGTTTAGGATGTGGTTTCCGGCTTTCTCTTTTCCAATCTTTTCACTCTTATGTACCCCCCTGCACATCAGTGGCGTTACCGCCTTGCTCGGGGTGATATGATTAAAAAAAATAGTGACTGAAGTAAATCGCTAAAAAAAAACAGCATAGTATGAAAAAAAAAAAAAAAAGAAACAAACTTAATAAAAACAAACTTTTTTCCATCAAAATGTTTATGTTATTATTATTACGATGAAAGATCAAAGTATCTTTTAATTATTTTTTAACATTTTAATCTCTAACCTGTTCGAAATTTTGGTAAAAAATTTGGTTTGATTTATTTAGCGGGTAACCAAATCCTTACTAGTGTTTACAATGGAAAACGTAATATTACGTAACTCAGTATTTTTTCCGGTGACAAGCATATTAATTTGGAAATTTTTACAAAAATCAAATAATTGTCGGTTTTTAATGAAACTTTCAGGACTTATCCACAAATAAAATTATTTTTAAATTACTATTTTAAAAAAATCTTGGTAAAAATATTTTTTACATCTGTTACCCCCACTTCAAGTAAATTCATGAAATTTTAAGAAATTAAATTTTGTTGGAATAAATAATTTTATTAGTCAAACGCAAGACTCATTGGTGAATGTAAATCATCTATTTTTTAAATTTTGCCTCTTTCCCAAAACCTGCTCCCAATAGTAAAATAAAAATGCAATATAATTATGACATTTAATTTGATAAGATTTTAATTGTTTGAAAGGACATAATAGTTTGAAGAAAAAATTTTTTCGATTCATAATGAAATTGTAAAAGAATAGTTTTTATTTTTTTAAGTAAAATAATTTATAAATTTTCAAAATATTTTAAAAATACTTCAAAGATTTGTTGGGGTTAGTTTAAAAACTTATTAATCGCAGATTATATTCAGTAATCGAAAATTAAAAAGTTTAATACACATCAGGCCAGGACCAAAAATTGCTCAGCCTCTGCAACCATACAGATGGGTAGTTCAACCTCAGGAATTTATTCTTCGGGACGACACTTTCAGTATTTATTTTCTCAGTAGTATATCTGTCCTCGGATAGGGATACAGCTGAGCCGCACTCTGGCCAAAGATAGAGCCGCAACCGAGGGATGATGATGAATCCTTGTATTGTATGAATCTGTTGCTTTTCTGTCAATGTATCGTTTTTATAGTAAACAGTTTATTTCTATGAACATTTGTAAACAAACACGCGTCGAATAGATTGAAAGTTCATGAATTTAAAATATTAAATTATCATTACTCACAGTTTGCCAGAGAAAAGAAAGTACTTCGATAAGCGACTACTCAGTTGTCAGTGTGTCATTTGATCTCTAACCTCGTCACTTAACTCTTTATATTTTCGTTAGAGATTTTAAAAAGTTCATTAAGTGACATTGTGACCTTTTGTGAAGTATCGTATTTCTGTTTACAAGAGATACAAACTGAAAAATTTCTGAATGTATTCAAACCGGCCACAGTTGATTGGAAAATTTCCATTTTATACCTAGTAATCTCCATATCCACTAATGTATAAATTTACTTGAAATTTTACATAGGGTTGTCTAGCCCTAATAATTAATCTAAAATTAGAATTCCTTTAAAAAGTTGTTTCCTTTTTTATTAAACATATAATTAACTTATATGATCAGCTTCCTTTTTGAAATCTCTATTCCTTCTAGTTTTAATGACGTCATAAATTTAAAATTAATTTCTAAATAATTAATCTAAAATTTAATTTCCTCAAAATACTTCTTTTATTTCTATTTAGGAAACAACTTTTTAAAGGAATTCTAATTTTAGATTAATTATTTGGGCCAGAAAACCCTATATAAAATTTAAAGTAAATTTATAAATTGGAACGAGAAATCGGACAGCTGAGTTCAAATTCCAGTTGAATTCGTTGCATTCACTTACGCGCAAATACCCTTTGGTAAGATATTAAGCCTTCTCTTCCATCCACTTATGGGTTAAATAATAGGACAGATTGAGTTCTATAGCCTTGTCTGGCAACAAGTCTCGCAGAAAGTAATGGCAACCTACTGCGGGATAATCTTCTACCCAGTCAGACATGATCGCCAATATGTGTATCACGTATGGCACTTAACTGACTGATTAGCCATATAACTACAATTGTAATAAAACTTCATGTTCTTAAACATCTTTTCATTCTAGTTTTATGCTTTTATTTTTGACTTAAGTGATAATTAAACCATTTGTTTTGGCATTAATGCCGTCATAGGTTTAATTTTATTTAATTTCCTATTAAGTAATCTAAATTGCTTTAGATCATTGTTTTATCCCTTCTTATTAGCGATATAATAATGTTATATATATATATATATATATATATATATATATATATATATATATATACACACATACTTCCACTCATTTTCGATACCTAATTTTTAAATTGAATTTTTAAGATAAAATATTTTTTTTGAAACCTTAATTTTAGTTTAATTGAATGCTACATGATTAAATTTACTAGTTCCAGTAAGGAAAATACTCTGGTGTATTTCAAACAGAAATTATATTTATTGGAATCTAAAATTTTTAGATTTTTTTTTTAATTTTCAATTTTTCGGTCAGTTTTTGAGCGATCGATACATTTGTAAACAAATATAATTTTGAGTTTTAAAAATCTTGCAAAAATAAAATATACATCTCTCACGCGTTTTTCTTTTAAATTAGCAAATTTAAAGTTAAATTAATTTGATCTGAAACAAACACTACTTTTTTATGGCCTGAAATTTAGAATAAATGTATTTATTCATCACAAAGGTCTGACTGGTTGACCTTTCAAGTAGGCGATGACAGCTCTTGTTATCAATCAAATTGAAAGTATGTTGAATAAAAACTGACATAAAGCAATTTAGCATTTTGTAAGGGGATCAACCCTTGAAATATGTGAACTTTTAATGATAAATCTGTTATAAGTTTCCACGGTAAAGGAAAAGGTGCTGTTTAACATTAAAAAAATTGAAAAATTATTTTAAAAATCTTAATTCTAAATAATTTGTATTAAACTTTTGAATTTCGATTTATAAATAAAGTCACTGAATATCTGGAAGAAATTTAAAAGATGTTTAACTATTTAGCAAAGAAAAAAAGAATACAATTCTTATAAAAAATTTTTTTCATCTATATTTTTTCTTTTTCAAAATATGATATCCTAAAATTATATTATTTATAAAATCAATTACAATGTTATCTTTATTAAAAATAGCGTAACTTGAATGAATTTTTGATTTTACTATTCCGAGCAGATTTTCGGAAAAATGAAAACATTACATGATATACGAATACACATTGGTATATATAATGTATTTCTAGCAGTTTTATGCAATTAATTAAAATGGAGGTAACAGATGTAAATATATATAATTTCCAAGATTTTCTAAAAATAATAATTGCATAAAAAATTTTATTGATTTGTAAATAAGTTCAAAAAGTTTCATGAAAATCAGACCATTAGTTGATTTTTGCAAAAATTTTCAAATTAATGTGTCTTTCAACGTCAAAAAATGACTTGCGTAATACTTTTTCCTTAGTCCCTTTACGTAACATGGCGTGAATCGCTGACGAAAAACAAAGAAATTTAAACTGAAATTTCGAGCGTGTTAGAAAGGGTTAAAAAAAATTTACAAAATAATGACAACAGAATTTGATTAATTATGACATTAACATTTTGATGATAAAACTTTTTCATTGTCACCTTCAATTCCTTTAACAACGTTAATTCCTGCAGGTAGTTCCTCTTCAACTTTTATTTCTGTATGTCTCCCTCATATTCGCATTTTCTCCATGTTCCCCCACCTCTTCTAGTTCGGATTTACATTCAGTATCCTTATCTTTGCATTTTGTTTTACCTAAATATTTTTTTGTATGAAAACGTTCAAAGATTTCTTTCCTCTGGTAACTCTCAAATTGCAGTAAGTCTCACCACTCAGTTTTTGCTGTTTACTTTTCGAATTGATGAAAAAGTAGAAAAAGAAACAAACAAAAGAATATACTCAACGGCGTAGGGAATTTTTATTTATTGTATTAAGTAAAATTTGACACAGGACTAAAAGTGGGGTTGTATAAAAATAATGAAAAAAAGTTGATAATTGTTTTTTTTTTAAAACTATCCCAAACTTAGACAAATTCCATTCGCATCTTATGATAGAGAATTGTTGCTTACAAATAGAAGCAAATAATTACAGGAGTTTACTTATAGTGGGTTATCCGTTGTAGTGAAGTATGTGTGTTTAAACAGATTAGTTTGATTTGGCATTGTTAGTTGTTTCACTATAAGAGGGGTATAAGACAAGAAAATCAAATTGTAAATAGAAACAAAATTTTATATACATATAAACCAATTAAGGATTTTATAAATAAATGAAATGTATTTTAGTTGATAAAAGGTTGCTAAAATATTTGTAGTTGTCCTTGAAATTATGAGTGTGTACGTAGGAAGGAACGTACGTACGTACGTACGTACGTACGTATGTATGTATGTATGAGCGTTATCGTTGGGTAATAGTGTCTTTGAAGAATTCACTCGGGCTTAAAGTATAAGAAAAGGCAGATGGGTAAACCGTGAGAATAAAGAGGTTAAGGAGAAAGATAGTGATGATAATAACGATCGCTTGACTTTTGTCAAGAGTACGTGTTATTTACGCTCGTCTCATTTCTCTCTGGCGATAGTCGAACTGGCTCCGGCTTTTATTTCGGTTGTGGGGCGCGAAAAGGTCATCCGGGAATTAACTCCTGGATGAGATTCTGGCCTTTCTATTGGACTGCAAACAAACTTCGTGTTGACTCGCAAAAAGGGTCCGCAAAAATAATTTGTTTTTGATAATTGAAGATTATTTGAATTGTGATTAGATATTTCCTAGATTTCTTTTGGCCGAAAAACATTTCGCATCAAGGTATGAAATTTAACAAGTTTTGTCTTGGAGTCGCTTTTGCGTGTGTGCTAAACAAGGTTTCGTAAATTTGTTTATTTCTAACAAAATGAATGACATAGTTATCAGCATTTGAATTTTAAATACAGATCTTGCTTTGTTCACTACATATCCTATACAGCCAGTTGAGTTTAAATCTTTTCTTAATTTTTCAAAATTAACTATTCATTTTTTCTTATCCCTTTTTATTTCATTCTTACATTCAATATAAGTTAAAATATAATCCATAGAAATAATACTAATATAAAAAGTTAATCTTGTAATATGAACGAGATTTGATTTTTCTGAAAATGTTTAGTTTAAAAATGGTGATTTCGTGAAAAAGCTATTGAAATCTCTGAAGCGCGTGATATTTATACAGTTTTTGAGTTGTAAAAATTACAGGTTTAGTAAAAACTTTTAAAATGTAAATTAACTTTAAATCGCTTACATTTCTGATCTTTTTTTTTATTGAAAAAAAATCTCCAATATTTTCCTCCGAAAAGAAAAAAATAACATTCATTTTTAACAAGTTTCAAAGATCTACATTTGATCAGTCAGGGAGAAGATTCGACAGTTGAATTAAGTTGGGGTGGAGATTTTACAGTTGAACAGTCTGGGGGTGGCATTCTTCAACTTATCCAGTGTTTCATATCAACGTTTTCCATTTTAAAAAAAGCAAATAATTGGCTATCTTCACGATAGGTACACCCGAATTTTTCAGCTTTTTTTTTCAAGAAATCCAACCTTCAAATTAGCAGCTGGAGTCAGCTTTTTTTTTTTTCGGGGAAAATAAATTTGTTCCTTTTCATTTGAATTCTTAATTTTCTTTAAAATTAATTTCACCATTTTTTCAATAAATTTGTATCAATTAAATTTTTTAATAAAATTTAAAAACTATTTTTAATAATGAATTCAAAACAAACCAAACACTATCTCAGAATTCACCGAAAAAAGTTGATCAAAAGAACGTATGAGACTGGTTCCTGCTGCTATGGAAAGTCACTCAGTTAAGTGCCATACGTGATACACGCTTTGGGCGATCATGGCTTGAAAGAGACATGACTGACTGGGCAGAAGATTATTCCGCAGTAGGTTGTCATTGCTTTCTGCGGTAGACTGGTTGCCAACCAAGACTATAGAGCCCAATCTGTCCTATTATTTAACCCATAATTAGAGAGAAGAGACGGATTAATACCTTTCCCAAGGGTATTTGTGTGTAAGTGAATGCAAGAAATTGGAACTCGGCTCCCCGATTTGTCGTTCCAAAGTCGTTATACCCTGCACAACAACAAACATCCTAATATGAAGAGAGCATTCCTTAAAAATAAGCTGAAAATCTTGGGACTTTGTATCTTGATGATAGCCAAATAAGTAAACTTAAACTAGGTACCTCTATTCCATTTTCCATACTTAATTTTTCAATTGATGTTTTTAAAATAAAATAAAAACTTTTCTTGAAACTTTAATTTTAGCGAAATTGAAAGTTCAATTATTAAATTTATTATTTCCACCGAGGAAAAAAAAATATTGGTAGATTTCAAACAGAAATTATATTCATTACAATCTAAAATCTTTAATTTTTTTTTTCAGTTTTTAGCTATTTTTTAGTGCGATCAACAAAAACAAAAGTTAATTCTCTGTTTAAAAAAATCTTGCAAAATTAAATATACCTTCCACTCGTTTTTTTTTTTTAAATTAGCGAATTTAAAGTTAATCTGATTTGAAAAAATTATTACATTTTTGTGGCATGAAATTAGAATAAAAGTATTTCTTAATCACAAAGGTATGACTCGTTGACGTTTCAAGTAGAATACAGCAACTGTTATTAATCCATCTGGAAGTATGGCGAACAAAAGTTGAAATAATCCAATTCAACATTTCGTAAGGGGAACAGCCCTTGAAACTTGTGACCTTTTTAATAAGTCTCTTATAAGTTTCTTTAGTAAAAGAAAATGTGCAGTTTAACATAGATAAAAATATTTTTTAATCCTTATTCTAATGGTCTCGTAATTAAAAAAAATTGTTTTATACTCCCCAATGAGTCCTGCATTTAACCAATAAAAGGAGAATATTGGTATAGATAATGTGTTTCTAGAATTTGAGTGTGGAGTACAGAGTAGTTGATTTTTGCAAGAATTTTCAAATTAATGTGTCTTTCCACACCAAAAACGTCTTGTGTAATATTATGTTTTCCTTAATAGTCGATTTACGTAACATGGCATCAATCGCTGACGGAAAACAAACAAAATTTAACTGAAATTTCGAACATGTTAGAAAAGATTAAAAAATGTTAAGAAAGAATGACAACAAAATTCGGCATTTCCTATTAATAATAGCTGAAACATTTTGATAAAACTTTGTTTTTAAGTTTGAGCCTTTTTAACATCATGCTATGCTGTTTTTTTTTTTTTGGCAATTGTGTGGAGTTACCTAAAAACGTTTTTTTTTAATGAATAAATAGTTTAGACTTCTTTCATAGCATCATAGCAGTTATGTTGAAAAAGAAACAATGAGATGGTCGTTTTTTTTATCAGGGGCTGTCAAAATAGCTTCTTTCTAATTTTTAAATTTCAATGTAGGTTGTTTTGTATTAAAATGTTTCAATTTTAAAAAATTAGAAAAAAAAACAACTTACGCTTTGAAGTTAACAGGTTTTTACCAAGGATTTTTAGTCAGTCCAAAGCGGTGTGTAGGTGCTCTGAGTGGTCTGTTCTAGGATTGGCACGACACTCAGAAAATATCTTGGGTAAACATCAGTCAGTCAGTTAAGTGTGATCATGTCTCGAAAGAGACTAGGCAGAAGATTATCCCGCAGTAGATTTCTATTACTTTCAGCAGTAGATTGGTTGCTCGCTAAAGCAATAGAACCCAATCTGTCTTGTTATTTGACCCGTAACTGGACGAAAGAGACGGGTTAATACCTTTCCCAAGATTATTTTACTCAAACTATTAATTACGCGTATTATTAATAATGCAAATATTTTCAAATTCATAGACAGTAAGAAATAAAACCATAAATTATAATCTAACAAAAACATTTGAAAAAATGAGATATTCTATATTATTTTTAATTTTAATTCTCCGTTCAAAAGCCTTTGGTTTGGGAATGGCGCAACTAAAAAAAAAAAAAAAAGATTTATTTTATGTCTCCATAATTATAATCTTAAAAATATTAGGACATCAAGAAGAGGAATGTTCTTTATTTCTTCAATCAACATTAGTATGAATGAAAAATCGTTAGTAAATTTTTTTTAAATATATTAAAATCTCAGAAAATATGCTATCCTACATCGGAAAGTTTCAATCAGACATTTTTAGAGAGATTAAATAAATCTTAATTATAAATACTTCATCTTGAGTAGAGGAGTTTGAAGTAGGTACCGCCACTAAATCGCTGAAAAAACAGCACAGTATGAACTAAAAAAGGGCAGAATTTAACATTTTCCAACAAAATGTTTATTATTAAGATGAATGATCAATGCATTTTTTAATTATTCTTTAAATTTTTAAAAAATCCTTTCTAACATGTTCGGAGTTTTTGTAAAATTCGTGGTTTTATTTTCGTTAGTGAGGAGCCAAATTATTACGTGAGATTACAATGGTAAACGTAATTCACTTTTTTCGGTGACATATACATTAATTCGAAAATTATTGCAAAACTCAAATACTCCTCGGATTTTAATGAAATTTTTACACTCATAGGTACCTCCACAAAATCGCTGAAAAACAGCACTATATGAAGGGAAAGGCCCCAAAACTAAATAAAAACGAAGTTTTATCGGCGAAATGTTTACATTATCATTAAGAAGATAGATCAAAGAATTTTTAAAATATTTTTTAAATTTTTTAATTATTTCAAACACATTCGAAATTTTTGTAGAAATTCTGTTTTTCTTACGTAAGTGCGAGACCTAAATTGCCGCAACGTTAATTAGTAAAAAAAAAAAAAAAAAAAAACACGTAATATTGCACAATGCACGTTTTTGACAGTGAAAGACACATTAATTGGGAAATTCTCGCAAAAATCAAATAATGGTCGAATTTTGATGAAAATTTCAGGACTTATTCCGAATTGACCGAAACCATTATTTTGTATAAGATAATGGTAAAAATGTTTTTTTACATATGTTACCCCCCCCCCCCCATAATTAATTTTGACAAATGCTTAAAAATTCGACTTTTGGCCCCATATAGTCCTAATATAATTAAATTCAGGAGTCATTGGGGAATGCTAATCAACAGTTTTCTTTTTCTCCAATACACCTCTTTTTCTAATAAATAGGTTCAAATTGCGAAAAATGCAATAACTATGTCAATTTTTATGTGGATAAAATTCTGATTGCTTTTATGAACAATATAAATTAAGCGTATCATAGTCTGAAAAGAAAAAAAATCAATGAATAATGAATTTTTACAAGAATTAATTTCATTTTTCTTTAATTATATTTAAAAATTATATATAAAGTTTCAAATTCATTGTTAAATTTCTTACTCTATTTGGCGGGCTAGGGTATTTAATTAATGCATGAAGACTACAATTACTAATCGAAAATTTAAAAGCTTAATACAAATGATTGAGCCAATGGATTTTTAAAATAATTAAAACATTTTAATTGTGTGCAATTTTACTGCCCATATCTTTCTATGTATGGATGGCCGTACGTGATATTTATCATTACACGGTCACGTGATTAAAGTGTGGTCTTCCTTTACATAAAAAATTACATTCGTATAATTTTGTCGCCTTCGGCCTCCCTACTTTAGCCTTGTTTATAACTTCCGGTTGTCATTATGTCACTTGAGATAGCCAGCGTATATCGGATTACCTTAACTGATAAAATGTTATAGCAAATATTTAAGAGAGTAAGCAAGTACATCTGTTTGAAAACAGCTAAAGGTAAGTCTTAACTTAAAAAATTGACTTCAATAACGTATCAGCGACGTATATTTTATTTTTGCCAGATTTTTAAAGCAGGAATGTGGTAACTGTTTACAAATGTGTTAATCAATCAAAAAATTGGCAGTACTTTTAATTTTTATTTTTTAATCTGAAAAATTTTAGATTCCAATCAATATAATTTCGCTATAAAATACGTCAGTGTATTTTGTTTACTGGAATTACTAAATTTAATCACTTGACTTTTAATTAAAACTAATTTCAAACCTAAAATATAACTTATTTATTTTAAAAAATTCATTTTAAAATCAGGTATTGAAAATTTATACTGAAAAGTGGATATATTAAAACACAAAAAATGATAAAAATATTTTTTACGACTGTTACCCCTCCAATAAATTCAGGAAATCTCAAGAAATCAACTTCTGTAGGCTAAAATGGTTTTATTAGGACACATTAGAGAATGTAAATCATGCATTTTTAAAAAAAACTTTCGCTCATTTACCGAAATTCTGCTCTGAATATTAAAATAAAAAATGGTATAAAACTATGACATTAATTGGTTTAATTAATAATATAAATGTCAGACATTATAATCTGGAAAAAAAAAACATTTTTTTTTTCGATTAATATCGAAATTTTAAAAAGAATTCTCTTCACTTTTGTTTTTTTTTTTAATTATTACTAAATAATATTTTAAAAAAATAGTTCCAATATTGTAGACGTTAAGCTGGTAGGTTATAAAGTTAAGACTATATTTACTAATCGAAAATTGAAAAGTTTAATAAAAATCATGTCTCCCTTATATTTGAAAAATAATTTTCAATTTTTTTTTAATGTGTATTTGAAGTTTTTTGTTTTTGTATGGTAATTTCTGTGTATATTAAAGTCACATGATTCAGGGTTTCTTCCCCTTGCCGGAAAAATTTACAATTAAATCATTTGTGATCGCTATACACTTATTTTTCATCTGGCGAACTGTCAACACATTGCAATTTTGGCGGACAGGTTAAAACGTTCAACTGTGCATTTAAGAAATAGTTTTATTCTAAATTTCATGCTATAAATAAGTAATACTTGTGCAAATCAGATTATTGTATCATTAAATTTGCCAATTTCTAAAAAAAAAATAATGTGTCACAAATTTATATCTTATTTTTGCAAGATTTTTAAGCCCGAGAATTAATTTTTGTTTTCAAATGTATTGATTGTTCAGAAATGACTGAAAAATTGAAAAAAAATATAATCAAAATTTTGTATTCCAATCAATAAAATTTCTGTTTGAAATACACCAGAGTATTTTGCGGACTGGAAATAGCAAATAAGATACCACAACTAAATCGCTGATAAACAGCATAATATACATCAAAAAGGCCCCAAACTTAAGAAAAATAATTTTTTCCATCAAAATGTTTGTCATTATCAAGAGGAAAGATCAAAGTATTTTTTAAATTAGTTTTCAAATTTTTTTAATCCTTTTTAACCTGTTCGAAATGTTGGTAAATATCTTGTTTTTATTTTAGCTGGCGGATAAGCAAATTGTTACGAGAGTTTACAATGGAAATTATAATATAACGTTACTCAGTTTTTTTTCTTCCGGTTAAAAACACATTAATTTGGAAAACATTTTATTTTTAAAAATTCAATTTCAAAGCTAGTTATCCAAAATGAGCAAAGGTACCTACTGTTTGGTGATAAAAATATTTTCTGAAGCTTTTTTTAACTCAAAGAAACAATTGTAAAATTAATTCAGTAATTAATAAAATACCAAAAATTTTATTAAAATTTCAACATGTTCGAAATTGATTTTAAAATCATTGAAAAAGAAAAAAAAACAAAAAAAAAAACAAATTTTCGAACATTTTTATTATTAAAAATAATTTAAAACCGGTCCAAAAATCATTTAGGTCGATTATTGCAATACAAAAACATGAGTTGGGGCATATATATATATATATATATATATATATATATATATTGGTTGTGCAAAATATACAATGTAGTGGGGATGTCTCTTGGAATTTCCCGATATGGTCTTATAGTGAGGGGTTTTTTTTTATAATCATATCGCCCCAAGCAAGGCATTTTACTGCCATTGTTGAGCAGGGGCTTACATAGAACAGTTCTGAGAAAGAGTGACAGGTTATAGGGGGTGTCAGGAAGTGGGTAAAAGAAGGATGAGAATACTGATGAGAATGGAGTGGACGGAGAAGGGAGCATGAGAGAGAGAGAGAGGATGCAGTTTAGTGTGATAGAAGATGGCTATTGACTTAACATTTAAATTCTTGGAGATTGTAGCTGTCAGGAAAGCAAGTAAATGGAAGGGAATTCCATAGGCGGGAAGTGCGAGTAAAGAAGCTGAGGGAGTAGAATTTGTGTTTACAATTTATTGGTTTCACAGTAAAACGGTGGGACCTAGTTGCTAATCTTGTTGCTCGAGTAAATTTATATATAGGGGGCACCAGTAAGCTAAGTTCATAGAAGCAGAAGCCGTGAAAGTATTTGTAGAAGACATAGGAAAGCCACATTGCGCTGGTGAGAAAGTGACTGCATCTGAGCTGCCAAGTGGGGATCTATCACATTACAGATTTTCCGTTGGATTTTGTCAAGGACACCTAGGTAGTTAGCAAGAGCACCTGACCAGATAAGACAGCAATATTCAATGCACGAGCACTTAGAGCAAGGTTAAATCAATGTACTGACATCTCAAACAGTCGCCCGAGTTTATAAGCATGTTCGTTTCTATCTATCTATCTGGTTGTTTTATTTTGTTTGTTTTTCTTTCAAACTGGTCTTTGCATGTGCCCTTAAAAAGCTAAATGAAAAAAAAAACGCAGAGGAAAAGTGCTGAAGATCAAATCCTATCAAAATCAAACACTTATCAGTTTCATACATTTTTAAGCTTATAAAAGTGGTGGGGGCAACCGAGGTGCCAGCTAAAATTCTGAGAGGGGGCCTTGGCGTCTTTTGGTCCCCTGTCAAATCACCACTGATTATATAATATTCTATATCCTCCTGGAGTATCAAGAATTATGCACTTTATCATGTCCAGAAATTTACCTTACTCAACAGAGGAAGTACAGGAAATTACTGAAAAATGTGTGAACCGTAGGAAATTCAAGATTAATAAGAGAAGGAAGAGAATTAATCAAAGCCACTAAACCCTTCGAAAGATTGAATATATATATTTGAAGGTATCTTTTCCGTCAAATCTTGGAGGAAACAAATATTTATTGACTATGATAGATTGATATAGTTTCTTTTTCGCTTTTGCGAGTAGGGAAATATTCACTACAACTATATTTATTTAAGTAAATTAGTTTGCATATTTACTATGCCAAGTTATATGCACTTTGATAGAGATCCTAGTTTCATGTCGGAGGAGTTAAATTTTTTTCAAGAGAAAGGAACATCTACTAGTAGAGCTACTGCGTACAAACCACGGGAAATGGTCAAGTGAGGAGACGGAACTCTGTGTAGGACGATCAACTTAGCCTTTAAATCCAGAGGATTACCTGTGAATCAATGGGAGACCCCTTTATTTGACGCTCACAAATTGATTCGTTCTTTACTGTGCACATCCACGAGTTGTACTCTTCGTTATTGGATGTTTTCTTACCCGAGAAAGTCTCCACCCCTCAGGAAGATCTTTTTCTTCGAGATTGATCCCTAGGAAAGTTCTCATGAGAAACTACGCTCAGAACAAGTACAATCTACTGCACGAGAAATTAAGCTGATTCAGTTGAATCCCGATTATGCTGCTGTTAGGTTATTGAATAGAAAAGAAAGCACTGTTTACGTCACCTCGCTTCTTCTGGGTAGGTAACGACAATCCCCGAACGTGAAGCAGTTACAACAGTCTCAACCAGCCCTTCCAGATTTGGATGGAAATAACATAACAAAATTAGAAGATACTGTACCACAACCAGTGTCCTGTAATTCAATTGTAATGAGTGAATGTGTCGTGATAGTGTTTAGTTAGGTATAGGATAGCTAGTGAGTACCAATCTCTACCCCTCCCCTTTTGGCCGTGTGTCATAATTTCTGTAGTTTTCAGAAATATATACTGTTCTGCAATTCAACTGACGGGACTAAACCAGGTACCTATAATAACTTCCCTAGCGCTTCAAAAAATCTTCTAAGGCAATCTAAGCGTATCACTAAAGAACCTAAACGACCCGGTATCGAAAGCTAAAAAGAAAAAATTGATTAAGTTGCTTTTGAAATTGCATTCCTTTTCTTTTGCCGAAATAAATATTCCAGATTTACATTGTCAAAATACAAAAAAAGTAAAGAGAATATTGCATTCATATGTAAATCTCCACCATATAAACAGCAGTTGCTACTACAGTCTTGCTATTAAAGGTATCGACTAGAGAAATATTAGTGAATACTTTTATCTACTTATAGATTACCACATGCACATACATGCCATATTAAAACACGTGTAAACTTTTCTACCCAATAACAGACAGTATTTAATATATGTTAAAAAGATCCCCTAATACACTCACTGTTGACACCTAAGTTTCTCTTAGTTAGAAATTAAAATCACAATATGAAATATCTGGCTAATGAAAGTAAATTAAATTATATTCATTTTGAGCCTACTTTAAAAAAAACAAAACGAAACAAAGCAATTCTCTTAAAAATCCTACAAATTTTGAATTTTGTGATTCGAAGACGTTTGAACACAAGAGAAAACGTGGCTACATAGCTTTATACTTCCCACGGCGCGTTCTGAAAGTAACATGTGTCGGCGATTTCAAGCGAATCATCTCAAGACAACAGCAGCAGAGAAGGTCAGGGAATCTTCACTGGCGATTAAAGTCTTTTCTCAACTACAGATTTTCTCGTGCGCCAACTCAATAGTAATATCTAAACCGCAGACCGAGCGTTAACTTTTTTTTTCGTGGACCAACTACATTTTTTTTTAATTATATCACCCCAAGCAAGGCGGTAACGCCACTGATGTGCAGAGGGCTACGTAAGAGTGAAAAGATTGGAAGAGAGAAAGCCGGAAACCACATTCTAAATAGGGAACAAGGGATGAACTTCTTCACCTGTTCAATAGACGTGGGTAGAGTGTGAACCGAGCGATAGATAGATCTATCTACTCCAATTAAAAAGAAATTTTGGTGGATTACTAAGTTTTAAAGTCCAGTCAAATTAAAGAAAACCAATTAAACATGAAAAGTTTAAAATTAAGCAAAAAAAATGACTTACTTTTAAGAATATTTCAAACAAAGTTGATTACCAGGAAGATTAAAAATTTTTTGCTTTTTGGTCAAAGCAAGTGAATATTGAGGCGAGGTTAAGTAAGTCAACTGAAATAGCCAGTGAGTGACCCCAAGAGGGTATCAAGACTACCATAAATAAAAACTATTTTTATTTCATATGTGACTTTTGAATTAATGTAGATATGATTATAAATAAAAATGATTTATTTAACAGGCATATCGCTGTTTCCTTTATTTTTATGTTATTATTGTTTGAAATTCAAGCATTCGAATTTTTTTATTAAAATACAAACATGAATGTTGAAGTTTCTTAGGATATGAACTTGTTAAGGAAATGTAAACATGTTCATGTTGATTTTCTAAGCGTAGCTTAAATGTGGCACAAAGCCAAAAGTATGGAGCACCTAGTAAGAATCGAACTCACTACTCAGTTAAATGGTTCTCACAAAATAAGCTCGCTAACCATTACACCACTTCAAGATGCCCTCATTTTTATCCGAAATATGAACATATTAGTCGCAAGTTTCTGTATCAAATAATATAAAAAGACAAAATTAACCAAACGGAGAATAGCATTTACGATTGTTCATATGCTTAGTGATTACAAGTTGCTCAGGCAAAATATCTCTTTCACAGCTGAAAATGAACTAGGAACAAGCATGACAGATAGACTAGCTTACTGTAACAAAATAAATAAAAATAAAATTATATGAAAGGATTTTTTTTTTCAACAAAAACCAATAATCAACTTTGATTCACTCCTGAATAAACTGCAGCGATAGCTCACCGTAACCACTTTCTCAACATCTATAGCAAGGAAATTATTTCAGAACCGCCCACTATCACTGTAAGAGAGTTCTGGAAAACGCAAAGTGCAGCAATGCTCAAACTGTCCAGATCAAGGCTAAAATAAAACAGATTGAATTTCGTGAATTCTGAAAGATCATCAACCAATTAAGGAACAGAGGCAAAGCAGCTGTCCACTATTATAAACAGCCCCGATGTCATGTTCTTCTTGACAGACAAGGCCAAGATCTTCGCCTCGATATTTTTCTCACATTCAACGTTAGATTACAAAGTCTATCTCCTCCACAATTTCCCACGTATCTCTGAATATTTATTTCGTAAAATTACAAAATTGTGGCACAAGGCCGAAAAAGGGGTGGGTAGAGGGTAAACTTCAGTATCTATCCTATACCTAGCTAAACACTATCATGACCCAATCATTCATTACAATTTGCACATTCACTACAAGAATCCATTCACCACATTCCAATCCTTCACACACCACAATACCACATATTTATAAGGGACACTTAAAAAAGGAGAAATGAACCCATGACAATAAAAAATGAAATAAAAATGCATTTATATACAATAATATAATATATACTTAAAACAATTAAGGAAAAGTGAAATGATGGGAGGAGGATGAACTCAACAAACAAACTAAAATACAAAAAAAATTTAAAACTATAATTAAACAATGTTAGTTACACTCGTCCATCCCTCAAAAAAAGTGGCTGCTGTATTCCGCCAAGCGGCGAAATCAGGACGCACACCTAAGGGAGTGGGGGAGGGATAAAAAAAATTAATGGAATGGGAAAATCAAAGCCAGATAAAAGGAGGCCAAAACAAACTGAGAGGTTGAGAATCTCGACCTGGATCATAACAAAAAAGAGAACCGGGTACAGGCTAGAAACCCATTCATTCACATTAACTATGTACACAAGAAAGAACTACCTTAACCAGGGGAGGGTTCCAAAGAAATCCACCCCGATGCAGCTAGCAGATCTAAAAGGAAAATCAAGGCTAGCTCCGTTCTCGCGAATTAGGCTCGCCACATTTACCCACCTTTTGCTGAAGACTGTCGAAGTCAAACGTTTCCAATCTGTTCTAATCTTCATTTTGAGCTGGTGCTCAAAATATCGGATCAAATCCTGACCTGAAAGACACTGACCTCACAAGACTTCCTCCTTTCGCGTCGACCATGTCACCATTCGAGTCGTGGCCAGCAGCGACAGAAACACCATACGCTTCATCCCAGAGAACGCGGGTGACACATTATCACAGTCGAATGCACGATCAATGAGCACAAGCTCAGTCAACTCGCCGACACGGTCCCATAGAGGGAGAACCCGCGAACAATGGTAGAAGGCGTGCGAAGCCGTTTCTTCCAAGCCAAGGTTACAGCGTTCACAATCTGGCAAATCCACCAGGTCTGAGATGAAAAGCTTGTCATTGAGAGACAACCGATTCCGAGCCAATCGCCAGGTAAGCGAAGACTCAGAGTTGCTGAGATAATCGGCACATGGCGCATAAGAGCAGAACGAGCGAAACTCATCCTCCGACAAGTGGGGCACATCACGTAATGAATCCTTCGCGACGCCCTCCACTAACCCACGATAGAAGACTTTCCTAGTCTATGAAAGGTCACTAGACCGAGGAATGGCCCTCAAGGCAACCAGACATTCGTGGAGAAAACTTAATCACCCTAGAGGCTTTCGGCACCACCTCGTAAGGCTAGTGAACATGTCCCTCGCGATCGGCATTCCCAGACCCCCATGACACGGACGTTGGACACAGACACGTTTGTCAACATAATGTTTGCGTCTTTTCCACAGAAGGGAGAATAGCAAACGCTCGATAGCCTTTCTACGTCATTTACAAAGAGGAAGTACAGACAGCTCAAAAGCTCCCGACATCTTCCCGTTCACCTGCACCACAGCCGTGGGGGATTGATACAGGAGGCTAATCCAGCGTCAGAATTCGGGTGTGAATCCAGCGACAGCCGTCAGGTAGCGATGGTCAACCCTATCAAATGCCTTGGACTGATCCAAATTGATCAGCGCGGCTTCGTTGTCTTTTACACCCTCTATGATTGTGTGGATCAGATGCAGGTTGCTCTGAATTGTTCGGCTCTTTACAGCACAAGTTTAATCAGGTCCCAACAGAGATTTGGCGACTAATTGCAAACGATTCATCAGAATCTTGGCTTAAATCTTTAACTCTGTGTTTAGCAGAGTTATGGGCCTGTAAACCTCTAGCACCCTCACATCATCCTTGCTTTTTTCTCAACAGCGTGATCACACCAATTGTGAACCGCTTGGGTATGTACTCCTGTCGGAACCATTTGTTGAACACGACAGTCAAAATAGGGACAAAGATGTGAGACAGCCTCAAGTACAATTCATACGGCAAACCATCCAGACCTGGAGACTTGCCTCTGCCAACCTTCTTCAAAGTCGCGTAGACTTCGCCCTCCGTAATCTCTCCCTCGCAGCTAGCTGCATCAGCCTGGGGAAGTCAGTCAAATAGCTGCGAAACTCATCACGGAGACCAGGCTTCTTAGTAAATAGGATCTTGAAATGCCACCAAAACGTCTTGCACATGTCGTCAGTCGACTGAAGGGTATTCCCTTCCAGGTCTCGGACTTCACGAATGTACCGATCCCTGCCTCGGCGAATCTCTTCCTTGCGCAGTTCTGCGCCCATGTTCACAGCTTCGGAAGACACCTTGCTTAATCTATGTCTAATTTCTTGACCCATGTAACGCTCGCTAGTCGAGTGCTCCAGGGCATCCATAGCTAAGGATATCTCTAGGGCATCCCTATTAGCCTCCGCCCGGACGAATCTATCTTTAAGTTTCTTTACCTTATCTAGTTTAAGCCGTTGGCTATATTCGGTGGGGAAAGACCTAATCCTTTTCTTAAGACTCTCACACCACTTATTCTTAATGACCTTCCAACGTATCTCTGCGTATAAACTCTAGAGTTGTCTAGACTTATTATGCACCCCCCACAAAAAAAAAATCCACTTGCACGTATAAAATTCCGGTGGTTGTCCTTAAAAATATCAGTCAGGAATTATCCTCAGTTGTAGCAAAATTATTTAACCGCTGCTTGAAGGAGAGGTCATTCTCAAGCATGTGGAAGGAGGCGGGCGTATGTCCGGTTTTGAGAAACGGGGGCAACCAATCACCCCTTCCCAGTACTAACTCATTAGTCTCTATAGTATAAACATTTTGATGACATTATCGACAAGAAGATCGTCAAACACCTAGATAGGAACAACCTTTTATTTGACGAGCAATATCTGTTTCGGTCAGCCTGATCTACTGCTAACGTTCTAACCACCATTGGCGATATACATACCACAAGGGGCACAACATTAGATATATCGAAAAAAAAAATACAAGGTATGACACAAAAGTTTACTACACAAGCTCTCCAGCTATGGAAAGGTTTCAGGAGTTTTTTCTATTATAAAGTTCTTCCTAACTGGTAGATCTCTGAAGGTAGTTATTAACGGCTATTTCATGGTGCTCAACGCAGGCGTCGCAAAGTGGTCACGTCTCGGACCACCCCTCTTACAGATTTACATAGATGATCTTCCTAAATTATACTCCGATCATTGATGCTGATATCATGACGATATACGGCGCACCTTTAAGAGTCTTGGCGAATGTCCTCTCTTCTGATCTAACACTTTCGAGTGGGGGAAAGAGTGCTGGTTACATTTCACCACCGCCGATCAGATCCCGAATGATCCAGTCACGATGCCTTTTCGATGAGGCCCGAGAGAATATTAGGCCTCAGTCTCACACCCGACCTCGTGCAATTCCTATATACGACCCATTGCTAATGATCTACTGGAGAAACAATGCAAGTAAGATGATTGGCTAGGTGTACCACTCGAGTAAGTACCTGTTTTCTTATGCTATTCTTTACCTTTATAACAGCCAAATCAGGCCGAAAATGAAACACTGTTGCCATATTTGTGCAGGAGCTGCCCAGACATCACTCTTGATAGAGTTCAAAAGCAGGCAGGCAGTTGCGAGTCTCTTACTGCGCTATCGCTACTACCATGGAAAGTGCTCGAACGAAATGTATCAGCTGGTTCCACTAGGTCTGACCATCACATATAGGGCCCGCCCTGCCACTTACAAGGTGGCAAACCCCTTACTTTCTGTGTATTGCATCGGCAGAAAGTTTTACTCACAAAGCTTCTTCACGCGAACCACTGTCTTATAGAACAAACTCTCAATAGGTTGTTTTCCCCGATCATTATAATGTTGACCTGTTTAAATCTACAGTCAACCGTTATCTCCTATTCTCCATATAATCTACACAACAAATTAACCCTCTACTAATGATTGGCCTCCGATACAGGGTGAATCATACTGTAAAAACAAAAAACTTAGTCTTCAATGAGTTGAAAATATGGATTGAACTCTAACAAGATAGAATACGTAAAGAAGAAATTAATAAAGTGAAACAAAGACACTTTACCAATTTCTTCAATGAATAAAAAAAAACAAAAACAAACAGTATACAGTGATGCTAATTGGTGCTCGATTCCATTAGTCACATGCGTGTCATGTGTAATAAAGCTATAGCTGTTTGCTTTAGATGTAAGTGCATGCATTTCTAGGAACGCTTGTCTGTTTATGTGTGCGTAATAATGCAAGTGTCAAGCATATTAAAATGGACAATTTTAAAAAATATGTATATGAGAAAAATCATGGGTGGTTAAATGTAGGTACCTCCACGCAAAAAAATCTGCTACGAATAGTAAAATAAAAAAAATGCATTAAAACTACGCCATTTTTAATGTAGATAAAATTTTAATTGATTTTATCAATATAATTCAAGGATAAATTATAAATAAAGAAAATTGATCAATTAATTTTTGTAAGAATTATTTTCATTTGGTAATTAAAGTTTCAAAATCTTAAATTTCTTCCATTTATTTAGTGTCTTTGCTTATTAATTTATTAAATTAAAATTTATAAGTCAAAAACAAACACAATGCAAATCATTTGAAATTAAGATATTTTTAATTTCTTTATTTTAAACTGGACATTTCTTTTACTATGGAAACTTAAGGTTACATGCTTTTAGAGTTGTTCCCCTTACGAAATGTAAAATTCGGTTATGTCAATCTTTGGTCATACTTCCTGATGTTTGAACTGATTTATGACAGACGGTTATTATTGCCTGGTCTGACTTGTTGATCTTTCGATTACTAAACACTTATTCTAAATTTCATGCCATTAACAAGTAATACTTGTTTCAAATCAGATTAATCTAACTTTAGTTTTTTTTTAAATATCGAGATTTATATATATTTTATTTTTGCAAGATTTCTAAAACCGAGAATCAAATTTGCTTAAAAAAGAAACAACACACCCTCGAAATTTTAGATTGCACTATAAATCTGCTTGAAATACACCCAAATGTTTTGCTTACTGGAAATTGTAAATTTAATCATTTACCTTACAATTAATTTAAAAATGTCAAGAAAACGTTTTTATTTTTTAAAAATAAGATTGAAAATGGAGTAAAGTACCTATTTAAATGTAGGAATTGATGAGTTAGTAGCATGAGTGAGTGTGTGTGAAAAAAAACGAAATATTTTCGTTTAAATTTATAACGAAATAATGTAAACAAAAAAAAACAAAAAACAAATTAACATTATTTTATGAATAAATAAGTTTTGAAAGTAAGTTATTTGTGTTTGGAATCTTTCATTGGATTGATGTGTATTAAACTACTAATATGTATTAATATATTACCATATTAATAAGTAATATAAATAAATAATTAAGGAATATGCTATTATATTTAAGTATTGAGTATAATGCAAGTTTAGTGGCTAAAAATTTTTATTGAAATATTTATGGTTTGAATTTATGGTGAATAAGAAATTAAAAATTAACTTCACATTTTGGAATCCACTGTGAAGTCTATTTTGACCAGTAGGAATGGGGGAAATTTACAAAACAGAATTCAAGAAGCCGTTGTGCAAAAGTTTTATATATATATATATATATATATATATATATATATATATATATATTAGTGGAGTCAGATACAACACTGCCCTGATGTCAATCCTCTGAACCGGACATGCGTGGACGATGTATTCCCACTTTTTTCCTTTATCTTTTCTTCGTCTGAACCATTCTCGCCGTCAAAAATGGAGACAACAGCAACAAGGCAATTCAACTGATTTTTTTCAAATTAACTTCTATAAGTACAATTTGCCTTTATTGCCTTGCCTTCCTTTTTACTTTCTCGCCGTCCGCTAAAAGAAAGAAAGGAACAGACTTTATTACTACTCTGTAAATATTTTCTGCATGCACACAATTTGCTACAACTACAAACTCTGGATTCATTTCACTCAGTACTGCTATTTTCTCTGATCATTTACAGTAAATTTCACTTCCTACAAATTGATATTCTGATCTGTTAATAAAATTCTACTTATTTTACAAAAAACATTCTTTCAAACTTCGTAACCTGTTTCGTGCGCAATAAAAATATTCAAATTGTCAACTGTCTTGATTTTTTTCTTGTAAGATGCGATCATTTTTTTCTATACACGTGCAGAAAGTAAAAATATTTTCACGTGAAATCTTAATCTCACCCCTTAAAAATTCGTGTGTGCACCACATGATTAGTGTAATTACCTGTATTTGTATGTTTAAAATTTATTAAATTAATACTTATAACCTGAAAATAGTTTAAGCTGTGTTACGAAATGTAAAAATGATATCGTGCTTATGCTTGCGTTCCATTCCAAAGCTGCCACAATTTATAGATGCTAAATACAGAATAGGCAATATTCCAAAATGTAGAAGCTCTTAAATTCGGAGCACTTCTGGTCCTAATAATTTCGGATAAAAGATTCTAAAGCTGTATATATTGATGCGTTTCGTTCTTTAGGAATTAAGACGAAAGTGATATTTACGTTAGAGTGATTATACATTCACATGAAGGAAGAGGATGCAGGGATTTTTAAATTTCAGTTTTTGGGTGTGTGTTCTACTCAATTTAATTTAGTATTTTTTGTTTGTAAATATTCCGTCATAATTATTTCATATTCAACCCGAAGCAAAAGACTCGGCTCGTATTATATAATTAAAGAAAAAAAAAAAGCCCTTGACAAACCCAACTATATTTTCTTTTACCCACCAGCTTTATCACAACTCCAGTCAGTTATGTGAAACACGCTTGAGCATTCATGTCTCGAAAGAGGAATGACTGGGCAGGAAATTATCCCGCACTAGGTTGCCAGTCAAGGCTAAAGAACACAATCTGTTACGTAACCCATAAATGGAGATAAGATATCCACTACACCACAACGCACATCCCAACTGAGAGTAAAATGAATTTAAGCGTAACATATTTGTTACAAATACATCTAAAACACTTCAACGCAAAAACTTGAATTTTTACTATCTGTAATAATTGATACAATGAGTACATAGAAGAAACCTCAAGAAATTTAAAAGATAAATAAGTGATATTTTGCAAAACACAATCAGTGCATTAGTTGATCAGCGTGACGAAAGTGGCCACAATTTTGATTAAAAAAGTTACTTTAATTCAAACAAAGAAATTTACTAAAAGATTAAAAACGTACAGAAAGTGCTATAATATCTTCATTATCTACAGTGCATTGAAGTCCATTTGCTTTCATTTCATCTTTCTTCGCAAATCTATTATCAGAATGTGGGTTTTTAATAAACAGAAGTGATAAAACAAAAATAAGCTAAAATTAAATCGGCTACACTGTACATACAAAATTAAAAAATTCACCATCCCCTCTCCTTCATGCTCATGTGTAAGGACATCAGTATAAATATCATTTTAGTCTAGTGAAATCATAAGTAAAGTTTAACCAATTTCATTTCACAAAATTTCATTTGGGTCAACGCATCATGATTTTTAGGCACGGTGATCGGCTCGGAAAGAGAAATCGGGGAGCCGAGTTCGAATTCTAGTTGAATTCATTGCATTCACTTACGCGCAAATACCCTTGGAGAAACGTTTTAATCCGTCTCTTCCTTCGAGTTATGGATTAAATAACAGGACGGACTGGGTTCTATAGCTTTGGCTGGCAACCAATCTACCGTAGAAAGCAATAGCAAACTACTGCGGGATAATGTTCTGCCCAGTCAGTCATGTCTCTTTCGAGACATGATCGCCCAAGCGTGTTTCACGTATGGCAGTTAACTGACAGATGTCAGATCCTTCAGACAGATAGTAAAAATAAAATCATCTTCCTGACAAATCGACCATGGTGAGATTCGAAGCCAGGCGTTACGGTCAGAAATAGAACGGTTTAATGTCTCGAACTTTATATATATATATATATATATATATATATATATATAATAAATGGTAAACTATTTAACTCCCTTACCCATTTCATCCTGTGAGGGACTTTTTCAAGGCAAAAAAGTATTTTCAATAACGTATCTACTGAAAAAACATTGTGACTGGAAAAAAATTCCTAAATAACTGTTCAGAAAGAAAATTCTCGAGAGCGCTGCCATCCACTACCACCAAAATATCAATTTACGCCCAGTTTCCCCTCAATCTCACCTTACGTGTGTGTGTGTGTGTGTGTGTGTGTGTGTGTGTGTGTGACTCCAAATCACGTATATACAGCGTTATTAAAAAAAAAAAAAAAAAAAAACATTTCGAAAATATGAAAAACAAATGCTGAGAAACAGAACACATTACATTTCAAAACCCTACTTGATATGAAAAGGTTCGAAGTTATTTGTTTAAACGCTTTTTGTGAATTTTTGAATTTCCGTTTTGTAGAAAAATTTCTGCGTCTGTAGCAGACCACGTCATTAGATCTTATGCCCCCTTGCATGTGATTTTTATTTCAATTTTATAAATCAAATTAAGCTAATATAAAAATTTAAAATAGTTGACAGTCTAATAACCCTACAACTCCTTTACAGAAAACCAGTTTAGTGTATCAATTTACATATCCGTTGTGATTGTATCTCTGGTACTAATAAACCCACTACACATATTGGTTTTAATACTATCACGTTCTTCCGTAGATTTAACTGCCATCCTTCTGATTAAACAAGATTTCTTAAAAAAAAAAAAAAAAAAAAAAAAAAAAGTCATTTAATATTAGATTTAAGTCAATAACAATACTCACGCATACACAGTAAAAAGAGCCTTCAGATATTAAAGGCCATCTACATTAAATCAAAGCAACCCACACTTAAAATCACGACTTATTAATTGCGTTTAGACATATGGTTCTGTTAACATTTGTCTTACGGTGTGACGTCATAGACCTCATTACAAATTTACGAACTGCGTCTGCTATTCGGTGACTTATCGTTACATCAATGTTTTATATCAAAACAGGATAATATCTTTGATGGTGAATGTCTATGTTAACGTCCCTGTGACCTCTCTGAAGACTCATGTGAGCCGAAAGCTTATAACCAGCATAATAAGTATCCAAATGTTAGACAATTACCTATTTTCACCTTAAATTAAAGCCAAGTTTAAAACTTGGCTCCTGATTACATACATACATACCATACCATACCATAACACCTAAGATTTAAGATTTTTAAACACTTTTTTAAACACTTGTGTACTCTCTTCTGTAAGGGGGCAATTTAAAATTAGTATATTATATTAGTATACTATAAAGCTATACTCCAACTTAAATAATTTGTTTTTATATAATATTTTCTGTCATCTGGAGTACTTAATTACTAACAATATGAAAATTAAATTTTGGAAAGAAAAATATTGTCTGGCCAGAATTTTTCCGTCAGAATCTCTTGCACATTCATGAATTTACCATTTGTCCGGTATTGAATACCGTTGCCATATCTGGTCGAATATATAATCGGTCCTGACTTGGCGTATCACCAACGTCACGTGGCTTCTGTCTTTTCTACAAAATTGTGACTAGTTTCCAGGTCCCACCCTTTTACCGTTGAAGTAGTTAAATGTAACCACCACTTCTACTCCAATTTTTTTTCACTAACTTCCCGCTTGTGGAAGTCCCCTCTGTTTATTTGTCTCCCTGAGAGAGAATTTAAATGCAACGTCAATTGCCATCTGTCCCCTTGAATACCGTCTATAGCTTGTCCTTTCGTCGATACCCAACCCCATACCCAGTTTTTTTTTCTCACTGTAACCCCCAAGTACACTAGTACCTTGCTTAGGTGAAAAATATTTTAGTAACAACGCTGATTATCCTACTTCGACAATTGAAAGCATGCGTACATGATAATCTGATTTAAGATATCAGTACCGATTTTGTGGGAGTAAAATAATTTTATTTAACTAAGGCCGGTCTCTTCGGTACGCCAATAATTTACAGGAAATTGGTTATATCATGTCTTGAAGAGAAATCATTTCGACCATATTAATTTGGGCAATAGGTTTCCTCATCGAGAATCTTGTAAATATTTCACAAGCTATTCTGACTGTTGAAAGACAGAAACACTGTAGTCCCGTGCATGACGATAAATTACATCCGGCAGCAAGTAGTCTACTCAGGTAATTAGGTGTTGAGGATCATGAAATCACCTTAATTGCTGTTTCCAGGTCCACGCTGATCCGAGGTAGAACTTTAGATTCCCAGCTACGGGCACAACAGTATTAAGTTTTCAAACGAAAAAAAAGACTGAAAACACTTTGATCCTCATTGCGGTAAGGGCCAGCGAAACAGAAAAGAAAGTTTATTTCATAAAAATATTTAAAACAAAATCGTTAAAACTGACTTTAAAAAAGATAAAGAAAAAAGTATTTTAAAAGTAAAAATTAGAAAAAAAAATTAAAAATTTTCAAATATGCCCTTATTCCAGATATTGAATATCGATCTGTCATTAAACTGGGTCGTCTATCTAGAAAAGAGATAAAAGATAAGATTTTGTTTATTAGTGTCATCCTGTAATACAAAAGTTAAGTAAACTTACAATAATTTCCAAACTTCAAAACAGAGACTCCAGCCATTATAATTTAACATTTATGAAAATAAAATTTTCTCGATTTCAAATTGTTATTTCCGTTAAAAAAAAAAATTCACTTTCTATAATTAGTTTCAGATGAGAAAATGCAGTTTAAACTGCTACTAGGCGGACATTGGTTAATTTTTATTTTTTTCGCATACTACTGTATATTCATGACAATCTTTTTTTAAGTTTTAGAAAACAAAAAAAAGTGTTGCGCTATACTGGAAACGGGGTTATATAAGAATATGTATGATACTCGGTATTTAAAAAAAATGGTTTCTCTCAGTTTTATCGAAAATTCAAAGAAAGCAAATTTGAATTGACTTAATCATTAATAACCAAGCAGTGATTACAGAGATAGTAAAATGCAGCAAACCAATGATGGTAAAGAACCGCATTAAGAGGGGGAGGGAATCTAGAATGTTACATCATCCACTGAATTTCATATTCTAACTCAAGTCTAAGTTGTAATTAGAGAAAAAATAAGAAACTTTAATTTCAGGAATCATTTGGGTAAATTTTTCCCAGTTTTTTATATGGATTGTTTTCTGTTAATTCAGAAAATAAAATTTATATTCACTAAATTCTTCCAGAGCAAGGCGTTTCAATTAAAATTAAGTTGGGTTGACCTTTGTAATAGTCCCAAATATAGGCAACTCTGGTGCGCTATTTCTTAATGTGTGGTCTGTGTTCACCTCTATAAACAAAAAATCGTTTTGTTTTTCATTGTAATATATATATATATATAGTACCTCAAATATCCCCTGCCTTCACATGATGTAAATAAAACACGGATTCTTTGTATTTTTTTTTTTTATTCTGAGGGTTATAGTTACGAAGCAAAATAATTTTAAAAAGTGCCAAAAATTAAATAGATTTCTAAAAATGAATTAATATTTACGATATTTAACTTTAGCCAACACCGTTTTAGATTTAAAAATCGATTTAATTCTGAATTATTACAAACTAAACGATGATTAAAATAAAATTGAATAAAATTTTGTCATTTGAATACTTCAACACGATGAAATATGAAATATTAATGAGTTCACTTCATGGAAGGTAAGTATAAATTAGACTGTACCTCAAAAATTTGATTTTTAAAGTGGATATCTGTCATAGCGGTGTATTTACGTCACGCAAAGTTGTATCATGGCTGCCATTGAATAATTTGTATCACGACATTCGTTAATTAGGCATTATTTAGGAAATCATAGGGCAACATTTGGTAACGACTGTCAGGGTCAAACTTTAGCAGCTATAGCTTTTTTCACCTTGAGTGGTTGCGATTGATAAATTTGTACCAGGGAAATCAAGGAAGGAATTTTTTTTTTCACTTAACGCACGTTCACTTATTGCACTAGTACTGCGAGAAGACAATAGCTTATTAAAATGTAATTTATTTTGGGGTCAATTAGCCATTTTTTTTTCAACTTAGATGGAAAAAAATTTAAACCATAACGGATATTTTTTCAGTGTCATGTACTTGGGGAAAAAAAAAAAAAAAAAAAAAATCGTTGCTACTTAAATAGGTTATTTTCAGATTGATCTACTAGTAGAGAAAATTCTCCATATTAAAATATACATTAAAAATAGATAAAAAAAAAAAAAATTCATTAATATACTGCATAATATTGCTAATACTATCAACGTGTGTAAATAATTTGAACATCATTCAGAATTAATTTTAGGAGTCCGATCGCGTAATTTTCCAGGTACACATTTAAATGTTTTCTTTAACAGATCCCATATTGAAGAATTATACTCGTACATCACTTAGTTAAGTACCCCATGGTAATATGTGCTAATTGTCTATCCCTAATTTTGTAGTATATCCGGTACTTTTATTGTCAAGATTGAAATCCTATTTTATTTGAACATAAGAAATTGTCTTGTTGAAATACCATAACTTCACATATTAATGGTTTTTTAGTTTATATAACTAGTAGGTCTACTTTGTACTTTAGTAAGTATATTGCGATAGGTGATGCTAATTGGCGCCTTTTTTATCCTTACGTTTCTTTCAGTTTAATCCCTAATTCCTTTCCCCATTTAGGTGACCAGCAATGTCAGCTCTCTGGTAGATGAATGGCGTTTTTCTTTTTCTTTTTAGTGTGCTTTTTCGTTTTTGCTGTAGTGTTTATTTGTCTGAGTGTTTTCAGATCGAATGAGTGGTATTATGCCTTAAACAACGCATTCTTTTCGTCCAGTGAACTGCTTTTTCTGTCACATTTTTAGTGTTGTGCGCGGGGGGGGGGGGGCTAATTACTAAGACGATTTTGTTTACTTTCTTGTAAATATTGTTTGTCATTCATTTGGGGAAATTTAAGTGTTTTCTGCCCTCCACACAAAATTGCATATATGGGAGTTAGGTAGGACTTCATAGAGTATCCGAGGTATTGTAGTGGTTGTAGTAAGAATGTGGCATTATGGTGGAAAGATTATTGTAGTGTGCCAGGGTCGATGATAATAGCCAAGTTAAAGTTTAGGATAGAGGATGACTAGCCTTCCACATCTATTTTATGCCTTGTGCCATAGTTATACGTTAAAAGGTGCAATAAATATTAGGTTCCTCCGCGTTTTCGGCATAAATGTTTGATACCTAAGTTTAAAATGAAATTTTAAAAATGAACAACATTTTGAAGACGTCATTTTAAATTTAATTAAAAGCTTAATGATTATAATTACTATTTCCAGTAAGTAAAAATTTCTGGTGTATTTCAAAGAAATTATATAGAGGTCAGATTTAATTTCGATTTCTTAAAAGCGCTCATTTTCTTAATTTTAAGAAAATTGTAAACAAATTTGTAATAGAGTTTAAAAATTCGACGTTATTTTAGTAAAATTAGAAGATTGAAAGTTAAATTAATCGGATTTGAAAGAAATTACTTATAGCATAACCAAGTAATATACAACCAATTATTAGCGATTGGTCGTGTTCATCTGATCCGACGTTTGATGAAATGTTGAATGACAAATCGATGATAGCTACTATGGATGACCATAAATGACAATTTTCAGAAATCTAAGTGAATGCATTAGAGGGGGTTTAGCTACCTAGTAATTCTTACAAATGAACATTTTTTCCGCAATCTTTAAAATTTACCTTTCGAAGATGCAAAATAAAATTAAAATACTATTAAATTTTCTTCATTTAATTTTGTAATTTAATAAATGAAGTTCCATGATAGAAGTTAACTTATGAAATATATTTAAGAAATTAAAATAAAATGTGATATTCCAATCTATAATTTCCATCTGAAATAACACCAGAATTTGTTTACTAAATCGAAATAAATTTCATCATTAAGCATTTAATTAAATTTTATTCTGACTAAATTTTATTAGTTACTAAAACATTTACCCAATAAACAATATTGAAAAAAAATTGATACTATGTAAGTAGGAAAATACTTTCGGCAATATTTTGTGGTCCTGAAAATGGCTTTTTTTTCTTCTGCCTCTTCACTGTTGAGCTGATCAAAATGCCAGTCTTGCATGAGAGAGCAAATTCACATTTCTCCAGTTGGTATGAAGTCGTATTAAAAGGATTCGCATAACTAATGATATAACCAACATTTACGGTTGGCACCAACTGTCCAAATGTGCTTTTCCAACTATCTTCCCAGTGAGCATTTTATGCAGCAAAATCATTAGCCACACATGTCAGGCAATTGCCTACCTTGGCAAATCAACTGTTTGCTGCTGCCTTTTCTTTAGTCCAGTATAGCGTCTGGTGTAAGTCATCGCCATCTGGAGAGATTTCTTGAAATGCTCAGCATCCAGGCCATCGATAGATTTTCTTGATTCCGCTTGGTTTTGATGACATCGCTTATGCTAGAAACAAGCATTAGACGCAAACTTAAAATTCACCGATGATGCTTTCTTTCTCAAATTTCAGAGACCGAGAGCAAGTCAATACAGCGAGGGAAGATTTTTCATACTACCGGTTTAACACCTCCAAAATCCCTTTTAAACAGGAGTTCATTTGTAAAGCAATCCGTAGGAAGTTTCTAACAGTCTTTTTGTATTGGATTTCCAAAAGTCTTCTACACAGGTGAAAATAGACATTGGGTCCTCGCTGAGAAACTTCACCTTGTCAGTGGCACCTTTGACGATGTTTATGTCGATGAGATTATTTTGCGTTTCAAAAGATATAGAATTTTCTCATCCAAGGGCCTGATAGCATCTTCCCTATGATTTCCAGCACTTGCCACTCGACGATAGTGGCTTCTCTGAAAAGTAGCTGCAACCTGGAGATATTTGTTGACAGAAGCACTGAGAAATTGCTTGCACTGTTCGAAAATATGGAAGTTGTATGCAGGTGATTTCCTCAGAATCTAGTAACTAGGGACAATGAAAGCCCTTGATGCTTAATGAAAGTTCATGTCAGTCACGATTTTATCACCGAATTTAAGAGAATTCAATCCTACATTAATTCGCCATGTTAGGCACTCACAGCAGATTTACAAGTCTCACAATCCCTCAGAGCCTGCCTTGTTTTTCTTGTAATCGATTCCAGTGGGTGCAAATTGCAGTAGATCTCCAAAAGTTTAACCTGCTACTCCTCCAGTATCGAAACAGAAATGATTGAAAGGATCCTGTCCGTAATTTTTAAGTTTTTTCAAACAGGCATTAGCACTTTTGCTAGTAGATAGTGAGACCACGTCGGCTAATTTGTTGAAGTCAGAAATATGCTGACTTTAGTCTATTGCAAACCCCACCAGAGAAACGTTCTAATGACAAGATGAGAGGATATTGGAATTGTCAGTACTACACAGTTCACGTGGTGTTCATCTTGTGTCTTGGAACCGAAAACTAAAGTGCAGTTTTCTGCGCTTTCCATTGTATGGATTTTATATTACAGTGGTAGTGTGTTTGGAGCGGGTAAAAATCTAGAATTTAAATTTAACAGAGTGGTTTCCCAAGTACAGCTTAAATACGACAAGGCCAAACGTATTAGGCACCAGATAAGGATCGAACTCACTACTCCATTGTAAAGATTCTAGCAAGATAAGCTTGCAAACCATTACACCACGCAGGTGCCCAAGCAAAGAAAGCAATAGTATGCAAGTCTTCAATGTAGAAAGTAATTTTGTTAGAGCGTAGATCTTTAGAAAAAAGATAAAATAAAATATAATCGGTACTTTCAAGCTGCAAGTGTATTGTGCGTTCAAATTTTTTTCTTATGTCCAAATTTTAACACGGACGACCAGGAATTTGCAGGTTATATTTTTCACTTGAAGTCTTCAGTCATAGAAGGTACTTTTGCTATGTATGTGAAAACCAGTCCAGTGTAAGTTTTGTATCTTAAGTCTTAGCTTCCTTGAAGATCACGCTTTTTATATGGCTGCGGAAATTCCTAATTCCAAACGTTTCATTTAATTATGAGGTTAACAGTCTGATTTGAAGAAGATTGTTTAGAGATCATACATCTTTGAAAAGTTTAATTTAACTGCGCAAGCAAAAAATTTTTAGCCTTAGTGCTAATGTCTTGCATAGAGACAAAGTGAAGAATTGTGTATCCATATTTGTTGGCAAAGCAATTGTTCCACAAGAACACTCTTGTACCAGGTAAAGATTCACAAATAAGATAAACTTACCTCGCGAACACTTCGAAAATCATTGCTATTAGATTCTTTTGCAAAAAACTCTGGTATTTCATGTTTGGACATGGAATTTTATTATATAATTATTAATCACACCCGATAATATGCCTGGAATATATTTTTTAAATTTTATGACAAGGTTTACATTAAGTAAATTAGTTTTAAGTTGATTTCCCTACGCTGACCACGCAAATAAAATATGTTCCGACTAGAAACCATGACTCGCCACCGACATCCGCCTACCCAAACATCTTTCTAGGAACTAGCATCTGGCAAGAGACCACGTAGATCTCCCACGTCATCGATTCAAGCATCAATTCGGAAACACTTTAAAGGCAGAAATCGATAGAGTCAATTGCGAAATTGAAGCTGCAGATAGAATCATCGGGATAAGGGTAATGGTGGCTGCGGGTGTCTCGTCAAATCTGACATAGGGTTCATTTCACACAGGAAGTATCGGAACACCATCCACCCTATATTTTCCAACGAGTCCGCTAGCGACGACAACGCAATAACGGATATTCTTAAATAATTTTAAATAGTTTAAATTTAAAATACGAAATTAATTTTTTAAAAACACCTGTTTTTTGATAAATTTTGTACTATAAACTCAACCTCACTCAATTTTTCTATTTTCTTTATTGTGAATGTTCATAAGATTGTTAATATGGAGAACGATTGGGAGATGCTTTTTTTTTTTAAATCTTATTAATGCTAAAGTTTTTGCAACAATTGTTCATATACCTACCTTTAAGGTGCTGTCACTTGCTTCAATGTTGTTAATGATGGTTTCCATCATTTGGGCAACCAGTCTACGTCTTTCACAAGCTGTGTCCGCTGCGCTTTCAGCGTGACATTCAGCTGTAGGAGTTGAAGCTTTCAGGGTCATATTGCACGCGGAATCCTCCTCGGCAGGCTTATGCTCAGGAGACTTGGGTTTCTTGCTCGATACTTGGGAAAATTTACTACATACTCCAAGGTTCCTTGCTGCTTTTCTCAATCGTTCCTTAAGCACCAGTCCAATAACAATAGTCATCGCTAACGCAAAAGTGGCAAGAAGTATTATTTGGGCAGTCATAATATCAAATGGATTAGTCAAGACAGAAGTGGATTAAATAATTTAACTTGAAAAAGTTAACTTTTCTTTTCTTTTTTTTTTTTTTTTTTAACAAAAGGCTCAATATAATCGCTGAATTAATACAAAATATGATTTGTACAAGCCTTATAAAATGAATATGCCCGTAAACCTTGTGGCTGGAGAGAGTACTACCTAGTCACCCTAAGTACATGTTATATTTAAATGCGAGTGGGCTGATTCATTTCGCCGTTTGGCGGAATACAGTAGACACTCTGATTCTGTGGGGTTGACAGGTCTTACTAACATTTGTTTATTTTGGTCTGAAAAACTTTTGTTGTATTTTAGTTCGTTTTGGTTATGTCATCCCCTCCCCTCATTTCATTTTCATTAAATCTTTTAAATATATTTTATATTATTGCATATAGTAGCAATATTTATGTCATGGGTTTGTTTCCCCATTTTTAGGTGCCCCTTGTAAATACGTAGTATTGTGGTGCGTGAAGGATTGGAAGGTGATGGATGGATTCTTGTGGTGAATGTACACATTGTTAATGAGTGTTTGGTTCGTGAAAGTGTTTAGCTAGGTATAGGATAGTAAATGAGTACCAACCTCTACCCACCCCTCTTTTTCGGCCATGTGCCACATTCTTGTATTTTTACAAAATAAATATACCAACTTCTGCCCACTCATTTATTGTATTTTTTACAGTAATAAATAAATATTGAGTTATATTTAAATGCATATAGGCACTTGGGCGTGGTTTAATGGCTAGCAAGATTTTCGCCCTCGATTACTTACGACTGACCAGTGACATCGGTCCTCGCTAACAGCCTCATACTTTTTGTTTTGTGTCATATCTAACCTACGCCGAGTAAGACGTTATATTTAAAAGCATACAGTTTATAAACAACGTGTAACGGTTTCGTTCTCTGATAAAATTTATCATAGTAATTTCCTAAGTGTAGCTTAGACATTGCTCAAAGCCGAAAGTATAGAGCATTCATTGAGAATCCATGTCACTACTCAGTCTTAACTTATCTATCGAGACAGACTTCCTAAACATTACACAACATCGAAGTTAACTGATAAATTTTATTATACTTTTAGTCTAACAATTATCCGAGTTTTATTAATATTTAAGGGAAGATATGTCAATAGCTTAACAGTTATCAACTTAGGTAGTGGAATCAGTAAGCTAAGTTAAAATTCTAGATTCATCAGTGCGTTCACTTTCGCACTAATTTCTAATCCCTACTTTTGTACCGTGTACAACAAACTTAAAGAGTATCCTGCTTTTTTAAATCGAGGTCAGGCTTTGTTTCAGCAAGATAATGCCAGATTTACTAGGGAGAAGTTCAGAGAGATGGACGGTGTTGAGATTCTTCCACATCCACCATTCAGTTACAATGCTGTTCCGAGTGACTATGGTTTAAACCGCTCAATGGCACACTTCTTCCGCAACCAGCGATTCAAGACTTTTGATGACGTGAAAGTATCTTGTTTACAGATTTTTTATTCAAAGCCAGCAGACAGATTCGGAAGACTGCTGATTAATTATAGAAGATCGTCGAGAATGATGGACGTTATTTTGAAGAATAAGGGTTGGTGTTGCTTCTTAAAGATTTGTTGTTTTCTTTTTGCTTCCTAAGGGAGTCAGGATTTTTCCTTCTTGGGATGTAGATCAGGCTAGAACTTTTTTCTAAGCACTTGTAACAAGGCAAACGTACGTACTTTATTAAATTTTACGAAATCTCAGTAAAATATATTATTTACACCAAATATATTAGGTAAATTCTCATACGAGTGAATTATTCAACATTATATTTCAACATTTAACTGGAAGCGCATAAAACTTGCCATTAACTTGAGGATAAAAATAAGAAAAATTTACAAAGTGTTTAATATTCAAAATGATTATTAATATTCTCGTTGGATACAGAAACCTTGAAATGTCATAAGATTTCTTTTTAATAATCGGAAAATATCAAGTTTAATAAAATGAAAAAAAATCATGAAATTAAAAGGCATTTATTTATTGACAAAATAAAACCAGATGGACAAGTGATTTATTATTTCTAGATTCTAATATCTTAAAAAGTGGGTAGCTGAGCAAGAAAGCTGGTTTCTAGCAGGGATAGGTGGCAAAAATGACCGCTCTTAAAAGCTCACAATGTTAAATATTAAAATACCTGAATATTTTATATAACAAAATTCATTACGTATTTATTAAAAAAATAAATATCCGTACAAATTAAAGAAGATAGATAATCCTGAACAGAATTTCAGTAGAAATTTAATTTCTTTGCAGTAAAATATGACTAGATATCAAAAAGTGTGTTGGAATCAAAGTGTAGACTTATAAAGCGACATTTAGGCCCAGGTATTCGAAACCTGCCAAATCATCTTCCTCGTTGCAAAAAAGAGGATAGGTGGGTGGTTATAGATACCAGCATAATAGTGGTCGCGATGACTGGGTAGTTTTGTACGTGGTCTGAATGTATTTATAGCTTAATTTTTTTCGCATCTTGCCACTATAGGAAAATATCAGATCAAAATGCAATAGTTGTTTTCCTCCATCTACGCTTGGTTAGCAGGTTTTTAAGAATGGCAGCCGAGTCCTGGTGGTTCCAACCCTGCAGCAGTACATCCTTCATTGCATTAAAATATTTAGGTTAGACGATACCGGCGCTAGTGTGGCAGTAGTATCGGGAATTGGGCAGTTTTCATGATTGGTCCATAATAAATGCGATACACTGCAAAGCAAGTCTTGGCCAGGGAATAACCAACTCAACTCCTCCATTGTAGCTAAAAAGTAAAGTCAGACTATGACAGTGCTCGCAGGGATGAGAAATTGTTGCACTTCTCCACTCTTCATTCGGCTATACTATATGTGATTCACGGCAAAGCAACAAAGGAAACTTTGGCCAGACAATTCCAACTCAGCTTCTCCAATATTTTCATTTTATTAAAATTGATATTTTCCGATTATTAAATAAATCTTATAACATTTCAATCTTTCTGTATCCAGCGAGAATATTAATAAATTATTCTGAATATTAAACAATTTGTAATTTTTTAAAATCTTTATCCTCAGGTTAATGACAAAATTTATACGCTTCCGGTAAAAGGGTAAGGTCAGAGTATTTTGATGCCAGTGTTACAGTGCTGACATTTCGTATAATCACTACAATATTTACGAACAGGGTAGCGAAAAGTGGAAGTGGTGAATGGAGTTCAAATAGTAACGTCTTTGCTTGTTGCGTTCATTTTCGCACAAAATTCCCCACTCTTTTTTCTTAAAAAATTTTATGACAAAACCCAAGTGCGTTACAGTTAACGAATACATATACTTTGCAAAGAATAGGACGAACATTAGAGTTCTACACGAACGATTGATATTATTTTAGTTTTATATACGAAGTTAAAAGTCAGAAAATTTATTTGTATCTCACAGACGTCATTTGGACAAGACGTGCCAAATAGCAGTCGTATCAGATAGACGACATCTTCAGAGGGCATCGATCTAGGTTAGTATATGTTAATTAACTAAGCGCCACTTAGATGTGGCACAAGGCCGAAAGTATGGTGTACCCAGTGAGGATCGAACTCACTATTCAGTTCTAATAGGTGCTATCAAGACAAAACCCAAGTGCGTTACAGTTAACGAACATATATACTTTGCAAAGAATAGGACGAACATTAGAGTTCTACACGAACGATTGTTATTATTTTAGTTTTATATACGAAGTTAAAAGTCAGAAAATTTATTTGTATCTCACAGACGTCATTTGGACAGGACGTGCCAAATAGCAGTCGTATCAGATAGACGACATCTTCAGAGGGCATCGATCTAGGTTAGTATATGTTGATTAACTAAGCGCCACTTAGATGTGGCACAAGGCCGAAAGTATGGTGTACCCAGTGAGGATCGAACTCACTATTCAGTTCTAATAGGTGCTATCAAGACAAAACCCAAGTGCGTTACAGTTAACGAACATATATACTTTGCAAAGAATAGGACGAACATTAGAGTTATACACGAACGATTGTTATTATTTTAGTTTTATATACGAAGTTAAAAGTCAGAAAATTTATTTGTATCTCACAGACGTCATTTGGACAGGACGTGCCAAATAGCAGTCGTATCAGATAGACGACATCTTCAGAGGGCATCGATCTAGGTTAGTATATGTTGATTAACTAAGCGCCACTTAGATGTGGCACAAGGCCGAAAGTATGGTGTACCCAGTGAGGATCGAACTCACTATTCAGTTCTAATAGGTGCTAGACTTGCTAACCATTACACCACGTCGGTGTGCCCATCTAGATTAGTATATACAGTGATATAGCTCTGGATGTTCGGTAACGATACTTTATCTAATGGCATCTAAAAAAGATTAAATGCATATGTGCTGACAGTGTTAGATTATTTGTTATTTTGCATGTGCAGTACACGTAATACCAAAAATGAAGAGTGGATGGAAAAGAGGACGTTAGGGATATGGCTTGAGTTCTAATGGGGTGGCAGCTGGAAAAATTTCGAAACCATTAGTCCAACACTTAACTGTCTATGATTCTCAGCGATTTCTTCACAAATACTGACTCGCAAGTGATGTCTTGAGTGCAATACAGTGATATCAAATTTTAAATAAAATAACAATAGTGCTACACAAGCTTGAATACACATATAATTAAAAAAGTGAATTGAGATAAAACAATACTACTTCGTTAACATTTCCAGATTTACAACAGTAGTGGTATAAAAAATATAAATGAGAGACGCCAATATGAAACACGTAAATTTAAATATCTAGGAGAGATTATAAATGATGACAGGATGCGTGGCACTAAAATGCGAAGACGCATTGGGATAGCCCAAGTTGCCTTCCAAAATCTAAGCACAGTATTGAGAAACAGAAAAATTTCGTTAGGGGCAAATAAAATTAAACTGCCATATAACATCAGTCTTCTTATATGGTAGTGAAAGATGGTTAATCTCTTCGCGGATGAAGAAGAGACTTGAAGCAACAGAAACATAGTTCTACTGAAAAATGCTGAATATACCATGTACCAGTATTTATCTATATTTCTGGGATGAGGTAGTATTTATATTATTCGGACTATTGTCCTCATCTTTGTGCCCATTTGTACGACGTTTCGGCTTTTGTACACTCCGGCATTTTTCAGGTGCTAAGAATTTCTAACCGAACCCTTTATTACAATCACTGGAATATATCATCCACATTCCTTGTGTAGAGCCTCTTTTGGTTGTCATGAGTTATCTCTATAACCCTCTAAGTTACTTATTCACCACTGCTGTATCCTGGTATTGAACTTGCAACTCTTTAGGTTAAGTCACAGGAACTAATCAACGTCTATATCCACTGTGTCTTTAAGAACAAGAACAACTGAATTTCTGGCACTTATAAACTTAATGTTCAGTAAGCACTTTTACCAAAGTTCATATTGCAATTTTTACTGTTAATGATTTTCTCTAGTGCATTTTTCTTTTCATTATTTTACAAAGTCCATATGATGAAATATAAGACTCTTCACTTGTATGCTTTGCAAAGAATGAATTAATATTCGAGTTATGCACAAATCTTATGTTTTATCTTATGTCATATTTGATCGTAAAAGTTCTAGAAATTTGCTTGTATCGTTATAATCTTATATGAACGGGATTCGGGAGATTGACGGGGTGTGCAAAGGCATTTGCTCTAGATTTGTAAGTAGAACAATATAGTAAAAATAATGGTTTGCTGATATCTTAACTTATATGGATAGGATACGGGGAAACTTGTCGGGTGTGTAGAGGCCTTTACTTTAGATTTATAGGTAGAAAAAGACATTAAAATGTTAGCTTGGTGGTATCTTATCAAATGAACAGGATACAGGAGACTGCTAGCATGTGTAGAGGCCTTTGCTCTAAATTTGTAGGTAGAAGGTGATAGCAAAAACTGACGGTTTGATGATATCTTATATGAACAAGATGCAGGGGACTGGCGGAGTGTGTAGAGGCCTTTGTTCTAGATTTGTATGAAGAATTATATAACAATATATTGGTGATATCTTTTATGAACACGATGCAGGATACAGTCAGTAAGTGTAGAGAGGTCTTTGTTCTAGATTTATTGGTAGAATAATATAGCAAATGCTATTGGTTTGGGGGTATCTTATCTTCTATGGACAGGATACAGGAGTCTGCCGGTAATAGAAGAGGCGCTTGCTCCAGATTTGTAGGTGGAACGATAAAACCAAAAATGTAAAATTGGCGACATCTTATCTTATATGGACAGGGTGCGGGAGACTGCCGGTGAGTGTAAAGGTTTTTGCTTTAGATTTATAGGTCGAGAGATATAACCAAAGTTGCTGATTTAACCACATATTATCTTATATGGAATGGAAGCGGCAAACTGCCTGTATCTGTAGAGGTCTTTGGTGTAGCTTTGTAGGTAGAAAGACATAGCCAAAACTGTTGGTTAGGCAACATCTTATCTTATATGGACAGGATACGGAAAACCGCTGTGTTTTGTAGAAGCATTTTCACTAGATTTTAGGTTGAACGATATAGACAAGATGTTGGTTTGGTGACAAGTTATCTTATATAGTCAGGACGCTAGAGACTACCTATCTTATCTTATATGGACAGGATGCGTAGACTGCTGGTATATGTAAAGGTTTTTATACTAGATTTGTAGGTGAAACGATATAGCCAAAGATGTTGGTTTGGCGACATATTATCTGATATGGACAGGCTGCGGAAGACTGCTAGGTTGTGTAGAAGCATTTGGTCTATGTTTTTGTAGGTGGAGCGATACAGACAAAATTGTTGATTTGACGACATTTTATTTATCTTATATGGACGGGACGCAAAAGACTGCCGGTGAACTTTACGCTAGATTTGTAAACGTAACAATATAGACAAAGTTGCAGTTTTCGCGGCATTTTATATGGACAGGATGCGGGAGAATGCCGGTATGTGTAGAGGCTTTTGCACTGGATTTCTAGGTAGAACAATAAAACCAAAGAATTTGGTTTGGCAATATATCATCTTATGTATACAGGATGAGGCAAACCGTTGGTACACGTATAAAAACCTTTGGTCTAGATTTGTAGGTGGAACGATATAGCCAAGGTGTTGGTTTGGCGACATGTTATCTCGTATAGACAAAATGCGACAAACAGTTGGTATGTGTCGAGGCCTTTGCTCTTGTAAGTAGAACAATATAGACAAAGATGTTAGTTTGGCCACATATTATCTCATATGGCCAGAATATGGACATGGGATATTGCCGGGATGTGTAGAGGACTTTACCTTAGATGAGACAATTAGCCAAAGATGTTGGTTTGGTGACATCTTATCCTATTGGGATAGGATGCGGTTGACTGGCTGGGTGTGTAGAGGCTTTTGATCTAGATTTGTAGGTGGGACAATATAGCGAAAAATGTTGATTAAGCAACATCTTATCTCATACGTGCAGGATGCGAAAGACTGCTGGCGTGTGTAGAGGCCTTTGCATTGGTTTTGTAGGTGGAACGATTAAGTTGAATATGTTGGTTTGGCGACATTTTATATGGACAGAACAAGAGAAACTGCTTGTATGTGTAGATCCATTTGTTCGAGATTTGTGGGTGGAATGGTATATCCAAAGAAGTTGGTTTGGTGAGATCTTATCTTATATGGATATGGACAGGATACGGGAAACTGCCTGTATGTGTAGAAACCATTACTTTAAATTTGTAGTTGAACGAGATAGCAAAGATTTTGGTTTGGTAACATCTTATCTTAAATGGACAGGATGCGGGAGACTGCCGTGGTGTGCTCTAGATTTGTAAGTAGAACGATGTAGTCAAAGAAGTTGGTCATGCAACATCTTATATGGACGGGATACGGAAGGTTGCTGGAGTGTGTAGAGGATTCTGCTCTAGATTTGTACATGGAACGATATATCCAAAGATATTCAAAAGATTTTCCTGTAACTCAGCAGTTTCGTAGCGACACCAAATGTATTTCAGCCTAACAGAGGCCAAACCTCTCCCGGCTAGCTTGAATTGAGTTTTCCTAAGGCTCTGTAGAATACAGTTTGTCCTGCTATTCACCCATAGCTGAAGGCGAGGAGATGGATTCCATCCCTAACCACTTTTGTCAGTGAATGAAATGAATTTGACTGGAATTCAAACTCGGATGGTATGGAAGGGAAACTTTAGGATCTAAGAGACACGGATGGTATGGAAGGGAACCTTTAGGATCTAACAGACTCGGATGGTATAGAAGATAGCCTATACAATCTAAGGGAGCCATGGTTAGAAAATATTTTGGAACTACTAGTTTATAATAAACCATTTGAATATTTTGTACTGAAGACGTCTTTTAAAAACGAAAAATATAGAATTAGCAACAAAAAGAAACAAACTGATAGATATATTTTATTAAAGGCTTTTTACAACGTAATCATTCTTTTATAGAATATTCGATATATTTACGATAAAATCCTTCTTGCTAGACTTCCGATATTATTCTTGTGAAATTTCCGGTATTTTATGTAGCCTTTCAGATTTGTCATCAGATGTTTCCGCTACGTTACTATCAACATTTCCTCTATCACTTGCATTTTATTTCAGCGTCTCTCCATAATTTATGATGTATTTATCTTTCTATAATATAAAACACAACCTAACTATATATTTATGGGTTAAACAGCCATTCAACTTTACTAAGAATATATTCTATTTATATGGTAAAAATATTCATTACTTTGCGCAGACAGGTTAAAATGCATTGTGTTACCATAATAACCGACTATGTCATTCGTAAGAATCGGGTAGATTTTGCTAATGCAACAGTTTTTTTTATACTTTTTGTTCCGTTTTAACTTTGAATATATTCACTTTTAGTAATTCAAAAAGTGAAATCCTTTTCTTTTTTTCATGCGTCAATAGTCAGTCTCGCAGGCAAAAATTTTAGTTTTCACCACGCTATGTAAGTGCAAAATTACTTAAATAGAATCGTCATTCATGTCAGTTTGTTTCTTTTCATTTGCTTGTGGTTTTAACTTTTAACGATTTAAGCAGCAGAAATTTTTCTTGCATGCAAAAATGGAATTGATTTTTATATGTTTAATGCTTTATTAAAAAATACAGACATGTTATGCCTGTTTATTTTCATGTTGATCCTTACCAGTTCTTTAATCAGACTCTTAACGCTAATGCAAAATTTATGAAGAAATGTGACGTGGTTTTTTTTTCTTCCCGAGTATTTTCGATCTCCTCCAAGTTGTAATTTATAAAGAAAAAATGAAACTGTGATCGTTGTAATACTGCTATAATTGTTTTTGAAAAATGAATCTATCTGTTCTAGCTATGGAATGTTTTGCAAAACAAGCGTTCCAATATAAGCGAGCTGACAAGAGACTGATAGAAATTTAAAATCACATTAAGCGTTTGTTAAATGCCCGTCAGTATGTTCCTACTACACTCATAATAAATTTAGTTCATTGCTTTTGATATAGAGGGCTTCGAGAAATTTAAGTTTTTGCTTATTATTGTCAGGTAACATACTAGAGTTGTCAACAAATATTGTGAAGGTATAAAAATGTGTTTTTTAGATGTTGTGTAATGAAACATATGAAAAATAAAGTGTAAACAGTCTTGATAATGCTGTGGTTGTCAAACCAACATATGTACTTATTTTATAAAAACACATATACTTACTATTATAAAAATAAATGGACATATGTCTGTATTATTCAATGATAAAGGGACACACACAAATATATAAATATATATGTATGTATGTATGTATGTATGCATGCATGTATGTATGTATATATGTATGTATGCATGCATGCATGTATGTAATTGTTTTCTATGAATCTATATCAATGAGTTTCATGTTTGCACCGAAAATACAAACAACAATAATTTTACATGGATTTTTTAAATGTGGTATTATTTATTAAACGCTAGTTTTGTGGGTACACATATTTGAGTGCCTATCCATGTTTTTATTATTCATATCTCTTTCTCTATCACACTCGCACGCGCGCACACACACACACACACACACACACACACACACACACACACACACACACACACACATATATATATATATATATAAGGTGTGTGTATATGTATATATATATTTCCTTCATGAGCGCGTTAATGACGACAAACGCGTTCAGGAAATTTCATTGTCGATACAAACTGCAAAGAGGAACGATCGTTTTATTTACTTCTTTATGAGAATATACAAGTGGAACAATCAACAAGTTTATCTTCATACACTGCTTGGTGGCAAACCCTGCGGGTGGCGCCAGAGGTGGCGGTCCCGCCATAGCCACCGAAACCGTAACATCAACCCTGGTCGGCGGCTGATGAAAACAGTGTATCGCACGTGCTAACACACGTTGTATGTTACAAATATATATATATTGGGTGTTGAGTAATGTGCTGGAAGTTGTGGATGTGGATAAACAGCCCGAAGTTCATATTTTCCTATTTTTGTTAAAGTAATTTTGACGGTTACAGTCATTATCAAGATCCAATGTGGTGTCAGTGTCGTAGTTAGAATTTCTTTGTCTGCATCCTCGCATTCTTTAGGAAGCTGGGCGTTAGAAATAGCCTAACGTGACGTCATGTGTAACGGCAATTGCGAACGAGGCTGCACAAAAACGAATGCGATATATCTGTTTATTAATTTAAATTAAATTATCACTTTTTTTTTTAGTTTTATTTATCTATTTTTCTAATATTGATAAAATATGTGCGCATATGAATTATATCATATGGACTTCAAGATACGTTCTCCTCTAGTGAATGATATTTTATTTAATGCGGAATGTTCATTTTGTATAATGATAACTTCTAGAGATTTATGTATTTTCCTGCATTGACTGCTGTAAAGTCTTTTGGTGTTAGTTACTAATATTTGTCATATGTTTTTATCTTTTCAATCAAACATTTTGAGATGAATGCTTATGCGTATGTGTAAATTATATTGACGTATATCTATTTTTATAAAAATCTTTCTAATTATCTAATTATTTTCTTGATGTTAAGTTTAAATTTGTTAACCCAAGTAGTTTCGATCTCCTCCAAAGTTATCCTCAGAGATGAACTGCGAAGACAAACATAATGTACTTGTTATCGTTGTGACGGTGATTGTAAAAACGGGTGAACGCGCTCTTTTATAATTATTTCAAAATTAATCGTTGCGATTACGATGTTTTGTAAACAAGCGTTCCCAATGCAAGAGGGATAACCTGATATTGTAGACTGATAATTTCGGATGAGATCGAAAGTACTTAGGTTAACAAAAAATACGACAACTAACTTGATGAATTTCAGCTTAACATCATGATGATAATTAGAGAACTGTATTAGGCTGTAAGATATATAACCTGATGAGACTGATAGAATCTGGGTAGCAAGTAAATGGTGAACATTTTGTTCTTTAATATATTGTTGGCTCTGTATATTCAGTTCTTTAGCTTATGCACTGGGCACTTTCTTTAAAAATTATTACCGTCTACTGCTCTAACCAGTATCTCTTTTATTATATATATATATATATATATATATAGAGAGAGAGAGAGAGAGAGAGAGTGTGTGTGTGTGTGTATGTTTCCTTTCAATTGTGCGTTCATTTTTTTCTGTTTGAACAGAAAGATTTAGTAGATATGAAAATGGCCTTATGCTAAAATTCCTTTCAGCGTGTTAGAGATTTCAAGGAAGATGTCAAACCATGATCCGACAGTTGAAAGTCCGTTCTGGAAATGTGAAAAGAATTCTTCTTTTCTTGATCGTTAATCAAGCTTCATTTGGATATGTACTTCCGGAAACAACTGCGATTCAACGTCAGTACCAGTGACATTACTGAACCAAGACAAGAAAGACCGGATTATTTTCTTAAGGCCACGACATAAAATGCAGAGTGCAAGAATTGCCAATAGCGGAAAGAAGATGTAATTAATCAGGAATCTCGTATTTATTTCTGCGACTTGCAGCTGCAAGAGAAATCAAGAGATAAAAAATTTTATGGTTTGAGGAAGAAAGAAAAAAAAGTATTGCGAAGAAGAGGCGGTGGAAGTAACTGACGTAAAAAGAAAGAAAAATGGAAATATATTCACTGCATCCATGAAAAATATAATTCAGCTAGTTACTCTGTTAGTAAGTTAACACGTACTTTACGCTCTACCATTACATCAGATAAATAACAGACCAATCCGTTTTGACTGCAAATAAAGTTTAAAGGAAAATATATATCATAGACACTATTTGGTTTTACTGAAAAAAGAAGGCATAAATAATAATAATAATAATAATAATGATAACTAGTTTTAACCCATGAAAATGTCACGGGTTTCTATTTTAAATTTAAATTTCTAATGAATCTTACTTCTTTAATTAACGATTAGATAAGCTCTCGGTGATTTCTATGACGATATGAATGCAGTTCGTTACTTTAAGAAGTAGGGCGGTAAAAATGAAAAAAAATTAATATGTCAAATTTTTCTATTTCACTGAAAAAAAAGACGTTTAAACACTTCTATATTCCTTTCTTTCTTTCATTTTCTGACTGAAACCTAATTGGCTCCTTGATATATATGTTGTCTCATCACGCTAACAAAACGGAATAGTTCATTATTTATGAGATATTAGCAGGAGACGTTAAATACATCTATTTTTTACTGAAATCAAATAGCATCTCTGATAAATCTTTTGTCTTTCCACGTTTTCAAAATGGAATCATCCGTTATTTACAAGCACAATCATTATATTATGATAATCAAGTAATGTAAGTTAGTAAGAAAGAAAAAAGAAAGAAAGAAACGCTTGATATGGGGGAGACTATGATGCTCTTCTGTCTCATAGAAAACCTTGTCAATTTTTAATGATTTGTCAGTTAATTTTCATACATGATACACGCTTAAATGGTCATGACTCTTTCAGACAAGAATGATTAGGCAGAAAGTTTTCCCGCAGTAGGTTGCCATTACTTTTTGCGGTAGATCGGTTGCCAGCCAAGGCTATAAAACCCAATTTTTTCTGATATTCAATTCATAGCTTGAGGAAGAAGAGATGGATTAATACCTTTTGCAAGGGATTTGTGCGTAAGTGAATGAAATGAATTCGACTGGAATTCGAACTCGGCTCTCTTCTTTTTTATTTCCAGTCAATATCCATTACAGCCTACTTTAAATAATTACCTTTATTCATACTTATGATTATGATTGTAATATTTTGTTAAAGTTTTTAAGTTCAAGTTAGTTTAAGTTACTTAAGAACGGAATCGTGGAATTTGAATTATTATTTTAAGCTGGTTGAATCCTTAACTTAATTATGATTTAACAAACAATACAAATAGTAAAAATGTTGTGTTTCCATGAGGGCTGCTAATAATCACAATTTTACTAATTATAAGAGAATGTGGGAAAAGAAAAAAGAAATAAATGTATTAATATAATATTATTTAAAATGTTAATGGATTAATATAACAATATTTACATTATTCGGACTATTGTCCTCATCGTTATTGCATGTTTACCACGTTTCGGCCGTTGTACGCTCTGACCTGCTTCAGGTACTAGAACATATGGCCCAACAGATATAAACGTCACAACTTGTGGCTCAGCGGATATAAGCGTCACAACTTTTTGAATCAAGTCACTGGATCGTTAGATCCAGTGACTTGATCCAAAGAGTTACAGCACTGGTGAATAAATAACAGAGAGTTAAGTTAAAGTGCAATAACTACAGGGCATTTGAAAGGAACATCGTCCGTGGAACGAGAATGATATACCCCAATAAAGGGATCGGTTCGAAATTCCCAACACCTAATATAAGCGTTCGTTAGATCCAGTGACTTGAGACAAACGTTGTGAGTTCGAGAAACTGCATGACATTGGGAAGTGGCATCGCTAGTGAAATGAGAATGATATACCCCAGTAATCAAAATTAAGGATTCGATTCGAAATTCTTAGCTTCTGAAGAAGTTTTAAGTGTAAAACAACCGAAACGTCGTAAACATGGCAATAAAGATGAGTACAACAGTCTGAATAATGTAAATACAATATTATCTCAGAAGTATAGACAATATAACACGTTACATATATGTTATATACGTACTTAGGAAGATTAATCCTCATAAATACGCTAAACACTATTGTGAGGGAAGGTTTATATTACCGTCTAGCAATATAAGAATCTATTTGCCTTGGACTGGCCTTTATACCCAAGCCCAAAGCCAGGGAGCAATCCCTCCAGGATTTAACCCTCCGCCGGGTGGAAGCTGTTTATTGCCCGGCACCTGAAGCGTCACCAAACGGGGAAGTGCCGAGGTGATTTGGGAATTTTTCTACGGTACTGCCGATAAACCCACCTTAAAAATGACCTTGTGTCACGTCTGTTGCGTGGTGGGAGTACAGGTAAATATCTATATTGCTGCCTAGCAGTTCACCACTAGAAGTGGTTATCTACTTTACTCAGCTGCCAAGTATTGTATTTTGTTGATGTTACTATTTCATTTTCCAACATCCGTTGGGTTATTTCTCTTTCAGTAAACTTTTTAGGTTGCAACAATATATTTATAGTTTTGTCTGTAACTTTCTGTTGAAATAAAAGCAAACAACTATATGAAATTATAATGAACCTTAACCCAAAATCGAGCGTTCATCGTGGAGATAGCCAGACGTATAATATAGATATTAATGTTTTCTGGCTCGAGTAACGACTCAAAATAAAACTGCAAATATCTAGATGGGCAACAGGAACAGTTACACCCACTTATACTTGGCCTAGGTGCAAGTAGAAACACTTTGTTCCTGAGAATATCACACATATACTACACTGATTATCATAATTATCTGAACACGTACTATCAAAAATCAGATTCAACTCGCAGCCGACCTCACGTGTAACTACAGTCCAGGTAAAATTGTTAGCTTCCTATACCCCTCGAGTAAGTACCTGACTCCACCTGCTCTCCTCTACTTTTACAAGAGCTAGAACAGGCTAAACTGTTGTTATATTCGAGCTGGGACTGTTCAGACCTCACTTTCCAGCCTTGATAGAGTCCCAAAGCGTCTCTGAGCCCTTGTGACGAATTATTCTCCAGCCTCAAATCTCTCTCCCACAGGCGGTTTGTGGCAAGCCTCTTTCTCATCTATCGCTACTTCACGGAAAGTGCCCAGACGAATATCATTAGCTGGTACAAACATTCAAGAAAAAAGGACACGCTATACCACTTACATGGTAGAAAACCACCCCCGTTCCCTCCGCATTCCATCGGTGAGAAATAATTTCCACCCCTTTCTAACAGCTTCATCCCGCGAGACACTGCCCTGTGGAACCGACTCCCAACAGGATGTTTCCCCGATCATTACAATCTTAACCGGTTTAGGGGAAAGGTTAACCGTTATCTTCCACTCCTCGGCGTGATGTATTTGTTTGGGAGCTTGTCTTGCTAGACCCTATTACAACTGAGTAGTGAGTTCGATTCTCACTGGTACCCCATACTTTCGGTCTTCTGCCACATCTAAGCGGTGCTTAGAAAATCAACTATCGGCACAAATTGTCTCCTAATGTAAATCTCTACCTCGAGTGGCTCCGGGATTTGTAAAGAGTGAATCTTACAGTAGAAAAAAACTATTAACAATTACCCTATTTTATTTCATGTGATTACACTTCTCTCAGAAAAAATATATATGTAAAAAATAAAATGTGGTTACATTTTGACATACAATATGGTGGTTTTGTAAGCACAGATTAACTGTGGCACAAGTCCGGAAGTATATGGCACCCAATAAGAGTCGAACCCACAATTCACTTGTAAAACACTACGCCTCCTTGGTCTCACACTTACAACGGACCTCAAATGGAATGACTATATCGAATCCATTGCTAAATCTGCTGCTATGAAAGTCGGTTCTCTGTGCTCCCTTCCACATGGGAGCTTCCCCGACGGCTACAATCTCCAGGAGTGTAAATGTAAGGTCAATAGACACCTCCTAACACTCTAACTCGCTCCCATTCTTTCAAACACTCTTCACATCTGCCCATCCCTCACTCTTCCCATCCTTACCCATCTATCACCTTCCTTCTGATATTTCCTACACCTAACCACATCTCCTCTTTACCTTCCCCTATATAGCCCCATGCGCAATAGTGGCAATGGAATGCCTTGCTTGGGGTGAAATGATTAAAAAAAAACTGATCTAACGAGACAAGGGGTATAAAGACAACGTTTTTCTTTTATACTTACATTAGCGATGGCGATGAACAAATAGTGAAAATAATTTTTTGAGTAACTTTATTCTTCTCAAAAATTAGCCACATAGATATTTATGCAGTTCTGTGTTGAACAAATAATCGGACTAACTTGAAAGTACACATGAAGGATTATGAAAGATTATAATGGATTTTTATTAATCCGACTTATTTTTATCAATTTAAACGTTATTTTTGTGAATACACGTTTTTGAGTGTCTATTTGACATTTGTTTAAATCTGAATACCCACTAAAGACAAGATCAAAAGTATAAACGTTAAAACTACGGATGACGTGTCAAAATCTTTCTATTATATTCAAACAATATTTTTTCGTGTTAAATTAATGTTTTGGTTTATTTTCTTTTATGACATATCAACATCAATGGGTTATTTAATGCCGACAAGATTTTTAGGATAGTTTTGGGTGAATAAACTATGTATTCTTTGTAAGAAATCAATTTGTAGATCAGATTTCATTAACGTATTTTGGTAAAGAGTTTTCTGTCTTAAGAAATTAGTAAAAGCCGAGTTTGAATTCCAGTTGAATAGGTTGCATTCATTAACGCATAAATAACGTGGGGAAAGGTATGAATCCATCTCTTCTCCCCCAGCTATGGGTTGAATAGCAGGACAAATTGGGTTCTATCGCCTTGGCTAGCAACCAGCCTACCACAGAAAGAAAATCGTCTACCTAGTCAGTCATGGATCGAAAGAGACGTCATCGTCCAAGCGTGTATTACGAATGGTATATAACTGACTGACTGATTACTGGTTATATTTTTTCTCTTTAAAAAGTATTGCTAGTGAAATTTATATTTATTCATAAATATATTACCTGTGTTTCTAAAGATTTGATTACATTTAAAATCCGAGCTTATACACACCTATACCTTTCAATAAGCAAAAAAACAAAAACAAAAAAAAAACAAACAAACACAAGAAACATATACATTTATACATCTATAAATCTATTAAGACCATGATTATTAGAATTAATCGATTATTCTCTAGCTGAGATATCTTTAGGAATAATAAAAAAAAAACTATACGATAAGGATATAAAGAAAAAGTAACGTATTTAAAACCCAGTAAGAATCCGGAACCGTTTAAAGCCAAAATTAGAAATAGGAAAAGGAAAATTATATGGTTTAACCTCATGTTCTGTAAACTATCAACAATTAACATTGGTAAGATCTTCCTCAAATTAATAAGTAAGCACTTTCATGGCTATAAGACCCTAAGTAAGAGATTCAATAGGAAAACTATCAAAATCAGTTACTCCTGTACCAATAGCATGTATAACTTTATTAGCTCCCATAATAATCAAATCTTGAAGAAATGTAGGGAATCCAATACGAAAAATAGAATGGCACCCCTTCGTAACCGTAAATCTAGAAATAACTGTCCGTTTGAGGGTAAGTGTAGATCTGAAAATGTGATTTATCAAGCCACCATCTACCCTGAGAAAAATCAGGAGAGACGGAATGTTTATATCGGGGATTTGGAAGCAACTGCTTTATACCCACAGGCACTTCTTCACCAACCCTAGTTTAAAATACCAAACTGCTCTTTCTAGAAAATACTGGGAATTAAAAGAAAGTAACTTAGACCCCCAAATAAAATGGGAACTCATAGGCAAGGCTAGGAACACTAATAGCTTAAGAGATAGGTGTAATCTATGTTTGACAGAAAAAATTAAAATTTTAAAATTTCACGATCAAAATATATTCCTTAACAAACGAAGGGAGATCATCAGTATGTGTCTCCCTAGAAATAAGTATAAACTACAATAGTTATCCTATTCCCCCAGGTAGTCCCGATAGAAAAATTTCAAATAATTTTTACAAGTTGACCTAACAGTCATCTCCACACCACCCACCACTGCTAAACCTAGGGTCAGGCCACATACCTCCCACTACCAAGGAAGAATTACTACTAACTCCTTCCCTCAGCCCAACACAATGAAAATCAATACATCCTTCCTTTACCTAAACTAACCTCTGGGTTTAGAATTTTTAGAAGGGGTCGAAGAATGCATGCCTTAAAATGACATGTTGAAATTGGCTATTTCCCCAATAAGTTTAATTTGAATTTACAGATAAATAAATATTTATCTGCTCTGTAAATTGAATTGGCTTGCATTGAGCTCTCTTTTGGAACAGTTTTATTATTTTAACTATATTACTAGAATCCTCCTGGATTATTTACTGACCTTGTCCCGGATTTTAAGAATCCTTCCCGGAATTTTACCGCTTATATATATATATATATATATATATATATATATATATATATAGAGAGAGAGAGAGAGAGAGAGAGAGAGAAGTCTCAATAAATATACGTATTGATATAGACGCTGTTAATAAAACCGTGTTCGATCTAATATAACAAGGCAAAGCATTATATCGTAATAAATATACATATGTGCTATAGACGTTGGATTATATATATATATATATATATATATATATATATATATATATATATATATTGTGTATATGAAATAAATTGTAAACATTGTGTTTGCTTATTTTTAGTAAAAATGGTTCATACTCACGTATAAACTTTTGCATTTTATGATTGGAAGATGATCTCGAAAGTAGATTGAAAGTACTTGAGAATATCGAGAAATGAATAATAAAATCATCTGTCAAAGTTACAGCTCATTTCTTACATCTTTCAATTATAATACGTCAAAAATTATCCGTGAATATGAACGGATTTTATTAAAAATAAGCAGACACAATGTTTGTAATATATATATATATATATATATATATATATATATATATATATATATATATATTGTATCCGCAGACAGATCTGTTTCGCCGTATCACAGCTCATCAGTACGGTTAGACTTCGATTGTTTTTTACCCAGGATTTAAACCCGACCGAAATATACTACTGAAATTACCCGCCATTTTCAACACATGACAGAAAAATAGCTCAGTTCTTAGAATCAACAGCCAGGAAACCCGCATATATCATTTGATTATAATGTTGAAGGCTTGTGCAGGCTATAGTACCCAGTCTGTCTTGCTATTTACCCATAGCTGGGGAGAAGTGACGAATTCATGCCTTTCCCGAGCGTATTAGCACGTGTGTGAATGTAATGAACTTTACTAAAATTCGAACTTGTGCCTTCGATTCCTCAACCCATTACTCCACGGTGCCTCGAAATAATAGTCACCATAATATTTTGAATAAATAGAAATATTATATTTTTAAAAATTATAAATAAATAAAAATTGATTTTTATCGCTATTGAACGATTGTTATTAAGAAATAATAGTATTTTAATTGTCAATAACTAAGGAATTCGTTGATAATTATTAAAGACTATAATTTTAATATTTTCTTTTTGTTCACAAAGTATTGAATTCACTATTTATGAAGGTATTTTTTGTAGAAACCATATTATTTCTCCTCGGCCGTATGAACAATAAAAATAATTTTATTAGGATAAACTTTCCAGTAGTGAAAGCTGTCTTTCTTGTACAACATTCTTAAACATGGCTCTTTTACATTGGCGCAAACGCCGACTTTTTGTTTTTGGGAAGAAATACATGACGTTTTTACATGTCTTCTGTAGTTTGTTTATTTCAAATAAAAATTACTTCATAACTTACTTTTAAAGACTGTATTGACTCTTTAACGTTTTCCATTTTCTGGGGAAGTGACATAGGGGAAAATCCAAAAACAATCTGAAAAAGAATATCAAACAAAATTTTCAAATATAAAGTGTAATATAAGTGAAAAAGGAAGTGGCAGAAAAGGAAGATTATGAGGATAAGGAAGACAGATAATGATTGACTCTTAACTTTGAAGAGTTATGAATAATGAGGTGTAATATGAGTGAAAGAGAGTGTGGCCGGAAGAGAAAATTGTGTAGATAAGGAGGATAGATAATGAATGTCGCTTGACTTTGAAAAGTTATGAATAACGAGGTGTAATATGAGTGAAAGCGTAGGTGGTAGAAAGGGAAGATTAGAAGGATTAGGAGGATAGATAATGACTGACCCTTAACTTTGAAGAGGTTGAGATTGCAGTGTTCAGGTAAGTAGTCACAACGGAATCTGTTCTTGGAAAATAATGAGTGGAACGTTCTTCTTACTTTTGGAACACGGTGGAAATGCGGAAAATTCAACTCCGCGAAAGTAGCATGGATTGTTATAGTTTTAAAGAACTGAACTCGTGGGAAGGAACGACCATATATGTTTTTACACTGGATATCGGAGTGAACAGTTCGTTATGGAATGTATCAATTTAATTTATTATCATTTTGACAACAATAGACACGAATCAATATATAAAAAATGAATCAGTCAGTTAAGTTCTATACGTGATACACGCATGAGCGATCATATCTCGAAAGAGACATGATTGTCTGGGCAGAAGATTATCAAGCAGTAGGTTGCCATTACTTTCTGCGGTAGGCTGGTTGCCAGACAAGGCTATAGAAATCATTCTGTCCTGCTATTTAACACATAACTGGAGGGAAGAGACGGATTAATACCTTTCCCAAGAGTATTTGTAAGTGAATGCAAAGAATTTAACTGGAATTCGAACTCGGCTCCTCGATTTCTCGTTCCAAGCCGATATCCACTGCACCATAACGCACATCTACGGAAAAAATAAAGCTAATAAAGTGTAATTTTTTGTTATAATTTTTTTAAGAAAATAGTAAAACTAATAAAAGTATAAAATTATCATTAAATGTATTAGAATAATTTTATTCTAGTTGCTAAAAAAACTATATATATACTTGAGAGATAAAAATATAAACCATTTTTATTTTTATTTTTCAGTAGTGAATTTTTTCTTTAACGATAAAGCATGCAAGAAGGTTTTAAACAATTGATGGATCGGTAGAATGAGTTCACTAATCCTTAGCAATGGATTTTATGTATGAGAAAGCGCTGAACCTCACTGGAGTTTAACTGTAAATTGTGTTTGATCAATACAAATAAACAAGAATCGTTTTTGAATTATTGAAAGTTCCAAGCCAGTCTTTTATATATGTTTCTAAAGAATTAATGTTTATGTTTTTATTCTACCTTGTTTATTACTTCAAACGTAAAGTGCGTTTTAGTGCAGTGGATATCGACTCAGAACGAAAAATCGGGGAACCGAGTTCTAGTTCCTGTCGAATTCATTGCATTAATTTGCGCGCAAATACCCTTGGAAAAGGTATCAATCCGTCTCTTCCCTACAGCAAGGGAATAACAAGGCAGATTGGGTTCTAACGTTTTGGATAGCATCCAGTGTACCGCAGAATGTTATGGCAACCTACTGCCGGAAAATCTTCTGTCGTGTCTCTTTCGAGACGTGGTCGCTTAAGCGTGTATCCTGTATGGCACTTAACCGAGGCCGTCGCTATAACCAGGTCTATTCTATGATTAAAGTTGACTTGCTGACGTCACACTTAGTAGTGTTGTTTTACTACCCGGCGTCCGTTAGCGTTAACTTATTTTCAGAACCAAATTGCAAAGGGGAATATAAAAATACACCGAAAGTTCATTGTTTTTCGTTTCCAAAAAATAAGCATTTATTTGATAAATGGAAAGATGCCATTAAAAGGGAGAATTTTACCCCAAGTCCATTTAGCAAAGTGAGTAGTTAAAATTTTATCACCATTTATTTCAACAGTCGCGGCTAAAATCAAAATTTGCTAAAAAATTAGTTTTGCCGTAGCACAAGAAAGAAAGCACTTTGTTTATAATATATCTTTTAAATTAATATAATAAAATAAGATATTATTTTTATTTCTTTGAATAAAATTGAAATAAAAATTATCTTAAAAAATATCTGAATTAAAAAAAATAAAATTTATGGCTATTCGTTCGTAAGTTTTTTTTTTTCGAAATGTTTTAAAACTTAAACTGAAGCCGAAAAAAGTTGTTAAACATTATATTTTCTAAGAATATTTGAATTAATATTTTATTGATATTTTATTTCAGAAAATGTTTTCTTTTCAATGAGATGTTTTAAAAAATTCTTAGGAATAGAAAGTAAAATCTTACTTAACTTTTCTATACTTGCAACTTTATGAATCGTTTTTAAACATGAAAAAATATTCCTGAATTAAATTTTTTTATTCTTTTTTATGTATTAACAAAAACTACAAAATTTATTTTTTAGTCAATTTTAAAAGAATTTGTTTTATTTTTAAGGTTTTTTATTTGAAAACTCCGTGAAATTATTTCTTGCAAAAGTCAAGAAATCACTATTACCGAAAATTAAAACATGAAAATGATGTTTTAAACTTTGTTTAAAACTACTATTTCTGAATAATTTTTGAATTTATTTGAAACATACAGGCCTAAATCACACCACACTTGAATTTTAAAACCTAATTTTTAAAATATTTAATTTTTAGAAAATATTTAGCACAAAATGAACACCCTCAAAAAATATTTTCTAAACATTTTTTTTCCTATTTGTGATAATTTGAAGTTAATTATCGATATTAATCCATAGAAAAAATTGGAAATAAAAAAATTAGAATTTTAACTGAAGAATAAATCTTTTATAGTTGGTTTAGGGATTTTTAATCCTTAAAAAAATTAATTAATATGTTATCGCACCCGGCCGGAAGCTACGACCGGCTGCTCAAATGTCTAAAACGCGTCACTCCGGAAAAGAAAGCGAGGCCATCAATTTCCGGTGACTCAGCATTTCCAGGGACCAAAACGCTGAAAAATAACAACAAAGCAAAGTATAAACACACACAAGCGCTCGCACACAAAAACAATACTCTGAAACTAATCTATATACACATGGGGTGCAAACAAAACCCATGTGTACATTCGAAAGTGGAGAGAGAAATTGTTACTAACCAAACAAGAGATTACTAGCTCGGCAATGTTGAAGACCATAGCCGACAGAACATGGCCGATGTTTCTCAACCAAAACCAGAGGAGAGGGACCTGGGGTTGAGCGACGTGCTCCCCCTACCACCAGCGCCTGGCCGACTTTGCCACTCGCCATAGCAGCAGCCACAACCAAATTCCAGCAGCCCAGCAGCAGCCGCCAGAAGCCAGCAGGAGCAGTCACGCAGTAGCAGCAGCCGTCCCTAGCCCAACCTGCCAACTCCAGCAGCAGCAGCAGCCACATTCTAACAGTCCTTTTCAGGACTCTCTGTTTACATAGATCTAGTCCTTTTAAGGGCTTCCCGTTTCTGTTATGCACAAGTCCTTTTAAGGGCTCTTCAATTACACATGCGATAGCCCTTTTCAGGGCTAACCTGCCCCCAAGCAGCAGAAGCAGCTGACGCACCAGGCAAGAACAACAGACGCACCAAGCAGGCAGAAGCAGCTGACGTACCAGGCAGAAGCAGCAGACGCACCCGGCAGACGCACCCGGCAGACGCATCAGGCAGAAGCAGCCGCCAGCAAGTGCAGCCAACTCCAGCAGCAGCAGCAGCACTCTACAATAGTCCTTTTTAGGACTCTCCGTTACATTGATATAGCCCTTTTAAGGGCTTTCCGTACTGATATGCACAGTCCTTATAAGGGCTCTTCATCTACATATGCAATAGCCCTTTTCAGGGCTAACCTACTTGAGCAGCAGGAGCAGTAGACACAGCGGGCGCACCAGGCAGATCCCGGCTACACTCACGACCGTACGTCTAAAGACAGCCGGAGCGGAATTTGCAACGACCAACTTCGCACCAGTACTACCCAGCCAGCTACCGGCTTACTGTCTTGGAACCTAGCGATCCCATCAATCAGCACCGGCGACCACAACGAAGTTTCTGTAAGACATTATTTTGCCGGCTTAGGCAAATAAAAACTTGGTTGAAACATATAAACCCTCGATTTCGTTGTCCTTGATTTGATCGTATTGCTTTAACTCACAGCGGGGTTAACGGCACCTTTTCTGTCGATAGCCCCGCAACAATGTAAAACATTAACCAAAAAAGAGTTTTGCAAAAAAAATGATTTTTTTTATAAACAGTTTAACATCATAAATGAAATAGAAACATTAATTTTTACTTTTTTTTTCATTTTTTACAATTAAAATATTTCAAAAATGTAATTGAATTACCAAATATCCTAGGATTTTTAGGTGTATTTTTTTTAAAGGTAAAAATTTATCTTTTTATTTCATCCAGTAGGATTAACAATGGATTCAATCAAAATATTTCAAAATATTATTTTAAAATTCGAACTCCGTTGTTTTTTAGCAGAATTTCCCTAAAGACAATTTGTTGATATTAATAAATCTATTGGATTAAAAGTTCTCAAGACGTTTTTAAAAAATCTATTTCAGATTTAGCTATCCTATGATTAATTCGTTCGATTCATCATTGCTGTTATGCCGTTAAAAAAAATGAAATGTTATAGTTGTAAAAGTTTAGTATCAGGAAGAGATGATACGCTAGCTGATATAAACAGTTATTTTCAAGGAATTAATAGAGGTTCTCTGTTATATCCCAATTATGTAACAACAAATTTAGTACTATACAATTATATTGTTATTAATAAACTTGTAAAGAATCCTTCGTTTCTTCATTCAATGAATCAAAGAAAATTGTCTATGTACATAACATTGGATGTTTTGGCTAATGATGAACTTCTTTTTCATGTTGACTCATGTGATGAAGGTCACAGCATTGAAAAAATGATTATCTGAACCTCTTTTAATGCATTATTAAATATTTTTTGTAGCAAGGAAAATAATATTACTTGTAAGAAGTTAAGTAAAAAAAGAAAACTTCAAACATTCAGCTGAATTTTGAGACATAAAAAACTTTTATAAGTTTGATTTAAAAAAAAAACAGTAACTTAAACTTATTTAGTTTGAATTAATTTGCTTGAATTTAAATTGTTGCATTTTTAAATATTTTAATTAATTTGCTTATTTATTGTTGCTTCTTGTTTGTTCCTAAATTCTAATGGTTTCTTGATTGCTATATTTGAGTGATTCTGATTTAAAAATTCTTGCAATTGAAACAAAAGTGATTGTGATTTTTCATAATTAAATTAAAAATATGAAAATTTAAGCAGTGTTTGTTAAATTTTTAGAATTTAGACTAATAAACGAAAAGTTTTGTCTTTAAAACTGTGTTTACTGTTTACAAACACGACCGACAGTCAGTAGTCAACAATGATGTTTATATTTTCTTATTGTTTTCTTAATTTTATTTAAAATTCATAAAACCAGCATAAATCAAAACATGTGTCTTTCTTTTTTTTTTCTTGTTACATTTTAAAAAGTTTTAAAATCTTTATTAAAAAATAACGTCTTTGTGATTATCAACATTGTCATGAAGACGGCTAACGCTACGGCTACGATTCATGACACTACTACCGTGACGTCACATTTCATTTGCTTAGGCCTTGGTTAATATATAGGAGGTCTTGACTTAACTGACTGACTCTTATTTGAACTACACACCTTATTATTTATTATATATTAAACTGTGTGTATGACCTCTGTCAGTCTGTGCAATCGAGAAATAAAAAAATGACCTCTCCGACTGGGATCTGGTCATGAGTCCGTCTTTGCAGGAGAAACTACTACTTGGTCCGGCTGGAGTTGCCTTAGACTTTTAGATGTTAAAAAAAAGAAAACGACCCTTCAAATACGGTTATCCACAAAACATTTGAAGTAATAATAATAATAATAATAATAATAATAATAATAATAATAATAATAATAATAATAATAACAACAACTATAGTAATTACAATACCAATAGTAACAGAACTAACTCTGTCAAAACTAGTACTAATTAAGCTATAATTTAAATCGTTTTGAACAACCCACCGAGAACGAACTCGGAGGGAAAAAAGGGGAAGTAAAAAAAAAAGAAAAAAACGAAGTACATGAACAAAAAGTCAAATACTCGTAGAAAAGAAAAAAAAGCCAAGACGAAAACACTAACACTAAAGCGCTCGATACGACAGTAGAGCAATAAAGATAGAAAATCTAAGCAAGAGCCAACAATTACCCTGTCGAGCCGTAGGGTGAAACATACAAACATACATGTGTCTATATATATATATATATATATATATATATATACATGTATGTTTGCATGTACGTATATATGCATGTATATATATATATATATATATATATGCATGTCTTTTTTGTTTGTGTGAATTAATAAATATACATATGGAAGTACACACGTGTAAAAATATTCATGTGTGAATAAAACGCTGCACAATGCAGTATAAAAAGAGCTATTAGTTATATATATTAATACATATACATATTAGCCAACGTCGATGGCACGACTAAAAGTTTCATGATCTACGCAGTCATCAAGTTCTTATTATGAACAGACCGTTTAAGAGATTTGAATTTAAGCATACTCGTAAGGGTTAAATCTTATAATGTTAGGGTACTATATTTTAATTTATCAAGATTAAAAATTTAAATAGACAAAATTACATAGAGATAAATTGTGCCTTATTTTATTCTTCTGCAATAATTATACCGTTGAGTAGTGAAGAATATATATATATATATATATATATATATATATATATATCTTCCTGTCACGCGCTCAGAGGTTTTAATAATTTTTCCTTATGTATGAATGTAAAATAATGGTACGTACATCAATATATGTTTTGCCGTCACTTTTGTATATATGCATATATAATATGTATATATTCATTCAGTTTGTTTTATCTTCATTATAAAGTAAAGCTATACTCCATAGGCTTAGAAAGTAAGCAAACCAGTGCAAATGTTAATGCTGCATGAGACAGACAAGTGAACTCTTTAAAATGAATTTTTTAGAGCGGAAAATTATTTTTTTACGGAAATAAGTGCTGACATTAATTTCTACATCAGATGTTATCATCTAGTAAACACATAATTAAAATTCTTAAAATATATTAACTTTTTGCCTATTGTTTTTATACAAAAGACACTTTTCGTACATATAATATTTGCCACATTTTCTGTCTAGTAGAAGAAGTAAAATTCATTCTGTCTAGACTATGTGTGCTAAAAAAGTTATATTCAGTGTCTCTGTATTGTGACACTATAAAATGCAGATTGTCTTCTTATAGGTTAATATTGAACTTATTGATCGTTTGACAACATTCATTTAACTATTTTAAAGTTACTTGCTAGCGTGAAAAATTATACTATCAGTAGATGTTTACAACGTTCTTTGAAAGTCATTCAAACTTACTTACCTCAAAAATGTTAAAAATATTTTCGCTGGATAAATAGAAGTTGTTTCCAGACGACGTGTAAATCTTAAATAGACTCAAAGGTAAAGAAACGGAGAAAGAACGACAGAAATAAATAGATTCCAAGTTATAACAACAACAAAATATATTTTCTATTGTTGAAAGATTTTAGTTTTTCTTTCCCTCTTCACACTCGGATTAGAGGCGAAAAATTGTCTGACAGATTAAAACGTTTTTGTTTGTCACAGTTGTTGAACTTAAATGCGAATTTCAAAACATCAACTAATCATATTAAAGAGTACTATATTGTAATACCGTTTATGACAATTGTTTCACTTATATTTTTGAGTGTCAAGTCCAACAAGAAATTCAATAGTTAGTTCAAGCAAAATCAGTGATAATAGTTAGAGAAAGGATTTTATTTCAACAAAATTACTAATAATATTAATACAGCAGATGATATAGGCGTAATTCTGCGGCGTGTATATGAAATGAAAGAGTAAATCCATAGCATTGTTATCCCAGGAGAAGTCTCTAAGATTCAGAAAATCAAATAATGCTTTTTCTGAAACAAAAGAGCATTTATATTATACATACGTTTGAAAAAATAATCTTTTGTGTGCTACAAATATTCGTCAATGATTTGTCTAACAATTAGTTTATCTAACGGTATAAAAATTAACATTTGTAATAGTGTATAGTTAAGCTTTTGAATGGTATGAAATTAGGCTTCAAACGGCGTGAAAATTAGTTTTTCAAAAGTATAACTATTACTCTTTTGAATGATCAAATGATAGGTCATTATAATAATTTAAAAATGTATTTGAAATGGTCTACGATTAGTCTTTGGAATGATATGAATATTGTTTTTCATAAGGTATGAAAATGGATTATTCCAATCGTATAGCAGGTTTAGAATGCTAAAATAAATCAGTCATTCTAAAGGTATCATATGTTTAAAAATTATACTAGAAACGACTGGTGTAATTTCTTTGTTTTGTGTCAAATAAAATTATTTTGCACACTTGGTATATTAAATATCGTTCTTTTAAATAAAATACATTTAATATATTTAAAACTTTATCATTTATAAAAAATGTAAATGCGACATTGGCTATAACATTTTTGATTTATTATTTTTAATAGAAAATTAAAATGCAATAACTCTAATTCTATGTTATGGCAGAAAAAATAATACATTTTTAAAATTTTCATATTTAATTGATGTATATGAATTTTAGGTTAAAATATACATATAGTTTTTATTAAAGTATTATTTAAGAGTCAGTGAGCTCTTGAAAAAATGTTCGCATTTCTGAACGCTTAAAAGAGACATTTCGACATGCCATGACGTGTCAAACGTCACGGTATAGCAGAATGAATAAATAATGGGAGGTTATACCCACATAAGAAGAACTTGCAGAATCTGATACTCACGTGTCAGATAAGCGAGACAGGGGAAAACAGCGGTAAACATACTTGACGGGCCTGAACAAGTGGATGTTAGAGCCGGGTTTGGGTGGAGTAACAGAAGAAAGCGTGCTAAGAGTCACCAGTGATAGGGAGACATGGAGGGTCATGATCGCCTACGTCCTGAAAGGACATAGTACCTAGAAGAAGATGCCAACATAACTCGACATCATAGAAATGTCAGTTATGCTCTGTGGGAACACCGGCTAGCATGCTAAGAGGACTTGGCTTATCGGAGTTCGAATGAGTGCCAGATGAGTGAAATATTCTATTTATAAAATTTTGGAGACATTTAATCTGTGGTAACACATTAAGGCAAGTCGAGGTTGAAGTCATTGTATTGCACTCAGTTTGAATGTTGGGGCTCGACGTCGTAAATAACGACATTAAATATTTTTTACAAATCGTTATCGCTTTTTAAGGGAACGAGTTTTAAGATTAAGGTTAAGTTCAAAATTGTAACGTTGCAATTTCATTCCGATGAAAGATTTATAACAGAGCCTTGAAAAAATTATAATTTAATGAAACTTTACAAATTGTATATCGACAAGATGCACATTATTACTAAATTATTGTTCCATCAAATAAGACCTTCATGTACTTTACAGGAAAATTATACTAAACAATTTAGCTATATTATGATGTAAAATATGTTATAAAATGCAGTAGTTTAGTACAATTTTCAATAAATAAGGCACATTTAAAACATTTTGTCTCATAATTTATGTCCAGCTGTATTAAATGGTAACATCATTAGGCTTTTATCTATTTTCTGTTTTTAATTATGGTCTATCAAATGATCTATAAATGCCATTCCTTGAGTAACCATTTTTGTAATTCTTTTACGATTTCCATTATAGCTTTTAACTTATCAGATACGGTAAAATATTGCATTTTTTGTTGGTCGTGAGTAATTATAATTCTCGTTTGTATTCTACATTACCACAGATAAGATATGCTATTCTTATTGTATTTGTAAAGTAAAACTATGTAAAATGATGTAAAGATTACAAAAAACAATGAATAATAATAAGATCTTACACCATTTTAGGTCATATTAATAAAAAAATTAGATAAAATTGTATATAACAACATAATATTGCTGGGCCCAAATAATAAGAAAAATGCTTTACATTTGCATTACGTATTGAAAATCACACAACTTACTGCACTGTATAACACTTTAAGTCACAAAATCGCTGAATTGTTCAATAAAATTTCCCTTAAAAAAATGAAGGTTTTATTTGATGGCACAATGATTTGGTAATGATGTGCTTGTGACATGCATCTTGTCCATATACAATTTGTAAAGCTTTAGTAAATTATAAATCTTACAAGGCTGTGCGCTAAGGCTTTCTTCGATCGCCGGAATTAAATTCAAAGTCTATGATTGAAGGTCTTATTTGATCGTCTAATGATTTGGTAATGATGTACTTGTGACATGCATCTTGTCCATATACAACTTGAAAAGCTTCAGTAAATTATACATTTTATAAGGCTGGGCTAGAAAGCTTTAACTGATCACCGGAATGAAATCCAACGATACAATGTTTAACCTGAACTTAATCTTCAAACTCATTTCCTCAAAAACAAAATTAATTTGCCGAAATATATTTTAAATCAGTATTTATCATCCTAATCTACAACTTTCAATTTGAGTGTAATAACACAATTCTAAAATCAATCTGCCCTCATGTCTAGAAAACACGTTTATCCAAAAAATGTTTTGAAACGGAAATTAGAAGAAACAACGGCTAAATGTCCGTTTCAGTTCTATTCTTTAATATCAATAAAGAATTAAATGTTTTAATGAAATATATGTACGACATTGAGATTTTAATGGATAATATCAATGATTTTCAACCGCCATGCCATCGCCTACTAGAGTAACTCAAGAGCCTCTTAAGTGTGCTTCAAAATATTGCCACAGCATATATATATATAGTGTCTTTCAATAACTTGGACCGATTTTAAACTTTTAAATCATTCAAAATCGATCTAAGTTATTGGAACACTCTATATATATGTTTGCGTATGTGAAAGTAGTAATGGTACAGCGTCAGTATTCTACTAAATAAGCTGTACAAATAGTTAAATAAAAATAGTGAAATAAAGTAAGTTTATATTTGTGTTTAAAAAAATCTACGGTTTTATTTCGTAACGTTTAAATATTAGTCAGTTAAGTGCCACACGTGATCCCTGAATGGGTGCTCATGTTTAAAAAAAAACATGAATAATTGTGGAGAAGAGTTTTTCACAGTAAGTTGCAATTACTTTCTGCGGTAGACTGCTTGCTAATCAAGGCTATAGAACCCAAAATGGAGAGAGAAGCGATGGATTAATAAATTTCCAAAGAGTATTTGCGTATAAGTAAATGCAAGGAATTCAACTCGAATTCTAACTCCGTTGCCCAATTTCTCGTTTCGAAATGACATCCACTGCACAACAACGCACATATAACTTTATATCATTTTAAAATGCTTCTAAATGTTTTGTGATATTTCCATTTGTTTCTAGGTATGTCGTTGCTTGAAAAGGTTGAGAACCACTGGATAATATCATACGACTTTTCAGAAATAATTTGCATATAGATGAATGTACTAAGGAGTAGAATCATATTCAAAGGTGTAATTTGTTCCCTGATTTTCGCTTCAGAAACAAGGGGTCGTATTATACTTAGAGTGTATTATACACAAGAAAATTCGGGTGTTTTAACAATTTCTTGGTAAAACCACGAAAATAGCAAATATATAAAATATTGGTGATGTCAAGTTAAAAAAAGAAATCTAAAATGTTTTTCTTTATATTTTTTCTTTTTTATAATCGATTCAAGCAAGAAAATACTGCCACTGATGCGCAGGGTTTACAGTCAAAGAGGAGGAAAAACAGAAAAAAAGTACAGATGATGTTGTAGAACGGGGCGATAGAAGTGGGAGTCACGGAAATAGAAGGTGGCAACTGACGTTTCATTTAAACTTTTAGAGATTGTAGCTATCAGCGAAGCAAGCATGGGGAAGGGAGTTCCACAGGTGAGAAGTGCGAGAAACGAAACGGGCGGAGTAAAATTGATGATTACGTTTGCCTAGTTTGACTTTAAAAGGTGGGACCCAGTTGCCAATCTAGTTGCACGGGTAAACTCATGAAGGCGGCACATCAGTTTACACTTGACGCGCATCCAAAGATTTTCCACGTTTCGAGTACGGATGGTATCATTATCAGGATCCACAAAATTCTGACGATGAATGGCGGTGCCATAAGGGTACATTTCGTGGTAGAGTTCCTCGATTTCATTATAAGCAGTCTAGCTATCTGACACAACATGAATTCCAGGCTGAATATACTGCAAAACAACTTTTCAGCGTCTCTGGTCTCCGATACGGCACTTTCCCGAACTCCGTTCGATACCACTAAATACCGCATGGTCAGGGTGCCATTTGTCACGGTGATATATAAGCTGGAAAAAAAGTTGACAGTTACATTTACGCCTTTTAAGTTGAGCAAAATTTTGACAAATTATTCTACGCCGCTTGTGTGAATGATTATCAATTTCTGTATCCCACATATGAAATCACTGGTGAGATTGACTTATTGAGAAGTTACATGAAAGCTTTCAATCATTTTAATGATTAAATTTTAAAGGACAACATATACTAAAATAGGTACATCCACTCATTTTCTATAGCTAACTTTTAAACTGAATTTTTAAAAATAAAAAACAAATATTGAAAATATTATCTTAGTTCTAATTGAAAGATAACTGATTAAATTTACTATTTCCAGTAAACAAAATGGTCTGGTGTATTTAAAACCAAAATTATATTGGTTGGAATCTAAAATTTGTCAATGTTTTTTAATCTTTCAATTTTTCGAACATTTGTAAATAAAAGTTAATTCTTAGTATTAAAAATCTTTCAAAAATTAAATTGTACATATGAGACACATTATTGTTAAAAAAAATAGTAAATTTTATGTTAAATTGATTTTAACTTATCAAAGGTTTAATTATTTATAGCATGACATTTAGAATAACATTATTTCTTAAACACTGAGTTCAATTTTCTAATCTTTTCCGCCGTATATGTTGACATATTGACAGATACGTGATAAGATAAGTGTAAGGCGATCACAAGTGACATAATTGTACAATTTCAAGGGGGAAAATCTCTGACAGACCTGACATTTTAATTTACACATAAAATTACCACACAAAAAAACTGCAAATACAAAAATTAAAAGTTATTTTTAGAATAGTAAGGCAAGAAAATTTATATTAAACTTTTTAATCTTCGATTAGTAGATATAATTTTTGTTAATAAGTTTTGAAGTATTTTAAAAATATTTTTGAAGCTATATTTTATTATTTAAAAAATGAAAACAATTTTCTTAAAGATTCATTATGTATTGAAAAAATGTTCTTCAGAATCAAATTTTCTTAATTTATATTATTTATTAAAGTAATTAAAACGTATCAAATTAAAAAACGTCATAGTTATATCGCATTTTTTATTTTTCTATTAGGAACAGATTTTCGGAAATAGAAGCAAAATGTTTCAAAAAATAATAGACGATTTACATTCCCGAATGAGTCCTGCGTTCAAATAATGAAACTATTTTTCCCAACAAAATTTAATTTCTTAAAATTTAATGAATTTAACTGGAGGGGGTAACATGTAAAAAAAGAACTGTTTTTACCAAGATTTTAAATAATAATAATTTCAAAAATAATTTCATTCATTTGTGAATATGTACTGAATGTTTCACTAAAATGCAACAGTTAGTTTTGAAAGAATTTTCAAATTAATATGTTTGTCACCGGAAAAAAGATTTATGTGGTATTACGCTTTCATCACAAACTCTCGTAAAGTTTTGGTTACCCGCTAACTTAAATCAAAACAATATTTTACCAAAATGTCGAGCATGTTAGAAGGGATTAGAATTTTTTTTAAATAATTAAAAAATACTTTGATCTTTCCTCTTAATAATAACAAACATTTTAATAGAAAAAGTTCGTTTTTATTAATTTCTTTTTTATTCATATTATGCAGTTTTTTTTGCAATTTAGAGGAAGTACCTAACTAAAGCAAATATAAAAAATAAAGCCGGTATATGTATTCAAGATTTCGTTTTTAAATGTAACTAGCCACTGGCGTTGACGATACCCTGTCCTTCTTTTATTTTGCTGTCGTTACTTTCTGAATTAACAAAGGGAAATATTTGATGGAATGGAATAAATCGATGGAACTTCGAAGAATCTCACCGAAAAGCACTCCACATATTTGTTTCATTTGCGTTAACAAAATAATAATAATAATAATAATAATAAAGGCTACGACTGATATTAAAAACTGAATTGAATTCTCAGAACAGAGTTATGGCCATTAATAACCTTGCAATCCCAGTTGTCCAATATACTTTCAACATCTTAAACTGGACTCTAAACGACATCAGGCGAATGGTTTCTAAAACAAGAAAGCTCCTTTCTAAGCATAAGATGCATCATCCAAAGTCTGATGTAGACCGTCTATACATACCCCGTAAAGAAGGTGGAAGAGGTCTTATTCAGCTAGAATTGTCATACAAGACAACAACTATTGGCTTATTAACATATATAGAAACAACAAAGGACTGGATGATGCAATTAGTCAAGCAACATGAAGAAAGAAAGAAAAATATTCAATAATAAAAGAAGGCAGGAAATACAAACAAGATTTACATTTAGTAGATTCTGTAGAAAAGCAAAACAGAAGCCAAGAGCCAACTATTGCGTCAAAAAATATGAAAATGAAAGCCAAAGATAAGGCTCTTGAACAGATAAAACAACGCTGGCAAGACAAACCTCGGCATGGCCAATATCCAGAACGTGCCAATAAATCCAATGTTGATAACGTTAATACTCATCGATGGTTACGTGCATCTGGATTAAAGTCTGAGACTGAAGGCTTTATTCTTGCAGCGCAAGATCAAAGTATTTTCACTAGAAACTTTCAGGCAAATATTATACATAATAATGTGGATCCAAAATGAGTGGTTCTCTGATAAACACCAAGAAACAATAGATCATTTAATTTCAGGTTGTTCTGTACTTGCCCCAAATGAATATAAAAATAGTCACGATAGTGGGGCGGTATTTGAATTGGACAATGTGCAAACACTATGGAAAATCAGTGAACAGCACCGGTTACAGAAATAGTCGATGACATCATTCTATGAGATTACAACATCTACACAGACAGAAAAATTGAAGCAAATAGGCCGGACATTATTGTTAAAAACCAGAAAGAAAAACTTGTCTATTAATTGATGTGGCTTGTCCAGCAGATTGTAACATAGCAACCAAGGAATTCGAAAAACTGTCAAAATATAAAGACCTGGAAATTGAAAACAAGAGTCGTGCCATTGTCAAGAAGCACACTCAATATTTATTTTGTATAAAATGCAAAATTATATCACCAGGCCGAAAAGGGGAGGGGAACATGTTGGTACTCGCTTAACTATCCTACACATTGCTAAACTATCACGACCCATTCACTCATTACAATTTGCACAAACACCAAAAGAACTCATTCATCACCCCCCAATTCTTCATAAATCACAATACCACATATTTACAAAGGGCACCTAAAAAAAGTGGGGAAACCCATGACCATAAAAATGTATTTATAAACAATATAAAATATAATTTAACATATTTAATGAAAGTTGAAATGATGAGAGGGGGATGAACCCAAACCAAAAAAAAAAAAAATCTAAAAATACAATAAATCTTTTTAAACTAAAATAATAAACAATATTGGTAAGACCCGTCCATCCCAGAATAGAGAGTGGCCGCTGTATTCCGCCAAACGGCGAAATCAAGAAGCACACTCGCTAAGGGAGTGGGGGAAGATAGAATAATTAATAGAATGGGAAAATCAAAGGCTGATCCAGCCGAGATAATAGGAGTTCGAAACAATCTGGGGAGGTTGAGATTCTAGAGTCGCCAGAAGTACTATCAAGACCGTGGGCGCAATCACGCCTCCTTGTCATGTATTTGGGATCTTCCAAGCGGATAAAAACATTCTTGCGGTCGTCCATGACTCAAAACAGATTGAATTCTTTGGCTGTGTCAGTAGACAATGGTTTTGTAAAGAATGTAGATGTAGAAAGTGCGATGCAAATATTTTCATATCTAAAGGCCAGAAAAATATTTTGCGTCGGAAAACAGTTAGTATTAGTTGTATATTATAATAAACTCGTTATTTTACATTTTCTGCTTTTCTACTCATGAAAATAAAAAAAATGTACTTCTAAAGACGCCGAAGTTCAACTTGCGCGGGACCCCAGCAACCGTAAGTTCGGCTCTACTCGTCATTTCTAGGTCAGCTACTACAGTGGTAAAAGTATGTACATCTATCTTTAGTCGATTTGTTTCTTTTGAGTTCCGGTGCTATACTACTTACCAGAGCAAGAATATTTCCTGTGGAATATTTCTGTCGTGGCCAAAATATAATGAAGAATATAATAATTCCGTAAAAATTCATAATTAAGCAATTAATTTCAATCCTTTTAAATTAAAATTATTCAAACAAATTTCACCTTGACCCACATCTATTGACCAGGTGAAGAGGCTAAGCCCTTGTTTCCTGTTTAGGATGTGGTTTCCGGTTTTCTCTTTTCCAATCTTTTCACTCTTTTCTTTTTTTCTTTTCTTTTCTTTTTTTTTCAATTGAAGTAGATAGACTAAACTATCGCCCGGTTCGCACTCCACCCACATCTATTGAACGGGTTCAAAAGCTCATCCCTTGTTTCCTGTTTAGGATGAGGTTTCCGGTTTTCTCTTTTCCAATCTTTTCACTCTTTTCTTTTTGTTATTTTTTTTTTCAATTGGAGTAGATAGGCTGAACTATCGCCCGGTTCACACTCCACCCACGTCTATTGAACAGGTGAAGAGGCTCATCCCTTCTTCCCTGTTTAGGATGTGGTTTCCGGCTTTCTCTTTTCCATTTTTTTTACCCTTACGTAGCCCCCTGCGCAACAGTGGCGTTATCGCCTTGCTTGGAGTGATATGATTAAAAAAAAAAAAACTGGTAATCATATATATCCGTACAATCGTCGAGCAATAAGGATATATTGACATAGGAGTATATTGACTTTTAAATTCAATTCATAAAAAGGAATATATTCATGTTGTAAATAGAATTTTGTTGCGTAAGAAATACTTTTTTCATCATGAGCCTACGTATTTCAGTACCTATGGACCAATTATTTACTAAAACCTAAAGGAACGTGTATGTATATATAGGTTGTATCAAAAATATATTTTAAAATTTTGGAAGCGGGCTTCTCACACCGAAAAATGAGAAATGTCAACAATTTCTTCGATTTTGAGTTATTAAATTTAAAGTTTAATGTAGACACTATTAAATATACGATCCGAAATACAATCCAAAAATACGTTTACAAACTTTGAATATCCTGGCATTGTTAAACGAAACACTTTTTAGTTAACTCACTGCTAAGCAGGTTAAATGTTGAAGACAGACTAGCTACAAATGACAAATGTAACGTAGTGCCCATGTTAACACAGCATCATCTACCATCTTTACAGATAAAAAAGAAGAATTTGCGGACATATGTTTATATGAACGTCGTTTTTTGTTTTGTTGTGAGGAACCCTCTCCGAAATTCGTAAAAGTATTCCTGATAAACCACATATATATATATATATTAATGGTACAAAATTTTGGACATTGTTCAATCACTTATTTGTGGGAAGAGGGCTGAATTTAATAAAATTAAGCTAGTAACGGTGAAAAAATGTCCAGTCTATCTCCGAATACAGTGGTTGGGTAGAGTTAGTGAGACTTTAGCCAAGAGTATTTCAAGCGATTGCTATGCAGCTAATGTACGTGCTATGTTTAAAACTAAACATATCCTTTCATATATGCGTAAAGACGTTGTACCTCCCACCATATTAACTTTGTTTATCATTTTAAATGTAGTTGTAGAGTCGACTACATAGGTAGAGCGACGCAAAGTTTATATGTTAGGATTAAACATGTGCCTTCTAAATTACTCAACAAGAATTTTTAGTCTAGTGATACCATTCGAAACACATACGGGTCTTTGATAGCGGATCATCTGATAAATAATCTGAGTTGTGCTGCGGATTTTAGTGCGCACTGGTTCTCTGTTTTCGCCAGATCGCACTCGTTGTTCCATCTGAAGGTGTTGGAGACGCTGTTTATTAGGTCCAGGTAGCTCTCACTTTGTAAACAATGAGAGTCTTTGCCAGGGTTTGCTTCGCTGGGTCTCTAGCATCTGTACATGTATTAACTTTTATCAGATATATAAAAAAAATATCTCCCCCTTCTGTTCATTCATTTAACACATAACAGATTTTCTCTTTTCATAATTTTTCCCCGTTTAAGGTTCTGAAGAAAGGGGACGAAACCGGTCGACTGGTGTTTTTATTTTAAAATTTGGCATGGCCGATTATAATAATTTTTTTGTCCTTAACGCTATTATATATATATATATATATATATATATATATATATATATATATATAATTATTACGTTAGAACAAGTGAAGACTACAAACTACTACAAAATTGTACATTTTGTTTTGACATTGAAAGAACAATGTCACATCAGATCAGCTAATAACTTGTGCAAGCATCTTTTATACTTATACAAGTTTGTGGGGACGTAACTACTAGAGGAGGTGATATGGGTGATATATGTTGTAGATTTCTCGAAGTTATATTTAAGAATACCGTTTGATTTCTTTCAGAAATTGTACAATATTATAAAGATTCATTCTATGCAATAGTTCTTTCATGTTTAATGTTTTTCTTGGGAGCTTGGCTGATTTTGTTTAGCGGCATATCAATACGTCTATGGGTTATTTAATGTTGAAATCGAAATGACTTGATACGCAATTGTATGACTTCAACCAAAAAATAGAATATATTGTTAGTCATGTGTTGTCGGTCTTATTTTTTTTAAAAATGTATTACTGTTAATTTTACGATTAAAATATATTTTTGTATTTTCACAGTGTTTTTTTTTTTCATTCTTTATTTTTGGGGTCGTTTTTTTCTATAGCTGCGACCCTAACAAGTGCTACCACCCTGGGTTGGAGTGGAGCTGGAAACAGCAGCAATTGAGTAGTAGTTCCATGTTTTACAAATCCTCCAATCTCCTCATTAGAGTCTTTGCTGCCGGATGTAGTTTATCGTCACACCAAAGACCAATTAATTATAAATCCATTATATTTATTTTCGATATATAAATAAAAGCGTGTTTTAACAGAGGGTAGATGCTATATCACGATCTGAACAGGCATTCAAATAGAGAAATAGCATTTACAAAGTAAGGTAAAATACTGAGAGACTGAAAATAATCGTTCGAATCAACGAAAAGATTGATATGTGATACTCATCCTATTGTATAACAGTAAATATTAGAAAATTTCCTTATTAACAGAGAAAATGTAGAAGCAGAAAGATATTGAAATTTCCATGTACGGATTGATTAAACAAAAACGAAGTCATAAAGAAACTGCTAAGAAGAAGAACACTTACATATCTGAACAAAAACTTGGTTCCGCAGAACTTTATACAGGTATAAAGATGTACAAAAACCTTCTTGAGTTCCTTCAGCTATGACATCATCAGAAGAAACCTTTAGAAAAGATGACACTATGTATATTATTCGGGCTATTGTCTTCATCTTTGTTGACATTTGTACAAAGTTTCGGCCTTTTTACGTTCGGGCATTCTTCAGGTGCTAGGAATTTCGAACCGAACCCTTTATTACAATCAGTGGAGTATATCATTCTCATTCCTTTTTGCAAAGGTGAGGACAATAGTCCGAATAAAGTAAATAGTGTAAATACTACCTCATCTCAGAGCTATAGACAAATACTTTAGAAAAGTTCATTTACAAAAGAGAAAAGAATTCGCACTGCAGAAAAAAAAATGTGTAAGAAGGAGAAAGAAAAATGAACCACAACTAAAATTAGAATTTATCGGTGAAATATTCGTTAATAAACAAGAAAGAAGAAAAAAATTGGGAAAGTTACGAATATTTTGCCTTTTAATATATATATATATATATATATATATGACCGCTTAGGAATACTAAGTGCTGTAAGCATTCTTGATAGATCTGCCTTTTTGTGCAGTGGTAATCGGCTCGGAATGAGAAGTCGGGGAGCCGAGTTCAAACTCCAGTTAAATACCTTGCATTCACTTACACGTAAAGGTATTAATCCGCCCCTTACCTTCAGTTAAATAACTGGACCTGGGTTCTATATTCTTGACTGGCAGCCAGTCTATCACAGCAGGTAGTGGCAACCTCTTGCGGAATAATTAAAAATCTATTGCCTGCTTTATCTGTGGCATGTATATGCACTGTCTGAGTGTTGTGGTTGGTTTTGTACAAACGTTCAACACTTTAATCAATTGTTATTTTATTTCTTGCTGGACTTCTTAACCGGGTTCACAACAATATATATATATATATATATATATATATATATATATATATATTGTGTATTTAGGTAGCAATCTCTCTTTTATACCAGTTTCATTAAAAATGACAGACAAGGTTATGTCATTTTTCATGTGATCTTATAAAATCATTCGCTAGGGGAAAAAACTTTTACTCATTTTATTTCTCTTTGTGTTTCTTTCTTTCTGTCTGTCTGTTTGTCTCTCTTCATATATATATATATATATATATATATATATATGGTGTAAAATCTTTTGTACAATAGAGACGGAAGCTGAAGATGCGTCGTCTGAAATAGGCCTATACTTACACTTAACCATGGAATAACGTGTCTGACTTAGTTTTTACACACACACACACACGCACGCACACACACACGCATATATATATATATATATATATATTCACATTCACTTAATCAAATTTATACACAACTCGGTAGCTATGTTGATAACACAAACATTTACTCCTGTCTCACCAGTCTGATCGGTTCGATCTTGTCGAATTGGCAGCTGATCCAAAATATAACTTACAATCCGTTGTTAATTGGAGCAAGGAATGATTCGTGAATTTTAACGCCCCCAAAAGAAAAAAAAACAACAACTTTCATTTAATCGCCTGAAAGAATCCTTTCTGCATTTCATCTGCATGGCTGATACCAACCTATGACCTATAAGAGAAATATTCTTTGCGTATTCTCGAGCTAAATATCTTTGTTAACATGAAGAGGAAAGATTATACTGAATCTTGTTATGTCTCCTGCTAGGAAAGATTGTTGACTGTGTCATGCTAGAGAACTGTTCTCTACAGAATCTATCTTACATAAGTTTACTATTCGTCCATGCTTTGACCATTGCTACCACATAGTAAAGTGGCCAGGTAAACATCTACTTAAGCAGTACAAAGAACTAACTTCTTTCACAGAATTTTAGTGATGGATCATATAAATTCTAGTTGGCGTCTGAGGCTTAACAAACTGGCCATAGTGCGGATTATTAATTTAAGGATACTTTTAATAACTTGGCAAAAAATTCTAGAACTTAAACGAAGAAAATTGGTTAGCATTTTATTCTCTGCTATCAGGAAGATGTACCTGGATTCACATAAAGCAAGAAAATCCCTGAATTTTCAACTCACAGTATCTAATCTAATTCCGAGGTTTGAGAGTTCTTTATACCTTGAGCAGGATTTTAAATATACATTAACCTAATATTTTCTGATGAAATGCAGTGGAAAGATCATAATTAATTAATTGCTAGGTTTGTTGCAAGGAAATTTTGTTGACTGTGACAATTTTTATCTCCAGAATCTATTTTATAAGTCTTAGCTTATATTTTTAAGTCTATGCTATGATAGGGGGCTCCTGCTACATATTTCGAAATTTTTCATAAAATCCAAAGAACAATCAACAATGTTATTGTTTCCAATCTGGTATCTCGGCGTCAGTCCTTTTCTCGACCGTAATGTAGCTTTGCAATATTTTTTTATAGATGACCTTTCTTCTATGATAACTAAATTTTATGAATTCAAGCGTATTCCCAGAGTGGCAGCAAAGTCTTATCAATTTACATTTGAATTGGCTAGATGCAACCGTAAGTTTTATGCGAACAGTTTCTTCTTTGTAATTTTTATTTAGGGAACTACCAACCGGCTTCTTTTTTCCAGTCTACTTTGATTTTCAAAAATTTCAATACAATGCCAATCGTTTATTTCTCTTTTCTTAATTCATGTTCTTTTATTGTTCTCCCACCTTAATAATTTTTCTCGTTTTCTTATTCTTTTAACCTCATTAACCCTTTGTATCTTAGAAGCTTTTGCTTGCAATGAAATGTTTTAAAAAAGAACTTCATTAAAATTTCCTGCAAGACAGGATTTGTTTAAAAATGCGAAGTTTTATTCATAGAATGTTAACTTGTGTTTACATTTCAAGTTTTAGCTTTCTCTAAATTTTGAATTCTACTTTTTTCGGCAAGAGAAGGGAAAACCAACACTTAATCATGAATATAAATTATATGAGTTTCTCATGAATATTACAAATAAAGTCATTCTCTTTAAGTTGTTGAAAAAGCGGTTGACATTTTGAATGAAATGAGAGAAATACAAACGCTTGAATAGTCATTTGCTATGTGTTAAAAAATGCGTGTCAATCCAGCAAACACTGATAACTGTTTAAATGTCATGTTCCTTTATAACGTGGGCGATGATGTCTTTACACATTTCCTTGTTTATCTGTGACATGTCATGTTTTCTTTGGAAAGATAATGGAGTATTTTCGCGTTCTCTTACCAACCGCTTTTTTTTTTATTGAGAGTATAGGTGCGATTCATTGCCAGAAAGCTGTCTAATTTGTTATTTGATTTATAGCAGGTAAAGAGAAAAAAAATTTGCATCTCTGATTTCTACGCCCATGATCGTTGTGATAACCGCACCAAAAAAGTCCTTCTTTTTCTATTTTCAACATAAGCTATCTTAACTCTCCTCAACTTCCTTTTCCTTAGCACTTAGCAATTTTTCACACATTGCTATTGCGTCCACCCACTCTCGCTCCGCCATCCATTCACACAATCTTTTGGGGTAAGTGGTTCGCTCTCTTCCCCTATCTCTTTCGCTCACAATATTCTACCTGAGAGTTATGGTTTCCAAGCCCTCATTTTGTGTCCAAGAGATTTTTGCTATCTCAACTTGATTATGCCATTCATCCAAAAACGTTCATCAGGTAAGTTGATCACTGCCTTCCCCTGTCTTACTTGCCCTCAATAAACCGTGTGAGAGTTAAGTTTTCCAAGCCTTCTTTCTTCATTATGTGTCCAAACGATTTCAGCTATCGCTTCATTTTTCTGCCATCCATATAAACAAGCTGATCAAGAAAGTAACTAGGTGCATTTCCTAATGTCTCTTGCATCAATATGGCTTGTAAAAGCCCCCGCGATTGTACAGGGTGAATCTTACTGTCTCGCTACCCTTTTCGGGAAGGACCTCCACTCTGTGGTCGACTGAGGTAACAAGTGACTTGTAAATTTTAATGCTTCTTAAACAAAACTGCTATCTATCAACCAACACAAGCACTCCCTCCTACCCACCATCAGCATGGACCAAGCAAGTTTCCCTGAAAGCAATACACTGTGCCTCCTTGGTCTCAACTTCTTTTCTGACCTCAAGTGGAACCATTACAGTGAATGAATAGCTAAATCCATTGCTAGGAAGTTTGGGTCACTGTGTCGGGTTAGGAAGTTCTTTTCCGTCTGAGTCCATTTTGCACATATACAAATCAAGCATCCGACTGTGCATTGTATACTGTTATCATATCTGGTCGGGCTCTCCTGCCATTCATCTCAGGGTTTTTGAAAGGCTCCAAAGAAGAATCTGTAACGTGATCGGTCCCGACCCGGCAGCTCGACTCCAACCACTTTCTCACCGGGAGAATGTGGCTTTCCTCTGTCTCTTCTGTAAATATTTTCATAGATTCTGCTCCTATGAGCTTAGCTCACTGATGCCTCTTCCACAAGAATTTACTCGAGCAGCGAGACTGACAAGGTCCCACCTTTTAGAGTTAAATCAACCAAATATAGCTCCCACTTCTACTCTCTCAGCTTCTTTTCTCGCACTTCCCGCCTGTGGAACTCACTTCCGTATACTTGTTTCCCTGACAGCCACAATCTACTAGAATTTAAAAACAACGTCAATTCCCATCTCTTGTCCACTTGACTCCAGTTCTTCTCTCGTCTTTTCCCCATCATCTCGTGTATTTTGTTCTTTTCTTTTCTCAATTTACTCTTGCAACACTCTTCACACTGGTTTTACCATCCTTCTGTTGGCTTTTCCCTGACACATTAAACAACTGGTTCATCTTTCTCTTCGCTCTCCTACTGCTTAAACTTTCATATATATATATATATATATATATATATATATATATATATATATATATATGCAAAAGAAAAGTCTATGAAAACATTTCCGTGTGTCGCGTTTCGTGATTTTTGGTATTGCATTAAGCAAAACTAATATATATATATTTGTAAAAATATACTCAGTTTTAATCCGAGATTATGGACAGTATGGTTAAATAAAATAAAGACAAGAGGAAAACTGTATTTTAAATCGCCATCACGGACGAAACGCGTAGGCGATTTAAAATACAGTTTTCCTCTTGTCTTTATTTTATTTAACCACACACACACACACACACACACACACACACACATATATATATCTGTGTGTGAGTGTCTTTTGCCCCAAGCATGCAGAATAGGGTGAATACAGAAACAATTCTAAATGCAATTCATGTAGTTTGTCATCGATACGATCGACTTTTGACACGGAGCGTTGTCTTAGTGAAAGCTCACCTTTTTCTTCATTTGTAGCCGTTTTTTAGCGATTTCCTCTTTCAAACGTACCAATATTGCTATATACTATTTGCTATTGATGGCTCTTTCTTTCTCAAGGTAATGGATGAACAAAATACCACGCACATTCCAAAATACGGAGATCAAAACCTTGACTGCTGATGTTTATATCTTTGGTCTCTTTGGATGGCTTTCATCTGTTGCTGTCGACTCAACTGACTGATTTAACTCCGAAGTGAAGTGGTAGATACATCTATTGTCACATATTTACACAAAAACTTATTATTGCGTTGAAACAGTTGAAAACAACGCTCTGAATCGTTGATGCGTTTTTGTTTTTGATCGACTGTGAGTAAACGTGGCACCAAGTTAGAACACAGGTTTCTCATTGACAATTATTCATGCAAAATGGTGAATACACTACCTTCTGATAAAACTCATGTGCTATATTACACAACTTCAATTTACGATCGGCCAAAACGAATTTGAGAATTTTTTTTTTTGTGTGTGTGTTTTCTTGGACAACTGCCGATTTCCTGAACATTCAGTAACATTTATGTCTGTACGACCGCGTTTAAAGTCAGAATAGCACTTTTAACCGTTGTTTCCGACAGAGTAGCGACCGAATAACACTTATCAAGTCATTAGTTTGTTTGAATGTAATTTTTCCATAAAAAATGCTTTATCAACACACGAAATTCAGATTTTTCTATTGTTTTGAAAATTTGCAACAGTAGCTTTATTGTAATTTGTAAACTAATAATCCGATTGGGCCCAAATTTCGTCACGTGCCATATGAAGGTTAGTACTTCATAAAATGATACGGATTTTTTAAATTAAAGGTGCCATCTATACGTCAGGCCCGGGATTGATGTTTTTTATATTATACGGAAAGATCCGAAGATTTATGAAATGAATTATTAACCAACATATTTTGATTTATTAGTTTGAACATTATATTTAATAGATACGCGTATTTGAGCTAATACTCTGTCATTTTTTATTCAGGTCATTATATATATATATATATATATATATATATATATATATATATATACTGTAATGGTTGTTACAATGTTTTTAAATTCATCGTATCACTACATAAAAAAATTCTCATGTTTCGGAGCCAGCCCATTATGTTTTGGCTTCATCCTCAGGTGATTTTTTTTAGAAATAAGAATTATCCAGTTGAAAAGACCGTTTATTTGTGTTTGATTTGTTATTTTCGGGTGTAAGAGGGGTGGGTCTGTATTTTGAGTTCCGTTGACCTTTTTACTGGTGTTGGGGTGAAGTGTTTTTTTTTTTTTCAGAGTTCATGATAAGTTTAATCTATTAATCTTGAAAGGGCTGGTGCTAATGGCGCCTTTAGTTTAGGGGTTGGTAGGTGTTGTTTTGTTTTGGGGTTGGTTTCTCTTTAATTTAATGTATGTTATTTTGTATTGGGGTGTGTGCTTTTTCTTGTTTTTTATTTCTTTGTTTTTTGTAAAATATACCTTTATAAAATATATCTTTCTTAAAAATGTATAGGGGTCGGTAGGTGTTGTTTTGTTTTGTGGTTGGTTTCTCCTTAATTTAATGTATGTTATTTTGTATTGGGGTGTGTGCTTTTTTTTGTTTTTTATAAAAAATATTTTTTATATTATCTTATAAAATATATTTTCCACAAAATATATCTTTCACAAAAAAAAAATATATATTCTATGATATTAAGCTATTATATTATATTATAAAATATAACATTTTATAATATTTAAGAAATATATTTCTTTTATAAAATCTATCCCCTACACAACATATTTTATAAATATAAAGTATATTTTTTTTTTTATTTACATACTATTTTGTTGCAACTTCATTATTTTTTGTTGGTATTGTATAGGGTTTGTTTTCTTTTGGGGGGATTCTGGTTGTTTTTTTTTTTACTTAAATTTTAGCGAGAAATATTTGCGATGTTTGCATATTACTGCTAATTTGTCTCTACGGTTTAGTAAATCGTTGCTGTTAGGGTACTGGAGAATGTGTAGTTTTTCACTTAGACATAAAGGGCAGATGTCATTAAGTGAGTTGCAAGTTCTAGTTACAGTATAACGCTCTACATTGTATCGAGCACTCTTTATAAAAGTAAATGCATGAACAAAAACGTAAATAAACCTACGAGTTCAACAACTTAGTTACAATATATATATATATATATATATATATATATATATATATATACTGTTTCTCGTGAAGGACAAGTATCTCTTAAAAATAATGTCCAAACAAAAAAAAATTATATATATATATATACCATCCGACCGTGCATTGAGTATTGCTGCCATATCTGGTCTGGTGTTTCTGCTGTCTACTTAGGTGTCCTCGATCGAATCCAACGGAGAATCTGTAATGTGATCGATCCCGACTTGGCAGCTACGATACAGTCGCATTCTTGCCGACGCAGTGTGGCTTCCCTGTGTCTCTTCTACAAATACTTTCACGGCTTCTGCTCCGATTAACTTAGCTCACTAGTAGCACCTATATACGAATTTCCTCGAGCCACAAGATTAGCAACTAGGTCCCACCCTTTTACTGTGAAACCAATAATATGTCAACTCAAATTCTACTTCTTCAGTTTCTTTTCTCGCACTTCCCGCCTGTGGAATTCTCTTCCCCATACTTGCTTTCCTGACAGTTACAATCTCCAAGAATTTAAATGTAAAGCCAACAGTCATCTTCTGTCTCACTAACTTACATCCTCTCTCTCATGCTTTTCTACATCCACCCCACTCTCATCAGTACTCTCTCCCCTCTCCTACTCTCTTCCTGACACACCCAGCAACCTCTCCTCCTCATAACATTCCTCCTCGTCCAACCCACTCTCATCAGTACTCTCTTCCCTCTTCTACTCTCTTCCTGACACCTCCTGAAACCTCTCACTCCTCAACATTTCTACTAACCTCCTGCACAACAGTGGCAGTAAAATGCCTTGCTTGGGGCGACACGATTATAATATATATATATATATATATATATATATATATATATATATACTAACGACTATAAATTTGGGACCACCCAAATATTTTCACAAAGTTTATAAAATTTTATTTTTAACAGAATTAAATTCGCCGAGTTTGTATTTTTTTGTTATTTCTATGCAGATGTATTCTTTTCAACTTTAAGGCAAAAATTTACTCAGTTTGCTACTTGACTTCTTTTATTGTGAGCAAGTCTTTGCCAAAAATTCAGATTTATTCAGGTATTATAATTACGGTATAATTTATTTTTGTAAACCATATTACTAAGTATAAATAGCAAAGAAGAAACAGATTAGCATTAAAAAAAGGGCTCATGTTGAAATTCTTTCGAAAGAAGGATATTCTGGACGTGTTATTGCTAAAAGATTAAGCCTATCAAAAAATGACGTGCATTATTGCCTTCAACAACTTCAACACTGACAGAAAAAGATCTAGTAGGCCCAGAGTAACATTTATTGTAGAGGATAGGCACTTGATCATATCTAGCAAGAGGAATAGAAGAAAAACCATTCCAGAATTAACAATTGAAATAAATTCTACTCGGCAACATCCACTATCTGTTACTACTGTTAAGAGACGACTTCATTTTGCTGGTCTTAAAGGTTGTGTAGCAGTTAAGAAACCACTATTAAAGAAGGAGAATAAGGGATGAAATTGATCGTACATTTCGAAATGAACTTTCAGGATTATTGGGAATCACTTCCACTAACTTATTTTTATAAGATATTAGAAAGAATGCCAAGGATTTGCTCTGCAGTAATAAAGGCTCGTGGTGGTTTCTTTGATGAAAAGAAAATATTAACTAACTTTAATTAAATTTGAAATTACTCTATGTTAATTTTAGTTTTAATTATTGTGCAATTGTGAGCAACAATGGAATATATCTATATTTATTCTTCTAAGACATAAAATTTGTTCTTTATTTCTCTTCGAGAATAAATCTAAGTGGTCTTTAACCTAGGGTTGGTAGTATATATATATATATATATATATATATATATATATAAACAAACAGACCATCCGCATACAGGCCTGTTTTACTGTATCACAGCTTTTCAGTGCGGCTCTATTAACTGTATGCCTAAAGCCGGGACTGAAATCTGACTGATTAGATAGCAGTATAGCTTAGTTAAAAATGACAAAGTGGTAATGTTACTGATAGAATTTTGTAGGTCACCACAGATGAATACACATGGAATCTTACTAAATATTTAACATATTCGTTGATAATGCAAATATAATAACATCATCCATGCATTAAAAATGTCTGAAAATAATGGAAGCCTTATTGAAAAAAAATATCACTCAATAATCAATAATTAGCACAGACACAATGTGTATGGAATATAAAACTTTCCTATTACTCTACATACATGCACAAAATAATTTCTTCCTTCAATTTAAAGTAAAATATAATCCATCCTTGATAATGACTAAAAGTATAGCCGAAAGCACTTGGATAAATAAAGCATTCGGATAATTTTTATATAATTTATGTTCAGAATAGAAAAAAATATACGATTACATGAAAAACTATAAAAAAATCTTAAACCATAATAACTTGTCTATCATTTTAATGAAACCTGCATAGAAGCAGAATTGATGCCTAAATACACTATATATATAAAACTAACTAAAAGAAACTGACATAAAGAAAAACTATATTTTGTTTTAGCCGACGCGTTTCGTCCTCTGAGGCACTTTACCAAGGCAATAAACGGTATTAATTTATTTGAAATAAACTGTCAATAAACAAAAACGAAATGTTGTTAGAGTATAAAAAATTTTAATACGGTCATAAATATTCATTAGGTCAACTGAAAACTATTAGATATTTAAATATATCGTTTTGCATACCCAAAAAGAAGATTTTAATGTGAAGTATATTTTGATTTTGTTTACAGATATTTTCTTGTCTCTTTCTTTCAGTCATATTGTTCCTCACTACAAATTATATCTGAGAATATATATGTTATATATGCATATTTAGATTTTAGTTATCCACCGGCCTAGATGTTGGTGAAATCTTGTTTGGAAAATATCTATCTTCCGGCAGTTTCCAAAAAAGATTTCTCGACATCTAGGCCGGTGGATAATTAAAATCTGAATTTCACCACTTAAAAATCTGTGTGTTCATTATGACTAGCGTCATTCCCTGTATCTGTATTTACAGTCATTTAAGTGATGTACATGATACACGCTTAGGCGATCATATCTCGAAATAGACATTACTGACTGAGCAATATATTTTACCGCAGTAGGTGGCAATTACTTTCTGCGGTAGGCTATAGCAGGCATGTCAAACTCAAAGCTCCTTCAGGGCCATAGGAGTCGATTTGTATTGTCATGAGGGCCGCAAAAGTTGAACGCGTTAAATAAAATTTTTTGCGATTTTTTTCAATTTAGAAACATATAGGTAAACTCAAGTAATAGTGTACATGTAGTTCAACAAAAGAATATAACGAAAAATTGACGATCTTCATCTATTTCAATACAATAGCAAAAAATGCATTATACATAAATTCAAAACTGACATTCATGAACAAGAATTCAAAGACTTTCACTTGACATCTCTTTTTATTGACAATTTCTTGTATGTGTGGTTGAAATTTCTGTGTAGTGCCGAGTTTGATGAAGGATGACAAATGTTGATCAGTCAGTCTTTATGGCGGGGTCGACAGAACAAGTGCCGTTAATCCCGCTAGGAGTTAAAGTAATACAATCGAATCGAGGACAACGAAGACGAGGATTTATGAATTCAAACCAAATTTTATTTACAAAATCTGGCAAATGTATGTACAGAATGCTTGTTAAGTTAGGTAGTGTCAAGCGAAAATATCGCTTGGTTTCAGGGCGGTAGACCAGCGGCTAGCAGGGCAGTACAGAGGTTATGCTGGTTGCTAGAGGTTCTGCTTGGTAGTTCCAGGAAGGACTGTTACTGGTGTCTGCTGTTGGAGACGGTTAGACCTTAAAAGAACTTAAGCATATTTAATCGGAAAGTCCTGAAATGGACTGTAGAATATGTAAACGGTTAGTTTTTAGAAGAACTGTCGTATACGTAACCGGTTAGTCCTAAAAAGGACTGTTGCACATGTAATCAGTTAGCCCTTTAAAGAACTATTGTATATATATAGCCAGGACTGCAGCTTCTGCTGGTGCTTGGTGCGCCTGCCGCTTCTGCCTGGTGCGCCTGCTGCTTCTGCCTGGTGCCTGGTATTTGGTGCGCCTACTGCTTCTGCCTGGTGCTTGGTGCGTCTGGTGCTTGATGCGTCTGCTGCTTGGTGCGCCCGCTGGTGCTGATGGCTGCTGCTGCTGCAGGGGTCGGTTAGTCCTTAGAAGGACTGTTGCATATGTAGCCGAGTAGCTCTGAAAAAGGCTATTGCATATGTAGCTGAAGAGCCCTTAAAAGGATTGGTGCATATGTAAACGGAAAGCCCTGAAAAGGACTATAGCATATGTAATCAGAAAGTCCTAAAAAGGACTGTTGTATATGTAGTTAGAAAGACCTAAAAAGGACTGTTGCGGTGGAGTTGGCAAACTAGGCTGGGAGCAGCTGGTTTCGCTAGGGCTGCTGCTGCTGCTGCTGCTGGCTGCTAACTGCTAGCGACTGCTACTGCTGGCTGTTGGCGGCTGCTGCTGCTGGCAGCTGGAGACGGCTGTTGCTATGGTCAGCGACAAGGGTCGGCCAGGCGCAGGTGGTAGGAGGACTTCGCTTGACCACGAAGACAAGGGATATTTACTCTTCTCCTCCACTTGAAAGAGATCTTTTTTTAATGTGGTGAACCTGAGCTCGTACGCCCAGGTATTGATCAAAACATTGCCTATCCACCACGATAGATAGGTTCAAAACCGGTCAAAACTGGTTTTATTTTGGTCATTTTGGACCCAAGCCGGAAGGCCGGAGGCAAGGGATATTTACTCTTCTCCCCCACTTGAGAGAGATGTGACACAAGTTCTTTTTTTAATGTAGGGAACCTGAGCGCGTACACCCAGGTACTGGTCAAAATATTACCTATCCACCGCGGAGGACAGGTTCAGAACCGGTCTAAACCGGTCTTAAACTGGTCTTAATTGATCATTTCGGACCCCAGCCTGAAGGCCGGGAGCAAAGTGCTTGGTGGAAAAAATCAGCCATGTTTCTGTTAGCAACCTTGCCCATTTAATAATGTCTTTTGTTTGTCCATTAAAATTTTCCTTCCACTTTTGAATGTACACATGGGTTTTATTTGAACACCATATGTACATAGATTAGTTTCAGGTCATTGTTTTTAGGTACGAGTGCTTGTGTGTATTTATATTTCGTTTTGTTCTTGTTTTTCTGTTTTGAAACGCCGAGTCACCGGAAATGAATGGCTTCGCTCTGTCTTCCGTAGTGACGCTTTTAGACGTTTGAGTAGCCGGCAGTAACTTCCGGCTGGGTGCGATATCTTATTCGTTGAGATGTTTTTGCTGATTTCATGGAAGAAAATAACTGTTCACACAAATATGTGGAGCCGAACATTGCCGTGATCCTTGTGGTAAAGTTTCTAAACTAAGGTATGAAAAGAAATTAGGTATTGCCACTTCCAAATATTTTGATCTGAGTGAGGAATCCGACTGAATTTCTAATAGTTCCATTTGCAGGTTTTCTTCAGCTTCATCAGCATCAAAACAAAATGGTCTGGAAAATAATGCAAACTGGCGTTCATAAGATGCGAAATCACTAAATCTTTTCTCAAACTCTTTTGATAATGATTCCAGGTGAGTGTCATATTTGGTAAAACTCAATGCAGACTTCATATCAGCACTGTTTTGCAGCTCTTTGCATGTAGCAAAATGGACCAAATTTTCACTATAGACTTGAGACTTCCATAATTTCAATTTCAAAAAGAAACATTTGACATCATCATATAAAGCAGTGATCAGCTTGTTTTTACCTTGCAATTTTAAATTGAGATCAATCAAATGTGCAGTAATGTCCACAGCAAAAGCCAGATCCTGCAGCCAACTCTCGTCTTTCAGTTAATCGGTGCTTCGACCTTTCATCTCCAAAAACGTAATTATTTCTTGTCTCAACAAATAAAATCTTTCCAACACTTTGTGGCATGATAACCAGCATACTTCTGTATAGAATGGAACATCAGTGAACTCATTATCCAGATCCTTCAACAACTGCCTGAACTTACGATGGTTGAGAGAACGATCTCTGATAGAGTTCACTGTCTTTGTAACTAAACTCAGCACATGATCTAAATTCAGAATCTTTATACACAAATTTGCTGATGAATAGTGCAGTGAAAATATGTAAATGTCGAATCCGGACATAAATTGCGCATTTTTGTTTGTAACTTGGCTGCAAAACCATTATGTCTACAAACCATATTCCCTGCACCATCGTTAGACAAGCACGCAAGTTTGCTCAAATCAAGCGCATACTCATGAAGAACCTGTTCGACTTTCTCAAATATGTACTGACTTGTTGTAGTGTCATGCATGGGAATCAGTTCAATCAGTTCTTCATAAATTTTAAATTCGTTGTCACAAGCCCTTTTGAAGACTGCAAGTTGTTCTATTCCAGTGATATCAACGGTTTCATCAGTTGCAAGCAAAAAGTGTTCAAATTTTAATGATTTGGCTTTTAACCGTTGCTTCAAATCACTTGACATGTCATCAATCCGTTCAGCAGCAGTGTTTCTGGTCAATGAAATATCTTTGAACAAGTGTGCCTTTTCTGGACACATAATTGCTACCATTTTTACAAAACATTGTTTTATGAAATCTCCTTCAGTGTAGGATTTCCCATTCGTGGCAATCATTCTGAGTTCATAGCTGGCAGTAACGGAGGCAACATTACCTATCTGAATTTTCGTGAAGAAGGTCTGTTATTGTGTCAAGTTAGCCTTCAAAATCAAATTAAATTCAAAATTATCTGGATAACTCCACCGGAGTATTTGATTAAATTATATTCATATTATATTCATAACTCTATGGCTTTTTCGCTTATAACTCTCATATCTCCGTAGCCAAGGCGATGTTGGTTATCGTTATTATCTCGTCGAGCCATATCTTAGAAATCTAACAATCATCGAACGATCTTGATACGTTTTCAACTGCGTCACTCTCTTAGCATCTAAAAAAATAGAAATCAACGTCAAAGCTTGGATTTCTGTCCGTTGATACGCATACAGGTATGAGTCTGCCAGTGGGTTGTGGGAGAGAGGAAGATCATTTGTGCGGACCGCAAGCGTGTCTACAATTGGCCGCATGCGGCCCGCGGGCCGCGTGTTTGACATGCCTGGGTTATAGAGCCCAATTTGTTTGACATGCCTGGGCTATAGAACCCAATTTGTTCTGAGAGGAAAAGTGACGGATTAATACCTTTTCCAAGGGTTGTTACGGAAATGAATGCAACGAATTCAACTGGAAGTCGAACTCGGCTCTAACATTTCTCGTTCCAAGGCAAAATTACCTGCACCACTTATATACATACTTCTTATTAAATTTTATGTAAAACTACCCTCAGGTTATATACATATAAGATGTAGGTACATCGTCTATTATGCTTGGGTTCTATTTCCAACCTAACCCATTTTATAGATATTTTGTACAATTTAAGTAGCCTGTATTTCCAAATCCGAAAAAAAAAAAACAATTCAGAAAACAGAAACACGTTCAGTTTCAAGAATTTCGGATAATGGATTATTAACTTTTATTAACTTTTCAATTTTACAATTTAGTTGTCTTATACAATCGGTAAATTTACTGTAAAAATAGTTCGAGCGTTATGAATGACGTCATCTTGATAGGCTTGAAATTGGTTCCAGTCAATCAGGAATGTCTGATTAAAAGAAAAAGACAGTCTCTGGAAATAAACAAAAAATAGAAATTAACTTTGATAAATTTAACAATAATATACATGTTCGGCAGAATAATTGTTGCCTAAACACACCTTAAAAATATAATCATCCTTGATGATAGCCAAAAGAATACTGAAGTTATGTATATATATATATATATATATATATATATATATATATATAAACTTATTTATAAATGGAGCTTTGTCTCTGTGTGTGTCTGTGTGTGTCCGTTACCTATAGACTCCGAAAGGGCTGAACCGATTTTCTTGAAAATTTACATAGTTGCACTATAAGCGTCTGCGAGTGTTCTTAGCTAAGTTTTGTGTCGAGGTACCCCCGATAAATACCGAAAATCGATAATCGAAAAAAATCGAGTAATAGAAGGAGTGGTCCGATTTTAATCAAATTTGATTCACTCATAGACAAAGACATAAAAAACGATATTCAGAAGCTTCAAGGTTGCAGTTCTTACAATAATGCAGAAAATCGATTATATATATATATATATATATATATATATATATATATAAAAAAGGCAACATGTTTGCGTGTGTGTCTGTTTATCTGCCTGTATGTCTGTATTTTTTCAGCCCTTTTATTTTCGCTTTTTTTTTTTTTTTTTTTTTAATCATTTCACCCCGAGCAAGGCGGAAACGCCACTGATGTGCAGGGGTTACATAAATCTAAAAAGATTAATTAGAAAAGAGTGAGGAGTACAAGCTAGTTAGAAAGGAACAATAGAAAGCTGAGAAAGAAGGTGCGATGACAGATACATAGGAAGAGAGAAAGGGAAGGTTATACAGGGGAGGGGAGAGAGCTAGAGGCCAGTGGTTAGTAGATGAGTATTAACTTTGCATTTAAATTTCTGGAGGTTGTAGCCGTCAGGAAAGCAAGAATACGGGAGTGAGTTCCACAGGCGGGAAGTGCGAGAGAGGAAGCTGCAGGAGTAGAATTGTCGTCTGCATTTGGCTAACCTGACTGTGAATGGGTGGGACCCAGTTGCCAGTCTGGTTGCACGGGTAAACACCTGTTGAGGAGGCATCAGTGACTTAAGCTCATCCGAGCAGAAGCCATGAAAATATTTATAGAAGAGACAGAGGGAGGCCACATTTCGACGATGGGAAAGTGGCTGCAGTCGAGTCGCCAGATCAGTACCTATCACATTACAGACTCTCCTTTGGAGCTTGTCAAGAACACTGAGGAGAACGGCAGGGGCACCTGACCATAAATGGCAGCAGTACTCCATGCACGGACGGATGGTTGACTTGTATATATGCAGGATGGATTCAGGTGAAAAAAACATCCTGGATCGACATACGGGTTTGGCTCTAAGTAGGTATAATTGTAGTTTGTAATCTCAGCCATGATACCATTTACTCAGAGGACTTATTTAGCCTTCAAAATTCAGTTTACGACGAAAACAACTTATTTGATATCGATACCAGGAAATGAAAATTTGACTTACATCCATTCATTTTTCTTTCAGTCTACGGTTTCGCTTTAACTGGAAACAACAATTGATTTTCAGTCTTTCGTGCCAACGTCCAAAGAGTCTGATCTCCAGGACTATGGGTTAGTTTTAAACATTTCATTAAACCCGAGCAACGCCGGGCTATGCTGCTAGGATATATATATAATTCAGTAATGAATTAGAGCACTCTAACTACTGGTGTATGATACATCATACGCTAAAAGTCTGCCTTCTTCTACCGAGCGCCCATAGCTTAGGGGTAGAATCGCCGACTGACTGACCAATTTGGTCGTGTTTGAGTCCTGGGTAAAAGCAATCGGATATGATGAGCTGTGATACAGCAAAACAGAACTGTCTGTGGGTGACTATATATATATATATATATATATATATATATATATATATATATATAATCAATCATTGCATCCCAAGCAAAGTGAGGCCGCCACTAACTCACAAGAAGATACAGTGAGAGAAAAGACTGGGTACAGGGAGTATTGAAGAAAGGATAAAAGTTGAATGAGATTCATGAGAATATATATATATATAATTGAAGTGGGTAATGGAAATTATATAACTGTACCTTATTTTAAATAAAAAAAACATTATATTGAATGTTGCAATGTTTGTCCATGTTTCAATTTCCTTTTTTATTCAGTTCTGAAATTTTCGATTAAATTCTAAATGCGGACGACTGAAAAATTGCAAAAGAAATTATTCAAATATTTATTCTTTGCAAGCGAAAAAAATGCAGCAATATTTCCGCGTAAACTACGTGGCCTTTAAGAAAAACTATTACCGTTCGTGCTCCAACGAACTTTATAGAAAAAAAACAAACTTGTTGCCGGGTGAAATCAAGATGCATCTCTTGTGCCTGCTGAACATAAAAGAAGCTGGTTTGCTTCTTCTGTTTTTTTCAGCACAAATAACTTTTGACCTTCTTAACTTCATTGATCAGCGCTGTTAGTTAACACATCCGTTATTTTTTAATCGATTCTACGTGGTTTTAAAAAATACACTACGATACTAGTCACGAAAAAAATTTTCAAGATTGAATCCATATGGGCCTAAAATGCAAATTTTATGGATTTATAAGGGCCAGAATTATTCTCCCATGCATCTTGGTTTTTAATATATTGAAAAGCACATTAAATGTTTAGTGATCTTTAGGCTTAAGGGCTTCGAAATACAATGATGTCAAGAACCTATACTCGCAGCACGTTGCCTGCATAAGAACTGAAAATGAGTTCAGCTTATAAACAAAAATAGAAAAAACTTGTATGACGCGTACATGTGTCTTATTACCGGATTTATTCAATCTTTACAGTGAAGCAATTTTGAGAGAATTGAAAGTCTTACCAGGCTTAATTATTTTTGCCACAATCCTAACGAAATACTATTCCACGATGAACTGTTTGAACGGCTTATTAAACGTTAATATATTTGAGAATGATATTAGAATATTTGGGAGGTGTTCTAACAGAGGACTGAAAATGCGATACTGAGATCCAGAGACGCATTAGGTTGGCCAAAGATGTATCACAAATGCTAAGCGGTGTATTAAGAGACAAAAAACATTCGTTAGAAACGAAGAAAAACATACTGAATTCTTATGATATCTTTTCTCCTGTATGACAATGAATGCCATACAACCTCCTCATGAAGAAGAGACTTAAAGCAGCAGAAATTACGTTCCACAGAGCGTTGATAGTTTTAGCGCAAATAATTTGTCACTTTAACTCCAAATGAGCTTTTTTCAGTAGCGAGAATATACTTAGCTACAAAACTGAACACACTGATAGCTATTTAACAAATGTTTACTTATCGCCAAAGCAGATATATTGATGCCCATATGGCAATTCTTTCATTGAACTAATTTGTTATAATATGAAATTTTAATGTAATTAATTTGAAATCCACCTTCTCTGGCTTAATTTTAATTTTTTACATCTAACGAAAAATGCCTGAACTAAAAATCCTATCCTACAGTTCAGAAAATCAGTATGTTACATCTACAAGTTCATAGCTGCAAGAATTTATCTGCCTGCTCGGTCGGAGTTTAATGTAGTATTTTGAAAATCCGTTCAAAAATGGCTCAAGACCCTTCGGTACTTCTTTTCAAAACTCATCAGACCTCTCTTGAAGGAAAGGTAATGCCTTAGGGTCTGTCCTCTTAGGGCCTGAAACACTATTAATTTCAAAGTAGCCCGACTGATAACCAGGGAACAGATTGCATAAACTATGATTTCGAATAAAGTACTTGATGAATCTTCACTGTTTTATGATGATTAGCATATACAAGGCTCAAGAGCCATTCGAGGTATGAGGAAGAGTTTATGAGTATAGGTGGAGAAGTAAATAGTTAACTCTACAAATGAACCGGTTAAGACTGAAGTGACCAGGACACATTCTCTTGGGTATCGATTCCACAAAGCAAGGCTTTGTGAGAAGAAGCTACTGAAGTAGAACCTACATCACAATCTTGGAATACAAACGTTGAATACAATGTGCGTGACATGGCGAGTTTTAGCTTTGAAGGGTGGTGAACTAAAGAATATAGTTCATCCGAATACTTTCCATGGAAATAGCAATATAGCACTGAGATGCCTGTAGATTTTATTCAGTAGAAAAGGTGTTGTATCGTTGAAAATAATTTATCACTCACAGGCATGAAACTCCAGTCGACATATGGCGGCGTTACCCCATTTACCTAATCTGACTCTTGTAAAGGCAGAGGATAGCAGCAGGTGTCAGGTACTTACTGTAGCGGTACAAGTAACAGATCATTTTCCCAGTATCCATGAGTTATATGTACGGGTTTCACTTGAGAACAGAGTTCAGCTTAATGAGCTCTGAAGGTACGGAACTTCCATGAAATAATAACCGTCTATCGTGATAGACGAACATTCAAGGATCGCTTCAGTGATAATGGAATGTTGCCCGTTTCCGTTTAAATAGATTCTCTGAGGACTTATGCGTTCCTTTTTACTTCATTTTTATCGCTACTTCCACTTACGCATCCATTTTAGAGTCTTTTGCGGCTGCTCGAAATAAATCATGAAATATAAACAAAACCTAATTTGGTTTATATTTTATTTGATATCGATTATTTACAATCTAATATTGTTATTTTTTGTTTTGTTTTTATTTTTATTTTTAGTCACAGACATTATGAGCTGACTCATGATTATCACGAACTATTTAACATCATAAATATTTATATATTTACTAATGATTATCAATAAATATTTATTGAACGTTAATTTGACACGTACATATAACAGCATAATCCATATTACTGACAATTCTTTGCTGCATATGCTCAATGTAGCCTACGTGTATATATATATATATTGTATAATTACCTAAGAAAATGGAAGATAAACTAAGAGATGTACCGGTCAGTTTCATGCTTTTATGACACTACACTTTAGAGATATGTATAAAAAGTGGCTAAGGATATTAATTATATATAGCATTGTTTGTTTTAACTTCACTATCTTTCTGTCTCTTTCTATCTGTCTGTCTGTCTCTCTTTCTCTCTCTCTCTCTCTCTCTCTCTCTCTATATATATATATATATATATATATATATAATGATACACAAACTTAATGCACCGATGGTACATTTATAGTGCACCTATGTTAGTTACTCAATTCTGCAATTTTTTTTTTCACAACGCTTTTATTCAATGGGCTGTGCAGAGAAGAACAAAAACTTAATCCGAGTTACTGAAGGGAATTAACTGAAATTGAGTTATCTAGAAAATGCATAGCATGTGGAATGAGAATAATAAAAATAATCGCATCATCCACCTGTCGAGTAAATAAAGTATTCGGTTAAATTACAAATTACTTCACCCTAAGAAGGCGGGAGCGTACAACGATAAAAACGTCATGACAATAAAGATGAGGACAATAGTCCGAAAAATCTAAAAAGCAAAATATGTTCTTAATTTTTTAAAAGATTAACGAGACGGTTGTCAAATATAAGGAAAAAATAGATGAAAAATCTATGTCTCATATTAACGAAGAATGCTTGAACCTACTATTAATATCGGAACATTGAGAGCCTATTTGTCAAGTTTAAGCAAATGGTTTGGGAATTAAGTGTCGAAAAGAAGAGAGAAGTCGTAAAACACCAAGTATTGTGCTAACAGGTGGTTACTAAACGGTGTATCGCGCTTCATAGGTTATACAGAGGAGAATAGCAGGTGAGGTGGAAAGATCGGAAAGCAATCAAAGATTTAGAAACTTTTTCAAAGAATTCATATGCAAAATAAATATGATTTCAGAATTTAAAATATTATTATGGATTACTATTAATTGCTTGTGTGAGTCCCAGTAAAAATAATTATTGACCGATTTTATCATTGTGATATCTTTGTATTATGTCAAGGATTAAGTAACTAGGGTCCGCAAATTAGAGGAGAGAGTTATCAATGATTATGTTCACATTTTCTGTCGGCGGTTATTGCCCTTTAAGGCACTCTCTTGAACTTTTAAGGCTGCTTGCATTTTTTCAACAGAAGCCGGTGTTTTCGTCTACTTGTCAAAAACAAGCTCGTACCTTTCATTATTTTTTCTTACTTTAATCATATTATAAGTCATTTGTTTTCTATATTATATTTAATAAACTATATGTCGTTATTTTTTATTTTTAAATGTGCTTTTTATCATGTAAGTTACAAGCGAATTTTAATTCCGAAAAGGCGGCTAAGAGAAAAAGTTTGGGAACCTCGACTCTAAACAAAAGAAAGCAATCTGTGGAGTGTCATGACAGCCTGATCTTGAAAGAGAGCGAGGCAGAGATAACGAATGTTTCGGTCGATTTTTCAATAGAGTTTTATCTACAACCATCACCATTGATCTCTCACGTCTGCTCCTTAAATGACCATTGGTTTTATGCTGATTATTTTTGTCTGTAGAGAAATCCAGTCCAATCTACACAATGGGGGTACATTATGCGAGATCATGAACTCGTGTACATCCAGTGGAAGAAAAGTAATCTTTCACTGTTTAAAACGATAACCATTGCATGATTAAACTCTACTCTATCTTTTAAAAAGATTTATCAATACCTTCCGTCAGTCTGTTTCTATCTTTTTATTCATTCGTATATATATATATATATATATATATATATATATATATTGAACTCATATAGAAGTTGAATATATGGACCTGAATCGGAGAAGATGAGAGAATAAAGAAAAAAGAACAAAGAGGAAACGTATCTTAAGCTAACATTTTTCACATTAGAATATATCTGTAAAAGACAACATAAATAATAACGAAAGGAAAACTTTTCCTTTTGTTTTTATTTATATATATTAATCAATTTTGATTCTATATTTATCTAACTAATATTTAGTCTACCCAATCTATTTAGTCTAATATTTAGTCTACTGAATTCAGCATATCCAAGACACCATTCCGTCTTGCTATTTAACTTAAAAATACTGAAAAGATAAGCAAGGCAATAAGTCCACTAAAACGCAAAGGTTTACCGAAAATGAAAGCGAACCACATGACTTTAGAAAGAACGCAAACCCAATCCAAGACAGGAAAAAATGGATAAACATCTACTAATGTTCAAAATATCGGAGAGATGCGTGAACCGGGCAATAAGCGAACCTACCGACTTCTTTATTTGCTTTCACTTTCACACACGTACTCTCTATTTAATGATAGAGAATATTTTTGCGAAAATAAAAGCAACAGACGAGGCGACAGTTAGAACTCAGCGATTAAACTGTACGCACGGATAGCCGTTCTACGAGCCTCATATTTTACGGAAATCTATAAACACGTTCTTGTGTCTAATGAGACTATAGAGAACGTTACGTTTTTCTATTTTGCCTTTATTTCATAAAGTTTGCTTCACATAGAACAAATCCCCCCTTGGTGTTCAGGCACATCTTTATTTCTGTCAGAACATTAGTAATTTTTTTATGAAACGCGTACCTACTCACTCTCTTTCTTTCTCTCTCATTCGTTCACACATACACACATACCCATACACACAATTGTTTTTTTTCTCTCTCTTTCACACATACACATAGACATACAAACACACACACACACACATACATATATATATATGCATATATATAGGGATGTGTATTAATAAATATACATATGCGTATACACTCAAGTATACGCACATATATAAAATTATTATTCAGGTGTTAATAAAACAGTGCTCAATGTAGTATAATAAAGTTATTAATTATATGTTAATAAATGTACATATTATCCTACGTCCGTTTAAGAGATTTGGATTTAAGTTCAGTCGATGTTCGTGGAAATTAAATAGTAAAAACTTAGGGTAATATTTTTCAATTTAAAAAAGCTAAAATTTAAATAAAACACACATGAAGATAAAAATATTAGAATATTATCTTAAAATTTAAAAAATTAATAATAAATCTAAAGAAAGAAAGAAAGAAAGAAAGAAAGAAAGTGAGTAACAACTTGTTCAGCAACAAGAATCCAATTATTACCTGGAATATCGTCGATAAAACTAAAACTTATAACGAAACCATGACTACAATACCGTTTTCAGATCTGGTCAGGCGCCCCTGCTGTTCATCTCGGTGTTCTCGACAGGCTCCAAAGAAGAATCTGTAATGTGATATGTCCCGACCTTGCACCTCGACTCCAGCCACTTTCTCACCGGCGGGCTGTGGTTTCCCTATTCTACAAATATCTTCATGGCTTCTGCTCCGACGAACTTAGGTCACTGGTGCCCCTTCCAGACTGGCAAAAGGGTCCCACACTTTTACAGCTGGATCTACTAAATGCAGCCGACAATTCTATTTCATCAGCTACTTTATTCGCGCTTTTCACCCGTGGAACTCACTTCCATATACTTGCTTTCCTGACGGCTACAACCTCCAGGAATTTAAATGCATTGGCAATTCCCATCTCGTATCAACTTGACTCTAGTCCTTTCTACTTCACCCCGTATATCTTGTTTTTTCCTTTCTCTCTACCTTTGCAACTGTCTTCACACCAGTGTTCCCATCCTTCTGTTGCGCTTTCTCTGACACCCACTGAAACTGGTTCGTCTTTTTCTTCACTATCCTCCTGCCTAAACCTTTACTCTCTTATGTAGACCCCTGCGAATCAGTGGCGGTACGGCCTTGCTTGGGGTGAAATGTTGGTCAATCTTCTGAAAGATGAAGGAGAGACTGTAAGCAACAGAAATGTGGTTCTAGAGAAGGATGCTGAGTATACCATGGACTGAGCATGTTTTCGAGAGAATGCAAACAACAAGGAAACTTATACTTGGCATCACGTCAATTGCTTTCAACTGACCTCCTGACTACACTTCTTTTGCTACTGCTCCTTAATAAAGTTTCTGTTTTCGAATTCTTCTCACCCCAGTAAACCCTTGTGCCTTCGTAGCTTTAAATAAATAAAAAAAAACATATATCGCATATCTTGTCCACGTTTGAATTCTAGTGTGCACCTTCTCTCTTTAAAATGAACGTGGTCATGGAACTTCACAACTTCCTATTCTTGTGAATAGATTTTTTTTTACCCTCACCCACTTTTCTGTGATCCATTCACACCAGGTAAGTTATTCGCTTTATTCTTTTGTCCTGTGTTTATCAAAATTTTCATGCATTTTTCTCTTGATGATTCAAGGAAACTTAAAATGTGTGTTTCTAATTTGATGTATAATTGTTTTTGGTTTTTATTTTCTTTAAAACTTAATTGCTTCACTCATGTTTTTTCTTCACATTTATGTAGAAGCATCCTTTGTGTTACCTCAAGGCACCATGAGGAAATTTCCCGCATTCTCTATGTAGAAGAACTGATAGTATATTTTTCTTTGTTTCTAATGGAATTTTCTGTTTTTTAATACTTTGATTAAATTTTGGAAGGCATTTTTTTGGCATTACAAAACGTTTTCGAATTTCAGAGTCATATTTTCCCTCATCAGTTAAAACACTTCCCAGATTAAAAAGATTTATATTTCTGTATTTGTATTTGAGTGACATTGACATCTACAGTTCGTACGACACATTTTTTTTTGCTTTTACAAAAATCATACTTCTTATATATATATATATATATATATATATATATATATAATTATTATTATTATTATTATTATTATTAAACATATATTGTTAAATAAAACAGAAAATAAATGTCAATCATGTTTAGTCATGAACCGCTCTAAACATCGTATTTTGGCTTTAATTTCAGGTGAAAATAAAAACAAAATTGTCCCAAATTCGGATACTTTTTTATTATACTGGTTCTAAGCTTTTGGCTCATATGACTCAACTTCAGAGAGATTACAGGGACGTTAGCATGAAAACATCCACCATCAAAGATGATATTATCATGTGTTTACATAAAACATTGCTATGCAACGATAACAGTCACCAAATAGCAGACGCAATTTGTAAATTTGTTATGCGTTCTATGACATCACTCTCCATGAGAGACCGAAATGTTAAGAGAACCATATGTGTAAATGTAATGTAATTTGTTGTGATCAGATAGAAATGTGATTTTATTAAGTGTGAGCTGCTTTGATTTAATGCAGATGGCCTCAAATAGCTGACGCTTCTTTTTACTGTGTATGCGTGAGCATTATTGTGTTATCGACTAATATCTATCTAATATTACCTACATGGCTATGTTTTTCTAAGAAATGTTGTTTAATCTATCATCAGAAAGGGGGTAGGTAAGTCTACGGGAGAACGTGGTTGTAGTAAAACCAATATAGGTAGTGGGTTTATTATTATTACCAGAGATACAATCCAGAAAAAAATTATACAAGTTTTTGTGGCAATGCATGACAAAGCAAGGTAAGATGCTCTTGAATTACACTCTAGTCGGTACAATGTCATGTACGACAGGGGTAGAGCCACTTGACGTGTGCTTATACCTCCATTGTCTCTGACTGCCTGTAGAATGGGTACTTCGTGGCCAGCTGTACGAGCGTATCTCGGTCTTCTTTGATCCGTGGTTTGTAGTGCCACGGATCCTGTTTCATCAACGCGACGATAAATGTCAGCATAGGTTGGCTGACTTGGCTGCATTTGGTCTGGAAAAGCAATCTGATACAACCATGCAGTCGCACGGCCTTATGTAACAATCATATTTGCCAAACTGTGAATATGAATATCCTGCCATTGTTAAACGGGACAGTTCTCATCCACAAAGATTATACGAAAATTTATGAAACTGGCATTAACCGACACATTTGAATTTTATTTGTTTTAATCTGTTTTTATCATTAAACAGTACATTATATAATTTCAACCTGCCTAAATATTTCTCCTCGAACAATATATTTGGAAAACATCTATCTTCCGCCAGAAATTGAACTTGCATACCGGTGAGATGGTATAGTTATGTATAAAGCTTCTCAATATTTTAGACTGAGTGTTTTAATACAGAGTGGACAATGAGGTCATAACAAGAGCGTTCTCAATGTATTTCAGGCTTAAACGCAACTTCGAAGCCAGAAGTTGGCATTCAACAAAATGCACCACTCGGTAGAGACCACAACCTCCATGTTTATATACTTTTGTCACTGGTCAGAGCATAGGCGTTCCTCACACTAAGCAGGACCTTGTGTCACATGACATCTCAGTGGGGATACGAGGTATATATATATATTAGTCATTCACATACATGCCTGTTTCGCAACTCATCAGTGTGGCTATATCGATCTGGTGTCAGTCGGAGTCCCTACTCTCTAATATATATATATATATATATATATATATATATATATATATTTCGATAAATTTGACGGACAAAGATTTATCTACATGACCCTTATGAGAAATCTTGGTCGAAAACTCTAAAATTTTATGGAAATCAAATTACGGTAAACATATTGCTATAGTAGAGTCCCTGTATATTAAACACCTCTCTTCCACTATCAATCTCACCTTATTTAGGAATAGTGTGCGGAATTTTTTTAAAAAATAAAAAGACGCTCATTCTTATTTCAGTCGCGGTAAACACATGACAACTCGGAATTATAGTTATAGTAGGATTCAAAACAGCACAAAATACAGCTCTGGCTAAAAGTTTTGCATCACCATAAAAATTCCGAGTTATCGATAACAATACACAACTATTTTTGCTTTAGCATTTTAAAATAATAATCTAATCTATTTAAAAAAAAATTATTATAATGTATGTTAAATTTTGATAAATTCAATACTTTATGTACCTTCCTCTATATTTAAGAACAAGTTTTTGTCGCTTTGGCATATACTCAATTATTAATTTTAGACAGATCTGATAGCAGTAGAAAGAATACACTAACAGCGTGAAAAAGAAATATAAAGAACAAATTGGAAAAGGGCACTCAAAATGGGATTCACTAACGGAAGCGATGGTGACCTCAGCGAACAACATAGCCCCAAAGGTAATCAAACGCAAAAAAAAGAGTGGATGACTGAAGAGATTCTCCACACGATGCAAAGGAGACAAAAAATAACACCAAGACACGGAGCAGAGTACAAGAAACTTCACAGGGAGATAAGGAACAAATGCAGACAAGCTAATGAGGAATGGCTCAACAACAAATGCGCAGAAGTAGAGAGACTGAGCAGGACCAAATAAGCAGAGATGCGTAGAGAGATAAAAGAACTGACAGAACAAAAAAACTGCTCCTCCACAGGATGCATAAAATCCAAAGATGGAACAATCATATTGGAGAAAGAGGAAATACTCCAGCGATGGGAAGTGTATATGAAGGATCTTTTTTGCGACAGGAGAGAACAACCGAGAATACACAAGGAGGTGGATGGACCGGTATTATGAAAATTCGAAGTGGAAGCTGCAATGGCCAAACTGAACAGAAACAAAGCAGCTGGTCCAGACGGCATAGTGATAGAGCTGCTGATAGCCTTAGAAGAATATGGCATAGAAAAAATTACCAACGTAATAAACGACATTTATAGCAGTGGAATAATACCAGACGACATATGCAAGTTGATATTTATAGCACTACCGAAGAAACCAGGTGCAAACGAGTGTGAACTACACAGAACTATCAGCTTAATGAGTCACATTACAAAATTACAAGATTGTCAGAATCCTGATGAATAGAGCGAGAAGCAGAATCAGGCCAGAGATAGGGCAGGAACAGTGCGGGTTCGTCAAAGACACTGGAACAAGGAATGCCATATTCATGATTAGGATGCTCTTCGAAAGGGCAATACAAATGTAAAAAGACTTGTACCCATGTTTCATTGAATATGCGAAAGCATTCGACAAGATACGACACAAAGAATTGATGAAGATGCTCGGCAACCTCGACATTTTCGGGAAAGACATAAGAATAATCAAGAATCTCTACTGGCAGCAAACGGCCTGCATACGGACAGGTAACGATTTCAGTAGATTTACAAAGATAGAAAGAGGCGTAAGACATGGATGTGTCTTTTCACCAGATTTGTTCAACTTGTACAGCGAGAATATTTTGAGGACCCTAGACGACACGCCAGGATTTGTTATTGGAGGCCACAACTTGAACAACATAAGGTATGCAAATGATACAGTGCTGATTGCAGACACGGAAAGGAAATTACAAGACCTCCTACAGAAGATAGCGGTGGAGAGTGACAAAAAAGGACTACAAATAAACTTTAAGAAAACTGAATGCATGGTCACCAGCAAAAGGTGCAACCCAAAATGCCAAATACAGGTGGGTGATACCAGAATCAAGCAAGTACTAAAATTTAAATACCTAAGAAATGTTATAAGAGGAGATGGAAAGTGCGACACAGAGATCCGAAGGCGAATTGGCATGGCAAAGGACACGTTCCAGAAGCTGAGTAAAGTACTAACACACAGGAAAATTTCACTACAAACAAAGAAAAGTGTGCTGGATTGCTATGTGATGTCAGTTCTTCAATACGGCAGTGAATGCTGGACAATATCCTCGAAAATGAGGACAAAACTGGAAGCATCGGAAATGTGGTTCTACAGAAGGATGCTGCAGATATCGTGGACTGAGCATGCAAGCAACGATGAAGTGTTAGAAAGAATGGCAACGAAATTAATACTGAGCATCAGGAAGAGACAACAGAAGTTCCTTGGAAACGCGATGCGGAAGGAGAGCCTGGAGAACCTGATACTGACTAGCCAGATAGAAGGAAAGAGAGACAGAAGAAGGCAGCGGGTAACATATTTGCAGGGCTTGATCAGGTGGATGACGGAACGGGGGTTGCCAGGAGTAACAGGAGCAAACATACTAAGAGCTACAAGGGATAGGGAGACGTGGAGAACCATGATCTCCTACGTCCTGAAGGGACAGGGCACATAGAAGAAGAAGAAGAATAGTGAGTATCAGATTCTTCAAACCCTCCCTCCATCTATCATATCCGCAACATCCTTCTCTAAAACCACATTTTAATTGCTTCAAGTTTTTCTTTCATCTTTGATAATATTTTCCAGCATTCACTGCCACACTGAAGAAAAGACATCCCATAGCAATCAAAAACACATTTCCTTGTTTCTAGCAAAATTTTTCTGATTTGCCTCGGATCTTAGTCGCACTTTTCATCTTTTGTTAGAAATTTTCCCGTGTATTTAAGTTTTTGTACCTGCTTGATTTTAGTATCCCCACCTGTATTTGACATTTTGGCCTCCGCTGTTTGCTGATGACCATGCATTCGGTTTTCTTGTAGCTTATTTGTAGTCCATTTTTTTTCAACTTTCTTCAGATACCTACTTTAAGAGGTCTTGTAGTTTCATTTCGTGTCTGCTATCAGCATTGTGTCATCTGCGTATCTTATGTTGCTCAGATTGTGGCCGCCGATGATGAATACTGGCTTAACTTCTACGATCCTCATATGATATGCAGAACTTGAAACATACTAATACTAAAACAAATGTCAGCTAATATCAACGTTTTACATTACGAACATAGTGACTCCACTTCGTGTATATATATATATATATATAGAGAGAGAGAGAGAGAGAGAAAAGAAAGGAGAGAGATATGAATGCACCCCCCCCCCACACACACACACAAACACTCACACTCACACAAAGATTTTCTCTCTGTTGCGCTTTCTAAAAACTATGGACACTATGCGGAGCGGAAAATAAATAATAAATAATAATGGATAAATAATTGTTCAAATGATTAATTTTCTAACTTGATGTTTCGGAAAGACGCATAACAGCTCATTAGGAAAGATAAATAATAAATAAGATAAAACTATTTCATTCAGTGGGTAGTAGGTAGGTAGGTACACCTTGTAGAAATTAATTGAAACAAAACGAATAATATTTTCCTAGGATCTTTCACACCTTCCCTAATCATATGTACGTCGACTCTTGCCGTTGTTTTTCTCTTTCGACCGCATTTTCTTTGTTCTGGACTGATCGATCTAGTTTGCTTCTTTGCCTTGATGACAGGACTGACATTTGAAAGGCTGACACTAACAATATCTGCGATCTTCCTGTAAGGATTGCCAGTATGTTCGTGCAACACTACCAATTTTGTACGCTTCATTGGAGTAACGTCCATCGCAGACAATGGCCTTAGGAAAATTAATTCACAGTCGAGACAAAAGTGTCTGGGCGGGATAAAATCTGATGCAATCACTCAACAATTTAAATGTCCAATTTTTCAATAATTTCAATTTTCAATTTTTCACAAATTTTATCATACAAGTCGAAAATGAATTCATATTACTACCCATCGCCACTGCAAATGACCTAATATGAGGAAAAAATACAAATCGATTACACACTGTCACACCAGTGGGTCTAAAAATGAGCGTATGATGAAAGAAAGGTAACTAAAGCAGTTGTTTCAATTAATTTGCACAAGGGTTTAGGCATGAAACGAGCATGGCGGTCAAGACAGACAGACAGACAGATAGATAGATAGAGAGATAGATAGATAGATAGATAGATAGATAGATAGATAGATAGATATGTGTACATGTATATATTAAACTTGATTGACAACAAACTTGTACTAAACTCTTGCTCGTTTAGAGCAATTTATTTATTCGACTTACGGCTATGTCATGTTGAAACACCGGTTCTCATACGAATACTGAAGATAAGCAACGTGTAGCATTGCCAGTCCATAGATGGGTGAAAGCTTAGAGATATCAAGTGCTTTATGTTTCGATGTGTGGTGGTGTAATTGATAAAACTTCAGAATCGGAATTCATATTCCAGTTAGGTTCATATATTCACTTATTCAAAACTTGAGAAGGCATGAATCCACTCTTTCTATCCCAAGTTTTAACTTGTACCAGTAAATAATTTTTACAATCTAAAAATATTTTGTGGCTTTAAATAACTTACAAAAGGTTGATAATCTCAATGAAAACCAAACCAGTCAATAAAAGAATTGATTATATATTGATCTACGGCAAGTGCCATTTAGACATATATATTTAAGTGTAGCGCTGCAGTCGTGAGATGTACTGAGATCTTATTTTTTATTCTATTAGACTAATATTCCTACCAAGAGAATTGCCAACCCTATCAGCTTCTCACTCAGGAAATTAATTTGTTTTTTTTAATCGTTTCACCCCAAGAAAAGCGGTACCGCCACTGATGCGCAGGGGGAAGAGTGAAAGTTTATGCAGGAGGAGAGCGAACAGAAAGACGAACCAGTTACAGGTGGTGTCAGAGAAAGGGTAACAGAAGGATGGGAATACCAGTGTAAAGACAGTTGCGAAGGTAGAGAAACAGGAAAAGAACAAGATATACGGTGTGATGTAGAAAGAACTGGAGTCAAGTGGAGGAATTGTCATTGCATTTAAATTCCTGGAGGTAGTAGGCGTCAGGAAATCAAGTATATGGAAGAGAGTTCCACAGGCAGGAAGTGCGAGAAAAGAAGCTGAGGAGTAGAATTGACGGCTGCATTTGATAGATCTAACTGTAAGTGAGTGGGACTTTGTTGCCAGTCTGATTGCACGAGTAAATTCTTGTGAAGGAGGCACCAGTAATTTAAGTTCGTCGGAGCTGAATCCATTAAAATATTTGTAGAAGAGACAGAGGGAAGCAACATTCCACGGGTAAGAAAGTGGCTGGAGTCGAGATGCCATGCCGGGACCTATCACGTTGCAGATTCTCCTTCGGAGCCTGTCGTGAACACTGTGATGACCAGCAGGGGTGTCTGACCAGACATGACAACAGTATTTCTTAAAATAATTTCTGGCTTTAAATAACATAAAAATGTTTGATAACTGGTAAAAAAAACACAAAACAAAACAATCAATAAAAGAATTGATTATTCATTACTCTACAGTAAGTGCCATCAAGACGTATGTATTTAAGTGAAGGCTACGGTTGTGAGGTATGCTTTTTTTAACATCCATTCCCTATCCTATCTGCCTATTACGTAAATCTCGCAAATCGAGATAACAATTCAAGCATCAAGAAAATATGAACTCCAACAATAACCGCCATTGCGAAACAATAGAACAATAGAGGAAAGAAAATATACCTCGAAAGTGAAAGAAAAAAAAGTCGTTTTTGGTTTGTTTCTTTTACACCATCTTGAGAATAACAAATAGCAAAAAAATATTGACTGCCAAGCTGGCTGGAAAAGAACGCAAAGTAAAAATGAAAAGAGAATCTCTATTCAAAATGAAATAAATAATTCGAGAGCGAATTGTCAACAAAAGCAATAAAGAAAATAGAACAAACAGAGCGTTGGTGATTGTTTCACTTTAGACAGAAATAAAAATAATGTAAAATGACGCCCTAAGTGTCTGACAAGAAAAGAACGTACACACAGGAAAGGCTAACACACACAGACACAAACACATGCACATATGCATAAACATATACATACATATGTAAACATACAATGTTACGGAAAATCCCGAAGATTAACGAAATGGCTTAACAATCGAATTAGTGAAATTTTGTTTGAACGTTATTTTTAATCGATACTCGTATTTGAGTAGGTATTCTGTTTTTAATCAAAAAGTATATTTATATATTCATTTCTATCAGCCTGATTATTTACGATAAATTTTGTACGAAAATGTGTAGGATTTGAAACTGCCACCAGTTGATTTCCGTACAAAATTTATCGTTGTAGATTCAGTTCCCTATATTTTGTTCCATATCTTTACATTGATTTATGTCTCTTTTGCAATATGTCAATAATCTCTTCAGTGATCCAATCATTTTTCTTCCGACGTGCTTTTTCCTTTATTTCCTTTATTTCCTCCGTACTTTCATCCTTAATATTCATATCCTTAATTCCACAGTCAACCCTTGGATAGGTGTTATAGTGAAGGACTGCTATGTAATCAATTTAGTTCTTATTTTCTCTTCCTGAACTTCATGTCCATAGTCGGTGTTGGTTATTATTTCGTCATTTGCTGTGCACCATTGGATCCATTTCTCACGACGGTCATTGTGTTGTTGTAGTCCGAAATCGCCAAACGTTTCACCTTTCTTCCCTTGGCCAACTTTGGTATTCAGATCTCCCATGATAATTCTGATTTCTTGGGACATGCACTGAGCCTTGGTGTTGTCTAGTATGGAGTAGAAGGATTCGATTTCTTCTTCTGTACTTTGTATTGTCGATGCATATACCACTATAACTTATATATTTAGGGCCGTTCATTTCAGTTTAAAAACCAGAATTCTTTCAGATATCTGGGTGTATCCTAGAACGCATTTCGTCGTGTCTCCATCCAGTATCACGTCGACTTCTTTTTCATTATTTTCAACCTCTGCGTATATAATTCTGTGATCGTCACTGATAAAGTTTTATTGTTCGGCCTTCTCATTTTACATATACCTAAAATGTTTATGTTTAATCTACTTATCTCCTGCTTCAAGTTTTCCAATTGTCCACAGATGTTAATCGTTCTGAAGAGTTATTTTTTGTTTGAAACGACCAGTCGCAGGATAACTGTCCGGTGTCATTTGTCGCTCATGTCTTTCTATTCCAAAAGAGGGATAAATTCTGAGGAAATTTGTCTCTTTTGCCGTTTATGCTAACATTCACTAGATGATGGTTCAGTGACACCTGTTGTACATGTTACTTTTTACCGAACGAGGAGACAGTGTCTTTATGCTTACCCAACTTCACGCCGTTCGGGTTTATAAGTTTATTCTGCATGTCCATGAATATTCTTGGGAGGAATAATGAAGTGGTTTCCCGTTCCCTACTCTACGGTGTTTTATCGATATATCACCTCTAGTTAGGTGGCTGTTGACTTTTCAAGAGTTCTTCCGCCGTTTACAGGATTCATTTCGTTCTACCGGGTTGCTAACATTCGTTCGGACCCACAGATATTGTGAGAGAGCAAATCATATGACAAAAATATCCTGTGTTTTTTAGGGTAGAAACCGGAGTAAGTCCTGTTACTTATGAATAGTCTTTTTGTAAATGAAAAAGGTAAGTTTGTGTAAAGAGAAGTGTGTAAATATTATGTTACTTCTGAATAACCCCTGACAAACTGATAATTACTACAAAACTACTCCATATAATTACATCTCTCTATTAAAAAAGAATCTAATAATTATAAAAAATGTCAACATACAACATAAATAATATAAAAATGTCAACATACACATGAATAATTTAGTAGATAATATTAAACTTACTAGTAAAAATATCACTGAAAAATTAAAAATCAGCAATAGATTGAGCAAACTCAACCCTGTCGAATTATACATTGCAATAAAAAATCATAAACCCGACTTTGAAACTAAATGCCCATTATAATTATTAATCCAACTAAACTAGAAATGGAAAAAATTAGCAACCGCATACTTGAGAGAGTCAACTTACAAATAAAACAACTCGTAGGATTAACACAAGAGTAACACGATTGATGTCATTAATTGGTTTAACTAAATTAATCACGAATCCAGATGTTACTTTATCCAGTTTGACATAATGAATTTTTACTCTTCAATCTCAAAAGACTTGTTCACTTTCACTCTGGATTTTGACATGGAATAATTTGGCCTCAACAATGAGAAAATAAATATCATATTAAACTCCAAGCAATCTATTTTCATGCTCAGCAATCAACAATGGAAAAAGAAAAAATCAAAGGACATATTCGACATTATTATGGGATCATTGGATCTCGTAAATTTATTTATTTTGTACAATCTAACTGCACATCGTAATCTTGATATAGCTGATATTGGGTTGTATAGAGAGGATGGACTCATGATTGTCCATAATCCTACAAACTTTAATACAGATAAAATTTGTAAATTAATATATAGCCTAATGAAAAACTTTAGTCTTAATGTAATAGTACAGAAGTTGACTACCTAGATGTTACTTCAGATTTAGTTAATAATGCATACTCGTCTTACATAAAATATAGTTTTAATCCTATTTATATATATCCTAAATCAAATCACCTACTATCAATTATTAAACACACACCATAATCTGTTGAACACCGAATAAACAACAACTTTTCAACTGAAAACATTTTTATAAACACAATCAATATTTTAATACTGCCCTAAAAACAGTGGCTATAAATGCAATGGCATTAAATAGTATAAGCAATAATAATAATAATAATAATACCAAACACAATAGAAATAAAAAAATAATTTGGAACACATCAGCAAATGGTTAATACTAAGTTAAGCAATAAATCAATTAACCTAGTTCAGAAAGACTTCCCAACTAATAACACCCCTAGCAAAAGTTTTAATAAGAATACACCGAAACTCGGTTATAACGGCACTAACAATAAAAGCCTAGAACAATATTAGTCCAAACCACCATATACATAACGGCAATACGACTAATACTTGCAATTGTGCTAACTAAAACGAATGTCCCCTGCAAAATACATGTCTTACAGTTTCTATAGTTTAACAAGTTACATTTATAATACAAAAAATCTAAATATTATCAGACATTATATTAGAAGTACTAAAAACATTTTAAGGAGCTATTGTACCAGCATAAACTATCCTTTAATAATAAAATCTATAATAACTCAACTTCACTTTCAAAATACTATTTACAGTTGAAAGATACAAATAAAACTCCTACAGTAAAATGGAAGGTATCAACAAAAGTAAGAACATGAAAATCGTTACATGAAAAATGTTTTCTTTGATTACAAAAAAAGGTTGATATAATTAAATTTCCAAATTCTAACTTATTAAACCAACGTAATGATATTACTACTTACTGCCACTATAAGATAATTTACAATCTTAAAAATATCTAAAATTATCTCAAATTGTTTACTATTTGCTATAATTTATAATCCTGCCATTTTAGATAATTATATATACCTTAAACCTAACCTTAAACAACTGTGTACGCTTACTTTTGCTATCAGTTCTCTCTAAAATCGATTACTTCTGTCTTTATGGCCTTACGTCTATTTCTTCACGTTAAAATTGTGTCTTTATAATAACAATACGTTTTACGACAAATATCTTATTGTTTTAATTTCAATCTCGTCTCATCTCAAATAATATATTAGCTACATTTTTGTTCCATCCCTATTTAAGCTGAAATAACTGACACTTCCTCCTGTCAATAAACTATCGCCCGGTTCACACTCCACCCACGTCTGTTGAACAGGTGAAGAGGCTTATCCCTTGTTTCCTGTTTAGGATGCGGTTTCCGGGTTTCTCTTTTCCAATCTGTTCACTCCTATGCAGCCCCCAGCACATCAGTGGCGTTACCACCTTGCTCGGGGTGATATAATTAAAGAAAAATGCAATACATTGCATCGCCCAACTAATATGGTGGCATATTCTACTTTTATTTTTTATTTTATTTTAAATTTCCTTATCAATATATATGTATATGATACCGTAACTAAACCACATTTTACTGCCTGAAGATAATGCATTGAGCATCGAAAATTGATAGCTTTTGAGATTCAGTCTGCTGTTATTATAACAATAATACCAACTATATATTAATAAATGCTCTGTATCTGTATTTTGCACGTTTTACAAAAAGTAAATATACCATATTATTATATGGTTTAGACTACTTATATATATATATATATATATATATAGTAATTATGAATTACCTCTACTTTGAATTCATCTTACAGAATTTGAATTTTTTAAATTTTAATTTATTTTTATATAATTTTTGTCTATTTAGATATTATGCTCTTCATAAATTAACAAATAACACACTAATATTATAAGATTTAACCTCCACGAACACTGAGTGAACTTAAATTCACATAGCTCTCTCTTCTCTCTCTCTCTCTCTCTCTCTCTCTCTCTATATATATATATATATATATATATATATATATATATAATTTTTTTTCTCTATTGGGAATATGAGCTATTATTTTTATTTTATTATTTTATCTACTTTTTATTTGAAGTGAATAATAAAAATATAAAAATAGTTATTCCGATTTTTTTAACCTCGGCTGAGATGAGGCACAAAGCCGAAGTTTGGGGCACTAAGTGAGGATCGAACTCACTTTTCACTCGTAAATGTTCTAGGGAGAAAACTTGCGAATAATTAAACACGTTGATGTGCCGAGTGCAAACGTTTATAAAAAGATAGATAGATAGATAGATAGATAGATAGATAGATAGATAGATAGATAGATAGATCAGTACGTTCAATTTCGCCCATATATCCTCGCGAAAGTTATTAATCATTATTTTTTGCTTTAACATCCTTAGACCAAAGTTTATTCCTTACCCTTGACTAGCAGCAAGTTTAGGAAAGACGACTCTGGATTCAAATCATGTGTAGGTTTGGCAAATCAATTGACGTGAGGATGGTAACGTCACTCATTAGAAAGTTTTTGAATGCAGAAACTAGAGCAGCAATACCTAGTGTAGTGAGACTGCGGCCATATCCAACAGAGGACAGTTTCTGGCAATAAGGAGCGGGAGGAGGAAAATTGCATCTGTGTGTGTATATGTGTGCGTGTATATTTGTGTGTGTGTATTTGTCCGTGCTATTATACAAGCGCATGACGGACAGTGAATACGTACCCATTAAATTTCTGTTTGCTTTTAATTAATTCCCTATAACATCTGCTTAATGAACACACATCCGCACACATACACATGCACACGCACGTTCGTATTCATGTAAGTCTTTAAAAACAAGATGCTACTTTACTATGTGCATACAACTATCTTTCTTAGCTGAGTCTTGTCTCCTCCGGCCATTTTTGTCGTTATTATAATTTACAAAAGACTTTCATTATATCCTATTGAGTCAGGAAACTTTTCTCTTTTAGATTTTACATTTCAATATGATGAAGATTCGATTTTTATTTGCTGCTTTATTGGCAGACATTTCACTTTTTAGAAGTTTTTTTGTAAACTTCGTCTTCATACAATCAATTCTTCGAGTCCTCATATGCATTCAGTAACCGTATGTGGGGTGCCTTTTCAACTAAAATATAACACATTTTTCATAGTTATTTAAAACTTTCTCTCTCTCTCTCTCTTTATATATATATACTAGATATATATATATATATATAGTGCCGCGTTGTGATGATATTTAGTGCCAAGATTGTTGGTTTTTCACTGGCTTACTAAAAAAAAGATAAGCAACTTTAGTTGCAAATTGCTCGATATCGAGCTAGAGATAGAGATAGAGCGTAAATAGGATTAATGTGGAGGAGTTTGTTACGTAAATGAGCAGCGTCATGCCAACTTCAAAGTTTCGTGAAAGCACTAATATGATGTCCTCACTCCTCGTTTATTTCTTAGCATATTTAAAAATAAACCCTGAGTAGTAAAGACAACATCGAAACGCTACGATATCTGTGTTCACCAAGATGTAAAAACAAAAACAAACTTAAAAGTCTATGAACCAACTGCCAATTCCAAAAAATTATTTCTTTCTTTTTCGTTTTAATCACATCTATCTATCTATCTATCTATCTATCTATCTATCTATCTATCTATCTATCTATTGTGATAATGTTTACCGCCAAGGTTGTTATTTTTATAGTGGTTTTACTGATAAAATCTATTTCAGCAAGCAGTTTTTATCGGAAATTGATCGATATCGGGGTAGAGTTAGAGCGTTGATAAGTAAAGAGAGCATCGACTTCGAAGTAATACCAAAAGATGTAAATTATGCCTGGAAGAGAAGCTATCAATAATCAGTTTTAAAAAAGAAAGTAAAGTACTAAACAAAAGAAACAAGATAATGGGAAATGTAAACATGCGAATAAACACCTACTAAACAAACAACAATAAATAAAAACAAAACCTAACAAAAACGAAAACAAAAATGAAACATAAAAACAACATAAATAAAATTTAAAAAAATGAAAAAGTAAAAAACAAAAACAAACGCAAGTATACAAATACTTAATCACGATAATAAACAGAAAATAATAAACAAAAACAAAGCATTCAAATAACATAAATATGAAAAATAAGAATATATACAAACACTAAATCACGACAAAAACAGATAATAACACAATACCAAACGAAAAAAAAAAGCGCCCATGAAGCCCACAAACACAAATACAGGCAAAAACACCCAACTATGACACAGAAAAAATGAAAACGGTCAAATCAATAAAAAAGGGCCAATACAATAAAGGGTAAATAAAACGAACATCTATTCAAGCGCATAATAAAATACAAGCAATAAAAAGAAAAACAAAAACAAAAACAAAAAGAAAAATCAGCCAATCATAAACAAAAACTAAAAGAAAAATTAATTAATCATAAACAAGACCACGCCCACAAAAATCACAGCATGCTCTATATAAATAAAAAGAAAACGAAATCTAACGGCAAATAGCCCTGAAGAGTGAGAACATCATGACGGAGCCCTCACGAAATTTCGAAGTCGGCATGATACTGTTCAGTTAAAAGAGACAAAATCTATCTATCTATCTATCTATCTATCTATCTATCTATCTATCTATCTATCTATCTATCTATCTATCTATCTCAGACAATTCAAATCTATCGCTATGTATATCAGTTTATTCATAACTATCTATTTATCTTTCTATCTATACCTATTTTTTACTACATTACTTTCAGTGGGCACTCGTGTTTGTTATCCACCTTTTTTTTATCGGGGAAATTAATAACAACTGGACTAAATTTAGAAATCCATGTAATGGAAATTGTGATTGCGACAGGATTCGAACTGGCATCACCAACGTGTTTTTCTACCCAACAATGTGGTATAAAAATCCTTTTAAATATTTTCCATTCAATCTCAGTCTATTCATATCCATTTAATAAGATACCTCTATCTATCTTTCATATGGAAATCTTTATCGATAATAAACACGCATATACTCAGGGATCGCACTCAAATGTTTATGGGGAATTTTCTATAAATATGGTGACTATATTGTCATATTTTCTGCAGTTGCTGATAAGATATATTATTGTTTTCAAAGCGAAATTCACCGTTAAAAACAAATTTCATTTTGATGTATAACAGACTTCATTTAACTTTATTTTGATGTATAACAGACTTCGTTTAGCTATCAACGAAAATAAAATTATTATGTCTTTTTCATCTGAAGTGAACGGAAATGTTTTTACATTTTATATGTGACATTTGACTGAACTGGTTTGAGGTATTATAGTTCGTCTTGTGAAGATTATGTCCATGATTTAATAGATTTTGTCGTTATTATGACGTCAAGCATAAAACAGGTATCTTGTTTAACAAATTCAACATTTCTTTCTCTAGATAAATTTCTATGTTCAAAGTCTGATAGAAACAGATTTATCATTGCATTTTTACTAGAAATATTTTTATCGCAAAACATAATTTTAGCATCTGAAAATTTTTAGCTGAGGCTTAGAAAATTTTAGCTGAGGCTTAGCAAATTTTTAGTTATGAGACTTATTTTATGCTTGAAATATATACAGAGTTAAAAATTTCAATTATTAATGCTTAATAAATAAAATAATAATAAATGTTAAATAATATTTCCTTTATTGTTGCTTAATAGTAGTGGTGTAGCAAGAGTGTTAGCTGCCTGTTGCAAACATTCGGTTTGCCGACCACACAAAACGTACATATTGCAGAGTAACCCACTCTTAAAATCATATACACTAGTTTATATATCATTATAATATTACTTACACATTCTCAAATATAGTATGCTTCAAATAAACGCCAAATATACTTAAACTTTATCAGTTATATTTAAGAAGCTAAAACGTCATATAAGAAAAAAATAGTGTAGAAATAAGGACTATTTGTATTTCCGAAATGAAAATTACGACTTTCTACAAAGTAACTTTTCTTGCTTTTTTGTTGCCAAATTTTTCAATAACTTCATCAAAAACTATTTCATCATTTGTCGATACTTCTGAGATGAGGTAGTATTTACATTATTTAGATTGATCGAACTGTTTTCCACATCTATATTTACAATTTATGATGTTTCTGCCGCTGTATGCTCTCGCCTTCTTCAGGTACAAGGAATTTCGAAATTCAAGTACATATGGACGAGTAGATAAAAGCAAAGATCCAGAGATTTGATCCAAAGAGTTGTGAGTTCAATATCTGGCTACAGCAGTGGTGAACAAATAACTTGAACGAATCAACTGTGAAGTTGGATGGGAATTTAGGAGCAAAACACTCGACCTGTTCTGGATTTTTAATTGATTGAACAGAGGAGAGATCGAGAGTTTTCTGATGTTTAGAACGCGCTCACATACAGATACAACAAAGACCCTAAGATTATACTCTCTCTGGTAAAGCCAGAAAAAGGATTCCTGTGGGCGATGGCAAGCGAGCAAGCAGGAGAGAACCAAGCAGATGACCTAAGTTTAAGTCGAAATTTTCTAGCTGGGATGAAAGCATCAATGCCGGTTTTCACCCAGGAGGAAACTTCAGAGGCGCAGTCTTAAACAGGGAGACTAAAAACTTTGTTCCAAGTGACACCGCAAAGGAAATCACGTCCTGACATTAAAACAGAGTTTATTTCTTTGCACCTTTTACAGACTTATAGTCTACTTCTTCTTTCAATATCTTTTATGTGCAGTGTTCCTTCAGGACCTAGGTGATCATGGCTCTCCACGTCTCCCTATTCCTTGAAGATTTTAATACCTTTTCTCAAACTCTACTCAATTATTCCCTTCAGCTTTGATGAGATTGTCAAGCATTTGCAGCTGGAAGACAGATATTAAATAACAGTCCAGTACTCTTTCTTTTGTTTCCTACGAAATTTTCCTGTTTTTCAATACTCTGCTTAAATTTTAGAATGCATCCTTGGCCATGCCAATGCGCCTTCGGATCTCAGTGTCGCTCTTTCTGTCCTCTGTTGGAACACATATCAGTTATTTAAATTTCTGTGTATGGTTAATTTTAGCCTCAATAAAAGTACCTCTCAAGGCGGAACGTTTTCTTCTAGCTACACTACTAATTATAAATAAAGTTGGATGAAAAATTCGAGCTTCGCTATTTTATTAAAATAGGCTTAATTTTTAGACTAATTTAGGCTTTGTTATATTTATAGGCTTCATGCTATAGAAAATCTGTGTCAGATTAACAGTTTCATATTTAATTTAACTTTGGCGTTTTTTGTAAAAGCGGCGAGGGGTTTCTTTTTTTTTTTGCATGATTTTGGAGAGGATGCTATCACTTACGGGGGTATTAGGTTATCTTCTGACAAGGACCGTTCTGAGCATATATGAAGTATGTTTGCTTTGGGTGTCTTTTAGTCTTGTTGAATGATTAAAAGAAAATGCACAGAGTAATGATAAATACACAATATATCTTCATATACACAGTGTAACAATACAGAAGGATAAGGTGAAATTTGAAAAAAAAACCACTGTCATCATTTTCTCTAGGGGACAAAACTATGAAGTCACTTCACTGACAGAACGACCCAGGCTTCATTGTCGAAAATCCAATTAGAAATCATTTACACACACACACACACACACACACACACACACACACACACACACACACACACACAGAGAGAAACTTACCAAACTCTATTCGCAACATATTCGTCAAAATACTAAGATAATAGTCTCATTCACCTGTAAAAAAAGGTAACACTCAGTTAAATCAAGTATGAACACGGCTACAATGTGCTATCAGTGTTTAGAAAAAATACCCAATCACTATAGACACACACTCACACACACGTATACGCGCGTATACATGTTTTTTAAGTATTTAAGTTATATATCCTACTTCATGCCTAGAGTTGTTATTTGCATATATATATTTTTAAAAAAAATGTTTATAATAGTTTCCACAAATTCTTTATTCCACTTATTCTAAAATGCTTTCTCTCTTATCAGCAAGAATTTCTTATGCTTGGTTATTTCTATACAGGTATAGGGATGTGTCTATATATTTTATGTATATAGATGTGTATATATATATATATATATATATATATATATATATATATATTTATGAACCCAAACGATGTCAATTTTTCTTTTCTTGTTTATTTGATTTTATTTTGTTTTATCTTTTTCTTTTTCTTTTTCTTTTTCTTTTTTAATTTCTTTGCAAATCTATTTAAAAAGGAAAATTAGACTGATTTTTCTCCAGTTTCTGAAAGGATTTTTCTGTTGCTGAGGTGATGTGCTATCCCCCGTGAGGATTTTCATATCGAAATGATCATCCAACATCTTTGAATGAATCCTTTTTTAATTTATATTTGCTCTGTAATATTTTATTACACGGAGCTCTCTTCCTGTATCATTTTTTAATATTAAAATAAAATTTTTAATATTAATTAGGATCGGGTTTTTGAAATTTACCTTCCTGCTTTTTCCGCTTGGATTAAAGTATCTGAATATATATATATATATATATATATATATATATATATATATATATGGGCATGTATTTGTATATTTATATTTGCATATATGTATATATGTGCGTCTGTATGTATATATCGTTTATTTCAAGTTCCTTTATTTTAAATTAATTTTATTTTTATATTCTATTTATATTCGTTTGATATTTATCTATAGATGTATGTGTATACAAAATTCCGTTATACCCCTACCACAATACAGTATTTCTTTTTCCGTTCTTCCCTTTTATTCCATTAATAGAATTCAAATTAATTTAATTTAATCCCAACAATAGTCAGGCTATATTATTATAAACGGACATTTTTTTAAAACTTTTGACAAAACCAAATATTATATTATAGTATCTATTTTCTCTATTTATCGTTTCCCCTTTTTTCTTTTTCCATTTTAAGTATCTGTCCCTTTCTTTCCACTTTCTTTGGATGGCAGTTGTTACGATTTCCGGTTTTTGCGTGCGTTTTTCACCTTTTTTCATTTCTTGCGTTTTTTCTGTCCCATCTCTTCTTTTACTCTTAAAGTCTACCGCAACACTTCCATTTCTGAGACATGCTTAATTTTGACTTCTTAACACATATGTTATCTTTAAAAGTCTTTTCAGTAATGGGTTTCAATTCATTTCGTCGTCTATCTGCTTCCCCTTCTTCACTACCATCCGTAACAAGGTCTAGACGGTCATCTCATAACATAATCTACTTTCTCTTTTAACTCCCTCTCCCACTGTTCTTATTTCTTTTCCTTTTCCTTTTTTTTCAAGTGAAATTCCGGTGCATGAATTTCTTTTCTTGAATTTGGCAGAACGATAAAGAATTTTTTTGTCACTAACGAAACGAGGATTCCTCGCAGAAATGATCATACGACACATGTGATTTTTGAAAATAAATTTGAATATATATATATATATATATATATATATATATATATATATATATATATAAAATAAGTGTTTATTATAAAAAACATAGTTTACTGCAACACAAACTAATGAGATACGAACATATAGTACCGAACCACAACAGCTCTTGTGTTGCAGTAAACTTTTATTATAAACTTATAATAAAAATATTACTATAAATATTGCTCTACTACGTATCGAGTACTTACAAAAAAGGGATTTTTTAAAAATCGTATCACCCCGAGCAAGGCGGTAACGCAACTGATGTGCAGGGGGCTACGTAATAGTGAAAAGATTAGAAAAGAGAAAGCCGGAAACCACATCCTAAACAGGGAACAAGGGATGGGCCTCTTAACCTGTTCAATAGACGTGGGTGGAGTGTGAACCGGGCGATAGACAGATCTATCTACTCCAATTAAAAAAAAAACAATGTGAGAAGATTGGAAAAGAGAAAGCCGGAAACCACATCCTAAACAGGGAACAAGGGATGAGCCTCTTAACCTGTTCAATAGACGTGGAAGAATAGATTGCTAATCCGTTTGTTTGAATTACTCCTAATATATATATATATATATATATATATATATATATATATATATATATATATATATCCTGAATTCAATAATTTATGGTACATAGAATGTGCTGATGCATTTGTAATGCTAACCATGAAATGATTTATATGAGTTAAATATCAGGGACTATGTAGACTTGTTTGAAAAACAGCCTAGTATATAGAAACTTTAAATACAAAATTATGTTTAAGGTTACGAGAAACCAGTCTTCTTTCTTTCTATGAACGATTCTTTCAATGCAAATTATACAGCTATTAAAGTGAGCTGGTCCGTGATCACCAACGTCATGATCATCAGTGCGAATGCATAATAAATCAATTTATCATTTCACTAACCTGTTTATCATTTTGTTCATTTCAAATTTATCGTTTTTCTCATTCCGACTTTGATTCCCCACTGCTGTTTTTATTATATGGTTTATTTTTCTCAATTTCTTGCTTTTATTCAACATTTTCCTTTTTTTATTTTTTTTTGAACTTTGCTTCAACCATTCATTTGAATTCAAACTTTTCTTCCTTTGACTTTCTCGTGACTTTCGTTCATCTTTTACATTCATTTTTTTTCCCTTTGATCTCTTTCCAGGGAGAAAAATCAAATTAGCAACCCTTTTCCTTCTTTCGTTTTCCTTGTAATTCCGCTCCCCATTCGATAATAACGGAATAAAATGTCACCAGATCAATCCTTCTTCGTCGACTTGTGCGGTTATCGATGTGAATCCTTATGCATAAACATTTATCTTTTCGCACTGTCAAGTCGGACTGATAAAGGCAAAAATGGCAGTTAGATGGAGTTTTATGGACAGAGCAAAGGGAAGTGTCGAATGGTATAGGCTGTCGAAAAAACAAGCAAGTTTAAAAGAGGACATGGTTCCAAGTAGGGTAGATGGAAGTATTGGGGAATTTACAAAGTTGCTTTTCATTCTGTGCAAATGTATTGTATATACTTTTATTTATTAGTTTATTTATTAGTTTCGTGGATTTATGAATATTAATGAGAATCGTTTTCTAGTGAAAAAATTCCGCAGAAATAATTATGCCTCTTGAATCAACAACAAAAAAAAAGTCACCAACAATGCCACCTCTAAAAACAACAACAGCAACAACAATAATAATAATAAGTGAACTCGTGAAATTTTCTTGGTTTTCTTACTTTAATGTTCTGATGATTGTTTGATTTTGTTTAGCGGTATCTCAACTTTTATAGGTTCTTAATTGCCGAAATCTAAATCTTTTAACGCAATTGTATGCCTTCAGCTACAGATAAAATGTATTTTCTACCATTTTTTTATAAAATGTATTGTTAGTAATACTACTATAAAAGGTATTGCCGGTCATTTTGCTTTAAAAAGTGTTTTGTTTAGGGTTCGCGATTTGTGCATAGCTGAGACCCTAATGGGTGCTACCACCTCAGGTCAGAGTGAACTTGGGTACAACAGCAGTTAAGAATTGGTTCCACGCGCCTCAATGCCTCCGTTTTTCTTATCTGAGGCCTTGTTTCCGGATGTAGTTTATCGTCATACCCCGGACTATGTGGGTATTAAAATAAAAACAAAGAATAAAACAGAACAAAACAAAAATAGAACAAAAAGACAAAAAATCTCCCAGGTGGCCACTAACAGGAATTATCGTACACGCATGCGCGAGATAAAAAGGGCTTCCAGGTGCTAAATATAAACTGAGCTCTTTTTAGCTGAGACTCTCAAACAGACAAGACGTACCTTTCTGCTCGGGAAGACATTTCCCCCTCAAAAAGATCGTCATCGTCTTGTCAATAAAATCCACTCCCGAATATTCCGTGTGTCTCCGTCTCCTTCTTTTGCCTTTGCCTATTTATATTCAGCAACGGAAGTAATTCAGCAAGTATTGGATGTTTAAGTGAAAGAACCAAAAACCAACCTACTAATAATAACTATAACATCTATAACTACAATATTGTGATGAATCTTTATAAAATATTTGAACTTAACAACTTTAACAAAATATCGTAATAACGATCATAAATATGAAGGCTGTTCGTTTTTTTTGAAGAAGCGAGTACAAATGAAAAGATTTGAAATTGACAACATTTTTCATTTCACTGAAACAACCATTAAACCCTTCTGTCTTTTTTTTCATTCATATATATGTCTTGTTTATCAACACAAAAAAAAATTTAAAAAAACACACACAAACAGAATAAACCATTATTTTTAGGTATTAGCAAGAAAATTTAAACACTTCTTTCTTTCTTTCTTTCTTTCTTTCTTTCTTTCTAGCAAAACCTGTCATAAGAAAATTCATGTTAATAATAATGTAAGAATAATTCAGAAGACGATGTTATTTTATTTATGGTAACTAGATTTTTGGCGACTGCCTTACTGACCATAACGAGTCGGTCATGTTCCCCGGTGTTTGATGCCCAGTGCATCATGTCCGATTGTCTTGTGTGTTATATTTTAAGTCTTAATAATTAGACAGCAAAAACAACTTCGGGGTTCAAACCTAGTAACTTAAGAAAAACCTTAATCGGCAACTGTCAGAACGGATTGGATTAGCCAACCTAAAGGTATTTCTAACTGAGACTCACCTACAAATTTGAGGTCTAATTTTATCAAAGCCTATTCTTATATCGCGAACATTTCACTGTGATACATATGTATGATATTACTTATCAGAAAGAGTGCCATGAAGGTATATTCGTATATTTGGATCTCATCGTTACATTTGTTAGATATTTAAACAGAGATTTTCGTGCGAAATATTATTCCTCTAAGTTTGATTAAAAAAGAACCAAAAATGTGTGTCTGTTTATTTATTTATTTATTTTTTCAATTTTCGAATAATATTTTGAGTATTATGCTTAAAGTTTTGGATAAACTGTATGCAGTTCATATTGTGTTATTGTTTTGTTCATGTTCTTTCAACCATCGCAGTTATTTTCAAGAACAAGAATGATATCTTTACGGTAGCTAGAATTCCTTTGTTTACATCTTCATATTCTTTGGAAAGCTGGAAAATTGAACTAATCAACGGTTAGTCGAAACGAGGTCGCACAAAATGAATATGAACACAATACTAAATATCTTATTCGAAAATTAGAAAATTATAAGAAAATTTTAAACAAACAGGCCTTGTGGTCTCATTTTAATGAAACTTGTGTGGATAAATGTTATCCCCTTGAATATACCTTTTTATAAGAACGATATTACGGGAAAATGTACGACAAAGTGGAAAGGTTTTCTTGTGACGCATTTCTTCCTTTAGGACTTCCGATATTTTTTATGTTAGTGCGACGACATATTCGTACGAAAGAGAAATGCAAGAAAAATATTGAAAAGATTAAAGTTTGCAGCATCCCTCGATTGTGTAGTTGCAATAACAACTAAAAATAGTTCGAGGAAGTTCTGAATGACGAAACGCGTCACAAGAAAACATTTTTCAATTTGTCATACATTTTTACCCAATATTCTTCTTGATATATATAAACATATATCGTTATCTCATGTATATTAATTTATTTGTATAGACATTATTTTTAATAGATATTCGTATTTGGGTAGATGCTCCATTTTTTTAATTATACTTACACAGTATAAATCTTGTTTGGAAAATATTCACCCTCCATAAGGATTCGAACCTGCATTTCCCAGGGGACGAATTGTCATTAGATCTAACGTGTCTCAAACAGTCGACCACACAGGTCTTATGGTCAAACGAAAGAGTGCTTTTGAACACTTATGTTCCCGATTTTTCGAAGAATTCATAACTGCTTGTGTTTTAATGCAAAGAAATGTAAATCACAACAATTTATTTTACGAAATTCGCTACGAAATGCTTTAACTCCAACATATATAAAATTAGGCTAAATATAATTTTTTCCAAATTATTCCGCTACTACGCAGCCGAGGAAAAATAAAATACTTAGAGGTGCCTGGTCCCTGGGAACAGATGGTTGAAGATGCACCACCCCATTGGACTGGAGGTTTGGATCGGTGATCGCAACCAAAACTAGCGCAACCGACGGTTGCAAGGGCTGGTCAATTTTTTTACCCAGGCACGAACGTACGAGTTTGCACATCTCAGCGCGGAGACTAGGAATATATATATATATATATATATATATATATATATATATATTCAGCTTTTCAACAGCTCGCTTATCAAAAGAGAGCACAATACCCCTATGATCTCAATATTTTGACCTTTTTCTTGCGAAGATCTCGCTTGTTGACTACATGAAAAGCATTGCTTCTCACCCCACCAAAGAAGGACCCAAAACACGCGTTTCTGGTCATTTCATGTTGCTGTGGATATTATTTCTACATTTGCTTTCATATCAAGTGTAAGGATTGGTTTCTTTCTTTTTATTTTCGCAAAACCCTTTAATAAATTAACATTTTACACTTTCATTGTAGCTGCTTGTCTATTTCAAAAGCATAAGTCTTTCTTTCTGATATTCATGTCTTTGTAACTCACACACACACACACACACACACACACACACACACACACACACATATATGTGTGTGTTTGAACAACAATAAATAAACTGAATCAAGGCACAGTTTTCAGCAATTCGCATGAATCGATTTTTTCTTTATCCAGAAAGCAACTGAGTACAATTCCTGTAATTAAATCCGATTTACATCAACCCACACCCTCAAATAAGCACTTATACACGCAGAGAGATGCACATTCACACTTTCATACATAAAAACACACACATACACTCTCATATGCGTGTACACAGATACGCATATTTATATTTATGTATTAATTTACATTACTTCACGAAAAACAAGTTTGTCCTCGATAAAAATATTGCATTCTGTTCTTCGGTGCTTTATTAGAACCTGAATAATATTTTTATAAATGTGTGTTTTTCCATGTGTATATTTATTTCTTCACACACACACACACACACACACACACACACACACACACACACACACACACACACACACACAGATATATATATATATAGAGAGAGAGAGAGAGAGAAAGAGAAAGAGATACACAGATAAAGAGAGAGAAAGATATATATATATATGTTTTATGCAAGGAATTTGTCATTTTAATCAGCAGGTTCATGCCGACGTCCAAGTTTCGTGAGGACACCGTTGTAATGTTGGTACTCATCAGGGTTTTTCGATCTGCTGCTAGCATTATTCAGGATTTGTTTGAGAATTAGTCCTACGTGGTCGTGTGGTTAAGGATCGTCAGATCTAATGACGGTTTCCCTTGGGGATGCAGGTTCGAATCCTACTGTAAGATGCATAATTTGCTAAAATTATTTCTCGATTATACGGGCCAGTTGATATCAATAAATATGCTGTTTAATTATAAAGCAGTAATTAACTAATAAATATACAGTTTAATAATAAAACGGTAATAAATATGCTGTTTAATTTTGAAACAGTAAGCAATATGATTATCTAAACTTATTTATAAATAGAACTTTGTCTCTGTATGTGTGTGTGTCTCTGTGTGTGTGTCCGTTACCTATAGACTCCAAAAAGGCTGAACCGATTTTCTTGAAAATTTACACAGTTGTACTACAAGCGTCTCTGAGTGTTGTTAGCTAGGTTTTGTGTCGAGGTACCCCCGATAAATATCGAAAATCGATAATCGAAAAAAACGGGTTATAGAAGGAATGGTCCGATTTTAATCAAATTTGTTACACTCATAGTCAGTCAGTTAAGTGCCATACTTGATACACGCTTGGGCAGAAGATTATCCCATTGCTTTCTGCGGTAGACTGGTTGCCGACCAAGGCTATAGAACCCAATTTGTCCTGCTATTTATCCCATAACTGGAAGGAAGAGACGGATTAATACCTTTCCTAAGAATATTTGCGCGTAATTGAATACAATGGATAGACAAAGACATAAGAAACGATATTCAGAAGTTTCAAGGTTGCAGTTCTTACAATACTGCAAAAATCGATAATATATATATATATATATATATATATATATATATATATATATATATATATATATAAACAAGATGTTTGTGTTTGTGTCTGTTTATCTGTCTGTATATCCTTTATACAAATCCACAATTTTTATCCAATTCTCACCAAACTTCACACAAATATTCTTTAGGCTGAGTCTGAGCTCCAGTACTATGGATTAGTTTTAAAGCTTTCATTACACCCGAGTAACGCCGGGTTATACTGCTAGTGCTGTTTAATTATAAAAAACAAGGCATCTACACATACACGAGTATCTATTAAAAATAATGTTTAAACATATAAATTAAATATATATCTAGGTACATCCAATAAATCACTGCTCATTTTCGATACCTCAATTTAGATTTAATTTTTAAAAATAAAAATGTTTTCTTGAAGCTTTAATTTTAGCTTTAATTGAAATCCAAGAGATTAAGTTTACTAATAACAGCAAGCAAAATACCCTGGTTTAGTTCAAACAGAAATTATATTGATCGGAACATTACGTAAACAGTAGCCAAATTTCTGTTTTAAAAATCTTGCAATATATATATATATATATATATATATATAGCAGCAAGTAATTTTCTAAACATATGCTATTAAATATAAGAGACAATGAATGTCTATTATGTTTAATCATGAGCCGTTCTAAACGTCGTATTTTTGCTTTAATTTAAGTTGAAAATAAAGACAAAAATTCTCCAACATTTGGATAATTATTTATTGGTTTTCTTCTAAGCTTTCGGCTCACATGAGCCATCTTCAGAGAGGTTGTTTAAACTGAAATATTATAAAATCCACCATCACCGACGATTTTATTTTGTGTTGACATAAAACTCCGCTTGGCAACGGCAATAGTTACCAAAAATAATAAACGCTGTTCTTAAGTTTGCGATGCGATTTTATAACGTCACACCGCGGGATAGCGCGAAATGATAACAAAATCACGTAGTCAAATGCAATGTAATATGTTAACATATTAACAATTGTAAGGGTATTAAGAGCTACAAGTGATAAGGAGATGTGGAAGGCCATGATCGTTTACGTCTTGTGAGATAACGGTACATAAAAGAAGAAGAAGAAGACGAAGATATGTTTGTGTATGCATGTATATATATCTGCATGTTGGGAATTTTCATGCAAGTATTTTATAAATGTAATAAACATCAATATGAACAGAATGTGAGATAATTTTTTATGTAATGTACAAATTCGTCTTATTCAAATTATCAAGACATCAGTCTATGTAAATCTCTTAACAAAATACAACGCGATTCAGGGTGATACAATGTGATTCTTCAATAAAACAGTCATTATTTTATGATAAAGGTAGAACACTAATGTTTCTTGGAATCGGACAAATGTTAATAATTCAAATAATTAGATGGTGAATAGCAACGATGAGGTTGTAGTGATAGAGATGAGAAAGAGTAACCTTTCTTTGTCATAATGAGAACGAGATATGGAACATTGTAATCAGCTGGAAGAGCCATGCACTATTTAAATGATCGGAGCTGTTCATTGTTTCCAGTCTTCTTGGCGACCATTCTCGAGTTGCTCTTCTTTAGAACGTGACTTTGATATCGGACGACAAAAGAATTGCAATTGTTTTCATTACAAAGGAATTGAATTCATTTGCATTTAAATGGGCAATATGAACAATTTCTTTTGGCTTTTTTTAATGCGTGATTTTTAACTTGCAGGTTGCTGATATTTATTTTTCATTATAACTGTTGGTTTTGATTTTAGTGGTTTCCAAATTTAGTGGTAATCATTTCGAGCACACGTCTATACGCAGAGAAAATGATAATGCTTGACTCTAAATATGAATAGATATAAACCTTGAATAAGAAATCTATATGTAATTCATAAAGGAAAGAAAAGAAAGAAAATTTTAGTTCTTGATGAAAAGAATTAAGAGAAAGTTTCTCCCTTTACTTTTGTCAAATCTGTTTCTTGAATTAATTAAAAACTTTTTACTACTTTTACAACGCATGTTTAATTTCTCCTTCCCTATTTTTCAAACTCTCTAATCCACCCTCTCTCAATATCCGTCTATTTCATTGTTTTCACACACTCTTTTCCGTGTCTTCTACCTACCTTCCTACCTACTCACTTACTTACCTACCTATTTTTCTTCCTGCTTTACATTGGTTTAATTCTCTCTCTCTAACTTTATATATATATATATATATATATATACACACACAAATATAGATAGATAGATAGATAGATAGATAGATAGATAGATAGATAGATAGATAGATAGATTTGTGTGTGTATGTGTGAGAGAGATAGTTGATGATATGGATTGAAATCTGATAAGATGATTGAATGTGTAAGGAATAATTAGGAAAATTTTCTTATTCAAGCATTCCTTCACATGAATACACTTACACTTAAAATGAACGCCTAGTGACTTATTACATATGATATCTTACCAAAGGAACCAAATCCAATCAACGTGCCAGTATAGTGTATTTCTGTCTTTATGTTTTGTTTTTTTTTAATTTTTTAAACACTTTTAGTTTGGTCTTGTAAACAGATTTCTTAAGAAGCTTGATAAAGTGAAACGTTACATTAAGACATTTTTCCTACTTGTTAAGACATTTTTTCTGTCATATATATTTCTATTTCTATTTGTCGCTGTATCTACCCATTTCTCTATTTCTTGTTCTATATACCAGAATCTGTCTTTATCTATTTATGTCTTGTATACTTCATTATTGTATACTTGTAGAATCTACAAGTATAGTAGCCTCAGTTCCCCAAAACAGGCATTTCTTACTTACATCACAAAAATAAGATAAAAAACTGTAATAATTATAGATCTTTTTTTGTTTCTCGAATTCCTAAAAGATGAAAAAGGATACTGTAAAGAAAGACAAAACCAAGAGAGAAATCCAATTTAATTATTCCCTAGAAGTGAAGTTTGACCATTTGGTTTATCGTCGAGTATTTTGAATGGGAGATAACTATAGTTGCGGTCACCACAGATTGATAAAAATACTTATAAAATTTCCCATTAACCTACTTATTGCATATTCAATAGAAACAAAAACTGTACAAAATTAACATCCGTCCCCACACAAAAAAAGAATATATTAAATGTAAAAAAAAATTGTTATATTATAGGAATTAAGTCCCATATAAAGTGCCATTAAAAAATTTGTTTGATAAACAATCTTTTCAAGAGATTTCATTAGTTGAAAAATATATAGGATTTAATTCTTATAATATTGCGTCGTGGACACCAATGTTAAAGATACGTCTAACTAAATTTTTATTACTATTTGAGTGTCGGGAGTCCAAATATTTAACAGCAACAACAGCAGCAACAACAACAGCAATAGAAACAACAATGAAATTAAACAAAAAAGCTTACACGCTGAAACAGAACGTCATTATTTGAGATGAGATAGTGTTTACATTATTTACATTGTTCGGACTGTTGTCGTCATATTTATTGTCATATTGACGACATTTCGGCCGTTGTACGCTCCGTCCTTCTTCAAGTTACTTGAATTTTCAACCCCAGTGATCGAAATAAAGGGTTTGATTCAAACTTTCAGTCACCTGAAGAAGGTTGGAGCATACAAAAGCCAAAACGTCGTGAATATGACAACAGTCTGAACAATGTAAATAACAGAACATCAGTTGAAAAGACATTTACATTTTGTTCTCAGAAATATACAATGGCAATAAAGTATTCAGTTTTCCTTGAGTAAAATTTGATTCATGGGATAATTAAGTATTCCTAGAGCTGTGGGAATTGTGTGAACAGACTTACTTTATGACAGTCAACCTAAAGTGTTTGTGAGTTCGTAGACAAAAGCTTAGTTTGCGTTTGCTAGTTAATTCCTTTCATTGTTTGCATGCGCATGGGTGCGTGTGCGTACATATGCAAGTATAGATCAAACTGGCCTCTAAAATTATTTTAAACTCCGAGAAGAAGTATACCTCTATTTTTATACACGTAAGATTATCTCAATGTCGCACTTTCCATCCTCTGTTAGGACACTTCCCAAAATAATCAGGGCTTTCAAATTACTCGAGGTAAAAATAGAAAATTTATCCGATCTTAAAATATCTAAAAATTAAAAACAGGACAAATTAGCTCTACAAAAAATATTAAAAAACATATTTCTTTCGTAATTCTTCAAAATTATATAAAATATATAATATATTATCGAATACGAGACTGTAAACTTTGTTTCTAATCAAAATAACTCCAACAAATCTAAACTAGCGATGACTAATATAGTGTATGAACGTCAATGTCCAATACAAGACTATTTTTCTTCTCATAAATCAATTAGCTATACTAGACATACTACTACTTTCTTGAGAACGTCTTACATGCTACCTATCTAACCAAAGTACTATACAAAAATAACACGTATTGACCCATAATTTACAAGAAACAATATCAAATGCACCTAGCTACAAGAGAGGCCCTATATATCAAACAATTTTCTCCTACCATCAACCTTACATTATTTAAGAGTGGAAATGGAGCTTTGAAAGATTTTAAAAAATAGACAGATGCTCACGTGATGTCTAGTTGCGAGCATCACGTGATAGGTTTTAAATAACGCCCGTTTTCAAAAACACAAGATAAATTACGTTACAGTCAAAACATGAAGATAAAATGACAACATTAAAAAAATAACACCCTTGGGAATGGCCAGTAAAGTGGCTGAAAGCTCTTGATAAGTCAATAATTTTGGAACATTTATACATTCCTTATCTCCAGCAATAAGAAAACATATAAGAGTACTAGAAAAATTAAATAAAAAAGGAATAAACTCCGCCTTTACTAGTCGTTTTTAACGAAACATGTTTTTATATATATATATAGATATATATAAGAATAGACACTCAAATCAAAACGAAGTGGTGTCAGTCAGGTTCATGTTAAACGTAATATCAAGGCCACACGTACACACAAACACACGCAAATACACACTTAGGCATGCGTATGTTTGTGCACAGTGCTATTTTGTTTATTGAAAATGTTTTGAATATATAAAATTTTATATAAAAACTCGGGCCAATCCTCGAAATCAGAATCGTGTCTTAAATGCCATTTGAAGGAAAGATTTTCTTTTCGTTTATTTTACCATAAAAGTGTTTTTACGAAGCTCATATGTAAGTGGATATCGAATAAATTTGTTTATTCTCCGGATAGGTAGATTACTTGTAATAATAAATTTTATCATGTCGAGCGATATCGATTTTAACTCATGTCCAGGCAGCAGAAGAGAGCTTCTTTGAGCACATTAGCTAGAAAAATATTCCATAACTTCATAAAATAGATATAATGAATGAAGAAATATGCATATTTTTCTCTTTTCCTTTCTTAACATTTCGCAGTCGTTAAATAACAGAAAATACCTTGCCTGTATAGTATGTGACCTAGCTCTTTGCTTTTAGTAAATTATGTGGTCTATTCGGTTTGAATGTTTCCTACCGTAGTATGAGTATATTTATAAATAAAAATATTCGGTTATTTATTGAAAGTAATCATTTTTCATAACCCTAACTCAACCTAAATCCCTTAAATCTAAACCTAACCCTACCCTTACCACACAGTTATAATACTTCAGTATAATACACTTTTATGGTAGGCCAGTGAGAGAATTTCGTTGGCCACATTCAAAATATAGGCCACATATTATACCGAATCAAAAATACAACAACAACAACAATAAAAAAACAACTATACGTAATCTTGAGGCTACTCAGTAAAAGATAGGAAACCTAAAAGATAATTATAATAAAAATCAACTAACCAAGTGAGAGCATATGGTTTCACCACTGTGTATGCCTACATAAAAAGAAGGAGAAAGAAGTCTCAAAAATTTAGTTGGTAATGGTTCAGCGACTAGAACTTGTTATCCCAATGAGTTGCACGCATGTTAATGAAACGGACTAATTATTTACTTTCTACCCTACAACCATTTTCGCACACACGAAATGTTGCAAGCTTCTCGCTACTTTATCATTATTTTACATATTCTGACGTGCTATATTCCTTACGTTTACTATTCTGGCCTTCATTACTAAGAATAGCTTTGAAAATAAGGAAAAAACTGCTCACCATCATAGAGAACTATTCCTGCCAGCTATCAGCTTGAGAGCAACACACTGCGCCTCCTCGGCCTCGCTTTTTCAAGTGACCTGAAGTGAAACGAATACATCGAATATATCGAATCTATAGCTGCATTTACTGCAAAGAAGTTGAGGTCACTGTATCAGAGCAGATAGTTTTTCCATCATGCACGTTTATAAATCTACCATTCATCCGTGCATTGAATACTGTTGCCATATCTGTTAGGGTACTCCTAGTTATCATCTTTAGGTTCCAAAGAAAGATCTGCAATATAATCTGTCCTAACTTGGCATCTCGACTTCAGTCACCTTCTCACCGACGTGACGTGGTTTCTCTCAGTATTTTCTACAAATATTTTCATGTTAACTACAATGATGAGCTTTGTTTCGCTGGTACCCCGTCAAAGTGAATTTAAAGGTATATAGCTCCTAATCTTTGGCCGTTGTATTAGTTAAACGTAACCCTCATTTCTACTTGTACAGTTTCTTTTCTCGCATTTGCCGTCTATAGAACTCCCTTCCGTTTACTTTGTGACACGATAACTAGACATATATGTATTTTATTATAATAGATTAAAATAGAAAATAGATTAGAATAGAAAATAGTTTAAAAACATATTTAACAAATGTGAAAAAGAAGAGGAAAAAAATAAATAAATAAACGCTTTTTCTTTTATGAGGAAAATTGTCCTCCGGTAAATGTTTGACTCAGTGATAAAGAGATAAAGTTCAGAAAAGTTCACTTGGTAGGTTTTCTATGACCCGGTCAAAGGCTGTCCTTTACTGTATCTTGACCACACATTAAGCCTTTTCCGGCGGAAGCCTTATTAAGATAAAAAAAAAGATAACTGAAATTTCAGACTTACAGTCGCCGGTGTTTGTCACCGGTGGACTAAGGCATTTCCGGGTTTCCGGTCAATTTTAAATAAATTCAGGTATTTTTTCCGAGTCAGTCAGTTAAAGTTAAGAAGAGAAAGTGAAAGGAGTCAGCCGGGTGCGAGCTTGAAGGAAGAATCTCCGTTCGTCTTGTTTCGTTCAGTTTGGATTTGTTGATCTCCATTAATTGGAGTTAGAGCTGTGTGTCACATTCGCCTGCCCCAACCGAAAAGGCTAACTCTAAACGAATAAAGCATCCTTTCAACTCATCCAAGTTGTGGAAGTTCGTTCCTTATAGTCAATCTTGTACCCCGAGCTGTCCGGCTGACATTTTCTACAAACTCCCGGCAACATCACAGCGTGGAGAACGGCCGCCGGAGAAAATTGTTAGGACGGGCCGTTGGGGTGGTACAACTTGCTACCCTGATAGCTACAAACTCTAAAATTTAAACGCACCGCCAGTTGCCATCTATCTTCCTGAATCCAATTCATCTTTTGTCCTTTCTTCAATCTCCGTATCGAGTCTTTTCTCACACTATAACCCCCTGCTCACTAGTAGCAGTCTCGCGTTGTTTTGGTTGAAATGATAAAAAAAAAACATTTTATCGAAAGAATATTTTTCCTTCGTATTTCATTGGTGTTTTACTCAAACAGCTTTTACCCAACAGCTGCTTCTTTATGAAACTGTCACCAAAGAGGATGCTTTCCTAATCACTGTAATCTTACCCTCTTCAAGTCTAAGGACAACAGTTATCTTCCCCACACATCCTTATAAACTGTGCTTGCTATATTGTAGCCCTCAATGTCGTGTGGCTGTTGTGACCCTTGTTCATGGTGGACATTATTCTAAGAAACAAAACAATTATGTTTAAGCACAAGACCATACACAAACATTGCTTCTGAATGGATTTGATATTTCTACTGCGAGAGATAAACCACAAAATCTTCAGCCGAAATGCAATGCTAGATTAGTGATAAATATTCACTGTGCGTTGTAGAGCAGTGGATATCGGCTTGGAACGAGTAATCGGAGAGCCGATTTCGAATTCCAGTTAAATTCGTTGCATTTACTCATGCGCAAATAACATTGATTAAGGTACTAATCTATCTCTTTACCCTCCAGCTATGGATTAAATATCAGAACATATTGGGTTCTATAGCCTTGGTTGTCAACCAGTCTACCACAGAAAGTAATGAAAATCTACTGCGGAAAAATATTCTACCCATTCAGTCATGTCTCTTTTGAGACATGTTCGCCTAGGAGTGTATCATGGCATCCAAATCGTAATCGGAGAGCTGAGTTCCGAATTCCAACTTGGATTGTTACATTCACTTACGCGCAATTTCACTTTGAAAATGTATGAAGCCACCTGTTCTCCCCCAAGCTATGGCTAAACTATTAAGATTAAACCGTTATTATTAACTATTACCAATTGCACAAAATAATTTAGATTTCGACATTAAATAGCCAACAGAGCAATATTTCTTAACCTTTTTCTTTGTTCGCACCCAACCTGTTCTCACTCTAACCTTTGTTCAAACAAGCAATCAATTCTCGCAGAATTGGTGAAAGACAATATTGATCTCTTGAGTAAATAACGAAACCATCGTGTTGCTTTAATCATAATTCACAACAAAATAATACATTACAAAACCCCAGATTAGCAAAGAAATAAAATGATACTCATATCAATATTTACACAATCTCCTACGCATAAATAATTCAATGTAAGCACAAACACAATTGAGCAAACACATCCTAACTATATTTAAGCATTAGGTCCACTCTTTATCAAAAGATACTGTTTCCAACTTTAGCGCAGTTTTACTAGCAATTTCCGATCGTTTTTCTCTAAGTATACATTTACTCTGATATTATGGTAGCAATTGGTGGCATTTCTAGAATGTCTACTTTAATCACTGAACGACAAAAACTACACTAGCGTTTTCTTAATAAACCAAACATAATGATTCTTTATACTCGCACCCCCACTAGGAACTAATACCGTACTCCTGGTTAAGGATCACTGCCATAGAGGTTGATATTCCTCTCAACAAAAACAGCCAAACAAATCTAACATCCCGTGATAGGTAAAGACGTGTTAGGTGAAGAAGACAAAGCTCATTTTAATGCTGTCTGACGCATTCCTGTCTTAAGTTAATCAAGATGTAATGGCAAGTCAAAAACTCCGTGGAAGATGCAATATCATTTCTTAGGAAGTGCTTGGCGCTGTGGCAGTAACGGCATTCTCTTTCAACCATTGTGTAGGTGGTTCAAAGGGACCATGGGGATCAAACAAACTATGGTGGGTAGAAGAGATCTAATATATGCAAGAGAACAGAAGCAGTCGGCGCTTCCAGGCAAGGGAGTTGACCCAAGTGAGAAAATATCAAACGAAGATAACTTACTTCAGACAAATGTAGCTGAAGAAGCTTTGTGATGAAGGTGGTATTGTGTTATCTCTACGCCGACTTTAAATTGCGCAAGTCAATAAAGTTTGAACGATACACTGCATGTAGAAAAACGGCACAACATCATTGGTCAGAAATATTTTCCAAATCGACCTGTAGGGCCGCTAAATGACAAATTATATAGATATAAATATAACTTCATACAACGAATATATATATATATATATATATATATATATATATATATATATATATATATTATATATATTAGAAGTAGTACAAACTAATGGAGTGTCAGTCCACTGTTAGTAGAGATTCACTTTATTAACAATGCTCGATGCTTCGTAGAACATTATATATTATAATATTTTATTATAAGTTTATAATAAAAACATAGTATACTGCAACACAAGAGTCTTTGTGTTTTGGTAGCATCTTAATAACAGCTTGTCAGACGATGAAATATTCCGAGGTGCTAATAAGATAGTACCAAATCACAAAGACTCTTGTGTTGCAGTAAAGTATGACTTTATTATAAAGTTGTTATAAAGATATTACTATATATATATATACATATATATATATAGCCATGTCATTAAATAATATAAACAAGCTTTGTCTCTTTATTTTATGTAAATCTTTTACATATTGTCCAATAAGCTTAACAGCATTATCATTAAATGAAGAAAGAAAATAACAATACTGATACATAATTTTTTTATAATCCAATCTAAGCTTCCGGCTTACATAAGCCATTTTCAAAAATGTTTATTACATTATAGTATAACAATTCACGGAAAAACAATAATGGCAGTCTGTTTTTGTTTACATGGAAGACTTCCAAGCAACAACACACTCGTGCATGCAAGACGCTGGAAGCGAATATCGCACTACAACTCATGATTTCACACGTGACCACGCGAGAGTGAAAACAAGAAATGTTAAGTATGGGAAGTCTTACGTGTTAAGTGTAACAAAAAATTGCTTGACCAAATCTCAGAGTTCAAAATCAAATATAAATATTTAATTTACCAAAATATTAAATAAGAACATTATATAAATATACAATTTTTGCATTCCAAAAGAAAAACAGAGTTTACTACTGGTAGGCGAAATGGTACGAAGGTGAAGGAAGGTATCAAATATCTTTACCCAGTTAAGATAGCAAAGAAGTTGAAGTGTTATACTTTTTGGAAATCTTCAAATGAATAAAGAATAATTATTAGTTTGATCAATGAAATAGTTAAAAATATCTATTTACCTATATAGTTCCATGAGGTTTTAGTTGGTCGGCAACTTTTCTTAGAGATTCACAGATCCACGAATCATAATTGATAATGTCAGCAAATTCTTTTAACAACTCTCTCTTTCCCAAACTTATTTTTATTGGGGCTAACACCTAATTTGCATATTCTAGAATCATTTAGAATTCTCTCGATTTTACTGGAACATTCTAGCATCTTCCAAACGTTCTATTTTTAATTTCCTTATTTTTACGACTACTTCTTGAAATATTTTTTTTGTAATAACAAGTAGGACTCAATAGAATCCCTTACTACAAATTTTTAAACATTATTAATATTATTTTTATACATAAATGCATCCTCGTAACAGGAAGGCATCGGAATAAACCAATGGCTTCTGTTATTAATTGTAGTCATTTAAGGATATTTGTGGAGATTTCATAGTTTATTTTGTTCAGGTTAGTTTTGCACGAGTTTGTCTTATATTAATTACGTGTGTATCTTTGTTTCCATACATTATAAAATTTTGTTGTTCACATTACCAGTTCATCCTATTTTCCGCATCTGTCCGCAGAAACACATTATAATGCGAGAAGTTTTTTCTTCATTGTCCGTCATTCACTGCCATATTGCAGAACCGATATTACATAACAGTTTAGTACTCTTTTCTTTTGTAACGAAAATTTTCTGATTCTTAATACTTTGCTTATGGAAGGCAGCTCTCGATGTCGTAGTGCGAATTCGGATTTCACTGTTGCATTTTCCACCGTATTTTAAAATACCTCTCAGATAATTAACCTACGTAGAGAAACTTCACAGCTATTGGCCAGATGCTTCTGCTATACATCTGGAGCTTCTCGATAAAAAAGCGATTTGCAATGAAATCAGCCCTGACTTGGTGTCTCGATTTCAGTCAGTTTCTCACCGACGTGACGTAGTTTCCCTCTGTTTTTTTATACAAATATTTTTATGGCAACTGTTTTGATGAGCTGTTTTCTTTTGTACCCCAACCACAATTGGCATTTAAACCCCAACCATCTACTGTTGAATTAGTTAAATGTAGCCGTCTCTTCTACTTTAACTGTTTCTTCTCTCCGACATCCCGCCTGTGGAACTCCTTTCCATTCACTTGCTTCCTTGATAGCTACAATCTACAAATATTTTAATGCAACTCCAATTACCACTTTCTATCTTCATTAATACCGTTAATCTTTTATCCTATTTTCAGTACTTCCTGTACGCTGTCGTTTTTCTCACTGTAGCCCCCTGTGCACTCGTGGATTTTCCGCCTTGCTTGGGATAAAATGATTAACAAATTGTTGTTCCTGGTATTTCTAATTTTTAATTTTCTTGTTAGGCTGTTTGTTTTTAGAACAAAATTAGATGAATCTTACCACATATATTACATATGTCCTCTTTTTTCTCTACTAGAAGGTACTTTATAGAAGGTTTGAATTACTATTATGCAACAATTAAGAATTCGCATGAAATAACATAAGAGTTCTTCCTCAAACCGCAAAGCAGAATGATCATATTGTGAATGACTAGTCAGACGACACTAGGTTATTGGAGGTTGTATTCCTTACAACTGACTTCTTCAGTAACGCTAAGAAAACATTTTTAGGTCTTCCGATATTTCACCTCTGCCGTATATTTCCTTTATCATTTCTGTCATTTTGTCAATGCCAAAATAATCTAAGGCTGCCGACATCTCTGTTACATTCGTATCTAGACCTGCTGATTTATTACTGTTCAATCTGACTCCAATCCATATATTAATATATCTTGCCTTCCATATATTTTCTCTATTTCATTTTGTCTTCTTTCCTCGTGAAAGATTACTTCAATGAACTAGCTCTGTTTTTAAGTATTTTTCTTTATCTATCATCAGCATTACCGCTATTGTTTTTAAGCATTCTGTTGATGGAAATAGCTTTTCCTATGTTAAAATACTTCCCAAATATTTACATTTTTGTACTTATTTGATTTCGGTATCTCCAGTTTGTAATTTAAATGTTGGCCTGTCTCTTTTGCTAACAAACATACATTATGTCTTGTAACAACTGATTTTTAATTCTTTCTTTTCGATTATTTTCATTAACTTTGGTAGGGGTTCTTGTAGTTTCCTTTCTGTGTTTGCTATCATCACTCTTTTATCTGCATACGTCATGTGATTATGATAGTGGCTATCAATATGTAATGCTGGTAGAACTTTTTATAATCTCATTTTCTCAGAATTACTCATTGGATAAGTTGAATAAACTCGGTGAGAGGACACATAATTATCTTGTACCCTTTTCTGAAAACTGAAATAATGAATTAACTTACTATCTGTATGTAAGGTCTTTGTTTACCAGTATAGGTTCTGGAATATTCTGTTATCTTTCTCAAATATGTCAAGTTTACATAGCATTTCCAACATTTCTTTGTGACACATTTTATCATCATTTTGCTTCATCTATTAAACACTGGTACAGCTGAATTTGAATTGATTTTTTTATATTATTCTGAGCGTAAATATTACATTTCTTGTTCCAGTGGCTTTAACGAAACGATATTGTTTTTTTAATTTCCAGTTTTATCTGTAATATTGTCTGTAATCTGTAATCAAGTAAACCTGCTAGATTCGTTATTCCGTCTGGTCCCACAGATTTTTTTCCATTTATGTTGGCCAGTGCTAATTTTTTTACATTTTAATAATTTTGGTCCTTCGATATTTCTGTGTATTTTATCGTGAAAGAGTTCTCCGATATATTCGTTCCATCCCTGAAGTATATTTTTTCTTTAATATCTGTGTTTATTCCTTGGATTTTCTCAATCTTGTTGACGAGCATGTCTATTAAGTTGTTTGTTCTCTCATTTCATATGCATATTCTCTTTCTCTAGTAATAATTTCTAATTATAAACAATTTCCATTAAACAATTGCTATTTAGCTTATCTCTTCTTGTCCTTAATTAATATTTACTGTGTTCTATATTCTGTGTCCTATCTTGGCATTTTTGTCTTATTTTTAGCATGTCGAGAATTTCATTTGTCATTCTTTCCTTTTTGTATTGTCTAGGTTTCTTTGGGATGATCTCGATTAAAGATGTTAATAAAGATTCTCTCATGAATTACACGTATCTCTTCTTTAAATACACATGGAGACGTACGAAAATTTACCCGTAACATACTCGTTAATTAAAAAAAAATAATACAATCATCCATATGTAAAACAAAAAAGGCTAAAAATAATGGAAGCATTATTAATAAAAACGAAACAGCCAACACTCAACAATATCAACTATGAACACGTCCAAAACTTGCTCACCGTGTTTAGAAAATAAAAAAAATTCCTATGACTAAAAAAATAAAATAAAATTCATCCTCGATAATGGATAAAAATATAGCCGAAAACTCATACGGTCAATTTATATATAATTTTTTTCCTGAAAAGAACAAAGTTATAAAATCACAGGAACAATTATATAAAATCTTAATCTGATCATCTTGTGTTTTAACTTTAACGAAACTTGCATCAAAGAGAGATTTCTGTAAAGATAAAGAAAGTTTAAATTTTATATATATATATATATATATATATATATATATATATACGTTTAATTTTAATATTTATTTTATCTTTATATATATATATATATATATATATATATATATATAGACACACACACATATATATGTATTAGTTTTAACCTATGATTTATATCGCTCGGTTCACACTCCACCCACGTCTATTGAACAGGTGTAGAGGCTCATCCCTTGTTCCCTGTTTAGGATGTGGTTTCCGGCTTTATCTTTTCCAGTCTTTTCACTTTTCTTTTTCGTTTTTATTCCTATTTTGTTTTCAATAGGAATAGATAGACTAAAGTATCGCCCGGTTCACACTCCACCCACGTCTATTGAACAGGTGTAGAGGCTCATCCCTTGTCCCCTGTTTAGGATGTGGTTTCCGGCTTTTTATTTTTCCAATCATTTCACTCTTGCGTAGCCCCATGCACATTAGTGGCGTTACCGCCTTGCTCGGGGTGATATGATTAAATATATATATATATATATATATATATATATATGATATAATGAATATGCATACACCTTGGTTTCTCCTCACAGTAATATGATTGGCTTGTGTCAGCCATAAATACAGACTAAGGCGGGTTGCCTAGGCCTACGCCTATTGGAACCCCTGTTGACTACGCCTATTTCATAAGCCTACGCCTAAACATAATGCATACGACTACGACAAGTACCAGTCCATTATGGCTACTTGCTCGATTGTACTACCCGGTTACATTGCCCAAACCACTTAGATACTTCAAATAATATATATATTCCTTTCTGGGACATATCAATATATATAGATATATAAATTTCAGCCTCTAATTTTTAGCGTTATTTTACAGTGTTTTTTTCCAATTCTTTTCTCTTTCTTTTGACCATCTTATTTGGGATTTAAATTAGTCTCTAACAGACCATCAAAACTTCACTTATGTCTAATACCTGAAATAAAATAAAATGTGTTAAAAGATGAATGAGATTGGTTAAGTTAAACATTGCAAAGAAATAGTAGTTAAAATTTAAAACTCTAAACGGTGTTTTCCTGCAAATACAATGTTTAGGATGTAAGATGTCGCTATATTTATTGGCTGAAAGGTTTTAGTAAAGCAATTATTACACTGAAAAAATACTTGTAGGTGTTTTCTTTTTAATTTCATTTTTTTTTATTCGTGCACGCATAATCTATCTACCTATCGATATATATTTCGAAGTCAGTGAAAAAATTTCGACAAAAATACTTACCAAAATCAGTGGGTAAGTAGCATTATTTAATTAAACTAAGCTGTTAATATATGGGATATCATATACATTAACTTGCTGGCAGGCATCTTTTTTGATCGTGTGGAGAATATTTTATCAAACACATACACACACATGTATGTTTGCGTGTGTGTGTAGGCGTGAGTTTCTAAATCTATATTTTAATTATGATAGAAACATAGATATAAATATTTATAAATCATGTAGACATGAACAGGCCCTGATGGTTAGATAGACATATACGGGGGGTAGAAGAAATAATGGAATAATGGAAACACCTTAATAATAATGGAACTACCATAATAGAATAATTTTAAAAAATTTTATTATACTGCCAAAAGCATGTTTATTTTGATGCTTGTTGATTTAATATTAGTAGTAGATACAGAAAGGAAGTGGATAGATAGATAGATAGATAGATAGATAGATAGATAGATAGATAGATAGATAGATAGATAGATAGAACACATATATTACAGAATTGAGGTACTGTCACTAGAAACTCAATTTTTATAGAAGAAAAATTGAAATTAACTTATTTGTGTACACAGGTCAACTCCAAGAAATTGAATTATTATATTCTGATATGATAATTAATAAGCGACGTCATATGAGTCATGCGATATTCTTTAAATTTGTAAACAATAAATGATTTTTGCTTACCACGAATTTTCAGAATATCACTTCAGAATATGATCGACTATATTTTCCTTCCTTAAAATGAATATTTAGAAATTAGAAAATATATATTGTTTTTAATCGTTCCACCCCAAGCAAGGCGGTAAAACCACTGATGCGCGGGGTGTTACATAAGAGTAAAAGTTTAGATAGGAGGAGAGTAAAGAGAAAGACAAACCAGTTACAACGGGTGTCAGAGAAGAAAGCAAGAGAAGGATGTGAATACAGGCATGGTGACAGTTGCAAAGGTAGAGAGAAAGGAAAAGATATACAGAGTGATACAGAAAGAACTGGAGTCAAGAGATGGGTATTGACATTGCATTTAAATTCGTGGAGGTTGTAGCCGTCAGAAAAACAAGAGTATGGAAAAGAGTTCCACAGGCGGGAAGTGCGAGAAAAGAAGCTAATAGAGTAGAATTGAGTAGAATTGTTGGTTGCATTTTGGGTCATCTAGTTGTGAATGTGTGGGACCCAGTTGCCAGTCTGGTTGCATGAGTAAACTCATTTAACAGGGTCACCAATGACTTAAGTTTGTCGGAGCAGAAGCCATGAAAATATTTGTAGAAAAGACAGAGGGAAGCCATATCCCGTCGATGAGAAAGTGGCTGGAGTCGATACGCCAAGTCTGATTGTCATTTGGAGCCTACCGAGAACACTGAGATGAACAGCGAGGGTGCCTGATCATATATGACAGCAGTATTTCATGCACGGACGAATGGTTGTTTTGTATATGTGTAAGATGGATTCAGGCGGAAAAAATATCCTGGCATGACACAGTGATTCAGTAGAATAACTAATACACTTGGGATTAATAAATCTAATGTTTGTTTTATACTGGAGCCGATTTTTCATTATAAGAATGAGCAATTCTTGTTCCCTAGTTAGTTATTTCCGTTAATCATTGACTTTGTTATACAAACAAAACTAAAATTCTCACATTTAATTAATGACTCACATTTTCACACATTCATTCGAGTAGATATTATTACGGAAAATTCTTAGCGATATGGACGCGTAAAAAACAGTCAACCTAAGTTCAGCAAATAATCTTTGTAATTAATTTCTTTCAGTTTGAAAAAATATAGACATTATTTAAATGTGTAGAACCGTGTTGAAGATTCATTTATTTTTTGTTTTATACATGCATATTCCGCTACAAACACACACAGAGACACACAAATATATATATATATACACACACACACACACACACACACACACATATATATATATATATATATATAGATAGATAGATAGATAGATAGATAGATAGATAGATAGATAGATAAGGGAAACGAACACACACATAGGCGCGAACACGCACACGGACACATAACCATACACAAACGCACTCACATATATAAATGTATATATATATATATATATGCATAAATAGAGAGGTAGATAAAGAAAACACTTACACACGCATATATTTAGATAGATAGATAGATAGATAGGTAGATACTGTTAATGATTTTGATTGCTTATACATTAAAACAATGCATTACACAAAACTGAATTGTCATTTTTCCAGGATTTTGGAAATAGTGAGGACTTAATTTAATTGCACTTCTACAAGAATTTTAGTATTACGGCTTTTTTTCGATAATGGTGCAGTTTATTAAGTAGCAAAACTACAATTCGATTCACTAACGAGTTCCCTGATTTCAAAACTGCTTTTCGTATTAGAAAACGGATAGGATATTGTGTATAGTCGATCGCGGAATATGTGACTAGGCAAATGAAGAATTGTCTTTCTTTAATGGAGTCTTTTATGGACAATTTAATGATTGCTTAAATGCCGAAATATTATGTGAAATATGTCTCGATTCATTTACAATAGATCTTCAGTTGGGGAAGATGAAATCTGAACGCGCCAAATACTCATTTCTAACTGTAGTGTGTTATGCAAAATAGACTTACCCTATTTTGCATAATGTCAAGCGACTATGGATGTTTCAGTCGTCTATCGGCAAGGGCAAGACTTGATAATGAAAACTGTTGTCTAATGTTACTTACTCACCGGATATAGTCTGCACTCAACTGCCTCGTGGGTAATAGCCGTAGCTATGTATAGTCTTCTTGACTTCATATGTAAACGAGTCAACTCATCTCCCTATACCAAAAAAGTTTTATCCCTCAATTTTTCCCGTTACTACTTCTGAGAGTTTTTGTCTCCTCTCTATCTTCCTCCCTATCCCTAAGAAATTTTCTAGATATGAGAGATCGTGACCTTTTTCGTTTTTCGTAGGATTGTTCCCCCAATGATTCCTCGTGTTGCGATCTGACTTGGTTTGCATGCGCTAATATCCCATTTCTATTTTTCTATTATCATAATGTTTTGTCCACTTTGCATTTTATTTTGCCTCTTGTCGATTAGATTCAGTATCCTTTTTATACTATAGTTTTTCGTTGATCACATGAGACACGGTCGGTGGAGCTTTAATTTGTCTACCCATGATGGCGGATGTACTTTTCGGTTTTCCAGTTAATTCTTGTTGCTGAACAAATAACCTACTCTTCTAGAAACAGAAGCAGTCTGGGAAAAGAAGATATTCATCAAACAAAGTGGTCAAATATGCACAAAAGATTACTGTGTCTACTTTCAACGTTTTATGAAACTCCGTTGCTGGATGCATATGATGAAACAAAAGATAGATGTGTCTCCATTAATAAAGGTAATAACAGTGTAGACATTAACTGTATATCGATATTTTAGTTTAAACCCCCAAAATTTTAATGCAATGTTAATCTCTCTCTACTCTACTCCTGATTACTCTTTTAATTTCGCTGATTAGTATTGTTTCTTTTTCTCTGTCTTCCTCATCCGGTAACCTCTTGTGTCTTGGTGGTTTTCTCATGCATAAGTTGAACTCAGTTAAAAAAAATAGTAATCTCGAAAAGAGCTACTATCAAGAGTATATGATGAAATGAAATTTTTCTGTATGAAACGACCCCTAGCAGAGTCCAGCCAACCGACCTGACCTTTGGTTGATTCCGCCGACGTTGTGCTTGTTGATCTCGGACCGGCCAAAGCAGGTTAGCCCAGACACGCGAGGCAACGTTATATAATGAAAACCAGATTCACGACTGCAACGGCACGGTGTAGATTTATATATATTTATATATACCGAATGGCTACAAAATCACAGGTAAGTCAAAGTGACGCGAAAAAATAGATGGCTGGTATGTCAAGAGCACACTAATATTCATGATCTATTATCTCTACGGGACGATGGTTTGTTCAATTTGCAGCTCACCGAATTTGGACTGAGCGTCTCTTGCTATATCTCTGGTAGCAGACTATTTTAGCTTGACCGTATCATTCCATTACTAGTTTCCATCTCACATAATTTCGTTTTCCACCCCAGTTTTATTAGACATAAAACCGGTGTGTTAAAAGTGGGCACGGATTTCTATTCTCTCCTCTCTATATACGACTTATCTCAAAATCTAAGTAATATCATTTAACCATCTCGAGTGAGTCCATCACCCTTCCGATGGAAGGGAAGAAAAAAAAACTTACTCGCTGTTATTATCTGCCTCTTCCTGTCAGCCATTCTGGTCGGCAGTAGACAGAAAATTCCCAAGCTTCAATTTTGACATAGGGTCACAAAAATCACAATGATAATATTTTGACTATTCTTTTAGATAACCAGCTTTCATAAATTAGCTTACTTCTCCTGACAAAAGCCATTATATTCTTTGTATTTTTCAATTTTATAACTTCGGGCAGTTTTTTTCTACAAAAATGTTTGTATACACAAATTTTAGAGAAATCTATCTAATCTTTAAAATCAATAATGATTAATACCAGCCATCTGAAAATAGGGTTACATATGGAATCAAATACATAACTTTATCTACATTCATAATAGTGTCAAGCAAGCCTTTTGGGTTAAGGCTTGAAAAAATCGTCTTACTCTTGTGTTATGTGTCAATGTAACAAGTCATGTGATTAAGTTATGACTGGAGTACAATGTCAGTTATCATCGTATCATTAAGAAAAAAAAGATTGCACCTTTATTGTATCAATTCAATAAAAATGTATGGGTCACACACAAGTTGATACTCGATTGTTTCCATCATGTTATTTTCCCGCTGATATTTGTTGTTGAGAATTATAAAGCAAGACAAAGCTCTAAATATTGCTCGTCTTCTAGCTGTGTATTTGAATTAGAATATAAAAGGAAAGACAAAACGAGTTTCATGACTCATTTCACCTTCTCGCGATAACGTTTTCCATTGACACAAAATGGAACGATTATATTGCGTTAATTTCTAAGACTACTGCTTGGACAACTTTATAAGTCTGTCAATGGATTGCATCTGATCTGTTACTTCTGCTATGATTTTTCATTGTTAGTCCTGACCTGCCATCTCGGATTTAGTCATTTTCTTATCCGCCGTAACGTAGATTCCCGGTCTCTTTTCTAATTTAATTGTTCTGAGGATCTTTCCTCTTGTGTCATTCGTTTTTACGAATTTAAGCTATTTACTACATTGGCAGCTGAGACCCATAATTTTTTAATTGAAACTGCTAGATATAACTCTAAGTTTTAGGGAAACAGTTTATTGCTTGTAGAACTCTTTTTCGGACTTTTTTTCCAAACATCTTTGATCTTCATAAATTTAAATGTAACGTATACAAAGATAAAAAAAATAAAAATACGAAGAAGAATTTGCAAATTTATCGGTCTTGACATGATATCTCGGCTTCATTCATTTTCCCACAATCATATCGTACATTTACTGTGCCTTTTCTGTAAATATTTTCATGGCAATTATTCTGGCAAGCTTTCTTTTTTGGTACCTCAACTTTAGGAATTTAAGCTCAGTACTTGATTGGCGGCTAGGTTTTATCATTTTACAGTTGAAATTGCTAGATGTATGTAGCCATAAGTTATATTCTAGCAGTTTTTTTACGCATTTCTCGACTGTGGATATTTCTTCCGTATTCTTGCTTTTCTGAAGCTTTAAACATTTTCATTGAAATCTTCCGTCACCTCGAAAACTGAAATCTTTTATTGTCTTTTCTCCTCATTAAAGTTTTCTAGTTCTGTTTCACGCCGAATAACCCATTAACAATTTCTTTTCAAGCATTTCTTGGTTGTTGAACTCTCTTATGATCTCTTAGTTCCCAGTCAATTTTAATCTTCAAAATTTTATAAGTAATGTCAACCGTTATCTTCTATCTTTTTAAATGTGTTCTTTTATAGTACTCTCTCTATAATAATGATTCTTCTTATATTTATTCACTCTCAGTAAATTATTGTCTATTTATTGCTTTATTGCATTGTCTGAAGGGATATAAAAATAAAAAAGTGATTGACGGGCCAGCAGTGGAGGAATTAGTTTTCAACCATTACATCGTTAGTTCAAGCAGAACACAGGGATGAAAAAAAGAAAAACGATAGCAAGTGAAAGAGATCCAATATCCTAAGTCAAGCAAGGTCTGAGAAAATGGGCCAGGTTGGAAAATATCAACGATTAATATTAATATGACTTCAGATTGATGCATGTGTTATGTAATATTATCACTTTCGGCAACTTCAAATTGTGAAAGTCTATAAGGTCTGAACGAGACATGGTATGTAAAAATCTGCTGTTCTGTAAAACTAACAGATGAAAGATTCTTGTGATGCTATGAAGAGCTATAAAACTGCCAAGAGATTTTATGCAACTCGTCATTAAAGAAAGTTGTATGACCTCTTTCAACTTATATATATTTATAAAACATAGTATCTATATCAGGCATGGGCAACTGTTTCTGACCAGTGAGCCGTATGAGATATGGCTCGCACTAAGAAAAAATTCAAAGTAGTATTTAGTAGTATACAACGCCGCCATTTTCATTACAGAAGATCATACGCGTAGCTAGCTGACTAAGAAATTGGGAAAACGTTAATATTTTTATTTGGAGAAAAAACGTTTTCTACAACTGTAGATTTTGTGCAATAGTAATACTGTTGGAACACATGCTGCAATGAGTGATTTGTTTCTAATTTATTTATTTGTTCATCTCAGTGTTCTTCAAAGGAGAATTCTTTGTGATAGGTCCGACATGGCAGTTCGACTCCAGCAACTTTTTCACCGGCGGGATATGGCTTTGCTCTGTCTTTTCTACAAATGTTTTCATGGCTTCTGCTCAGACGAACTTAGATCACTGGTGATCCCCTTCTCAAGAATTTACTTGCGCAACCAGACTGGCAACAAGGTCCCACCTATTTACAGTTAGATCAACTAAATGCAGCCGACAATTCTACTGCTAAGCTTCTTTTCTCGCACTTCCCGCCTGTGGAACTTCTTCCGTATACTTGCTTTCCTGATGGCTACAACCTTCAGGAATTTAAATGCAATGTCAATTCCCATTTCTTACCCATTTGACTCCAGTTCCTTCTACATCACCCCGTATATCTTGTTCTTTTTCTTTTTTCTACCTTCACAACTGTCTTCACACCTGTGTTCCCGTCCTTCTCTTGCCCTTTCTCTGACACCCCGTGTAACTGGTTAGTTTTTCTCTTCATTCTCCTCCTGCCTAAAATTTTACTCTTATGTAGCCCCCCTGCGCATTAGTGGTTGAACCTCCTTGCTTGGGATGAAACGATTAAAAATATATAGAGTTTAATTAAACTGTACACACAACTCAACATGCATTCATATGTAAGGGAGGTTACACAAACATTTAATAGCTATGTTACATTAACATTAGTTTCTCTCAACTTCTTCGCCTGAGATGAAATATGAGTGAACAAGGAAGAATGAAACAAAACACACAATATACATTATTTTCCTTATTAAATTAAGCACGCTGTTCAAAAAGCCAAACGGTCCTCTTGTGGCAAGCAGTTCCCCTATAACTGGTCTACCTCTGTTTTAGTTTGATAATATCTATCTATCTATCTATCTATCTCTATCTATCTATCTATCTATCTAAAATAGGTATATATGTGTCTGTCTGTCGATCTATCTTAGCTATCTGTTCATCTATCCTTTCTTGCTATCTATTTATGAAATAATCTCGAAAAAATGTTACCACCAAGATTATATCTTCATCAAGGTTGAATTGAACGTTTTATGGGAGAAGATTCCAAGTCTTACTTATATGCATAAGGGTAGCAGTCAAGCCTTGTCTGTTAATACATGGAATAAGTGTTTTACTGTGGTATTATGTGGCTACGTAATATCCTGTGATTGAATTCTGAATGGTGTGCCCTTTCAGCAATCACCGTACCTCTAAGAACAAATAAAAATATGATAGCTTTATTATGACAAGGCAATTAAAATTACGGAAGTAAAGAAATTTCGCTCAAAAAATTTGTTTGAATCTAGTGTATCATCGACAATGATTGTGCGGATCTTAAATCTTTGCGGTTAGTGTTGTTCCTTGCTCGAAATACAACGTCACTGATCAAGGCATCATGCTCGTAAATGGAATTCGTTCTGCACTTGATATTAACCCGAGTTACAGTCTCCTGGATCTATAGAACAATTTCTCAATTACAAATGCATTTGAGCTTATTTATGAGGTTCCTGTTGGATAACTCTCAAGGAAGTAAATATCGACTAGATGTTATTATGGAACGAGGTAGTCTTCGACTTCTAGATCTCTGATGAAGAGGTCAAAAAAATTTTGCCTGTGGTCACCAGGAATGCCGTGTTGACATTGAAAAAGCTGAAATCCACCAACGACTGTGGACACTAGAGATTAGCAGCCTATATTTTGATGGCCTGAAAGTAATGCGTCTGATCACAGCTAACCTAAAACCACTGCAATAGTTATTTGATGAAGCCAAGAGAAATCAGATACGATAGCTATAGAGCTTCCTATCATTATGCTGGTTTAATCAAGAAATCTGCAATTGTAAAGCCTCATCTTAAGGATCCTCGGCGATTACTGTTCACGGAAGCTGCACATAAATACGGAGGATTCGTACCAAAATGATAAAGATTGATGATTCGTAATAAAAAAATTATGCTTTAATCAAGAAATCCTCAATTGTGAACCCCTGTGGCAATCTTGTTTATCCTCAGCTAATCGCGCAAAAATGTATTTGAATCGAGCATATTATCAACAAATGAATCCGGGTATCTTTGATGTATGAAGTGTTGTTCCTGCCTCCAATTACAACGCCACTGCTACAGCTATGTGATCAAGGCATTATGATAAGTGAATGCAACGTACACTCGCCGTAATTCATCAGAATTCATTATGCACATGATTCTAACCTGGATTACAGCATCCTATGAATGCATTTGAGCTTATTTCTGAGCTTTTTGTGCTTTAATCAAGAAATCTGCAATTGAAAAGACCGATTGCAATATTGAGTATCACCAGATATCCCTCTCTACAGAAACTGTACATAAATACGCGATTTTATATAAACTTCTGAACATAGGCTTTTTTGAATAACGCGCAAGATTGGGGAAACAATTTAAATTTGTGGTTCACTTTATATATTGTAATTAGTTATGGGGATTTACTTAGCGTAGCTTAGATGTGGCACAAGGCTGAAAGTAAGGGACACACAGTGAGGATCGAACTCACTACTCAGTTGCAATGATTCTAACGTAACATGTTTGCTAACCATTACACCACCTCCAGGTGCCCAATATATTTTAATTATTTATGACCAAAATTTGAATAGCACAAATATGCTAAAAAAAATTTAATATTTGGTGGAATATATGCAAATGGGCTGGCATTAATGTATATATTCAGTTAAGGAAAAACTAAAAACAATGATGCATTTCCTCACCGGATTTAAAAGTAGTATCAGGATAGACTATTGAAAGACATAATCTTAACAACGCTACTGATAGCAGATAAAAAAAAACAAGTTACAGGAATTCTTACAGTATATATTAAAGGAAAGCTAAAAGAAAGGACTAAACATCAACTGTAAAAGGATATAATGTATGATTGCTAGTAAAAGAAAAAAACCCAAATCGAAAATGTCAAATATTTAAATACTAAAGAAGTACAAATATTTAAATACTAAAGAAGTACAAATATTTAAATACTAAAGAAGTACTTTAACTGAAGGGAGAAAATTCTGAGGTCGCATAGGGATGGGGAAAGATACATTCCAAAAATAACGAAGATTTACAGAAAATAGAAACAAACAGGACACCTATAATTAGCATCAGAAAGAGTCAGTTGAGGTATCTAAGAAAGATAATGAAAAAAAAACTTACAAAAATGTACACACACAGGAGCTATTGAAGACAAGACTGAAAGAAAAAAGTAGTGCATACGGTATCTAACGCGATGGTGCACATTGTTGGCAGAACAGGATTTAAAAGAAATTGCAAATAGACACATTTACAAAGGACACACACTACCTCAAGGGACACGACCAAGAGAAGAAGAAAAGAATATGGAATCGGCTATTGCTCAACATTTAGTATAGAATATAGCATGTGTCAAGTCTTTTAAGAAAGATTGATTTAGAATTACTCATAGAGCTGGTTTCATTAATGATTTAAAAATTTTGAAATCAGTCTCTATATCATTACGGAAATATTCTCTCTGCTGCAGAAGGATTTTGTAAAATCTCTAAAATTGTTGGGGGATATTTCATTTTAATCGTCCATTCCTAGTTATTTACACGTGATATCCCCTTCCTCCTCTCTCTTTCTCTCCCTCTCACTCTCTCTCTCTCTCTATATATATATATATATGTGTGTGTGTGTGTGTGTGTGTGTCTGTGTGTGTGTGTTTTATCTTGTTTTACCCCGTTTTTGCACTTCATTTTCGTTGTTATTGTTCTTCTTGTTTAATTCATTAAATCAAAAAAAGGAAAAGCATCTAGGTAAAATTCCCTAAAATCAGAACCTATTAATATTAATTTTAATAATATTAAAAATTATCCAGTTGGAGGGCGCTATTTGAATAGTATTATCTATTTACAGAGCCATATATGTATATTATATAAAAAAAATCCGAATTCTACATAAGTTGTATAGCTATTTAAGCGAGAAAAATCTCGCTTCTTCAGCAATGATCCAAAAGAAAAAAGTATTTTACATACTGTACAAAAATTCACATACCGGAATGATCCTAATGCATATACATACAGAAAGTTTACATAAAAATGGAGGATATTTAAGAAAGAAAAAGAATTTAAAAAATTCTCATGCAGATATAGATACAAAGGGGCAGAGAAAGCGATTCAAGATTATATTAGAAATTAGATATTAGAATTGATATTAGAAGAAAACGTTTAGATTACGTTTGTATTAAAGAATCCAAAACTCAAAATTGTACTGTGTCACAGAAATAGAAGTAGTGGAGGGAAAAGGAAAGGGGAAAAAGTAGGGTAGACAGGGGAAGAGTTAAAGAAGAAATGGGAAAATTATATAAAAAGAGAAAAAAGAAAAGGAAACAGGAGAAAAGTAGAGGAAGAAGACAATATATTATATATTTAGCTCTTAAAAATTCATAACAAATTGTTTAAAATGATAATATGGTCGGACTATTGTATTAGGTTTAAAATCTACTATTAGAATAAAAATAAAAATGGTGGTAATATTATAATAGATCTAAAATGAGAATTTGGCAAATAATATATATATACGTATACATACGCACACACATACACACATACACACCCATATATACATACACATATATACATACATATACTTACTTACACATATTTGAATGCATACACATACACATCCATCCCATCAACATATATATATATATACACACATTATCACATATATACATATATATATATAAATGCATACATATACATATATATATATATATATATATATATATATCGACAAATACATACATACACATATACACACCACCCAAATACATATTTATATATGCAGAAACAAGACCTATACACATATCTGCACACCAAATACATACATATATACACATATACACCACACACATATATATATTTACACACACACACACACACACACACACACACACACACACACACACACACATATATATATATATATATATATATATAATTCCAGGTGAAGAGGGCTCAAGTTTTTTTTTTTTTTGAGTGCTCTGGCATTTATTTTATTATAAACAGTGCTCAATATAATGAGTATTATAGAGCTTAATATAATTGTATAGTTATGTATCAATTGTACATTGTGACACGGACATTTCTATGTTTCGAGATAGATTCTCATCATCAGGCAATGCTGATGTTAGTTGTGCAGATGATTTACATTTAAATGACAAAAGCCTTTGGTTTGCTGTGTATGTATGCGGGTGTTTCTTGTGGTTAATCAGAATGGATATTCATTTTGGGATTTGGCCCCAAAAATACATACTAACCAACTTTTTCTCTTTTTTCCTTTTTTCCCTTTTTTCTCCCCCCTCATCTTACCCTTCCCTTGTTTCTTTTCTCCCTTTAATGTTAACCTGCCTTTAATCTGATCTTATCATTTTCCCGTCTTTCCCTTCAGCTTTATTACTTTTGATGTGATATTCTCATTCAGCACCAAATCGATATTTTTTCTTACTTATCATTTTTAGTCTATTTATTTATTCGTTTTAAAGTTGTTGTTTTTAAAAGAAAAGACTTTTTAAAAACTAAAATATAATTTTTTTGGTCTATCTATTTATTTGTTGTAAAGATTTTTTTTTATAAAAAGAAAGATTTATTTTAAAGAAATAATTCTATGTTCCAATTTATTTTTATATAGTTCGTCAGTGATTATTTTCCTTATGTCCTTGTTGGTTATATGCATGTTATTTCATTTAGATTTTATCCATTTTCTAATGTGAATAATTTACAATGTCTACAGATGATATTTATTTTGTTGCGTTTATTTAATAAATTTTTATTTTTAAGGGATCTAATAATAAATAGTTTTTCGTATAAACATAATGAACATGGTTCATTTAAGGACTTACATGTTTTAGCTTCTTTTAGAATTTTCCACTTAATTGTTGGTGATTATTTTTTGTTTCCTTTAGGTACCAATGATATTTCGATAGGGATGTTCTATTTTTGTATTTGTTATTATTAAATGAATAAGTATGCTGTTAAATTCTCTGCTTTAGAGTCTTTTTAGTACTCCCAGTATACATTTTTATATTGTTTGTGTTTTCCTTTGAGGATATTTTGCATTGATAGATTATTGATTCCGTTAAGCACCTGTTTTTTAATGGACAGTCTATGGGGTTTTTACAATTATATTTTTTTGTCTAAATTGTTATTTTCTGTTGTCCGGTTGTTTTTATTGATTTTGTTGAATTTTTTAAAATATTATTATTGTGCTTTTTTATATTCTTTTCTAGATTGTTCATACAGCTGTAACTTAATTTAATAGTGTTTTAATTAATGATCTTACTTAGTGGATTGTTTCCGGAAAGTGTTTCTTAATTAACGCAAGGAATTTTTTCCCCAATTTACTACTATCATATGGTTGAAAGTGGGTGTGTACCAGATGATTTTCCTATTTCTATTTCTATTTCGAGGGTTACTTTTCAAGTTTACATATTTAATATTTGGGTTTTTGTATCCACTACTTTTTAAGTGCAGTATTATAAAAATTGCTATGCTTATTAAATACTTCCTCATTAGCTGAATTTCTACTAATTCTGTATTCTATTGATAAGGGTATATGCTTGATGATAGAAGGAGGATGGTTAGACATTGGGTGGATGTATAAAGGATTGGTGTTTGGTTTTTGTATGGTTGGTGTATGTTTTTCTCTAGATCTAAAGTTACATTGAGGAAATCTACTTTTTTATATTTGTTTTAATTGTTACTTTTAAATTCAGATTTGCGTGTCATTTTTCTAATAAAAAACGTATACAAGGATTAGAAAAATAAAATTAGAATTTAAGATTCATAGCAATCTAAAATATATAAATAGGCTAGAAATATTTAAGGGTTAAAGAGTTGGTTTATATTTCATAATTTGTAATACTGTAGTTTTTGGAAAGAAGAAAAATGACATCTCTATCACTGGGATTAGTATTGGATTAATAGGAGGGTTTAAAATTAAAATTACTTAAATTTGAATTAAGATTTAAATTTTAAAGCTTAAACTATAAAATTTATATTCAAAACTCAAAATTTAAAATTTAATATTTGAAATTTAAAATTCAAAAATTTAGATTTATGGCGGCATTTAATATGAATTTCTTACGTAAATTTAAAAGTAGGTTTTGATTAAGATACTTAATTATTTTAATTTTTCAACTAAACATAGTAATATATAGCAAAGTTTTCTTGGGGTGCAGGCAGAGCCTATCAATTTCCAATTAACTATGGGGTTTAGTTCTTTTTTCTTTTTTTAATATTTTATTTCTTTTTTAACTTTTTCCCTGTCTACCCCATGTTTTTTTTATTTACCTCCGCCACTTCTATTCCTGTGACACGGTTAAATTTTGAGTTTTTGATTCTTTAATACAACCGCAATTTAAAAGTTTCCTTCTAATATCAAGTCTTGAATCTCTTTCTCTGGACCTTTGTATCTATGTCTGCACGACAAATTAAAAATTTTTTTTTTTAATTCTCCCTTTTTATGTAAACCTTATGTGTGTGGATATGTTTTTAGGCTTCATCCAGTATGTGAATTTTTTGTATCATATTTGAAAAAAAAATATTTGATCGTTGCTGAAGAAGCGAAATTTTTCTTGCTGAAATAGTTATACAACGTATATACTATTCAAAATATTATATATATAATATTTATAAGGATGATTTTATGAATTTTTTGTTTAGATTTTTCCAGCGTTTTTGCGTTTTTCCATTTAATGGGAGTGAGTGAATTAAAATATGGCCATAACGTTCATTGTCCCAAGCGCATTCGAACGATTCTGTCGCCATTTTTAAAAGCGTTTTTCTATCTTGTTAGTTTCTCTTCGTGTTTTGACAGTTTGATGTGCATTGTTTGCGTTGTTTTGAATATTAGTAGGCGCTTTTATTCCAAGAATTTTTTTGCTGAACGCAGCTGGATTTCGAGTGAGCGTCTTTCTATTTAAATAAAACAAAACTAAATTTTAACATAATCCTCTTTCCAGAAAGCTGGTATTATTTTTCATTGATTTAAGCATAATTAGATTTTTATCTAAAATTGAATAGAATGAGAAAAATGCTTTTACTTTTGTCTGGAAAAGTAAACGAATTGATTGAATCTGTGTAGGAGGACCGTAGGCATAATATCGTCGTTCTGTTTTGAATATTGCATGGCCCCAAGTTAAATTGGAATGTGAGAAATTTCTGTTTTCGGCTACCTGAGCTTTTGGTATGGATAAGCAAGAAATAGAGAGAGGAAGTCTCACCTCCACAGCGGTGAAGAGCCGAAGGCTCAGCCAAAATGGATCATTCATATTATTTTCATTTCGAGCTGGTAAGATTTATACAGAGAAAGGGAATTCAACGTAGCTAACTTTACAACACCGGTTTTATGCCTTTTCAGTAAGACAGAGGAGGAAAATAATTTTGGCAAAAGTGGACTCATTATTTCGAAGAAGCCGGTCAATCTGAAATCGGCAAGCTGCAAGCCACCGAGCAAGCTACAGCTGTTGCGAAAATTACTACTACGAGTGGTAGTGTGATACTAAAATACTAGCCAGCTAATTTGTGCGTCATCTATATTTGAACCAGCTTATAATTCTGTACATAAACTGAATATGAATATATATAAAACTACATCCGTTTCGTCGTCGTTTTGAACTGACTATATTCCGTTCGCTGGTTACCGGGAAACGGGCATCGTGTTATATCTGGTAATAGTGACCAGATTGGTATTATACTTAGTGCCCTGAAGGGGTTAAGTGTTGTATCTGGTGGCTGTGATTAAAGAACTAACACCCTGTGGGAATTAGGGATTGGGCTTTAACGATATACTACCCTCTGATTGTTGACGGATTGGACCAGTTTCAGGAAGGTTTTGCTCGTGCGCGCCCAGGAACGTGTTATATTAGTACGTCACACCCATTTTTAAACACGGTGTTGCTGATAGTGGAAGAGATATGTTTAAAGTACAGGGCTTCTCTTATAGTAAAATGTTTTTGATAATTCGATTCATATAGAATTCTAGTGATTTTAACCAAGGGTTCTTGTAGATTGTGAGTAGATGGTGTATTTTTATTGCACTTTACTCTGATAAATATCTCGTGAGACGTCTGTTCAAGGACTTGGTAGTATGTCCGATATGGGTAATTGATTTATATTTATATATACATTAGGTAGCAAAAATATTAACACTCTTTGTTTTTATAAATTTCACAAAAATAGTTCAATTTCAATGATATTTACTTTAAATATTTTAATGAACATTGTCTAAATAAACAGAGAAAACTTAATAAATATTGTTTTTATCTACTGTAAAAGTAGATAAAACAATTTTTCTTAAATTTTCTCACTTTATAAATCTACCATTGCCATTTGGCTGTGCAAAAGTATTTAACACGATTTGTTAAGATTTAGTAGCATATCCTCTATTCTTCCTTACAGTCTCTCGTCGTTTTCTGTAGTTTTCAACGAGGTTCTTGCGTGAAGATTTTAGCAGCTTTCCAGTTCTTTTTCACAGATTTTCTTCAGTTCCTTGATATTTTTAGACCTTTTGCGTATACTCTCGATTTCAAGTTTTCCCATAAACATTTATTGGATTATGATTCGGAGACTGGATAGGCCATTGCAGAACAACACTTCCATTTTTATTGAGCCAGTGTTGAGTTGTTTTTGCCTCGTGCTTTGGATCGTTGTCCTGATGGAATGCTAAATATCGGTCAAGACCCCAAACTGTTGCACTTTTTAATACATAGGTTGATAAGATTTACTTGTATATTGCTGTATTCCTTCGGTGACTTCCATTTCTTCTACTCCGTTATTCGAAAAACAACTCTAATTCATTACGAATCTACCCACATATTTGAGTATTGGGATGGTTTTTACTAACAAAATAACTTTCTTCCAGAATTCATCTGCTTTAAGTTAATACTTTTATCAAATTTTAAACGGTCTTGCATATGTTTACGTTTTAATAGTAGATTATTTCCTGGTGATCTTATAGTAGGTTATCCGTTATAGTGAAGTGTATATGTGTTGAAACAGATTAGTTTGATTTGGACTTGTTAGTTAGATAGCCCACTATAAGAGGGGTATAAAACAAGAAAATCAAATTGTAAATAGAAACAACAATTTATATACATATATATCAATTAAGGTTTTTGCAAATAAAATAATGTATTTTGGCTGATGCAAGGTCGTTAAATGTTCGTAGTAGACCTTGCAAGAATAAGTTTATGTGTACGTAGGCAGGAACGTATGTGTGAATGTATGCGTGAGCGTTATTTTGGGAAGGAGTGTCTTTGAAGTATTCTTTCAGTCTTAAAGGGTTCCGTCCGGTTATCAAATATAACAAAAGGAAGACTGGAGAACCGTGAGGATAAGGAGATGCGGGGGTAAAGAAAGAGATAATAATAATAATAACGATCGCTTGACGTTTGTGAGGGACGTGTTCATTACTCTCGTCTTTTTTTCTCTCTGGCGATCGTCGAAACTTGCCCGTCTTTTATTTGGTTCGTTGAGCTCGGAAAGTTCATTTGGAAATTCACTTCTGGATGTGTTTCTAACGTTTCCATTGGATGAGAAAAAACTTCGCGTCGGCTCTCGGAAAGGATCTCGAAAAGAATTTGTTTGTGATAATTAAAGATTATTTGAATTTTGTTTTGTTTTTTAGATGTTTCCTAGTTTTCTATTGGCCGAAACACATTTCGCATCGAGGTGTGAAATTTCACTAATTTTGTTTTGGATTCGCTTTTGCATGTGCACTAAGTAAGGTTTTGGAAATTCGAGTAAATTCGTTTATTTTTAACAAAATAAATGAGTCAGGGCTTAGCATTTGAATCTTTAAATCTAGAACTTGTTTTGTTCAATACAATCTAGAATACAGGCCTGTACAATTCAGTGATCTTTTAATTGAACCTTCGAGAAAAAAGTGGCTGTTTCTTCACATTCCGTGCTGTAGATCGTTCAGTAGCCTCGTTTAATTTACGTGGACGACCACTACTTTGAATATTTTCAAAAGTATCATATTTTTTTCTAATTTCGAACAACGGCACCAACTTTACACAAATTTAAATCTTGAGCAATTTTTCGATATCCCTTAAGATCTTTGTGTAGCTTTATAACATTCTGTCGCATATCATTTGACAGTTGTTTTGTTTTAAACATTTCAATAAGTTTAGATAGTGGAACAGTCTGTAGTGTATCAGGCATGTTATAACTATGTGCCAATTGAGTGACGTGCTTGGTTAATGCTTATATTGAAGACAACCTGTGATAGCTTGAAGTACAAACCATATCAAAATAACTGAAAGTAGTTTTAAAATAGTTTTAAAATATTCTTTTTACCATATTATTTATATAGGTGTTAAATACTTTTGCAGACAGTCAAATTCGAAAATTGGTAATAAAAGTACTTAAAAACAATGTTTCCCAATTTTTATTTTTATTTAACTATTCGAAGTAAGTATCATTCAAATCGAACAATATTTATTGTAAAATTAATAAAAACTGATGTGTTAAATACTTTTGATATCAACTACTCTATATATATACATATATATATATAATAAAATATAGTATTAAAGTATGCAATGGGTAAATTGGTTAATATTAGGGATAATGAATGTGTAAATATAAAAGGGATACTGAGATAACACCGAATCGCGACAGTCTGTTTCATACTTGAAAGCAATCATCAGGTTTTATATATATATATATATATATATATATATAATGTATTTGGAAGTTCTGTGAAACTATATATGTTAGCCTCAGTTTTGTACTAGAGAGACGAACAATAGCAAACTTTGAAAGGATCTTTTCGTCTGATATTATTTCCTGTTACTAAAAAGGTTATAAAAAATTATATATCGTATAAACTAATGCTGCTGATATATGCTGTGATAATAATATATTGTATCCATATTCTCGTGTTTTCTTGTTCGTTGGTATATGAACATTATTATTCCTGTTTGCATTTATGAACGTAGACTTGTGCCAAATCGGATTCCCGGTTTAGAATCAGTTTCTTCTTTGAGCGAAAAGCGCGAATGGAGCAAAGAAAACAGGCTGGAGAACAGTGAAAAGGGCATGTTAGGAAAGATAGTGTGAAAATAAGAACTATAGAAAAGGAAGAAAATTAAACAAGATGAAAAGAAAAATAAATATATTGATGGGAATAATGAGAGGGAGACGAAATGATATACACAGAGTTTACCTGGGCTCTTCTATCGTCCGGTTCACTCTGCTCCATGGTCTTTTGAACCGGAATAAATATTTATCCCTTGTTTTCTGTTTAAGATTGAGTTACAGGGTTGTACAAAAGTCTACTTTAACACTTTTTTACCCCAAGCATGGCAGAACCGCCACTGATACATTGGAGGGTTACACTGAGAGAAAAAAAACAAGGAACAGAGGATGTCGAAGATAGGATAAGAATAATGGGGATCAAGAAGATACAACTCTCTATTTCTAACATCTTTCTAAATTCTGAAATGTTAATTACTACATATTTTAAATTTTTCTTTAATAAGAGTAGATATGTCAGCCTGTTTGTCGGTATACACTCCTCGCCGTTCTTCTGAACAGGAGTAGAGGTTCCCTATTTAGGAAAGAGTTTCTAGTTCCTTTTACTAAAGTTTTCTCTTTCTCTTTCATACTAATAGTCTCTTGTTTTAGTGATATCATCGGATTGTTTGGGTTGTATTGATGAAAAAAGAAAAAAGCACACACACACTCACAAAACGATATTAAAAGATAATAAAGGAAAGATTGATAAACCTGAAGGGAAGAAAAAGTGTAAAAACTGCGTCAATCTTAAATTTTATATGAAATATAAAAGGGTAGAATGTCCTTGAAAATATTTTTGTATTTTTCCCTATGGTTTGTGTCTTCGTCTATGTACTGCGTCATGATTGATCATGACTCACCATAACTTCCTATAACTTCTGACCCTGGTCAACTTTTTTCCCATTGCTTAGTCTCCCGATTCACGTTCAGCAAGCCATTCACACAAGCTTGTCTCATAATTGGCTCACTGTCTTCCGCTATCGCTCTTGTTAACATTTCGATTTTTCATGCGGTGTGACGTCATTACAAATTTACGAATTGCGTCTGCTATTCGGTGACTGTTACCGTTGCATAGCAATGTTTTATGTCAAGATAAGATCATCTTTGATGGCCGATGTCTTTATGTTAACGATCCTGTAACTACTTTGAAGATGGCTCATGTGAGCCGAAAGCTTAGAATCAACATAATAAAAATTATCTAAATGTTGGCGAATTTTTTACTTCATTTTCACCTGAAATTAAAGCCAAAATATGTTGTTTAGAACGTCTCATGATTAAACATAATAGACATTCATTGTCTCTTATATTTAACAGCATATGTTTAGAAAATTATCTGCTGCCTCGATACACTATATATATATATATATATATATATATATATATACAGAGAGTGTGTCCTAACTAGACATAATTGAAAATGTGAATATCTGAGAAAATAATATCATATGAAAAGCAAATAAATATACTTCATATTGAACAATAAAAGATTTATTTATAAAAACATGAATATAATGATATTCAATGGAATGTAGATTTTTTTATTTCATATAGCTTCACAAATGTTTACCTATGACAGACACACGTCAAGTCAGTAGTGCAGCTATTGCCAAACACGATTTAGCATGTCTTGTGTAACTTTCTTCAATGTTAGCAATGAAAATGCAGGAAGACAGATCAGACGTGCCAGTGATAATCACGGTGTGCTGTTGAAATGACTTCTACTTCACCTGACTTGTCACTGTGGAATCCAGCTGGCTAAGGTTTATTCAAAAAGCAAATACGAAAAGTTATTTCTCGTATAACATGTGAGTAAAGAAAAAAGTTCAGCTACAATTTTTTTAGTCGCACGCAATGATATTAACTGATTTGTGCAAACTAATTGCAAAAAAATCTAATTTTAAGAATAACCCTCTCTGATTGGTTAAGTAATCGTAGGCATTCATTTGATAGTTCAATGCTTGTTCAGAGTTCGGTGTTGCTTCCCAGATATTTGAACTTCTGTACTCGCAATGTCTCCAATTCGTAACTCGTATCTTTGCTTTTTGTCCTTTTGCAGTTAGTCCTTTTTTCTCGTTTTGTAGTAACAACTCTGTCTAGAAACTTCATTTTAATGTTTATATCTCCAATTCGTAACTCGCATCTCGGACTTTTTCTCTTTACTGATTACCATATTTTCATCTTTCAATTAGTTCTTTTTGTGGCTCTCTTCTATACCTCAGCCTAGGAGGTCCTGGTTTTTATATATCCAATTCGTGACTCGGATCTCAGATTTTTCTCTCTGATTATCACGCTTTCTGTCTTACTATAGTTGATGGCTACTCTTTTTTTTATTTCTCCTACTACCTTGTTTAAGAGGTCCTGATATTTATATTACAAATCGTAACTTGCATCTCAGGATTTTTCTCTTTCTGATTACCATACTTTTTTTTTTTTACAGTTAGTCTTTTTTTTTCTAGCTTTCTCTTAACTCCCTGTTTAAGTACTCCTGATGTTTATATATCGAATTCTTGCTTCTTGGACCATTTCTCTTGTGGATGAATATACTTTTAGTCTTTTTTTATTTGTTCTTTGTAATTGTTTTTCACTTTCTTCTGCTATACTGTCTAGGAAGTTCTGTTGTTGTATTTCTGACCCACAATGTCGCCTGCGTATCTTATAGTGTTAATTTTACGTCCGTAGTTAATGAATGCCGCCAGCGTCTCAAGATCTCTTAAGATAGTGTCGCTGTGAATAAATCTAACAAAAAGACACATACTTGTCCCACGCCCCTTTCTATTTTTGTATAGCTACTCAATTCATTTTCTAGGCGGTTTACTTCCAGTATAATTTTTGTATTATTCCAATTTCTTGTTCAAATAGATTTAGTTTACACAGCAGCTGAAATATATGCCTGTGCCGTGACTTGTCCAATGCTCTTGCGAAATCTATCCATTTTAGATGCTACTGTTGAAAGCCATCAAGCGATGTAGTTTTTGTCATTTCCTGAAGTTATTCGCTTTTTTAACACCCATCAGTAAAATCCCATTTAATTTTTTTTTAGGATTCATTCGTGAAAGCCATTTGAAATATATGAGAAATCGGTTTTATACAACTGACAGCATAAATATTTCTGAACGTGTTCGGCGCCATAAATAACATGAAAATATGCAAAATTCATTTCAGCTAAACTTTCTTATATCTAATTTCTACTGAACTGAAACAATTTATTTTCTCTTTGTTTTTTGGGTTTTTTTAAGTGGAGGACTTCGAATAGAAAGTCATCGTTATCATTGCCTTAAAAATTTCCTAGAGATTTTCACTTGTTCAGCTGAATATCCTTTCAGAGACAAATTACGAGAATGTTACGAGTTTTAAAATGGTTTTAAAAATCATTTATAATTATAGTTTATCTACCCAAAAAATGTTAAAATATTTCTGTAATTTTCAATTATTGTTTTTAGATTCAATCAAGCTTAAGTTTCCTCTTGAACGGCTTTTATACATACAGGATGTCTCAGAAATGTATACACAATAAGTCAAACACTGCAACAGTCTATCATACCAATAATCAGTATAGAGTAATGAGGAAGTTTATTTACAGTAAGATGAAGTACTACCATACAACCATCGGATTACTTGAACGAAATCTTGCCAAAGATATGAATTTGAAGATGAAATTCTGTAGAATATGCTTCTCATTCACCGGACCTCATCCTTTTAGACCTTTCATGTGGGAATATTTACAAAGCCAGTAACAATCGCTGACATGAAAGTTACCATAGAACAAAAATGCAGCCAAATAAATATAGAAATGTTGCTTGTTGCTTGTGATTGTTGCGTTATAAAAAATATTAGGACCAATTTGAAAGTGACGAATGAAAAATGAAAAGTGAATGCATCTATAAGAAATTCTGCTTTAATAATCACTATTTAAATTGGTTATAGTTGGTTCTATTACTTGAATTATTTATTTAGAAAGCTTCAAAATCAGTATAGATTTTGATACACCCTGTTTACATTGATAGCTACATACATACATACCTATATATATATATATATATATATATGTGTGTGTGTGTGTGTGTGTGTGTGTGTGTGTGTGTCTGTCTGTGTGAGTGTGTGTGTGTGTGTTTGTGTGTAATCTAGTTCACAGAAACATTACTAATAAGGGAGTAGAGAACGGTATAATCAGAAAGACATTAAATAACGGTCACATTGCATTTAATTTTTTCAGATTAAAGTTGGTTGGAAAGGAATTTCAGAAGCGAGAAAAGAAACTGTTAGCCTCGATCTTACGACTAACTGTAAAACTGTAAAGTGATGAGATTTTGACTACTGCGCTTACACTTTATCAACTCTGGTGCTCAGATTGTTGTCCATCACAGTTGACGCTGCTTTGAAGTTTAGCTCTTACACTTCGGCAATCATTTTTGCATGAAGTACTCTCATTAGTATATAAAAATTCCTGACATCTTTCGAGAAAAAGTCAGGAATAAGACAAGATTTTCTTTCAGGAATAAGACAAGATATTGCTTCAGTATATTGTTACTTTAAAATAATTATGTCGTGTAAACTTACTATATGTGTAGAAACTGAGAAAAAGAACCATTTTTCCATCGAACCATTACATGCGATATAAAATGGATACTCTTTGACAACAATAAGTGATCAGGTCTGTAGTTAAACGCAAGTGAATCATCAAGACAATATCCAAAATCTTCACTGAACACTAACTGATTAATGTTTACTATAGGGTGGGCTTTCAAAGGAGTTACATATCTCAAGGAAAAAGCAATAAGAGGAAACTCGTACTTTGTAGAAATTAAGTATAACCATTAAAAATAGAAAAAAAAGACACATCCGAGACTTGGGAATAGTGATAGCCCAATTTTGTTAAAAAAAAAAACAACGTACGAATGCACGCTTCTCAATCAACTGTTTAAAAACTGCATAGCCTGAATTTTTAAAAATCCCTCATCCTCCATATTGACTTGGTATTTTTACTAATGAGATGACTACACGACATCCGAAAGTAGCATGGCACACGGAACGAGAATGAGATAATTTAGTGATCGAAATAAAGGGTTCGCTTCAAAATTCTAAAGACTTGAAGAACGCCGGAAGGTACAACGGCCGAAACGTCGTGAATATGGCAATACAGATTAGGACAACAATCCAAACAATGTAAATAATATAAATACTAGCTCATCTCGTAAGTATAGATAGACATTGAATATATTTTCACTTAACAAAAATTCTTAATTTACTTAAAGCGATTTTAAAGTAAGTAATATTCAATGTTAAACTAAGTAATATTGCAATTCAAATTAAATTTAAATCAGCTAATCATCTTCGAATTAAATTTCAGAAATGTATATTTTATTTTGAGTTGTTTTTAATAAAAATAATGTTATGGCGATGTATTTATCAAAATTTTAAGAAAAATTAAGTGAGATGTGAATTCATAAATAACAATGATTTACTGTGATTTAGATCTTGCAGGTGTCTTGTTGTTATTATTAATAAGGTTATCTGTTTTGATTTCTCTTTTATAGTAGATAATTAATTCAATTTTCTTGTTCTAGTTGATTATATATATATATATATATATATATATATATATATATATATATGAAGAAGTGATGAATAATTATTTGTTAATCTCACAGGTTTCATCAATTTAATATTATTCTTAATGGATACTCCTATTTTAGGAGGCCATCTGTTTATTTTTATTAAACAGTATATTTATTTTCGTCTGAATATTAGAGAAATCTATTAAAGAAAAAATGTGTTCTCAGGCAGGTTTCAAACCAGGGTCTCACCGTGGCTGGACTGGACTCTCAACAAGAGCGATTGTATTTGTCTATATTTCTGAGATGAGGTAGTATTTACCGTATTTACATTATTCGGACTATTGTCCTCATCATTGTTGCCATTTCTATGACGTTTCGGCAATTGTACGCTTCGGCTTTCTTCAGATGCTAGAAATTTCCAACCAAACCCTTTATTACAGTCCCAAAAATTTAGTTGTTCTTGTCCTTAAGAACACTTGGCCTAGTGGATATAGACGTTGGTTAGTTCCTGTGATTTGTCCCAAAGTTGTGAGTTCAATATCAGGCTACAGCGGTGGTGAACAAGTAACTTACAGGGTTAGCGGGCGATAACTCATGACTACCAAAAGAGGCACTACTCCGCAAGGAATTGAGTTCATATACCCCAGTGATTGTAATAAACGGTTTGATTTGAAAATCTTGCACCTGAAGAAAGCCGGAACGTACAACAGCTGAAACATCGTACAGATAGCAACAAGGATGAGGACAATAGTCCGAATAATGTAAATACTGTAAGAGCGATTATACTGATTGCATAAAAGTTATGTTATAAATACATATTTATATACGACAATGTTCAAGTTCAAATTCTACCGTTACAATTTACAACCTTGAGATCATCCACAAATATTGAAAAGCCAAATACACAGCTCAAAAGATTAGAGGAACTCTTTTTAATCACAGTATATCAACATATCAGTCAAACTTTTGGGATATTGATCTGATCAGTTAAGTAGCAGTAGATCTGGTTGTTAATCAGTTTCAGCTGCTTTGTTGTTAATGAAATCAACAACAGCTGCTTCAGAGGGGCAACAAAGAGACACCCCTCCCCCCCAAAAAGCATGAATGTTTGAGGCCACTGATATTTTGTTTCTTCTCATCTCTTTTGGTTGATTTTTTTAATGACTGACTTTCTACTGCTGTATGTTTTCATTTGTCTTGGATCAACATCTCTGTTGACAGCATGGTGCGGTACCTGGACACTAGAGACGTTGCACAAGTAGTGCCGCTTCTCCAGGATAGCACGTCAATATGTGCTGTTGCAGAAAGATTTGCTGTGTCTCCCAGCATAGTCTCAAGAGCCTGGTGGAGGTTCCAGGAGATAGGTAGTTATTCCAGGAGAGCTGGACAGGGCCGTAGAAGATCCTTAAACCCGCAGTAGGATCGGTATAGGAACAGGATGAGCACTACCAGAGCCCTACGAAATGAACTCCAGCATACCACTGGTGTTAATATTTTTGACTAAACAATCAAAAACAGGATCTATGAGGGTGACCTGAGGGCCCGACGTCCTGTATAGGGGCCTGTGCTCACTTCCCAGCACCGCAGGGCTCGATTGGCATTTTCCATACATCACTCAAAATTGACAACTACGCTACTGGCGCCCTGTGCTCTTCACCGATGAGAGCAGGTTCAATATGAGCACATGCGACAAACGTAAAAGGGTCTGGAGATGCCGTGGAAAACGTTATGCTGCCTGCAACATTACCCAGCATGACCGGTTTGGTGGTGGGTCAGTGATGGTCTGGGGAGGTATATCCCTGGATGGACGCACAGACCTCGACAGGTTAGATAATGGCACATTGAATGCTATTAGATATCGGGATGAAATCCTTGGACCAATTGTCAGAACGTACGCTGGTGCAGTGAGACCTGGTCCACGACAATGCCCGACCATACGTGGTTAGTATATGCAGTCAGTTCCTGGAGGATGAAGGAATTGATACCATTCACTGGTCCATACGTTCACCTGACCTAAACCTAATAAAAGACATCTGGGACTTTATGTTCAGGTTCATCTGGTACCGCCAGGTTGCCCCTCAGACTGTCCAGGAGCTCACTGATACCCTGGTTCAGATCTGGGAGGAGATCCCTTAGGACACCATCCGTCGTCTCATTAGGAGCACGCCCCGACGTTTTCAGGCATGCGTGCAAGCACGTGGAGGCCACACACACTACTGTGAATCATTTTGAGTTTCTAAATGACATTTTGGCAAAATGGACCCGTCTGCTGCATTATTTTTTTTCACTTTCATTTTTGGGGTGTCTTTGATTTCCTCCTTCTATAATGTGATCATTTTCATTTCTATCAAATTATGTGGCATCATTTTGTCACTAATACATCACCTACTTATTATCAGGAAAGATATTCAAGATCATTTCTCCCCTATTTATATCTGATGTGTTTTCGAAGTGTTCCTGTAATTTTTTTGAGCAGTGTAATTATTTTCTGTTTAAAACTTTACATTTAAAATTACACAGGTTAATCTCATGAAGTCTACACAACCACTGATCACTTGTTTAAATAATTACGCCCCAAACATGCCAATAAAGCCAGTAAGAGGTTGCTGAGTGTGAAAGAATGTAAAAAGAAAGAAATATAAAAAATCAAGAACAATAAAATGAGGAGCATTATGAAGACTGTTAGTTAACGATTGACGTCACATTTAAGTTTTTGAAAAGCAAAGTAGGCGAGAAAATAAGAAGTCAGAGAAAAGAGTTCCCCATGCTGGAAGTGCGAGAAAAGAGTCCGTTAGTAAATTACCTAAAATTAAATCTGACCATTTCAACTAGAAAATGGTAACACCTTGTAGTTAACCTGGTACTGTGCTTAAATCCTTAAAGTATAAGAACCATAAATGTAAATTTTTCTATAATAGTAAAAGAACACACAAGCAAAATTACGGCGGTGGGAGAGAACCTGACGCCGAGATGCCATGCCAGGACTAATAGTATTATAGCATTGAATTACATGTAACAAAATTACAAACAGTCAGTTAAGTGTCAATCGTTAATACGCTTGAGCGATCATGTCTCGGAAGAGACATGACTGACTGGGCAGAAGATTATCCCGCAGTAGGTTGCTATTACTTTCTGTTCTAGTTGCCAGCCAAGGCTATAGAACCGAAATTGTCCTGATATTTAACCCATAAATGGAGACAAGTGACAATTTCACAAGCGTATTTGCTCATAAGTGGCTAAAAGGAATTCTACTGGAATTCGAACTCAGCTACCTGATTTCACTTTCCAAGTCGATATCCACTGCACCACAACGCACATCCAGTACCACAACGCGTATATCAAGCCCAAAAGGTTTTCCATTCTCTCTTTTTTTTAGATATATTTTTAAACTATGGATATATATATATATATATATATATATATATATATATATATATATATATATATAATTAATTTAAGGTTTTCTTAAATTTACAGAGATTTGTTTTAACTAATGTTAATTGTTTTTCGTTTAGAGGCATATCAACCTCTATACGGTGTTTAGCAACAAATTCTAACTATTTTATCAGCAATTTTGTTTTTTGAAATAATAACAATTTTAGTGTTACAAGTTTTATTAATTAACCCATAGATGGTAAAGAAAATGTGGATTCACATCTTTATAAATGTGATTTACGCGTAAATGAATATAACGAACCTAAGTGGAATTGGAAATCAGCATTCAGATTAACTATTCCGTTCCATTATCCATTTAACCACCTTCACATCCAAGCTTACAGCACCTGGTATTCCCAAGCAGTCACCTATTTAATTGCCAACCAGGCTCGATGTTGCTTAACTTCGGTGATCGTACGGGAACTCGTATTTTAACTTAAAATGGCCTTAAGTCCTTTGAATTAATTAACTAACATATTGCGATATATGTTCTAAAACGATTGATACGCCTGCATGCATATTTCTTACATGAAATCAAACAACGGTTATAGGACATGTTAAATATAACTGTAAATTATACTAAAGTTAATAAACATGAGAAAAATGTTTGTGCGCAACTTAGAAAAATATGAGAAAATAAACTAAAAATCTGTTAAGGTGAATATTTTAATTTTGCTTTCACCAGTTCTCTTTGATTTTGTCTGACAAATGTTTAACAATAGCCCGATATTTTCTCTTGACCCGTTCCGACATGAAAGTGAATTACATCCGCTTATTTTTTGGCAAAGTAAACAACATGATAACAATTGTTCATGTACGAAACAATCGTAGCACGAACATTCAGCAGTAAGCTTCTTGTAACCGTTTTATACATACCAAAGTTTGTTTCACCCCAAGCAAGGGAGTTCTGTTACGGGTGCTTAGAAGGGTTACATGAGAGGAGAGCAAAAAAAAAAAAAAAAGATTAAACAAAAGAGAAAGAAGAAAAACAAGGTACAGTAGGTATCAGAGAAATGAAACGAGAAAGACGGAAATCAAAGCAATAAAACATGGCAGTTGACGTTCCATTTAATCTCTCGGAGATCGTAGCTCTCATGGAATCAAGTATACAGAAAGGAGTTCTACAGGCGGGATAAGTGAGTTTCATTTAATTGTTTGGACTGTAAAAAGTGGAACATAGTTGCCAATTTAGTAGCTCGAGTAAATTCGGGTAGAAGGGGCACCGTGGAGATAAGCTGATCAGAGCAGACGCCATGACAATATTTGTAGAAAAGACACAGAGTAAGCACATCCGAAGAAAGTGACTGAAGTCAAGCTCGGGACCAATAATTACATTGCAAATCTTTCTTTGGATTTTATCGAGAACCCCAAGATGAACTGCAGGAGCATCCGACCAGATATGGCAATAGTATTCAATGCAAGCACGAATAGAAGTTTTGTATATGTACAAGATAGATTCCAACTAGAAAACCCCTCCTGGACCGACAGTGATCCAACCTTCTTAGCAGTAAATGTAGCTATTGATTCTATGTAGTTGTTCCACTTTAGTAAGGCCGAGGAGGCGCAGTTTATTGATTTCTGGGAGACTATACTGATGGATAGTAAGAAAGTTATTCTATGGTGAATAAAGGAAAGCAGCTTCTTTTTGGAAGTATTAAAATTTACGAGTCCTTTCTTACCCCATCATACCAGAGATCAGAAGTTCTTTTCAAGAGCAACAGCGAGGTTTACTTTGTCAGCCTTGGAAGATTTCCTATTCTTATTGTAAATCGTGATATCATCTGCATAGATGCATACTTGGGAACTTCAAAGAAGATAGTGGAGACAAGTTGCTACGATAACTAATTATTTTTCATGGTGAAAATCTCCGAAATTTATATTCACTTTCATAAAAGCGTATGTACAAAATATCACAAAATTAATAATAAATAATTCTATAAAGTTTATATCTATCCATCTTTTCAGAAAAAGCAAACGAAATAATATCACAAAAATAATAGCCAGGACTATAAAATTTATATTAATCTATCTTTTAATAAAATCTATATAGGCATAATACAACAAAAATAATAATACACGTCACTATAAAATTTATATCCATACATCTTTTAATACCAAAAAATAATAATGCCCTGGCCTATTAAATGTATATCCACCCAACTTCTAATAAGAATTGTATACTCACAATGTCACACTAATAATAAAATTAGTACGTCTAACATTGCCAAAAAAATATAGACGAATAGAATACCTCAGTATAAACATTCAAATACGTCTAAATACATTTTTTTACATTGATGTTCCCCGGTAAAAGGCCCACTCGAGGTCAAGGTTTAAAGTGTAAATAGCACGAACCCAAGAGGTCATTGAAAGTGGATGAGAAGGAACGGACTTTAAAAGAAATCGGAAACCCAGTCATAAACAGGAAACAAGGAATAAAGCTGTAATCCCGTTCAAAATATTGAGGGGGAGTGTGAACAGGAAGATAGGCGAACCTATCGAGGAAGAAAATAAATAAATTGTAAATAAAATTACAAAGATTTAGGCGCAGATGTTTAAAGTTTAAAGCTGAAGTAAATTTTAGAAGGAGCTAGAGATCTAATCAGTCAGACAGTTAAGTGCCATCAGTGATACACGCTTGGGCGATCATGTCTCGAAAGAGACATGACTGACTGGGCAGAAGATTATCCCACAGTAGGTTGCCATTGCTTTCTGAGGTAGACTGGTTACCAACCAAGGCTATAGAACCCAAGCTGTCCTGTTATTTAACCCATAACTGGAAGGAATAGACGGATTAATACCTTTCCCAAGGGTATTTGCGCGTAAGTGAATGCAATGAATTCGGCTGGAATTCGAACTCGGCCGCACGATTTCTTGTTCCGAGCCGATATCCAATGCTCCACAACGCAATCCTGAAAAAGGACATTAGACTCTACTCCATTTATGCTTTGTTTCTGGTCTGTCAAGACTGTCATTTTGCTTTTTTTGAACTCGCCTCTCCGTAGCGACCTGTGTCAGTTGCTCCTTCCTTGATTTGAGTTGTTAGGTCAGGGTTCCTCTCTATTTGGTCCGGTTGACTGCTACGCTCTCCCATGACTCCGTGTTGATGCCAACAGCTTTCATATTGCATTTCATGATGTCACGATACCGCAGCTGAAGCCGCCGGTGGGTCTTTTTCCAGGGACCAGCTCTCCATACAGGAGGTCTTTTAGAATGCGACCGTCTGACATTCGGTGGACATTGCCTAGCCAGCGGAGTTTGCGCTGTTTAAGAAGTGTCAACATGGTAGGCAAACCCGTGCGAGACAGGACCTCAGTGTTGGGCATCTTGTCTTGCCATGAAATTCCAAATAAAGGTGACTGATTTGACCAGAATGTGTGAGGGTAGCGGTAATTTCTTTTTTTTTAAATAATTAATAGTTAATATTCATAGACTTCTCCAATTAAGTTCAGTTATTCTTATAGATTTTATAATAGACACAAATGTTTGGTCAACTACCGTTTGGCCATCATTATGTGACCTTACATATATGTATACATTATTATTGTTATTTCTTTCTCCTGGTGAACCTGTATGCCGATTTCGCTCCACACTATCAGTCGGTCAGTTAAGAACCATACGTGATACGCGCTTCGGCGATCATGTCTCTTTCAAACTAAGCCTAACTCGGCAGTATATTTTCCCACAGTAATTTACTATTTCTTTCTGCGGTAGACTGGTTGTCAACCAAGACTATAGAACCCAAGCTGTCTTGATATTTAACCCATAGCTGGAGAGAGTAGAGGTGGATTAATACCTTTGCGAAGGGTATTTGCGCGTAGGTGAATGTAGCAAACTTAACTGGAATTCGAACTCGGCACACAATAATCGACATCCCAAAAATTATCAACTGAAGATAGACACAGCGTATTTAGCCAAAACGATTTGTCTGTATCAAAGATGAAACTATAATTCAACAAGATATAAAGATAAAAAAATAATTACACGAATATATAGCATCAACATAAAAATGCTCAAAGTTCTACTACTGTTACTAATACTACTAAGAGCAATAATAATCTTAATACTATTAAGAATGGGAGGAATTTATGTGAATAAGTTACTAATAAGTTGACATTTTTTCTTTCTTTTCATAGTTTTACGTTTGAATGATTTTGAAAACTATTTTTTCTTACCCTCGATAATTCGTACAAATAAAATTCCGAGATTAATCATGCAGAAAATAAAACAGAAACATCTACGTCATGTTTTTTAAGTTACGTGCAAAATGGTAAAAAAATTAATATCAAGTGGTATCGCGTATCGGATTTATTAAATGAATACGTCAGAAGTTTAATTTCCTTAACAACAGCAGTCTACATTTTTTAATCTAAATATTGTTGAACAATAAGCACTTGTTTCGGGGTTATTTTTTAACACTGATTCTGAAAATCAAATCCATTTTGCCCCATCACATCAGGTTTTTTCTTTACCCTTTTTGCTGAAAATATTTCTAATTTCTCTGCAAAGTGCCACCATATAAGAATAAAGCATTTGAAACTTTTTATTTAAGGTTCAGTTAACTTATCATGCAAAGAAAAGAATCCCAATAACCTCATAAGTGCATTATCAACAGTTTCAGTTTCATATTTTATGACCCAGAAATACTTTATTTTCTGTGGATTTATGACCTGACACCAAGAATCCATTTGAGTGAACAGAAATGAAAGCAGTTTGCATGTCGAAGGCTCTTATTTGCTCAAATAAGTTTTCGTTCATATTTCATAAATTGTTGAAGTATATGTGTGATTAAATTTAATTTTGTCTTAGATTTTTTACTAATATATTACGTATTCTTATGTAACACTACGAAATGCTCAATCGAATTGTTAGAAAATAAGAGGTTTATCAAGTCTTTACTAAAATCCTAAAACACAAAAATATTAAATAACATTGACATCTCATTTTAACAGTTAGGTTTACCAAAATGAGACAAAAATATCTTGAAATATCAAAGAGTAGATTTATTCAATATAATCGTTATTGGATTCAAAGACGTTATTCAGACGACTTAGGAATCTTCTGCATTCCTTCTGTACGGTCTTCTTGTTTAATCTGGTGAATGCTACCATAATTCTTGCATTCAGTTCGTCTTTGATGTTACAAAGAGTTTTGTTAGTTTTTCACTCAACTGCATCCACAAATAATAATCAAGGTATTTGCAGTTCGGGGAGTTAGGCGGCCAGGTGTAAAGGATGATGCGTTCGCGGAAATTATCTGCAGCCATGAATCAGTCCTCTTGCTTGTGTGGCATAGTGTAGAGTCCTGTTGCCAGACATAGGGACTTCTAGAAGTCACCCTCTTGACCCCGGGCAGCACTAACTCTTCAAGCAACTTGATGGAGGACTCCGTGTTTAGTCTAAGGTCCAGACAAATAAATTCGGGAGTTCTTTACTTATCAGAATGATCAGAGTGAGTTTTTCTAGCTGCCGTACCCTCGTAATCACCATCAGATTCATCAAACTCTTTCTGAATTCTCTGCATCATCCTCAGATTGACACCAAACACTCTGTAAGGTTCGTATTGTAGCTTCCGTGCCAAATAGTACAACATGCCGCTTCCGTGATGAGTGTAAGGCTTTGTGGGAAGATCACTTCAAACACCATAATGTTGACTGTATATATCATCCAAACTTTTTCGAATTCTCTGCACTGCCATCAGGTTGATACCTAAACACTTTGAAATATTTGTATTAGAGCTGCTGGCGCGAATGATAAGCAGTAGAGCATGACGTTTCTAAATTTCTGGCAGAATGAATTGCGTCATGGTGCTCTTATTGTTACAGACGGTGCCGAACTGACTCTACTATGCATTGCATTTGAGTAAATAATAAAACGAACAACGCGTATACGCGAAATTATAAATTATGAAATACAGGCAGTTCACCCCTCGCACCTTGTATTTTTTTTGCGCCGCATCCCTTGATCATAACTCTCTACAACATCCTATCCCTTATGGCTCATAGCAGCTTTTTTATCCTCTTTGATAACGCTGCTCCCATTCCATCACCCATTTACACAAACTATTCAAATAAGTGGCTCACTCTCTTTCCTTATCTCTTTTGCCATCAATATGCCTCTTCAGGGTTGAGTGCTCCAAGTGTCTGTCCTCATTATGCATCCAAGGAATTTACAAATTTTCTGTTACTATTTTCTTTAAGGCTTCCTTGTTGCTCCTTTGCTACATCCATTAAATTTTCAGTATCCTTTTAAAGAATCACGTTTCTTCTGTCTCTAGTTTTCTCCTCGTCTGTGGATTGTTCAGCGTTCCCTAGCATATGTGAGGATGAATATAACATAGCAATTTAGCATACGTTTCTTTTAATTACTTGGAACTTTCTTCAAAAGTGTTGGTGAACAACATTTCTCTCCATATTAGTGTAGTTGAAAATACAGTCGAAATTCTCGCATCCAAACTTCAGATTAGTTCGGATATCAGGACAGCTTTGGAGATAATGTGGCATGTATAAAATAAATATAACTTAACAAAACATAAGAATTCAGCGCGATTAAGTGTCTCACGAAAGTAAATGCTCAGTATGTGTCTCACGAAAATAACGCCGAATAAGTTTTTTTTCAATTGTCTTTCTTATTTTTTGCTTCATTTCCTTTACTTTTCGCTGTTACAGTTTTTTTTTAAGTAAAGCATTTCTGCAATTTACGTTTACTTGTCTATCCTGTAAGACTAAACAAAGATTTACTTCTTCATGAATCTGATGACCTCATCAATAGCTTTCTCCACTGAGTCCCATTCTTCACATCTTTCGTCTATTCAGCATTATCGAAAGAATTTGACTTTTCTTCTATTTCTTGACAATTCAAATAATTTTAAAGCGATTCTACCGTTGAATTCTTTTGTAATTCATTAGCGTCTTCATTTATCCGTTCTCTTAAGTCATCCGAAGTGAGAGTATTCAGTGGATTAACTTCGAGCGCAAGTTTTAGTCTTTCGTTCAGATTCTGCAATCCTTGTTTGTTAATTTGCAAATTCAACGAATTACGGGTTTCGTCCAGTTTTTCAATAATCTCTCATTTTTGATGTAACGTGAAAGAATTCATTTTCCTTTGCCTTCAAGTTGACGTTTCTTCTGTGCAAAACATTTCAAGTTGCTATTATCTGCAAAGCAAAGAAAAACATTACATTGTAGCTTATTCCTCCAACATCTAAATAGTAACACTGAGAAAGTCGAATATGAGGTCTTCTACTATGATATATATATTAAGAACCAACTTCTGTACATGAATTTTATAGAAATCTAGATGTGGTTCTACAGAAGGATGCTGTTGATAACATGAACCGAACATGTTCTGGTGATGATGGAAACGAAAGAGAAACTCATACTTACAATCAGGAAAAAACAGCTGAAGATTTTGTGATATGAGGAAGGATGGTATATAGAATCTGATACTCACAGAACGGACAGAGAAAAAGAGAAACAGGGGAAAGCAAAGCATGATATAATTAATGGGCTTGAGCAAAAGAATGGCAGAGCAGGGTTTGAGAGAGATAAGGAAAAGGGTGTTAAGAGACATGGAAATGCTGAGAGCCATGATCGCCTTCGCTCTGTAGAGAGACAGCACATAGAATATGAAGAAACAGAAAAAAACCTATTTACTTTCCGGTCGTTTAGGGCTAGAATAACTCCTGTTCTTTTTTCTTTGAATAGGTAGCGCACAAGATAACCTTCACGGTGATTTCAAAGGAAAGATGACGGTGCATTCTGATATATTTGATGCTTTGGCTTTAATAGACAAACTAATTTTTTTCTCTGTCTATACTTACACATGTGAATCAAACATTAAACTCTATCTTGTATCACATCTGCACATCTTTCTTCAGAAAGAAAGAAATTAATAAAAATTAAATTACTTTTTTCGGATACAGATTCATTTTAGATTGTGTGTTCTTATTTTCCAACTTTATTGTGCAGTATTACATTATTTGCTGGTTGTCGTGCTAAAGATTTTCCAGTATTTTAAATAGATTTTAAAATGGCAGGAGGTGTCATGAATAAAAATGTAGTTAAAGAATTTTTTAAACCTTTTCTGTAATTTAATGCTCAAATTGACTCCTTCATTGAAAACATTACGCTACTTTACTACCTTTAGTTTTTTGGGGCCAAAATATTTTGGTGATGACTTGGATATTCAACACACCACAGCACGACACTAGAATCATACAATCTCTTTTCTCTCAGTTGTTACAACCCCTACTGTTGGCTGGCAAATAAAATCAAACTTGGTGAGAATAAAGATAAAAAAATTACAAACTTGCCAACGGCTTCATGTCTGTCAAACTTGTCTCTTTGCTTACACGTGTGCATGACTGAAATAAAACAGATAAAATCATCAGTATTTCTTTCCATGAATAACAAGCAAGTTTTAATGTTATTTATATTGTTCCAATTGTTTTCCTCATTTGTAATGTAATATTCACGACTTTTCGGCAGTTGTATGCTCCGTCCTTCTTCAGGTGATTGGAATTTTGAAATGAACCATTAATTTCAATCACTGGGAGAGTTTATTCTCGTTCCATGAGTTATACTACTTCCGGATGTCTTTAGATCCAGTGTCTTGATTCAAAGAATTATGAGTTCAATACCTGACTACATCGGTGTTAAAAAAAATTAGAAAATTGAGTTAAATGGGGATAACTAAGACATCCAGCAGTATCATGATTCATGGGACGATACCAATCTACCACAGGGATCGACATAAAGCGTTCAGTTCAAAATTTTAATCGACTAGAGAAGGTCGGAGGGTACAACCGCCGAAACGTCGTGAATATGGTAATGAAGATGAGGACAACAGTCTAAACAATGCAAATAATTAAAATATTAATCTCATAAATATAGACACTTTTTAGTATCCTAGCGCTAATTATTTCTCACTGTTTCTGTGATATCAGACAATTTATACATGTCTATTGACATCACTTGGTCCTGAACATATCTAGTGATATCAGTTTATTGATACCTATATATTGATATCAATATATTCCCGCATATACAAGTGGCCAAAAAGTTTGTGTGCAATTATTTATATCGCAAATACAAATAAAGTTATAAATTTTAAAAAGTGCACACGGCCTTTATGGGCACTCTGTATCTATTGAAATCTGACGGTTGATATCTGTCTATTGATAACAACACATTCCTGTCTGAGTTGAATATATGGATTGCATTCCGACGAGATGAATAAAATAAGTTCAGAATAGGCATGAAAAAGTGTCTATAATCTAACATGTTTTACTTTAACATGCTTCTTCAGAGATATTTTAAAGACCAATGATTGAACGAAAAATTTAAACTTAAGAAATAACAAAAGCGACAGCATGTTGATTGAGGTTTGATTTCATTGATCAGATACGTGTTACGTGTAAAAAAACGAAAGGATGAATATTTTTAAATCTAGTGAAGAAGCTTGTGTCTGTTTACACGTGTGTGTCACGTGTAATAAAAATAAATAGAGGCTTATTTTAAATGTAGGTGTATATATGATAAAACGAAATACAGTTCCGTTTAAAATGATATATTACTATTATAATATTATAATATGATCTATCTATCGCCCGGTTCACACTCCACCCACGTCTATTAAACAGGTGAAGAGGCTCATCCCTTGTTCCCTCTTTAGGATGTGGTTTCCGGCTTTCTCTTTTCCAATCTTTTCACTATTACGTAGCCCCCTGCACATCAGTGGCGTTACCGCCTTGCTCGGGGTGATACGATTTTTAAAAAATGTATTACTTAATTGTGATATTGTAATAATTTTAGTACATAGAAATTTAGTATTTTTATTCATAGGATTCTAACCGTTAGCATATTTTCAAAAATTCATTTATTTATAAAAAGTTCGCTTAATGGTTGTATACATTTATCTAGAATTTTAAGCGAAAATGTACTTCGTTTCATCGTTCATACACATACTAACTTTAACGACTCATAAGCACAAACATTCATACATGATCCTTTCATTCACACATTTTATTTCAAAGGAGAACATTATCCATCACTTGATACTTGTATACATAGGTATCTCCACCCATTTTCGATAACTAAATTTAAATTGAATTTTTAAAAATTAAATTCTTCTTGAAGCTTTTACTTTAGCTTTAATTGAAAGCCAAGCTTTTAATTTACTAATTCCACTAAGCAAAATATTCTGGTGTATTTCAAACCGAAATTATATTGATTGGAATCTAAAAGTTATCAGACTTTTTAAAAAATTCAATTTTTCGGCTATATTTCATAGATCAGCACATTTTGTAAACAAGCCAACAGCGGTTTTAAAAAATCTTACAAAAATTAAATATACCTCGCTGACGCATTATTTTATTCAAATTAGCAAATTTAAACTTACCTTAATCCTATTCAAAACAAGTAGTACATGCTTACTGCTTGAAATGTCTTATAAAAACCTTCTTAATTACGGTAGCCTTGATATCAGAAGTTATCATTGTGTTATCAAAGGCGATAATTGACATGACAGACGGGAACCGTCAAAAAAGAATTTAACAAAATTTTTGTGTTAGCTTAGTTGTACGCTTCGTTTTTTATTCTTAACTGTATAGTAAAATTAAAAATTTAACACAATATTTTCAGCAATTATTCAATATTTTATAGACGTTTAGTTAGTTTTGCTTTGTGGTCCTAAGTTTGAAGATGTTTCATAAAAATTAAAATAATATATAACTTTCTTTTAAAATCATTTTACAATTAAATAACAGAATAAAACGACAGAAAATTTATATAAAATTAAATAACGACAATAACTTATGAAATCTTATAGAATTTATTAAATTTTATTTTTAATATCTATTTCTCATATTCTTTTAGTTACCTTTATAAATTGTGAATTTTACAATTACTTTTTTAACAAAGTTCGGAAACTAGGAATTAAAATACAAAACTTGCTTAAAATTTTGAAGAGATTATTTGCAAACCCCGTTGAATTTTGAAACGTAGTACATAGGAAACACGGAAGCGAGATGAAAGAATTGTACTCTGCCGATAATGTCTATATAGATTTTGTTTCTTGTAAGGAGAGCAACCTTTTAATGATATATATCACGTACAGCCACCAGTAAAAAGAGGATACGGGGCATCATACTCACACAAATATAAAGTTTTAATTATTTTAAAAGTCGAATGGCTCGATTATTTTATTAAGCTTTTCAATTTTTCATTTTAAATATCGTCTTGATGTATTAACTTAACAAGCTAGTGTTAACCATGAAGGAGGGAATTTCAAAAGGTTTTGAAATTTTATAAATTATTATAATAAAAAAATAAGAAGGAAAACATTTCTTGTAACTTTCATTTTTCATTGAATTTCTTTTTCTTTTCAGACTATTATATCCTTAATACATATTGTTTATAAAACCAATTGAATGTTTATCTAAAAATAGCATAGTTGTTTTGCATTTTTGTTTCCACAATTCGGAGCAGATTTTCTGAAAAAGGGTTAATTAAAAAAATAATAGACAGTTGATTAGCATTTCCCATTGACTCCTGAATTTAATTAATATTAGCTAGATAGAAGAACTATCGAGAATTTTTACACATTTCATGAAATTTATTGGTGGTGGGACAATATATGTAAAAAATATGTTTTTTACCAAGATTATCTAAAGATAAGTTTTTCAAAAATGATTTCAATCTTAAGTATTAAAATGTCAAAATCCAACTATTATTTGATTTTGCAAGGATTTCCAAATTAATGTTTTTCCCAGACAAAAAAGTGGCTTGCGTAATATTACGTTTGCCGTAATAAATCTTTGTAAAAATTGCGTTACTAACGGACGAGAGAAAAACAAGATTTTACACCAAAATTTCGAACTTGTTAGAAAGAATTAAGCATTAAAAAAAAAAAACAAACTAAATATACTTTGATCTCTCCTCTTAATAAAAACATGAATATTTTACCAACAAAACTTTGTTTTTATTTAGTTTGGGATCTTTTTACTTCTGACTATGTTGTTTTTTTTTCAGTGAGTTCGTGAATGTATCTATGTATACGTTATTTCTATACAATTTTGAGCGAAAATGTATTCAATTTGTCATTCACATACATACTATCGTTACCGACATATAAACATACTTAATTCGTCTATAGTTTAAATACGCTTGACACATGCATTATTTTCGCATACATACACTTACATTTCGTATAAAAAAGTATTTTGTTCTTGAATGTGGCGCGCACATACAAACAGACATAAGTTTTCTCTCTATATTTGTAAATATTCATTCATTTCTTTATTACGCGTAACACGTATCTAACCAATGGAATCAAACTTAAATCAACACACTGTCTCTTTTGATTTTTAAAAAATTTAAAAAAATCAAATCATTCTTTTTTAAAAATCTTCGAAGAAGCTTGCTAAAGTGAAACGTGTTAGATTAAAGACACTTTTCTACCCCTTCTTTACGTATTTCATTTATATTCAAGTCTACATTGATACCAGACAGTTTATACCTATCTATTGATATCAACATATTCCTGCCTATATCTGTTGGCATCCGTGTATCCATACCTATTTATTGTTATCAATATATTCCTGCCTATATTGATACCAGAGTATTTATATCTGTATATTGGCATCAACCTATTCCAAACTATACCTAGAGATATCCGTCTATTTTTTTTTAATCGTATCACCCCGAACAAGGCGGTAACGCCACTGATGTGCAGGGGGCTACGTAAGTGGAAAGATTGGAAAAGAGAAAGCCGGAAACCACATCCTAAACAGGGAACAAGGGATGAGACTCTTAACCTGTTCAATAGATGTGGGTGGAGTGTGAACCGGGCGATAGATAGATTTATCTACTCCAATTGAAAAAAAAAACAAAGTGAGAAGATTGAAAAAGAGAAAGCCGGAAACCACATCCTAAACAGGGAACAATGGATGAGCCTCTTAACCTGTTCAATAGACGTGGGTGGAGTCTGAACCGGGCGATAGATAGATCTATCTACTCCAATATTCATACATATCTATTGTTGTCAACATATTTCTGTCTATATATATTTCCGCCGGTTGATGTTTGTCCACTGATATCAATTAAATCCTGTCAATATGATACATGACTCTTTATATTTGTCTATTGATATTAATATATTTTTGATTATATCTATTGATAACAAACTAATCCCGCGAGATAATTACTGATTCATCAATTCATACTTGTCTATGGATATCAACCAATACCTGCCTATGTTAATACCAAACTTTTTAATCCTGCCAATCTGCATCAAATTGTTCCTGGCCCTGTCTACTGATATCCTTCGATTTTACCTGTTTCATCGATATAAACTTATTTCTGCCTATATTGATAGCTGTCTATTCGTACCTATCAATTGATATCAACCTTCCCCTGCCTATATCTCTTGATATACGTCTATTCATACATATATTATTATCAACCTATTCTTATATTGATAGCAGTCTATTCATAACTATTTATTGAAATCAACATATTCATGACTATATCTGTTGACATTAGTCTATTCCTGTCCATTGATATCAACATATTCTTTCCTTTATTGATAGCAGCCTATTCATACCTATCTTTTAATATACGTCGATTCATAACTGTTTCATTGATATCAACCCATTTCTACCTATATTGATACTTGTCTCTTTATACCTATTGATATCAACTTATTCCTGACTATATTTGTTGATAACCGTCGATTCCTACCTGTCTATTGATATCAACCTATTCGTGTCTGTATTAAATGAAGTCTATTCATTCCTATTTATTGACGTCAACATACTCCTGACTATATCTATTGATATTCTTCAATACACATATCTTTTTTGATATCAACATATTTCTGCCTATATTGAAAACAGACTCTTTGTACTCGTCTATTGTTATCAACATATTTTTTCTATATATCTACTAATATCCGTCTATTTTTACCTATGTACTGATATCAGCCTATTCCTGCCTATACTGATGTAATTCTATTCATACCTGTCTGTTGATATCAACCTATCCCCGTCTATACTGATAGTCTATTCATACCTATTTATTGATACCAACTATATATAATTATTATATAAATTGATATCAGTATTCAAGTCTATATCGGTCTTCCCTGTATGTCACCGATGAGCAATATACATATTTCTTGAATATTTAATGTTAAATCCTTAAGTCATTTTTCTCTGCATTAATTCATAAAACAGGATTCGGTACTTCTCGAATATATTTAAATTTGCGTAATTTTAAATGATATTTTCAGACGTCGAATAATGAAAGGTCATATAGATGTACTTCCGGGCATAACTAACAATTTTTTAATCTATAGCTCAAAACCAATGTATGCAGCTAGGGTGATTTGTGCAAATGTGATTGATTAGGAATCATCATGGGAGAATCGCTGTGGGCTCATGTTTAACGATTTAATAGATCAAACCATTACGATTAGGCAGAAAGAATCGATGGTTCGCCTTAAGCTTGTTATATTGCAAGTTTTGTACAGACGAACTAAAGACATGACATCCCATATTCACAAGACGATGACACATCCAGCACCTCACAGCCCGAACGCTAATGCTCCACACACCTCATGGAAATCAGAGCCTGATGAACTGGAAAAGCGAACCTATACAAACTGGCGAATTGCAATATTTATCTTAAATAGATCTCAGATTACTCTCTTTTCTTTTCCTTTTTTATACATTAATTTTCTAGATTTTACTTAATATATATATATATATATATATATATATATATATATATATATATATATATTACCTGCATTACTTCTAGAAAACAGTTATAAAGCAGTTAGTTACGAGCAGTTACGGGCAGTCAAGTACAGCAGTTAACGACTGCTACTAGTCAGGCAGCGTAATAATCCGTTCGGATTTATTTATTTCTACAGTGCTTATTACTAACACTTTTTTGGAATATCTTGTATTTTGCTATACTATTTTGAAGATACCTTCTTGTTCCATGTCTTACTTCCGGCACAAACTAGTCACTAAATGTTTGCGGTTAAGTTTCGCCACAACTCCTTAACAAATTGGCGACGAAGATCCACAGCACAAAGATAGAAAACGCAAGAAATATTCCAGATGCATTGAAAACATTAAAAAAACCTGAATATATTTGGCACGTACATCAAATCATGGATAAAGAAGAAACAATCCGAAATGTTTTCCTTAAAGACATCAGATACAAGACTTATGCGATGAGAAAAGTTCATTTTAAAAAAGGTAAAGGAAAATCGTTCCATTAGATCTAAAAGGCTTTTAAAGAAATTTAAAAATCCAGTAGAGAAAGATGTCATTTGACCGAGATCAGAAAGCAGACATAAGAAATTACAAATGTCTATATGCAGACCCTTCGGAAGTTCCAAGAATAATGTATACAAAATTTCCAAGTAGTTGACATAGTTTTGGAGGTTGTTAGCAATGAAGGACATGTGATGTCTCTTTGCTTTTTTCCACCAGGTCTTAGAGTAAACTCTGCTACCTACATAAATGTTCTGAAAAGAGCGGTTAAGCCATAGATCGATACTGCACAACGGAAGCCCTTATGTGAGACTCAGCACCATCAAAGAAGGCTCAAATAGCGCAAGAACAGATGGCGAAAAATTTTTATGATCACATAACCCCCAATATTTTTTTCTTCTAGCCCAATATTTCAATCCATTGGACTACTAAGTATGGGTCGTGGTTGTGAAAGAGGTTAACGAGCAACACTAAAGAATCCCTAAAAGCCTCCATAATCAGAGTAATGTCCAGTATAAACAAAAAACACTTGATCCTGGCATGCAGGCGATTCAGATCTAGCATAGAAACCGTTACCAAAGCTGAAGAAGACTTTATTTAATAAAATTACCAAACAATATGTGTATTCTTATCTACACGATTTTTTCAGTAAAAAGACATCATTGTCTGTTTCTAAGAGTCATTTTTGTGTAAGTTTTAATCTGTCCTCAAATACGTTACACACCTTGCACACACACACACACACACACACACACACACACACACACATATATATATATATTGTTGAGGTGTGATAATTTTTAGCGTCAAGATTGTATTTTTTCAGTAGTTTAATGATAAACGTTATTTTGACAGTTGTTTTTATCGTAAAGTGCACGATTTAGGGGTAGAGATAGAGCGTTAATAGAGTTAAAATAGAGAAGTTTGTCACTTAATTAAGCAAATTCATGCCTACTTCAAAGTTTACTGAAGACAATGCTAAGATGTTATTTCCGTTTTTTTTCTTTGCGTAGTTTGGTGTATTTAATATTTTGTTGTATGAGTGGTCTAACGCTGGTTAATTATTTTTATAACTTTTAATATATTATTTTTGGCATAAACCTGCTCAGTTAAGTTCAAAATTACTCTGTATTAATCCCCCGCACATATATATATATATATATATATATATATATATATATACCCTACATTATCCTGTATATATATATCCTCTATATATATATATATCGTACATTATCTTGTATTAATCCTACACACACACACACACACACACACACACACACATATATATATATATAGATAGATAGATAGATATCAGAGTATCACTCTAATTCGATAAAGACCTAAACAAGGAAACGTGGCACAAGAATAATTCCTTCATCTACGTCATAGAATTTCCTCAAATGTTTATTCTAAAAGGTATACACTTAAAATCTTAACTAAAATGCATAGAAATAATTATTTTCTTAGTCTTCAACTAAATATTCAACAAATAAAATTCGTTAGTCTTAGTCTATATTTCTCAGACGAGGTAGTATTTACAGTATTCGGACTATTGTCCTCATCTTTGTTGACAATTATACGACGTTTTGTCCGTTATCACAGGAACTAACCAATGTCTATATCGACTGAATCATGTGTCCTTAAGTGGATATAGACGTTCGTTAGTTCCTGTGACTTGACCCAAAGAGTTGTGAGTTCAGTACCAGACTACAGCAGTGGTGAAGAAATAACTTAAAGGGTTAGAGGAAGATAACTCATGACTACAAGAAGAGGCTATAAGCAAGGAATAAGAATGATATATCCCAGTGATTGTAATAAAGGGTTCAGTTCAAAATTCCTAGCACCTGCAGATGGCCGGAGCGTACAACGGCCGAAACTTCGTACAAATAGCAACAAAGATAAGGACAATAGTCCGAATAATGTAAATACTGTAAAGAAAATTCAGCTCCGAAATGCATCATTAATATATATATATATAGATGTAAGTTTGTGATCCTGGGTTTTACGCTCTTGCGATCGTCAGATAAATTGACTATTTTTTTTTAATTGCCTACATGTAGGACTGCGTATATTGGTGCATTTTTGTGGAAGTGAGAGGAAAATTATGAGGAAAATTTGTCTTCGTGACAATCGCAGACATATACACACTTGTACACCCATTGTCGTACACAGAGTCACAAACACACGTGCGTCCGCCCAACGGGGCTCACACAAACATACCTATATGCGAACCGTATGGGGCTTGGGATATATATGTATACGTGTGCCTTTGCGTACATACATACGCATTTGATTGGTGTATTCAAATAGTGTAGCGATGTCATCGCGCAGGCGGTTGTCGATTTCTGTTGTCTGAGTCCGCAGACATCATTAACGTAAATTACTCCTGTCTTCCACAGTAAAATAATACCACCACATAAAAACCACATAAAGACTAACAAGCTTTACAAATTAGAATTTCTACCATTTAAATACGTGCAACCACCAAAAACAAGCTAATAATACATATATATATATATATATTCCTAGCGTCCGTCAATGCGTTTGTCACGACGACAAATTTTCCTCCCAATTTTCCTTCCACTTCCACAAAAATACACCAATAAACGCAGCCCTACATACAGTTAATTTTTAAAAAAATAATCAGTTTGTCTGACTATCGCAAGAAATATGTCAGCACTATCACTGATATTGAGCACTTTTTAAATAAGTACTACGCGTATATAATATATAAATAATATATATAAAAAAAATTTCCTATATATATATATATATATATATACACACACACATTTCATGTATATCTATATATATGGGCCACATATCTTAATTTAGGCATGTTTGATTAACTAATTTAGACATATTATGTATATATAATTTTTTTACATTTTCTTCTATAATTTCCTTGTATATAAAATGTATATATCTTTTACGCCCATGTGTGTGTGTGAGTAAAATGTTTACGCTATTAACATTTTTCGGACTGATGTCCTCATCTTTGTTGTCATAATTCACGTCGTTTCGGCCGTTGTAAATTCAAGATTTCTGCAGGTAATATAACAGAATTTTTAACCACACCATTTATTTGATTCATCGGGGATAGATTTTTCTAGTTTTCCGTGTATTCCAGTTTTCAGTTACTATCCTTTAGTAACTCATCTAGGAAGACGAAATAAAGAACACGGTTCGAGATTAAAACCTATAATTCTTGAAGAAGGATGGAACGTACAACGTCCTAACAGTCCAAATATACCTTATTTCAGAAATACAGTTTAGCCTCGTTTTTATCTTATTAATATAATAATATATTTTTCCAAATTTAATTTTTTTCTAAATGTTGCCTATAACATTAACATTAACCCTCTAGGGCCATTCGTATCATATTTGATACAGTATTTCCCTATAAGGAAACATTTGGTATTTCCCTATAAGGAAACATTTGGTATTCATTGACTGAGCAGTCAGTACTGCTTTCATTTGAAATTTATAAAATATTTCTCTTTAAAAATTTTTCAGGAAAATATTTCTTTCAAGGCTTGTTTTCATACTGTATCAAATATGATACGAATGGCCCTAGAGGGTTAAGGCTTCTACTGGGCATAAAGTGGGGGATCAGTTCTATATTGTTATGAAGTAATAAACAGATCCCCCACTAATTACTGCTTAACCCTCTAGGGCCATTCGTATCATATTTGATACAGTATTTCCCTATAAGGAAACATTTGGTATTTCCCTATAAGGAAACATTTGGTATTCATTGACTGAGCAGTCAGTACTGCTTTCATTTGAGATTTATAAAATATTTCTCTTTAAAAATTTTCAAGAAATCATTTCTTTCAAGGCTTGTTTTCATACTGTATCAAATATGATACGAATGGCTCTAGAGGGTTAAGAAATCAAGAATAAATCCTGGGACCGAATGCTACAATCATGAACTTAGAGTCTGACTGGTTTTAAACAAACCAAAATCGTTCCATTCAAATGAAAATTTATTGGCGATTCATTTCACTTTAAAAAACAACTTTATATTTTATTTTGATTGGTACAATTCTCATTTCAAAAGAAATAGTATAGACTTTATAAATAAATGTAGTAGTCGGTATAGATCTTATGACTAATCTCAAAATATTTTGCAAACCACTTATACTTTAAAGTGTTGTAATGGTTATTAATATCGTCTCTCGAGATTAATTATGACTGAATGATTAGTTCCATCCTCAGTGGTTACTACATACTTGCGGTATTGTAACGCATCTAAGTTACGGTTAATAAAAGACTACTTTAAGAACACGTTTTTGATCATTGACAAGTTCCAATGTATTGGTGTTACTACTGGGTTCTTCCGATGTTTGTATTTCTTTTGTTCTTGCTTATGATCTGATTTGTTCTCGCATTTTTCTCTGCAAAGAAAATGTTTTCTGTTATCTCTTGGTTGCCTCAATGTTTATCTTCATATGAGCAATTTTATAACTTTTTGTATAACTGCATAAACATTTTGTTTTTTTGACAATTTCCTATCTATGGCCTTTTTGCCACGCTTTTTCAAATCTCCTGTGGCTTCTTTTTATTTTTCTAATTATTATTTCTTGTTTTATTTCTTGCTGTTGTTTCGTTTGCTGCTAAATCTGTCTTCTTCTTTGCAGACTGTAATTCACTTATTTAGAACAGAAACAGCAGCGACCGTTTCGAAAATGCCAACATGAAGCAACCACGTCATCTAGTCACGGTCGAGATGCCGGCATTATTGATTTCCAAGTGGTCAAATTTATTCATTTAATATTTTCTTAAACAGTTCAACTTCGCGTTGAACTGCGCGAAAGCTGATTGTTTCAGTGGGTGTTTCAATCCCAATCATAACGGCCTGTGTGTTGACGAACCATTGTTGTGTCATAGATATCAGCTCAGAATGAAAAATCGGAGAGTCAAGTTCAAGTTATAGTAGAATTCGTTTCATCCATTTACCTTGGGAAAGGTATTAATCCATCTCTTTTTCTCCTTCCAGCAATGGGTTGAATCAGGATATATTAGGTTCTATAGCCTTGGTTGGAAACCAGTCTACTGCAGAAAGTAATATCAACCTCCTGCGGGAAAATCATCCCCCTAGTCAGTCATGTCTCGGAAGAGACATGATCACCCAAGAGTGTATCACGTATAACTAACTGAATGATTATTCTTGTAGAGACATGGCAAGATTAATGTTTTCCATTTATAAAATACAATAAATTATTTTCAGATAACTGTCTTAATAATACAGTATTGAAGATGAGACTTCTCGCTAGTCATTGCCAACCTACACATTAGCTAATTCATAGAGAATTACATCTATGAGGAGTCCTTATTGGTGCTCACAATCATGACAATATAGCTTATGAAGTTGACACAGTTTTGATAGCAGAAATGAAAAGAAAACTACAAAAACTCTTAGAAAAATGTTGGTGAAAGAAAGCGAGAAGAAAGAACTGAATAGCAACTGTCAGAAAAAAAGAATGCAGGGTTGTTTGCAAAAAAAGAGCCCAACATGCAAATTACAAATTGAAGTTGCCTAAATTAAACAAATAAAAAAATGTAAATATCTGGGAAGTGTTTTAACAGAGGACGGAGAGTGTGACACTGAAATCCGCATTTTGATAGCCAAAGGTGCATTCTAAAATCAAAGAATATTAAAGAAAAAATATTCGGTAGAAACGAAGATAAGCGTACTGAACTGTTACGTGATATTAGTCTTCCGATGGCAGTATATGTTGGGCAGTTTTCTGAAAGATTAGAAAGAGACTTGAAGAAACAGAAATGTAGTTGTACACAAAGATGCTGAGCAGACCATGAACCGAACTTTTGAGAAACGATGAATTTTTAGGGAAAATGGAGACAAAAAAGTAATAGGTGATACAGAAGAAAACATTCTCTAAAATGATCGTTCTATCCTTAAATTTTATACATCCTGTTGAGGAGCATGTTCTTTGTACTGTTAGTTCTGTTATCTTTTATGCATGTCTTCTATATTTGTTTTACTCAATCTCTCTACTTCGGCACATTTGTTGTTGAGAAATTCTTCTTTAATCTGCTTGCACTTGTTTATTATTTCCTTGTGTCGTTTCTTGTATTCCGTTTCATGTCTTTACATAGTTTTCTCTTTCCTTTGTATCATGTCAAGAATCTCTTTTTAGTCATCCACTCACTTTTTCTTCTTCATTTGATTTCTTTTTTGGACAATGTTGTTTACTCGTGCTTCATTTAGTATGTCCCATTTTGAGTTTCCAATTTCCCATTTGTTTTTCGTATTTGTTTCTCACACTGTCAGTTTATTTTTCTGTAGGTTGAGGCCATTCACGAGTGTGTTGTATTGCAATCTAGGTGCTGAACTAGGCTTCTTCAGTCTCCGAAGTTTCACCTTTAGTTTGCCCATGAGTGGGAGGTGGTCGCTTCTACAGTTGCTATTTGGATAGGTTTTGCATTGAACTACCCTGTTCCTGAATATCCTGTTAATGGTTATTTAATCGATTTGGTTTTTCGTGTTGCCTCCTGGGCTTCTCCATGTCCATAGACGTCTTGGGTGTTCTTGAAACAAGTGTTGGTTATTACCTGGTCATTTGCTGTACACCATTGGACCCATTTTCTCCCCGATCGTTGCGGATGTCTAATTCAATGTTGCCAGTTGTCTCCACTTCCTTCTCTTTTCCTACTTTAGCTTTCAAGTCTCTCATAATGATTCTAATTTCTTGGGTTTTACACTGAGCCTTAGCATTGTCCAATGTGGAGTAGAAATATTCTATTTCTTCCTCAGTGCTTTGCGTTGTTGGTGCATAGACTAATATAATAGCACTACTATAATAGCTATATTGAAGGGTCTCCTTTTCAGTTCAACCAAGAGGACTCTTTCGGTTAACTCCCAGCATCTAAGAACGCATTTCTTCGTTTCTTCGTCCAGTATTAAGTCGACTCCATTTTCGTTATTTTTACCTCCTGCATTTTCCTGTGGTTGTTGCTGCCGGTGTCTTTAATGTTAGACCATCTAGTTTCGCATATTCCCTGAATATTGAAGTTCAATCTGCTTGACATTCTCGAGTTGGCCACAGTTGTTCAGCGTCCTGACGTTCCATGTCCCTAAGGTATATTATATTTCCTAAACTTTTCTCTACTAACAATTTACACAAGCTCTCTAGGTAAGGTTGTGCGTTCTCTCGCCTTCTATCTGTGTTGTGAGTATGAAAATTTTCAAGTTCACATATCACATTGATTTAGACATCCCCAGCTTGTAATTTGAAAGTTCACATATCCTTTTTGTTAACACCCATATTGTTGTGGGATCTCTCCCTCTTGTATATGATAAGGGACTCGACTGCCATAGAGAGAACAGCGATGTGGAAGCACAGTTGTAGTTGTAGTTTACAGTGGAGAGTAATCGTAGAGATCCGTTATTGAAGTGTTCCGACAGATACCGAAGTTGCCCAGAGACCAGACTAGCTCTGAGCTCCACTCAGCTAGAATAAGTTACCCGGACATACTATTTCACTTCAAGATTTGTATATATTTATTTCTACTAATAGTATATCGGAATTGACTAACCCGCGTTCCAGTTTGTATATTACGTTCCAATATAACCTACTTTTCTATCTCCATATCTGTTTTTGTTGTTTATTATTTTGTGCAGTTCCTCATCCGAAGTCTACAACACATATATTCTGTCTTCTTTCAATTAATGTTTCTTCTCGTTTTTCTTCAGTCATAGGTATGGCGATAAACTGCACCCGATAGCAAGGATTTTGATTGGAAGGTCTCGAGGACCCTAAAACCACCTCTTAACTGATGTTTTTCCTAGGTCCACTCCGATCTGGTGTAGTAGCAACGGTTTGGATCCCAGCTATGAGCAAATATTTAACCTCCAAAGTGGGGTCAATACACAATGAAAGTAAAAAAGTAATTTTTTTGCAATGAAAATACCAGCAACACATTTTTTAAGGAAAAGAAATATTTCCAGCAATATATTTTTGAAAGTTACAAACACACACACACACACACACACACACACACATATATATATATATATATATATATATATATATATATATACCAGAAATATATCTGAGTCTCGACAAAACTCTGTTTACAAAAGTACGTCAATAAAATCTGATCTATAAACTGGTTTCTTACAAAGAAAACATATTATGTTCATACAAATCTATTGTAAAATTCCTGTCGGTATTAAATGACCCATTGAAGGTGTGAAGTGTTATGCCGTAAAATAAAACAAAATAAACCAAACCAAACCATTCGCTTTCCTTCATTACATTCTGTTGATGTTTTTATAGTTTACTTTCTGTGTCTGCTATCATCATTGCATCATCTGCATATCTTATGTTGTTAAGATTGGGGTCATTAATAATGAAATCTCGTATGATTTCTATTTCTCTCAGAATCGCCTTATATAAGTTGAATAATTCCGGCGAGAAAACATACTTTCTGTTTGTTTCAGGATATTGTGACAGGATCATTTTAAATAGAGAAGAAATAAGATATTGCAGCAACATTAAGATGAGAATTTTATAACAGATTGTTTCATCAGCTCGTGAGCCCCATAACATATTAAGGTCACTGTATAAACGGCAGTGGTGTGTCTATAGCAAGATAACTTCAAGAATCCCATCCCTCTTCAGGTGAGTTTTGCTTTCTTTTCCTAGACCTGTTGTCACCTCAAGGAATGAGAGTCCAACCTGATTTGCTACTTAACGCATAGTTGAAGGGTGACGATAGATTCATAAATTTTTTAAGCGAATTAGTGCAAAAGTGATCATAACTACCTCGAGTAGAATTCGAACAGTATTCGATGACTCCGTTTATTGAGTCGCTAACAGTTAAACTAAGCGTGCAGCTGATACTATTTAGTCAGTTAGTCAGTCAGTTAAGTGCCATACATGGTATATCAATTTTTTCTGAAGTGTGTTGTCATTACTTTCTGTGTTAGGCTGTTTGCCAATCAAGGCTGTAAAATCTAATTTATTCAATCCATAGCTGGAGGGAGAAGAGAGGGATTAATACCTTTTCAAAGATTATTTGTGAGTAAGTGAATGCAATGAATTCAATTGAAATTCGAACTCAGCTCCTCAGTTTCTCATTCTGATCCGATATCCACTGATCAAGAACGCACACCCGCGTCATTTAGTTTATTAAGATCATTGCGTCACAGCATATATGGCAGTATTGTTTTGATGGCAAAATAACCTGACGAATACCATCCTTCTTCTGGCTGATTTTTAAAATCAATGTTATTTTCTTCCTGTAACCGTTGCCACCTCGAGGTATGAGAACTCAATATACTTAACTATTTAACCCATAACTAAAGATTATATATATATATGCATTCATATAATTTTCATGGATATTGGTGATGATCGTAACTATCTCGAATGGAATTCAAACTATTCGCCGACTCCGCTTATCGAGTCGCTAACCGTTGAAGTAAGTGTTCAGTTTGAGAACAGATATTATTATTTAAATGGAAATATAACATTATTCAGTTATAGTTGTACCTGCTATTTTTCATCACACTTTAAAGTGTCAATAATATCCTGCAATTGGATAAACAAAACATAAACCTTCAAATAAAAATAAAAAGTTTGAATGCTCACAAGTGTATTGGAATTAAATGTAATAATATCATTTCCCAAGCATCTCACGACACTCTCTCAAGTGATAGGTTACTCTCTTTTGTTCTCCCTGAAAAATAAACTTAGCAATTTTGTTTGCTAGTTTCATTTAGATTTCAATTCCAAATAGCATTTGACGAATATCATATTATTACTTTTTTGTGTGTAGAGAATGCTTCGAAGCGTTTACCGTTGGTTTCGTCGAAAATATAATAAAATAACATTTCGGTTTAAATTTGATTTGCAACCAATCACAGCAATGGTTTTTTTAGAGTTTCCACTGAAAGAAGAGAAAATAAAAGATATTGAAGAAATTGAAGAGAAAATGATGGCGATTTTCAGGTTTATTTATAGTTGACATTGTTTTCAACAACTGCTTTTTCAGTAGGAGGCATTTTTGTTGCGCACTCCATTTTCATATGCATTTTTGAATTTGTTTTTTTCCATACTTTTTCATGTTTTTCTACATTACAAAGTTTTCTTTCTATGATTATATGAGTGTTTGTTCATATTTTGATAAAATTTTTCAACACTGCTTTTTTTTTAAAAAATGCGTCTACATTTTAAACCCTTCCTTATTTCTTTCTATCTTTCTTTCTATCTTTTAATTTCGTTGAATATCTAAATTTTCTTTTCCCGTTTCAATTTCATCAATTATTCAAACATTTCTTTCTTTTGTTTTTCCTTCTTTATTTATTTCTTTCAATGTCATTCCTTATACAATTTTTCTTTCTTTCAGTTTCGTCCTGTGTTCTCCCTGTCTTTTTTCTTTCTTTTGCTCTTCCTTTCTTTCATAAATTTATTTTAACATTCTTTCTTTTATTCTTTTAATTTTGTTCATTGTTCAAATCCTAAAGTCTTTCTTTCTTTCTTTCTTTCTTTCTTTCTTTTGACTTCGTCTAATGTTCAACTACTTCTGTTTTTCTGTTTTTCGTTCTTTTGTCATCATGAATTTTCTTACCTTTGAACGACTTCGTTTTTCTTTATTTTTAATCTCGTTACAGATTTAAACCTTTCTTTTTATTCAGTTTAGTCAATTATTCAGCACTAGCTTTATTTATTTATTTATTTATTTTATTTAATTTCCGCCAATGTTCAACACCTCTTCTTTCTTTCTTTTGCATGTTTCATTTCTTTCTTTATCATGATAAATGTTTTTCTCATTTTTTTCTTTTCTTTCTTTTCAAACTTGTTACCTATCCAAATCTTTCTTTTTATCAGTTTTGTCGACTATTCAACCCTTTCTTTCTTTCTTTCTTTCTTTCTTTCTTTCTTTCTTTCTTTCTTTCTTTCCAGTCTTCCACTTTGAAGCCTTTCTTCTTTTAGTTTTTTCAATGATTCAGAATTATATTTTTCTTTAATTTAACGTCGTTCTAAGTTCATTTGATTTGTTCGTTCATTCTTTCTTTCTTTCGTTATCTATTTTTCAGTGTTTCATTTCTTTCATCTACCATAATGTTTTTTCTTTTTAGCACTGTCTTTCTTTCTTTTTTATGCTTATTCCATATCCAAACCATAATTATTTTTAAAGTTTCAACCACTATTCAATCCTTTCTTTCTTTCTTTCTTTCTTTCTTTCTTTCTTTCTTTCTTTCAATTTCGTTAAAATCCCAAACCGATTTTCTTTAGTTTTCTCCACTGTTCGACTAATACCTTTCTTTCTTTCTTTCTTTCTTTCTTTCTTTCTTTCTTTCTTTCTTTCTTTGTCAAAACCGTTTTCTTTCACTTTCCTCTACTGTTCCAACAATGCCTTTCTTTCTTTCTAAATAAAATATCCGAAACCGCCCCTTCTCTATGTGGACTTGCTAATACTGCATCCACCGAGGTCCTGCTTCGGGGATTTGTAAGACATTAATCTCTGTGTATCCATTTATTGTACTCTCTATGGCAACAAATTCTTTTTTCCATCTTCTACTGTGTTGGTCTTTCTTTCCCATTGAGTAACAACATTGTAACCCTTCTCAATGATACAACCACGGCGAACGATGATTCCAAGAATTTCACATTAAAAATACTTTCAACAAGTGACTACGACGCATTCCGAGTAAGAACTTATGCAAAAGTGTTCGATGATACTGTTTTTAACAATAATAAAATATGGGATTTCTACGAATCTATTTTTTAAGTGCTAGAAGTTTGTTTGTTTTTTCGAAATGAAACAACATTGAGAATACCAAGGATTTCATTTCTTTAATATTTGTTGCAAAATGAAATAATTCGCGGAATTGACTAAGGCTTTACATGCTAGCATGCAGCATCAACTACAACGGCTCGAAAAGTCATGAAAGATTTTCACAGCAAATTGATCCAATTATGCAAAACAATAAACTAAAGTACCGCCACTCAATTACCGAAAGAAGGCATAGCATGATGTTTAAAGGGATCAAACTTAATAAAAACAAAATTTTATCATCAAAATGTTTATGCAATGAGTTTTTTTTTTATAAGCGTTTCACCCGGAGCAAGGCATGTCACTGCCACTACTGCGCAGGGGGCTACATAGAATGGAGAAAGGATGATTAAATATAGGAAATGACAGAGGGTGGGTGATAGGCGGGTAGGGATACCGAGATTGGTTAAATATAGGAAATGTCAGAGGGTGGGTGATAAGCGGGTAAGGATACCGAGAATGAGGGTTGGGTAAATGAGAGTGTTCTGAGAATAATTGGGAGTTAGTGTGATAGGAGGTGTCTATTGACCCTACATTTAAACACCTGGAGATTGTAGCTGTCGGGAAAGCAGACTTGTGGAAGGGAGTTCCACAGGCGGGAAGCGCGAGAAAAGAAGCTGTTGGAGTAGAATTTACGGTTACATCTTATTTGTTTAACTGTAAAAGGGTGGGACCTAGCTGCTAATCTAGTATCTCGTGTAAATTCGTGTTTAGGCAGCACCAGTGATCTAAGCTCATCGGAGCAGAAGCCATGAAAGTACTTGTAGAAGAGGCACAGGGAAGCCACATCACGCCAGTGAGAGAGTGGTTGCAGACGGTCTGCCAAGTCAGTATCAACCACATTACAGATCCTCCTTTGTATTTTGTCAAGAAGCCCAAGGAGAGCAGCAGGGACACCCGACCAGATATGGCAGCAATATTCAATACACGGGCGAATGGTAGATTTGTATATGTGCAGAATAGATTCAGGTGGGAAAAAATTCCGGGCCCTGCACAGAGAGCCGACTTTCATAGCAGCAGATTTGGCAATGGATTCGATATAGTCATTCCATTTGAGGTCCGCCGAAAGTGTAAGGCCAAGGAGGCGTAGTATTCTGCTCTCTGGGAGGCTAGCCTGTCCCATGCTAATGGGAGGTAGATGCGATTGTCTATGGTTGTTAGTTGATAACAGCTTCGTTTTAGAGACATTGAAATTTACTAGCCATTTCCTACCCCAGGCCACTACGGATTGGAGGCCCTTTTCAAGTACGGCAGCGAGGCTCACTTTGTCGTCCACACCTGGTTTTTGATCGATGCGAGAGTAGATTGTTGTGTCATCGGCATACATGTCAACTTGGGATCTAATGGCGTCATTAATGTAGATCAAAAAGAGCGTGGGACCTAGGATAGAACCTTGAGGGACGCCCGCATTCGTATGGTAGTTTTGGGAGGCATGCCCATTTAATACCACCTTCAATGTGCGGTTAGAGAGGAATGACTGAATGAGGTCAAACAGATGTTCAGTTATCCCGTAGCTCCGCAGTTTGCACAAGAGGCCAGCATGCCAGACACTGTCGAACGCTTTGGAGATATCCAAGGCAACGGTTCGGGCTTCGCCATTCTTGCCAAGTGGCCGGTATATGTACTCGGTAATGGTCGTTAGCTTATCAGCAGTAGACCTGGTGAAGCGAAACCCGTACTGTTTGTCAGAGAGAAGCCTCTTGGCCGTGAGATGCTGAATCACCTCGGCGTTTTCGAAGCCATTATGGCTTCGAAAACTTTGCCAAAGATCGGAAGGAGACTAATAGGACGGTGATTGGAGGGGTCTGAGTGTTCGCCAAATTTCTTAAATATAGGAACTACACAGAAGGACTTCCAACAGGCAGGAAAACAGGAAGCAGATAGGCAGAGGTTAAAGAGTTTAGAGAGGACAGAGGAGAGTTCTGGGTCACATTTCTTCAGTACTATGACTGGAATTCCGTCACCGCCTCTCGTTTTGTGTGGGTCAAGTTGTGCAATTATCTTGGCAACCAGCGAGGGTGTAATGTGGACGTTATTTAGTTGAGCCTTAGTTCTGGGTGGGAAGTCGGGTGTAAGAGAAAAGATCAAATATTCGAACTTTCAGTTAAAATTTCTTTTTTTTTTGTTTTCCGTCAGCAATTCACGCTATGTTCACGTAATGTGACTATTATGCTAGTCACTTTTTTTTACGCTGAAAAGCACATTAATTTGAAAATTGTTGCAAACATCAACTAGTTGTCTGATTTTAATAAAACTTTCAGGACATATTTACAAATGAAAGGAATTATTTATGCAATTATTACGTTTAGAAAATCTTGGTAAACATATATTTTTTTTTTACATCTGTTACCACCCACTCTAATTATTTACCTGAAACTTCTAGAAATACATTATCTGTACTAATTTTTTATTTATTAGTTAAATGCAGGACTCACTGGGGAATGTAAATTATGTAATATCTCTTTTAATTACCAGACCATTTTTTCGAAAATCTAATCCGAATAGAAAAATCGGAAATGCATTAAAACTACGCTATATTAATCTAAATGATGTTTTAATTGATTTTATAAATAATATAATTTTAAGATATCATTTTCTGAAAAAAAAATTCGATGAATAATAAATGTTTTGTAAGAATTGTTTTCATTTTTTTCTTTACAAATTAAAGTTTGTAACATCTTTTGAAATTTTTTCCAGTTACTCAGTGTCTTCGGTTATTAATTCATTAAAAATAAACTTTATTTACAAATCGAAAATTCATAGGCTAAACACAAATAATTTAGAATTAAAGTTTTTAAATAATTTCTAATTTTTTTCTATCATGTTAAACTGCATATTTTTGGAAACTTATTAAAAGGTCACATGTTTTAAGGGTTGTTCTCCTTACGAAATGTTAAACTGGGTTATGTTAACGTTTAATTACCATACTTTCAGATTGATTGATAACAGTGTTGTCATCACATATTTGAAAGGTCAATGAGACATACCTTTGTAATTAAGAATGTTTTATTCTAGATTCCATGTCATAAACAAGTAATACTTTTAAAAATTAGATTAATATAACATTTAATTTGCTATTTTTCCAAAAATAACGATAAATATTTTATTTTTGCAAGATTTTTAAAACCGAAAATTAGCTTTTGTTTATAAATGTGTCGCTCGCTCAATAAATGGCCAAAAAAATTGAAAAGTAAAAAAAAATCTCAAACTCTTTGATTCCAATGAATATAATTTATGTTTCAAATGGACTCATGTATTTTGCTCAGTGGAAAGAGTAAATTTTATAATTAGCTTTCAGTTAAGCTAAAATTAAATTTTATAAGATTTTAATTTTAAAGATTCAATTTCAAACTTAGGTTTCGAAAATGGAGTGGAGATAGCTAAACTAAAGACACGACATTATTATATGAAGCTGGGTTATCTAAAAGTACTATTGAAGACCGAGGTTCAAGACTTTTTTAGTCGAAGGTATATCAAATTCTTAATCAGAATTTAAATATGATCCAAGAAATGATGGTCACTTGTCCAGCTTATTTTCATAGATACAAAATGAAGTTTTCAAAAAGATGTCCCTAATGGTCGGATGAAGACTAGGTACAGAAAAGAAAATATGCAAATCTTATAGTGAAAAAGAAGTACCGGAAAAAAATCTCTTTTGAAGAGACGATGAAGATTTTATCGGGAATCGTTGATGAACGGGACAATTTGTTTCATACAAGATATAAATGTTTGAACATCGTGAAACAAGAATATGACGATTTCGTAACATACGCGGGAAACGTAAATTTACAGTGGAAATTATCTATAGGTTTTTTCTTGGTCGGAATGTCCAAGTACTTAATTTTCGTGCAGCTACTAACAGCAATTAATTATAAAGATACTCGAACCAAGATATTGGCCAAAATAGAGAAAAATTCAGAAATAACGCTACAAAAAGTAGCTGAGGATTGGCAAAGATTGATAAACGCGAAACGAGACAACACGAGGACTGAAGAAAAGAATATTGCTCGTGTTTAGACTATTAAACAATAGAAATTTGCAAAAAGTAAGGCAAAACTATCTCCGTGCGATGGCTGTGGGCGGGTCACATTAAAAAAAAAGACGTTTCTTTCAAGAAAAGGCTACTTTTGTTTGTGGCGATATCGGACACAAAAACACCCACTAAACTAAAAAACAAAATGACAAAATCGAAATTAAAGTAAATGATATCCTGTCTGAAAATGTAATCAAAGATGACGAGAAACAAAAATATGTAAATATGAAGATAAACGGTCAAACCGTGAAACTACTTTTGGGCACCGGTAATGATATTTCTTTTATAAAAGAACAAAAAAAAGCTCCAAATAAATAGGTGGTAATAGTTTGGAAAATGAGAAAGTAGCGCGAGGTATATTGGGAAAAAGGCTAAACTTCAAAAGCGAATTTAGCTGCAATGCATAGCTTTTTGATAAGACAATCAAATTGAAAGTTTATGTGCTACCTGGTACGACAAATCTGTTCGGTACAGACTGGTTTGTGCTATTCGATTTGTGGGAACTACCCGTTATTTATTATGCAATAAAATAGATGTGTTGGCTAATAAAAAAAAATTAAGTGAAAATTTATTTCTGATTATAAAAAAACAATTGCTTTACGTATTTTTTGAAGGAATCGGAGAATGCACGAAAACCGAATAACACCAGATATTTAAAACATGTACTGTACTCGATTTTAGAACCAGTGAACAAAGAACTAAAACATTTGGAAGAAATGGGTGGGTGTAATTTCTAAAGTTACACGCTGTTTTCCTCTGTCTTTTCTTCCCTCTATCTGACCTGTTAGTATCAGTTTCTCCAATCCCTCTTTCCTCATTGCATGTCTCAGGAACTTTAGCTGCGTCTTTCTGATGCTCGGTACTAATTTCCTGTGTGTTTCCATCCTTTCCAAAACCTCATCATTGCTCACATACTTGATCCATGATATTAACAGCATGCTTCTATAGAACCATATTTCAGTTGCTCCAAGATTTTCCTTTATCCTTGATGAGATTGTCTAGCATTTACTGCCATATTTAAAAACTGACATCACATAGCAATCCAGTACTCTTTTTTTTTTGTTTCTAGTGAAAATTGTCTCTTAATACTCTACTCAGCTTCTGGAATGCGAGAGGATCTTAAATGTCGCGAAGCTGTTGTTTTCTAAGAGAATGAAGCAACATATAGCAGCCCCTAAGCTCGGCTGTAAAGACTGCTGGCGACTCTGCTAATGTGCGTTGAAAACAGCAAATCCTCATCCTTACATTTAGTTTTTAAATTTTTTAAACAAATTTAAATTTTTAAATTTAATTTTTTTTTTACTTTTAATTTACTGCAATATTGCAGTAAATTAAAAGTTTCTTTTTTTTTCTTTTTTTAACTTCGTGCTTGTAGAACTCCTTTCTGGTTCCAAACTTTCCAACCAACTTTAATCTGCAAATAATTAAAGACAGTATCAGTAACTATATGTTGTCCTATTGATTATACTTTCTCTGTTCTCGCTTATATTTCGAACTCTTTCACACCCAGCAACCCTTTGTGATTAGTGACTTTACAGCCTTGTTTGGAAGAGGAACTGAATTAAAAAAAATACTCTCCAAATCAATATCACGTACACTGAGAGGAACCATCCCTGTTAGTTCCATTCGAAGAGATTATTCTCACGAACCGCTGAAAAAGTATGCTTTCTTGACCATTACAATCTTAACCTCTTTAATTCAACTCTTTTCTTTCATACATATCCTCATAGATCAGAGATTTCACAAGAAGTTTCAAAAATAGGAACGACAAGTAAGGAATTCTAACAATCAGAAAAGTAGGCAGCAGTGAGGCAATATCTATAGAGTTTGGCGATGACAGGGGCCAGCTCAGGGTTTCATTTCTTCAGAACGATAGCTGGAATTCAATCGCCTCCGCTTGCTTTATAAGAGTCTTGTTCAGAAATGATGCCCGAGACGGCGTTATACAAACACCACCAGTTAGTCCTCTTTCCTAAGAGAGAGCGCGCCGAGTATTTATTAATGTAAGCTTACGGTAATGACATGCTGAAACACTGGTCCCCGCCAAATTAACGAAGTTAAGCAATATTTATCCTGGTCAGTTTTTAGATGCATAACCGCTTGGGAATTCCAAGTGATGGAAACTTGGATGTGCGGATAGTATAATTAATAAGAGCTCGGAGAAATTGTAGAGTCGAGTTCGAATTCTAATCGAGTCTTTTACATTCATGTATGCGCAAACAACATTCTAAAAAGTATTAATCTATCTCTCTACGAACTAGATAATAGGACAGGCTAGGCTTCCCACCTTTGGTTAGCAACCAGACCAGGAGAAGGTTGTGTAAAGAATAGTGGCTCGGAATATTTATTTACGAAAAATATCCCTGGGAACAGTATGTATCCATCTCGCCCTTAACCAAGCTACGGGTTAAATAGTAGTGTAGACGGTCTAGAAGGAGAGGAACAGGTGAAGAGCATACTATAGGCAGTTAATATAATGTTCGTGTAGTTCATAGTTATTCTATAATCTGACTAAGGTCAGTCTAATTAGTAATTTTTTTTCTATTTTTCTTTTAAAAAGTTTTTCAAACAATCATCTTCTACCAGCACTCAGATCTTTGAGTATGCTCTTATCGAGGGTGTCAAGAAGGAAAAGGATGTAGAATATTTTGGAAATTGAACTCACCGAGGCGACGTCTTATCAGTAAAGAAAACATTTTAAAGTGGCAGAATTTGGCCAAGAAAGAGTGATCTAAAGTAATCTCACTGATGCTTAATGATACTGAAAGAAAAGCTAGTTTATTCAATGCAAATGTAGCTTTGGCTAAAAGCAAACATATGGTATTGTTATTATATTAGTTGGACTAGATAAACAATGTTATTAGGCTATTCAAGATTGACAGAGTGAACTGATCAGTGCTAACTCCTTTTATTTCATGTACATTAATAATCTTTGAGTGGTCAGAGTCACGCATTTTCAAACCAACTGAGAATAAATGCATGTACGACAGTTCTTTTCTCATGTATGTAATGTTAGCTATGATTTTCTTCAGCGTAAAAAGTTCACGGGAGACAAGATAATGAAATGGCCACCATTAAATCCTGATCTGAATCCGATCGAAAAACCATGACCAATTTTGAAGAGGAAATAATATGGGGGTGGCAAACAACAAGATAGCAAAGGTGAACTTTGGGAAACAATTGAAGCGACCATATCGGAAACTGAGCTTGCTTTTGTCAAGAACTGAACAAAAGAACTATGGAATAGACTTATGCAAATAACTGGGGAAAATACCATTACATTAATTTGTACATGTGTCAAAGATTTATGAGTTCATCATTTGTTTTATGACAGACGTTGTTAAATTGATGATGATGATTCTATTACCATGTTATTGAAGTGAAACGTATTTATATGGTTTTGTATAATAACTTCAGGGAGACGTTTTTGGAAAGCATCAAATAGCCCCGATAAAACATGTTAAAGCTATATAAAATTATAACTCAGGTTTAGATGAGGGGTCTAAATTGAATGTTACTGAAGTTATTAAAGGTTGTACTTTTCTGGTTTATTTTGATGTATTTAATCAGGTCAATTTGAACCATTCTATTCCCCTTTAGATGCCATGACCCTTAACAACATGAACAATCATGGTTTGTCACAGCTTCTTGTTTGATATTTCTCTCTAAAAAACTGACTATTTTATACCCTGGCGAGTGGACTGAGTGATTTCTGACATAGAAACTCTGGTTTCGGGATGCTGATGGTAACATCAACCAGCTAAGGGACAAACCTATTACATTTTTACTAGTATAAATTAACTCACCGCACTTCCCGCCTGTGTAATTCTCTTCCTCATACTTGCTTTCCCGACAGTTACAATCTCCAAGAATTTAAATGTAAAGTCAATAGTCATCTCCTGTCTCACTAACTTACATCCTCTCTCTCATGCTTTTTTCTTTCGTCAACCCCACTCTCATAACATTTCTCCCATATAACACCCTGCACAACAGTGGCAGTAAAATGCCTTGCTTGGGGCGACACGATTATAATATATATATATATATATATATATATATATATATATATATATTGAATAATATAGACAAGTTTTGTCTATTAATTTTGTGTAGGATCCGTTCATACCGTCTGATATACTTGATGGTGATGTCGTTAAAAGACAACAAAAAATCACAGTATTTGTTGAATTTTTTATCGGGTCTAAGCTTTCGGCTCACATAAGCCATTATCAAAGAGTAAATAATAACACACAGTAAACATAGAACATTTAAGCTATTAACAATAAAGATAATTGAATTGAAAATATAAGTCCATCCCTACCGTGGCGGATGGCCGAAGACAGTGACAAAATAGTGGTGTTGTGGTCCCTGGTCTGATTACAGACATTTGAGTACGTTGTTGGAAATATCGAAATTGATTGTATTCAAACCAGGTTTAAACTGTTTAATGTAGAGTGCTTCGAGGATTTTTAGTTTCTGCTTATTATTTTCTTGTTTGAGTATGTACGTGTTATCAACAAGCGTTTTTCTCAGAAGTGTGCGTTGATAACCGTGTTGTTCTAAATGACGGAATATATTTGAATTTTTATTTAAGTGCAACGTCAGACGCCGTGAGAGCGAATTTGTGGTGTGGCCGATGTAGATATTATTGAGGTTGTTAGAGATACATTCTCTAAATGGACATATGAATTTATATACTACATTGGTCTTTTGCAAATCACTAACGGTGGGGGAAGAGTCGTTGCTGACAAATGAATTAGATGTAGTGGATTTAGTGTAATATATAATGAACTTAATTCTTTTGTTAGAGTCTGTCGGAGAAATATTAGTATTTATGAGTTTTTTTAGGATGTTTTCATCTAGTTGGTAATTGGAGTGCATCTGGCTACGGTATAAGAGAGTGATATGTTTAGGATTGGTTGGGTTAGTATCATGTGTTGTTTTTTCCATGTTAAGCTTTTTAAGAAAGTAATGTATTTGTTCATCAACTATGTAGTTGGGAAAATTATTATTGATGAGTGTCTGTTTTATGTTTTTTAGTTCACTGTAGAAGATCTGATTTGTAGATGAATTGACTTTTGCACGGTATAATAGATTTTTTATAATGGCTATTTTGTAATAGTGGGGGCATTCACTAATATAATTGAGTGTGGAGACTCTAACAAAAGAATTAAGTTCATTATATATTACACTAAATCCACTACATCTAATTCATTTGTCAGCAACGACTCTTCCCCCACCGTTAGTGATTTGCAAAAGACCAATGTAGTATATAAATTCATATGTCCATTTAGAGAATGTATCTCTAACAACCTCAATAATATCTACATCGGCCACACCACAAATTCGCTCTCACGGCGTCTGACGTTGCACTTAAATAAAAATTCAAATATATTCCGTCATTTAGAACAACACGGTTATCAACGCACACTTCTGAGAAAAACGCTTGTTGATAACACGTACATACTCAAACAAGAAAATAATAAGCAGAAACTAAAAATCCTCGAAGCACTCTACATTAAACAGTTTAAACCTGGTTTGAATACAATCAATTTCGATATTTCCAACAACGTACTCAAATGTCTGTAATCAGACCAGGGACCACAACACCACTATTTTGTCACTGTCTTCGGCCATCCGCCACGGTAGGGATGGACTTATATTTTCAATTCAATTATCTTTATTGTTAATAGCTTAAATGTTCTATGTTTACTGTGTGTTATTATTTACTCTTTGATAATGGCTTATGTGAGCCGAAAGCTTAGACCCGATAAAAAATTCAACAAATACTGTGATTTTTTGTTGTCTTTTAACGACATCACCATCAAGTATATCAGACGGTATGAACGGATCCTACACAAAATTAATAGACAAAACTTGTCTATATTATTCAATGAAACCTGCATTAATGAAAAAATGCTGCCAAAATACACACAATTTAAATTACATGATCCAGCAGCCCAACACACCATCACCACCTTGAAATATAAATGGAGCCTTGTGAAAAGGCAAATTGAAATAGCGAAAGAAAATCTTGACACATTATACAAGAACAAACATGACCTCTACAACAAACTGAAAGATATAACTACCTCAAACCAACTAGAAGAAATAATACTCAGACTATCCAAAATCACCGCAAAATCTGAAGCTGAACACCGTGCTAAAATTGTCAAAAAACTTAATTCACTATACAATGGCACGATCACTCTTCCCAAAAAATTCGATAAATTCATAAATCTTTCCAACCACCAACTAACTAAGCACCAAGAAGAATTACTCAACCTTGGACCTAACTGCCATATATACCGTAAGTATAACCAGCTTACTAAAAAAATTGAAATAGAAACGCTCTATCAAAGCATCACTAAATTACAAGATGAAAAACTTATAACCGTTAAACCCGAACTGAAAGATCTACTTAAGGCTGAGGCAATCAAAGATCGCCATGATAAAAGCAGAAGCTCCTCAAAAATTCTATCGAAACAACTAAAAAGTGCCGCGCACGAACTACGCAACCACCTTCACATAATTGTAAAAAAAGCTGACAAGGCTAACATCTTTGTTGTACTTAACAAATCAGATTACAACACAAAACTCAACCACATACTCCATGACCACACAAAATTTAAAAAAATTAACAAAAACCCGACACACCAACTAAAATCTAAACTTAATAAACTCATTAGTGCCAACAACGCTGAGCAGAATTCCTTAAAACTCCCTAAAATTATTGGTGACTATAAACCTGGTTACATATACGGAACCATAAAAACTCATAAACCTAACTATCCTCTCCGCCCTATCATATCCCAAATTCCTACTCCTGTATACCAGTTAACTAAACATATTAACCAGCTTATCACACCCTACCTTCCGAGTAAATACAGCATAAAGTCAACCCTAGAGGCAATCCAAATCCTCAAGAGTGAAAAACCTAATAATGAAATCATAGCTTCACTTGATGTGGAAAACCTTTTTACTAATGTACCCGTCAGTGAAACTATTGATATAATTATAAGAAATGTTTACAGTAATCCTTCATTACCCCCACTCAAAATTAATCCCAACATCCTAAGAAAAATTCTACTAGCTTGTACTACTGAAGTGCCTTTTGTTGATCCAAACAACACTATATATATACAACGTGACGGAGTCTCCATGGGTTCAGTGCTTGGTCCGATTTTTAGTAATTTCTACATGTCTAACCTTGAAAATACTACCTTTGCAAAATTTACAAAACCATCAATATATCTAAGATATGTTGATGATATCCTACTATCAATTAAAAATACTAATGAAATCTTACAACTTCAAAAACAGTTTCAAAATAACTCAGTTTTAAAATTTACTTATGAACTTAGCAAAGATAACAAAATTCCTTTTCTTGATATATTAATTAATACTGACAACAATAAATTTACTATCTCACCGTATCAAAAACCCACTAATAAAAATCCCTCCACACTCAATTATATTAGTGAATGCCCCCACTATTACAAAATAGCCATTATAAAAAATCTATTATACCGTGCAAAAGTCAATTCATCTACAAATCAGATCTTCTACAGTGAACTAAAAAACATAAAACAGACACTCATCAATAATAATTTTCCCAACTACATAGTTGATGAACAAATACATTACTTTCTTAAAAAGCTTAACATGGAAAAAACAACACATGATACTAACCCAACCAATCCTAAACATATCACTCTCTTATACCGTAGCCAGATGCACTCCAATTACCAACTAGATGAAAACATCCTAAAAAAACTCATAAATACTAATATTTCTCCGACAGACTCTAACAAAAGAATTAAGTTCATTATATATTACACTAAATCCACTACATCTAATTCATTTGTCAGCAACGACTCTTCCCCCACCGTTAGTGATTTGCAAAAGACCAATGTAGTATATAAATTCATATGTCCATTTAGAGAATGTATCTCTAACAACCTCAATAATATCTACATCGGCCACACCACAAATTCGCTCTCACGGCGTCTGACGTTGCACTTAAATAAAAATTCAAATATATTCCGTCATTTAGAACAACACGGTTATCAACGCACACTTCTGAGAAAAACGCTTGTTGATAACACGTACATACTCAAACAAGAAAATAATAAGCAGAAACTAAAAATCCTCGAAGCACTCTACATTAAACAGTTTAAACCTGGTTTGAATACAATCAATTTCGATATTTCCAACAACGTACTCAAATGTCTGTAATCAGACCAGGGACCACAACACCACTATTTTGTCACTGTCTTCGGCCATCCGCCACGGTAGGGATGGACTTATATTTTCAATTCAATTATCTTTATTGTTAATAGCTTAAATGTTCTATGTTTACTGTGTGTTATTATTTACTCTTTGATAATGGCTTATGTGAGCCGAAAGCTTAGACCCGATAAAAAATTCAACAAATACTGTGATTTTTTGTTGTCTTTTAACGACATCACCATCAAGTATATCAGACGGTATGAACGGATCCTACACAAAATTAATAGACAAAACTTGTCTATATTATTCAATGAAACCTGCATTAATGAAAAAATGCTGCCAAAATACACACAATATATATATATATATATATATATATATATATATATATATGTCTTTGTGTGTATGTTATTTCATTTAGCTTTCAAAACAATGATAATTGGTAGCTTTTATTCGTGATAAAGCAACAGGAAGTTACTTAAATTCTCTTACACTCTCTCTTTCTTTTCTGCATTCCAGTTTATATTAGGTTTTATTTCTCTTTGTTTTTCTATGTCTTTTTCTATGATTCACCGTTTCAGCAAAATTTTTGCAGCTTTGGTCAAAGCACTGCCTCAAATATGGGCACAACTATCACATTTTCAATTTATTTCTAATATTTCTAATATTGCAACAACAAAACGAATATTGAGACAAGATTCCTATTGGCTTACAAAAATGATCTTACTTGGATTTAACGTCTTTTTTTACTGCAAAATTATGAAGGGCCTTATGTTTCTTTTCCTAATAATCCCAATGGCCTTTTACACTGAGGACGTTTTGAATACCTTCTATATGCCGTTTTCATTTAGGATGTAGACGACCGTTTCTGTCAACCATACCCTGGTCTTTGTTGCTCTTATAAATGTTTGTCTTTTCCTAAACTCTGTTGTGCCAACCATTTACATTTAGTTCGTTAGGTAGGTTATTCGCTGTGTTTCGAAATATTTTATCTTCACTATGTCATGTGAGTGTAAATTTATCCAATCCTTATTTTCTCATTATTTTCTCCAGGGTTTTTCTGTTTCTAAGTATAAGGGTCATTTTTGTTTACATTTTCATTGAAACTGCTTACTTACTTATGTGCTCGATAAGTCTCAATATCCTTCTGTAGAACTGTAGTTTTCTTGCGCCATATCTGTTCTTCATCTGTAAGGAGATTGTCTAGCATCACTATCATGTCGGAGAAACGAATATATATATATATATATATATATATATATATATATATATATATATATATATAAATTGAAGTTTCTGATTATCAGCTACGAAAATCTTTGGTTCTTCGATCGAAACTGAATCGCGAGGAGATATTTTTCACTCTCACTATTAACTCTAGATTTTCATAGTTAAGATATTACTTTGCATTATGAATAAACAATTCCTAAATAACTTTTTTGTATTTGCTTTTCTCCAGTTTGAAGTTCGCATATAATGTTGTTCCTTTTCTAGCAAACATAGATTCTGTTTTCAAATATTGATTGTTTGCAATTTTCTCCTATCCTAGCAGTCTGGGTAACTGTAATTGTTACATTACCTAAATATTGACAATCTAATATCTATCAACACATATCCAGTTGCTGCAACTAGGCTTTCATATATTTAGCTTTTACAGAATTGCTATGACCGAGTATTATCAGTTCCGTGTAAAAGATTCCAGTATATTTTCTAAAAAATTAAAATTGATTAATATTAATTAGAGCATATATAATTCATCCGACGATTTTTGTTCAACATCTCCGACGTTACACCAACGTTCAATAATTGTTTTTTCTGTCGAATTCTACGTTCATAAACGACGTAATAAAATTATCAATGGAATTTTGAACATGGAAGACAACTTTAAATTTTTAATCAGATAAAGAATACGGCATTGATCGAAGCAAATCTGATAGGGCCAATCTGGTGAATACAACGCATCAGAAATAACATCCCACCATAAATCTATTTAAATTTATTTTGTTGTAATTTTCTTTTTGCATTTTTCGTCGACTAAACAACGAATGAAGGAATGCTCTTCAGCATTTACGCATATCTACTTTCTTTGTCATGTAAATTTGTTTTTTATCTTCTATTTTCCCGCTATCGTTTTAAAGGGAGGTTGCAGCTCTCGACAGCTTTCTTTTTTCGAATCCCATAAAATCATGGTAAAAATAATTATAGCTATATCTACTGCTAAGAAGGTTGGATCACTATATTCGACCAGGAAGTTTTTCTTGTCAGAATCCATTTTACACATTTATGAATCTACGATTTGGTTGTGCATTGAATAATTTTGCCATATCTGGTCGGGTGCTCTTGTTATTCATCTCGAAGCTCTCGATATAATCCCAAGAAGGATCTGCCTCGGATTCCCGCCTTCCGTCACTGTCTCACCAACGTGACGTGTCTTCACGTTGTCCTTTCTAAACATTATTTTCATAGCTACTGATTTGACTAGCTTCTTTCCATGGTGACTCGACAACATGTATTTACGCGTGTAACTAGATTAGCATTTACGTTCCACCCTTTTACCAAAATATCAAAATAGTTTAATGTAACCGTCTCTTCTACTCCAAAAGTTTATTTTCTCGCACTACCCGTTTGTGGAACGAGATTTTGTTTACTTGCTTCCTGATAGCTACAATCTCCCAAAATTTAAATCTATCATCAATTGTCATATTCTATCTACTTGATTCCCATCCTAACCTAGCTTCGATATCACCAGTACCTTCCCTTTTTCTTTCTAACTCGTTGAGCACCAGTAGTGGTCCTGTCTTGCTTAGTGTGAAATGATCATAAAAAATAAGAAAAAATAAAATCAGTTTCTTTTTGCTTTCACCATGGTTTTGAATTTAGAGAAGTCCTCTGAGACTCGCTACCACTCATATATAGAGATCTACTTTACTCATTTATTTAATCTGTAACGGAAGGAGAAGAGACGGATTCAAACCGTAGCCAAAGGCATTTGTGAGAACGTGACCGAAACAGCATAAGTGAGAATTTGAACAATGGGTTTTGCCAAAACTAATTGGAAAGATATCGGCATGGTTTCATGTTGCCTCTTCCGCGGTTCGGAATTTAGAATTGTCCATCTTCTGAAATGCCTCCCACTCCAGGATAAAGAACCCAGGATCAGTTGGTGTTTAAGCAATAGATATGTTAAAAGAATTTAAAAATAATAGTGCGAAATTGAATGCAAAAATGTTGTGAGTCGAACTTTGTAATGTGGTGATTCGCTCTGTGAATAATCCCACGTTGCTTGTATAGGATAATTATCCTAAAAGATTTGCAAGTAATTAACACTAATTTCGTGTAATTTGGTGCTCTTTTGCTATTTAGATTGTGCATTGAAATTCACCTTTCTAGATCTTCGCAAACAATTCTCGGTAAAAAGCAACTGAAGCACCGACATTGATTCTGTCTTTTTTTATACGCCGTGTCACTTCAGAACGTTGGTGTTCATGTCCCTTCACACACTCATGTCCTTGTAAGTTTTAATAACATTTGTCTTTCTGTTATTTCTCCCAAACCCTGTTCTACCATCAATTTACTCAAGCGTATCAGGTATGCTGTGCACTACTTACCTCTTTCCCTCAATATATCATGCGTGTATCAGGTTTTACAAGGCCTTTATTACGTGTTCCAGAAATTTCGCACTGCCTCATTCTGATGTTAAGTATAAGGTTTTATTTTTGTTTCCATTTTATCTAAACCTTGTCGTTGCTGACATGTTCGGCCAATGCTATCCTCAGAACCCTTCTGGAGAATCACCTTCTGCTGCTTTAAGTATCTTCTTTGTTTTTGAGGAGACTGGCATTCGTTGGCATAAAAATAGGACAGGTATCTTCTAACATTTCTGTAATTTTTAGATTCTAGTTTTGGAAAAGGAGTACGCTTGGAAATCCTACATATACTTAACTAACTCGTATTATTCATGGTCGCTATTAATGTGATAATCATTGTTATTATAAGTAGCTATTGGTATATTTGACGACTATTTTGCTCCGAAGTCCAGTGTAAAACAATTGTATTCATTATATCGCGGAGGGATAGGACTTCGGACTGAGAAACAGTCGTACTATTTTCGAGACACAACTCTCCCCTGTTATTTCAACAAAAATCACATTCCTTTAAACCACTTCGACTTGTACTCAAATCAGATGCTGGCCGTATGAGTTCAAATTTTTGAAAATATCAGTTCTGTCAGCCCTATTGAGTGTGAAAAGTAATTCCCGGTAAGCAAGATGGATTTCGATTTTAAAAATATTTTCTATATAAATAATAATAATAATAATAATAATATTATTATTATTATTATTATTATTATTATTTATTTTGAATTGGTATTTGTTAATACTGTTTGCCAAGCCTTTACCTGAAGCTTAAGATGAATAAAGTTTTTCTTACGTACTTAATGAGCATATTGAATCGAAAGAGTTTTTTCAAGTACACACCCAGTACTCATTTACACAATCTTTTGTATTTCTGGCAAACATAGATTTCCTGGGATTTTTTTATTTAAATGTGTGTATTATTATCAATTATCTTAATCTTCTTTAGCCCTACCACTACTCATGTAATAATTGGAGTTTTTAGATGACTCATTCTTGTTATTTCAACTTCAAGATCTTTATATTCGGGGAGTTTATCAAAATTATTTGCCGTGATTTTTTTTATCAACCGCTATGTTCATATCGGTAAGATTGCATTTATATTCTTTGAAGATATTCATTACAGCCTCTTGCCAATTAGCTTATATAGTATAGCAGGGATGCATGGTGTTCCCCCGGAGCAATAACACCATCAACTTCCATAACCGGCGATGGTTGTACTTAAATTATGACTCGTTATTGCGTAGTTTATAATATTAGAATTGGAAGACAATTATGGTATTAACATACGCAGCTTTTTTTCTCCCGTTTTTTTTCTTCATCTCCTCATTATGGTCTGTTTTTATGGCAATAGTTCATGAGTTGTTTTCTTCTTCTACTTCTATGTGCTCTGTCCCTTCAGGACGTAGGCGATCATGGTTCTCCACGTCTCCCTATCCCTTGTGGCTCTTAGTATGTTTGCTCCTGTTACTCCTGGCAACCCCCGTTCCGTCATCCACCTGATCAGGCCCTGCAAATATGTTATCCACTGCCTTCCTATGTTTCTCTTTCCTTCTATCTGGCCAGTAAGTATCAAGTTCTCCAAGCTCTCCTTCCTCATTGTGTGTCCCAAGAACTTCAGTTGTCTCTTCCTGATGCTCAGTATTAATTTCCTTTTTGTTGCCATTCTTTCCAACACCTCATCGTTGCTTGCATGCTCAGTCCACGATATCCGCAGCATCCTTCTGTAGAACCACATTTCCGCTGCTTCCAGTTTTGTCCTCATTTTCAATGATATTGTCCAGCATTCACTGCCCTATTGAAGAACTGACATCACATAGCAATCCAGCACTCTTTGTTTCTAGTGAAATTTTCCTGTGTGTTAGTACTTTACTCAGCTTGTGTAACGCGTCCTTTGCCATGCGAATTCGCCTTCGGATCTCTCTGTCTCACTTTCCATCTCCTCTTATAACACTTCCTAGGTATTTAAATTTTTGTACTTGCTTGATTCTGGTATCACCCACCTGTATTTGGCATTTTGGGTTGCACCTTTTGCTAATGGCCATGCATTCAGTTTTCTTAAAGTTTATTTTTAGTCCTTTTTTGTCACTTTCCATCGCTATCTTCTGTAGGAGGTTTTGTAGTTTCCTTTCCGTGTCTGCAATCATCTGCATACCTTATGTTGTTCAAGTTGTGGCTTCCAATAACAATTCCTGGCGTGTCATCTAGGATCCTCAAAATATTATAGCTGTACAAGTTGAACAAATCCGGTGAAAAGACATCCTTGCCTTACCACTCTTTCTATCTTTGTAAATCTACTGAAATCGTTACCTGTCCGTATGGATGCCGTTTGCTGCCAGTAGAGATTCTTGATTATTCTTATGTCTTTCCCAAAACTGTCGAGGCTGCCGAGCATCTCCATAAATTCGTTGTGTCGTATCTTGTCGAATGCCTTCGCATAGTCAATAAAACATAGGTACAAGTCTTTCTTCATTTGTATTGCCCTTTCGGAGAGCATCCTAATCATGAATATGGCGTTCCTTGTTCCAGTGTCTTTGACGAATCTGCACTGTTCTTGCCCTATCTCTGGCCTGATTCTGCTTCTCGCTCTATTCATCAGAATTCTGACAATCAGTTTTGTAATGTGACTCATTAAACTGATAGTTCTGTGTAGTTCACACTCGTTTGCATTTGGTTTCTTTCGTAGTGCTATAAATATCGACTTGCATAAGGTCGTCTGGTATTATTCTACTGCTATAAATTTCGTTTATTATGTCGGTAATTTTTTTATGCCATATTCTTCTAAGGTTATCAGCAGCTCTATCACAATGCCGTCTGGACCAGCTGCTCTGTTTCTGTTCAGTTTGGTTATTGCAGCTTTCACTTCGGATTTTAGTATTTCCGGTTCATCCACCTCCTTGTGTATTCTCGGTTGTTCTCTCCTGTCCCAAAAAAGATCCTTTATATACTCTTCCACTCGCTCGATTATTTCCTCTTTCTCCAATATGATTGTTCCATCTTTGGATTTTATGCATCCTGTTGAGGAGCAGGTTTTTTGACCTGTCAGTTCTTATCTTTTTATGCATCTCTGCTTTATTGGTCCTGCTCAGTCTCTCTACTTCTGCGCATTTTTTTGTTGAGCCATTCCTCTTTAGCTTGTCTGCATTTGTTCCTTATCTCCCTGTGAAGTTTCTTGTACTCTGCTCCATGTCTTGGCGTAATTTTTCGTCTTTTTTGCATCATGTGGAGAATCTCTTCAGTCCTTCACTCGTTTTTTTCTTCTGCGTCTGATTTCCTTTGGGGCAATGTTGTTCGCTGAGGTCACCATCACTTCCTTTAGTGAGTCACATATTGAGTGCCATTTTCCAATTTGTTATTCATATTTCTTTCTCACGATGTTATTGTATTCTTTCTGAAAGGTGAGGTCATTCACAAGCATGTCGTATTGCATCTTTGGTGATGTGCTGGGCTTCTTCAGTCACCTTTAGTTTGCAGATAACTGGGACGTGGTCACTTCCGCAGTCGGCACCTGGATATGTTTTGCATTAGACCACTGCATTCGTGAATCTCTTGTTTATAGTTATATAGTCTACTTGGTTTTCGTGTCGCCTCCTGGGCTTGTCCATGTTCATAGACGTCGTGGGTGTTCTTGAAACCAGGTGTTAGCAATTACCTGGTCATTGGCTGAGCACCATTGGACCTATTTTTCTCCTCGTTCGTTGCGATTCCCTAGTCCACAGTTGCCGGTCGTGTCTCCTTCCCTCTCTTTATGTACCTTGGCATTCAAGTCCCCCCACCCCCATTATAATCCTAATTTCTTGGCTTTTGCACTGAGCCTTGGCACTGTCCATCATGGACAAAGTTCTTCTTAGTTTGTGGGCTGTACTTATCAGGACAATTTTTTGTATATCTCTTAAGCTGGGATTTCCAGGTATTCTTTCAATGTGTTGTTGCGTTTCTTCTTCTTCTTCTTCTTCTTCTTCTTATTATTATTATTATTATTATTATTATTATTTTCACTTTCTTTCTTGATTCACTCTGTTCACTTTCTCTAAAATTTTTCTTCTTTTTATTAGCATTATTATTATCATTATTTTCAGCGTCATTACATTTCGATTATTGCTATGATCACACTATCTATGAAATCTGCAGAAAGGCGGGTAGTGGTGTGTTGTTATGAATATATTAGTGTGTGGGCTTTCATTATCAAGGCCATTTTTTATAAATTTCTTAGCTGGTATTTCAAAGGACTTTTTCAAACTTGTGTTGTGTTCTTTTTTTAGTCATTTCATGCACATATACAATCACTGGTACTATTCTTGCTTTCAATTCCCACATTATTTTTTACTTCGATTTACAGGTCTTATACTTCGATAGTTTTTCACAACCCTTGGTTACTAGGTTATAGTCAGCTGGGTAAGCTTTATAAATTAGTAAGCACGTTCTTTTTCTTTTCGGTTTATGACAATTATGTCCAGCGTATTTGATTCAATCTTCCTACCTGTATTATTATTATTATTATTATTATTATTATTGTAGTTTTTGGCTTTCTGTTTAGTACAGTCCTTTACCGAAACCTGATAACCTAATATAGTAAATAATTAAAGCCTTATAGTTAATGCTTTTTTTTCTTTCTTTTAACAACTTGCCTAATTTTCAAATTATCTATTTATCTGTCAGTCTTCAATTAGTCTAATTTTCATTCTTTCTTCCTTGCTTCTTTTCATTTCTTTTTATCTTTCTTTTTTTTCTGTATTCAACTTATTCCTCTTTTTTTAATCAGTATCAAAGGATAGGGAAGAATAAGAAACAGAACCATTAATTATGAGCAAAATGGGAAAATATTAATCAAGAGGACAGTAGATAGGGATTGACATTGCATAGAACCGGAAAGTAAAAGTACCAGCGAGAAGTGCGACAAAAGAAACTGTTAGCATAGAACTTGCGGCTACGTCTAGCTATCTAGATTAATGAGTTCATGGTGCCAGTCTAGTACTGCGCTTAAATAAAAAAAAAATAAAGGTACCACAACGAAAAGCTCATTCGAACAATTACTATGAAATATTTCATAAAAAAGCTAACAAATAATAAAAAACACACACACACACACACAAAAAGGAAATCTTACGGCGCTGTGTTAGAAACGCCAGATCAGGACCAATAATATTGTTGATTTTTCTTTGGATCTTATCAAATAGCTCAAGGTAATTAACAGGATGGTCAGACCATGTGCAGAGCAATATTCTAAGCATAGAAGAATGGTAGACTTATACATATATATGTAAGATAGGTTCCAGAGAGAAAAATTGTCTCGCGCGACAAGGTGAACTAACATTCTTAGCAGTTGACCTAGTAGTAGTTTCAATATAGTCTTTCCACTTCAGGTCAGCTGAGAACGCAAGCCTGAGAAGGCACAAATGAATCATTTTCCTCTAGGTTAGCATCAGCCATGCTAATGAAATGCAATGAGGCGTCTTTGAGATGATAAATAGAGAGCAGTTTATTTTTGTAGGCGTTAAAATTAACAAGTTATCTCTTGCTTCAGTTAATAACGGACTTGAGGTCGTTCTGTCTATTGGCTACTATTTTGAACATGTCGGAATTATCAGCGTTACTATCGAGGTAGGAAAAACCTTTTGTGTCATCTGCGTATGTCATCAGAAAGATCATTAATACAAATCGAAAACAGAGTATAACCAAATATGGAACCCTGGGGAACGTATACGGTAGTAAGAAATGACCTAGAGGAGTGAATAACTTTCAGTTCACGACCTGAAAGAAAGCACTGGATCAACTCAAAAAAAGTATCCGGAGACACCATATTTGTTCAGCTTTCTAGGTGTCTAATGCTGCAGCCAAGGCTTCATCGTTGTTATCTAGGTATCTCCATTTATTTTTCTATATCTAAAATTAAATTGAAATTTTAAAAATAAATAAATTATTTTCAAGCTTTAAAATGAGCTTTAATTGAAAGACAAGGGATTAAATTTAGTAATTCCAGTAAGCAAAATAAATCTGGTGTATTTTAAACCCAAATTATATAGATCAGAATCAAAAATTTTCTAAATTTAAAAAACATTTCAAATTTCAAATTTTCCGCCATTTTTCATCGATTGTAAAAAGAAGCGAATTCTCGGTTTTAAAAATCTTACAAAAATAAAATACACCTTGCTAACACATTATTTTCTTCAAATTACCGAATTTAAATTTACTTTAAGTTGACTTGAAGCAAGAATTACTTGTTTACTGCTTGAAAAATGTTTCAAAAAGCATTTCTAAATGACGGTAGCCTTGTTATCACAGCTCTCAACACCTTATCAGCACCTTACTAGCAGCCGACAACTGATGATTTACAGTCAGTCAATTAAGTGCCATACGAGATACACGCTTGGGCGATCATGTCTCGAAAGAGACATGACTGACTGGGAAGAAGATTATCCCGCAGTAGGTTGCCATTGCTTTCTGCGGTAGACTGGTTGCCGACCAAGGCTATAGAACCCAATCTGTCCTGTTATTTAACCCGTAACTGGAAGGAATAGGTGGATTAATGCCTCTCCCAAGCGTATTTGCGCGTAAGTGAATGCAATGAATTCAACTGGAATTCGAACTCGGCGCCCCGGTTTTTCGTTCCGAGCCGAAATCGAATGCACCACAACGCTGTATCCGGCCAAAAGTATCGAAGACAAATTTGGTATAAATCTTATTCATACAAATTGTTTTTTTAATTTTTAACTATGTTAAAATTAAAAATTTAACACACTTTACAGCAATTATCTAATATAAGATGGAATGTTAGTTTAGCTTTGTAGGCTTATGTTTGAAGTTGTTTTATGAAAAATAAAAATCAACATAATATAAAACTTTATTTTAAAAAATTTACAATTTAATGACAGATTGAAAATAACGGCAGAGGTAACTCAATCTATGAAATATTATGGAATTTATTAATTTTTTAACATCTATTTTTCATGTTATTTTTAGGTACGTCCACAAATTGTGAATTTCACAATTATTATTATTATTTTTTAACAAAATTAGAAAATTAGGAATTAAAATGCAAATGCTTATATAAATGTTTAAGGAATGACTTGCAAAAAAGGCTGTTGAATATTATAGAAGTCTTGAAGAGACTTGAATTAGAATCAAAGTGCGGTTTCTGTCGTTTTTATTAGTAATCGACATTTTACTTCAGACTATAATGTAAGGGAAATAATCCAAAACACTTGTTAACTTCTAAAATAAATACGATCCCTATGGAAATTTGTTATGACCTCTATGGAACATCGTACTTAAATGAACATATTTATTTACACACAAAATGTTTTCTTATGAAATATTATAATAATGATAAAAAAATGAAAACAATTCTTTTAAAATTTTATTATTAATCAACATTTTTCTTTCTTCAGACTATAATGTCCTTAATTATTATTATTTATTCCAGCAATTAAAAGCTTATCAAATTAAATTATATCAGAGTTTTATTGCATTTTTTATTTTAATCTTCGGAGCAGATTTTCGGATAGTGCCGAATAACTTTAAGTAGAAAAAGTCGATGATTTACATTCCCCAATGAGTTCTGCGTTTAACTAATAAAAATTAATTTGCAGAAATTAAAATTTATTAAAATTTCATGAATTTACGTGGAGAGGAGGTAACACAGTTAAAAAGTTTTTTTTTTCATCAATATTTTAAAAAATATTGGTTTCAAAAATAATTTTATTCATTTGTGAATGAGTACTGAAAGTTTCCTTAAAATCCAACAATTATTTGATTTTTGCGAGAATTTCCAAATTAATGTGTTTATCACCGAAAAAGTGAGTTACATAAAAATTACGTGGTCGATTGTAAACAGTTGTAACATTTTCTGCCACGCTAACTCAAATCAAAACAAAATTTTCTGCCGAAATTTCAAACATGTTAAAAGGGATTAAAAAATCTATAAAATAAATAAAAATTACTTTGATCTTTCCTCTTAATAATATTATAAACATTTTGATAGAAAAAGTTCGTTTTATTAAGTTTTGGACCTTTTTAATCCATACTATGATGGTTTTTTTGTGATGTAATGGAAGTACCTATAATGTTATCTAAAGCAGGATAGACTCTTTCTGTAATTATCATCAGTACATAAACTGTTGAATGTTAAACGAAAGCCATATTGCTTGTCTGAGGCCCTGCAATGAAAGATATTGAAACAATTCAGAACTGATCAGGGCTTTTAAGAGTTTCCCAAAATAGCTAGAAAGCTAATAGTAGGAATGGTTGGACGGCTCAATAAAAATATAAAGTGAACCAACAGATGTTGACTTGCAGCAGATAGGAAAGAAAAAACCGCGATGCATTTATTATACAGTTTGGAGAGAACAGGAGAACAATTGCTGGAACCAAGAATTCATTGGTAGTGATGTAAGAATTTATGTCAGTTTCACAGAGGGCAAAATTATCTGGCGGCCACTTCAAGATGAAAGATTCTCTGTGACACAATCTGGAATGAATACCACGAAGAAAGGCTGAGTGAGGTAGGTGTTTTTTCTTCACTAGTTTAGTTATATTTGTTCTGGTTCCTTTGAGATTCGTCTGAGAGAGAGAGAGAGAGAGAGAGAGAGAGAGAGAGAGAGAGAGAGAGAGAGATACAGAGATATACAGAGATACACAGAGATACAGATACCACTGTAATTGTCACTATCTGTTGTCATTGGTAATACAAACCTAACAGAGCGTGATCGGTAACAAAACATAATTTGGCCTTGGAATTTTACAACAGAAATGCATGCAGAAACGTTGGTACTACAAATATCTCAATATTATGCAACTGTTCATCAGAGCAGCCATTCTAAGCGCTATGAAAAATTGGGCTCCTAAGGATTAGTCGGAAGCAGCAAATTTCCAACTTTCACAAAAGTCACAGTCATTGGTTAATCCGATCACGAAAATGTAAGATAGTTAAGTCATTATGGCCGTCTCTGTTTAAAGATTTTCCTTTCATTTGTCTTTCTTTCTTCATTCAATTTACGTTTTTCTTATATTGGCTATTTCTCTTTCTGTTTTCCTATTTTCAACTTGACAATTTCACTTTCTATCTTTAATCCTCAACTTAACAATTGTTCTTTTTTTCTTTCTTTAATTTGCCTCTATTCTTTTTCGGTCTTTCTTTCATCAACTTTGCTAGTTTTTTCAATTTCCCTATTTTTTCATTTTTATTCTATTTATCTATTCTTTCTACAATTAGCTTATTTCTCATTCATTCTTTCCTCACCTTGCTTCATTTCTTTTCTTTTTCTTTCTTGCTTTATTCCTTTCTTCAACTTACTTATTTCTCTTCCTTCTTATGTTTCTTGATTTATTTAACTTGCCTTTTTATCTTTTTTAAATTGTCTATTTCTTTTTATTTCTAATTTCAACTTCCTTTTTTCTCTTTCTTTCATGCTTAATTTATCTAATTTTCTTTCTTTCTTTTTCTTTCTTTCCTTCTTTCTTTCCTTTTTCTTTCTTTCTTTCTTTCTTTCTCTATCATATTCGTAATTATTTCTCTTTTTCTTTTACATTAGTTTGTCCCTTTCTTTCCTTTTTCTTTCTTTCTTTCTTTCTTTCTTTCTTTCTTTCTTTCTTTCTTTCTCTATCATATTCGTAATTATTTCTCTTTTTCTTTTACATTAGTTTGTTCCTTTCTTTCCTTTTTCTTTCTTTCTTTCTTTCTTTCTTTCTCTATCATATTCGTAATTATTTCTCTTTTTCTTTTACATTAGTTTATTCCTTTCTTTCCTTTTTCTTTCTTTCTTTCTTTCTTTCTCTATCATATTCGTAATTATTTCTCTTTTTCTTTTACATTAGTTTGTTCCTTTCTTTCCTTTTTCTTTCTTTCTTTCTTTCTTTCTTTCTTTCTCTATCATATTCGTAATTATTTCTCTTTTTCTTTTACATTAGTTTGTTCCTTTCTTTCCTTTTTCTTTCTTTCTTTCTTTCTTTCTTTCTCTATCATATTCGTAATTATTTCTCTTTTTCTTTTACATTAGTTTGTTCCTTTCTTTCCTCTTCTCACAATGACTTAACAATAATAACATTTACGTTCTAAAACTCACGTTTATACATTATCCTATATTTAATCTACTTGAAATGAATGTTTCTTACAAAAAATATTAAAATCAATTGTAATAAATGTTGGAAACATTTTATTTTCGCAATGATTAATCGATCTGAAACTGGGTATTGCTTATAAATCCCAGTGAAAGCATTTGTTTTCGCCAGATCACTGAAGTTAAGCATCAATGTCCTCCCTCCATACTTAGATGGACGGTCATTTAGAATGAATAGGTATCGTAAACAAACTGACAGACAAGTCACTGACGAGACCAAGTTCAGCAACTATCATCTATAAGCGAAAGCAATTTATTACCTAGCATCATTCTGGTATAAAAACACGGCGGGTATGTCAGGCATAAGAAATGATTTGCTGACCTCGCGTATGGAAGAAATATTGCACGAAATAAAACTATTCCAACCCGAGTTAGTTTCTGGAGCAGGGTCCGTAACATGCTACGCTAACAGAACTGTCATATGAAAGGCTCGTGTGTAAGAATTATGGTCGTAGGTAATAACCGGGGCAATATAGTTCCATAAGTTCATGCGATAAAGCTTTCAGAAAAATCCATATTTCATTCACTTTAACTTCAATACAGAACTTAAATGATTTAGTGGCATAGGAGTATGTTGATTCTCAAATACATGAAAATACTTCATAAATATTAATATATTCTTATAGAAATGTAATCATGAGTCTCTGAATTTATTGTCTAACTGGTGGAATTTTTCACCAGGTAAATTGCTTTTTCCACTGTTGCAGCTGTTATTATTGATCGGAGTAATGTTTCTGTAATTATTCAGATATTGGTATTTCGGCCAGTATATGCAAGAGAATTCGGTTGCTTGTAAAAAGCAGAGCTTTTCAGAAATATTGTTTACAAAACTTCCTTAGATTACATATGAAATGTCGGGGCTTTTCGTAAGGCTCATTTTATACCCAATAGTGGTTCAAAAAGAGAAATCTGCATGTCAAGATCGGATCCCAACCAAAAACTTTATATTCCAGTTTACCCAAATACTCTTGGGAAATGTGTGGATCCATCTCTTCTCTCTGTAGATACAGTAAGTATGAAGCAATATATGCAATAAATATAAAGCACTATATACAATAAGTATGAAGCAATACATACAATAAGTATAAAGCAATATATAGAATAAGTATGAAGCAATATATACAATACGTATAAAGCAATATATACAATACGTATAAAGCAATATATACAATACGTATAAAGCAATATATGCAATAAGCTACAGTAAGTTAACTACCAGAATAGACTGAACGTCAGTCAGTCAAGTGCCATACGTGATACACGCTTCGGCGATCATGTCTCGAAAGAGACATGACTGACTGGACAGAAGATTATTCCCCGGTATGTTGCCATTGTTTTTGCGGTAGACTAGATGCCGACCAAGGCTATAGAACCCAATCTGTCCTGCTATTTAACCCATAACTGGAAGAGACGGATTAATACCTTTCCCAAGGGTATTTGCGCGTAAGTGAATACAATGGATTCAACTGGAATTCGAACTCGGCTCCCCGGTTTTTCGTTCCGAGCCGATATCCACTATACCACAACGCACATCCTGCAAATCCTGCACACCCTAGACTGAACGTACTAGACTTGATTTAGAAATATTGGTTTGATAAAAATATTATTATTATTTCCTTTGATTTCTGGTGTATACTCCTTTCTTTCTAGGTTCCAATCAGAGAATATCAGAAATGGCATCAAGCCATTTTTCATTGAGCATTTTCTGAAAAAAATGCCTAGGACCACACAAATTTTACATAGATAAAGCCCTTCGTAAGGTGTGAATGTTTTTTATTTATTTATCTATTATTATTATTATTATTATTTCATTTGCAGGGATGGTCCCGGTTCTTCTCCATCCCTCTTTGTACAGGGCCTTAAAACTTACGTTCTCAACGTGATTATGTCCATGTTGAATGCCGAGGGGGGAGTAATCATGACCAATACTGCCGTGAACAGTAGTTCATTTTGGATCGTTACGGTTTATGCGCCCAATGAGAGGATAGAGCGTCTCTCTTTTGTCCGTCACGGCTGTTCCTGGTGGAATTGTCGCGCTTAGTCTTAGTGGGATACTGGAATAACATCCTGAATTCTAACATAGACAGAGTGCGGAGAGGTAACAGGAAGTTGGACGATCGTATCTTTGTTGATCTGATCGGCGAGTTTGGTCTCGTTGATAGATACCAGTTCGATCACACTGGGCGGAAGATGTGGCTGTCTATCCGGATAGAATATTGATGAGAAGGGTTAATCTAGACTTGCTAGCTTGTTCTCCGTTCCACAGGTTGGGCTATTGAAACCATAGACATGTCTGCGCCCGGAGAGTGTTAGGTACCAAGCCCAGAATTGCGGAACACTGGTGAAGCTAGCAATCGCTACCAGGGTCAGATAGTTATGCATAGGTGAAACAAGATATGTAACAAAGCCGTGATCATGGACGCAGAATTGCAGAAGGAAAAGATCTGTTGAGGTAGCAATCGATATATTCTATATCCCACATGAGCGTACTGTGAAGTAGACCAACCACATTGTCTTTTGGTTGTATTTCGACAGCCGTTTTACCAAGAAACTTGGTCTCCTTGATGAAGAGTTTCACGTCTGTTTGGTTGATTTTCTTTGTCTTTCGCCGACTGAAGCGACTAGATGAGAGAATGAGATCAGAGAGAGCATTGAAGAAGATGAATGAAAAACTTGAAGCAACTAAAATATGGTTCTACAGAAGGATGATTTGGATATCATGGACCGAGCATGTGAGCAATGATGTGTTGGAAAGAATGGAAACGAAAAGAAAATTAATATCGAGCATCAGGAAGAGACAACTGGGACATGTAATGAGGAAGGAGGACTTGAAGACCTTGATACTAACAGGCCAGATAGAGGGGAAAAGAGACAGGGGAAAGCAGCGGATAACATATATGAAGGGCCTGAGCAGGTGGATGACAGAACGGGGGCTGCGAGATGTTACAGGAGAAAGTGTGCTATGAGCGACCAGAAATAATAAGACTTGAAAGACCATGATCGCTTACGTCCTGAAAGAACAAGGCACATCGAAGAAGAATAATTCAGAGTCATATATTTACAAACAACGCTTTGCAAATTGAAGTATCTGGAAGGTTCATTCAACAGTGACATGGTAACGTAGTTTATCAAGCTACTCGATAAGTTAATGAGCGGATAAAGGAAAAGATAGTTGCCATGTGATTGCCTGCTACAAAGATGGAAGAGCCAGAAAGGTGTGTTTTAATTAGCAACTCCCCTTTCAAAAAAAAAAAAAAGAAAAAGAAAGAAAAAGCATTTAGTAGAAGTTTTTCAAGAGAAAAACTACTCTTCACTCTTATAGACTGTTGAAGGTCACTAAAGTTCTTGAATTTTTGCGTATTTCCTTGGTTACCTGGAGATGCTTGAAGCAGATGAGTTGGTTTTCGTGCTAAATGCATTGAACCTAATATCGTTTGGATAAATTAATTTGTCATTCCTCGCTCTTCTTTTCTTTCATTCTCTTGCTATCCAGATAAGATTCAGTCATCAAATGGGCCAAATTTGATTAAGTCTTTCAGTTTCCCGATCGAATTCTCCTCGCATGTTTGAGACACGGTGATAATAATCTCTTTTAAACCAATAATCAACATTCCCGACTTCAATAAAATTGAATAAATTTGATTTTTCGCATTTCTTTCAAATTAAAATGTGTGTTTTTTCCATCTTGTCATATTTCTAAAATTACAGATTGATATGGGGATCCAAATTCATCACACCATCTTTCCATTAGTTGTGACGAGGAGACAAAAGAACAGTCTGATATGAGGGGTGTGAAATATTTCATGGAAATAAATGCGTTTACCTTGAAAAGTGTTATACCAGTATTAAACACATGGCTGTCACTACAGTAGACATATATCCTAAGCGACCTATCCGAAAAATCTAGTATTTTGCCATCTCCTTAATGTTTCTATCTGTATACTTTGGTGAAAATTAATTGAAATAGTTACTTTAGTTTACTTTCTTTTACCATACAGTCACTAGAGTTACAGGGTGCAATCAATTTCTATTTTTTCTTCATATTAGATCATTTGCAATGGTTTGCAATAATATGAATCTATTTTCGGGGTGTATGATGAAATTTGTTTGGCCGTGAAAGATACTGCGTCATCCATAACTGCAATAGATTTTTATCACACTCAGACACTATTGTCTCGGCTGTCGATTAATTGTCCTATGACCATTGTCTGCGATGGAACTTACTCCAAGGAAGCGTAGGAAATTGTAACGCTGCACAAACACACTGGCAAGCCTTCCAAGTATATTGTTGGTGTCAGCCTTTAAACACTCAGTTGTTTCATCAAGGCTGGGAGAAAAAACAACGCCAAGAGACGACGTATAAGTGATTAGGAAAAAAAATTAATAATTTCTAAAAATTATAATTCATTTTGTTTCAATTCAAATGCACAAGGGTATATTTATATTCCTCCTTTTTTGAACGATTCAGTATGACCCCCGTCTTTGTACGGTTTCTTTCTTGAATTGGATTTAGTGTGATTGTTTGCACTTTTTGAAACTTTTTCCACAATATAAAACATATTTTGCTATCATTCAACTCACTTTTCATATCGACCACTTAAATTAGACAATTTCATCACGTTTTTAACTCAGTATGTTTAACTAAATTGGAAACAATAAAATAAAAGAATGTTAACAAACCTTACACAAAATGTGAAGTTATTTTTACGAATAGGTATGTTTCCATTTATTCAATGATGGGTAAATGTTTACTCCGCATTCGGCAGAGCAAAAATAAAATTATAATCAGGATTATAGAATTCAATATTGATTTTAAGATTATAGGAAAAATCTACCTGAAAACTATTTTGCTAAAGGCTGATCAGTAAACAGAAACTAACAAATCATAATATTGCATTCATACTCTATAATTGGCAACTTTTGAGCATTATAAAGGAATCGATGAGACATAAAATTATATTCGATTCTTTTGTGGTATTATTTGAAAAATTTCAGAAACCAGACGCTATATGATAAGAAGTTAATTTTTATTCTTAATAACACTGTCCAGATAGTATATATATATCTGTACTTTGAAAAAGATAACAGTAACTACTCTAGCATCTACGCATCATTCATTCAGTAATGTATTAGAACGCTGTACCTAATGGCGTGTATTTTCAAGGTTATATCACATGCTAAAGGTGTGCCACCTTCCACCGAACGCTCATAGCTTAGAGGTAAAAGCCCCGCCTGACATCAATTCGATTGGGTTTCAATCCTGAGTAAAAGCAATCGGGTGTTTAACCGTAAGGATTAGCTTCGAGACAGATATGTCTGCGAATGACTATATGTATATATCTTCTCTTGAACTCGAATTCCTCTTTCTTTCTTTTTTTTTTTTTTTTTTTTTGCTGTTCACTGAAGACATCTGGGTTTAAGACTATTACGAAACAATCGTTCAGAATTTTAGCTTGTATTCCTGGTATTTACATGTAAACAACTTCAAACTTTACACCTTTTCTATGAACCCTCCATTTGTGAAGTAAAAAACTGGTGGCATACATGAGTGACAGGTGTGTCTCGTTTCCGATGTGTTGCCTATTAGATTGATCGTTTAAACAGAAAATATCACTTAATGACTACAGAGATACCATTTCTTGTTAAAAAGGACAAGACAACAAGAAGACAAAATTATTCCATGTGAGAAAAGCAAGGCATTTTGAGGTGGGAAAAAAGGGAAATCGATCAGGGTCATTGGATAAACATTGGGCATGTTCACAATAATTTGGAATGTTGTGAAAATATAGTGGTCAACAGAGTAACATGCATACAATGTGTGATGGATAAAATGTCGTCTAAATTACGCAAAAATGAAAATAACACTGACATTTCATTTTAACAGGTATATTTACCATAATTACACAAAAATATATTTAATACGAAAGAGCAAATTTATTCAATAACAAAGAGACGCCATATTCGTAGGACTATAAAGAAATACCCAGGTGAAGTTATTCAAGAATCAAACTGAGAAATATTCAGCGGAGTACATAAAAATTGAAGAACTAAAATCTGTTATGATTCAAATGTTGGCGCTACTAAAGTAACAACAAGAACAACAATTGCAGCAACAAAAACAATCTGAACATCAATGACAATTACAACAAAAAGTTCTTTTCAATTATTATTTAACAAAACTACGGAAGAAAAAACAGATTTATTCACTTCAAATGCTTTTGCTAATTTAATTAGCAATGTTTTATACAACCAAACGAAAGAATAATATATTCCTGCTTATTATAGAAGATACGCAGGGATCTTAAAAACGGATTGTTCGCATAAAACTTACTCTCTCCCTCTCTATATATAAACATTATTTTTAATGAACACTTATATGTGAGTATATGCGCTGTTTCTATTATTAAATTTTATTTAAATCTATCAGATTAATCTAGAAATTTTATCAGAAAAATATGCGTCCTCTGGTAGGATTCGAACCTCTAAGGGAAACTGCCATGTGATCTGAGAGCTTAGACCGCTCGACCAATGTAATGTCTATCGATCAAACAACTCCCGAATAGTGTTTTGAATACATACCGTTCTCGATTCTCAAAATATACATATCTACTCTGTTTCGTATCCTAACGTAAACAAAGACAATTTACATACAAAAATGAGTTAAATCTGACATATTCTAATTTGTTTGTCCACGCACAAAAATATAATAAAATCTTGCTGAAAACATTTTTAAGAAAATAAGTTATGTAATGATTTGGTGTTGTACTTTTTCTAGAGGTAAAATTGTTAGTAGTGTTTGAATTTCAGATTTCAGGGATAAGAATTATCATTATATTCATATGGACTGATGTCCTTCTGAGAACCATTGTGCTCTTCCGATTTCTTCAGGTTCTTGTTAATCCGTGTAATTTTGATCCGAACCCTTTATTTAATATTCATGGGTTAGATTGTTCTTGTTCCGCTGCCCATGTTTCAGACCCAACGCTTTAATCTAGTAATCTTTTAATCCAGAGTATTGTCCTGTGGGACAATTTTAAGTAGAGATTTTAGAGTTTAGTTTGTCTGTTAATTTGTGCTGATGTCGATGCATAGCAGGCTTAAATACACTTCTTTTTATTTTCAGACTATCCACTCTCAATATTTTTTACTTCATTCTAAAAGGGTTGGAAACAGCTTTTCTCTTCATTCAAGATCAGCCATATCTAATTTCATTGCCTGATCCCTGATTACAGTTTTTTGATGTTCACAGTCTTCCATACGGCACTGGAAAAGATTCACAGGGTCTGCGGTTCACACAACATCAAAACAATATTCAGAAGCTGCTTGACTCTACAATAAAATTTATACGGAGGAAAACATGATCAAACACTGCGTGTACTACATCCCTTACAGTTGGGACAAGCAATATAAAAATGAAACTAGCCGCCCCTTTTTTCCTCATTAGGTGTCCCAGAAATTTCAGGTGTTTCTTTCTGATTCTATGTATGATGGCTTTTGGTATTTTGATTTTTTATTTATTGCTAATATTCCCTATTCATGTTAATCTAAGCATCCTTCTGAAGAAACATATCATGTTTTCAGCTGTAATAAACTGTCAAGCAATTGACCAGATCGAGTACACTCATTATTCATTTATATATATGAACATGTTGAATAGGCTGACAAATTTGATGTTTGAGGTATCAACTCCTCGTTAATATCTGGACAAATAAGCTACGAGGAACGATTTAGACAAGAGATGCAAAATCTTTCAATAAAGTACGCTACAAAGAACTTTGACATATTTGGTAAGAATGTTGCATTAACCGAGGACCTATACTGGTACCAAACCGCCTACATAAGAATAAAAAATGAATTTAGTAAATACACAATAAAAGAAAGGGTTGTAAGACAAGAATGTGTATTCTCACCAGACATATTCAGCCTATAAAAAGGCAATTCTGACAGAATTTGAAGTCCTATCGGGATTCAATATTAGGAAACACAATCATAACAAAATTTCCAAATGACATTTATAGCAGACACAAAAATTAAATTAAAATAATTCCTACAAAAATTAATGAAGAAAAGCAAGAAGAAAAGACAAAATCTCAGTTGCAAGAAAACAGAACACCTGGTTGTTTGCAAAAAGAATAGCCAAACATGAAATATACAAATTGTGATAACAAAATCAAACAAGTACAACAATTTTAATATCTGAGAAGTGTTTTAATAGTGGACGGAAAGTGCGACATTGAAATCCGAAGACGCATTTGGATAGTGAAAGACGCCTTCTAAAATCTAAGAAAAGTATTAAAAATAGGAAAAGACGTAAAATGTAAGTTACAAATCGGAGATACAAAAATCAAACGAGGACAACAATTTAAACATCTGGGAAGTCTTTTAATAGAGGCCAGAATGTCCAAAGGTCCATTGGGATAGGGAATCACCTCTTTTCTAAAGTTAAGCAGACGTATTAAGAAATAGGAAAAGTTGTTAGAATCAATGAAAAGAGTACTGAAATGTTATGTATTATCAGTGCAAATATATGACAGTGAATGCTAAACAATCTCCTCACAGATAAAGATGAAACCTGAAGCAACAGAAATGTGGATTTACAGAAGGATACTGTGGATACCAAGGACCGAATATCTGAACAAATACAGAATTTTTTATAAAAACGAAAGTAAAACGGTCGCTTATACTTAACAACAGTAAGAGACAGCTGAAATTTATAGGACACATAAAGTGGGCTTGGAAAATTTGATACTCTGGGGACAGATTAATGTCAAGAGAGACAGAGGAAAACAAATTATAACCTACTTAGCGAATTTGAGTAAATGGATGGCAGAACAAGTTTTAGTTTATTTGACAAAAAAGAAAATAATACTACAAAGACACAAGATTCTGGAGAGCCATTATTGCCAATATTCTGAAGAAACAGGGCGCATAGATGAAGAAGATCACAGCCCATTTCTTGCTTTCTTGCAATCATTGGACATCTCAAATGTTTTGCAAGAATACCAAGAGGAAAAAAAAGCAGCTGTAAGCAAATTCACTATATTAGTAAGTGAATATGTACAGGGAAACACACACTGTCGAAAAAAATGTATAGGCAGCGTGAGCTTTTAACAGTTTGAGTTGAAACAAAGAGATATGCTAAGCAACACATAGATTTGTGGTAATGGTAATCGTTTTTTGCATATTAATGTGAGTGTAAATATATAAAAATGTATTGTTGGTATTTTTACGATGAAAATGCAATTTATAGGCAAATAGTTAACCTTAAACATGAGATAAAAACACTATAACGGCATAAACATACATTTTTGTAGTAAGAAAACAAGTAATACATAGATTTCAAATATGAAACTAAGATTACTGCAGAGAAAATATTTTAATCAACCAAGAGACGAAGATAATACTCTGTATCAAAAATTAAGATAATGTTTTCATTCTCATTAAACGGCCAGCTTTTTAAACCAACCATTACAAAAGATAGTAGACAAATATAAAAAAACAAACATTAGAACAAATTTAACAATAAAAAATGTTATTCGATTTTAAATCCAAAAAAAAGAAATTATTTGCTAATTGAAGGAAATGCTTTCTTCACTGGAGGTAAACATCGAGTAACATCGTCCAAATTAGGACGATGTTATTCGATCCGATAGCAAGCTCTCCGTTCGGGATATTGAAGGTTTTGAGGAGAGTAGAGAAATATATTAATTGGTTATGTTCACAAGTTCACCCAGAACCGATGTGATAGTAGCTGTTAGATTCTCAGCTATGGACAAATTAACATATACTCCCTCCCACAATAAACAACAATAAAATCTAAGAGAGTATAAAGATATATTTTCATAGTAAAATTATAAACAATATTGTGAACAATAAATATTTATAGAAGAATTACTAATGCATGAATACATATAATATCCTACTATTTCTCAAAGAAATCTGTGTTCCAAAATATCACTTCAACAAAATTATATCATAAACACAAACATGTACATACACAAAGGCTGCGTATCAATTGCCTTGTACCCGATTGCGAAGGCAGAATAATTTGTATCATCATTACTCTAAAGTCCCCAAGAAAATAAAATTTCAGCATTAAATGATCCACAAAGTGTTGATGTACCGTCAAACAAACAAAACAATCAATGGAGTAAAAAGACTTAATAATTATTAGGGTAACCGAGGCAATTTAAGGTATAATGTATAATTCATACAAGCCAAATATTTTATCAATAGAAGAAAGAAGAATTCATCTATAGTGAGAGAATGTTTTGAAAATATATGATTTTTCTAATATAAATTGATCAAAATGGAGCCTGGAAAAGAAAATAAGAAAAGAACTGCGATTAGTATGAATAAAAACTAGAACGGAAAACTTAACAGTCCAGATAAAAGGAAGAAAAACAATTATTACATTGATGAAAGAATTGATCAGAGTCATCTTTTAATAGGTGTAATCAGAAACCCTCCTTTCACTTTACATGTCAACGAAAACTTTAGCTGTCTTTTCCTGATTTTATGTTTAAGTTTTATGGTTCTTTTCTTACAGTGAATAGACTCTTTCTCTTTCAATAAATACTAACCTGCGTGACTTCCGAAAAGGCAGTCGTAAGACAGTCTAAAGGCAGTAGTGAGGCAGTCGAGACGCAACGTAACTATACAGTTCGGGCACACACTTCTAATTGATGATTACTAACACTCTTATGTGCATATATGTTCTTTTTTCTAATACACTGTTTGAACCTACCTTCTTGTTTCCGTGTTTTTCTTCTTGGCCCAAACAGGTCAAAACAACGTGGCGACGAAGATTCGCCACAAAAATAAGTTTCTTTTTCGTATTATCCATCCTCTTCAAAACTTCATCATTGCTCACATGTTCAATCCATGGTATCCTCAGCATCCTTCTGTAGAACTAGATTTCGGATGCTTCAAATATCTGTTATATCTTTGATGAGATTGTCACAGGACTGATAGAGAGAAAGAGAGAGAAGAGAATGCAAAGCATGAGATACTTGATGGACATGAGCAAATGGAGGCAAAGCCTGGTTTGGGAGGGTAATAAGAAAAAGGTTGTTAAAAGCTACTAGAGTAGCGAGATGTGGAAGGCCATGGTGGCCTACGTCCTGAAGGAACACAACACATAGAAGAAAAAGATTCTGATAATACACATTACTGTAGTGTCTAAAATTAGTGACGAGTTGAAAAAAGATTTGTAGACATTTCTTTTTCTAGGCGAACCTGGACTGAAATTTTCCTAAGACGAGTGATGATTGCTTGTCTAATACCGTCCTTATCAACAATATTACAGTCTGTCATTTTCTTGGTAATAATAATAATAATAATAATAATAATAATAATGTGTATGTTGGCATTTAACAGGTAATTCCCAGCAATAATAAATAATGCCATTACTAATAAGGGGTTAAGCGATGTGTATTCCTGCAATGATGATTGATGGTATTTAAAAAAACGTTATTAGAAAAGATATAAAACACTTCCATATTGCCATTATAACAACAGCATCAATAAATATTGCCATTATAACAACAGCATCAATAAATATTGCCATTATAACAACAGTAACAATAAATACAGCAATAAAAATTTAAAAAATGAAGGGAATAGATGGCGTTGTTATTGCACTGTCGTTAACGTTTAAAACATTTTATTCTTTTTATCATTTATGTTTTAAAAACTCGAAACTAAAAGAAAGAATCAGATAAATAAAAACGCAAAGTTAGAAATGAAATATTTTTGCTAAGTGACAATTGAAAGCGAAACGGATTTAGCGAGTGGAAATATGGCGGAAAAGAGAAGAAGTCAATAAAGTAAGGCAGGAAGAATTTGAGAAAAGAAAGGATACAAAAATGCAAATGATTAAAAAAAACGAAAATATGAAGAAGATTAAAAGGAAAAGAAACGACGCGAAAAGAGTTGCAGAAAAACGAAAGAAAAAAGGAAAAAATGTGAGATAAAATGAAACAAGAAAATATGAGAAACCAAGAATAAAGTAAAAAGTGTAAGAAAAAAAAAAGATCGAGTAAAACTCGGCGGTGAAATAGCCGGCAGAAAATTTTCAAGAATGAATGAAGCAAAAATGTATCATGGCAGATGTTCTAAGCAATCACAAAAATATGCATTCTACTTTTTTTATCGCAAATGTACAAACTGCATTCATAATGAATTTTTTATGATTTTCTTTCAGCATTTCTTACAAAGCTAACTACAAATAATTAATTTGTGTTATTTTTTATTGATAAAAATCAATTCAGCATCTCAATGTATGTGTTAATGATAAATAATGTCTAAGTATAAAATTAAAATTAAAAATAAAATTATTGAATATATGTCAAAATTAATTTCATTCTTTCATATATAAATTCTTACATTGCAAGACTTGCACTACATTCTCCCAAATGTTGCCGTCTTATTTGTCAAAACGTGTTGGAATTTGTGCTCAACACATCACAAACAATCAAAATGTTATTAACATAAGACACATTTTAAAAGAAAAATTATTACGTATCATTCACTGCAAAAACTGATTTAGAATTCTAGAAGCAACTATAATAAAACACACACATATATATATATATATATATATATATATATATATATATATATATATAAAACCAAGTATAGGGTAGGTATGGATAGAACAAAATTCCGTATCCAAGAAAGACTATTTTTAAATATTTATTTAGAATTTCTAACAATATATATTTATGTAGAACAATATATATATATATATATATATATATATAGGGTGGTTCAAAAGTAGGTGGACAGTAAATGATTACATTTATTTTGAAATTACATATATAAATTTATTTCTAATACAATGCTGAGCTCTGGAGATTTCAGTAACCAGATAATTTGTTCAACATCTTTACAATGTTCCTCGTGCTATTCAGCTAAAATTTTAGCAGTGCATTCTCATTCCGCAAGATGGCATTTTCCTCCGGAAATAATTCCTGAACCGAGTGTTGAATGTTGATTACTTAAAAATTTTAAATAAACCTGATATAAAGAAAAGGCTGGAACATAAGAGGGAATTCTCTTGAGATATCCGAAAGTGACATAGAACTAGACAAGCGTTTTGACTAAGATATACGAAAGAGGCATGGAAATAGATATATACAGAATATGCATGGGACTAGAATAGGGATTTTACTAAGTTATAGGGAAGAGAAATAAAACTAGGGAATGGAATATACAGAAGTGATTATAAAGAGGTTATCTGGAAGAGACATATAATAAATGAAGTTATTTAATTGAGATATATGAAAGAAGCATGGCGCAAGAGAAGGGTATATCAGTATATACCATTAGAAACTTAGAGGAAAGCATGAAACTAGAAAATGCTGAGATATTCGAAAGAGACATGGAACCTGAGAAGAAAATATACAGAGATATACGGAAGAGGTATGGAACTAGTAAAACCTTTTTCAAAAGATATAGGGAAGAGACATGGATCTAAAGAAGACAATACACTGAGACATGAAACTAGACAAGAGAATATACAGATATATTCGTAAGTAGTATGGAACGAAAAAAGGGATTATACTACTATATCGGGAAGAGTCAGGAAACTAGAGAAGGCATTACACGGAGATATGCAGACAAGGCCTGGAACTAGAGAAAGAAATATAATGAGATATTCGGAAAAGTCAAGGGATCAAATAGCGATTATACTAAGATATCGGAAATAAGAGAGTATACAGGGATATCAGGAAGAGGTACAGGACTAGAGATAGGACGATACTGAGTTATCCGGAAGAGCTATTGAACTAAAGAACAAATATAGGGAAATATCCAGAAAAGGCATTAATTTAGAAAATAAAATATACACAGAAGAAGCATTAAACTAGAGAAGGGATTATACTGACATATCCAGATAAGGCATGGAACTAGCAAACGGAATATACGCAGTTATTCGTAATAGGCTTGTATCTAGAAAATTAATTATACAGAAATATCCGGAAGAGTCACTGAACTAGAGAAGCGAATATACTCTGATATCAGGAATAGGCAAGAACTAGAGAAGTGAATATACAGAAATATTCGTAAGAGACATTGAACTAGAGAAGGGATTATACTATAATATCTGGAAGAGGAATCGAATTGAGAAGGCAATATATTGAGAGATCCAGAAACGGCAGGGAAGTCGAAGGGGTGCTTATACTTAGATATCTTGTTGTGGCAGGGAACTAGAGAAGAGTCTATACCATATATCCGGAAGAGGCATAGAACTAGAGAATGTAATATACTGATATATCCGGAAATGGTATGGAACTACAAAAAGAATATACAGCGATATTCGAAAGATGCATGGAAGTAGAGAATGGAATACACAGTGATATTAGGAAGGGGCACGTTGTAGAGTAGGGTTTATACAGAGATACTCGGAAGAAGATGATAGATTAGAAGTTGCATACATTTTATTGGTTTTACTGTAAATGGGTTGGACCTAATTGCCAGTCTAGTAGCTCAATTAAATTCCTGCAGAGAGGACTTGTTGTGTATTACTTTCATTTTTGATTGCATCCTCTCAAAAATCTTGTCGTTTTATCAGCTACCAATTTGAATTTATCAAAATACCATTAAGCCAGAAATAAATAGTTGTGTCATCAGAATAAGTAATGAGTGGAGAACTGATCACTACATGAATTAGTTGATTAAAATTATTAATAAGAAATTATAAATATAATTTTTGCTATGAAATTACAATGATAATCATAATTATCTTATGATTAATATTCTGATCTATGACTCAAACACCGGAACTGTTTAGTCGTCAGTCGCTAAATTATTATCGTATCTTTGTAAATAATATTATATCTACTCGCCACATTTGAAATAGCTTCGAACAAATAGGGAATATACGGAAAACGTGTAACACCAGTAATATTATTAATTAAATCTTTGGTTAGATTGAAACTATTTCTACCTTTTATTCATAGTTCTCATTCAACGATTTTGCTAACTCTGAAGCCTTTCAATTTTACGAGGCTATAAACCGCTAATTATCTGTAGAAAAGATAGGACTGATCGCCGCCATTTATTTGATACGTGTTTGAATTATCAGCCATGCTGAACAACTTGAAAGACCGCGTGATCGTCCACACAGACCATAAAGCAATACCTTCATCAACACCGACAGCAAACTTCCTTTATTTCTACTGATGTGAAAATTTATTCATTACAACGAATACAATGGAATATAGAAAACATTGAATTATACTTATCTGCTCTCAAAAATAATTTTTAAAACCATTTCTTTCTCAACTAAGAGCAAGCTTGTCACGCTAGCACAATTACAACCGAGTAGTGAGTTCGATCCTTATTGGATACTCCATACTTTCGGACTTGTGAAATGGTGGGTTTCCCCATGCATTTCCCTGTAACCCTATAAAACACGCTTCTCTGCTAGATCTCTGCTTCACCTTTATCGCTGACTCCTGCCAAGCCATGCAACTTTCTGATCATGCTGTTGTTTCTGTTAATATCTCTCTCCACTCACACTTCCTCCAGAAACCTCCTACCAACAGAATTTCTTACTGCTACCAAAGAGCAGACTGGGATTCATTCTGCGATTTTCTGTGTGACGTCCTTTGGGAAAAAGAGTTTAGTCTCCCCGTTGAGAACTGCGCCTCTGAGATGTCCTTTTGGGTGAAAGCTGACATCGTTGCTTTCATCCCAGCCAGGAAGTTTCACCTTAAACATTATTCGTTCCCCTGGTTCTCTCCTGTTTGCTCAGACACCATTTCCCACAGGAATATCTTCTTCCGGCTTATCGTAGGCACGCATCAGACCACAATACGCGCTTTTTTGCTTCTGCTTGTATTGAGTGTAAGGTGATCCTAAATGATGCTAAGCTGCTGTTTGTTGATAGAATAAAGTTTGGCTTCAAAGACTACTGGTGACTGCTAATGTGTGCTGAACAATAGCAAATGAGCTATCCCTTCAATAATCAATAAATTTGAGGTCCTCACAGTCACGGCGTACAAGGCTTGCAAATTCACTTCTAGATCCACATTTGACTCGTCTGGGGTACCAGCACACGACTTCCCACCTAGAACTGAGGCTCAAGTGATAGAGGTATATACAACGCCCGCTCTGTTCTTCAACATAATTTCAAAGCTTGAACCCCGTAAGGCACGCGGAGGTGACGATATCTCGGTTATCGTCATGATGAAATGTGCCCCTGAAATCTCCTCTGTTCTCTCCAAACACTACAATTAGTGCCTCTCTGCTTCCTGCGTTTCTTTCTGCTGAAAGTTCTCCTCCGTGGTTCTTGAATTTAATTAATCTGGAAAACTAATGGTCGCATCTAATTATCATTCTATTAGCCTTCTTCCAATTTTGTTAAGGTTTTCGAGGCTATCATCAATAACGAATTGTTTCAACATCTCACAGCCCATAATCTATTCTCCAACAAATAGTACGACTTCCGCTTCACCAGATCAATGGCGGATATGCAAACGTCCATTGCCGCATTTACATACCAGGCTTTCGATATGAACAGTAAAGCTAGAAATGTTGCCCTGGATATCTCCAAAACATTTGACTGATTCTGGCACGCTTACTTTCTGTGCAAGCTACAGTACTAAGACATAACTAGACGCTTGTTTGATTTGATTCAATCCTTCCTATCAAAGCGCCTAATGAAGGTCGGGTTAAATGGGTATGCCTCCAGATCCTATCATAAGAACGTGGGTATTCAAATGGCTGTATCTTAGGTCCAACGCTTTTTTTCAACGATCTCTCTGATTTGATCAGACCCCAAGTAAGCATTTACGCTGACGACATCACTATTTACTTCGGCCTCTCCAAGAAATCTGCCAAGGCTGACAAAGCTAACCTCGCTACTGATCTTGAAGCGGACCTACAATCTATGGTGTTGTCCACCATAGATTGTAGTAAGAAATTGCTTGTAAATTTTAAAGCTTCCAAAACGAAGCTACTATCCTTGAACCACCATAGACAATCTCTCCTACATCCATCAGACTGGATCAAACTAGTCACACGGAAAGCAATACACTGCGCCTCCTATACCTCACGACGTCAAGTAGTGCAACTATATTGAATCAATAGTCAAATCTACTGCTAAGATGGTTGGGTCACTGTGTCGAGCGAGGCAGTTTTTTTCGTCTGTATCCATCTTACACATATATAAATCAACCATCCGCCCGTGCATTGAATACTGCTGTCATATCTGGTCAAGCACTCCTGCTATTCACCTCGGAGTTCTCGACAAAGAACAAAGAAGGCTCTGCAATGTAATCGATCCCGACCTGACAGCTCGACTCTAGTCAATTTCTCACCGACAAAATGTGGCTTCCCTCTATCTCTTCTACAAATATTTTCACAGCTTCTGCTCCGACGAACTTAGCTTCTTGATGCGCCCTTTCTACGAATTTACTCAAGCAACTAAATTAGCAACAAGATTCCACACTTTACTATCAAAATCGTTAAATGTAACCTCTTTTTCTACCATAATAGTTTCATTTTCACCCTTGTGATTTGTGGAACACCCTTCCCTATACTTGCCTTACTGATAGCTATAAACTCCAAAGATTTAAATGTAGCGTCAATCGCCATCACTTATCTCCTTGTCTTCCATGATTTCGTATCATTTCCCCGACACCTACTGAATCTTACTTCTCTCATTTTACTCTCATGTAACTCTCTTCACACCAGTATTCTCATCCTTACCTTACCTATTCTGTACTGACATAAACTTTCCAACTCCTTTTATGTAGTCCCCTGCGCACCAGTGGCATTATTGTCTTGCTCGGGGTGAAAGAAAATCATCTCACTGGATGCCCTATACTTTCAGACTTGTGCCGCATATAAACTACGCTTGGGAAATCAAAACTAATTTAATTAAGCCACTTAGATGTTATGAGTTACGGAGGGTGAGAAAATATGAAAAAAGAAAACATTTTTAAGGAGAAAGAAAACAAAAGACCAGGATTTAAAAAACAAAAGATAACAATTGACCTTTAACTTTTGAAGATTAAAGTTGACTAGAAAGAGAAAAGCTGGAAGATATTTCCATAAGCGATAATTGCGAAAGAAAGAGATGTTAGCATAAAACTTAAGTTTACATCTAGGACATTTCAACTGTAAAATGATGAAAAAAATTGCCGCCAATCTACTAATACCCTTAAATTGATAAAATCTAGATACCATCAGAACAATTACCATAAAATATTTACAGAAAACGGCAAATGAAACTACGTTAAAGCTGTGGGAACTTCACTTAATCCCAGATGCCAAGTCAGAAACCCTCTTCTTCTATGCGCCTTGTCCTTTCAGGACATAGGCGATCATGGACTTCCATGTTACGCTATCTCTAGTGGTTCTTAGCACGCTTTCTCCTGTAACACTACGCAACGCCCGTTCTGTCGTACACCTGCTCAGGCCCATCAAATGTTATCCGTTGCTTTCCTCTGTGTTTTTCCTTCTATCTGGCCTGTTAGTATCAGATTCTCCAAGCCCTCCTTCCTCATTCTATGTTCCAGTAACTTCAGTTGTCTCTTCCTGATGCTCAGTATTAATTTCCTTTTCGTTTCCATATTTTCTAAAACCTTATCATTGTTCACATGCTCGGTCCATGATATTCGCAACAGAAACAGTAATGATGCAGATTCTTCTTTGTATTTTATTATGAATATTTAAATACACAGCAGAAGCACCAGACCGGTTACAAGGAGGAATTATGACTGATAAATATTTATGAATGATTTTACGAGAAGAATTGTCTAGTACGATACAGCGAACCATCTTTCCAAGCAAGAGACCTAGCAATAATACCCGTTCTCTAATAAAGATGTGGAAAAGAACAACACTAGATAAAAGGAAACGAAGTTAGTACAAAAGTTTCATCACATTTTCCGAAATACTGTCTCGGATATTTAAAAAAATGACCGGAGAAAATAGACGTTTTAATACGAAAGACCAGAAGCAATATTTTTGCCTCTAAATCCGCTGAAATATCTATGATCAACTACAAATTTCTCACGTGACCGTTTATCTTGTGGCATATTTTGACTGGACAAATAGAAAAAGAAAGAAAGATAATCTTCTATGAAAAGAAGAGAAGAATAAAAAAGAAAGAATTGTTATTATATATGGAGTAGGAGTTTATCTCTTGCTTCCTGTTATTATTTGGTTTTCGGTTCCTTCCTAAGTCTTGGCAGTTTTACTGATTTGAGCACAGTTTATTTTCTGCGTTGAGGTGAGACGTTCCATGTGAATTTTATCTTCAAAAATTTAAATGCGATGTCAATCGTTATTTACTGTTTCCTTGAGGACTCTGCTATTGTTCTCGCTCCTAAATAATGTGCATCTTTTTTATTCTATGAAGTCAGTGTGTTTAGTAGCTTCACTACCTTACACGTGATGATACGATAAAAATAAATTCTCACGGTGTTCCTTATATCCTTGGAGTTTGTTTCAGTTTTAAAGCAAGCGCGGTTTCGTGTAGTTTTCATGACACTTATATACTAACACTGGAATTCGAAATCTGGAAGCCTAGTTCAAATTACAGTTGAATCCATTGCATTCCCTTACGCACAAATACCCTTGGGAAAGTAACTAATCCGTCTCTTCCCTCCAGTTATGGGTTAAATAGTAGGATAGATTGGGTTCTATAGCCTTGGCTGGCAACCAATCTACTGCAGAAAGCAATGGCAACCTACTGCGGGATAATCTTCTGTCCAGTCAGTCATGTCTCGAAAGAGACATGATCGCCTAAGCGTGTTTCGCGTATGGCACTTAACAGACTGATATACCAACATAGCTTCCCTGTACCAGTTCTATGGTAATTCTTCTGATGAACTTTCGTCTTTGGTATCAAAACTTTATGAATTTAATCATAGTACTAGATTGACGATAAGGTCTCACCATTTTGTAACTTGAATGATCAGATGTAACCGTAATTTATATAATAACAATTCTTCTTTCGCACTTATCGCTTGTGAATATCGCTTCAGGATTCTTGCTTCCCAGTCAAGTTTTATTTCCCAAAATTTAAATTTAATCTCAATATTATCTTTTGTTTTATTAATTCACGTCCTTTTATTATACTTCCTCCTTAAGAGTATTTTTTTCTCCTATTCTATCTCCTCTTGAATCTTATAGGCTTTATTGCCTTGAAATAGTGAGATGATTTTAGAGAATGTATATTTGAATGATTTGGTCTCTGTCTGTGACACTGGTGCTTCATATAGTAACTAAAACTAATACTAAAAAATCGCATTTCTTTACTTTTTTTTCTCAAGCAAGGAGAAAATGCCACTAAGACGCAAGAGCTACTACAGGTGAATAAGAAAGAAAAATACATTAAAAGGAAACGGAAAGGTTGTTTTGAATGGACATGTCTCTTCATTCTACAGCACAAACGCTGGTGTCCCACAAGGCCCTATCCTGGGCCCGACGCTCTTCCTTATTTTCATCAACGACCTCCCAGATGAGATCAGTTCCCAAGTAGGCATCTACGCAGACGATACCACAATATACTCCCGCACCAGTAAGAAACCTGTCGTGGCAGACAGACATAATCTCGCTGCTGACCTTGAATGGGATCTACACTCTGTGGTGAATTGGGGCTTGTCAACTTCAATGCGTCTAAGACCAAACTGTTGTCTGTCAACCATCACAGGCAACCTCTCCTGCCTCCCATAAGCATGGACCAAGCGATTCTCCCCGAGAGCAACACACTACGCCTCCTCGGCCTTACCCTCTCCTCAGACCTCAAATGGAACCACTATATTGAATCCATAGCTAAATCTACTGCTAAGAAGGTTGGGTCACTATGTCGATCCAGGATGTTTTTTTTCCGCCTGAATCCATCCTGCATATATACAAGTCAACCATCCGTCCGTGCATGGAGTACTGCTGCCATTTATGGAGAGGCGCCTTTGCCGTTTTCCTCAGTGTTCTCGACAGGCTCCAAAGGAGAGTTTGTAATGTGATAGGTACTGATCTGACGACTCGACTGCAGCCACTTCTCCACAGTCGAAATGTGGCCTCCCTTTGTCTGTTCTATAAATATTTTCATGGCTTCTGCTCGGACGAACTTAAGTCACTGATGCCTCCTCAACAGGTTTTTTACTCATGCAACCAGACTGGCAACTTGGTCCCACCCATTCACAGTCAGGTTAGCCAAATGCAGACGACAATTCTCTCCTGCAGCTTCTTCTCTCGAACTTCCCGCCTGTAGAACTCGCTCCCATATTCTTGCTTTCCTGACGGCTACAACCTCCAGAAATTTAAATACAATGTCAATACTCATCTATTAACCACTGGACTTTAGCTCTCTCCCCACCCCCGTATATCCTTCCCTTTCTTTCCGCCTATGTACCTGTCATCGCACCTGCATTCTCAGCTTTCTATTGCTCCTTTCTAACTAGTTTGTACTCCTCACTCTTTTCTAATTAATGTTTTTACAGTTATGTAGCCCCTTGCTCATCAGTGGCATTTCGGCTCTGCTCGGGGTGAAATGATTAAAAAAAAAACCTAATCCCAAAAAGAAAACAATGGATAAACTTCTCTATTCCTCTTCAAAAGACCGTTTGAGGCTTTTTATTATCGTAACGAAAAAATGCCTCGCAAACAACAAAGATATGTGCTTTAGTTGACAGAACTGTATGAAAGTGGTTCGCTAAATTAAAGTTGTTGATTGTAAACTTATTGATGAACTCAGGCAGACCCCCCCCCCACCACCACCACACACACTACAGATGAAAACCAAATCAAAACATTAATTGGTAATGTACTACCCCAATGTCCGTCCCGAACAATTTCTCCGGCGTCCGTTCTCCACGCTGTGATGTTGCCGGGTGTTTGTTGAAAATGTCGGCCGGACAGCTGGGGGTACAAGATTGACTATAAGGAACGAACTTCCACAATTTGGATGAGTTGAAAAGGATGCTTTATTCGTTTAGAGTTAGCCTTGTCGGTTGGGGCAGGCGAATGTGACACACAGCTCTAACTCTAATTAATGGAGATCAACAAACCCAAACTGAACGAAACAAGACGAACGGAGATCCTTACTTCAAGCTCGCACCCGGCGGACTCCCCTTCTCCTTAACTTCTCTCTAACTTTAACTGACTCGGAAAAAATACTGAATTTATTTAAAATTGACTGGAAACCCGGAAATACGGAAATGCTTTAGACCACCGGTGACAAACACCGGCAACTGTAAGTCTGAAATTTCAGTTATCTTTTTTTTTTATCTTAATAAGGCTTCCGCCGGAAAAGGCTTAATGTGTGGTCAAGATACAGTAAAGGACAGCCTTTGACCGGGTCATAGAAAACCTACCTGCTGAAGTTGAACTTATCTCATTAAATCACTGAGTCAACATTTACCGGAGGACAATTTTCCTCATAAAAGAAAAAGCGTTTATTTATTTTTTTTCTCTTCTTTTGTTAGATATGTTTTTAAACTATTTTCTATTCTAATCTATTATAATAAAATACATATATGTCTAGTTATCGTGTCACAGTAATAACCCGCATTACACATCGTTGGAACTGAGTAAAAAACAAATCATATTCAAATCTACCACTGAAGCTTGGGTACCACAGGATCTAAGTGAAAAAGATTTTTGGATTGCATTGTTATCTGTGATTTATAAGTCGTAATGATTACACGCAATGAAAATGAATTCTTTTTAATCAAATTGTGACGTGTGAAATGGATCGTTATTACAATGTTCTGGGGAAAATAAGCTGAGGTAAGAGACAAGAGCCAACTTTAGCCAGCATATGAGCAGGTTTTCAGCCTAAGAAAATCATGCTTTTCATGGGGTTGAAAAGCAAACATGTACTATGAGCTTGATTTTGAAATATAAAGCTGCCAACTGGATGAAGTAATGCAGAAACTCAAGAAAAACACCCAGAATATGCGAACAGGAAAGGCGTTGTTTTCCATCAGGATAATACCAGACATCACGTTCCTTTGGCGACACGGAAAAATATTCACCAGACACAGCTACTTTGAACTTAAGATTTATTAACTTCATTTATTTATGTCCTTATAAAATAATCTCAATATTAAAAATCTTAATTCTTTGGGTGACATCAAAACATCTTGAGTTCTCTGCCAAGAAACCACCGAAAATCTGGGAAGACGTAATTTTTAAGTTGAAGAAAAAAATGGAGAAATGCTGTGCTACAAAATGGATCATAATTAGTTGAATATTTAATGGCATAATTTTGTTTTGTATCGTTATTTCCCCTAAACGTCAGCACGAAATTTACGGACGACTCAATACATCAGAAGTAGGGGTCTACTAAGTAGGATGTGAACATTTTCCCCAGAAATATATCAGTGAAATATCTTGAAATTGAATGTTATTATTATTATATTTTAGAACATGTACACTTTTTTTACAATATAGATATCCACTACAAATTGTACATTTTGATTCGACATTAGATTTACAATGTCTCACCAGGTGGTGTAGAAAGGAATGGAAGGCCTCCTTTCTTATATTTGCCGAGTTGTGTGTAGGGGTTAGCGATAAGGGAATAGGTCTTGTAAATTGTCCGTTAGAATTTTGAAGAAAGTGGGATGGGTAGGGGATATAGTTGATTAATGAAAGTGTCGGGAATTTTGTATACTGATTTAACATTAGAAAATCGTGTATAGGTTTTATGGTCGCCTGGCTAGCCTTTATTCTTTAGGTTTATTAGGGGGAGAGTAAAGAGATATAAAAGATGGGAAGGGATGAGATGGAACCTATCCTTAATGTTTATTTGTATAACTATAGAATATTTTTGTATTTAAGCACAGTTTTTATAATTAATATAATTTTGTATATTTAACCCTAATTTTGAATTTAGGAAATCACTGTTTTCTATAAAACTTTAAATTAGATTATAGTTTGTGATGTGTTATAAGTAAAATTGTATGTAAGAGTGTTGTTAGTATTATTAAGATTTATCGCCTCTAGGGGATCCTAGTTTGGGTTTTTGCAGTATTTTTTAGCATGATTGTAAGGTTATGTGTTTGAAGTTTTCTGTGGTTTCATGCCTCTGGTTTAAAAGTTTGTCGCTATTCATGTATTTTATGATTTCAATTTTTTTTCTGAAGACAAACGAAAAATGCTTTCTTTATTGATCTAGCTGTTCTTGCTTGTTTGAGGATTTTTCATTTAACTTTAGGTGCTTTATTTTCGTTTTTTATCTTCCAAAACTATTTGGAAAGTGACGTCATGTTTTGTTTTTCTTTGTTGTTGTAGGATGAGAGGTGATTGTAAAAGTGCCTTTTTCATCTTTGGAATTCTCCATGGATGAAATCGAGCACATATATATTAGGGATTTTGTTAAACATTTATTAAGAATGGGGCATTGGTTTGGGTTCCTACAGTTACAAAGTTATTTTTGTTGTGTGATTTTAATATTTTACTGTCATATAATTTAATTATTTTTTCTAGATTGTTGAAGCATTTATAGCTTAGTTATATTGTATTCCTATTGAATATTTTGCTTAGAGCGTTATTTTTGGGGAAAATGCTCATCGATTAGTTTAAGAAATGTATGTCCCAGTTTAAAGCTAACTAACTAATTAAAAGGATATATATATATTATTAACTGATTAACATATATATATATATATATATATATATATATAAAACTATTCCTGTGGTAAATTTTAATGTAAATTAATTTGGTCTCAACAATAGTCAGACTTTATGTTATTTTACAGGAAATTTTTTTTTAAAAAGCTTTGGCAAAGCCAAATCATATATCATGTTCTTTATTTTCTCTATGTCGGATTTCCCTTATTTTCTTGTTTTTTCTTTCTGTGTATTTTTCTTTCCACTATCCCTGGCTAACAATTGTCACGTCTGCGTATCCAATATATATATTTTCCCTTCTTTTCTCTTTTTTATTTCTTCTTTTTACTCCCTACTCTCGTCTATATCTTTTCTCCTATCTCCCCTTTTGTCGTTTTTCTTCTTTCCTCTCATTTTCCATTTTTTCCACTTCCGTTTCTATGAAACACTTACTTTTTTATTTTTTACACATATGTAATCTTTAAATGTTCTTCTCAAAAATCGAGTTTGAATACATTTCGTGATCTCTCTTTGTTTTCCTACCCTCTGTAACTGTTCCCATCCCACTTTTTTCTAATTTTTTTCCTTTTTCTTCTGATGTATGAAAAAACTTTTAGCATTTTTCCATAATAAATAGATCACTGTCGAAGCGAACATACTTCGCAAAAAACATCATACGACACACGTTATTTTAGAAGTTTTATTTCAAAGAAATATACATATTTTGTTCTGTAAATAAATAATTATATTTACATCAAGCCCTCTCGCTTGATCAGTTTTAATATTAATATTAATCGGATCTTCCATGGGATTTTACCTGCGTGCCACTTTTTGTTTATATATATATATATATATATATATATATATATATACATATATATATATATATATATATATAACCGTACTGATGAGCTTTTCCATTATTATTTTTTAAGCAAATTATTGGATATATGCAAATTAATAAACAAAGTCTTTTGTTTTTTATCGATATTCTAAGGTGAACATTTTGCAATGTTTACATATGACATTTATTTCATTACGTCTATTTAATAGAGTTTTATTCTTAAGAAATTTAATAATATATAGTTTTTCGTATAGGCATAAAGGACATGGGTCGTTTAAAGACTTACATATTCTAGCTTCTTTTAACATTTTCCATGTTAATGTGGGTGTTTTATTTATTTCATTTAGATACCAATAATATTTCTGTACTTATTATTAAATGAAGATGTGTGTTAATAAAATCGTTTTTTAAGAGAGTTCTTAGTACTACCCACATAAATCTGTACATTATTAGGGTTTTCCACTGAAGAGATTTTACATTTATATGTAAGGCATATGTTTTTCAAAGGACAATCTATAGGGTTTCTACAATTACATTTATTATTGTCCAGATTGTTAATTGCAGTCATTAGAATATTTTTATTTTCAATTATGCTAAAATGTTTATTTAAATTATTATTTTTTTTTTTTAATAATTTTTTCAGATTATTTATACAGCTATAAATTAATTTTAGTGTGTATTTTTATTGAAAATCTTACTTAATGGATTATTATTTGAAAAGTGTTTCTTAATCAAAGCGAGCAATATTTTTCCTAATTTACTACGAATGATTTGGTTGAAAGGGGCCTTATAAATGTTGGGATATGGAGAAAGCTGAAAGAAAAATTTTGTATTAATAATGTATACAGAAGCAAGCATAAAGATCAGAACGATGTTAAGAAAAAGTCAAAATATGAAATAACTTTTATTTTAGAACATTTTTTCAAGGAAAAATAAGGATATAAAAGTAAATTGTGTAATTCCAAAATATAAAGCTCAATAAACTTATTTTTATAAAGTTATAAGAATAAATATATTACATTCGAAAAAGTAGGTGATTTAAAAGATTTGAGTAAAGATATACGCTTTATACACACGCTAATATTTTTTTTATCTATATTTAATTTATATCTTGTGAAGAATTAGTGGTAATTTTAATCGTTTATAAAGAAAGAGTATTGTTAAAGTAATAAAAGTAAAAAAGAAAAGAACCCCGAAAAATGTATAGAAAGAAAGAGAGGAAGAAAATATATATAAAAAAAATATTAGACGAAATTAACGGGATTATCAAAAATGAGGAAAAGAAAATGACAAATTAAGGAATAGACGATAATAATTCTTCGTTATACACCGTAAGTAGGAACAGCAAGAAACAATCAAGCGCCAATTACGTTTTAAAAAACGCAGCTTTGTGTATAGAAGGAAATGTGCCTTCTTGAAAGACACAGAACGTAGAATTAATATCGCGATTATTTTAATAGTTTCAATATTTATCTATATAAAACATACTGGTATAGAAGAACGCTAAATGCAGAAGGATTTGACGAATTAAAAAAATAGTGTAATGCTTTAAGCAACAAAAAACAAAACAAAACGAAAACAAAACCTGTTCGAAATAGCAGAATACATTCTTCTATATATCGTGTCCCTTCAGGACGTAGAAGATCATGGTTCTTCACTATTCCTTGTTTTTTGTAGCTGTTAATAAATTTTGTAATTTAGCTATTTCTCTTAAAACATGTGCCATCATCCATTTATTGAAGTTCACTAAATAGGTTATACAACGTTTATCTCTGTCTTTCTTACCGTGAATCTGTTCTGTAAGTACTAGATTTTACAAGCTCTTTCATCATTACCTGCCATAGAAATATTAACTGTCTTTTCTTGATGTTAAGTATAAATTTCTGTTTTTGTTTTCATTTTTCTAAAACTTGATCACATGTTTGGTAAATGGTATTCTCAGCATCCTTCTGTAAACTGACATTTCTTTTTGTTATAACTGGATTATAATATTTAGTCTTACTCAGGTTATTCGCTGTGAAGTCTGTTAGAAATATTTTTGCTAAAATCCAACTGGAATTGTCTGATTCAATTAAAGTTCTTTATTACAGGCATCTGGCATAGTTCATTTTTGTTATCGGGTGTGTATGATTTATCCACAGCACTATCTTCCAGCATTCTCTGCGACATAGGTAGACTTATATCAGTACAGTTCAGTACTCTTTTGTTTTTTCCAATGAATTTTTCTATTTCTTAATATTCTGCTTAGCTTTTGGAATGTATCTTTGGCTATCCCAATGGTTCTTCGGATTTCAGAGTTTCACTTTTCGTTCTCGGTCAGAACACTTTCCAGATATTTAAATTGTTTTACTTTTTGATTTGTAACTTACATTTTGCGTCTTTTTATATTTCTTAATACTCTGCTTAGCCTTTGAAAGGCATCTTTTGCTATCCAAATGCGTCTTCGGATTTCAGTGTCACACATCCGTCTTCTGTTTGATTTTGATGTCTTCAATAAGAAATTTGCATTTTAGATTCATCCTTTTGCTAACAACTATGCATTGTTTTCTTGGAGTTGATGCTTAATCTTTTCTTCTCGTTTTTTACCAATACACTCTATAAAACATTTGTAGTTCTCTTTTTGTGACTGCTATCAACACTTTGTCATCCTCAGATCTTATGTGAAGATTGTGACCATCAATAAAGAATCCTAGTAGGATTTCTAATTCTTTCAGAATTGACTCACTGATAGGTTGAATAAGTCCGGTGAGAAAACATATACACATTTTACACTTCTTTCTGTTTTTGTTTATTTGAATATCTGTATGCAGACAATTTTTTGCCAGTACTAGTTCTTGATTATTTTAATATCCTTCCGAAATAGGTTAATAGTACTAAGCAGACTTTGGGACGTACTTTATCAAGTGTTTTTGATATCGTTTTAAGCATAAAATTGCATTCCTTGTTCCAGTATCTTTAACGAACCCACATTGGTCTTGTTCTGTTCCATGAGTGGTTTTGTTGTACGTTTGATTTATAAGAATTTGGATGATACGTTTCATTATGTGGCTTATTAAACAGATTATCAGATGGAGTTTACATTCGTTGGCTCCCGGCTTCTTAGTCAGTGGTATAAATAGTAATTTTCTTACGTTTTCTGACATATCACGAATGTTGTTAGGTTTCATTTATCATTTTTGAAATCTTGTCTATGCCGAAATTATCTAAGGCTACCAGAATCACAATTACAGTCCCGTCTGATCTTATCGCTTTGTTTCTGTTCAATTTTCACTAGTGCAGATTCCACATATATTTTAATAATTCCTATCCTTCAATATTTCTGTTTATTACCGGTTGTTCTTTTTCATCGTAGAAGAGTTCTCTGATATATCTCTTCCATCGCTGAAGTATTTTTTCTCTAATATCATCATTCCGTCCTTGAATTTTATGCATTCATGTCTTTCGTTTTGTTAGTTCTGTCATTTTTTAAGCATATCTGCTTCATAATTATACTTATTCTTACTATTTTTGCACATTCTTCGTTGAGTCATTCCTCTTTAGTCTGCTTGCATTTGACCGTAATATCCTTGTATAGTGTCCTATATACTGATTCTTGTCTTGGGATTGATTTTTCTCTTTTAAATCACGATTCAAATTTCAACTGTCATCCATTTTTTTCTCTTTTTTTTCTTTATCTATTGGAATGATTCTTCTGGGATGATCTCGAATGCCGATGTTACTAAATCTTTTTATAATGTGTCCCATATCAAGTTTCCATTTTCTTTTAGACCATGTTTCACTCTGTCCATATCATTCTTCTTCAGTTTCGGGTAACTAAAAAGATTGTCGTAGTAAAAATGTGTACGGCCTTGACATTCTCTAATTTCTGTAGTTTCACACTATGTTTATATATTACATGTCACTGACAAAATCTCCATTATTTATCCATCTTTGTTCACATACACCTGAAATATTAATATTTAATCTGGTCATTTTCCTGCTTTATATTTCTAACTACACCGCCTGCATACGGAGAGGAAATGAGCTTATCGCATATACAAAAATAGAAAGAGGTGTAAGACAAGGATGTGTCTTCTCACCGGATCTATTCAACCAGTATAGCGAGGCAATTATGACAGTGCTAGAAGATATGAAAGGATTTATCACTGGCAACCTCAATCTCAACAATATAAGATACACAGATGACACAATACTGATAGCAGACACGGAAGGAAAATAAAGAAAGCGAGAAGAAAGAATTAATCAAACTTTTAAAAAATGAATGCATGGTCATCAGTAAAAAGAGGATCCAAAATTGTTAACTAGAGGTTGAGAGTAATAAAATCGAACAGGTCCAGAAATTTAAATACCTGGAAAAGTTTTCCGACAGAGGATGAAAACTGCGACACGAAGATCCAAAGACGCATTGACATGGCCAAGGTTGCATTCCAAAAGCTAAGCAGAGTATTGAGAGACAAAAAGATATCGTTGAAAAAAAAGTACTAGACTGTTATGTGATATCTGTCCTCGTATATGGCAGCGAAAGTTATACGGTCTTTTCAAGGAAGAAGATTTTTTTTTTAATCATCTCACCCCGAGCAAGGCAGAAATGCCACAGATGTGCAGGGGGCTACATAAATGTAGAAAGATTAATTAGAAAAGAGTGAGGAGTACAAGCTAGTTAGAAAGGAACAATAGAAAGCTGAGAAAGCAGGTGCAATGACAAATACATAGGTGGAGAGAAATGGAAGGTTATACAGGGGAGGGGAGAGAGCTAGAGTCCAGTGGTTAGTAGATGGGTATTGACTTTGCATTTAAATTTCTGGAGGTTGTAGCCGTCAGGAAAGCAAGAATATGGGAGCGAGTTCCACAGGCGGGAAGTGCGAGAGAAGAAGCTGCAGGAGTAGAATTATCGTCTGCATTTGGCTAACCTGACTGTGAATGGGTGGGACCCAGTTGCCAGTCTGGTTGCACGGGTAAACACCTGTTGAGGAGGCATCAGTGACTTAAGCTCATCCGAGCAGAAGCCATGAAAGTATTTATAGAAGAGACAGAGGGAGGCCACATTTCGACGATGGGAAAGTGGCTGCAGTCGAGTCGTCAGATCAGTACCTATCACATTACAGACTCTCCTTTGGAGCTTGTCAAGAACACTGAGGAGAACGGCAGGGGAACGGAAACAGCAGAAATGTGGTTTTACATACGGATGCTGAGGATACCATGGACCCAGCATGTGAGCAACGACAAAGTGTTAAAAACGATGCAAGCGAAATGGAAACTTCTACGTAGCATAAGGAAGTCTCTGGGGTCTCTAAGACATCGTAATTAGAAAAGAAGGTTTGGAGAACATGATACTCACATGATGGATAGAGGGAAAGAGAGATGGGAAGGCAACGTGAAACGTAATTATGGGCTCGAGCGAATGGATGGTGGAGCGGTGTCTGGGAGGGATACAAAACGTCAGTTATTGAATTTGAAAAAGGATAGAGACAGTTAGAAGCCCATGATCACCTACGTTCTGAAGAGACACGGCAAATAAAGATGATATTGGTTTAATGTTCAAATATTTGATGCAGAGTGAAAAACAAGAATGGTGACAGAATGGAGAATCGAACTCACTACGCATTTGTAATTGATGTAAAGAGACAAGCTTGCTAACTATTGCAACAAGTTGAAGAGTTCAAAAAGATTTTATATAAGAGTGAGATAAGCTCTATCACAAAGCCGACACTGTGGAACCCCCAGTCAGGATTGAAATGACAACTCAGTCGTAATTAATCTAGTGGTACATGCTTGTTAACTATGACAACACAACCAAGTGCACAATAAATGTTTTTTATGTGTAGCTTGTATGTTGCAGAAGGGTAATATTATACAGCACCCAGTGAGGATCTAACTCACTCAATCAGTTAATTGCCATAGGTGATGCACACTTGGGAGATCATGTCTCGAAATGACATTACTGACTGGACAGAAGATTTTCCCTCAGTAGGTTGCAATTTCTTTCTGCTGTAGACTGATCGCCAATCAAGACTATCGAACCCAATCTGTTGTACTGTTTAACCAATCGCTGGAGAGACAAACGATGGATTAATATCTTTCCCAAGTGTATTTGCGCGTGTAAGTGAATGAAACTGGAATTCGAACTCGGGTCTCCGATTTCTCGTTCTGAGCCAATATCCACTGCACCACAACACACATCCACTCAGTTGTAACTGATCTAGTGAGACAATATTTTTAAGTATTGCTCCACGTAGAAGTGTCCAATAAATACTTTAGAAAGCTTAGCTTAGATGTTGCAGAAGGCCGTAATTGTATAGCCATATCGAGGATCGAAGACACTTCTCAGTAGTAATTGATATATTAAGAAAAGCTTGTTAACCATTACATTACGTCAAAGTGCACAATAAATAATCTTTAAGCGTAGCTTAGATGTTGCAGGGATAACCGAAATCATTTGTCAGTCGTAATTGATCTAGTGATCATTACATCACGTCAATTGATCCAGTGATCATTACACCACGTCAATTGATCCAGTGATCATTACACCACGTCAATTGATCTAGTGATCATTACATCACGTCAATTGATCCAGTGATCATTACACCACGTCAATTGATCTAGTGATCATTACATCACGCCAATTGATCTAGTGATCATTACACTACGTCAATTGATCTAATGATCATTAAATCACGTCAATTGATCTAGTGATCATTGCATCACGTCAAGTCATCAGTCAAGTGCCATATGTGATGCATGCATGTGCGATCCTTTCTCTTTCGAAATATGACTGACTAGCTAGAACATTTTCAGGAAGTAGGTTGTCATTACTTTCTGCGATAGACCACTGATGCCCTCTTCAGAAGAATTTACTCGAGCAATCAGACTGGCAACAAGGTCTCACCCTTTTACAGTTAAATCAACTAAATGCAGCAGTCACATCTACTCCAAAAGCTTCCTTTCTCGCACTTCCCGCCTGTGGAACTCCCTTCCGTATACTTGCTTCCCTGACGTTTACAATCGCCAAAAATTTAAATGCAATGTCATACCCATCTCTTGTGTACTTGACTCCACTCCTTTTCTCGTTCTTTCCCTCATGCATCTTGTTCTTTTCTTTTCTCACTCTACCTTCATATTGGTACTCATCCTTCTCTCGCCCTTTCTCTGACACACCCAGTAACTAGTTCATTTTTCTCTTCGTTCTCCTCCTGCTTAAACTTTCACTCTTTTCTTATGTAGCCCTCTGCATACCAGTGGTTGTGCCGCTTTGCTTGAGATGAAACGATTTTAAAAAAAGTACTGATTGCCAACCAAGGCTGTAGAACCCAATCTGTCCCCCTATTCAATCCATAGATAGAGTATGAAAAGCTGGATTTCTCTCTTTCGCAAGGATATTTTTGCGTAAGTAAATGAAACGAATTACGAACTTGGCTCCCCGATGTCTTATTCCCAGCCGATATCCATTACACCACAACCTACATACGCCTGAAATGAAAAAGAAAAATATTTAGTAACTGCCAGCATTAGAATAATGTTAATTTTTACACGCATACATATTTATATAAAAACATCTATATTTGTAAAAAAGTTAGCAGGAATGAACTTTTAAATAAATTAAATTTTTGGCTGACAAACCTGGCTCTCATAAAGAGTATCAGAGAAAAATATAGCTGCCGTTCGCGTCTTCTGTCCAATTTGTTAATCTCGAAGTGCAATTTTTGTTACAATTCACTACATTGTTTTGATTTTGATAGAATCTGGGTTCGGCGAATTTTGGCTTCCGATATTTTATTGTCTTATTATTTAATAATCTTGCACACAAGTTTTTACTTTGGTCGATAGAGATCTCAGTTAGTTCTTTTATCTATCTATCTATCTATCTATCTATCTATCTATCTATCTATCTATCCCAGCTTATTCATATATATCTATATATGATAAGTTATTCTGTATTTATTCATCTATTTTTCTACCATATTTATCTGTGTTAATTCAAATATGCCAAACACGTATTCATTTTTTTAGTCGGATTTATATATACATTTTCATTTTCGCTTTTCTTGATTCTACGATATACTTTTCACTTGCTATACATTACCAATGCTAAGATGTTTTTCTTAAATATTTATTTAAAGCTTAAGTAGAAAAAACAACATAATTAATTGATGTTAACTTTGGAGATGTGTATGTCTCTTTCATCCAGAAGCGCCTATATTTTTTTAATGTACATGTAACCCAGATTTAAATTCTAAATATTGGTAGATTGTTACGCTACTTAAATATAATGGGTGCTATGCAAGTAGCTTCATTAACCTTCTAGATAAAATGTACTACTCATAAGTTAAGAAAATGGCTTTTAAAACTTCTAGTTTCGAGTGATTAATTTTCCATCGTAGACTCAGAAAACTATATCGGGATAAAAAAAAGAAAGCGATGCGGTAGCAGGCAGTCTCGCCCTCCAACATCTACTTGTTAGAAATTTATCTTGGCTAGATTTACTTATAGAGCCTCTAACCGAGATACAAGAAGATCAACGGTGTTTTGAGTGATATATTGATCTAACACATTCCCCTCTGTGATGTTTCATTAAAATTATCACTCACTGAATGAATGACTTTGCGGTATCGACCTACTTAGTAAAGCAAAAGTCTGTAGCAATTAAAAATAATTCGCTTACATTAAGATAAAGAGGAAATTTTATTTTTAGGCAAGCTAAAAATGTAAATTAGCGAATGTTATGCAAGTTGATGAAGCCGTTTAAAAATATACCTTGCCTACTTTGGCTCCAAAATATTGTTAGCTTCTTGTATTTTTTAAACATGTTCCTTCAGGGCAAAGAAAATCGTGTACCTCCACGCATTTTTTTTGTTGCTTTGTTAAATAATCTATAAATGATCAGTTTTTGTTTGAAAACTTAGTAGAGTGATTTTCTGTGACGTTTTTTTTTTTTTAATTCAGGTTTTTTGGTAGTCCACTGTTGTCTTTCTCTTAGAATGATTACCATTCCAAGGTTGATAAACCATTTCTTCCTACTATTTTAACTGGGATAGGGAGATCCTAGTCTATGCATCAAAATTTTTACTCAATCACATGGCTATCCTAGAGAAATTGGGTGGCTTCAAGAATTTACACCTCAGAAAGAAATAGTACTTAAATAATTAATTCTGAATTTCTTAAACATTCCTGAGCGTCTTATAAATGTGTTTCAATTATTGAGGATCAAAGTATCCCAAATTCTATTAATATTTTTACTTTATACATTCGCCTCAAAATGTGCTGGAATGACAAAGCCAATTTCTTTCTTTTTAGTATTCACTGAGAACATTGTGTTCAAGATCAAAAAGACAAATATGAGACAAGAGTTCAAAGTTGGATATACCCAAAGTTTATCCAATGGCTCTCATCGTTTTTCCTTCTTTTCTTAGGTTTGAAATGGTTTCCTTTTCTGTCAGAGATATATTCATGTTGGTCTATCATTTGTGGTACAGTGGATATCGGCTCGGAACGAGAAATCGGGGAGCTGAGTTCGAATTCCAGCTGAATCCACTGTATTCACTTACACGCAAATACCCTTGGGAAAGGTATTAATCCGTCTCTTCCTTCCAGTTATGGGTTAAATAGCAGGACAGATTGGGTTCTATAGCCTTGCTTTCAGTCTACCGCAGAAAGCAATGGCAACCTACTGCGGGATAATCTTCTGCCCAGTCAGTCATGTCTCGAAAGAGACATGATCGCCCAAGCGTGTATCTGACTGACTGAATACAGCCTTTACAGATGAAACGCAAGCCTAAATTTAGTCATTCCGAGCAATTTATTGTTTAAACAATCAATCTAAAAGACATCACTTGGGAAACAAAAAACTTATGTCCGTCAGATGTCTATTTAACTCATTTGAAAAATTGGTGTGTTTGTGTTGAATACGAAATAAAAATAACTTTCTTTTCTTCACTGTTTACAAATTCGTGAGCCAGTGTAAAAATCTATTTTTGACCAATAGGATAAAAAGATTGTCTCTGTGATGAGAAAAAGATCAAATCAAATTTAGCGAGCAAACGAGAAATATTTGTTAACCAATAAAAAGAGAGCGATTTACAGAAAACAACAAATTTAAAGTTCAGTGACACGTATCATATGTCTTCTCGCGCAAAATATACGTTTGAATCTCACCACATGATCGACATGGCTACATATTTCACGTTTTTTGCTCAGTAAGCACACAGAGAGAGAGACAGAGAGAGAGAGAGAGAGAGAGAGAGAGAGAGAGATGGAAGGCAAGAGCATTCAACACACCGCGATGTAACAAGAGATATTTCAAATCGCTGAGCAGACGCAACTGTTTCATCGACACACATAGGCACTCTCTCACCTTCTCGTGTGATGTTTTCTTTATCTCTTCTTCTTTACCTTCACCTACTTGCCGTACACAAAAAGAAAAAAGGAACATTACTACTACTTTGTTGATATATATTGCGTAAACATGGACTTACCTTTATATGTACAAATCACATTTTGCTAAAACAAGCGAACTCTTAATTCTTTAAGCTCCTTACTACACTTTCTCTTAGAACACTTCATTCATACAATTCGATGTAATGCTCTTCGATAAATAAATGTTCATTTATTTATACATACGAAACAGTTTTATTCTCTCAGCTTTCTGATAAATTTAAAATGAGGGGATTTTGGTTATGTTTTGTACAAGGCCAAGTTAATAAACTCAGTAGACGATTGTATAGGTTAAAACAAAATGTACTATGTCCTGAGTTGTTTAACACATTTAAATGTAAATACCAGTATAGAAAGGCTTAAATTCTGAACACTTGGCTAATATTCATCTTTTGAACAACAAAAATATAGGAACTGGCACACGATACGTATTTGGTTTTCTTAACTGCAATATAGCTTAATGATGTAATAAATAGTTAATACAGCTTGGTTCCCCCTCACTGGAATGTGACTGGCTGGTGTCAGCCATAAATATAGATAAGGTGCGGACGTTCAAAGTTCCAGAGATCTACATGTCTTCCACCAGAGATCTTCCACTGGAGATCTACTACTACTACTACTGGTCTATAGGTCTATCACTAGAGATCTATGACTATTGATCTACGTCTTCTTACTACGTCTACTGCATACGACGAGTAGCGCCTATTACATCTACCTAATAGATTGTTCTACCCGGTTACATTTAGCTTAACCACTTAACTACCTCGAATGATATATATATATATATATATATATATATATATATATATATATATAGTTCATTTCACTGGTGCGCAGGAGGTTATATAAAAGGAGGGTGATCAGAAAGAGGAACAAGTTACAGGGGTATCAGAAAATGGATAAGAGAAGGATGAGAACACTTGTGTCAAAAAAGCCGCATGAAAGTAGAGTGGTAAGCGAGAAGAACATGATACAACAGTTGTCAGGGGAAGGATGCGAGTCAAAGAGGTAAGAGATAGCAATTCATATTGCTCTTAAATTCTTGAAGGTTGTAGTTGTCAGGGAAGCAGGTATACAGAAGGGAATTATCAAGGTGGGAAGTGCGAGTAAAGAAGCTGGGTGTAGAAGTTGCGGTTACATTTGATTGGTTTCACTGTAAAAGGTTGGGACCTAATTGCTAATCTAGTAGCTCGAGTAAATTCATGCAGAGGGGGTCATCAGCGAGTTAATTTTATCGGAGCAGAAGCCGTAAAAGTATTTGTAGAGGAGACAGAAGGAAGCCACATTACGTCGGTGAGAAAGTGACGAGTTGAACTACCATGATCATATTGCAGATTCTCAGTTTGATCTTGTTAAGAACCACGAGATGAATTGCAGGGGAACTCGACCAGATGTGACAGCAGTATTCAATGCACGGGCGAATGGTAGATTTAAATATGCGCAAGGTATATTGAAACGAGAAAACCTTGGCATTACACATTGAACCAACCTTCCTAGCAGCAAATATAGCTATATACGTTCAATGCAGTCATTCCAACTGAGATCGGCTGAGAGAGTTAAGTCGAGAAGGCGCAGTTATTTGCTTTCAGGGAGACTAACCTGTCTATGCTGATTGTGGGGAGGAGATTTTGACACTACTGATTTTCCTTAGTGTAAAACATTGCAATACAACTTCTGGTTAAAAAAATACTAGAGAAAATCATTAACATCAAAAATTGCTGTGTGGACTCTGGTAAAAAATGATTACTGGACATTAAGTATATAAGTCCCAGAAACTCAGTGGTAGTTGTCATTAAGAACACATGGCCCAGTGGATATAGACGTTTGTTAGTTCCAGTGACTTAACCCAAAGAGTTGTGTGTTCAATACTACGTTACAGCAGTGGTGAAAGAGTAACTTACATATAAGTCATGACTACCAAAAGAAACTTCGCACAAGGAATGAGAAGAATAATAAGTAATAAGTGATCAAAATTCCTACCAAGGACGTAGAAATAGCAACAGAGATGAGGACAATAGTCTGAATAATATAAATAGTTTGAATACTACCTCATCTCGGAAATATAGACAAATACTGGAGAATGATAATAATTGCAAGCATAATTCAAAAAAGAAAATGAGATACCAAAAGAAAATATAGAAAAATTAATCGTAAAATCCGCATATAGAAAATAATGTGAGTTACAAGGAAGATGTGAAGTGAGTGGCCATGTTCAAATGCAAAATAAATGACAGAACTATTCAATAAATATAATTAAATAGTTTGTAATAACAAATAACGTATAATGCAAGCAAACAATATATACAAGACAAATTAATAGGAATAAAGTAAAATCTTCATACTCAGAATTGAAGTCATGAAGCAAAAGCAAGTTAAGACAAGCGAACATAGCGTTCTGATTTCAAGACAAGACAGATCGGGACTGAGTCACATGAGACTACCAACCGAACTATTTTATTTGCGAAGGAAAAAAATCCAAGCATGCTTCTGATTTAATAGGGGAGGTGCAAGTTTTTTGCAGACATTCTTCGCATGATTGAAATCAACAGAAGAAGGAGTTTCGGTGAGGTTGAACACAGTTAAAAGCGTATATTTATCTTGAAGTTAAAAAATGCGAAATTTCATAATATTTTTTGTGATTTGATGTGGGTTGTCGAAGTTCGTGACAGAATCCTGTCGTGCCTTCTGAGTTCAGAGTCTTCAATGTGGAGATTTGTTTTTAGAACAGTAATTACTCTCTGTTGTGGAAACGATTATTTTTGTTCAATAAAAATAGGTTTTACCATTAGTATCAATAGTTTGTTTTATGTCTGCGTTCAAATCATCTAATTGTTTGTGGTTTTCGTTAACGGCGCTTCAAAGAAAGCTTTGATATCTTTTCAAATTGCAGAATTCATTTCTTCACGCATTCAGATGTTAAATCAAGTCAAATAATTGACCGGCTGAATTAAAGAATTCTTTTCGTAGATAATGACCACCTATACCTTTGTCTTTTATGTCCGACAATTTCTAAAATATAAAGCTTGCATCTCTATTGCTTGATGTAATTTGATGAATCTTACTTCCTTTTATACAGATAATAAAGCTCACATTAGTCAATAGACTAGATACCCGGGACGGGAAGGGACAACTTAACATCACCAAATTCAATACCGCCGACTGAGGGCCGGGACAACTCAGGACTGAGATAAATCAGCAACAGAAAAAAATTGTTTTTTATTTATTTTTGATAACGTAAATCGTAAATAGATGCGTTTTTTAATAAATAGAATATATTCACTAATTAAGGTTGTAATCCTTAATAAATATCGTTAAAAATAATAAAAATAATTCGGTTATAAAACGTTACATTTTTCTGGTGTTAAAGTTTGCCGGTCCTGAGTTGTCCCGGGGTTTAGTGGGCAATGTTGAGTTATCCTGAACCTACCTGGGGAGAATACAGAAGATTTTCGATTTAAGTCATTTTCACATACTCTTCGAAATTATGGTATAGGAAACGTAAATTCATTGCTGAGAATATGGTTTATTTAACTACTCTCGATAGACAGAATTAAGTAACTTCATATTTTTGGTGATTTCAAGTCGGCAAATATTTTATTGACGACTACATCGATTTACGCTGTTACAAAGTTCTCGGCTAAACAGGCTTCACTTAATATGATCAAATGACCAAACATTACAATTGTTTCTGGAAATTTTTCTTCTTCGGGTAAAAGTTTTCAAAATGCGTTAAGAAAAATAAATTATCGTCTCGCTCCAAACTTGCGAAGTAGCCTTGCGTATAAATAAATAAATAAATATTAGTTTTCTGAAGTCAATGATGTCCACTTAATATAATGAAAATTAAGAGTACCGATGAAAAGTTAAATTGAAAGTAAATGATATAGATATATATAATGATGCCAAGTTCATAAAGGGAGAGGATAATCCAAATGCCTGGTGGGTGAATATCCGACTGCTGTCAAATCAGTCGGGTTTCTAATGATCGCTAAGCAATATTTCAACCAGTAATTTTAAACAACATATATGATCTCGGAAGAAGACTGAAAGCAATTAAGAACATCGAGAAATGAATAATAAAATCAACTGCCAAATTTCTTACATCTTTCAAGTTTTATACTCGAAGATTATCCGTTAGTATGAACGGATTTTATTTAAAAAAATAAGCAGACACAATGTTTGTAATTTATTTAATATATATATATATGTGTGTGTGTGTGAGTGTGAGTATGTGTATGTATGTAAGCATGTATGTGTGTGCATGTATGTTGTATATATATATATATATATATATATATATATATATATACGTATTGGTGTGAATGTGTGTGGTTGTATAGGGGTACGAAGTTTATGGTCACTTATTGTGCTCAATGAAATCTTTCTCAAATAACCTTTGTGATCCTTACAAGATAAGACTACATTTTTCGATTCTGAGTAATATTCTTTGAAAAAAATTTCTTTTTGATCTGCTGAAGAAATTTATCCCAAACGAAATCGTGGTCTGAGGAGATGAGCGTATTAACTCCTCGAAATAAATTATAATTTATAACCACTTTAGATGATGTATTGAGTTTTCCTTTATTTTTTCTGAGCTTTGATATCATTATAAACTCAAGTTTAGCCAACCGTTGAATTGGCTACTGTGTATAACGAGCAATGGTATAAATGTCAGACATGACTGCATCAAATATGTAGCTGCATCTGCTGCTAGAAAAGTTGGGTCACTGTGCCAAGCCAGAAAATTTTTCTTGTCACAAGCTATTTTGCTCAATTGTAATTCTAACATTCGTTTCTGTTGCCATATCTGGTCCGGTGCTGCAGATTGGGTTTCGCGGCAAAATTAAAAAAAAAGGATTTGCAATGTCATCGATTCTCACTTGACAGCCAGTCTAGAGTCACTTTCTTGCCGACATAATTTGGCAAGTATTTTCATGGCTACTGATCTGACGAAATTCTTTCCAACGTGTTTCGATCACATGTATTTAGGCGTGCTACTAGACTGGCATGATGATCCAAAACTTTTACCGTCAAAATAGTTAAACATAACCGTCTCTTCTACTCTAACAGTGCTTTTCTCGCACTTCCCGTTTGTGGAACTCCCTTCCGTTTGCTTGCTACCCTGACAGCTATAATCTCCAGTAGTTTAAATTCAACAACAATTGTCATCTTCTATCTCCTTGATTAACATGCATCTCTTATTTTTTCTTTGACATTTCCGGGTACCTTGATTTTTCTTACACTGTAGTTCCCTGTGCATCAGTGGTGGCCCTGCCTTGCTTGTGATGAAATTATTATAAAAAATATTAAAAATTCGTTGATATTTCAAGAAATCATATTACATTGGTTGATATGATTGTGTTTACTTAAACAACCGCTCAAACGCCGATACATATATACATATATGTGTACTTCTAAAGAAAAGTGATACCTATGGTTTAAATTTAATTTAAAAAAATGAAAAGTATTACTTGAAGCATTTATTTTGATTTTTAATTTTAATGTAATTGATTAAATTTGTTATTTCAAATAAACATAATATTTTCTCTATTTTAAAACGAATTTAAATTGATAGGAATATTTTTAAAGTCACTAAAATTCGATTATTTTAGGCATATTTACAAATACATCAACACAACGCGATTTGTTTTTGAAAACATTTAAAAAATTAAATATATACATGTATTTCTGAAATTTTATTTGTGGAATATTATCTGATTTAATGCTTAATTAATCTAATTTAAAACATGTATGACTTACTTTTAGTTTAAAATATTATAGAAAAGAATCTTTTTAGCAGAAGTGAATGTTTTTATGAGGATTTGACAACTATCTCAATAGACTTTTTTAGTAATATTTCTACGGGTGTCATATCTATAGAAATTTAGACTTTTTTTTTCAAAACTGGCGAAAAAGGGTTTTTCATAGTAGATAAAAATAGAAAAAAAAAGTGTTGGAAGACGGCGTAATAAGGTCAAGAATTGGAAAAATTATGTATATGGCGAAGGAAAAGAATGGGAACACAAAAGGCATTGGAATCAGTTAAAAAGTTTTATTGAAGAAAGACCAACAAGAAAGGAAAAACTTATGCAAGTACTGTTTTTATATATTTGACGAATGAAGATTCTAAGAATTCGTTGAAGCAAAAGAAAAATGAAACGTACGGAAAAAGTAGTGGTTTACTCAAAACGAAAGAAATACAGTTCAGTAAGTATCGAACACGTCAGAAAGAGAAGGGTCTGAATACTAAAAAATAAAATAAAATATTTTTTAAGAAATTATTTTTAAAAATTCCTACTTTAAAAATCGGTCTTGCGCCACATCTGTCCTCAGTGAAAGGGTTACTGTTAAATACCTAGTGTCCCAATCGAATATGAAAATGTCAGTCGAGCTTTATGCATTCGAGCAGAGAACAGATCGGTTCTGTTTGAAATAGACCGGAGTATTTTGCTTACAGGAAAGAACCGATTTAATCATTTAGCTTTCAATTAAAATTAAAGTAAGTTTCAAGAATTTTTTTTATTTTTAAAAATTCAATTTAAAAGTTAGTTATCGAAAATGAGTGAAGATACATACACATGTACCTACCTATGTAGAGTATGTCACGTTATGTTTACTGTACTGAGCGTTATGAGAGGGCAACAGAAAAAAAGAGGGACAAGTTTTGGTAAAACTAAGGAGGACATTTGGTATTTACTGGGAATGGTCATGGTTTGAATATTACAGGGTGTTGCATTAAAAAATTATTAGTAAATCCGTTTAATTTACACTAGTCCTACTTTTAACGTACAATTGCATTATATTAATTATGAATTAGTTGCGACTGTTATATCGCACAGTTTTATATATTAAAGAAAATACGCCGACAAAAATAATGTTATAGTGCACCTGGTACAAAATAATTCTGTCTGTATATGTAGAGGGTCAGAAGAGCGGTGTACAAAGGCAAGATTGTTTTATAGTTGCTGAAAAATGTTGTGTTAAAAAGGACAGTATTGTAATAATTGACAAATGCTGTCCTGAAAAAGACATTTTTGGTAGCTATTGAAAAGTGTTGTCCTAAAAATGATTGTTTTGGAATAGTTGAAAAGTGTTGTCCTAAAAATGTCAATTTTGTAATAATTGAAAAGTATTGTTTTGATTAGGACAGTTTTTTAATGGTTGAAGAGTGTTGTCTTGAAAAAGCAAGCGTTTATCGCAACCGTTAAAAAGTGTTGTCCTGATGGTGACAGTTTTGTAATAGCCGAAGAGTGTTTTCTTGAAAAGGAGATTTTTCGTAACCGTTTAAAAGGGTTGTCGTAATAAAACCTATTATCCAAGCACTTCAAATGTTTGCGTTGCTTGGATCTGAAAATATTCTGAGAAATGTTCTTCCTGTTTGAAGTCGTACGAATTGATAAAGAACAACTATAATACAAGATTACTGACTGAAAACGAAAGATCCGGTGGAAGAAGAGAAAATAAGAATTTTAGGCAGTGCGAACTGGAAGAAGTAATGAACCAGCCAAAACAGTGCAAATGTTGGCGTTGGCAAGTTTACTGAGAAAGGTGATGCCACACAACCGCTAAATACATCCAGGTCATACACTGGTGCAAACATACAAATGCATGAATAACAATGATGATAAATTACTCGCAAATTAACACCGTTGTTTTGGGTCAATAACTTTATAAACCTTTCCCTACTATTTATTTTGAGAAATCCTCAAGGACATATAACCCAGTGGATAAAGGCGTTAGTTGGATCCAGTGACTTGACCCAAAGAGTTGTGTGTTCGATACCTTGTTACAGCAGTGATGAAGAAAGAGTTGAGTTAAATGAAGGTAACTGAAACACTTGGACTCATGCAATGAGAACAATCTACACCAATGAACTTCAAAATTCCAATCCATTGAAGAAGGTCGAAGCGTACAACGGTCTAAACATCAAGATTATAGCAACAAAGATGAGGAAAATAGTCTGAACAATGTAAATAATTACAATACCTTATCTAGACAAATATCAAATTTTTATAACTTTTTTAAATATAGCAGCTATTAAACTGAGGTACCTTGAAGAACCTGAGCGGTGGCTAGCAATTCTGCCAGAATTATGCTGATTTTCTAAGCGCAGCTTAGATGTAGCACAAGGTCGACAGTATGGGACACCCAATGAGGATCGAACTCACTACTCAATTGTAATGTTTGCAGCAAGATAAGCTTGCTAACCATTACACCACCTCAAGGTGAACAATTCTACCAGACGTATGAGTTAAAAATTGTTCTATTTTCAAGCGCAGAAGGGCATAAAAAGAATCAAGATCGGCGTATAAACACGTCTCTTGCTGGTTTTTAGCGCTATGTTTTAGACGTGTTTATTCGACGAGGAAGGGGTTAAATAAAAGCTGCAACCAACCGTACATATATATCCTAACTAAGTATGTCCATACTACATTCATCGTTCTTTATAGACCCCCCTCTATATGTCAAGCTTTACTGATTATTTACCACGATTGAGTTCAGAATGTTCGAGTTATATCAATCAGGTAATTTTTTTATCTAGATCATGTGGCTTATTCGTTTATTGCTTATAACCAAAATAAACGATTAAACATTAGTAGAAATCATTATCACAAAATAGGTTAGTAGATGTCGAAATTGCTCATAACAACCAGTTCTTTCTAATCATTTCTTAACTACATTTATTAGTAGACCAAATGCGGTTCAATCATTAATTCTTTATCAGGAGTAAATTGTGTAAACAAAGGCTGTCGTGAAAATGAAGATGATGTTCTATCTAATATCTAAATGGCCCATTCAAGATAAACCTTCCCAAAAGTATAATCTAAATTGGAACGAAAGCAGTGAAGAAAGGTTCCAAAAATCCATAATAATAATAATTCAGGCTGTAGAATGAGCAAATATTTTCAGTAGATAATTCGAGTAAATATTAGGAGACACTGATGGGTATTAATTAATTATCATTTTCTCGCCTGAATTCATCTTACACATATACAAATCAACCATCCGCCCATGAATTGAATACTGTTCTCATATCTGGTCGGGCGCCCCTGGTATTCATTTCGGGGTTCTCGACAGGATATAGAGGAGAAACTGCAATGTAATCGATCCCGACCTGGTATCTCAAATCCAGTCACTTTCTCACTGACGAAATGTGGCTTCCCTCTGTCTTTTCTACCAATATTTTCATGGTTTATACTCCGACGTGGTTAGCTCCCTGTTGCCCCCTCTACGTGAACTTATACGAGCAACCAAACTGGCAACAAGGTCCCACCTTTTACAAAAGCAGCTAAATGCAGCCGCCACTTCTACTTCTTCAGCTTCTTTTTTCACACTTGTGGTTGCTTCCCTGAGAGCAACAATCTCCAAGAGTTTAAATGCAACGTCAATTGCCATCTCTTATCCCCTTGACTCCCATACTTCTCTTATTTTTTCCCCAATATACCATATATATTGTTATTCTCCCTTTTCACTCTACTCTGACACCTCCTGTAATCGGTTCCTCTTTGTCTTCGCTCACCTCCTATGTAACCCTTCATTCTCCTTTTATGTAGTCCCCTGTGAACTAGTGATAGTACTGTTTGCTTGGGGGTGAAACGATTATGAAAAATTATTATATATTCATATTACATTTTTTTCATATAACATCAGTCTTTGGTTTCAATATATTTTAGTCGATGTGCACATCTTTTGTCCTTAATGTTTGCTGTGATGAGAGATGATTGATAAACTGGTTTAACTGTTTTTAATTGCTGTTATATGTCCATATTACCATATTATAGTAATAAATAATTTTTGTTACCCATCTTTTTTCTTATGTATTGATAACTATAATCTGTTTTGAAAAGTTGAATTCTTGCAAGAACTATATAAACTTGTGTCATTTTAATTTTGCGTATTGGAAGGTGGAAGGTTTCAGATTATCGTCAATTTAAAATTGATTAGCTAATTCACCAGTGAAAAGAAAAAGGAAGGAAGTCTCATGCAGAAAATAGATGTACTAAAAGAATTTGAACATTCAGGGCAGTGCTGAAGAATTACAGAGACGTGCTTTCACGTAATGTTCATTGAAAATTCAATTAGTATAAAGCATGAGATGCATCATCCAAAGACTGATCTAGACCGTCTATACATACCCTGTAAAGAAGGTGGAAGAGGTCTTATTCAACTAGAATTCTCATACAAGACAACAACTATTAGCTAAGTACTAACATAAATTAAAACAACAAAGGGCTGGATGTTACAATTAGCCAAACAATATGAAAACAGAAAGAAAAATATTCAATAATAAAAGAAAGCGGTAAATACAAACAATATTGACATTTAGTAGATTCTGTAGAAAACAGAACAGAACCCAAGAACCAAATGTTGCAGGAAAAACATGAAAAAGAAACAAAGATAAAGCTCTTGAACAGATGAAACAAGGCTGGCAAGACAAACCTCTGCATGGCAAATATGCAGAATGTGCTAATAAATCCAGTATTAATAAAGTTAATACTGAAGTCTTTATTTTTGCACAAGACCAAAGTCTTTTCATGAGACTAATAATTTGAATTCAAAATGCAGGTTCTGTGACAAATACAAAAAAAAAAGATTATCTAATCTCAGGATGTTCTGTACTTGCCCCAAATGAATATGAAAATCTTCCCGATAGAGTGGAGCAATGTTTACACTAGACAATGTGCAAACACTATGGAAAATATGTAAACAAACACTGGTATACACATCACCCAGAACCGGTTACATAAATAGAAGATATAATCATTTTATGAAATTACCCCATTTACACAGACAGAAAAATAGGCAAATAGGCCTGACATTATTATCAAAAATCAAAATTAAAAATTTGCCTACTAACTGGTATGGTTTTGGACAAACCATGTAACTTAGCAACCAAGGAATTTGAAAAACTATCAAAATATAAAGATATGGATATTGAAATAGAAAATAATGTGGAAATTGAAAACAAAAATAATTATCAGTGATAGTAGGTGCACTTGGAATGATTAAAAAATGGAACACAACAATACATTGAAAGAAACCCTGAAAACCCCAGGTTAAGATACATACAAACATTGTCTTGTTAAGTACAGCCCACACACTAAGGAGAACTTGGTTTATGTAATGTTAGGGATGTTATGGGAGATAGAAACATGAAATGTAGCCATAAGAATACTCTACAATCTACCTTAGATCTTTCTGCAGACTTGGTAGGTAGTGTGGCCATAGCAAAAATCGAATTATGATGAAAATAACAATAATAATAATATGGTTTCGAGCTGTTGTTATCTTAGTACTGGTAAATCCGTTAATGAAAAAGCTAATTGTTGTTCGCGCAAACCACAAAGAAATTGAAAAACTTAAAATGTACACTGACCTCCAGGTTGAGGTTGCCAGCATACAATGTCAACGTATATAAATAATAATAATAATAATAATAATAATAATAATAATAATAATAATAATTCATCGATGGTTATGTGCATCTGGATTAAAGTCTGAGACGGAAGACTTTATTCTTGCAGCACAAGACCAAAGTCTTTTCACTAGAAACTTTCAGGCAAATATTACACAGGACCTCCTACCTCTACCAAAAAGCTGACTGGGATGCCTTTCGCGATTTCCTCTGCGACGTCCCTTGGGGAAGAGTGTTCGACCTATCAGTTGATGACTGTGCCTCTGAGGTCTCGTCATGGGTGAAAACTGGCATTGATGCCTTCATACCCACCAGGAAGTATTGGTTAAAACCTCATTCCTCTCCGTGGTTCTCTCCGGCCTGCTCAGCCGCCATTGCTCACAGGAACCATAACTTCCGTCTATTCCGGAGACAGCCAACTGATCACAATAGGCGCCTGTTCACATCTGCTCGCAATGAGTGCAAGAGAACCCTAAATGACGCCAAACAGTTGTTTACTGAGAGAATGCGACAGCACATAGCTGACCGCAAGTTCGGCTCCAAGGACTATTGGAGGATTTGTAAACGAGTGCTCAACAATGGGAAATCCTCAATACCTCCTTTAATACATGGATTTGAGGTTCTCACGTCATCTGCGGACAAAGCTGAGTGCTTTGCCCGCAGATTCTCATCCAACTCCACATTCGACTCGTCCGGAGTACACCCACCCGACTTATCTATCAGAACTGAGGACAAACTGCACGACGTATATAATACCCCGACTGTAGTATCCAGAGTAATTTCAAAACTCGATCCCCATAAGGCGTGTGGAGACGATGGAATCCCGGTGATAGTCCTTAAGAGGTGTGCTCCTGAACTTTCCCCTGTCCTCTCTAAACTATTTAACTACTGCCTTTCTGCTTCTTGCTTTCCTGCATACTGGAAGTTCTCTTCAGTCGTTCCTGTATTTAAGAATTGTGGTGAACCCTCGGACCCATCCAACTATCGCCCTATCAGTCTTCTACCGATATTCGGGAAAGTATTCGAGGCTATAATCAATGCTGAAATAGTTCATCATCTCACCACCCACAAACTGATCTCCGACAGGCAATATGGATTCCGCTTTGCCAGGTCCACGGCCGACCTGCTAACAACCGTAACGGAGTACATGCTACAGGCCCTTGATGAGTCTGACGAGGCTCGCGCGGTTCCTCTGGACATCTCCAAGGCTTTCGACAGGGTTTGGCACTCTGGCCTCCTATGCAAACTACGCGGTTATGGTATTACCGGTCGCCTGCTTGACCTAATCCAATCTTTCTTAAATAACCGGAAAATAAAAGTCGTTCTGAATGGGCGTGCCTCTTTGCCCTACAGTACAAATGCTGGTGTCCCACAGGGCTCTATCCTGGGCCTGACGCTCTTCCTTATTTTCATCAACGACCTCCCAGATGAGATCAAGTCCCAAGTAGGCATCTACGCAGATGACACTACAATATACTCCCGCACCAGTAAGAAACCTGTCGTGGCGGACAGACATAATCTCGCTGCTGACCTTGAGCGGGATCTACACTCTGTGGTGAACTGGGGCAAGAAGTGGCTTGTCAACTTCAATTCATCTAAGACCAAGCTGTTGTCTCTCAACCATTACAGGCAACCTCTCCTGCCTCCCATAAGCATGGACCAAGCGATTCTCCCGGAGAGTAATACACTACGCCTCCTCGGTCTTACCCTCTCCTCAGACCTCAAATGGAACCACTATATTGAATCCATAGCAAAATCTGCTGCTAAGAAGGTTGGGACACTATGTCGATCCAGGATGTTTTTTCCACCTGAATCCATCCTGCATATATACAAGTCAACCATACGTCCGTGCATGGAGTACTGCTGCCATTTATGGTCAGGTGCCCCTGCCGTTCTCCTCAGTGTTCTTGACGGGCTCCAAAGGAGAGTCTGTAATGTGATAGGTACTGATCTGGCGGCTCGACTGCAGCCACTTCCCCATCGTCGAAATGTGGCCTCCCTTTGTCTGTTCTATAAATACTTTCATGGCTTCTGCTCAGACGAACTTAAGTCACTGATGCCTCCTCAACAGGTGTTTACTCATGCAACCAGACTGGCATCTGGGTCTCACCCATTCACAGTCAGGTTAGCCAAATGCAGACGACAATTCTACTCCTGCAGCTTCTTCTCTCGCACTTCCCGCCTGTGGAACTCGCTCCCGTATTCTTGCTTTCCTGACGGCTACAACCTCCAGAAATTTAAATGCAAAGTCAATACCCATCTACTAACCACTGGACTTTAGCTCTCTCCCCACCCCTGTATAACCTTCCATTTCTCTCCACCTATGTATCTGTTATCGCACCTGCTTTCTCAGCTTTCTATTGTTCCTTTCTCACTAGTTTGTACTCCTCACTCTTTTCTAATTAATCTTTTTACATTTATGTAGCCCCCTGCACATCAGTGGCGTTTCCGCCTTGCTCGAGGTGAAATGATTAAAAAAAAAAATAAATATGGATCCAAAATGCAGGTTTTGTGATAAACACCAAAAAACAATAGACCATTAAATCTCGGGCTGTTCTGTACTTGCCCCAATGAATATAAAAATCGCCACGATAGAGTGGGGCAATATTTACATTGGACAATGTGCAAACATTATGGGAAATCTGTAAACAAACACTGGTATGAACATCACCCATCACCGGTTACAGAAATAGAAGATATCACCATTCTATGGGATTACACCATCTCCACAGACAGAAAAATTGAAGCAAATAGGCCAGACGTTATTGTTAAAAACTTGAAAGAGAAAACTTGTCTGTTGATTGATATGGCTTGTCCAGCGGATTATAACATAGCAACCAAGGAATTTGAAAAACTATCAAAATATAAAAACCTGGAAACTGAAATAGAAAAAATGTGGAAATTAAAAACAAGAATTGTGAAAGTGATAGTAGGTGCACTTGGAATGATAAAAAATGGAACAAAACAACACATTGAAAGAATCCCTGGAAAATCCAGCATAAGAGATAAACAAAAAATTGTCTTATTAAGTACAGCCCACGCACTAAGGAGAACTTTGTCTATGTAACGCTAGGGATGTTGGGGAAGATAGAAAAAACATGACATGGAGCCATAACAACACGTCACGACCTGCCTTAGATCTACCCGCAGACTTGGTTGGTAGTGCGACCATAGCAGAAATCGAAATATGAAAAATGACATAATAATAATAAACACTTCAAATAACACTCTGTATAGATCAGTTATAACAAGCATAATAGAGGAAAAAAGGAAGTTGAATATAAAATTGACTTTGATAAACGTATTTTCGCCCAAGATTGCAAATTGCTAATAAAACAAAACATTAAACTAAATCTCTAGTCATCTTCTTAAATAGCCTTGTCAGATCGAGACTTTGACATCGATCCCACATATAGAACCAAACTCGTTCAGAAGTATCTAAATTTTCAGCAGCATAGAACCGCTTTCTAAGATCAGTCATTAAAATCATTTTCAAGGAAAGAAACCAATAGGCTTTAGCAAAGACAACCGTTCTTGGAACCTTGTAGCCTGCCGCTACACAATCACAATAAATTGTATCAAATTATATAATCTACATTATTGTAGGCATTCAGCAGTAGCAACAGCTAAAATGGACATTACATGTAACTCGAAAAAGTTATAATTTTATAATAAAATTGGAAACATAATATACATAGTAAACAATACCTTCAAAAAGATTTGTTTTGATTCATTTGATTTAATAAGAAGACAATTTTTTTTCAATCCTCGTTTGAATTTGCAAAATTATTTACTAAAAAACGCAACTTACTAACTGTAATTTAATCATGAAATAGTATCATTCGCTTGAATTAGTTATATTCATAGCACACACACACACACACACACACACACACACACACACACACATATATATATATATATTTCCTTTCTGTCATTCACATGGAGAGAGAGAGAGACAATAGGGAGGCAACGTTGGCTCAGTTCATTCTTTTTACTGTTAATTGTTTTTTTTTTTTCGATTTATGAAAGCTCTTGCCCCGTGTTCGGTCTTTAATAGTGCTTTATTATTAATTTATTTTTTGACATAATTATGTCGTCGAGTAGTGAAGAATACATATATATATATATATATATATATATATTTATATATCCAAGTGAATACTACCAAGGTTTCACCTAAGCGGATCGTCAAGGAAAGCTGGGTAACAAGGAAAGAAACAAAGGACATGATAAAGGAAACTCAATAACACACGCGACCAAAAAGGAAGACATCAAACGCAAATAGAGGAGAACTTTATTTAAAACGAATTTTATGTAAAACATTAATAATTGCGAAGACGAAAACATAAAACAACTAACGACAACTAAAGAAAATAAGGAAAAAGGTAAACCCACCAAACATACCTAATGCAAAAGCCAAGGCTTTCTATGTCTACACTTATTTAATATTTCCGTTTTAGAATTCAATATATTATTAGTGTGTTGCAAGTTTTTTCCTCTACGCACAACCTACAAAATTTTATATTTAGCACGTCTCTTTAATATTTCCCATTTTAAAATATGGTCTATATTCAACTCTTGTTTAATAGACCACACATAAGTAGAAATAGTGGTACTATGTTTATATTTTTCATTGTTAAAGCTACTAATGTGGTTATAGTATCTTTTTTTAAAACTATCTTGGGTAGCATCTAAGTATATTTTGTGTTCAGTATCTTCAGTATATATATATATATATATATATATATATATATATATATATATAATCCTCTCAAATATTTTGCCGTCTTTTTTGACAGCAGGGTGACACAATTATTCAAATAAAACTTTTAATAAGAAAACTACATCAGTTCTGGTAAGTGCGATAAAAGGTACAGGACTTCTGTTACCTATCTTTTTGAAAACTTGATAATTAAAAGATTTTATAAATTTCAACTGAACGCTGAATATTTCCTTATTATTTCGTAATATCTATACCATTACAATTAGCTTTGCATTTTGTTAATGGAAATTGACTTCGTAACGATCTTATTTGTTCACTTATGAACGTATTCATTGGGCACATCTGATACTTTATAACGGAATTTTTAAATTGCCTGTTTCATAGCTGAAAAATATTTGCGAAGCTACAGGTGAAGCTTGATGTGATAGAGTAGTTTCCTTTATTCATTAATGAATTGTACAAGCTGTACACACCTGAATGAGGTAGAATTTCCAATTACAACGCTACCTGACGTCAGCGTATTTCACCTCGAGATTGGCTGGTAATATACTTCTACATTTTTCTGGATAACGAATTGAAACATTCTAACTTTATAATTACATTAAATGATTATTAACACCCCCACACATATAAATACAGAGTTGAGTTGTGTTAGTTTTTGTACTGACATTTTTAACCTCCCAAGTGAATTTGACGCAACTCAGATTTTTTCTTGGCATGGACACTTTCATCCCTTCTAGGAAATACCAGGTGAAACCACAATACTCTTCATCGTTCTGACTACCAATCTTGTCCGGTATAGCACAAAGAAAACCACTATTTTTTTACTATACCGGCATGACGGCTCCAGTCACAATAGGTGCCTATTCGTTCCTACTCGCAATAAACAGGGAATGAGGCACGAGCATAGTCATCTAACAACTTTGCTCTCATGATTACTGGAGGCTTTGTTATAAGTTATTAAGTAAGTTTAAGGTCTCAATTTCTCTATTTTTTAAACAATTTGAAAGTTTAACAAACTCTGCTGATACAGCTGAATATTTTACCCGAAAATTCTCCTCAAACTCTACTAATGACTCATCCAGAATATCCCTGGTTAACTTCTTCCCTAAAACTGAGACTTTCTTGAGTGATATGCATATAACTTTCACCGTGGTTTCTGTTATTATTTCTAACCTAAAACTCTAAAAATCATGTAGGCCTTATAGCATTCTTCTTATAGTCATTAGAAATTTACTCCCGAACTGGCACCTACTTTCTTTAAACTGTAAAATAAATGCATCACTGTCTCCTTCTGATTGAAGTCATCATCTGTTGTTCCGGTTTCATTGTTTTGGTGAGCCGTCCGACCCTTCCAACTAACCGACTATTAGTCTTTTACATCTTTTTGTCAAGCTTCTAGAGGCCCTAATCAAAGCTGAATTAGCTCCCTATCTCATATTGCAGGTTCTTTTCTCTGACAAATAATGTATCTTTTGTTTCTCCAGCTGATAAATGCAGAAAGAGTCTATTATAAAAAATGGTGAAGCATTTGACATTTTGAAGTCCTTTGAAGAGTCTGGAATTCAAGTCTTCTCTGCAAGTTGAAAAGTTATGGTGACACATTTTGAACAGATCCAGTCTTTCTTGTCAACTCGTGAAATGAAAGATATCCTAAACGGCCACTCGACTAGATTATTTCGTACTAACGTGGATGTTCCTCAGGGCTTCATCCTTGCTCCTACTCTGTTTTTAATTTTCATTAAAAATCTGACATCAGCTCTCAGCTTCGCATCTACGCTGGTAACATTACCAATTTACTTCTTCCGCGATTATAAAGCCTAACTGTCCGACGAGGTCAAAATGGAAGCCAGTGATAACCTCCCCACCAAAAAAAACCCCCTCAAATCTATCATTAACTAGAGCAAAAAGAAAAAGCTAGTTAATTTTAACGCCTCTAAAACTGAAATTCTTTTCATTATTATCTGAGACCAATCGCTGTTATTATGTTTAGCTTATGCTAACCTCATATATCCATTGCTTGGTTAGGTGCTAAGAAATCGGTTTAGTGCTTCGAGCGAGACAGATTTTCTCTTCAGAATGCGTCTTTCATATCTGTAAGTCTATCATTCTTCCATACTTAGAATATTGAAGCTGCATATAATCTGGTTGACCTGAGCTACTTGATAAAATCTAAAAAAAGGGTGAGCAATATTATTGGACCTGATCTACCGGCTTGGCTTAAGTCACTTTCCTACGGCCGTAAGATTGCCACCCTGAGCCTTTTATTTTATAAATACTTACATGTTTGTTGTTCGGATAAGCTCTCCTCTATGGTAAGTAGACTTTGTAAATTTAAGTACAGTACTTGTCTGTCAACGAGATTTAATCAATTTACATTTGAGCTGGCAAAATGTAGCCATAAATTCTACGCTAACATTTTTTCTTGCACTTCTCGCCTGTGAAAATTTCTTCCGGCTCTATGCTTTCCGACCAACATTTTTCTTCTTCTATGTGCATCGTCCTTTCAGGACGTAGGCGACCATGGCTCTTCACGTCTCCCTACCCCTGGTGAGTCGTAGCACGCTTTCTCTTGTTACAACACGCAACCCCCGCTCTCCCATCTACCTGCTCAAGCCCGTCAAATTTGTTACACACTGTTTTCTCCTGTCTTTATTTCCCTCTATCTGGCCTGTTAGTATCCGATTCCCCAAGCTCTTCTTCCTCATTGCATGTCGCAAGAACTTCAGCTCTCTCTTCCTGGTATTAATTTTCCTTTCGTTTCCATCCATTCCAAGACCTCATAACTGCTCATATGCTCGGTCCACAATATCCGTTGCATCCTTTTGTAGAACCACATTTCATCTTCGATGAGAATTGTCAAGCTTTCACTGCCATATTGAAGAACTAATATCACATAGCAATCCATTACTCTTTTCTTTGTCTTACTATTGAAATTTTCCTGTCTATTAATACTCTACTCAGCTTCTGAATGCGTCCTTCGCCATGTCAATTTGACTTTGGATCTTTGTACCGCACTTTTCGTCTTCTGTAATAAGACTTCCTAGGTCTTTAAATTTTTGTACCTGCTTGGATTTTAGTATCCCCCACCTATATTTGGTATTTTGGGTTGCTCTTTTTGCTGATGAACGTGGATTAGTTTTCTTGCAGTTTATTTGTAGTTTTTTCTTGTCACTCTTTTCAGCTACCTTCTGTAGGAGGTCTTGTAGTTTCCTTTCCGTGTCTGCTATTATGACTGTATCATCTGCGTAACTTATGTTGTTCCGATTGTAGCCTCCGATGACGAATCCTGGCATAACTTCTAGAGTCCTCAGAATAGTCTTGCTGTAAGGGTTGAATAGATCAGATGAAAAGACACATCCTTGTCTTCCGCCCCTTTCTATCTTTGTATATCTGCCAAATTCGTTACCTGTTCGTATGCAGGCAGTTTGATGCCATTAGATTTTCTTGATTACTCATGTTTTTCCCAAATATGTTGAGGTTGATGAGTATTACCATCAATTCTTTTTGGTCTCCTTTGTCGAACACCTTCGCATAACGGATAAAACATAGTTACATGTTCTTTTTCATTTGTATTGCTCTTTCGGATAGCATCCTAATTATAAATAGGTTGTTCCTTTTTCCAGTGTGTTTGACGGACCTGCATTGTTCTTGTCTTATCTCTGGCCAACATTAATAAGCAGAAATTAACATGCAATGTCAATCTCTGTCTACTGTTCTCCTGATTACTCGCTTCTCTTTCCAGTCACTACTAAAATTTTTGTTACTAATTTTTGACATACCGTAACCCCTTACATTTTAATGGCATTACTGCTTTTCATGGGATGATAGCGATTAAAAAAGTTTATTTTCATCCTCTTAAAAACATAAACAATTTGTCTATATTAGAATATTGTTGCTACATATGGCTCCGTGCCCTGCTATGTATCTTGAGCTTGTTGATAAAACCCAAAGAAGAATCAGCAATATTATTGCTTCTGATCAGGTGGTTCGAATTCAGTCACTTTCCAACCGCGTTTATCTTTCTATACCTTTTCTATAAATACTTTCATGGGAATTGTTCGGATGATTTATTCGTTAAGTATCTAGACTTTTTGAATTTAAGCGCAGAAAATTCTCATCATTTTACAATTGAAATGACTAGATGTAGCCGTAAGTTCTATGATAACAGCTTCTTTTGTGACACGTGCCTAACTCCCTTTATGCTTTTCAACCAAATTAAATCGTATTCTTTTCTCTTAGTAATGTTTCTGTCCCTAATTTTCTTCACCTAGTAAGCCCTTGTGTTTTAGAAGGTATACTGCCTTGCATACACACAGACACGCACAGACACACACACACATATACATATGTGTGTGTGTGTGTGTAAACAAGGTGTCCCAAAAATCTATACTGATTTTTTAGCTTACTAAATATATAATTCAAGCAAGCAAAACCAACTATAACTAATTTAAGTCATGATTATTAAGACAGTATTTCTTATAAATGCATTCTCTTGAAACTTTTCATTTGTTGCTTTCAAACTGTTTTAGACATTGCGACGCCATGGAATCGCAAACTGCAATAAATATTTCTATATTTATTTGGCTGCATTTTAAATGCAATGCCAATCGTTATCTACTTTCCTCCTGATTACTCTTTTTCTCTTCCCACCCATTAGTAATGTTTGCGTTACTAATTCTTTCAAACCCAGTAACTCCTTGTGTTCTAGCAGTTTTACTGCTACCGATAAAAGAAATTACGAAGAGAATACTTAGATAAGTTAAGTTTCCAATTAAAAAAGACTAAGGACAGTAGATTTCATACAAAGTGTGACAGAAGTACTTCACATATTTTAAAGGCTGCCAAAAGAAACAAGGAGACTTTCATTAAATGAATTAACTGTCGTTTAAGACAAAGGACTATTGATTTGATTCATTTTATTTTTAAAAAGATTTCCCCAATGTAGTGACCTCTGTTTGCCATACACTGATTTTGACGTTTTCTAATTTTTCCATCATTATCAAGCATTTCGATGTCTTCAAGTTGGCTTATTTTTCTAAAGATTTCAACCCATAGCAGATATCAAATTTATATCCAGATCGACATCATACTGATATAACATGAAATGAGCACGAAAAGATTCACCATTATTCAAAACTTTTTTAACGCACCATGGTAACTGATGATATCTGAAAAAAAAATGACACCATTGACATTTGCCTTAGTTTACTAGCACAACAGTGGATGACAGTTTAAAATGTGGGAGGTATTTCTGCCACAAACTGCATATTGAATTTTCTTTAAATTATCTGCTTTTCAAAAGTAACAATCGGATAACAGTGAAAATTATTTTTATCTATAAAGTAAGAACTGGGGATAAAATTAACGAAAAATAAGAGAGACGGAAACAAAACAACAAATAAGGACTTGACATGTTAAAGATGGCGTATAACTTTAAGTAGCCTAACAAGGAGCCAATAGAAATAAATCCAAGGAGTAATATATTTGCGTGAATGAATTACATTGGCTGACGAGAAAATGGTCGAGACAATTCGAAATCGGAAAAGCCAGTAAATCATGCTGCCTGTATTATAAATATAATTATATATTTATAATTTGTATTATAAATATATTTATAATATATATATATAATATATATATATTACCCCTTAACTGCGATAAATGCTATCCTATCAGATGTAATGCGTAATTAAACTCCTAATTTCTTATTATGTGCTTTTCTCTTCGGAGGCGTCTAAAATATTAGTGTTTATAGCACTCCTTCGTTTTCCAGACTCACCGATATAAAATATTAGGTAAATTTAATATGAAAAAATTTCTTTTCATATATCCATGAATCATTAGAAAAATAATTTCCATATTTTCAAGTAACACTAAATAACTATTTCGCTTTTTTTCTTCTTCATTGATTAAAATCGGGGACCATTGAAAATTGTCATAGGTTTAAATTCACAATTTCCCTTGCATTCGACTAGTTGCCGGCCACGGCTAGATTTTTGTTGTTTGACTCATAGCTGGAGGACAAGAATATTTCTTACCTTTCTCAAGAATATTCACGGCTCTCCGATTTCTCATTTTGCTACAGTCGCTGTACATTTCACCACCTGCACATCCATATGTCCATGATTCTCATCGGGGGGGAGAAATAAAGTCGGTGGGTCCCTCCCAAACATTACTAGAGATCTAGCTACCGACCCTATATTCATCTGCACTCATTCATCCTTGTCACAAGAATGACTAAGGTGGCCCATCTACTCCGGTTTTGAACACAGAGTGATCTTTCTTCTGCACAGACTACCAACCAAGGCTTGCAATTAAAAACATAAATTAGAAATTTCATTTCAATGACCAGATGTTTTTTCGTTACCTGTTTCATTTATTTTCATCGCCATTTATCGAAATTAAAATTCTTCTATTTTGTAGAGCCCCTACTTCTATAGCAATGTTAAATGTACTAAGATCCTTACAGGTGAATTTTCCCAGAAGACCATAATGAAGTATACAGATCTCACAAATTACTAAGGGAATTTATCTGACTATCCACGAATAGATTCATGATTCTTTCGGAAATATTCTATCCATTCCAAGTATTTAACTCTTTATTTGAAAAATGAGTTTAGTCTGTTAATTCTTTTTTCTAAATTATCTAGTATGAACAAGTATCAACGTCAAAGAATACATGTAAGTTAATGATCTTGTCAGGTTTTAGACCTCTGCACTGAACAATATCTTTAAGAGATTGTTATGTGTACAAAACTACCTTTTACCAGCGAGTTTAATCAGTTTTCCAATAAGACCACTAATTGAATTAATACTTAAATAAAAAATGAAATAAATAATACAAATTATTATTTCAAAGATTAGGCATGGGATGAGAGAGGTATTTGATTGGAGTGGCTTCAGTTCTTGTCACATTGAAAAAAACGAATGAGTGACTCAATCAATAAGCTCCACAATTTGTTTAATATGTGGTTTGATTTGATTGAAGTCACTTACTGTTGCCGCCTTAGATATTTCAATGAAAGAAATAATGGTAGGAAGCAATTATGTCTCGTTAATAAATGTTTCCTTTCATCATTCTTTATCTTTGCTTTAGTTATTCTATTTATCTTTATTCTCTTATTCTTTTTCTTTTGCATTTGTTTTCCTTTAAGTATTTGCTTTCTAGCTTACGTCAACTTTCACTTTCACTTTCGCTTTCATATCTCGCCTTTATTCCATATTAATGTTTTTTTTCTTTATAGACGATTTTCGTCATTGTTTTTATTAATTGCATTTCTGCTTTCAAATTAACCTTCTCTTCGTGTATTTCATTTTTCTTTTTATCATTTTCTTTTTTATTATTATCTCTTTTATACTACATTTCTATTTTCTCACATTTTCCCTCCAGTTATGCAAATGAATACACCGGGAATTCATGTCGCAGAAGCACGGAACTAACGTGTGCACATATTTTCTGATTAAGGTTGGAAATGAAAGCTTGTGTTGTGCCTACTATCCAAGTCCGTTGAAATTTATCATTCCCAATCCTTTCTACTAAGCGGAATCAGATACCATGCTTGCTTAAAGTATGTTGTTTCTAAACCCGCGAACACTTTTAAAAGAAAAAAACTATTGAATTGCTCATTCATTTTAGTATTTAGCATTTAGGCAGTAATTTCATTCCAAGTAAGACAATAAAAGTAACTAGGATGCAAAGTGTTACTGAGATGTAGCGACAACAATAAAGAACAGAATTCAAAGAAACAATTGACGGTGGTTGATATTGCATTTACATTTCTGAAGAAAAGCAAAAAAACAAAAAACAAAATAAAAAACTGAAAGAGATTTCCTTAAGTGAAAAGCCCGGGTAAAGAAACTATTAGCACAAAAGCTACGGTTACACGTTAGCAATTTCAATGAGAAAATTATGAGATTAAGGTTTCAATCTAGTGTTGGTGAAGAAAGTTTTAGACGGGTGTTTTTAAAGTTTGCGACAAAACATAAACAAGCCATAGAGATCGCTTAAGAAAATAGATTAAACCGTAAGAAACGTTTTCTGACAATGGTATGTTTCCATATTCAATATACATCATATTTAGGGAGACCTAGCATTCCATGAACCGACATAATGAGAAGAAAGTCTCAATTTGTGATTAAAATCTGAATTAAGAGCATCCTTGAATTAACTTATGAGACTAGGCTTTTGTCCACTTTTGGGTTAAGAAGCAGGGATATTCTCCACTGAGTTTTTATTCGCCGTGTTTTCCGCCGCTGTGTAAAACTATGGAACACTTCACGCTGTGTTTTAACCGTGTCCTGTTTCGTTTTTTTTTTGTGCGTTTTTTTGTTTTGTTTATTTTTTTTTTTTTTGTACATGTTTTCAAAAAATAAAGCGACTTTCGTTGCAGCGAAATTAGTAGCTTATAAAATATAATTCCACTTGAAGTCCGTGGAAAATGTTAAACCAAGAAGGTGAAGTGATTTACTCTTCTAGAGTTTAACACTATAGAAGAGTTAATCACTTCACCTTCTTGATGAAGTGATATACTCATTTTAAATAGATTTTTTTGCTTCATTACAATTATCAAGTCACTACTTGCCCCTGCTCCTAACAGATTGTAGGCCATTTTCAAGATCTGCCGTCAATTTGATTTTATCAGACTTACAATCAAGAGAAGTGTAAATAGTTTCAATCTACGTCAATACCAAATCTTACAAGCTGCTGAGTGACACGCTCTGAAATTTCAAAGAATCATAGTAAAGCATCAAAAGTCTATTAGATCTACAAAAGATAGAAAGTTGTGGAAAGTCATGATCGCCAACAACCTGAAAGGATTTGGTATATAAATTAAGATATAGTACAAATACTTAATGTTAACAAAATAATTATATATTTTTATTTAATTAATATTTAAATCATAACTGAATATTTCTTTTTAAAATATATCTACAATATCCTTATTTTTAACTATCGAACAAAGTTGCAGTTTTAGAAGTCTATTTAGCTATCTTTCTATACACACACACACACACACACACATATATATATATATATATATATATATATATATATATATATAGAGAGAGAGAGAGAGAGAGAGAGAGAGAGTATGTACAATGTAAATTGTCGATCGCTACATGCCTGTGATAAAAAATCTATGTTAGATTCCTCTTCTATAAAATAGACAGATGTTCATTTCGTATTTCTTTGATGTCTCTGAAATTTAATCTGATCTTTAGTTGTAGGTCAAAGTAACGACGGCTTAAATAACCTACAAAACTGGTGTGGAGGTCAGTCAACACACACACAAACACACACACCCACATACACAGATGAGATTTGGTGGTGTTTTGGCTTGACACGTATTCCGAAATCATGTAACTAATTTATATTAAAGAATTCCAGTCATTGTAAGTTTCCAGGCCAATACTACCATGATACTGGTCAGACTGCTAGAAGACGTTTTTTTGTTAATCCAGGTAAAAATGTCACGGTAAAAAAAAGTCAAAATGGGCAAAATAAACTGGAAAACGTTAACACACAGCAAAAAGAAAAAAGAAAAAAAAATACCAGCGGACAAAAACTGTACAGAGAAAAAGCCAGCAGACAAAATACCCAGTAATTTATTTCAAAAGTAGATAAAAGGTCTCATAAATAAATTCAAAATTCAACGAACTTTTAATTTTAATGTCAAATTTAAACTTTATCACATAATGTCGGGTCTTATAGCTTACTAAGACTCCCTTACAATGAAATATATCACATATATTAGCGTAGAAAATGATTTTAGTGTTTAATTTATTTTCGTAAAGAAACCCTGTGACTTTTAGTTTAGGGCAAACTTTTAAAAAAACCTTTTTAAGGTTTTCTTTAAATAAAATAGCGTCTTATGAGATGCTAGGAATCCCTAACTATGAGATATTAGGACCTTGAATAAGTTATTGCTGATTTTTTATGGAAAGTAATGTTTTATTTACAAAAATGAGTAAGAAACACGTCACTGAAAATATTGTCTATCTCTAGCCACTATTTTTCTCATCTTTTCCGGCAGTGGGAAAAACGACACATGGGACTTTTCCGCTCAACGTTGCCAAATCTTACTGGAATATACTGATTGTCAGTTGACAATTATTCCTGCAGTTGACTGGTTACCAATCAAGGCTATAGAACCCAGTCTGTTCTGTTATCACCCATAGCTGGGGGAAAAATAGATTCATATCTTTCACGTAAGTGAATGTAATGAATTCCATTGGAATTCGTGCTCAGCTTCCCGATTCCTCATCGTACCTCCATAGTTTCTGAAATAAATGAAAGCAGAATCTTATGTCTACGAAATTCTTCGTTGTCCCTTTCTTCTCCTGACTTACCACTATTTGATTTTCATCTTCTCCCAAATTCAAGAAGTCCTATTTTAAAGGCGGGAAAACTCATAATGATGACATGCTGATTGCTGAGATGCCATCCTAGTTGCCTTCCAAGTTGACAGAGTTCTAAAAAAAGATCTCCAAAATGCATCAAAATATCTAAATGGGGAAGGAAGCATATATATAGTCGTTTGCAGATAGATCTGTTTCGCTGTATCACAGCTCATCTGTACAGTTAGACATCCGATTGCTTTTACCTAGAATTGAAACCAGAGTGCTAAATCAGGGTGTGAGAGCGTAAAACTGTATTTAATTTTAGCTGACGCGTTTTGTCCAATGACGGACTTTATCAAGGCAAAAATACGAAATTAATTTATTTGAAATGAAATATCTATATAAAAAATAAATTGGTATTGGTTACTGAAAAATTATGAAAACACTCATAAATATTCGTTAGGTCAACTGAAAAATATTTTAATACGTCATTTTTCATACTCGCAGAGAATTTTTTCATGTCAAGTATATTGTTTGGATTGTTATGTTATAAGACGTTGAAATGATGTATTTAAACGTTTTCTTCTTTTTATATATATTTGTTGCATATGTTAGCTTGGGAAAGTATTGGTTCTATTAGTTGAGATTAGGAAAACTGAGCGCAGATTAATATTCTAGTAACAGTGATGGAAGAACTCTTGCGGGTTTTCCTTCTCTTTTGATGAATACATTTAGGTCGAAATTGTGGCCGGATTTATTTCTGTGTATGACCAGTTCATTTCTTAAATTGTTATTAATGAGGTCCCTTTTGTGTTCATGAAGACGTCTTTATTTTAAAAGCATGTTTCTCTAAAGTATTGTAAGGAACATTTATGAGAACTAATTTTATATATGCCTGCCTCAGAGTTATCATTGTTATTTTTAGATTTGATTATATCGATAATGGTTTTGGAAGTGGTTGTAATTATTTGAATGTTGTTTATATTGCGTAAGTTGTTCTGAATAGTGGATGTTATGGAGTAGGTAGATAGCAGAATTTATTTCTTTTTTTTTCCTTGATAAAGTTAGTCTGTGAACGAAACGCGTCGGCTAAAACTAAATACAGTTTTCTTCTTGTTTCTTTTTCAGTCATGCTATTCCTCTCTACACTAGATATCTCCAAAGCATTTGACAGGGTCTGGCATGCTGGCCTTCTATGCAAGCTACAAAGCTATGGTATAACTAGATTACTGTTTGACCTAATCCAGTCTTTCCTTTCAAATCACCTAATGAAACGAGTATTGAATGGGCATGCTTCCAGATACTATCATACGAACGCGGGTGACGCGCAAGGCCCTATTCTAAGTACTACGCTTTTTTTCTGATCATCATCAATGATCTCTCTGATGTAATCAAATCCCAAGTAGGTATCTATGCTGATGATACAACCATTTACTCCCGTCTCAATAAGAAATCTGCCGAAGCTGACAAAGCAAACTTCGCTGCTGATCTTGAAAAGGAACTCCAATCTGTGGTGGACTGAGGTAAGAAATGGCTCGTAAATTGTAATGCTTTCAAAACAAAGCAGCTATCTTTTAACCACCATGAACAACCTCCCCTACACCCCACATCAGAATAGATCAGGCTAGTCTACCTGAAAGCCTAACTCTATCAGCTGACCTCAAATGGAATGACTGCATAGCTAAATCTGCTGCTAGGAAGTTTGGTTTCCTGTGTAGAGCCAGGAAGTTTTTCTCGTCTGAATTCATCTTGCACATATATAAATCTACCATCCGTCCATGCACTGAATACTGCTGTCACATTTGGTGTCATGCCCCTGCTTTTCATCTCGAGCTTCTTGACAAAATCAAATGTAGGATTTGCAATGTAATTGATCCCGACCTGGTAGCTCAACTCCAGTCATTTTCTCACCGACGTAATGTGGCTTCCCTCTGATTCTTCTACAAATACTTTCACGGCTTCTGCTCCGATGAGCTTAGCTCCCTGGTGCCTCTTCTGCATGGATTTACTCGAGCTACTAGACTAGCGGCTAGGTCTCACCCTTTTACTGTGAAACCAATTAAATGTACATTCAAACTTCTACACCTTCTTTGCTCGCGCGTTCCGCCTGTGGAATAGCCTTCCGTATACTTGCTTCCCTGGCAGCTACCATCTCCAAGACTTTAAAGGCAAAGCTAATTACCAGCTCTTTTCTCTTTTACCCGTATCCTTTCCCTGACAACACTTATATCATGCTCTCCTTCCTTTCCTTTCTACTCTCATGCAGCCCTCTTTACACCAGCATTCTCATCTCCCCGTACCCATTCTCTGACACTCCCGTAACATGTTTCTCTTTCTCCTCACTCACCTTTCAACTGCGCACCAGTGGCAGTTTTTCTTTGCTTGGGGGTGAAAGCATTATGAAAAAAATATATATAAAGTAAATTTCCAGTGTCAAAATCTGTGGAATTAAGAAAATAGATAAGTGAAGTGTAGATATACAGAATAATAACAATTAAATAAAACAATTAAATGAAACTGACAGTCACCATGCAAAGTTGATTTCTCTGTCTACACTGTCTTCAAAAGCTTTATACGAGATATTGCGTAATCTTCCTTAATAAATATAGAAAATTTTCAGCAATACATTCATACATATATACATATATATGTGCATGTGTGTGTGTGTGTGTGTGTGTGTACAAACATATATCCATTATTTTCATAGTTTTTCTTCCGTATTTATAACTTTATATAACCCATTTTATTTGCTTTGAAAACGTTAATCAGATGAGAAAATTTTTCGTTTTGTCTTTATTCATATTGTTTTTTACCGGTATATTTTGTTATATCTGAAGTAACTTTATATAGAATTGATTGATTTTTTAAACCGACATATTAATATAATTTTAAATGCGATTTTTATTGTATACCCGCATTTGAATACACATCCCGTTTCCTTTAGAATCGATTTTATTATGTCTACTAGTGTGTTTCCTTCAATAAATTTTCTCAAGTGGGCAGGTCGGTTCAAGATATAAACAATGTTCAAAGAAAATGAAGCCTCAACTCAAATATGGGTATCCGCTGAAAATAACGTTTAAAATAGTATATGTTGTATATGTATATGCACCTCTATTTCTCTCTCTCTCTCTCTCTATATATATATATATAGAGAGAGAGAGAGATGCATATATATATATATATATATATATATATATATATATATATGCATCGCTCATTCAGTAATGAATTAGAGCACTATTGGGCTATTGGGCGTGTATAATGATAATATACATGCTATAAAGTCTGCCTTCTTCTACCGAGCACCCATAGCCCAGAGGTTGAATCGCCAATTAACACCACTTCGGTCGGGTTAAAAGCAATAGGAGTCTAACCGTACTGATGAGCTGTGATGCAGCAAAACAGATTTGTCTGCGGATGACTATATATATATATATATATATAAAATTCAAATTTTTCTAAATCCGATGGGCATTTAACAAGTGAATTAAACGAGTGAATTTAACACCCGACTCATCAGTGACAATAAAACATAGCTGAATCATTTTTGATCTGTAATATTAATAGGATCCGTTGGGATTTGCCACTAACCCGTTCCTGTCGGATTCATAACACACACACACACACACACACACACACACACACACACACACACACACACACACACACATATATAGGAAGAGAAAGAGAGAATAATACGAATTGGAAAAACAGCTAATATTTTTACATATTGATATCGAATATTTATAAGACAAGTATTGCAGAAGGATGTGCGTTGTGGAGCATTGGATATCGGCTCGGAACTAGAAATCGTGGGGCCGATTTCGAATTCCAGCCGAATTCATTGCATTCACTTACGCGCAAATACCCTTGGGAAAGGTATTAATCCGTCTATTCCTTCCAGTTACGGGTTAAATAACAGGACAGATTGGGTTCTATAGCCTTAGTCGGCAACCAGTCTACCGCAGAAAGAAATGGCAACCTACTGCGGGATAATCTTCTGCCCAGTCAGTTATGTCTCTTTCGAGACATGATCGCCCAAGCGTGTATCACGTATGGCACTTAACTGATTGCACAGAATTATTAAAATTATTTTTTTTTACTCATATGTGGGTTTTAGAAAAAAATATTTTATTCTATTCGGTTTCATTTTTAACTTTTTGAAAAGCAGTAAATGTTTAATAATTATTTGTAGTTATATATGAATTATAATCATATTTATACATATATATATTATGAATATTACATATACATTTGTTGCTTTTCTACATGTTAATATTTTCTTTATACGGCAACTTTCTGTACAGACTTTTCTAATAATTTCAATTTTTGCGCACACACATATATATGTAAAGAGAGAGAGGAAGAAAAAGAGTTCTCTCTGTAAAAACAAGATTCAAGTTTTCCAGAAGTACCCGCTTAAAGCAGAAAATCTAATTTTGTCGGTATATTTGGAGGTTTTTTTCTGTGCACACGCACATATATACACACACGCACACGCTCACACATATGCACACACAAAGCACACAGATTTGTGTAAAAGTGCTTATGAACCTGATTCAGCTTTTCAGCGGTGATAATTGCGTATCTTACATCAACTTTAGAAGTGGGTTTCAGTTAGAAAGCTGGGAATACAAATACCGACTTTTAAATTAGACAAATCAACCACACTTGAAAGACGAGCGCAACGACGCTCTCTAATGAACCAATGAGCCTTGTGACCGACTCAGCTAATTTGTTAACGTAAATAAGTAGTTAATCAGCGATATTGATTTGAAAAATGTCGCAAAATCACACCGATGACAGAAAAATTATGTCGAATAGAATATTTTTAGGCAATTTGATTACGAAGAAATAAAGGAAAGTTACTGACTTTTCTTTCAACACATGGTAGTAACATGTATCCTTTCATCGAACCCACTTAGAACATGAACAAACAATCCTAACGTATGTCTTTTTTACATCAACGGATATGTTGCTGACAAATCTGGTCTGGGACTTCTACCATGTACTTAGAGGTTATTCATAGAATATAAATTAAAATTTGCAATGTTATTGATCCAGCCCTGGCATCTCCGGCTTCCGTCACACTCTCACCGCCCTAACGTTATTATAAAATAATAATTGTGAAAAAAAAATCAATAAAAGAAAGTCTAACTAGTAATTAAAGTATGATAGGGAAAATTAGTAAACTCAACATCAATGATAATGGGTCAAAATTATGAATCTATATTATAATCAGAGCCGTGTGAAACTGTCCGTTGCAACGCCTTATTAGTGAGAAGAGAGATAGGTTAGTCTTACTTTCTTGAAAGATTTATGATATGAGCGGATGAGGTTGGTTAAAGCCTTTGATGTCTTGCGAGGGTGGAGAATGGCTGCATTTCATTTCACTGGGACTGTCTGTCTGTTTGTCTGTACGTATGTATGTATATCTTTCTTTTTCTCATTGAAATCAAGTAGTGTCTTTCCCCATAGATATTACGTATTTCTATATTCCCTTTCTTTCTTTCTTTCTTTCTAGCCGAATCCCTGTCTTATGAACAGTTTGCTTAATAATAATAATAATAATAATAATAATAATAATAATAATAATAATAATTCTGCAGGAGTGTCAGTATTTATATTATTCGGACTATTGTCCCTATCTTTGTTGCCATTTGTACGACGTTTCGGTCATTTTACGCTCCGGCCTTCTTCAGGTGCTAGGAATTTCGAACCGACAACTTTATTGGAATCACTGGGGTATATCATTCTCATCCCTTGGGTAAAAATGATCCTTTTGAAAGTTATGAGTTATCTCCCCCTAACCCTGCTAGTTACTTGTTCACCACTGCTGTAGCCTGATATTGAACTCATAATTCTTTGAGTCGAGTCACAGGAACTAGTTGAGAATGATATACTCCAGTGATTGTAATAAAGATTTCGGTTCGAAATTTCTAGCACCTGAAGAAGGCTGGAGCGTATAACGACCGACACGTCGTACAAATGGTAACAAAGATGAGGACAATAGTCCGAATAATGTAAATACTATAAATACCACCTAATCTCAGAAACATAGGCAGGGAGTAATTAGATTTTTATCTTAAAGTCTTATTTTCGCCTCATTATTTATTTCTTTTATATGTTTACTAAAATTAACAAGTGGTTTTTAATTGATGGTAACTTTTTCCATTTCATTGAACCAAATATTAAACACTTTTATCTTCCCCTTTTTTTTCTTTCATTCTTTCTTCAATCATTTATTCCCTAATATCAAGTAGCATCTCTGATATATTGTTTCTGCCTTTCCACTCTATCAAAATGGAATAGTCTCTTATTATTGAGTTATTTGCGGGGCGTAACCTACATAATAACAAAGAAACTAAAGGAGGGACATGCTGAATTAGAATAAAATAAATACAAATGTTATATTTGGTAGATATCCTATATCTTTATTAAACAATAAAAATGACATCTACAAAGCTAGGAGAAAGATGCTGTGCCTTTCGGTAGTGTTCGTTGTTAGTAATCAATGTCTAATTTTTAACAAAGATATGGTTCATTCTGCCACATCTTAATTTTTATTTACTCCCGCAATATATCTTTTATTCGGATGGCTCACACTGACATGCTTGCATGTAAACTTTCCCTCTTTCATTCAGTGGACTACTTTTGAAGTGAAAACCTTTCCTGAAATATAAATAAATCTGGGAAAAGAGATTCGGATTTTTAGAATTTTAAAATATTTTTGAGCGTGTTCTATTTTAAACTTTTATTTACAAAGTTATTTCATCAAAGACTTCGAATAAATTTGTCTGTTAGTTTCGACCATTTGCCTTCCGGAATTCCCTGTATGTTAGTCGAGTTTATAATATTTATATTTATATTCGAGTTTATACTTGTAACAGCCGTAACGGTTTAAAGCAAGAAACAAATAATATGTTTAAATGAAAATTGAAAGATTATTGTATCAGATGTAAGGAATATTTAGATGGCAATTGGTTCGTTTTATTAACAAATAAATATAACAAGACTATAATCTAGGTCAAAATTTTCAACAGATAGTATTTTCTAATCAGCCACAAGAGATCACAGAAATATGAAGAAATACTCCCGAGGGCTCTATCCATGGTCCTACTTTTAAGTTTTCTTAACGAACTTTCCGATGGCATTAGTCTCAACTTGGTGTCTACGCTGACCCAGTTTTTTTTATTCCTGACTATATAGTAGGTCTAATCAGTTCGTTAATGTCAAATTGGCGGTTGACGTTAAAAACGACCTTCAGTCTGTTGCTAAGAGAAGAAAGGAATAGCTTAATTTTAAACCTGACCTCTCTCTGCATTCGATCAGCAAGGCTGATTCTAACCTGGAGGAAGTCTTGATTATGACATTTAACATCATGAACTGATCAGAAGGCTTTGAGGAGCATAGGACTATTTCATAAGTGCTGTTGTTCCTGACCTTGGGTAGTAGCACCAGTTACAGGCCCATCTATGTGAAAGTAGTAAATCCCACCAAAAAGAATTAAAAAATAAAAATAAAGCACTATGAAAGTATAAAACATTCATATTATAGTAATATTACCAGCAATATCAGTTTCTAGTAGAATCAACAGCAATATATTTTAAGCAAAAAAAAGTTCTGTAGCAAATTGAGCAAGAACTGGTATGTCATTAAACAAACTTCTAGGACAGTGAACCCTTGCGCCTTTTTCGAGCAAGCGTTACCAGCTGACATGAAGAAGTGGAAGAACAATATTGAATCCATTAATAGATCAGCTGCTAAAAAATGGGTTTACTGAGTCGTACTAGAAAATTATTCTCTTCAGAATCTATCCTATAAATCTATGAGTCTATGCCTAGAATATTGCTGCCAAATTTGACCCGTTGCTTCTGCTATATATTTAGAAATCCTTATTAAAAAGAAGAGAAGAATCAGAAATTGGATTGGTTCTGGTGTGGCACCTCGGTCACATTAGTCACTTTGCCACTAGAGTTGCCTCTCTGTTCCCTTTTTTTTTTAAATAAATATAACGTTTTTTGAAAAACTTCAAACCAATCTTTAAGGAAAATTAAAATACAAAACAAAATTATGTCATTAGATATTTATTCAACCAAATATGAACCATTTTGTTGAACAAATTTTCTCCATTTCTCCTTCAAATTAAATTTTCCGTTTTCACAGAATTTCGGTGGTTTCTTGAAAAAAGACTCAATAAGCAGTTTTTGGGTTTCATTTTTTAAAATCATTTTGCAAGAACGGGAATAAATAATATCTGAAAGAGCAATGCTTGCAACAGTTTTTCCAGCCCATCAAAAACATGAGGTCTGGCATTATCTTAATGGAAAACAACGCTGGACGTTTTTCTTCAATTTGCTGTGTTTAATTTATCAAGTTGCAATCAGTAATCTTTAGAATCAATTAACTGCTTACTTGGCAGAAGCTCATAGTACAGGATTCCTTTTCAATCCCTCGGATTAAACACCTTAAGATGAAGATTTGCTTTTAGGGTAGCTGAAGTTGGCTCATGTGAGTTGTGGTGCAGTGGAACCAAAAATTAGGGAGCCGATTATGAATTCCAGCTGAAATCATTGTATTCACATACGCGCAAATACCCTTGAGAAAGGTATTAATCCGTCTCTTCCCTCCAGCTATGAATTAAATAGAATGACAGTTTGGGTTCTAAAACTTTGATTGTTAAGCAGTCTACCACAGAAAGTAATGGCAACCTACTGCGGGAAAATCATCTACCCAGTCAGTCATGTCACTTTCGAGACATGATCGCCAAAGCGTGTATCACGAACAGCACTTAACTGACTGAAGTTGGCTCATGTCAGTTACCTCAGGATATTTTTCGCTGAACATTGTTGTAAACAATCTAGTTCTCATCACCCGTCAGTATTTGGTAAAAAAGGATGCATTTTAATCGCGCTTATACAGCAAATCAATAACAGGAATTCACTCAGATCATGTGGTACCTAAACATCATAACGTTTTGAGTACATAATATTTTTTAAGTGTTCATGGTTGACATATTTTGATAAATTTCGTGTTTCTGCAAATTCTTACCTTGTGTAATGTGGGTCATTCTCTATCATAGGCTTTGTTTTTTCGTTATCTCTCGTAGGAGGTCTTCCTTAGCCTTCTTCATCAATAATTTTATAATCACCACTTCCGTACAGTTCTGTCTGATAAAGTATCTTCACCGTACACAACACTTTTCTTTTTTTTCTGTTAAAAGCATCAAGTTTCTAAAATGCACCTTATAGTTTTTACATTTTTCATAGGGATGCAAAATTGACACGAACTGAATAATTTAAACATTCGTTCTCAATAGATAGTTTGAAGAATAAATCTGACGTGTTTTTATGTGCTGGAACATGAAAGAATAAAATTAGGCGTCAACTTCCCAGACAACCCAATATTTTATGGTAATTATTCAGGTGAGTTCTTCGCTATGATATTTAAATTTTATCAATTTAGCGCTGTACTAGACTGGCAACAAGGTCCCATCAATTCACAGTTCAGTTGGGTAGATGCAACTATAATTTCTAAGCTGATAATTTTTTCTCGTAGTTCTTTTGAAATTTCTTCCGGCTCAATACTTTTTTGTCAACTTTATTCTTCAAAAATGCAATGTAGATCGGCATCTACTGCTTTCTGATTACTCTTCTCGCTTCTTTGTAATGCTACTGTTTTCTAATTTTTTACACTCTGTAACTACTGGTGTGTCTTAAGGCTTTATTGTCTTGCTTGTGGAGTACTCGATTAAAAAACAGTTTTAGGAATTATCAACTGGCAAGATTCCTTTTATATCTATCTAGAAATGTACTTCTTATATTGCAAACGTTCTCACCAGACTCATCATCCAGGGAAAGAGCTGATGATGTGTGGAAGACATCACAGTCTATGAAAATGATGTGAACTAATTTTATTATAGAAATTCTTACTTGTACCCCCACTACCCTGCATAACGTTCTTTTTGTTTCAAAATAATCTGATATGAGCAAGCGTTTTACTGATATTCTTCTTCTTCTTCTTCTTCTTCTTCTTCTTCTTCTTCTTCTTCTTCTATGTGCCCTGTTCCTTCAGGAAATAGGCGATCATGGCTTTCTACGCTTCCCTATCCCTGGTGGCTCTGAGCACGCCTTCTCCTCTTACACCATGCAATCCTCGTTCCGTCATCCACCTCATTAGGTCCTTCAATTATAATATCCGTTAATTTCCTCTGTCTTTTTTCCCTCTATCTGGCCCGTTAGTATTAGATTCTCCAAGCCCTCCTTTCTCATTGCGTGTCACAAGCACTTCAGCACTCAGTATTAATTTCCTTTTTATTCCCATCATTTTAAGACCTCATCATTGCTCACATGCTCGATCTATGATATTCGTAGCATCCTTCTGTAGAACCACATTTCAGTTGCTTTAAGTTTTTCCTTCATCTTTGATGTTATTGTCCGGCATTCACTGCCATATTGAAGGACGGGCAGCACGTAGCAATCCAGTACTCTCTTCCTAGTTTCTAGGGAAATTGTCCTGTTTCTTAATACCTTACTCAACTTCTGGAATGCTTCCTTCACCGTGCCAATTCGCCTTCGGATCTCTGTGTCGCACTTTCCGTCTTCTGTTATAACACTTCCCAGGTACTTAAATTTTTGTTTGATTCTAGTATTCCCAACCTATATTTGGCATTTTGGGCTGCCCTTTTTACTGATGACCATGCATTCGGTTTTCGTGCAGAAGGTACTTCTCGTCCTTTCTTATTACTTTCTTCAGCTACCTTCTGTAGGAGAACTTGTAGCTTCCTTTCTGTGTCTGATATCAGCACTGTATCATCTGCGTACCTTAGGTTGTTTAAATTGTGGCCTCCGATTACGAATCCAGGCATAACTTCTAGGCTCCTCAAAATATTCTCGCTGTACAAGTTGAACTGGTCCGGTGAAAAGACATATCGTTGTCTTACGCCCCTTTCTATCTTTGTATATCTACTCAATTCATTACCTGTCCGTATGCAAGCGTTTTGCTGCCAGTAAATATTCTTGATTACTCTCAATTCTTACCCAAATATGTCCAGGCTGCCGATCATCTGCATCAGTTCTTTGTGGCATATTTTGTCAAACGCCTTCACATAATTAATAAAACACAAATATAAGTCCTTCTTCATTTGTATTGCCCTCTCTGAGAGCATCCTAATCATAAATATGGCATTCCTTGTTCCCGTGTCTTTAACGAAACCACACTGTTCTTGATCTATGTCTGGCCTGATTCTGCTTCTCGCTCTATTCATCAAGATTCGGACGATCAGTTTTGTTATATGGCTCATTAAACTGATGGTTTTGTGGAGTTCGCACTCGCTTGGTCCTGGCTTCTTAGGTAGTGCTATGAAGATAGACTTGCTGAGGTCATTTGGTATGCTCCCACTATTATAAATTTCATTTATTATTTTAGTAATTTTTTCTATACCAAATTTTTCCAGGCCTATCAGCAGCTTTATGACCATGCCGTCTGGTTCCACTGCTTTGTTTCTATTCAGTTTGGCTACTGCAGATTCCACTTCAGACTTTAATATTTCCGATCCTTCTTCATCTTTGGGTATTATTGGTTGCTCTCTCTTGTCGTGACAAAGATCTTTTGTATATCCTTCCCATCATTAGAGTATTTCCTCTTTCTTTGATTTTATACATCTTGTTGAAGACAGGTTTTTTGTCCTGTGGATTCTTCTATTTCCTTATGCATGTCTGCTTTATTATTCCTCCTCAATCTCTCTACTTCTGCACATTTCTCATTGAGCCATTCCTCTTTAGCCTGTCTACATTTTCTTCTTATTTCCTTGTGTAGTTCCCTGTACTCCATTCCATGTCTTGATATCATTTTCTGCCTCCTTTGCATCATGTCCAGAATCTCTTCAGTTATCCACTCGTTTTTCTTTCTGCGCCTAATTTCCTTTGGGGCAAGGTGTTTGCTGATGTCAGTATTGCTTTCTTTAGCGAGTCCCATTTTGAGTGTCCTTTCCTAGTTTGTTCTTCGTATTTGGTTTTTACGCTGTTAGTGTATTCTTTCTGTAGTTTGAGGTCATTCATGAGTGCGTTGTATATCGGTTTTGGTGCTGCATTAGGCGTCTTCAATCGCCGGAGTTTCACTTTTAATTTATTAATGCTAAAAAATGCTTATTCATATTTATTAGTGTAGGGATGTGTTAACTAGTGCCAGTGGTATTCACATGCCTTTAAATAAGTCGACTAACATGGCCGTGTTTACTATTATTTTTATATTCTTTGCAAATGCAAAATAGACAGTGTTAATGTACACGGCTTATATCCTTTGAAGATATTGTGCTTCTTCCATATATTTCTTTTGTTTTCGTGATTTCTTTGCTTCTTAGGTATAAATTTTTTATCTACATTTGGTGGTGTTTTGTGTGTTGATTTGGAAACGCTTTTTAGGGGTGGAAATAATTTAAGTTACACCAGAATAGGTCGTCATATCTGAGAATCTTTAATACATTTAATAAAAGTTAGTGGCAAGTGCGCTTAAAGTATATTTATAGATGGTAAAATATTTATCCTTTCGAATTATTTTTTGTGTACAGAATTTTCTTTAATTAAGGTGAGTTTTAAAAATTGAAGTTATGGTCGGTTTTGTTTTTGTGTAAAAAGCGTTTAAATTCAGATATAAGAGATAAAGTACGTTAACTATCAGCAATGTTATGTCTATTATTATTAAAAAGTGAAAATATTTCTCAAATGTAAGCAAAATAATAATGTCAGATAAGTTTGTATTAGTAGATTTAAGTTAGCAACCGGTTAATCTTGTAACATAGAAATATATAGCAGCTAGTAAAACAAGACAGGCTTCTCAAATTATAAGAGATCAGATTTTGAGATCGAGACACACCAAGAGTTGTTTCCTTTATTTCCAATACGCTTTTAACCACAAAATGGTGGACGAGAGGAACTGAAAATAAAAATAAATTAAAATAATAATAATATAACCGCAATAAGATCGAAGAAATATTTATAAAAGTATTAATATGAGAATTTCCAATATTTTAGAAGAGAGGTACAATATTTTCAGCTAAAAATCAATCAAGTTCTGAAAATTAAATATCTGGGAATTGTTTTAACAGAAGATGAAAGGTGCGATACTGAACTCCGAAAACAAATTAGGATAATGAAGAATGTTTTCTAAAATTTATGCAAAATATTTAAAAAATACAGCTTTTCGTTAAAAACAAAGAAAAGAGTACTGAAATGTGATGTAATATCAATAATCCTATATGACAGTGAATGCTAAATGTGGTTCTACAGTAGGATGCTGGGAATACCGTGGACTGAATATATGAGCAGCGATGAAGTTGTATAGAAAATAGAAACAAAAAGAATTCATCTACGTATTCATCAAAACGAGCTGACATTTTTAAACACGTAACAAGGAAAGAGGGATTAGAAGATTTGGTACTCAAGAAAAAGAGACTGAGGATAAAAATGCAGAACCACGTGTCTGTTGCCTCGAGTTTCCTTATAATCTGTTCATCCTTCATTTCCTTATTAGATGATTGATGTTACATGAACATTCTTTTCCCATTTATATCATGAAAGTTTCCTGATTATTAATATTTTGCATAGTTTTTTAAAGGCATCTTTCTCTATTCCATTGAGCTTTCAGATTTAGGCGTCAATTTTTGTAGCATCTAGTAAAATACTTCTCAGATATCTTTTCATTCTATGGACAGTTACAGCAGTTTACAGATAATGCATATTTCACTCTTTTTCTTTCATCTGTGTTGACAAATGAAAGTCTAAGAAGAAAAATAGTGAATTCACTTTTAATTAAACTCAAATACATTAAATATTATGTTTGTGTAACAGTTTCCGACCACCTCTGTTTTGAAAATGATACACTGAATGTTTGTAAAGGTCATGTTTTTCAAGACGTAAATGATCATAATTCTTCACAATGAATTTTTATATTAACTGTGAATTACCATAATTTATCTGAAAGATAACAGTACTTTTTTTGCTTACTCCACGGTTTGGAACTCAGAATTTTATTTTTTCTTATAGCGATTTCCACCAAAAGACCAGTCTACCCAACTATTTAACCCGTAGTTGAGGGCAGACGAGATAGATTTATTTCATTCCGAAAGAAATTAATACAAATGTTAATGCAACAGGCTAATCTGGAATTTGAACTCGTTTTGCCGAATTGGATTTCTGCACTGATAACCGTTAAGCGAAACGCATTAACACAGACACGGAACGCACAGATGCAAATTGTGCTTTTAAGTAGGCTTTTTGAGATAATCAACTTTCTTTGTTAATTGATTTGCTTTAAAAAAAAATTAATTTTCAATATTGCGTCAATGCGATAACAACAAAACATACGCAGTAAGTAATCAAACTGGTTTCAGGCATTTCGCTTTCCAAGAAAAAGTCAACTTAAAAGTAAATTTTCAACTATTGCACTTTGATTTTGTAAAAGCAGCGTAGAAGATAATTTAATGACATCCAAGTTTAGCATGTTCAGCATTAATCGATTATTCTGAAGAAAAAAAATGGCTGTGGCTACTGCCAACCGGCAAAGAATCGGCTAGAACGCCTATCTTCCTCCAGTCAAACATAAACTGAATTAACGATTACATTTACTTATAAAATTGAACAAAAATTGATATAAGGAAACAAGAAAGATAGCCAACAAATTTAATATCCAAAGTTAAATCAAATTATCGAGCCAATAAACTGTCACTGATCGTCTGGAGTTAAAAGAAGAACATGAAATAAATTCTACAAAAATTTAAAAGAAATTCTAATTGAAAGTTAAAACAAGAGAATAATATAGGGAAATTATTGCTAATTTACGCTCAATGTCCATGATAGGTGAACAATGACAAAAAAGCTAAAAATGGTGCAGAAAATAAGGTTCTTTGGGTAAATTTTCGCCATACTATATTTTAATTTTGCGCAGGCGCGTTGTTTGCTTTTGATTTTGTTGACTGCATCATATAGTAAATTCAACAGGGCACCGTCTGTGATAACAAGAGTACCATGTCGCAGTTCACTTCGCCAGAAACTTAGAAATGACTTGCTTAGCATTCGTACCGAAAGCAACAACACGAACATTTCAGTGTTTTGGTGTCAGTGCAGAGAATTCGGAAAGAGTTGGATGATATATCCAATCAGCATCATGCTGTTTCGTGTGATTACTAGTGATGGCCATGTTATTTCTTCATTTATCTCACAGGGCCTTAACATGGAGGCTTACATCAAGTGCCTTAAGAAGGTAGAGTTGCCCTGGGTGAGAAGTGTGGCTGCTGGAAGTCCTTATGTCTGGCAACAGGGTTCACTCCACGTAAGCAAGAGAACAATGTTAGACATTTTCTGCACCCACATCACTCTTTAAATTTGGACACCCAACTCCCCAGACTGCAATCCCGTTGGTTATTATGTTTAGCACCAAATATGAATTGAAGACAAGGATTATGGCAGTATTCACCTACCTCAAGGAGACTGCCAAGAAGAGATGCAAGACTTTCTGAAGCTGTAGGTGAAGTCAATAGCGATTTTACTGAACAAATTTACTCTTTAATATTTCAATATATTTTCATGCAAGTTTGGTAAATATATCCGTTAAAATGAGATTTTTCTTTTTGTGTCATTTAGACGATAATTTATCCATCGCACCATGTATATTAGCTATTTTCTTGCAAAGAATTTTATGAAGTGTCGTCTTTTAGAAAGGACAAAAAATTTAATCCTAATGTAATTAAAATAAGTTCTGTGAGGAATCCAAATGCTCTGGAGACGAGAGAATGACTTTTAATTCTATATTATTTACGGGGTTATTTTACTGAATTTAGAATTTGTGCTTTTTGCAGATTTCCTTTTCAGAAGTGGTTTTAAAAATAGCTTAGTTTCATCATTTAGTTTCCATGTTCTGTTTTTATTCAGTATGTAATTCTCTGTTTCAATTGCATTTGGCTTGTTTTTTTCATTTTATTTCGTATTTTTTCTCCTCTCATGACATTTTTAATTTTAACCTTGTTTTTTAACTTTACTTCCTAGTTTTATATTAATGTTTCCCTTTTCTTTTTCATAGTTATGTTCTATTTCTTTAAAGATGTTTTTTTTTTTTGTTCATTCTATGACTTTTTACTTCCCGGTACTTTTCATGATTTTTCCATTCTATTTTCTCTTAGAAATTCCTGTTCTTTTCATTTTTCTTTCTTTTTATATTTTCTATGTACAAACCTGTTACTTTTCCGTTTTTTCTTTCATTCTACTTTCTTTGTCTACTTCCGTGGTTTTTTTTCTCTTTCATTCATTTTACTTTCTCTTTCCACCTCATTGTCGCTTTCATTTTTCTTTCATTCGTTAAATTCTTTTTGTCTTTCATTCTACTTTTCTTTGTACTTCGAAGTTCCAAATTGTTCTTTCATTCTACTTTTTCTTTAAAAAATTTTGTTGTTTTGGTTCTTCTGTTATTCTACTTATTTTTTGTAGTTCCCAATTCTTTTCATTTATCTTTAGTTCTACTCTCTCTTTGTACATCACTGTTCTTTTCATTTATTCTTTCATACTACATAATGCACTTTCCCGATTGTTTCTTTTTCATTATACATTCTTCACTGTTCCTTTCATATTTCTTTCTTTCATTCTATTTTCTAGTTTTTCTTACCTGGTTTTTAACTTTTTTTTTAGTTTACATTCTTTATGTATATTCTTGCTATTTTCATATTTATTTGAATTTCATTCTATGTTCGTGTTGTACTTCATTGTTGTTTTCAATATCCGTTCATTCTATTTTATCATTGTAGTTCACTGTTTCTTATAGATCTTTCCATTTTACTTTCTCTTTGTACTTACTTGTTCTTTTCATTCGTTATTTTCTTTGTACTTCCTTGTTCTTTTTGTTTTTCTTTCATTCGCCTTACTCTTTGTACTTCACTGTTCTTTTCATCTTTCTTTTATTCTACTTTCCTTTTGTACTTGTTCTTTTTATTTTCTTTCATTCTCCTTTCTCTTTGTGCTTCATTGTTCTTTTTATTTTCCTTCCATTTTCTTTCCGTTTTTACTTCCTAGCTTTTTCATTTTTCTTTCATCTTTTTTCTCTTTGTACTTCAGTTTTTCTTTCATTTTTCTTTCTTTCATTCTCCATTCTCTTTGTACTTTCTTGTTCTTTTCATTTATCTTTCATTCTTCCTTCTTTTGCACTTCACTGTACTTCTTTATTTTTCCTTCATTCTACATTATCTTCGTACTTCTTTATTCTTTTCATCGTTCTTTCATTCTTCTTTCTGTTTGTGCTTCTACATTCTTTTCATTTGAGGTTCATTCTACTTTCTCTTTGTAATTTCACAGCTTTTTCATCTTCTTTTATTCTATTTTCACTTTTTACTTCTTTGTTCTTTTCAATTTTATCTTTCTTTCTCTTTGTACTTCGTTGTTCTTTTCATTTTTCTTTCATTCTTCTTTCACTTTGTATTTTATCGTTTCATTTATTTTTCTTACAATCTACTTTTACTTTCTACTTCCTTGTTCCATTTTCTTTTCATTCTTCTTTCTCATTTTATTTCACTGTTCTTTTTATTTTTCTTACATTCTACTTTCTCTTTGTACTTCATTGTATTTTCGTTTTCTTTTCATTATTCTTATTCGTTACTTTTCTTTTCTTTTTCCTTTCAATTTTCTTTCTCCTTGAACTTCACTGTTTTTTTCTCATTTTTTCTTTTATGATTCATTCTGTTTGTACTTCTTTGTTCCTTTCATTTTTTTTCATTCTTCTTTGTACTTAAGTGTTTTTTCAACTTTTTTTTCCTTTTTATTTGTAGTCACTTGTGCTTTTCATTTTTCTTTTCAGTCTTTTTTCTCTTTGTATTCACCGTTCTTTTCATTTTTCTTACATTCTACTTTCTTTTTTGTTCTCCATTGTTCTTTTCATTTGATTTTCATTCTTCTTTTTCTTTTTAATTCACTGTTCATTTTTTTCTTTCATTTTTCTCTTTGTTCTTCAATGTTTTTTTCATTTTTTCTTTTATGCTTCTTTCACTTTGTACTTCCTTCTTTTCTATTTTCTTTTGTATTCTTATTTCCCTTTGTACTTCCTTGTTATTTTCAGTTTCCTTTTACTTTACTTTCTCTTTTTACATCACAGTTATTTTCATTTTCTTTCATTCATTTTTCTCTTATTTTAATATATGTCTTATTTCAATTTCTATTCATTATTTTTAGAATACTTTCACTGTATTTAAGTAGCAGAAGAACAACGGATATTATCAATTCAAGAGTTAGGATTTCTGTAATGATACGGATATCGATGATTCATAATTCGAGTTCAAATCACAAATTGGTAACACTAGTGTTCAGACGGTTACTATTTACTGTGAATCATGAATGTAAGGTATGTTATGCAGTATACGTCTGCCAATACTGATGAAAGAAGGGACCAAAGACCCTACTGTGTGTCCATATATACTTCACGAAGAAAAAATATTGAAAACTGGCAAAAACTTGGTGCAAAGGTGGAATGCATCATTTGTGTATGGAATACTTAAAAAATATCGTATTGTTAAAATATTAGATTTAGGAACCTGATATTTGTTTTACTTCTGTTTAAGTTTGTTTTCAGAAAAAGATTAAAAATATCGACAATATAGTTTCTGAACTTTATTAATATGAATATGAATTTTTTTTTTTTACCTTTTCGGCGTAAACATTCCTGAAAACTTTTCCTGGTTTTTTCAGTGTTAAAGCAGGAAAATGTCTGTCGATGCACTTCGTGCAAATACGAAACTGTGAAGCTGCTGACATTTAACTTTGTTTTGAAGGTCAATCATAGAAGTTGTAAAATAGAATAGAAATCAGAAAGAGAAATTAGCAATGGAATGAGAAAGATAGCCATATAGTATTCCATCCATAGTATTTTTAGAATTCTTCTTTCAAATTACATTTTTGTTACCTCAAGTTTTCTCGTTATTTATTTAAAAAATATCTAGCATTCACTGCAATATAGGAGAATCGATACTGCATAAGGGTTGCATAATTTTTTCTTTGTTGAAATTAAAATTTTCTTTTTTTAATATTGACTTTATTTTTTTAAATCACTATTTCAATGCATCTTCAAATTGAAGTGTCACATTTTTCCTGATTTTGATATAACACGAAAAGTACGAAAAAAAAACAACAAACAAGACATTGGAAACATTTTTACATGTTTAATAAATTTTCAAAAGCCAATAAAATAAAAAATTACCATTTGTTCGTGCATTGAATACTATTGCCATATCTGGTCGAGTGCCCATGCTATACAACTCGAACTTCTCGACTAAATAAAAAAAAGTATCTGCAATGTAATCGGCCCTGCCTTGGCATCTTGACTTCCGTCAGTTTCTCAACGCGGTGATGTGGTTTTCATCTGTCTCTTCTGCAAATATTTTCATGACAACTGCTCTGACTAGCATTTTTTTCTTGGTGCCCCGACTACGTAAATTTAAGCATGATACTATTTTAGCATCTAGATCCCAATCTTTTTACCGTTGAAATAGTTAAATGTAACCGCCATTTCAACTCCATCAGTTTCTTTCTTGCACTTCTCGACTGGGAAAGTCCCGTCCGTTTTACTTGCTTCCTCGATAGCTACAATCTCCCAAAATTTAAATGCCATCTTCTAGTTTCTTGATAGTCAATTGCCATCTTCTATATTTTTGAATCCCATTCATCTTTCATCCTTTCATGAATACTCCTGGTATCCAGTCTTTTCTCTCACTATAACCCATTGCCCACCAGTGTTTACCCCTGTCCACAGCCTTGCTTTGGGTGAAATGATTAGGAAAAACACTATGCTAGTCGTTGTTTACCCATACATCTTTTTCCCAAGTATATTTTGTGAGTTTTCAACTATCCTAGCCCCTTTTTCTTATAATGTACCCCCTAAATTTCAGCTCTTCCTAATTGTAAGTAAAGGTTTTGTTTAAGTTCCGTTTTCTTTATTTCTGTGTCCATGACATTATTAGCACACGTCGTTAGAACCGGGCCTCTATTACGCCTTCAACTATTAAAAGATGGTACCACATTCCCGGCAATATAACAGTTCAGCACTCTTTTATTGGTTACTTAGGATATTGCCGTACTTTTAATATTTTATTTAGTTTCTAAAAGACATCATCCCGCTTTCCAATTTTCCATATCAGAAAATTCACTTTGTGATTTTTTCAGGGTGAAATTGATGATTCTTACCTTTTACCTGTTTGTGAATAGCATAATTTAGGTTCCTATCTTCATATTTTAATGTAGAAGATTATATCGGCGTTTGTCCGAACATAATTTTCGAAAAACCCTTCGGCGGAAGTTCAAAGATTTCAAAACATTTACGTCATAGAAAAAGCCGGATAGGTGGTATTAAGGTCTAGTTTTAGATTTTAGACAACATTACTTTTAGATTGATTTGTAAGTGAAAAATTTAAAGATTTGGCTATGTCTAGCTTTAAAAATCGGGACAGGGAAGAAAGAAGTGGTGTCTGAATGGTAAGAGGGTTAAAACAAAATGGAAAGAAAAGGAAAGAAAAGGGAAAGGAAGAAAAAGAAAAAATAAAGAAAAGAAAAATTTCATACACGTAGAGACGCTAGGGACGTGTTAACAAAACGTTTTTAAATGGATATGAAATTAATAGAAAAAAGATTTTTAGAAAAAAATTATTTGTGAAAAAACTGACATATAATTTATTTAAATTTAATTAAATTAATTTAAATAATTATAAACCTAGATTTAAATTAAAATAAAATAAAATTTATAAAAATTATAATATTTATTAAAAAAATTATTAAACATTATTTAAAAAGATATTTTAGGTACGGGAAAAATATATATACATGCAGGAAAAATTGTACATCCTAGGGAAACATATATATATATATATATATATATATATATATATATATATATATATATATATATATATATGCGTGTGCGTGTGTGTGTGTGTGTGTGTGTGTGTGTGTGTGTGTGTGTGTGTTTCCATAGGATGTACATTTACTCAGCTTAGTTTAGTCCAGAAGGAAGACAAACATAGAAGAAACAATAGCTGTATTAATTAAAATTTTGGTTTTCCTTAATTTTGTGAATCGATACACATCTGATGACGGCCGGAGGTCACAACGGTCGAAACGTTCTGATAAAATCGAGAATACGTATCAGTCAGTCATATCATATATTTAATTTCATTAGTGAAACTGATTTTACTACACACTTGTTTCCGTATACAATATCTGCGTTGTGTGTCTACGTAGTTCGATGCAAACCGATTATAACAGACCTTGGTCCAAACATTCCTAACCTTGGCAATATGGCACACGACCTAAATTTTGAGTATTTGTAAAATTTAGGCTAAGATAAAAATAAATGTTTGATTTTTGAACATTATTCAAACTACATGTATTTATCCGAAGCTGAAACAAATAAAAAGTGGTTTTAAAGGATGGTTCAATATAATCAATAATACAGATCTATCTTGCGGCGCTCGCTCAAGTCAACTGTTTCAGCAAGCTATGATATTTACATGATCTTCAGTGTACAAAATAATTGTAGCAGGTGGATTTTAAATTGTAACAGTTTCTTTCCTGTCGTTTTATCTAACGGTACCGGGATTTTTAAAGTCGTAGTATAGCATATTTTATTTATTGGGTTGTCATATAACTTATTTTTTCGCTTAATTCTTTTACTCATCAACAGTTTTACGTAATTTTTCAATAATATTTTTTTTTAAATCCTTTCACCCCGAGCAAGGCGGAAACGCCACTGATGTGCAGGGGGCTACATAAATGTAAAAAGATTAATTAGAAAAGAGTGAGGAGTACAAACTAGTTAGAAAGGAACAATAGAAAGCCGAGAAAGCAGATGCGATGACAGATACATAGGTGGAGAGAAAGGGAAGGTTATACGGGGGTGGGGAGAGAGAGCTAGAGTCCAGTGGTTAGTAGATGAGTATTGACTTTGCATCCAATAAAAAGTTATAGAGAAAGAATAATGCCAGAAAAATAATTAGGGCAAAAATATTTTGCGTGATATTTTAAATAACACTTGAAAAATTAACAAATTTATCTGACAAGCAAATATTTCAAGAAAAATATTTTTAATTTGTGTTTTTTTTTATTAGTATTAATTTTAATTAATTTTAATTTAGCACGGGAAGTATAATCGGTGAACTGGGTTCAAATTCGAATCCTGTCTTTTGAGTTCATACAAACTCTTTTATAAAAGACTTAAATGCATGTCTCTTACACTTGATTGGTTAAATATCATGGTAAACTGGGCTTTTCTGTCTTGGGTGGCAATCAATCTAGGAAAAGCATATAAAAACTACAATTCCAAATTCAATAATTTGTTCGTTTATTGTTTTTATGTTTAAATAGAGTTGTGTTTTTAACGATGGTATTCCAGTGTCATGTATGACTTCATAAGCTGTAGTGCGATATTCTTGTATGCACGAGTTTGTTGTTGCTTGTAAATCTTCCATGAAAACAAAAACAGACTGGCATTATTTTTTGTCCGTGAGTTATACAATAATGTAATTGACATCTATGAAAATGGCTTATGTAAGCCGAAAGCTTAGATTGGATTATAAAAAAAAAATGTTTCAATATTGTGATTTTTCTTTCATCATTTAATGATAATGCTATTAAGCTTATCAGACGATATGAAAAAAATTATATATATATATATATATATATATATATATATATATATATATATATATTATAAATTATATTTTAAGACATGTACATAAATTATCTATATATATCCACGACAAAGGTACATTTGTTTCGACATTGAAACTTCAAGGTCTCATCAGGCAGTATGTCCACCTGATGAGACATTGAAGTTTCAATGTCGAAACAAATCTACCTTTGTCGTGGATATATATAGAAAAATTATGAACAAGTTCTAAAATATAATTTATAATAAATATTCACAGCTCTATATTTTATATATCGAGCACTGTTTTAAATTAATGTTTTGGACGTTGTAAGAATTGTTTCTTCGTTCTGTATTCACTCGGATATATATATATATATATATATATATATATATATATATATATATATATATAGACAGGTTGAAATAGGTATACTTAGTGAAAAGGGGACACAGGAACAAGCTTATACATATTGATACAGACTGTGAAAAGTACATAGAAAGAAAGAAAGAAAGAAAGAAAGAAAGAAAGAAAGAAAGAACGAACGAACGAACGAACGAACGAACGAACAAACAATTAAGCAAACGAACGCGGCCTCTATATAAACAACTGCTACGTTTTCTTTACATTTGGAGCATGTTTTCTTCACGGTATGTCGACTTTTTGCGATTTCACAACGGTACCTACATTAATGGTATTACAAATTATTTCTGTTAATTCCTTTCTCAGGTACCTTGTATTTAATTATTTGGTCAATTTGTTCTTAGAGTTGCCATATTTCTTAACTCAATGTTAAACTTAGGAAATATTTAATTTCCTCATCAGACAGTAATGAGCCTTATTTCACGAAAACTTATTAGTAAATGAGTTCAATCCTACAAACCTTTTAATTGTCTCCTTATGCCAATGCTTACACTATTAAACACATATTAAAATATTATACTTGTCATTTCCGTTTTCTTTCTGTTTAAAGTTTTCGTTTATCTTTTCATCTTTATATTTTTTATTCAATTAATCGTCTTTTCATTTTTTAATCTCTATTCTTTATTGTTTCATTTTTCTTATGGTCTTAGCCTCGTTTTTAGTCAATACTCATTGCTATCTTATAAACATTCACCGGTTATTTATTCCGTCCTTCATTCATTCAATTCCATTTCAAAACCTGCACTTATGTGTCGTCAAAGATCATAAATGCTGCTCTTGAATATCTGCAACTGCCCGAATGGCTTTGAGAAAGGCTTTACTCTCGTTTTCTGCTGCATTCTCCACAGATTTAATTATCTTTCTTCGAAACTGCGAGAAAAGATGGTTTTCAAATCTCTGGTAGAAGCTGTTGCGTTTATTTTGTATTATGTCTTAAAGACATAATACAAAAAAAAAAACGCAGCAGCTTTGGCCAGAGGTTTGGTTTAGTTTTCCTTTTTGTCTCAATAGGTAAAATTTTTAGAATAGATTTTTTTTACTTTGTTCTATAGCACATCAACTCTAAAGGGCCACCAAACGCCGACACAACTTGTAGGATACACCCATATGAATAGACTATATACACTCCCGATCAAAAATTTAAGACCACTTAAAAATCTTTAAAAAGACATTTTTTTTTACAAATAGATTTTAAACTCCTGCCACTTAAGGTTACCAATACTACAATCTAAAAGGTTATGGAAACAAAAAGCTACATTCCAAACATTTTATTTCGAAATTTACATTTTTATAAAATGAGGCGACTTAGAATTATAAGACCAGGGGTATAAATTGTTAGATCTATGGTAATTCCAATGTTTATACTTCAGTTAGAGATTAGCAATCCGTAACGTTTTTAAAGTTTGAATTTTTCTTTGCTAGATTTTTATTTCTTCTTCTTTCTTATTTTTCGTTTTTCGTTTTTTCCACTTTCTTTTTTCTACTTTATCTTTTTCTTGGTTTTCCTGGTTTAAAGTTTTTGATATATCTTGTTTTCTTTCAGTGATGAAACATCGATACATTACTGTTTATGAATCGTACACACACACATACACACACACACACCATTCTTTAGAATTTTATTACCTCTCACTCCACTAAATTCATCACATTGGTTGACCTTTATATTCTTAAGTCTTTACTTTTTTATCTTATATTTTTTAAATCGCCTTAACTATATTTATTACTAAATGAATTAAATACATTTTGCTGCCTGATGATGGTGTTTTAAAACCGATCTTTATAGCTATTGAGTGACAGTATTTTATTATTATTATTATTATTATTATTATTATTATTATTATTATTATTATTATTATTATATTTCGATTTCTGCTTTGGTCTCACTACCAACCAAGTCTGCAGGGAGACCTAAGGCAGGTCGTGGCGTGTTGTTATGGCTCCATTTCATGTTTTTCTATCATCCCTATCATCCCAAGCATTACATAGATAAAGTTCTCCTTAATGGGTGGGCTGTATTTAATAAGACAATATTTTGTATATCTCTTATGCTAGGGTTTCCAAGGGATTCTTTCAATGTGTTGTTTTGTTCCATTTTTTATCATTCCAAGTGCACCTACTATCACTGGCACAACTCTTGTTTTCAATTTCCACATTTTTTCTATTTCAATTTCCAGGTCTTTATATTTTGACAGTTTTTCAAATGCCTTCATTGCTATGTTACAATCCGCTGGACAAGCCATATCAATTAATAGACAAGTTTTCTCCTTCTGATTTTTAACAATAATGTCTGGACTGTTTGCTTCAATTTTTCTGTCTGTGTAGATGGTGTAATCCCATAGAATGGTTACATCTTCTATTTCTGTAACCGGTGCTGGGTGATGTTCATACCAGTGTTTGTTTACAGATTTTCCATGATGTTTGCACATTGTCCAATGTAAATATTGCCCAACTCTATCGTGGCGATTTTTATATTCATTTGGGGCAAGCACAGAACAGCCTGAGATTTAATGGTCTATTGTTTCTTGGTGTTTATCACAAAACCTGCATTTTGGATCCATATTATTATGCATAATATTTGCCTGAAAGTTTCGAGTGAAAAGACTTTGGTCTTGTGCTGCAAGAATAAAGCCTTCAGTTTCAGACTTTAATCCAGATGCACGTAACCATCGATGAGTATTAACTTTGTCAACATTGGATTTATTGGCACGTTCTGGATATTGGCCATGCAGAGGTTTGTCTTGCCAGCGCTGTTTCATCTGTTCAAGAGCTTTATCTTTGGCTTTCATTTTCATATTTTTTGTCGCAATAGTTGGTCCTTGGCTTCTGTTTTGCTTTTCTACAGAATCTACTAACTGTAAATCTTGTTTGTATTTACTGCCTTCTTTTATTATTGAATATTTTTTCTTTCTTTCTTCATGTTGCCTTACTAGTTGTATCATTCAATCCTTTGTTGTTTCTATGTATGTTAGTAAGCCAATAGTTGTCTTGTATGACAATTCCAGCTGAATAAGACCTCTTCCACCTTCTTTACGGGATATGTATAGACGGTCTACATCAGCCTTTGGATGATACATCTTATGCTTAGAAAGAAGCTTTCTTGTTTTAGAATCCATTCGCCTGATGTCGTTTAGAGTCCAGTTTAAGATGCTGAAGCTATATTGGACAACTGCAAGGCTATTAATGGCCATAACTCTGTACTGAGAATTCAATTCAGTTTTTAATATCATTCGTAGCCTTCTATAGTACTCTTTACGCACTATTTCTTCATTTTTTTATGGTGAATGTTTTCACTCTCATTTACACCTAGGTATTTATAAGCTTCTTCTGGTTTCAATTCTTTTATTGTTGCAGCAGGGACTAAGCTAATTGAGGATGTTTCTTGTATTGATCCACGTAAAATTGTAGCTTTAGCACATTTACTCAAATTGAATTTCATTCCAGTGTCTTCGCTGAAGCATTTTACAGTTTGCAGAAGACCTTCCAGCTCATTATCATTCTTAGCATATAACTTTAAGTCATCCATGTAAAATAGATGGCTTGTTTTCTTTTGGCCTATTTTATAACCACATTCTGTCTTATTAAGTTGACTGGTTACTGCTATTACTGATATGCAGAATAGTAATGGAGACAAAGAATCACCTTGAAATATACCTCTTTTGATGTTTATTTCATCAGACTTATAGGTTCCATTTATATGATTGAGGTAAAGGGTTGTTTTCCATATAGACATGCACTGTTTGATGAAATTGATGATGACGGGTGATATCTTGTATATATTTAAAGTCTTTGAAATCCAGGAATGTGGCACACTATCGAATGTCTTACGATAATCTATCCAGGCAGTACTAAGATTTTTCTTTGTACTGTAGCAGTTTTCCAGGATCCTTTTGTTAATAAGCAATTGGTCATTACATCCAAAACAGCCACGTTTGCACCCTTTTTGTTCAAGCGGTATCATGTCATTTCTTTCTAAGAATAAATATGTCTGTTTTGTTAAAATAGATGTTAATAGTTTATATGTTGTCGGAAGACATGTAATTGGTCTGTAGTTTTTCGGGTTGTTTGTGTCACCATTCTTGGGTACAAGAAATGTAATTCCTTTGGTCATCCATGCAGGAATTTTAGTGGGACCGTCAACCATTTCTTGAAGTTCTTTGGCTAGTTTTTTATGTGCTGTATTTAAATAATATAGTCAAAAGTTAGGAATTGTATCTATACCTGGGAAGTTCCAATTCTGTGCTTTTTTAGTGCAAATTTAACATCCTCTTCTGTAATTCCAGCCCATGTCTGTTCTGGTTTATTTTTTATTCGTTCTATCTCTTGTGCAATCCAATCTACTTCCTTGCTATGTTCTTTACGGCAAGCCCATATTCTTTCCCAGAACTGTGTAACTTCTTCCATTATAGGGGGGACTGTCACTTCAATTCTTTTTTACCTATTTCCCTGTAAAATCTCTTTGCATCGGTTTGAAAAATCTTGTTTTGTCTGTAAAATCTTGATCTTTTCTCATAGCGTCTTATTCTTTGAGCCTTCAGTTGTATTTTTTGCTTTATTTTTTCCTTAGTTGATAGGACTTCATTTTCATTCCTAATGTTGTATTTTCTTTCGACTTTTCTGCTTTTCCTAGTTCTTACATTTGTTCCACTGCTCAGTTCATCCAGTACTGATAGTTCACTTCTAAGTTGTTCGATTTCTTTTTCTATGTTTCTTTTCCAAGGTGGATCTTCATGTCTACGGGACTGTCTTGTTTTTAATTTGATGTTCAATTTTTTTGTTGCTGCTATTGCTGATGCATATATTGCTTCATTGAGATTTGTATGAGTGTCTTCATCCAAGATTAATTTGAGTGCTACATTGTTGAGTTTAATAGTTCGGAGGTTATGCTTTGTTGGTTGTAATTTTGGGAGCTGTTCTCGTTCCTCCATTGCAATATTTTGTATTTGACTTATATGGTTCTTGATTTCTTCCTTGGCTTCTTGTATACTGTTCTTATTTTCCGTCAAATAATTATGTTCGGTGTGTTCTGAACTCGTTTTATTTTTGTCTTTTAACTGACTCAGATCACACCTTTTTAGCACTTTTAAAATTACAGCATTATCTTCACAGTGATTTGTGTGTATCACGGTTTCTACATTATGACCTGTGGCTTGTTTGATGTTATTACTTTTTATTTCTGATTCTGATTCCGGTTCCTTTTCATATTTTGTTGATTCGTCTCTTCTGGTTGCAATTCTTTTAATTTCCTTAATTTCAGCCTCTGTCAATCGGTTATTACGAATAATGTACCTTCGTACATTGGCTCATTTATTTTCGTCAATATACTTTCTATTTGCTTGACCAACTTTCTCACGTCAAATGTCATATATTTGGCGAGTCATGTATTTTTGAGGTTTGAGTAACGCTTCATGAAATGCAGTCATAACGACTTGTACTCCTCACGAGACCATTTTATTTTTTCTTTCTTTAAATATACGGTTGTAGATCTAGCTGGAGAATTTTCAGGACCATCATTAGGATTATCCTGGTTGTGGGGACCTGAAGATTCATTCTTTGAGTAGGAATTTGTTCCTATGGCAGATTTTTTGACCTCAGGTAGGTTCCCTCATGAAGGACGGGCTCCCTGTTTATCCACTGGAAGAGCCATACTGGTCTTTTTATTTCTATTTGTATTTCTCATGTTTTTCCCACGAGTGACGCACGAGTCCAAAAGTCCATTATTATTATTATTATTATTATTATTATTATTATTATTATTATTGCCATATATTTATGATCTACTTTTGTATTGAGCACTTTTTAACTAACTGCGGAATGTACTTCCATTAGTAACCACTATAATGGTTACTAATGTAGGTAAATTCCACAGTTAGATATTTACTTTTTGTTGTAGAGGAACATCCTATCCTACCCCGTAATGGATATGGTCTAATCTATAAAAGATTGTGACTAGGGGCATACGTCAGCATTCGTCACTAGACGGATCTATGACACTGTCAGCTCTCTGCGTGCGGGTGGAGGGCGCTCTCTGCTTCCGAGCAGAGAGCAATAACCCAGTCGTGGTTCCGCCGAAGGGTAGAAGCACGACTGGGGAATATTAGACAGACATTTTTTGGCCGGGCCATATAGCCCGGAAAGCCCAGTTATAAACTGACCATGTGTCATATGTTGCCCTTACTGGGAGGGACAGCTAAATAATGCATTCGTCACTAGACGGTTCTATGACACTGTCAGCTCTCTGCCTCCGAGCAGAGAGCACAAACCCAGTCGTGGTCCCGCCGAAGTTTAGAATCACGACTGGGGGAAAATAGACAGACATTTTTTGGCCTGGCTATATGGCCGGGAATACCCACAATCAAAAGACCTTGTGTCGCATATAACCTTACGTGGGAAGGTTGTTAAATACCGCATTCGTCACTAGACGGATCTATGACACTGTCAGCTCTCTGCCACCGAGCAGAGAGCACAAACCCAGTCGTGGTTCCGCCGAAGGTTAGATTCACGACTGGGGAAAATTGACAGACATGTTTTGGCCTGGCTATATGGCCGGAAACACCCACAATAAAAAGACCTTGTGTCGCATATAACCTATAAGTATAATAAGTATCTTTTTCTTCCATTAGTCACAATAAGTTTTGTTTAATTTGACTAAGCAGTTACTTCCCCACCACTTACCACTACTAACTCAAGGGTCAAGTCACATATCTCCCACTGCCAAAGAGGAAACTACTTCTAAAATTCCGATAGCTTAACCCTATAAAAACCATCATTTCCCAACCCCTTCCTTTAATAGTGTAACCCTCTGGGCTTAGGATTTTTTCATCATTCTTTGTTTATATGGGGTTGAGAATGCATGTTTTAAAATAACATGTTGAAATTGGCTATTTCCCCGTTAATTTTCATCTAAATTTACAAAAATATCTAAGTTGACATTAAGGTGACGTCAATACTCAGCGGCAACAGTCTGTTTCATGATTAAACGCAATCCTCAGGTGAATACGTTTAAGAATGGGACAGACTGTCGCCGCTGAATGTTGATCTCAATGCCACATTTGATATTCGAATACGCCGAAGTTGATATACGCTCTATTTCTTGAGAATTTTACCCTATAAATATAATAATATAATATAATAATATATAAGTTTATATATATATATATATATATTAGAAAATGTGCGAGAATCAGTGAACGTTTTGTTTAAAGTGTAGATTTATTATTGCTATTATTGTAATTATCACTTGCTTTTTGTATGACATATTAAGTGCCTGTAATGGTATTTGTGTCGCCACATGTGTTTCGAGTCTAAAGTTGACTCTCTTCAGACGAATATACTTGTGACTTCACATGTCGAGATCCATTTGTTTAGACATATAGCCTTAAACCATATATATGCACACACATATATAAACACACATAAGAGTGAGTGCGTGTGTGTGTATATTGTCATTGTCATTTGACAATAGGTGGCAAGAAGACATTCCAAATAATAGTGATTATATAATTGAAGAAAATATAATTGGAATTTATTTTTTAAGAATAAATTTGATAAAGCTATTTATGACTCACTCAGACAATTTTGCTTTCTTTAGGAATTGATTAGCGCAAGACATCTCTATAAAAGCCAAGTAAAAAGAAAAATCACGTATTAGAAAAAATGGCGTTTTATTGTTCGAATATCATTACTTTGTCGGAAATGATGTCATCAATTAGATCAGAATTCAGAATAATAAACGAATGTACCGTTCTTCACAGATATTTCATTTAATTGTATTCCTCAGACTTCTCTTGCATATTCGTTCACTTCGTTTGATCATTTCATATAATTTGGCTCCGAATAATTCTTTTTTTACTTTCTGTTATTAATGTTAAATAGTATTCACGTGCACATGTATTTACATTTTACAAGCCGTTGTACTTTTCATGTTCGCATTTAAGAGTTTGTACTTTAGATACCTCTCGTACTCAGTATTCACCCTAGAATTTCTAACGAAAAGCTATCATTCCGTCTATGTTATCCGAAGACATTCTTTCTCTTTGTTATCTTTCTCCCCTCTAGTGGTGGTGGCCTCGATGGCTGTAATGTACCAGCCTACACCTGAATAGTCATGAGTAGAACTTGCAAAGAAGTCTGGGTGTTGGTGTTGGGTGGGCAAGCACGTCACAGATCCTCGTCATCTTGACGGTTGAACTCGAAAGTCTCACCCTACCCTTCGGGTGACCCGAAACTAGTAAGACCTAATTACAGCAAAGGTTTCCCAGGTTCAAGGTCGATGTTGGTCTGTGTCAGTGATGTCTTCACAGAGTGCACTCGTCCCTCTGCCCGTTGTCGTATATAGTCTTTTATCAATTAACACTGCCTAGTTCATTCATTCCTACTTGTGATGGGAAAAATAATCGCGGATGATGATTTTCTCGAGAATAATAACAGATTATATTCATGGTTCATTTAAGCCAGTCTCACTGCTTGTGCATTCTTTATCTCAACGTCCGGCCACCGAATTCCTTACTTTAGTCGGACGTCTGTGGCATACAGTAGCCTTCAAGATACGCCGAACAGAACCTTTTATCTGACGCATTAAGGTATTTTACTAAATGTAATAAAGTGTTCGATCTGACATTCCCGGAAGGCTCATCGCCGCATCACAGTGAAACACCTGTTTCCGTACGATCACCCAAGTTAAGCAACGTCGTGCCTGGCCAAGTATCTAGATGGTCGACAGCTTAGGAATACATTGAGCTGTAAGCATGGATGTGCGGGTAGTGTAATTGATAAGAACTTGGTATTGTTTATCAAAGAGTCTAGTTTCAATTCCCGCTGGGAATAACGGATAAAACGGGAATTTAAACTCAGATCTCTGATTCACTTACTCGAGAACACACTTGAAAGAGGTAAGAATCCACATCTTCTCACTCAAGCTATGAGTTACTTGGTAAAAAAAGTATCACTAAATTATTATCTCCTCGCCAGACCAATTTTTGCAATCTCAAAATATATTCTGACATTAGGTGACTAGTTTTAATAAAGCATAGAAGAGGAATGAATAAATAAAATTTCCTGAAATGTTATTCCCTGAATGAGGTTGGGCCGCTAATTGTGAGCCATGACAGCACTTCTAGCTATCTCAAAATTGTTTCGCTGTAGAGGTTGAATAGATCCGGTGAGAAAACACATACTTGTCTGACACCCTTTTCTCTTTTTGTATATCTACTGGACCAATTTCTTGTTCGTATGCATGTGATTTGCTACCAGAATAGGTTTTTGAATATTCTAATGTCTTTTCTGAATATGTCATGGTTGCTGAACATCTTTAACAAGTCTTTGTGGCATATTTTATGTTGCGATATTTTTTTATCATTTTATTTGGTCTTGTTATTTATTCTCTATGTTCGATTATTTATTATCTGTTTTTTAACCTTCTGTTATTATATTATCTATTTTATATTGTTGTGTCTTTTGTGACACTGTTCTCGTATTTATTCAGTCAGTTAAGTACCATACCTGATACAGGCTTCGGCGATCATGTCTCGAAAGAGACATGACTGACTGAGCAGAACATTATCCCGCAGTAGGTTGCCATTACTTTCTGTGGTAGACTGGTTTTCAGCCAAGTCTATAGAACCTAATGTGTCCTGTTATTTAACCCATAACTGGAGGAAAGAGACGGATTAATACCTTTCCCGAGGTTATTTGCGCGTAAGTGATTTCAACGAATTCAACTGGAATTCGAACTCGGCTCTTCAATTTTTCGTTTCCCGATATCCACGGCACCACAATGCGCATCCCTCGTATTCATTATTTATTCTAAATATATCTTGTTTTATTGATTTCATATTCCTCTTTTATTTATCTATTCAATTCGATTCTGTCATTAATTTTTCTATAATTTACTCTCTTTTATTACTTAGATCATACTGTTCTTTAAAAAAAACTGAGTTCAATCGATTTATCACATGATACGCATACACACAGGCACACATATAACTGGGATATATTCATATATTTATCCTCTCTATCGATAGATAATAACTTCGAACTGAATATAGCAAAGCTTTTAGCCTCTCACGGTACGTAGGTACTTAATCACCATCTCGCAGATTAATAAAGGTAATTTAATTATTTTTCTCAAGTGATAAGAATCCTAAGACTATGAGAATTCATTAATCATCTCAGTATAGGCAATTAACGTAATCAGCAAAAGTGTTTTTCTGTATAAAAAGTGACGCAAATGCTTATTCAAAACAGATTCAATAGTCAACATTATCGCCACAGATGTGTCTGCAAGAATACTATCTCAATTTATTCATATTTATCTTAATCATTAGTGAGTATTCAATAGCTGAGTCCCCATTTCTAGAATAAAATATTAAATAATTTAAACATTTTCCTTGGAGCCAGTCAATTAAGTGTCATACGTGATACACGCTTGGCTGATCATGTCTATTTCGAATCATGACCGACAAGGCTAAATATTTCCCGTAGTAGGTTGTTAACAAAGTTTAGAGATGATGGCAACAAAACAAACACTTAACATCATGAATTTCATAAGTACATAAGAAAGAAACCATCATCATCATTTATCCATCACACCCAGATGGTGCATAGGGCAGCAACCTTTATCATCATCAATCACACCCTGATGGTGCATAGGGCAGCAACTTTTTGTTGCTGTAACAAACTGTTTTTTACGGGGAAGGGTTGTTAGATCTGCACCCAACCCCCAAACCTGGAGAACCGGCGGAACATGCTTGGTTGGTCCTTACGTTTACAGCACATGGTATTCCTAAATGGTCACCCATTTAAGTACTGACCAGGCTCGATGTTGCTTAACTTCGGTGATTGGACGGGAACCGGTGTATTCAACACGATATAGCCGTAGACACAGGAAAGAAATAGGGCTGACAAAAGAAATGATACTCACAGGACTGAAGATAAGAGGGCCAGAGGAAAGCAATACCTGGGGAGTTTGAGTGAATAGATGGTAGAGCTGGGTTTGTGAATGATGGAAAAAAGACAAAAGTTACAAAAGACAGAATGTTATTTACATTATTTACATTGTTCAGACTGCTGTCCTCATTTTTATTGCCACATACACGACGTTACGGCAGCTGTATGCTCCGGCCTTCTTCAAATGTTTGGAATTTCAAAAATACCTAGAATAGTTTCAGCTCTTACTGGACGATGTGAAATCAATAAAAACGTCTTTACAGTTGAAAATGTAAAAAGAAAAGAACAACAAACTAGCACTACTGGATGTACTAACAGCTCGAAATGAAAATGGGTTCAAACTATCATTCACTGTACAATACCTAAATTACAACTCGCGCCACCATACAATGTAATGAAAGGTATTATCTGCTGCTTACAACATCGAGCAAAAACCATAAGCATATACACAGGGACATATGAACAAGAAATGGTTAGTATAATTTTTATTGCCACATACACGACGTTACGGCAGCTGTATGCTCCGGCCTTCTTCCAATGTTTGGAATTTCAAAAATACCTAGAATAGTTTCAGCTCTTACTGGACGATGTGAAATCAATAAAAACGTCTTTACAGTTGAAAATGTAAAAAGAAAAGAACAACAAACTAGCACTACTGGATGTACTAACAGCTCGAAATGAAAATGGGTTCAAACTATCATTCACTGTACAATACCTAAATTACAACTCGCGCCACCATACAATGTAATGAAAGGTATTATCTGCTGCTTACAACATCGAGCAAAAACCATAAGCATATACACAGGGACATATGAACAAGAAATGGTTAGTATAATTAGTACCATACAACGTAATAGTTGCCCGGGGTACATAATAGCAGCTCCAACAAACGTGGATGTAAGGCCGCAAGAGAAGAACAACACTCAGAAAACATACACAGTCTGCCTTCTCTATGTAAAGAGGTTATCAGAAAGAATACAACAAAATTGTGTTCTATATAATATCAGAACCACCTTCAAAAGTGGTTCAACACTTCACAGATACCTCTCTCGAGTAAAACCTCCAATAGAGGAGAACATGACTAAGGACTGTGTGTACGCCATTTTATGCAGCAGCGATCAAACAGAAAAATTAGAATCAGACCGGTCCCTTAAATTAAGGCTGCAAAAACATCGTAAGACCGTGACACGAGAGGGAAAAGGAAAAAAAGGCCTAGCTGACCACATATGAGGAGAACATCGTTCCTTATAAGTCAGTCAGTTAAGTGCCATACGTGATACACGCTTGGGCGATCATGTCTTGAAAGAGACATGACTGACTGGGCAGAAGATTATCCCGCAGTAGATTGCCATTGATTTCTGCGGTAGACTGGTTGCCGACCAAGGCTATAGAACCCAATCTGTCCTGCTATTTAACCCACAGCTAGAAGGAAGAGACGGATTAATACCTTTCCCAAGGGAATTTGCGCGTAAGTGAATACAATGGATTCAATTGGAACTCGAAATCGGCTCCCTGTTCCGAGTCGATATCCACTGTACCACAACGCACATCCTTATAAGATCAAGTTGAAATAATAGTGCACATTCGTTCGAACATATCTGAGTGTACAAGTACCTGTTATATAAAAGGTGGTTAAGATATATATATATATATATATATATATATATATATATATATATATCCAGAACTGTGTACCTGTATGTGAGTCGGAATGTGTGTATACCACTGGTAAATACGAAAACTTAAAGAATCAGGGCATATGCTGGGCTACAAAAAATGAATAAATAAATAAATAAATGCTGGCCAACCATAGAAAATAATACAATATGGGGACCAGTAACACAGAGTGCTAGATAAAACCAATAAAATTAAAATTGTAATATCAGCTCTGATATTTAAAAAAATGGTTACTTAAAAATTAGGTTTATAAGCCCCCTAAATTTGTAAATTGGTCTTCTCAAAAACACATGGCCCAGGGTATCGAAGCGTTGTTTAGATTCAGGATTGTGTGTACAATACGCGGTATGAGTTAAAACATAGAGAGTTCAGTTAAAGGTAGATATTTAAGACATCCGGAAGTAAGATCTTTCCCAGTGATCAAAACAAAGGATTCAACTTGAGATTTCAGTCACCTGAAGAAGATCAGAGAGTACAACGGTAAAAAAAATGAGTATGACAGTACGAACAATGTAAATAATGACAATAACTCATATCAGAAATATAGACAAATATGTACAGAAAGTTGTGAAAAGACATAGTCGCCAACATCACGAAAGCACACCCTAAATAGAAGTGATTATCCTGTTGATAGAGAAGGTGATTCTTTCTTTGTCTGCGATGGATGTTACTCGAAGGAAGCATACTAAAATTGTAACGCTACACGAACACACTGGCAAACCTTACAGAGAGACTGCAGATATTGTTAGTGTCAGCCTTTCAACTTCCAGTCGTGTCATCAACGCGAAGAAACAAACTGTATCCATTAGTCAAAGACGTAAAGGAAAATGCGGTCGGAAGAGAAAAATAACGCCAAGAGACGATGCATATATGATCAGGGAAAGTGTGAAAGATACAAGGAAGACATTTTTCATTTTGTTCAATTAATTTGCACAAGACAAAAATTGATGTGAGAATGATTAGACAAGAAAAAATTAGAAAATGAAAAATAAGAAAGTCGTAAAAACGTTATAATGACAAAAAATGGCTTTAAGAAATCGAAGAAAATGAAAATTTAAAAGAATATAGAGGATTTAGTCTAAATGACAGCTGGCAAGAATAAGCTAATGTAGACTTACGATACAGTGCATATTTTGGTGTTAGGCCAGACATAACTAAACGATATCAAGAAACACATAAACCTTACTAATAGTTGAAAAAACTTCCATTTTCTATTGGTGCTAGTGGCCAGTGTCTGAAGCTAGATTGCTTTTCAAAACATTTCACTCTTTGCAAGATTAGCGCGACAAAATTTTTCCATTGTTATTTTTTTGTTGTCATATTTATCTAGTCTTTGAAAGTAAAAAAAGAAATAAATTAAAGGTAATAACATTAAAAGTTTTAAGATATAAAGGGAGAAACAAGAAAAAAACTTCTGCTCAAGAAAGGAAAAAAGAAAAACTCTACAAAAACGGAAGAGAAAATTTGAAATAAAAGAAAATGAGGACAAGTAGAGAAAAGACAGCTGGTTAGAATCTTTCCTCTATAAGACTGACTTGTTCATTAAATTGTCTGCGGGTTGAGTTTTTAGGCTTGGTCATTTCATCAGGTAATACAGAGAAAAATATTTTTATTAACGCTCTTTTTTGTTTGGCTTGTCTTCGGAGCAGGAAGCGTTTTCGTTTCCTTGTTCAGATGAAGTTTCAGAGAATCAAGTGGAAACGGCAAATGAACAATAGAAACAGCGCGGGTCGAAGGGCTTAAACCGGATTTCTAAGATCTCCCCTCACTAGATTTACATGCCCAAACACAAAAGTCGTCACACGTTTTCTTTACTTGAAAACAAACCCATAAGTTCATATTCGTATGAACATATCTGGATGTACAAATAAATGCGTGTTATATAAAGGGTGGTTGAGATATATACAAAAATATATATACTTCCAGAAATGTGAACCCGTATGTATTTGCACAATGTGTTTCAACATACATACATAGATGTTATATATAATATATATATATATATATATATATATGTGTGTGTGTGTGTGTGTGTATTATATATATATATATATATATATATATATATAACATATGTAAGAATGGCACTAGTCATAACCCGAATTTCACGCTCACTCAATCTTCACATGTCTTAAACAAACTTCTGTTCAAGTCGCCTGAAATGGTGCCTGCAGTAAAATTGGGTTACGTCAATAGCTATTCTTTCATATGATTTAACATTGTTAATTTTTTTCCTCTGTCTAAGCAATCTAGTCTTCGAGAACTTTACGGCGTAGATGTTGTTCTTCTTTTTCTATGTGCTCCGTCCCTTCAGGACGTAGGCGATCATGGCTTTCTACGTCTCCCTATCCCTGGTGGCTGTTAGCACACCTTCTTCTGTTACACCATGCAACCCTCGTTCCATCATCCACCTGATTAGGTTCTTCAAGTATGTTATCCGTTGCTTTCCCCTGTCTCTCCTTCCCTGTAACTGGCCAGTTAGTATCAGGTTCTCCAAACCCTTCTTCCTCATTGCATGTCCCAGGAACTTCAGCTGTCTCTTCCTGATGCTCAGTATTAATTTCCTTTTCGTTTCCATCATTTCCAAATCTTCTAAGAAACCCAGTACATGTTTGATCCATGATATTCGCAGCATCCTTCTGTAGAACCACATTTCAGTTGCTGCCAGTTTTTCCTTCATCTTTGATGATATTGTCCAGCATTCACTGCCATAATAAAGAACTGACAACACATAGCAATCCAGTACTCTCTTCTTTGTTTCGAACGAATAGATAGGTTTGCCTTTAAGCATTTCTCTCGTTCCATTTTCAGTATTGTCGTTTTTGTTCAAAACAGAATCGGGATAAGAGTCTTAGTTTTTGGCAAGTTGTCCGTTGGTTCTATCAACGGATTTTTAAAAAATATATATGAAACATACATTCACATTGCATTTAACTGGTAAAATGATAAAATTTTGTCGCCAGTCTAGTGATACGTTTAAATTCAGAGTTAAGCTACTACAGAAGGGAGTTAATCAGAACAATTACCATAGAAGTATTTATGGAAAAGGTGTAAGAAATGATGTCAACATGTCAGGTCAGAACCAATAACGTTGCAGATTCTTCTTTTGGATTTTATTACAGATCCCTAAATATATAGCAGATGTACCCAGACATATGTGGCAGCAATATTCTAAGTATGAACGAATGACAGACTTATAAATATGTAAGGCAGATTCAGGCAAAGAAAGATTGTCTAACACGACACAGTGAATCAATCATCCTCGCAGTAGACCCATCAATCGATTCAATATAATTTTTCTAGTTCATATCAATAAAAAACATCCCGGGAAGTCGTAATGTGTAATTTCTCTAGAGTCAAGCATCAGCCGTACTGATCCATGGTAGAAATGTTTCTCTCAGACTGTGTTTTATTTTTTGTTTTTTTTATTTTTGGTGGCGGTAGAATTAACAAACTATCTTTAACAAAACGTAGGCTACTTGATCAATCTGACCATATCAAAACTCTCAGACTTTTATTGAGACAAGAATAAATGGTATCAGCTATACCGATTTGAGAACCGAGGTCATGTCGTTGATGAAAACTAAAAACAACCTAGGTTCAAGGACAGAACTCTGGCAGTGGGAACTCCCGCATTAATGCAAAACTACCTTAAAAAGTGGCCGTTCAAGACATCTTTTACATTGCGATTCAATAAGAAAGACTGAATCAAACCAGAAACTTATTCAGAAATACGATAACCATTCAACCTGTGCAGAAGATCTGTATACTGAACCCAGTCAAATCCCTCAAGATATCAAACGCAACAGGCGGATATTCACCATGCTTATCTTAATCTTGATAGACTGTTTTAGCAATAAACGTTAACAAATCTTAGTTGACCTAGAAAAGCGAAAGCCATATTGCTTAACCAAAAGAAGACTCTGGCAGTTAAGAAGTTTAACCAGTTGAGTGTTGATTAAAGTCACTAGGCTCTTAAGTGTCATACGTGATACACGCTTAAGTGATTATGTCTCGAAATAGACATTAATGATTGCACAGAATATTTTCCCGTAGTAGGTTGCCATTTTTTAGTGCGGGAAACGGGTTGCCAATCAAAGCTGTGGAACCCAATCTGCTTTGCATGTCTAGAAGAAGACGCGACGGATTAATCCACCTAAGAGTATTCGGGCGTAAGTGAATGTAACGAATTCAACTGAAATTCGAACTCGGATTTCCGATTTCTCTAGTACTTTTTCCAAAAAGAGGTAGAAAGCTAATATTGACAGAGTTATATGTATATCGTTGGACATAGGTGGAAACACAAGCATAGATAGTTCAGACGCGTCAATAATAGAATTTGAGGAGATGCACGAGCAAAATATTCTGCTGTTTTAATATAAGTTAATCCTCCAAATCGAGTGAAGAGACGAATATATATGACAGAGCCGACAGCAGTCACGTAAGCAAAACTTGTTATTGCCCTTGAACATATTTCAGTGTATCCGCAAACAAAGAATTGCCCACTTTAAGGAAACGTGTTATCGGCTCGGAACGAGGAGCCGAGTTCGAATTCCAGTTGAATCCATTGTATTCACTTACGCGCAAATACCCTTGGGAAAGGTATTGATCCGTCTCTTCCTTCCAGTTATGGGTTAAATAGCAGGACAGATTGGATTCTATAGCCTTGGTCGGCAACCAGTCTACCGTAGAAAGCAATGGCAACCTACTGCGGGATAATCTTTTGCCCAGTCAGTCATGTCTCTTTCGATACATGATTACCCAAGCGTGTATCACGTATGGCAATTAACTGACTGACTGTACAACTGTTACGATCAGAAACAAATAAGCTTCTGCTGTGATGGAAAGAACATTCGTTGTTTATTTAATAATAATAATTATATATATATATATATATATATATATATATATATATATATATATATATATATATAGTGTGTATCGAGGCAGCAAATAATTTTCTAACATATACTGTTAAATATAAGAGACAATGAATGTCTATTATTTTTAATCATGAGCCGTTCTAAACGTCGTATTTAAGAAACCCAGTACATATTTTGGTTTTAATACAACCACGCTCTTCCGTAGACTTACATGTCACCTTTCTGATCAGAGTACAATTAAACAACATTTCTCAGAAAAACATAAACATGTAGGTAATATCAGAGAGATTTTAGTCAATAATACAATAATCCTTACTCATACATACAGTATAAAGAACCTTCAGATATTGGTAATAAAAAATTATCCAAATGTTGGAGAATTTTTTCTTTATTTTCAACTGAAATTAAAGCCAAAATACGACGTTTAGAAAGGCTCATGATTAAACATAATAGACATTCATTGTCTCTAATATATAGAGAAAATATGAATATATATATGGATGTGTATCTATGCATATGTACACATATATTTTTTTTTTTTTTTTAATCATATCACCCCAAGCAAGGCGAAAACGCCACTGATGCGCAGGGGGCTTCGTAAGAGTGAAAAGATTGGAAAAGAGAAAAACCGGAAACCACATCCTAAACAGGAAACAAGGGATGAGCCTCTTCACCTGTTCAATAGACGTGGGTGGAGTGTGAACCGGGCGATAGATATGCATCTACGTATCTCTCTCTCTCTCTCTCTCTCTCTCTCTCTCTATATATATATATATATATATATATATATCTACATATACATGTATCGATGTATAAAAATATATGTATCTATATATATATGTGTGTGTGTGTACCTATATATATATATATATATATATATATATATATATATGTATCCATATATACAAATATGTATCTATGCATATATATAGATATATACGCACACACACACACACACATATATATATTTTAAAGGTATAAAATGATAAAATTAAGTAAGATGAAATAAAATGACAATAAAAATTAAGAGGTAAAATTTAGAATTAAAAACTAAAATTTTTTATCATATTTTTATTTTTATTTAAAATTTTAATTTTTCCTACATTTTATGTACATGTAATATTTGAATATTTAAATTTTCAAGACTCATGATTTACGCCCCTTTGATTTCTTCTGTATGCATTTTATTATTTTTAATTTCAAATTTAATTTTAAATTAAAATTTTATATTTTTTCCACATTTAACCGTAGAATAGTTACATTTTTATCTTTTTATTAAAAAAGCAGTCGCTTAATTTTATAAGATTTAATTCCCTTGAACATCGAGGGAACTTAAATTCAAATCAATTAAAGTGTCAGTTTGAAGTATGCACCTGATGACTGCATAACGCATAAAACTCTGAGTCGTGCAATAGACGTTGGATAATATGTATATTTATTAATATATATGTAATAGAACTCTGTTCATACATTGAGCACTGTTTTATTAACATCTGAATAATAATACTATACATATGTACAACCTACTCATATGCATATTTATTAACTTACGTTACTATATATAATTGTTTTTAGTCAATCTTGATCTTCAAAAATTTTATACACAATGTCAAATCTTATATTCTGCTTTAGAAAACTACCTTCATTTTATTGTAATTTTTTTAATGTTTTGTTTTGTCATAAATTATTATATCTATATATATATTATTAAAGAGTTGAAATTAAAAAGAAAATCCGATATATTTTTATCACTGCAAATGTTATTTGACGTGTACGTTTTATTTATGCATGTATTTCATTTATTTTTAGTGGATAACGTATTTTAAACATTATTTATTTTGTTTTCTAGGCCTGTGTTGTTAGAAAAACTTGATAAAGCAAATGTACCATCACGATTCGAACCTTTAAGGAGGAACGATCCTCTAATCCGGAGGACACAGTCTTTTCACTAAGTTTTTTCGAATGCGCAGGCCAGTAGACGAAATAAATGCGTTTTAAAATAAATGAAACGTCAACTAAAATACAGGTATCCACTAACAATAAAGTTTGATATAATAAATAAAAATGAATGCGTGTGTGCGTTGATTTTCAAAGCACCGCTTAGATGTGAAACAATGCCGAAAGATTGGAGTAATCAGTGAGAATCGAACTCAATACTAAGTTGCAATAGGTTCTAGCGAGAAAAGCTTGCTAACCATTACACCACGTAGGGATATCCACAAATGCAAATGTGTGTGTGTAAGTTTGTAGTTGAATGTCGGGGTGGAGTTGGAGTTTTATATTTATAAAAGTTTTTACCCGATTATTGTCAATGACATATCAGAATTCAAATTCTTTTGTTTTATATTTCTCGGTCAATAATTTTATTTTTCTATAAAGTCTGCCTCCCCTGGCCATCCTGACGGCGTTTTATCTTCAAAAGATCAACTCCCCCAATAAGTCTCAGCAACTTCAACATTTGATCATTGTATACAATGTGTATGCCTCGTGAGAGATACATTGCATACGATCACATATTGCTTGCGGCGCTGTTCGTCCGAGACGGAAAAATAATCAATAAATTCGCTATAATTCAATTTTGTTTCTGATTTTTTGATAGTCTTTGTCAATTGCTTCATTTTTTATTGTTTCCAAAACATACATTGGTAAATAATATATATATATATACATATATATATATATAACTAAACTTATTTATAAATGGAACTTTGTCTGTGTGTGTGTGTGTCTGTCAGTGTGTGTGTGTGTCCGTTACCGCTAGACTCCAAAACGGCTTAACAGATTTTCTTGAAAATTTACACAGTTGTACTATAAGCGTCTGCAAGTGTTCTTAGTTAGGTATTGTGTCGAGGTACCCGCAATAAATATCGAAAATCGATAATCGAAAAAATTGGGTTATAGAAGGAGTGGTCCGATTTTAATCAAATTTGATACACTTATAGACAAAGACATAAGAAACGATATTCAGAAGTTTCAAGGTTTCAGTTCTTACAATAGTGCAGAAAATCGATAATATATATATATATATAAAAGGTAAGATGTTTGTGTGTGTGTCTGTTTATCTGCCTGTATGTCTGTTTTTTCAGCCCTTTTATTTTAGTTTTTGCTTCGGGTTTGGCTCTAAGTAGGTATAATTGTTGTTCTTAGTCTCAGACATGATGCCATTTACTCAGAGGACTTATTTAGCCTTCAGAATTTACGAAGAAAAAAACTTTTTGATATCGATACTAGGAAATCAAAATTTGACTTACACCCATTCATTTTTCTTTCAGTCTACGGTTTCCCTTTAACTATTGCTTTTTAGTCTTTCGTGCCAACGTCCAAAGAGTCTGAGCTCCAGGACCATGGATTAGATTTAAAGCTTTCATTACACCCGAGCAACGCCGGGCTATACTGCTACTATATATATATATATATATATATATATATATATGAGAGCAATAAAAATATTTTCTTTTCTTCTTCTATGTGCCATTTCCTTTCAGGATGTAGGCGAACATAGGCTTCCACTTCTCCCTATTCCTGGTAGCTCTTGTCACGTTTTCTCCTGTTACTCCACGCAAAACCCCACTCTGTCAGACACCTTTTTAGGCCCTTCAAATATGTTATGCGCCGCTTTCCCTTGTCTCTTTTTCCCTCTATCTGACCTGTGAGTATCAGATTCTCCAAGCATTCCTTTCCCATTACATGTCCCAAGAATTCCGGCTGTCTTTTCCTGACGCTCAGTATTAAATTCATTTTCGTTTCCATTCTTTCTAAAACCCCAGCATTGCTCACATGCTCGATCCATGATATCCGCAGCATCCTTCTGTAGAACCACATTTCAGTTGCTTCAAGTTTTACCTTCATCTTTGATAATATTGTACAGCATTTGCTGCTATATTGAAGATCAGAGATCACATAGCAATCTAGTACTCTCTTCTTTGTTTCTAATAAAATTTACTTGTCTCTTAATACTCGACTCAGCTTCTGTAATGCGTCCTTAGGCATTTCAATTAGCCTTTGGATCTCAGTCTCACACATCCCATCTTCCGTTAGAACACTTCCCAAGTACTTAAATTTTTGTACTTGCTTGATTTTAGTATCCTCATCCTGTAATTAGTATTTTGAGCTCATTCAGTTTTCTTGTAGTTTATTCGTAGTCCTTTCTTTCGAATTTCTTCATCTGCCTTTTTTAGTTGGTTTTATAGTTTTCTTTCCGTGTTGGCTATCAGCACTGTATCATCTGCGTATCTTATGTTGTTCAGATTTTGACCACCAATGAAATATGCTGGCATAACTTCTAGAGTCTTCAGGATATTCTCGCTGTACAAGTTCAATAGATCCGCTGTCTTACGTCCCATTCTATCTTTGTATATCTGCTGAATTCGTTGTTGAAATATATAAGGAATCAATTATGATAAAGCAATTAAATAAAACAAGAATTTGTAGTCACTGTAAAATATATCATTTTCAGAACAAAATGTTAAGATTACGCTCGCACACGCACACCTATTATTCTTTGAAAATGAATAGTATATAATATTGTCAAGAAATTTGTCATTTGAGCAGAATTATGACGACTTCGAAGTTTATTGAAGTCGCCTTTACGATGCTCTCATTCGTCAGGTATTTTTCTTCATCTTCATCTTTTATTTGCTGTTCTTTCTCTTATTTATGTGGAGCTTTGGTATAATTTGATATCTTTGTATGTGAGTAGTTCTACAGATGGTTAACTGCTTTTTGTTGCATTGACCTCTTTCTAATGTGCTGTATTGTTTGCAGGTAGTTATTAATATAATATCATCGGATTAAGGTTTTATCTCTATCTCGACTGCTTGCTAAAATATCCTTTTATCATTGAATCTAAAAAAACAGCAATATTGACATTTAGCTTCATCCCAACTCAACACCATATATATATATATATATATATATATATATATATATATATATATATATCAGGTGTAACTAAGTTTAAAGAAATTTTACGGTAGATGATGTTGAGTTGCCCTATAGACTAGGTAACATTTTTCATTAGTCTATATTTTTGTCTATTTCTGTATCTGCATGTGCACAAAAAATTGGTTGATGCAGCAAGCACTAATAATGCCTCATCAAAGTGCAATGAGGCCTTTGTACCAATTCGACACCATTTGGGAGTATTTGAAAGGCTTTGCTAGTCACTGATATAACAGGTGATTGCGTGTGTAGAAGGTAGCAGACATTTTGAACATTTGCTCTGAGTTTTTGTGTTTTGGTACAACGATGGTTTTTAGACATATGTTTACGTGGACATTATAAATTGGTTTGAATCTTCAAGTTTCTAAAAGGTTTTTGATATTCCATATATATATATATGAAATGATTTGTTTGAAGATTATTTTTTATCGATACTCGTATTTAAGTAGATATTTTGTTTGTAATCAAGCAATATTATATATTTATTTCTACCAGCCTGATTATTTACGATAACTTTTTTTACGAAAAGTTGTGTCATTCGGCAGAATTCGAACCTGCGACCCCTATCAACATAGAGGAAGCCACCACAAACGATTAAATACGAGTATTGATCAAAAATAATATTCAAATAAATCATTTCGAATTGTTGGTTGTTTATAATCAGTTTCGTCAATCTTCTTTAATTTCCGTAACATGTTTACATTTGTTGACATTACGATACATTTTAGAGCAGTGATAGTTATTTCGATGAATTTAAAAACTGTATTATAAGCTTAATTTAACTTTGTTCAGATTGATCGTCATTCGTGGTCGAGAGGTCTAAGACGCTCCAGATCACATTGTGGCTTTACCTATGTGGATAGGAGTCTCAGGTTCGATCCTGCCAAATGATCTACATTTTCATAACAAAAATTTATCGTAAATAATATCTACTTAAATACGAGTATCAATCAAAAACAATGTTTAAACAAATCAATTCAAATTGTTGGTTGTTTATAACCAGTTTCGTAAATTTTCATAAGTATATATATATAATTTATTTATTTGAACATTATTTTAAATCAATACTCGTATTTGAATAGGTATTCTGTTTTTAGTTAAACAGTTTATTTATATTGTTATAAATTTACCGGCCTGAATATTTATGAAACATTTTGTTAGGAAAATGTGTGAAATTTGGTAGGATTCGAATCCCTAACAACATAGAGGAATCATCATGTGATGGAACTTAACTGTTCGAACACGGATGATTAAAATTAAGCAGTACATATAATTACTTACAAAATGAGAATCCTGTCATTTTACTATCTATCAAAATTTCAAATAAATATTTAGTCCTATATATATATATATATATATATATACTGTTTAATTACAATGTTCAAACCTATAAAATGTCAGTTGTTAATTCCATTGCGTTAATCTCCTGAATTTACGGAAACAGTGCTTGTTGACATTACGATTCACTTTCAGAGAAGAAATGATTATTTACAAAAAAATTGGAAGATTGGTTTTATTAGCCTTTATTCGGTTTCGTCTATTATGAAACTATTCGTGATCAAGCGGTCAAGACGCATCATATCAACTGATTACTTCCCCCATGTTGTTAAGAGTCGCAGGTTCAAAGTCTAACAAAAGTTATCATAACTGTTTAGACCATTAGAGTTATATATATAAATATACTGTTTAATTAAAAACAGAATACTACTCAAATCCGAGTATCGATTAATAATAATTAAACTAATCAAATTTGTCAGTTGTTAATTTCATTTTGTTAATCATCGGAACTTTCCGTACATATATATATATGTACAATATGCATCAAGTAGGGTTTGGTCGAAAGCAAGAAGTTTTCAGCATGGAGAAAATACACGCGGAACTAGCATTCCCGTGTGATTACGTAAGAAACTGTTACTGTAAACGCGTAATAACATCAACGGCCGAAAGTAAACGCGTTTTTCTTTTTTCAAATCACAAACTGCACACTAAAAATGAAGATTAACTTCCAATGTAGTCTCTGCTCTTATTTGATCTGGCGTATATATATATATATATATATAATTCTCTTAATACCCTGTTCGGTGGCAAAGGCTGCTTGGTAGCGCCAGGAGTGGCAGTACCGCCTTGAGCTACCGAAACTGTGTTGGCGGCTGATGAGGACAGGGTATCGCACGTGCTTTCACACGTTGTATGATAAAAATTTGAATACCAAGACTCTCTGGAAAGCAAGATGACACTTTGGAATGACAAAGTGACTCTCCAGAAAGTTGGAGTGATGTCCTGGAAAGACAGGAACACAACAAATATGGATAACACAATTAAAGGAAAATGCCCTCAGGGTTTCTGTAGCGGGGAGGGAGAATATATCACCCACCATACTTGCTCTAACGGTAACGAATTGGATATGAACCCGGCTACAACGTGTAATTGCGGCAGAGAATTTAACAGCTTGCGAGGGTTACGAATCCACAAGGCAGGCTGGTGCAAAAAACGTAATCCTCCTACCGGAGAATGTAAATCGAATGATGGGCTTATGGATCAGGAATATCCCCCACAGTGTTCAAGGGCCCATTGTTAAGCGACAGCGTCCTGGAGACATTCCTCACAAGCCAAGAATTCAGTGGCCCAAGGGTAATCAGACAGATGCTTGGACAAACTTAAACCAGGAGCTCTCTTTTTTACTCACCACCCATCTTAAGGGCCCTATTGATCATCAATTGTCATCCTTCTGCAGAGTTATATACGACGTTTGTCTGGATTGGTTTAGTGCAGTAACGGATAAGAAAGAATAAACCGAAGGAAAACGACCGAATAGACGACAGATACAGAAAGGAAAGTTAAGATCGGAACAGAGAATGCTGAAGCGCCGATTAAAAGAAGCCCCGATTCATGAGAGGCCGGAACTTCAGAATATCCTAAATGATATTAAAAAAAGGATGTTGGTGATCCCCAGAGCTGAAAATCAGAGGAAGCATTGAAAGAAAAAGCGTCAGGCTAGGAGAACATTCTACTCAAATCCTTATGCTTTCGCAAAAAAACTTTTCGTGGAATCAAAAAGTAGCAAGTTTGATGTACCAACGGAGGAACTCGAGAAGCATTTGAGAATGATATACTCAGATGATTTAAACGGTATCCCAATACCTCAGCTAAGAGATTTACCAAAACCCCAAGTTCCAATGGTAATGTTTGATGATAGCGGGATAAAACTAAATGAAGTTCGAAATTTCGTCTATAAGGCCCGCGCAGGTAGTGCCCCGGGCTTGAATGGGATATCGTACAAGTTATATAAAAACTACCCACATGTCCTTAGGAAATTCACTGTCCTCCTTCGGCAGGCTTGGAAGAAAGGTATTGTACCACAGGAATGGTGTCTGGCCGATGGTATTTGTATACCAAAGGGAATGCAGTCAAGAGGTATCACAAATTTTCGCCCAATATCCCTTCTAAATGTAGAAGGGAAAATATTTTTCGAGTTATTGCTCGTCGTATGACAACCTTTCAGATGATCAATCATTATATAAATACATCTGTCCAGAAGGCTGGGATACCTGGCTTCCCTGGATGTCTGGAACATTCACAGATGATATGGAACTCAATACTCTCAGCTAAAAGGGACAAAACAGAACTACATGTGATCTGGCTTGATCTTGCCAATGCATACGGTTCAGTTCCGCACCACTTAATCCGAATGGCCCTCGAATTTTTCAACTTCCCTAGCAAGGTTGGGGAAATCATAATGAAATACTTCAATTCAGCTTTCATGAAATTTACCGTTTAAAACTATACCACCAAGTGGCGGGCACTTGAGATCGGCATCATGATGGGCTGTGTGATTTCCCCACTTCTTTTCGTTTTGGCCATGGAACTCATTTTACGAGGTGCAGCAAATACAACTAAAGGAATAATGAAAAATGAACATCTGACTCTTCCTCCTTCCAGAGCTTTTATGGACGACATCACCATTCTCGTCCCATCCCAAATCGCTGCCTATGGTTTACTACAAAGGTATTATGAACTTTTCACATGGGCAAGAATGAAGACTAAACCAAAGAAAAGTCGAAGCCTATCGTTAGTCGGAGGATCTGTCAAGGAGATCCATTTCAAAATTGGGGGTAATAAGATCCCAACAGTCAGGGAGAAGCCGGTGAAGAGTCTCGGACGTCTTTATTCAATCCCACTAACTGATCGACATAGGGGTACAGAGGTCCAGAAAGTAGCATTGAAAGGGCTTAAATCAATTGATAAAACCTGTCTACCTGGAAAGATGAAGGCTTGGTGTTACCAACATGGTCTGCTACCCCGTCTTTTGTGGCCCTTACAGATGTACGAGATTGCGATATCTCGTGTTGAACGGATCCAACAATATAGCAACAAATAAGTGTCTCGGAGTTCCTTCTTGTTTTTCTAAAGTGGGTTTATATACCAATTCTGGAAACCTACAACTCCCAATATCCTCACTGGTAGAAGAAATCAAAATTGGGAAAGTACGCCTTCACATGATGATGAAGGACTCAGGCGACAATATCATTCGGAAGTCGTATCCAGAAATAAAATCAGGTACGAAGTGGTCGGCCGTTAAGACCACCCAGGAGGCAGAATGCAGCCTACGAATAAAAAACATCATAGGCGTCACTCAAACCAATCAAGCTGGGCTGGGTAGCTCGAGCAAAAAGCTATTCTCCAAAGTGGATTGAAAAGGAAAATGAGACATGGTGAGCGAAGAAGTCAGGATGTTTGAGGAAGAGCAAAGAAAAGCCAGTGTTGTTACTTAGGCCAAACAATGTGCGTGGACAAAATGGAATGATATTGAACCAATTAAATTATCATAGAAATCCTTAATTGCAATGGAACCAATGGCGATATCATTCCTTCTTCGCTCTACTTATGATCTCTTACCAAATGCGACCAACCTAAAATTATGGACCAACCAATTCGGACCTGTGCTTGTCGTGTAAAAGTGATCGGGGTACTTTGCGCCACGTACTATCTGCATGTCCACAATCGCTTCAGATGTACACATGGCAACATAACAAGGTGTTAGAGGTGATAATAGATTTGTTAAGAGCACAATGTGAGACAGCAAACAAGCAGTCGATAAAAGCCAAGGAACCCATAATTCAGTTTCTCAATGAAGGTGAATGTCCTGTGAGGAAGCAAAATCCTAACATGAACCTACTGAACGGAGGTAGTGACTGGAAAGTTTCAGCAGATCTCAAAACAGCTCTACAATTTCCAGTTCACATTATTCAAACAGAAAAGCGGCCGGACATTGTAGCATGGTCCGATTCAAAGAAAATTGTTCTCCTCATAGAATTGACTGTCCCCCGGGAAGAAGCACACGAGCGGAAGAAAAACCGCTACGAGACACTGCGTGCCGACTGCGTGGAAAAGGACTGGATGTGCCATGTGATCCCTATTGAGGTTGGTTGCCGTGGTTTTATAGGACACTCAGTCATTTCGTTTCTTTCAAAAATAGGAATCACTGGCCGCAGTTTAAAAGTTGCCTCAAATCGTCTTCAGACCGCGGCACAATATGCATCGAGTTGGATTTGGTCGAAAGCAAGAAGTTTTCAGCATGGAGAAAATACACAGGGAACTAGCATTCCCGTGTGATGACGTAAGAAACGGTTACTGTAAACGCGTCATAACGTCAACGGCTGAAATTAAACGCGTTTTTTTTTTCAAATAACAAACTGCACACTAAAATGAAGATTAACGTCCAATGTAGTCTCTACTCTTATTTGATCTGGCGTATATATATATATATATACATAATTCTCTTAATACCCTGTTCGTTAGCAAAAGCTGCTTGGTAGCGCCAGGAGTGGCAGTACCGCCTTGAGCTACCGATTGAGCTACTGGTTGGCGGCTGATGAGGACAGGGTATCGCACGTGCTTTCACACGTTGCATGATAAAAAATATATATACATATATACATATATATATATATATATATATATATATATATAGAGAGAGAGAGAGAGAGAGAGAGAGAGAGTCAGAGACAGAGAGAGAGAGAGCAATTTACTGTTAAGGTTTCGTCTTGGTTTGTTTCTTTTTTTTCTTCCCCTTTATTTAATCTACGAGGTAGTCCTCGTTGGGTTATTGACGATTTAATTTACTGACAGGTTAGCATTCGTTTTTTGGACATTAGTCTATAATAATTAGTGCTGCTTTATTATAGTTAAGTATATATATATATATATATATATATATATATATGAGAAAAGTTAAGGCAGACACGTTATCTCATAGTGAATCGGAAGTATAGGTCTATTTCAACCGAACCATCATCAGCTTCCGTCTTTATTTAACAAAGGATTTTACACAAATAAGATTCATAAAGACCTAAATAACGAATAGAAATGACGGTCGCTCCCTTAAAAGAGAATATTTAAGAAAAAATATATCCGTTCGACGAGTTATCCTACCACTGTATGTACAGGATACTTTTTGGGATTCTTCTATGCCCACACTGCATGCTGATATATATATATATATATATATATATATATATATATATATATATATATATATATTTCATTTGTAAACGAGTTATTACGCGACCTAAGATTCTCCCATGAGGTGTTTTCAGGCGATTTGCAATAACTGATTTTACTGTTTTGTACTTCTTTTCATATTTTATAATTTTCTCGTTTGTTGTCTAGTGCTATCATTAATCCGTCATCTTTCATTTTAATACAAAAGAAGTCATTTACAAGGGGAAAGTACAGTAGTGGTGAACAAGTAATTTACAAGTTTTGAGAGTGATAACTCATAACTTCCAAAAGAGGCACTACTACGCAAGGAATGGAGTTCATATACCCCAGTGATTGTAATAAAGGGTTCGGGTCAAAATTCATAGCACCTGAAGAAAACCAGAGAATACAACGGCCGAAACGTTGTACAAATTACTACAAAGATGAGATCGTATAATATAAATACTTGAAATTTAATTTTTGTTGCGATTTTTCGTTAGTCTTTGTCAATTTTCTTCTGACATGTAACTGGCAGAATATATCAAATACAATAAAAATCTATAAAAAAATTGAAATATATAATGCAATGAAATAACTACCAACGTGATAGTATGATTAAGAAAACATCAATGATTGTATGATTTGCCAGGAATAGAATCAACCAATCAAGTCTAATCGCGAAGGTGTCTACATACGATTTTTTATTCAGAGTTGTCCGTTTTTTTTTAAGGTTACCACCGAAGGCTGAAAAGTGTATGTTCTTCTCTTTAATCCATAGCTGGGGGATGTTTGCTATTCTCAAGGGTATTTAGGTAAAAGTGAATATAAGGAATTTTCACTGGGTTGCGAGTCTGACTCTATGATTTCACATTCCGAACCGCTAATATTACACCACACATACATATAAACTCAGTATGACAAATAGAAACATTATTTCAGCTGCATTCGCTAAAGCACCTTTTCACTGAATACAGCATTTTGTTCCAAACATTATTAAATTGCTCTTACATCAAGTATTTCTTGAAATTGAAATACTGAAAGAAATCTTGCTTAAAAGAATCGCTGTTGCATATTTCATTTCGAAATTCTTGGAAAGATTAATGTTCTTGAATGATCTATGAAGTCCTGATAAGCAGTAATATTTTTATTCAGTCGATTTTAGTCTGAAACAAGTTCTTTGCTAAGTTTTGAAATCTATCTCGAAGTAACGGACAGCAGAATTAATAATTTAACCTGTCTGCTTTAGTTTTTTTCAAAGGTTACTCTGTTTTTCCTACAAACTGTCATTGTGGTTACAACAGTGATGCTTCTGGGAAGAGTGGAAGACATTAAATGACATTCGTTAGTTCGTCTGGGGAAAATCACATGCAAAACATTGAACAACACTGGAGATGATAGTAAATGAAAAGTCAAAATAGAAACTAGCAAGAAGCATAGTTATCCATTTTTTCTTTCGATTTTCATCAAAAGAAGCGCAACAAAACTTTACTCATTGACACAAATAATTATACAGACACTTATTTTAAAATTAATCATCGGTTTTTTCATAAATTTTTTATGCATACAAGAAAAATAGTGAATCTGATAAAATACTTTCCGAATTATATACATAGAATAGGAAAAAAGTTCGTTGAGATTTTTAGGTGAAATTCAAAGTTTATATATATATATATATATATATATATATATATATATATATATTAAATTAAAATAAATTTTCAAAATTCAAAAATGTTGAATGAACATCATTTCAACATGAAATCCCTAGGAGAGATTTCACGTCTCCTCAGCAACATGATTGCATATTTTCTGCAGAAAAAAGCATTGATGTTTAGTCCGAGACAGGAGTATTCGATTTGGGCAAACTCGCTCTTTCCCCTTCATGGATTATGCCTGTAAAATAGTAGACGAATTTTGAATCTGGAATCTTAAACATGGATTCTCCTGAGACACAAAGAATTCCCAAGTTATATTTATGACCCTTCCTTTTTGTTTCTCCCTGCACTCTACTTTACTGTGATATATTATTCTCCGAGTAGCACACATGTATATACGTATATATGGATTTGTGTATGTCTTAGTGATAAAAAAGCTCTTTAAGAACAAGGTTGTTTGTCATTCCTTTTCTTTTCAATCATTCCGTTTTGTCCGTCAAGTACATTGTTTTTATATTATGAATATAATAATTCTCCTAATTGGGTAAATTTATTTGGGAGAATAAACATTACTATACAAAAAGGCACCTCGGCGTGGTGTAATGGTTATGAAGCCTGTCTTGCTAGAACCTATTACAACTGAGTAGAGAGTTCGATCCTCACTGGGTACCCCATAATTTCGGCCTTGTGCCACATCTAAGCGGCGCTTAGAAAATAAGCTATACAAACAATGTGAATAAATTTGTCATTTATCAGAGCAGTGTTATTTGAGTCATGCTGACTTCGAAGATTCGTGGGGACATTATTGTAACTTCTACACTCTTCAGGTTCAGGATCATTTGATTCCTCTTCTTCCTCCTTCCCTATATATATATATATATATATATATATATATATATGTGTGTGTGTGTGTGTGTGTGTGTGTGCATAACGCAGTTTTAAAATCTGTTTCTCAACACACACACACACACACACACATATATATATATATATATATATATATATATATATAAATAGTTGGTTATTTTAAAAGAAATATATTTCTAAACGTGTTTCGTAAAATAAACAATGCATAACAACATCATCTACAATCACGCCCACAATCTCAGACCGTATTTGGTAATTCAAAAAACATCTGTTTTTCAGCAACATGTCATTTACAATAGAAGATTCAGCCCATTTAAAAATGCCCAATACATTGACGATTCAACAAATAACCACTTGAACAATTTGTACAAACTGTTCAAAAAAGTATTATCTTTTTCACACACGAGGAAAGTATCAATAAAATAACTTTAATGGAGAAAACAGAAATTCTTGACAAATATTTTATCGAAGCACATATACACAATTGTAACAACATATTGGTGACTATTATTTTAAACCAATGAGTATAAAACGCAACTGTAGCAAAAAAATAATACAGTAAACGATATCAACAAAGGATGAATAAACACGCAGATACATTTATTGGAAGTATAAATCAACAAGTACTACTCACTTACGTAAATGAAGGATTTTGAAAATTGCCTGGTGGAAGTTTTTAAACAGCAAAAAATTAATAGAAACTTTCTCAAGAAGAGAAATGGATCGAGGCAACTCTAATATTTTTCTCGGGATTTTGTAATCAACTCAATGGGTGAATTTTTATAAGAACCAGACGAAGAATTCATTTTCGGGGATTATTTTCGGAGATACGAAGAAATATTTCAAAAGGATTTTGAAACATGGTCGGATGTGAAATTGTATGACTATTGCTGGGTAAATTCGAAGCTGTGGAAGACAAAATGTACACTAATTTTATATTCCTAAAAATACTAGATAAATTTTATTCCAATAAACCATATAAATATTAAAAATATTTGGTGAGCAGAGTTCACTTTTTAATACACGATGGCAGTGTTTGAATCTTACAAAGAAAGAAAGGGAGGGTTACACGACATTTTACAGTTTGTCAACAGAAAAACTGAAAGATTTAGATTACACGAAATAACACAAATATTTTTACATGCCTAATTTTCGTGCAGGGACTGACCGCACCAAAACATATAGAAATAAGATCAAGATTGCTAATGAAATTAGAACAAGACCAAAAGGTAACACTTCAAAATATTGCGAAAGAGTGTATCTTAAATTTAAGGGAAGACACGGCGAAAATTGAAGAACGAGATGTGTCCCATATTCACACAGATAAGCCACAAGATAGGAAAAAAAAGTTTAAATTAATCCTTGTTTAGGTTGTGCTGAATAACATTTATTTAAAAATTGGTCTTTTAAAAACAAAGACATAAATTTTCTCATTGTTGAAAGAAACTCAAAAGTAAAAAAAAATAAAAAAATTATCTATTCTACTATTGGAAATAAAGCAGTCGAGACAAAGAAAATATATAAATGTTCGAATAAATAATAAAAAAGTCAAATTTTAATTAGACACGGGTTCAGACTTAACGATAATAAACGCTGAAATGTGGAAGAAAATAAACAGACCAAATTGAATCACTACTAAAAAATCATCATAGGGGTGAGAGGTGGTAAATTAAAATTCTTGGGCGAAATTGTGATGAATGTTTTTTTTTATCAGGGAAAGAGACGAGGTGGAATCGTTTGATTTGTTCAATGTACCGATCAATACGTTTTGTAATAATGTAGATGATTCGTCAACCAACATCTAAAAATTAAAAAGAGAACTCAAATAAAATTTTCCCGAAGGTTTTTCAGATGTTCTTGGATTTTGCTAAAACGTAAAATCAAAATTTGAACAAAAAGACAATAAGACACCAATATTTCGATCAAAAAGGCAAGTACTCTTTGCGACATTGAAGAATATTGACAAAGAACTTGAACGGTTGGAGAAATTGGGGGTAATCGAAAAAAATGATTATAGTCCCTGGCAAGTCCGACCATAAATATAAGAAAGAAAAATTAAAAAAAGATAAGAGTTGGCGCATATTATTCGACAGGACTAAAGACTGTTTGAAACAAACTAATTATCTTCTCCCATCGGCAGACAAAATTTTCGGAAATTAAGTGGAAGTTGAACATTTTCAAATTTTATCGAAGGCTTATCTGTAAATACCAGTCCTTGAAAAATGTGCTAAAATACTATCAACATACACAAGGGGCTCTATATATTTAACAGACTACATTTTGAAATAAAAATAGTTCTAGCAATATTCCACGCTCAGTGAGCTAGATGTTACAAGTGCATATCTAAACGATATATTTAAAAAAGTAAAACCCGAGAAAAACATTCAAGACATGTAAAGGAAGTTGTCGAAAAGTAAAAGAGTGTAGATTTAAACTGAGTATAGAAAAATGCGATTTATTTTTTTACCAAAAATCATGTATTTGGGAGATTATAGAGGAAAAAGTTAGGAGTCCTGATCCTAGCCGTGCGAACGCAATAAAGAATATACCCGCTCCAATCATTTTTATGTTTAGCAAATTATTACAGCAACTACATTACAAATATGCACACATTAAGAGCACCGTTAAAGAAACTCCTTAACCCTTTAGGGCCATTCGTATCATATTTGATACAGTATGAAAACAAGCCTTGAAAGAAATATTTTCCTGAAAAAATTTTTAAGAGAAATATTTTATAAATTTCAAATGAAAGCAGTACTGCCTACTCAGTCAATGAATACCAAATGTTTCCTTATAGGGAAATACCAAATGTTTCCTTATAGGGAAATACTGCATCAAATATGATACGAATGGCCCTAGAGTGTTAAATAAGACGTAAACTGAAACTTGTCGGTCCATTGTCAAAAGGCTTTCGAAAACAGCATTAACGTCGGACTTAACTCTCACTCACTAAGACCCTAATAAGGAGATTTATTTTGCAAGCGATGCTAGTATCTGGGTCTAGGGGCTGTTATCTTACACAAAGAAAAATATTATTAATTAAAAGCCGTACATCATATTTCTAGGATTTTGCTACTAGCAGAAACAAATTATTCACAAATTTAAAAAGAGGGGTGCGGTCTGATATTTGCTCTTAAGGAATTCAAAAATTACATATATGGACGACACTTTACCCTTCAAACTAACAACCGTCTACTACTGTCTATATTCGACTCAATAAAAAGAAATCCCTACTTATTCAGCTAATCGTCTACAAATGGGGAACTACCTTGTTAAATTACTCTTTCAAAATAGAGTTGTTACCATCTAAGAAAATAGCACACGCTGATGATTTGTCTAGGTTAATTCCAAAAATAAGAGATTAATTAGAAAAGACAGTTATTGCTTCACTAATTTCCGAAATGGATATTAAAAACGTTCTGTATAATACAGTAAATGAACTACCAGTCACGTTGAAATAAATAAGTTCCAAAACAAAATTTGATAAATTCATTAGAGAGAATAATGAGGTAATGGACCAGAAGAAAAATAAAGAGCAATAATCTTTTTTCTATATATAACGGTATATTGTTGTTTGGAGATCGTGTAGTAATGCTAGGAGTCTTAATAAGGAAAATCTTGAGGTATTTTCATACCGAAAACCCTGGAATATCTAGAATAAAAACTATTCTGAGGAGTTACATCTATATGGCATGAAAAAAGATATTAAAAATCATGTAATAAACTTTGGCAGCAAAGGCACCACATGTGAAATCCTGTCCCTGGCCAAAGACGGATAAATCATAGCCAAGACTACACATTAACTATGCCGGCCCAATAAAGAGGACATTACTTTATTGTGGTTGACAGATACACCAAGTGTCCAGAAGTTTTTACATGTAAAACGCCAACTATTAGAGTCCCTATACATTTATTTGCAAGAATGTGCGCTAGATTTGGTGTGACGGAGACTATCATGTCCGACAATGTCGGACATGATAGTCGTTACACAACTGTCATTACACAATTGTTGTTACACAATTGTCTTCAAAGAATTTTGAAAATTTTAGTAAAATCCATTTCATCGTACACCTAAAATCTCCACCCTACCATCTAAGGTCAAATGGAATGGTGGAAAGATTTATTGATGTGTTCAAAAGAGCAAATAAGAAAGCAAGCGGAATTCAAACCGTGAACGAAGAATAACAAAGAATTTTCGTTCATATATCGTAATACACCTAATGTAAATGAAAGTTCAATAATGGCCCCAGCTGAGGAAAATTCGTTCGGTATTCGATAGACTGAGAACTACAGAAAATGAAATCGATGAAAGAAGAAATACTCATGGTAAACATTACCATCCCGACGAAAAAATATATTTTAAAAACCATAAATTGGGAAAAGCAACGTGGGAAGAAGGAACTATGGATAAACGAATTAACAAAATGTTGTACTTGATAAAACATCCAAAAAGAGTGAGTAAGAGACATAAAAATCAAATTAAAGAAAGATATACGGCAGATACAGATCAAAGCAGAGAGGAATCTATGATAGTGAATTACTATATGTTCGACGTACCTACGCCTCAAACAGTGCAGCAGAATTGCTCAAGTGAACGAAAACGAATACCCACGTGTACTATTGAAATAGATCTTAGGGGATATAAATTTTCTAAGGAAAGATGTTGTAGAGTAGCTAGCACCCCTTCAGCACTCTAAACGATGTCATTTCATAGCCTGAAAATGTCTACGGGCATGTATTTAAAGGGTCGTTTTAAAAATCTTTTGGATCATTATATAAGTCAGTCAGTTAAGTGCCATACGTGATACACGCTTGGGCGATCATGTCTCGAAAGAGACATGACTGACTGGGCAGAAGATTATCCCGCAGTAGGTTGCCATTGCTTTCTGCGGTAGACTGGTTGCTGACCAAGGCTATAGAACCCAATCTGTCCTATTATTTAACCCATAACTGGAGGGAAGAGACGGATTAATACCTTTCCCAAGGGTATTTGCGCGTAAGTGAATGCAAGGAATTCAACTGGAATTCGAACTCGGTTCCCCGATTTCTCGTTCCGAGTCGATATCCACTGGACCACAACACACATCCTTTATATAAGTAGAAATGTCTAATAGAACTGCTGCATATAGCCACACCTAATCCTGTTTGAACAACATATCAGTAGATATACAAAAATTCCAAAAAGTTAGCTATAATGATTTTTGATCAGTATAAATGTAGAATCGTCTAACACAAAATTTACCAAATGCTAAGAATAATACCCATTGATCAGTATAACAATAGATGTGTCTAATACAACAGCTACAAAACTATTTATAATACCTTTTATCATCATAAGAGTAAAAATATCTAATACAACTGTTACAAAAAGCCAGACATAATGTTTATGATCCCTATAACAGTATTCTACTCTAACAATTACAAAAAGCTAAACATAATATTTTTATCATTTTAAAAGTAGTAATGTCTAATACAACAGTTACAAACAAATAGCTTACCCTAATCTTTTGTTAACATTACAAGAGTTGAGATGTTTAATGCATCAGTTATGAAAAGCTAACCAAGAGCCTTTTTTAAAAAATATTATAACTATATAAATGTCTAATACAACAGTTAAAAAAAAATATCTATAATTTGCTCAGATCATTATAACAGTAGTATAAATGTCTAATAAAAATGTTTCAGTAAGCTAACCATAAGCCTTTTGAATCATTATAAGCATAGAAACGATTTTAAAAAGGTAGTCATAATTGTTTTTGATTATTATAAACATCAAATGCAACTGTTGCAAAAAGCTAACCATAATCACTTCAGTTCATTATAACAGTATAAACATCTATTACAAATGTTACAATATGCTAACCATAAGATTTTTTAAACATTATAAAAAATGTTTAATAAAATCATTCTTCTTCTTCTATGTGCCCTGTCCCTTCAGGACGTAGGCGATCATGGATCTCCACGTCTCCCTATCCCTTGTGGCTCTTAGTATGTTTGTTCCTGTTGCTCCTGGCAACCACCGTTCCGTCATCCACCTGATCAGACCCTGCAAATATGTTATCCGCTGCCTTCCTCTGTCTCTCCTTCCTTCTATCTGTCCAATCAGTATCAGGTTCTCCAGGCTCTCCTTCCTCATTGCATGTCCCAGGAACTTCAGTTGTCTCTTCCTGATGCTCAGCATCAATTTCCTTTTTGTTGCCATTCTTTCTAACACTTCGTCGTTGCTTGTATGCTCAGTCCACGATATCTGTAGCATCCTTCTGTAGAACCACATTTTGGCCGCTTCCAGTTTTGTCCTCATTTTTGATGATATTGTCCAGCATTCACAGCCGTATTGAAGAACTGACATCACGTAGCAGTCTAGCACTCTTTTCTTCATTTCTATTGAGATTTTCCTGTGTTAGTATTTTGCTCATCTTCTGGAACGCGTCCTTTGCCATGCCAATTCGCCTTTGGATCTCCGTGTCGCACTTTCCATCTCCTGTTAGAACACTTCTTAGGTACTTAAATTCGTGGACTTGTTTGATTCTGTTATCCCCTACCTGTATTTGGCATTTTGGGTTGTATCTTTTGCTGATGACCATGCACTCAGTTTTCTTAAAGTCTATTTGTAGTCCTTTCTTGTCACTCTCCACTGCTACTTTTAAAATCATTACAAAAAGCTAATCATAATTATTTTTGAGGATTATAATAATAGAAATGTCAAATACAACACTTAAAAAAGCTAACTATAAAAATTTTTATCATTATAACAGTAGGAATATATGGTAAAACAGACACAAAAAGCTAACCATAATCCTTTTTGATCATTATAAAGTACACATGTCTAATACAAGAGTTATAAAAAAATAACCATAATTCATTTTTTCATTATAACAGTAGAGATATCTAATACAACTCTTAAATTTTAACTATTATCATTTTTTATCAATTTAGCAATTAAAATGTCGAATACAACATTTCTAAAAAAACTATCCATAATTCTTTTTGATCATTATAACATTAAAACTGTCCTATAGTCAGTCAGTTAAGTGCCATACATGATACATGCTTGGGCAATCATGTCTCAAAAGAGACATGACTGACTGGGCAGAAGATTATCCCACAGTAGGTTGCCATTGCTTTCTGCAGTAGACTACTTGCCAGCTAAGGCTATAGAACTCAATCTGTCTTGTTATTTAACCCATAACTGGAGGGAAGAAATGGATTAAGAAACTGTTTTCCAAGAGTTTTTTTTTATAACTTGAACTGTGGAAATATCTCATACATTAGTTATGAAAACAATAATCCTTTTCAATACTTTAAATTATAGCAGTTAAAAAAAGCTAAATAAAATCATTTTAGTTCATTTTAACAATAGAAATATCTAAAAGTTACAAAAAACTATTGACAATCCTTGTTGATCATAATAGCATAAAATGCCTGATACTACAGTTACAAAAAGCTAAACATAATCCAATTTCATCATTAGAACAGTAGAAATATCTAATACAACAGTTACAAAAATATAACAATAATTCTTTTTGATAATTATAACAGTAAAAATATCTTATATAACAGTGATAAAATGCTAACCATAATACATTTTGATCATTATACCCATATAAACATTAAATACAATTTCCAAAAGCTCACCATAATCACTTCAGATCCTTATAACAGTAGAAATATCTAATACAACAGTTAAAAAAGGTAATCATAATTCTTTTTTTGATCATTATAACAGAAGTCATGTCTAATACAACAGTTACAAAAAGCTGACAATAAAATGTGATTTGTTATTATAAATGTAGAAATGTCAAAGACGTCAGTTAAAAAAAAGCAGACCATTATCCTTTATGATGATTATAATAAAAAAATGTCTAATACAAAACAAATCTAATCATAATCCTCTATATCATTAAGATAATAAAAACATCAAATACAAGTTACAAAATGCTAACCATAATTCATTTTGATCATTAAATCTCTAAAATATCTAATACAACAGTTAGAAAAAGCTAGCAATAATCATTTTCAATCTGTTTAACTGTAGAAATCTCTAATACAACAGTTACAAAATCTAACATTAATCTTCTTAGATCATTATACAGTAAAGATGTCTAATAAAACTGTTACTAAATGCTAACCATAATTCATTTTAATTATCATGTCAGTAGAATAATAATGCAGTGGTTACAAAAGCTAACAATATTCCCTTTTTTTATCATAAGAGTAGAAATATTTAATACAACAGTTACACAATGGTAACCATGAAGCCTGTAGCACATTTTCATCATACAAATGTTCATTATAATAGTTATAAAAAGTTAACCATTATCATTTTAGATCATTATATCAGTAAGCATATCTAATACAACAGTCATAAAAAAGGGAACTGTCATTCTTTTTTATCATTATAAATGTAGAAGTATCTAATACGACAATTACAAAAGGCTAACCATAATCCTAATTAGTCAATATTACAATAGAAATATCTAATACAACTGTTAACCCTCTAGGACCATTCGTATCATATTTGATACAGTATGAAAACAAGCTTTGAAAGAAATATTTTCCTGAAAAATTTTTTAAGAGAAATATTTTATAAATTTCAAATGAAAGCAGTACTGACTGCTCAGTCAATGAATACCAAATGTTTCCTTATAGGGAAATACCAAATGTTTCCTTATAGGGAAATACTGTATCAAATATGATACGAATGGCCCTAGAGGGTTAAAATAAGTTAGCCATAATCTTTTTTTATTATTATAACTGTAAAAATTTCTCATACAACAGTTACATAAAGCTAATCATATTTTTCATCATTGTAACAGTAGACATGACTAATGCAATAGTTTCAAAAATCTGTCCATAATTCTTTTTAATAATTATAACATCAGAAACATTTAATACTACAGTTACTAAAAGCTAATCATAATAAATTTTGATTATTTTAACAGACAAAATGTAAAATGCAGCTTTTACAAAAAGTTAACCATAATTATTTTTGATTATGATAAGAGTAGACATATCTAATACAACAGTTACAATAATCTAGCCATAATAATTATTTGTCATTATAACAGATGAAAAGTTCTAATTCAACTGTTACAAAAAATTAATCATAATCATTTTTTATCATTATAACAATAGAAATGTCTAACACAACAATTACTACAAGCAAGCCATAATCATTTTTGATTATTATAAGTGTAGATATGTGTAATATAACATCTATAAAATGATAATCATAATAAATGTCTAATGTGTTTGAAAAGCTAATCAGTATCTATTGGGAATGCTATAAAAGTAGAAATGTCAAATAAAATATTTACAAAAAAAAATAACCATAATCCTTTTTATCAGTATTTCAGTAGACATGTCTAATACAAGAGTCAGAAAAACCTAACCATAACCTTTCTTCATTATAATAGTACAAATATCTAATGTAAATGTTACAAAAATTTAACCATAATCATTATAAGAACAAAAACGTCTTATACAATAGTGACATAATTTTTTTTGACGATTATAACCATTGTAATGTCTAATACTACAGTTACACTAAGCAAACAATAATATAAATAAATCAAAAATCAGTAGAAATATCTAATACAACATTTGCAAAAACCTAAGCATAATGCTTTTTTATCATTATAACTGTATCTAATACAACAGTTACAGAACAGTAGATGATTATAACAGTAGATATATCTATAAGAGTTGCAGAAAACTACCCGTAATCTATTTTGATAATTATAATAACAGAAATATCTAATACCATAGTTACAAATACCTATCAATAACCCCTTTAGAAATGTCTAATACAACAGTTACAAAAAAGCTAAATCTAATCCTTTTCTGATCATTATAACAGTAGCATTGTCAAATACAACAGATGCAATTAGCTATAAGCCTTTTTAACCATTATAACCATAGAAAGTTGTAACACAACAGTTACAAAAAGGTAAGCATAAATCTTTTTGATCATTATGACATTAGAGTTGTTGAATACAACAATTACAAAAGCTAACCATAAACCTTTTTGATCATTTTAAATGTGGAAATGTGTAATACCTCAGTCACAAAAAGTAAACCATAATTCTTTTTTATTATTTTAACAGTAGAATTGTATAATATAGCACATGCAAAAGCATAAACATAATCCTTTTTATCATTACAAATGTAGAAATGTCTATGTAACAGTTACAAAAACTAAATTTAATATCTTTATACATTAAAATTATCTAGTGCAATAGTAAAAATGGCCAACCATAATCCCTTTTGATACTTAAAACACTAAATATATCTAATATAACAGTTATAAGATGCTATCCATAATACATATTGATCATTATAGCATAAGAAATGTCTAATATTACAGTTACAGAAAGCTAATTATAATCTATTTTGATCATTATAACTGTAGAAATGTCAAATATAGCAGCTACGTAAAGCTAATAATGACCCCTTTTTTATTATTGTAATTACAGAACTGTCTAATACAATAGTTAATAACTGTATAAATGTCTAATAAGATGGTTATAAAAAGCAACCCATAATCTTTTTCTGTCATTATATCTGTAGAAATGTCTCATACAATTGTGACAAAAAGCTAACCATATTCTACTATATCATTATAACTATAGAAATCTCTAATGAAAGTTACAACAAGCTATCCATAATCCTTTTTGAGCATTAGAAATGTCTAATACTAGTTACAATAAGCTAACAATATTCTATTTTCATCATTAATGAACTTCCCAATGTAATAAGATCCCAAGTAGGCATATATGCTGACTACACCACCGTTTACTCTCACCTCGATCAAAAATCTGATATGGCTGACAAAGCAAACCTCACTGCTGAGCTAAAAAGAGACCTCCAATCTGTGGTGGACTGGGGTAAGTAATGGCTTGTGAATTTTATTGCTTCCAAAATGGAGCTGCTATCTATTAACCATCACAGACAATCACTCTTACCCTCCATTAACATGGATCAGGCTAGTCTCCCTGAAAGCAAAACACTGCATCTCTTCAGGTTAACTCTCACAACAGACCTCAAATTGATTAACTATAAAGAATCCATAGTTAAATCCACTGCTACAAAGATTGGTTCTCTGTGCAGGGCCAGAAAGTTTTCCCCATCTGAAACAATCATGCAAATATAAAAATCTACCATCCACCTGTGCATTGAATACCGCCGCCATATCTGGTTGGATGTTCCTGCTATCCATCTAAGGGTACTTGAAAAAATCCAACAGAGAATTTGTAATGTGATCGATCCCGACTTAGCAGCTCAGATACAGTCACATTCTTACCAGCACAATGTGGCTTCACTGTGTCTCTTCTACAACTACTTTCACAGATCTGCTCCAATGAACATAGCTTAATGATGCCCCTATATATGAATTTACTTGAGCCACAAGATTAGCAACTAGGTCCCACCCTTTTACTGTGAAACCAATAAAATGTAAATGCAAATTATATTCCAGTAGCTTCTTTTCTTGCAATTCCCACCTGTGGAATTCTCTTCCATTTACTTGCTTCCCAGACAGCGACAAACTCCAAAAATTTGAATGTAAAGTCAGTCGTTATCTCTTATCTCACTAACCTGCATCCTCTCTCACATGCTCCTTTCCCCATCCACTCCACTCTTATCAGTATTCTTATCCTTCTCTTACATACTTTCTGACACCCCCTATAGCCTATCACTCTTATAACTTTACTCCTATGTAACCCCCTGCACAACAGCGGTAGTAAGATGCCTTGGTTGGGATGATATGATTATAAAAAAAAGTGGAAATTTCAAATTCAGCACTTATAAAATCTAACTATATTCATTTTTTATCATTTTAACAGTAGACATGACTAATACAACACTTACAAAAAAACTAAATATAATCCTCTTTTATTAATCACAATAGTATGAATGTCTAATACAACAGTTACAATTAGCTAAACATAAACCATTTTGATTATCATAATTGTGGAAATGTCTAATACAACAGTTAAAAAGCTAGCCATAAACCATTTTGTTTATTATAATTGTGAAAATGTTTAATACAACATTTAAAAAAGCTAACCATAAAACTTTTTGATAATTATAATTGTGGAAATGTCTAATACAACAGTTAAAAAGCTAGCCATAAACCATTTTGTTTATTATAATTGTGAAAATGTTTAATACTACATTTAAAAAAGCTAACCATAAAACTTTTTGATAATTATAATTGTGGAAATGTCTAATACAACAGTTAAAAAGAGCTAACTATAATCCTTTTTCATCAGTAGAAATGTCTGTTTAGCTTGAGAAATGTACCACCAACATAAGAGATTAGAAAAATAGACATTTATCAATTTTCACCTGACAGCAATGCTAATCATTAAAGTCTGATTAAATTACAGTATATTTCCGCATATAGGACATCCTTTAATTCTTAAAAATTAACCTTCCAAATGTAGTTTAAAACATCACTTACAAAAGATAAACTCAAATATTATGGTGTCTCAGCAGTCTTAAGAAAACTTGTTTGCTTGCGCTCAATATCATGGTACAATAATAATAACTCTCGATGTAAATATTTCAAGTTGTAAGAATTCACATTATAATTCTATATTACCATTATGAATGCAATAAAACTACTTTTATTTTCTATTTCATATTAGTATAAAATATTCAAGGGACTGATTTCTCATTAAAATTCAATAATCAAAAGAAAACTGCACAACTATTTTCAAAAGATCCACTGAGCACCACGCACAGTAAATAAGTAACATAAATAAATCTTTCATTCTTGATTTATACAACTATAGGCATGTTTACACCAATCATTATTCCCCATAATAGTTTTAAATAGCAATATTTATGGTAGCTTACAATCTATATTTGTAATTAAAATTCTTTATCATTGTGATGTTAAATAACAACATTTAGCATAACAGGCAAAATTAAGATGCCATAAAATTTATTTCCCCTTACTGAATAAAAAACAATGCACCCACATATATAATCAAAACCCTTCAAAATTACATTGATAATCACAATCTGATGAAAATAACTCATAATAAACATTGTCATTAACAGTTTCATTTTATGGGTACTAGTCAGTTGTCTGGGAATCATAAAAATTTACATTGATTTTGGGATTTGCCTTATTTCTTGGACACTTTATACCTGAAAATATACTGTATATTGTGTAACTAAAGTCTTCTCTCTGTATCTGGCTTGTTTTATATATGCCCTATTTTTTATGATATTGTATTATATGCCATAATTACATGTATACACACACAAACATGTAATATATATATATATATATAAATGCAAACTTACCACTATATTCCATTCAAAAAAGCCCCTGCGTATATATGCAGAAGGAAAAAATGGTTGTAAAAAAGGAAAGAGCGAAGCACATGAACATCAGCCAAAGTCATTTGAACCGGGCCAGTACGTAGCCCAAAGAAAAAACCCAAGACTAGTAATCAATAACAAAAACATGATCAATACGTAAGCAGAGTAGAATAAGTAAATTAACCTAGTGAGCCAACAAACCTACCAAGATTTCACCTAAACGGATCTTTTGGGAAGGTTGGCTCCAACCTTCTCTGAAGATCCATTTAGGTGAAACCTTGGTAAGTTTTTTGGCTCACTAGGTTAATTTATATATATATATATATATATATATATATATATATATATATATATATATTACTGAACTTAATAATTACTGAACTTAATATTTGAAAAATTTTTTTCAGAAAATTATTTAGGCCAGTAGATATAAATAAATATACTGTTAATAATACAAAAAGCAGATGATATTTGCATATATGAGTATCCATTGAAAATAATGTTTAAACAAGTAAATTAAATATAAGATGAAGAAAAGGACATTTTTCATGTATGCATATATACACATATGGCACCATTTAAAAGTGGAAATAAGAAATATAAATATTGCTGATACCCCTATTTTATGTTGGTCAAGCTGTTTTTTTAATACAATTTTCTTGTTGGTTGCTGGGTCATGTCATTTGATAATTGTAAAATTGGGCAGCAAACCATCATGTTCACTACATTCCAGGAATGGAATTTTGAACCGAATATTTTATTTTGATCATTGGAGTTTATCCTTCTCATTCCATGTGCGATGCCACTGCCTTTAACTCAACTCTTTGAGTTATTTATTCATCACTGCTGTAGCCTGGTATTGAACTCACAACTCTTTGGGTCATGTCACTGGGACTAACCAACACCTATCTTCACTGAGTCATGTGTCCTTGTGTGCATTAATTTTTTAGGACTTCTAAACCTAATGTCGCCTTGTACCAAAGCTCATATCGCAATATTTGGACATGATAATTTTCTCTAGCAACCTGTATTAATGGTCCCCTTATTGTATTAATTTATATGCCTGGCTAACTGAGGATACTTTTGTGGCTCAGCATATGAGCTGTTTCTTTAAGTTTATGTAGTTTCCAATGGTGTTCTCTATCAATTATTACATCTTCATCCCATATGGGATGGTGATCCGCTTTCTCCCTCTATATGTGTTCACCTATGCCTGATTTATATTTATTTATATTTCCTTTCCACAGCTACACGGAGTGCCATGAACACAGTCTTTAGTTCATGTTCTCCTCTATTAGCGGTCTTACTCGCAAGTGTTATCTGCGAAGTGTCAAACCACTTTTAAAGGTCATCCTGATGTTATATGGACGACAGATCCTTTGCAATTTCTCCGACAATTCCTTTACATAGGGTAGGCAGACCAAGGTTGTTGTCGGAATGTTGTTATCTTCATGCACCCTCACTTTCACATTTGCTGGAGTTGTTGCCATGTACCCTGGGTAGTTGTTTTGTAGTAGAGTATTGCATATACCTACCATTTCTTATTTGCATGTCTTTGGTTTGGTGCTTATGACTTCTACTTGATGTTGCAAGCGGCAGCTGATTCTTTTCTTGATGTTGTATGGGGGGTGGGAGTGGAAGTTGAGTTTTTGCTGAAAGTTGGTTTGCAATATATGGATGTCTTGAACTCATTCTCTGTTCAAGATATTAGTACATGATGAATAGTATAAATAAAGAACAATAGGAAAACGTCTTTAGTATATTTCACTTTAATAAGCTTCTATAAATATTCTTTAAAGACAAATGATTTTAAAGTTTTTTTTAAAAATAAAAGAGAGAGTATGTTGATTGAGGTATGGTTTCATTGGTTAGATACATGTCACGTGCAATAAAGCAATAGACGAATATTATATGTAGAAGAACAAAACTTGTGTCTGTTTACGTGTGTGTGTCAAATTAGCTATCCCAAACACTAGAATCATTAACACTACTTCCAAAACTACTGATGATATTGACAGATTAAATAAAACACCAAACATCAATTTAAATCCCATGATTTACAAAATAGAGCGTCTACTCTGCAATAACGAATATATAGTTGAAACTTCTTTTTCATCTTTTATGTAATATGTCCCTTCAGAACATAGGCAATCATGGCCTTCCACATCTTTTTATCCTTGGTGGCTTTTAGCTGCTTTCTCCTGTTACCCCACCCAAACACCATTCTGCCATCCACATGCTTCGGTCCATCAAATATGATATCCACTGCTTTCACTGTCTCTCTATCCCTCTATCTGATCTGTGCATATCAGATTCTCTAAACCTTCCTTCTTCATCACATGTCCCAGGAACTGTAGCTGTCTTTTCCTGATGCTCAGTATTAATTTATTTTTCGTTTACATTTTTTCTAAAAGCTCATCATTTACATTTTGTACCTGCTTTATTTTAGTATCTTCAACCTGTAATTGGCATTTTGGACTCCTCTGTTTGTTACTGTCAATGCATTTAGTTTTCTTGTAGTTTATTTGTAGTCATTTTTTAGGAGGTCTTGTAGTATTTTTTTGTGTCAGCTCTCAGCACTGTACCATCTGCGTATCTTATATTTTTCAGATTGTGACTACTGATGATGAATCCTGGCATAACTTCTAGGGTCCTCAGAATAGTCTCACTGTACAAACTGAAGAGATCCAGTGAAAAGACCCAACCTTGTCTTATGCCCATTTCTATCTTTGTATATCTACTGAATTCGTTTCTTGTCTGTATGCAGGCAGTTTGTTGCTAATAGAGGTTCTTGATTATTCTATTGTTTTTCCCAAATATGTTGAGGTTGCTGAGTACTTCTATCAATTCTTTGTGGCATTGTCAAAAGCCTTTGCATAGTTCACAAAACATATGTAAACATCTTTTTTCATTTGTATCTCGCTTTCTGATAGCGTCCTACATATAAATATCACATTCTTTGTTCCAGTGTCATTGACAGAACCACACTGTTCTTGTTCTATCCCCTGCCTGATTCTGCTTCATTTTCTGTTAATCACGATTTGGATAATGAGACAAAATCTAAATGCACAGATCTATGAACATAAAAGAGACTTACATTTGGACATATCTTCTAACCTTCTTGTATTACATCAAAATAACATAGAACACTAGTTTAATTTAAAAAATAACCTTTTAGGGAGGAAATAGTTTGAAAACATATTAATAACGTTACTACCAACCATACATACATGATTAAAACATTACATTATTTCTGCATTTTTTTACAAGTATATAATTCAGGAATCCAAAATTCCAATAAATATGAATAGATAAGTTAAAGCTAGTTCCTTGTATTCCAATGAATGTAATAATGTTTTCTCTATATTAAGTAGATTCATAATTAATTTAATTATGATTTCTCCCTATTTTTTCCTCTTTCCCCTATTATTATCTAGTTTTTTCTCACTATTATTATATATTTATAGCTATTGTTATTATTATTAGTTTTATTATTATGTTTTTATTTTTAATTTTATTATTTGCTATTATTTATTATTAAGTTTTATTATTGTTAAGTGCCATAAGTGATACACGCTTGGGTGATCATGTCCCGAAAGAGACCTGACTGACTGGGCAGAAGATTATCCCACAGTAAGTTGCAATTACGTTCTGCGGCATGCTGGTTGCCAACCAAGGCTAGAGAACCGAGTCTGTTCCTGTTATTTAACCCATAACTGTTGGAAAGCGACGGATTAATACATTTCATAAAGGTATCTGCGCGTAAGTGAATGCAAGGAATTCAAAGCTCCCCAATTTCTCATTTCGAACCGATATCCACTGCACTACAGCCCACATGCTTAATTGTAATATTGTAATGATTTAGTATGGTAATTTATATGAATGTTTTTATTTATTTATATATTATTACTTAATTATGCGATTGTAATAATTTTAATACACAGATATTTAATATATTTTTATTTCAATGAATTATTCTAACCGTTAATATAATATTTTTCAAAAATGTACTTATTGATTTATAAAAGGTTCGCTTAATATTTTTGTTGTAGGACCTCCCCTTTTTTTACATGATAATAGACTCGACTTGAGTATACATATACACCAGCCTTAGTCAGATCCGAGAGTTACCGAAAGAGTCCGACAAATACCGACAGATAGTGAGGGTTCACGGAGAATACAACCTTAGTAGTTCATAGTAGCTCTGAGCTCCAGTCATACAGAAGATTACTTCGCAGCACCAAGTCAGCTTCTGACGTGGACATACTAATTCTACAACGGCTTCACTTCAGAGACTTGTTGATGTATTTCTTACTATTCATATTCCTGGAATTAATAACCTGCGTTCAAGTCTTTTTTTATCTTTACGTTTAATATACTTATTATTCTATCTCAAATATCTTGTTTGTTGTTCATCATTTTGTGCAGTTCCCATTCCCGGAATCTATAACAATTTTATACATTATTTTTGCTAGAATTTAAACGGAAATATATTTCGTTTTAACGATTCTAGACTCCTAAACGCACACATTCATACATGATCCTCTCATACACATACGTTCATACGTGATTCTCTCACGTTATTTACAAATGAAAATCTTTCCATCGCTTGACACGTGTATACAATACAATATATATACTACATGTATTGAACAGAAAATCTATTTCGTTGCCGTCATTCACAGATATTAACGTTACCGACATATACCCACACTTGAGTCATAACAAACATTGTCATTAACAGTTTCATTGTATGGGTACTAGTCGGTCATCTGGGAATCACAAAAATTTACCTTGATTTTGGGATTTGCCTTATTTCTTGGACACTTTATACCTGAAAATATACTGTATATTGTGTAACTAAAGTCTTTTCTCTGTATCTGGCTTGTTTTATATATGCACTATTTTTATGATATTGTTTTATATGCCATAATTACATGTATACACACACAAACATGTAATATATATATATATATATATATATATATATATATATATATATATATATATATATATGCTTATTTGCATGTCTTTGAGTTGGTGCTTATGACTTCTGCTTGATGTTGCAAGCTGCAGCTGATTATTTTCTTTACATTGTATGGTGGGTGGGAGTGGAAGCTGAGCTTTTGTTGAAAGTTGGTTTGCAATATATGCATGTCTTGAACTCATTCTCTGTTCGAGATATTAGTACATGATGAATAGAATAAATAAAGAACAATAGGGAAAAAGTGTCTTTAGTATATTTCACTTTAACAAGCTTCTTTAAGTATTCTTTAAAGACGAATGATTAACAACTACGATTAACACGCATTCTTTTCGCTTATATATTCTTACATTCATAATAATCATTTAATGCTTTTATTACTCTTGGCACACACATTTCAACAAATTAAGCCTTTTTTTTCTACATTAAATATTCATTCATTGCTTTATCACACATGACACATATCTGACTAATGAAATCATACCTCTAACAACATACTGTCTGTTAAACGTTTAAAAAATATTTTAAATCATTCGCTTATAAATATTCTCTGAAGAAGCTTGTTAAAATAAAACATGTTAAACACACCTTTTTCCTACTTGTTCTTTATTTATTGTATTCATCTTGTCAGGTTCCGATCCATATATTCAACTCACATTAATACACACAGGAATGCTTGTTTGTTGACGTTCTCTTTTTTCATTGTGAACTGTATACACGAGCTTATTGAATTCGCATGGTCCAGTAGCGTCTGGAACCTTTTCTGGTGTGACCAGGTCATGGAGTTGTCATGAACGCATCCCATCCATAGTGTTGGCTTTAGTGCTATGGATTCTAATGCCATCTCCTTCTAAGTATTCCATATATATGTTAGCCAATGGTGGTGATATACACTAGTGATCGAAATAAAGGGTTCGGTTTAAATTTTCTAGCAGCTAAAGAAGGCTGCAGCGTAGAACTGCCGAAACGTCGTAAAATGGCAACAAAGATGAGGACAATTGTCCGAATAAAATATATACTGTAAATATTACTTCATCTTGGAAATATAAACAAATATATATATATATATATATATATATATATATATATATATAGATAGATAGATAGATAGATAGATAGATAGATATATGCTACATTTTTCTACACAGTCTTTAACTAGGATTTCTTCATTTTGAAAATCGTTTCACCTTATATATTATCCGGATTTGAGTAAACAATACCTACCTTTAACTTATGATAAAAATCAATAGAACAGATTAATAAAATATCTGTGGAATGTCAGATCTATATACCTGTTCGCATTCCATCGACACGGACGTGTGAGTTTGCATGTTCATGAGAGAGCAAATATATTTTTTCAGCTATCTGATAATATTTTAAATTCCGTTAATTGATTTTACCTGTTATCCATTGTTAAGTTATTTCATGTCTATTTTCTTTCATTTTTGTTTTCATTTTTGATTGGGTAGCATTTACTCAGTAGCAACTGTCAAGTCCTCTAGTCATTACTTCACACCGAGGTAACGCTGCAAAAAAAAAAAAATATGTGTCTGCATGGGCATGTACACAATTGTAAGATTATATTTCCTGTTTGCTTATGCAGATAGCAGGCATTTTTTTTTATGAATGAGCGCTGGTCATACTGATCAATCATTCAAATGCAGGCATGTATTTATTTAATTCGTTGCAAGTGTAATTTATTTGCTTCACGCTTTGTTAAATATTAGTTTTGAACTTTCCAAACACTGAATGATTGCATTCGTCATCAAACTTATTTCTGATCAAACGTTTCAGGCGCTATGGAATTAATAATTGACTGCCACGTACGAGATGGAAATCACTTAATGATTTTTATTTCCTATTATAGACGGTCAAAACATTAACTTTCCAAACATTATTATTATTATTATTATTATTATTATTATGATTATTTTGTTATAACTTTTAATTTATTCATTTTAGGAACAGGCATTTATATTTTAATATTACATTTTTCGTAATAAAATTTTTTAACAAAATAATTAAGTTTGATATTTCACATATCGTAAATATTTTAATTACAGAAGTTTTTTTTACCTTAAGCTTCTTTTTTATTAAAATAAACATGAAAATTGTTTCTTTTTCCTTTTCCTTTTCTTCTTATTTTGTTAGTTTTTTATTATTTATCAGAATGCCTTTTCAGAAAATTATAACTTATTTTTTCTTCTTTTTCTCATAATTACTACTTCCTTTTCTTATTTTCTTCTTCATACTAACAATAATAATCACAATTATTATTGTTTTTATCACCTGCTACCAAATCTACAGGAAGACCTAAAATAGGTTGTGGTGTGTTGTTATGACAACATTTCATGATCTGATAATCTACCTTCCTAATATCACTAGTGTTACATGGACTAATTTCTTAGTGTGTAAGTTTATTATTATTATTATGTCATTTTTCATCATATTTAGATTTCTGCATTGGTCTCACTACCAACCAAGTCTGCGGGGAGACCTAAGGCAGGTAGTGGCGTGTTGTTATGACTCCATTTCATGTTTTTCTATCCTCCCTATCATCCCCAGCATTACATAGATAACGTTTTCCTTAGTGTGTGGGCTGTACTTAATAATACAATTTTTTGTATGTCTCTTAAGCTGGGGTTTCCAGGGATTCTTTCAATGTGTTGTTTTGTTCCATTTTTTATCATTCCAAGTGCACCTACTATCACTGGCACAACTCTTGTTTTCAATTTCCACATTTTTTCTATTTCAATTTCCAGGTCTTTATATTTTGACAGTTTTTCAAATTCCTTGATTGCTATGTTACAATCCGCTGGACAAGCCATATCAATTAATAGACAAGTTTTCTCCTTCTGGTTTTTAACAATAATGTCTGGCCTGTTTGCTTCAATTTTTCTGTCTGTGTAGATGGTGTAATCCCATAGAATGGTTACATCTTCTATTTCTGTAACCGGTGCTGGATGATGTTCATACCAGTGTTTGTTTACAGCTTTTCCATAATGTTTGCACATTGCCCAATGTAAATATTGCCCAACTCTATCGTGGCGATTTTTATATTCGTTTGGGGCAAGCACAGAACAGCCTGAGATTAGGTGGTCTATTGTTTCTTGGTGTTTATCACAAAACCTGCATTTTGGATCCATATTATTATGCATAATATTTGCCTGAAAGTTTCTCGTGAAAAGACTTTGGTCTTGTGCTGCAAGTATAAATCCTTCAGTTTCAGACTTTAATCCAGATGCACGTAACCATCGATGAGTATTAACTTTGTCAACATTGGATTTATTGGCACGTACTGGATATTGGCCATGCAGAGGTTTGTCTTGCCAGCGCTGTTTCATCTTTTCAAGATTTATTATTATTATTATTATTATTATTATTATTATTATTATTATAAATTATTATTATTATTATTATAAATTATTATTAAATTATTATTAAATTATTATTATTATTATTATTATATTATTATTATTATTATTATTATTATTATTTTCTATTTAATCAAAAACAGCATAATAATAAAATTGTTCTCAGTTCACGAAATTTGATATAATCACGTGATGAAGAAAAGAAATCGAGCCAGATAAAATTTTGAGTAAAATACAACTTAGAGAAAACGGATACGGGCAAATAATTGATTCACGAAGAAGGCATATGCCTAACCAATTAGCATTTACAACAGAAATTCATTATGTCTTAAGAGGAAGGAGAAATGTGCAGTGGTTGGAAAACAACAATATGATCATATTTTTTGTGCACAAAGTAATTTGACCAGACGATGAAAAAATGACATTTATATGTTTAATTATTTTTGTCTTAAAATTTTATACGTCTGCTATTTTTTCTTTATTAATAGAAATTAATCAAGAACATACGTAAATGGCATTTAAAAATGAAACGCAACGTGTGTCAGCTCTCAGAATCAAGAAATTATTTATCCACTAATTGTCTCATTGACTTCCATCAAGATGGCTGATGCCAACCTCCAAGATAGTGACTCGTTGCGACTATATGGGCTAAAGGTCTCATCTGACATGAAGTAGAGGGACTATTTTGAATCCATTCCGAGGTCAGCTGCTAAGAAAGTCGGTTCACTGTCTCGTTCATAACAATGTTTCTCTTCGGAATCGATCTTGCATATATATACCGCTACCATTCGTCCATGCCGTTACATTTCTCTATTAACCTTAGTGTCTGACTTCCATTTATGTTTTAGTCTTCACGAATCTATTCAAATGACAAACTTGTGCCGCATGTCAGGGAGTTGATGAAGCAATTAACATGAATTGCAGCAGTTAACAAAAACTGACCTGACCTCCCAGTTAAAATCTGAAATAAGGACTTCTACTTTTGATGAATTTATCTTATATATATATAATGTTATTTTAAGAAGTGATGATCATGGTCCTCCCCATTTTTCTCATTTTGTTGCTTTAACATTACTCTCCTCTGCTACTTAAGGCATAGATTGATTCATTTCTTTTACAAAGGCGTAAATGCAGAGTTATCGAAACCGACACAGTCGGATTTTGAGCTGTAGATATGATATTACAATAGGAATTCATTTAAAATATTATTACTTAATTGATAATTTTTAATTTTTCCGTTTAATTTTTAAATCACTATTACCACAGGCAAGGTAGTAAAGCCCCAAAGACGCAAGGTGTTACAAAATGTGGAAGAATTAGGAGCAGGAAAATTAATAATTAATAATTAATAATGCGCAAAAAGAAAAAAAAGTAATCAGGAATACAGTAGATAGCGATTGACATTGCATTTAAATATTTGCAGATTGAAGTTGGCATGAAGCCGGAAATAAGTTCCACAAGCGAGAAATATGAGAAAAGATGCTGTTAGAATAGGAATTACGGCCACACCTAAGTAGCTCTACTGAAGTATTTTTCGCGGTAACATTAATTGGGACAATTAAAAAATTGAGAGCATAGTGATGAAAAATACTGAAAATTTGTTCGGTACAGATTGGATTGAAAAGTTCACTTTGTGGGACTGTCCAATGAGTATGTTCTGTCGTAAAATAGAGACTACAATGCCCAACATTGAAGAACTGAAACTGAAACTAAAGAATCAGGCGGCTTAGGGAAATTCACAAAAAATAAGAGCTCAATTCAAGTTAAAGGATAATGCACAGCTCGTGTTCAAAAAGAAGAGGAACGTTCCGTTCGCAGCCGTAAACCAAATAGACGAAGAATTAAACAGATTAGTAAATGCAGGTACCCTGTTTAAAATTGGTTTTTCAGAATGGGCTGCTCCATTGTTATACGTTAAGAAGAAGTCAAATCAACTCAGAGTATGCGCTCATTTTTCGACGGGGTTGAACGCCCCGTTAAAAGACCATCATTATCCTCTACCTAGCCCCGAAGAAATTTTCAACAAATTAAAAGGGGGCAAAAGTTTTTCAAAAATCGATTTATCAGACGCTTACCTACAAATCCAAGTTGACGAAGAATGCTCCAAACTGCTGTGTATAAATACACATAGACCTAGTTACGAGTAAATCAGTGAAATACCATAGAGAGCATATAATAATCGTATTCGATAAAATCCAGGAATATGGTTTTAAAGTTAAAAACGCTAAGTGCAAATCTTATTTAACCCAAATAAAATATTTAGGACACATTATTAATAAAGACGGTCTACGACCAGATCCTGATAGGGCTACGGCGATTAAGGACATGCCGGCCCCGGATAACGTACAAGCACTGCAAAGTTTTTTAGGCCTAGCAAATTTCTATCAAGTATTCTTAAAGAACATGCATAACTTGAGAGCTTCGGTGAATGATCTTTTAAAGAAAGATAAAATCTGGAATTGGAAACCAGAATATCAACCAGCATTCGAGAAAATAAAACATACACTTACGTCAGACCTTTCCCTCATCCACTATAACCCAAAATTGGATATTATAGTAGCGAGCGATACCAGCTCTTATGGCATTGGCGCCTGTATATTACATAAACTTCCGGACGGAACGAGAAAATCGATAGCGCATGCTTCCCGATCTTTGCTACCGGCAGAAAGGCAGTATTCACAGATCGAAAAAGAAGCATTAAGTATAAGCTTTGCTGTAACCAAATTCTACAGATATTTGCATGGTAGACATTTTACTCTACAAACCGATCACAAGCCGCTGCTGATGATATACGGAAGTAAAAAAGGAATGCCGGTGTACACGGCTAACAGACTCATTCGATGGGGAACAATATTGTTGAAATACAATTTCAAAATCGAGATTTTGTCTTCCAAGAATATTTGCCGCGCTGACGGATTGTCCAGACTCTTTCCTGAAAATAAAGAGTTTTTTGAAGACTCGATAATTGCAATATTGAGAACAGATTGCGAAATAAAAAGCATGATCGCCAACACCATAATAGAGATCCCAGTTACATTAGCCGACATTAAAAGGGAGGCTCTGAAAGACTAGTCTACTAAGAATTAAATTTACAAAAAAGACTCACGCGTGCCTGGTTTTTTTCTCTTTGTACTATTATAAAACGAAAGAGACTTTCGTACCGGGCATCCTGCAAAAATCCAAACTAGAAGCCTCATGCAATGTTATGTCTACTGGCCTAACATGAACAAAGATATCACAGAATTGACGCATGAAAATGGTGCGCGTTTGCTGCAAGCCTTAGCCGAAGACGGACCAGCCATGGCAGAGGATACATGTCGATTTTGCGAGACCATTAGAGGATCACTATTACTTCATACTCGTAGACAGCCACACTAAATGACCGGAAATCCTCAGATGTAAACTACCAACCACAGGATGCACGATAGCTTTTCTGCATGAACTGTTTGCACATTTCGGCGTTGTGAATTGCGTAGTAACTGATAACGGAACGCAGTTTGCATCTTACGATTTCAAACAATTCTGCGAAACGTTTCAAGTGAACCATATCACGACTCCACAATATCACCCTAGGTCCAATGGGCAAGTGAAGCGTTTTCTTTTTGTTTTGTTTTTTAATCATTTTCCCCCGAGCAAGGCAGAAATGCCACTGATGAGCGGGTGGAGGGCTACATAACTGTAAAAAGATTAATTAGAAAAGAGTGAGGAGTACAAACTAGTTAGAAAGGAGCAATAGAAAGCTGAGAATGCAGGTGCGATGACAGATACATAGGTGGAGAGAAAGGGAAGGATAAACGGGAATGGGGAGAGAGCTAGAGTCCAGTGGTTAATATATGAGTATTGACATTACATTTAAATTCCTGGAGGTTATAGCCGCCAGGAAAGCAAGAATACGGGAGTGAGTTCCACAGGCGGTAAGTGCGAGAGAAGAAGCTGCAGGAGTAGAATTGTCGTCTGCATTTGGCTAACCTGACTGTGAATGGGTGGGACCCAGTTGCCAGTCTGGTTGCACGAGTAAACACCTGTTGAGGAGGCACCAGTGACTTAAGTTCGTCCGAGCAGAAGCCATGAAAGTATTTATAGAACAAAAGCAGGCCACATTTCGACGGTGGGGAAGTGGCTGCAGTCGAGCCGCCAGATCAGTACATATCACATTACAGACTCTCCTTTGGAGCCTGTCGAGAACACTGAGGTGAACGGCAGGAGCGCCTGACCATAAATGGCAGCAGTACTCCATGCACGGACGGATGGTTGACTTGTATATATGCAGGATGGATTCAGGCGGAAAAAAACATCCTGGATCGATATAATGACCCAACCTTCTTAGCAGTAGATTTAGCTATGGATTCAACATAGTGGTTCCATTTGAGGTTTGAGGAGAGGGTAAGGCCGAGAAGGCGTAGTGTGTTGCCCCCAGGGAGACTCGCTTGGTCCATGCTTATGGGAGGCAGGAGAGGTTGCCTGTGATGGTTGACAGACAACAGCTTGGTCTTAGACGCATTGAAGTTGATAAGCTACTTCTTGCCTCAATTCACCACAGAGTGTAGATCCCGTTCAAGGTCAGCAGCGAGATTATGTCTGTCCGCCACGAGAGGTTTCTTACTGGTGCAGGAGTATATTGTAGTGTCATCTGCGTAGATGCCTACTTGGGACTTGATTTCATCTGGGAGGTCATTGATGAAAATAAGAAGAGCGTCAGGCCAAGGATAGAGCCCTGTGGGACACCAGCATTTGTACTGTAGGATGAAAAGGCACGCCCATTCAAAACGACCTCAACACATTGAAAAGATCACTTAAGAAAGGACAGGGCACACCTACTGAGAAGGCGCTGCAACAGTTTCTGCAGGTGTATAGAATTACTCCAAATCCCAATACACCAGCGGAACTTTCACCGGCAGAAAATCAGATCAGTTTTCGACAAGCATTTTTTTTTTTTTTTATAAGCGTTTCACCCCGAGCAAGGCATGTCACTGCTACTACTGTGCAGGGGGCTACGTAGAGTGGAGAAAGGCTGATTAAATATAGGAAATGACAGAGGGTGGGTGATAGGCGGGTAAGGATACCGAGAATTATGGTTGGGTAGATGAGAGTGTTGTGAGAATAGTTGGGAGTTAGTGTGATAGGAGGTGTCTATTGAACCTACATTTAAACACCTGGAGATTGTAACTGTCGGGAAAGCAGACTTGTGGAAGGGAGTTCCACAGGCGGGAAGCGCGAGAAAAGAAGCTGTTGGAGTAGAATTTACGGTTACATCTTATTTGTTTAACTGTAAAAGGGTGGGGCCTAGTGGCTAATCTAGTATCTCGTGTAAATTCGTGCTTAGGCGGCACCAGTGATCTAAGCTCATAGGAGCAGAAGCCATGAAAGTACTTGTAGAAGAGGCACAGGGAAGCCACATCACGCCGGTGTGAGAACGGCTGTAGCCGGTCTGCCAAGTCAGTATCAACCACGTTACAGATCCTCCTTTGTATTTTGTCAAGAAGCCCAAGGAGAGCAGCAGGGGCACCCGACCAGATATGGCAGCAATATTCAATACACGGGCGGATGGTAGATTTGTATATGTGCAGAATAGATTCAGGTGGGAAAAATTTCCGGGCCCTGCACAGGGAGCCCACTTTCATAGCAGCAGATTTGGCAATGGATTCAATATAGTCATTCCATTTGAGGTCCGCCGAGAGGCCAAGGAGGCGTAGTATTTTACTCTCTGGGAGGCTAGCCTGTCCCATGCTAATGGGAGGTAGATGCGATTGTCTATGGTGATTAGTTGATAACAGCTTTGTTTTAGAGGCATTGAAATTTACCAACCATTTCCTACCCCAGGTCACTACGGATTGGAGGTCCCTTTCAAGTACGGCAGCGAGGTTCACTTTGTCGTCCAGACCTGGTTTCTGATCGATGCGGGAGTAGATTTTTGTGTAGTCGGCATACATGCCAACTTGGGATCTAATGGTGTCGGGGAGATCATTAATGTAGATCAGAAAGAGCGTGGGACTTAGGATAGAACCTTGAGGGACGCCCGCGTTCGTCTGGTAGTTTTGGGAGGCATGCCCATTTAATACCACCTTCAATGTGCGGTTAGAGAGGAAAGACTGGATGAGGTCAAACAGATGTCCAGTTATTCCATAGCTCCGCAGTTTGCACAAGATGCCAGCATGCCAGACCCTGTCGAATGCTTTGGAGATATCCAAGGCAACGGTTCGGGCTTCACCATTCTTGTCAAGTGCCTGGTATATGTACTCGGTAATGGTCGTTAGCATATCAGCAGTAGACCTGGTGAAGCGAAACCCATACTGTTTGTCAGAGAGAAGCCCGTTGGCCATAAGATGCTGAATAACCTCAGCGTTGATAATGGCTTCGAAAACTTTGCCAAAGATTGGAAGGAGACTAATAGGACGGTAATTGGCGGGGTTTGAGGGTTCGCCAGAATTCTTAAATATAGGTACTACGCAGGAGGACTTCCAACAGGCAGAAAAGCAGGAAGCAGATAGGCAGAGGTTATAGAGTTTAGAGAGGACAGAGGAGAGTTCTGGGGCACATTTCTTCAGTACTATGGCTGGGATTCCGTCACCGCCACTCGCTTTGTGTGGGTCAAGTTGCGCAATTATCTTGGTGACCAGCGAGGACGTAATGTGGACGTTATTTAGTTGAGCCTTAATTCTGGGTGGGAAGTCTGGTGTAGGTATTCCTAACGCGTCCAGTGTCGAATTGGTTGAGAATCTACGGGCAAAGCATTCAGCCTTGTCGGCTGGGGAGGTGAGAACCTCAAATTCATTGATTAGTGGGGGTATTGAAGTCTTGTTCTTGCTGAGCACGCTCCGTAAGCAAGCTAAATTCAAAAAGACTATCACACTTCCTAGAAATCGTTACACTTGTGGCGAAAAAGTACTCTATACAAAAATAACATGAAGTTTTGGGAAGTGTGCACTATAAAACAAAGAGTGTTTGAACTGGTCTACATGATACAAGGTCGCAAGAATATGCATAAGCGCCACCAAAATCTAATACGGAAATGTCGGGCAACTGACATAAATGATTCACCACCGTCAAATGAAGAGCCGATAGATATCACCTTCGAGCATTTCGACCACGAGGCACCCGAAGCTTCATCCGAAAGAAGGCAATCTAGTAAGAAAATTAAGTTCGCGGATTCTTTGTTCGTCGACCCTAAACGAAAAAAAATATATTAAAAGGGTTTTCGGGGGGTGTTGTGGGGAGTTACCCACTTAATAATGGACTCTTTTTTTGACTATATTAACCGAGAGTTAATTACTCTCGAGGACAGAGCCGGGGCGACAGAGACACTGGTTTCCAGTACGACTTCAGTTCAGCTCAGCCTAGTCTGTCTGTCGGTCACTTGTAGCCAAGCTATTATTACTTTTTCTCTCTGTATCTCTTTGTTTGTCTGTATCTCTTATTGGCGTAATATATGTTCTTGAGCTACCACCGTGGTGACTCATTGTTTTATGGTTCCATACCGGGTCCATATCAATTACATAGGAGGAAAATGATGAGTAAGAGTAACAAGTTACAGGAGGTGTCAGATAATGGTTAAGAGAAGGCAGAGAATACTGGTATGATGAGAGCAGAATGGACGAAGAAAAGAACATGAAGAAAAGGATGCAAGTCAAAAGGATAGGAGATGACTATTGACCTTACATTTAAATTCTTGGAGATTGTAGCTGTCGGGGAAGCAATTATACGGAAGGGAATTTCACGGGCAGAAAGAAAAGTTAGGGTGTAGAAGCTGAGGTTACATTTTATTGGTTTTACTGTAAAAGGGTGGGACCTAATTGCTAGTCTAATAGCTCGAGTAAATTCATGAAGAGGAGACAACAATGAGTTAATCTCATCGGAGCAGAAGCCGTGAAAGTATTTGTAGAAGAGACAGAGGGAAACCACATTACGCCGGTGACAAAGTGATTGCAGCCGAGCTGCCAAGTCAGGATCATTCACATTGCAGATTATCCGTTGGATTTTGTCAAGGTTAATAGCAGGGGCACCCGACCAGATGTGACAGTAGTATTCTATACACGGTCGGATGGTAGATTTATACATGCGCAGGATGGATTCAAACCGGAAAAAGTTTCTTGCTCTACACAGTGAACCGACCTTCCTAACAGCAAATTTAGCGATTTATTCGATGTAGTCATTCCACTTGAAGTTTTCTGAGAGAGTTGGGCCGAGGAAGCGCAGTGTTTACTTTCAGGGAAGCATTAAAATTCACGAGCCATTTCTTACCACAGTCCACCACAGAAGCTCACCAGCAAGGTTCAAGTTCAGCAGCGAGGTTCGCTTTGTCAGCATCAGCGGATTTTTGTCGTCAGCGTAGATGCTTACTTGGGATCTGATAACATCTGGAAAATCGTTGATGAAGATCAGAAAAAGTGTAGGGCCTGGACTAGAGTCTGAGGGACACCTGCGTTCATATGATAGTATCGAGAGGCATGTCCGTTCAATACTACCTTCATTGTGCGATTTGAAAGAAATGACTGAATTATATCAAAGAATCATCCAGTTCATCACTAGTCTTGATTTGGTGGGGTTTGTTAACGTAATAACGACAAGGTTAGCGATTTTCTACTTTCTGTAATATAAACATTACACGTTTTTCAGGTTTTATCGCAGAAATAGCGTTTAATAATTTTTCTCATGGCAAATCTGTCTTGCTTGTAATTGTTGCGCATCTCATTACAATAAAATATATTAATCCTTTGTTGTGTTATATTTTATTAATATTTTTATATTCTTTAATTCCTAAAAAACGGAAAAATATTAGAATACTGGAAAAATTCAATAAAAATGGATTAACACATTAGCGCCCATTTTTTTTTTCTTGAATTTTTTACCAAAAATCTTTAGTTTGTACAAACTTATGTAATACTACACATATAAAAAAATCATTGCATTATTCTAAGAAAAAGATAGTTCTTTTTTAGGTCTAATATGGTTCTTATTTTAGGTCTAAACTTATACAGCATGTATATTTGAGCAAAATTACTTTCATATATTTTCTTGGCTTTATAGAACAGTTAGAGCATTCATATATACTATAAAGAAATATTAATTCGAAATAGGTACTACTTACCAAAAATTTTTTTTGCTTGAATGATAAATGAAACTGAATTTATCATCCTCCTCAAGACATTCACTCTATACTGAAAAGTGAGACATTAGTGTTGCCAATATACATCAGAGAGTAGGTGTTATATTTGAAAAACACTTCATTCTTTATGACTAACCAAAGATATATCTTAAAAATTTCAGGAATTGCTGAAATATGATAAAATATCCTTCTGATCCTAAAAAGATTACCATGGGCACTAATGGATTAAATCGTCGGCCATATTCAATGAAAGATGCTTAAAAGAAAGGTTGCTGCCCATATATATATATATATATATATATATATATATATATATACCCACCATCATCTGCGGTCAATCCTGTTTTGCCGCTCTTCATCGCAGCTATATTATCTGTTTAACGTCAATCCGGGATGGAAATCCTACTAATTTGTTAGTAGTCAAACATCTTACCACTGACCTATCTGCGTAACGGCAGAGAACGGCATCTTATATATATAAGGGTTTGAGCGTCCTGGCCTTGTTCAGACTGTTGTTCACGCTAGATAACGCGTTCTCTTCCACAAACTGTAACTAAGGTCTGCTCAGCATAGTTGGGTTTTGTAGGTATTGAACAAACACAAGTTTGCTTGAGCAGGCGTTTACAATGGGGATTAGCTAGTCACCTTAGTAGTCGGGTATCCTCGAATACAAGTGGCCAGCCACTATATATATATATATATATGCAAGCTCTACATTTATTTGGAGATATGTGAGAGATCATTTTTCTCTTTTATGCTCTGCTGGTTCATTTAATCATATTCTTCATTTACGCATTTATTTTAATTGTAAATTTGTTTATTTTCTTAATTTTACGCATTCATATTAATCGTAATTTTAAAGAGTTTCAGTCTTGTCTCTATGAATTCTTCTCCATCTAGTCTAATGTAATTACGATTTTGCCAATGATTGGCCCTTGAGGCAGCGTTGGCCGAAAGGCATCCTAGGTCCTAATATATATATATATATAAAAATGAGCAGAAAATTGTGTTTCTTAAAATCTGTTATTTTTTCTTGTGATTTCAGGGTATTATATATATATATATATATATATATATATATATATATATAGAGAGAGAGAGAGAGAGAGAGAGAAAGATAGATAGAGGGAGAGAAAGAAAGAAGGAAAATTTTTGTATTTATAAATGTGCTTATATGAAATCGATTTTCAAAAGTGGTTTTCATCCATTAAAGTATTTTTCATGCACATAATGTCTAGAAATGTTTTGCATGTGGAAGAATTCAGCAGTAGGCTGATGCATTAGTAAATGTTTATCTCAGATATTTGCCTGCAAGAAAAATCAAAAACAAAAAAGACATAGTTGAGCAATCATAGCCAAAACATGAACGAAGTCGATGGACAATTTAGTTAAAATATTTGCAACAAAACCTTTTGAGGAAACTGAAAAATGTATGAAAATTACACTAAATCTTCCACAAAAAGTGACGACTTCGAAAATTTAATTTTATTTTCTACTTGTAATCTATTTTGCTCCTTAATTTCTTTCTATCATTTTCATCTCCCTCTCCCTCTCTCTCTCTCCCTCTCTATTTATATATAGTAATATATATAGTAAAAATGATAAAGCGACTGATATATATATATCAGTCGCTTTACCATTTTTACTATTTTGTTTATTATTTTCGATGATAAACCCACTTATATATATATATATATGTATATAAATTAAAACAATGTTATAGACATTACAATATATATATATATATATATATATATATATATATATATATAAGTATATATATATATGTGTGTGTATATATATATATATCCCATAGCCCAGGGGTAGAGTCGCTGACTGACGCCATTTCGGTCGGGTTTCAATCCGGGTAAAAAAGCAATCGGGGTCTAACCGTACTGATGTGCTGTGATACGGCGAAACAGATCTGCGGATGACAATATATATATATATCAGTCGGTTTGACATTTTTACTATTTTGTGTTGAAATAAACATACACGTGCATACATACGCATGCAAATACACACATCACACACACACACGCACAGACACACACACACACACGCACAGACACACACACACACACACAGAGACACACACACACACATATATATATATATATATGTATATGCAGAGTAGTTAAAAATTACTTGAACAGAAGATGGAATAGGTTTTAGTGCCGGGTATATTATTTCTATGGTCTTCACTACAAGTCCACATTATTCCAGAGTTGTCCGTGAGTGTCTTCGTGAAACATGTCTTGAGAAATAGACTGGCGAAGAGATTCAATTGATTGGCCAGCACGTTCCCCTGACTTGACTCTAATGGATTTTTTTTCTTTTTGGAGAGTACTCAATGAGAAAGTTTATAGTCGAAAGTCAAAAAGTGTTGGTGATTTGAAAAATTACATAAAAGATGCATTTCAAGAATTTAATACACAAAGAAACTTGTGCAAAATATTTGTCAAAGCGTGAGGGGTAGACTTCAAAGTGGTGTAAATTTTCATCCAAACCGTTGCATTGGATATCTCTAAAGCGTTCGACTGAGTCTGGCATGCTGGCCTTCTACGCAAACTGCGAAGCTATGATATAACTGGACATTTGTTTGACTTAATCCAGTCATTCCTCTCTAACCGCACATTGAAGGTGGTGTTAAACGGAGATGCCTCCCAAAACTACCATACGAACGCGGGTGTCCCTCAAAGCTTTATGCGAGGTCCTACGCTTTTTCTGATCTACATTAATGATCTCACCGATGCTATAAGATCCCAAGTAGGCATGTACGCCTATGACACCGCAGTTTACTCTCGCCTCGATCAAAAATCTGGTGTGGGCGACAAATCGAACCTCGCTGCCGAGCTTGAAAAGGACATCCAATCCATAGCGGACTGGGGTAAGAAATGGCTCGTAAATTTTAATGCTTCCAAAACGAAGCTGCTATCAATTAACCATCATAGACAACCGCATCTACCTCCCATTAGCATGAAACAGGCTTCCCTCCCATAGAGTAAAAAACTACGCCTCCTTGGTCTCACACACTCAGCATACCTCAAGTGGAATGACTATATCGAATCCATTGCTAAATCCGCTGCTATGAAAGTCGGTTCTCTGTGCAGGGCCTGGAAGTTTTTCCCGTTTGTATCTATCCTGCATATGTATAAATCTACCATTCGCCCGTGTATTGAACATTGCTGCCACATCTGGTCGAGTGCCCCTGCTATTCTCCTTGGGGTTCTTGACAAAGGAGAATCTGTAATGTGATCGATACCGACTTGGCATGGCTTCCCTGTGCCTCTTCTATAAATACTTTCATGGCTTCTGCTCCAATGAACTGAGATCACTGGTGCCCCCTAGGTACGAATTTGCACAAGATACTAGACTAGCAACTAGGTCACACACTTAAGAGCTTTTGTATTATTGTACACAATAAGATTTAACTGTCAATGTAATAAGTGGCTTAGTAAATATAATTCTATATGAGTTAAATATATGGATCGAAATCCTACAAGATGAATAAAATAAGTAAATAACAGGTAGGTATAAAGTATCTTTAATCTAACATATTTCACTTTAACAAGCTTCTTTAAAAAACACGTTTTTAAAAAATTGAAAACAACATCTGTTTAAAACATCCACAGAGCCAAATGTGGTATGATTTCATTGGTCAGATACGTGTCACGTGTAATGAAGTAATGGATGAGTATTTTAAATGTGTGCCACCTGTAATGAAAACACTAGATGTCTATTATTAATATAAGTATATTTAAGCGAAAAGAATGCGTGTGAAGCGTATTTAAATTATAGATGAATTAAGAGTGTATATATGTCGTCAACTTTAGTATGTTTGAATGGCAGCAACGAAATATATTCAAAATATGTAGCAAGTATTGTATACACGTGTCAAGCGATGGAACAAATTTCTTTTTTTAAAATAAATGAGAGACTCATGTATGAATGTACGTGTATGTGAGAAATCAGGTGTGAATGTGTGTTTTATTACATGTGGCACACATTTAAAATATTAATCCATTGCTTCATTACATGTGACACATATCTGATCAATAAAATCATACCTCAATCAACATACTGTCTGTTCAAATTTTAAAAAAGTTTTTTTTAAAAATTGAAGTTCCTTTTTTTTAAAAAATCATTCGTTTTAAAATAAATCTCTGAAGAAACTTGTGAAATTGAAACGTGTTAGATTAAAGACACTTTTTCCTAACTGTTCTTGACTGATTCTATTCATAATTGTATACGCAATGTCAAGATAAATGTTATCACTTACTGTTTACTTATTTTGAATCACCCTGTTTACACACACACACGTGTGTGTGTGTGTGTGTGTGTGTGTGTGTGTGTGTGTGTGTGTGTGTGTGTGTGCCACTTATCGTTGCTCGATGAGCGTGGTCCAGCCCAACGGGCAAATTTTAATTATCGCTCCAAAATTAATTTTTCATCGAATCATTGTATGTTCACACCTGTGTTTTATCATTAAAATCGTTGAAAGAATTTATCTAACTTCGGTCGAAAAGAAAACTATATGTTTTTCTTTTAATTATCAGTGCAACAAAATTCCACAAAGAAAACTTTATTTCTGGGAAATTTCGTTTCTCCTTTTTCACAGGGTGTGGCTGTCTCATACTAGGGGAAAATCTGTTTACAATCAAACCCTTACATTGCAGTCGTTGTATCAATGGTAATTAAATTTTTCGGTAACAGAAAAACATTTTCGGCAATAATGCTATTCCAAAATTTGTGACAAAAATCTTTTAACCGACTTTGTAGCCAACTTTGAAAAGACAAAAATTATCTATTTTTCTTGTGTGGTCTCTTAGAATATCCCTTGCCTAGCTTCTGACGGGTGAAGAAGTAGCAAAAAATATTCTGTTATTATCTCTTCTTCCATTTTTTCACCCTTTCTCAGCACCAGAAATAGTGATACAACGTGAACGACAAAATAAATAAGATAAAGTTAATTAAAGGGAACGACAATACTGATTTGGTTCGTGGCTAAAAAAAGAAAAAAACCGCGTTACACATTCAGGTTTACTGGCAAGAAGTTATAAATACTTAAAAAATAACTTCAGTCGTAAGTTGCTAGGTTTTTTCACGTGATACAGTTTACTTGTCAGGTTAGCGACTGGTAGTAAACAGACTGCCCTGAAGCTGTTTTTTACAACAACTGACTTCGCCAGCCAACTTCGTGTATTAAATAGTGCTGCCACATCTGGTCGGGTGACCCTGCTATTCACCTCGAGGTTCTTGACAAAATCCAACGAAGAATCTGTAGTGTGATTGATACCGATTTGGCAGTTCAGCTTCAGTCTCTCTTTCACTGACGTGATGTGGCTTCCTTGTGTCTCTTCTACAAATACTTTCACGGCTTCTGCTCCGAAGTGACGCTATATATGAATTTACTCGAACTGCTAGACTAGCAACTAGGTCACACCCTTTTACAGTGAAACCGATAAAATGTAACTGCAATTTCTACTCTAATAGCTTCTTTTTTCGCACTTCCTGCCTGTGGAATTCCCTTCCATTTACTTGCTTCTCAGACAGCTACAGTCTCCAAGAGTTTGAATGTAAAGTCAATAGTCATCTCCTATCTCACTAACCTACATCCTATCCCTCATGCTCCTTTCTCCGTCTACTCTACTCTCATCAGTATTCCCATCCTTCTCTTACCTACTTCCTGACATCCCCTATAACTTGTCACTTTTATAACATTACTCCTATGTTACCCCATGCACAAAAGTGGTATTAAAATGCCTTGCTCGGGGCGATATGATTATAAAAAAATAGAAATTTCAAATACACACCAGTATTCTCATCTTTCTATTACCCTCTTCTTGACACCGCCTATAACCTTCGCACCAGTGGCAGTAAAACTGCCTTGCTTGGGGTGGAAAAAAAATTACTAGATGTTAAAAAACCAAGGAACAAGGAAAAAGGAAATTTACAATAAAACAATTTAAGAAGTCGAAAAAAAAAGATTAATTTTGCATTTAATATTTTGAATTTGACTTAAAAGCAAGAATTCGAAAGTAAATTACACAGGTGAGAAGTGTTCGAGAAAAAAATATTCTCAGCATCGAATATGGTTGCTTCTGGCCATTTTAAATAATTAGACCTGACAACCGCATAAAATCATAAAATCTAGGTCCAACTGAGGAATATATATATATATATATATATATATATATATATATCCTACATAGTCACTTATATACACACACTAATACACAACCACGTAAACACACACACACACATGTATATATATATATATATATATATATATATATTGAATATTCTGAATTAAATTGAACCGTTTCATATTTCGCGATCTGCAGAAATCGGTGCCTTCGCCTGTCGAAATATATCAGGTTCTATAATTGCGTTAAATATGTGTTGATTTTTCTCTGATATATATATATATATATATATAAACAGTAAAGCCAAGAGAGAGAGAGAGAGAGAACCAGAGCCAGAGTATGCGTAGATTTAAAACAACCGATAAGGAAAATCTAGTCAAGCCATATTTTTTTTTTTTTTTTTTTTAATCATATCACCCCGAGCAAGGCAGTAACGCCACTGATGCGCAGGGGGCTACGTAAGGGTAAAAAGAATGGAAAAGAGAAAGCCGAAAACCGCATCCTAAACAGGAAACAAGGGATGAGCCTCTTCACCTGTTCAATAGATGTGGGTGGAGTGTGAACCGGGCGATAGTTTAGTCTATCTACTCCAATTGAAAAAAAAAATAAAATAATAAAGGAAAAGAGTGAAAAGATTGGAAAAGAGAAAACCGGAAACCGCATCCTAAACAGGAAACAAGGGATGAGCCTCTTCACCTGTTCAATAGATGTGGGTGGAGTGTGAACCGGGCGATAGTTTAGTCTATCTACTCCAATTGAAAAAAAAAATAAAATAATAAAGGAAAAGAGTGAAAAGATTGGAAAAGAGAAAACCGGAAACCGCATCCTAAACAGGAAACAAGGGATGAGCCTCTTCACCTGTTCAATAGATGTGGGTGGAGTGTGAACCGGGCGATAGTTTAGTCTATCTACTCCAATTGAAAAAAAAAATAAAATAATAAAGGAAAAGAGTGAAAAGATTGGAAAAGAGAAAACCGGAAACCGCATCCTAAACAGTAAACAAGGGATGAGCCTCTTCACCTGTTCAATAGATGTGGGTGGAGTGTGAACCGGGCGATAGTTTAGTCTATCTACTCCAATTGAAAAAAAAAATAAAATAATAAAGGAAAAGAGTGAAAAGATTGGAAAAGAGAAAACCGGAAACCGCATCCTAAACAGGAAACAAGGGATGAGCCTCTTCACCTGTTCAATAGATGTGGGTGGAGTGTGAACCGGGCGATAGTTTAATCTATCTACTCCAATTAGTTTAATCTATCTACTCGGGAACCCCTTCCTAAACTAGAAACAAGGCGATCAACTCTACTCCTGTCCAAAAGAAGGGGGTGGAGTGTGAGACCTGGCGATAGAAGGTACTATCTACTCCAATTAAAAAAAATAAATATGTGACTGAAGTTAATGAAGTTTTAACTTAGTATAAGTCAAACCTAAATTTCACAAAGGTAAGAACAATTTACACAAAAATTAGGCAGAAAAGATAAGAACACAGAAAAAGAATAAAATAAATAAAAAATAAGTAAAAATAAGTAAATAAATAATTCAAAAAATAATAAAAAATAAGATCACTGACTAAACTCACCAAGTTGCAGGCTTGCTGACAGAAAAAAGTTAAGAAAATTTTAAAAAATTATCTTGTTCTGTTTCCTTCTATACAGTTCTGGAGAGTTCTGGAGAGATTAAGTTACCTTAGCAAGCAGTAACAGACAGTAGTGTGATGGAGAGGGGGGAATCACCTCCAAGCCATGTGTCAGTTAGCAAGGGAATGACAGAGAACAGTAAAAAAAAAAAAACAAAAAAAAAACATGGCCAGATCTTGAAGAATTCCTACATATAACCAAAACCCTAATATACCAAACCTAAATTTCATGATGGGAACAGTGCAAAAATTAGGCAGAAAAGATAAGAACCGAAAATAAAATAAAATAAAAAATACAAGTAAAATAAGTAAATAAATAATTCAAAAAATAATAAAAATAAGATCACACTTTATTAAACTCACCAAGTTGCAGGCTTGCTGACAGAAAAAGTTAAAGAAAATTTCAAAAAATTATCTTCATTCTGTTTCTTCTATACAGTTCTAGAAGTTCTGGAGAGAGATTAGGATACCTTAAGCAAGCAGTAACAGACAGTAGTGTGATGGAGGGGGAATCACCTCCAAGCCATGTGTCCAGTTAGCAAGGGAATGACAGAGAACAATAAAAAAAAAAAAACAAAAAAAAACATGGCCGGTCTTAGAATTCCTACATATAGCAAAACCCTAATATACCAAACCTAAATTTCATAATTAGAACATTTACACAGAATTAGGCAGAAAAGATAAAGACAAAAGAATAAAATAAAATAAAAAATACTGATAAAAATAAGTAAATAAATAATTCAAAAAATAATAAAAAATAAGATCACTGATACAAACTCACCAAGTTGCAGGCTTGCTGACAGAAAAAAGTTAAGAAAATTTCAAAATTATCTTCATTCTATGCTTCTATACAGTTCTGGAGAGTTCCTGGAGAGATTAAATTTACCTTAAGCAAGCAGTAACAGACAGTAGTGTGATGGAGGGGAATCACCTCAAGCCATTGTGTCCAGTTAGCAAGGGAATGACAGAGAACAATAAAAAAAAAAACAAAAAAAAACATGTTCCGGTCTTAAATTCATATAACCAAAACCCCTAATATACCAAACCTAAATTTCATAATTAAGAACAATTTACACAAAAATTAGGCAGAAAAAGATAAGAACGAAAGAATAAAATAAAATAAAAAATACAAGTAAAAATAAGTAAATAAATAATTCAAAAAATAATAAAAAATAAAGATCACACTGTTATTCTGCAAAGTTGCAGGCTTGCTGACAGAAAAAAGTTAGAAAATTTCAAAAATTATCTTCATTCTGTTTCTTCTATACAGTTCTGGAGAGTTCTGGAGAGATTAAGTTACCTTAAATGACAGTAACAGACAATGGAGTGTGATGGAGAGATACCTCCAAACCATGTGTCAGTTAGCAAAGGGAATAGACAGAGAACAATAAAAAAAAAAACAAAAAAAAACATGGCCGGTCTTAGAATTCCTACATATAACCAAAACCCTAATATACCAAACTAAAATTTCATAATTAAGAACAATTTACACAAAAATTAGGCAGAAAAAGATAAGAACCGAAAAGAATAAAATAAAATAAAAATACAAGTAAAAATAAGTAAATAAATAATTCAAAAAATAATAAAAAATAAGATCACACTGGCTAAATACCCAAAGATTGCAGGCTTGCTGACAGAAAAAGTGAAAATTTCAAAATTATCTTCATTCTGTTTTCTTCTATACAGTTCTGGAGAGTTCTGGAGAGATTAAAGTTACTTAAGCAAGCAGTAACAGACAGTAGTGTGATGGAGGGGGGGAATCACCTCCAAGCCATGTGTCCAGTTAGCAAGGGAATGACAGAGAACAATAAAAAAAAAAACAAAAAAACATAAATAGTCTTAGAATTCCTACATATAACAAACCCCTAATATACCAAACCTGATTTCATAATTAAGAACAATTTACACAAAAATTAGGCAGAAAAGATAAAGACCGAAAGAATAAAATAAAATAAAAAATACAAGTAAAAATAAATAAATAAATAATTCAAAAAAATAATAAAATAAGATCACAGTAAAACTCACCAAGTTGCAGGCTTTGCTGACAGAAAAAAGTTAGAAAAGGAATTTCATTATCTTCATTCTGTTTCTTCTATACAGTTCTGGAAGTTCTGGAGAGATTAAGTTACCTTAGGCAAGCAGTAACAGACAGTAGTGTGATGGAGGGGGAATCACCTCCAAGCCATGTCCAGTTAGCAAGGGAATGACAGAGAACAATAAAAAAAAAAACAAAAAAAAACATGACTGAATGTGGGAATTCTACATATAGCAAACCCTAATATACCAAACCTAAATTTCATAATTAAGAACAATTTACATACAAAATTAGGCAGAAAAGATAAGAACCGAAAAGAATAAAATAAAATAAAAAATACAAGTAAAAATAAATAAATAAATAATTAAAAAATAATAAAAAATAAGATCACACTGGCTAAACTCACCAAGTTGCAGGCTTGCTGACAGAAAAAAGTTAGAAAATTTCAAGTATCTTGTTTCTTCTATACAGTTCTGGAGAGTTCTGGAGAGATTAAGTTACCTTAAGCAAGCAGTAACAGACAGTAGTGTGATGGAGAGAGGGGAATCTTACCTCCAAGCCATGTGTCCAGTTAGCAAGGGAATGACAGAACAATAAAAAAAAAAAAAACAAAAAAAACATGGCCGTCTGCAGTTATGCAACATAACCAAAACCCTAATACACCAAACCTAAATTTCATAATTAAGAACAATTTACACAAAAATTAGGCAGAAAAGATAAGAACAGAAAAGAATAAAATAAAATAAAAATACAAGTAAAAATAAGTAAAATAAATAGATTAAAAAAATAATAAAAAATAAGATCACACTGGCTAAATACACCAAGTTGCAGGCTGCTGACAGAAAAAGTTAAGAAAATTTCAATTATCTTCATTCTGTTTCTTCTATACAGTTCTGGAGAGTTCTGGAGAGATTAGGGATGCATATTTAGCAAACAGCTCTTTGCTGGGGCAGTGCGATGGCAGTGGAGAGGGAATCACCTCCAAATACATGTAATCCCAGTTAGCAGAGGACGACAGAGAACAATAAAAAAAAAAAACAAAAAAAAACATAAAAGCCGGTCTTAGATTCCTGTAACCAAACCTATTATGCAAACCTAAATTCATAATTAAGAACAATTTACAAAAATTAGGCAGAAAAGATAAAGAACCAGAAAATAAAATAAAATAAAAAATACAAGTAAAAATAAGTAAATAAATAATTAAAAAATAATAAAAAATAAGATCACACTGGCTAAACTCATAGTTGCAGGCTTGCTGACAGAAAAAAGTTAAGAAAATTTCAAAAATTATCTTCATTCTGTTTCTTCTATACAGTTGAAGTTTGGGGAAGTTAAGTTACCTTAAGCAAGCAGTAACAGACAGTAGTGTGATGGGAGGGGGAATCACCTCCAAGCCATGTGTCCCATTAGCAAGGAAATGACAGAGAACAATAAAAAAAAAAAACAAAAAAAAAAACATGGCCGGTCTTCAAAATTCTACATATAACCAAAACCCTAATATACCAAGCCTAAAATTTCATAATTAAGAACAATTTACACAAAAATTAGGCAGAAAAGATAAGAACCGAAAAAGAAGAATAAAATAAATAAAAAATACAAGTAAAAATAAGTAAATAAATAATTCAAAAAATAATAAAAAATAAGATCACATGGCTAAACTCACAAGTTGCAGGCTTGCTGACAGAAAAAAGTTAAGAAAATTTCAAAAATTATCTTCATTCTGTTTCTTCTATACAGTTCTGGAGAGTTCTGGAGAGATTAAGTTACCTTAGTAAGCAGTAACAGACAGTAGCATTAATGATGGAGGGGAATCACCTCCAAGCCATGTGTCCAGTTAGCAAGGGAATGACAGAGAACAATAAAAAAAAACAAAAAAAAACTGTAGCAGGTCTTAAAATTCTACATATAACCAAAACCCTAATATACCAAACCTAAATTTCATAATTAAGAACAATTTACACAAAAATTAGGCAGAAAAGATAAGAACAGAAAAAGAATAAAATAAAATAAAAAATACAAGTAAAAATAAGTAAATAAATAATTCAAGAAATAATAAAAAATAAGATCACACTGGCTAAACTCACCAAGTTGCAGGCTTGCTGACAGAAAAAGATTAAGAAAATTTCAAAATTATCTTCATTCTGTTTCTTCTATACAGTTCTGGAGAGTTCTGGAGAGATTAAGTTACCTTGGCAAGCAGTAACAGACAGTAGTGTGATGGAGAATGCCTCCAAGCCATATGTCCAGTTAGCAAGGGAATGACAGAGAACAATAAAAAAAAAAACAAAAAAAAACATGGCCGGTCTTAGAATTCCTACATATAACCAAAACCTAATATACCAAACTAAAATTTCATAATTAAGAACAATTTACACAAAAATTAGGCAGAAAGATAAGAACCGAAAAAGAATAAAATAAAATAAAAAATACAAGTAAAAATAAGTAAATAAATAATTCAAAAAATAATAAAAAATAGAATCCACTGGCTAAACTCACCAAGTTGCAGGCTTGCTGACAAGAAAAAAGTTAAGAAAATTTCAAAAATTATCTTCATTCTGTTTCTTCTATACAGTTCTGGAGAGTTCTGGAGAGATTAAGTTACCTTAAGCAAGCAGTAACAGACAGTGGTGTGATGGAGGGGGGAATCACCTCCAAGCCATATGTCAGTTAGCAAGGGAATGACAGAGAACAATAAAAAAAAAAAACAAAAAAAAAAAGACATGGCCGGTCTTAGAATTCCTACATATAACCAAAACCCTAATATACCAAACCTAGAATTTCATAATTAAGAACAATTTACACAAAATTAGGCTGAAAAGATAAGAACCGAAAAAAGACAAAAATAAAATAAAAAATACAAGTAAAAATAGAAGTAAATAAATAATTCAAAAAAATAATAAAAAATAAGATCACACTGGCTAAACTCACCAAGTTGCAGGCTTGCTGACAGAAAAAGTTAGAAAATTTCAAAAATTATCTTCATTCTGTTTCTTCTATACAGTTCTGGAGAGTTCTGGAGAGATTAAGTTGCAAGCAAGCAGTAACAGACAGTAGTGTGATGGAGAATGCCTCCAAGCCATGTGTCAGTTAGCAAGGGAATGACAGAGAACAATAAAAAAAAAAAAACAAAAAAAAACATGGCCGGTCTTAGAATTCCCTGCATATAACCAAAACCCTAATATACCAAACCTAAATTTCATAATTAAAAACAATTTAAAAATTAGGCAGAAAAGATAAGAACCGAAAAGAATAAAATAAAATAAAAAATACAAGTAAAAATAAATAAATAAATAATTCAAAAAATAATAAAAAATAAAGATCACTGGCTAAACTCACCAAGTTGCAGGCTTGCTAGAGGCAGAAAAAAGTTAAGAAATTTCAAAAATTATCTTCATTCTGTTTCTTCTATGTGATTCTGGAGAGTTCTGGAGAGAGATTAAGTTACCTTAAGCAAGCAGTAACAGACAGTAGTGTGATGGAGGGGGAATCACCTCCAAGCCATGTGTCCAGTTAGCAAGGGAATGACAGAGAACAATAAAAAAAAAAACAAAAAAACATGGCCGGTCTTAGAATTCCTACATATAACAAAACCCTAATATACCAAACCTAAATTTCTATTAAAAACAATTTACACAAAAATTAGTAGAAAAGATAAGAACCGAAAAGAATAAAATAAAATAAAAAATACAAGTAAAAATAAGTAAATAAATAATTCAAAAAATAATAAAAAATAAGATCACACTAAGTAAACTCACCAAGTTGCAGGCTTGCTGACGAAAAAAGTTAAGAAAATTTCCAAAAAATTATCTTCGGTATTTTTATACAGTTCTGGAGAGTTCTGGAGAAGTTAGTATACAACAGCAGTAACAGACAGTGTGATGGAGGAGAAATCACCTCCAAGCCATGTGTCAGTTAGCAGAATGACAGAGAACAACAAAAAAAAAAAAAAAACAAAAAAAAAAACATGGCCGGTCTTAGAATTCCTACATATAACCAAAACCCTAATATACCAAACCTAAATTTCATAATTAAAGAACAATTTACACAAAAATTAGGCAAGAAAAGATAAGAACCGAAAAAAAATAAAATAAAATAAAAAATACAAGTAAAAATAAGTAAATAAATAATTCAAAAAATAATAAAAAATAAGATCACACTGGCTAAACTCACCAAGTTGCAGGCTTGCTGACAGAAAAAAGTTAGAAAATTTCAAAAATTATCTTTAATTCTGTTTCTTCTATACAGTTCTGGAGAGTTCTGGAGAGATTAAGTTACCTTAAGCAAGCAGTAACAGACAGTAGTGTGATGGAGGGAATCACCTCCAAGCCATGTGTCCAGTTAGCAAGGGAATGACAGAGAACAATAAAAAAAAAACAAAAAAACACTTAGCTGATCTTGAAAATTCCTACATATAGCAAAACCTAATATACCAAACAAATTTCATAATTAAGAACAATTTACACAAAAATTAGGCAGAAAGAATAAGAACCGAAAAAGAATAAAATAAAATAAAAAATACAAGTAAAAATAAGTAAATAAATAATTTAAAAATAATAAAAAATAAGATCACACTGGCTAAACTCACCAAATTTGGGCTTGCTGACAGAAAAAAGTTAAGAAAATTTCAAAAATTATCTTCATTCTGTTTCTTCTATACAGTTCTAGAAGTTCTGGAGAGATTAAGTTACCAAGCAAGCAGTAACAGACAGTAGTGTGATGGAGGGGGGAATCACCTCCAAGCCATGTGTCCAGTTAACAAGGGAATGACAGAGAACAATAAAAAAAAAAAAAAACAAAAAAAAACATGGCCGGTCTTAGAATTCATATAACCAAAACCTGTGCCCAAACCTAAATTTCATAATTAGAAGCAATTTACACAAAAATTAGGCAGAAAAGATAAGAACCGAAAAAGAATAAAATAAAATAAAAAATACAAGTAAAAATAAGTTAAATAAATAATTCAAAAAATAATAAAAAATAAGATCACACTGGCTAAACTCACCAAGTTACTGCAGGCTTGCTGACAGAAAAAAATTGAAAGAATTTAAAAATTATCTTCATTCTGTTTCTTCTATACAGTTCTGGAGAGTTCTGGAAGATTAATTACCTTAAACAGTAACAGACAGTAGTGTGATGGAGGGGAATCACCTCAAGCCATGTGTCCAGTTAGCAAGGGAATGACAGAGAACAATAAAAAAAAAAAACAAAAAAAAACATGGCCGGTCTTAGAATTCACATAGCAAAACCCTAATATGCAAACCTAAATTTCATAATTAAGAACAATTTACACAAAAATTAGGCAGAAAAGATAAGAACCGAAAAAGAATAAAATAAAATAAAAAATACAAGTAAAAATAAGTAAATAAATAATTCAAAAAATAATAAAAATAAGATCACACTGGCTAAAATACTGATTGCAGGCTTGCTGACAGAAAAAGTTAAGAAAAATTTCAAAAATTATGTTGTTCTGTTTCTTCTATACAGTTCTGGAGAGTTCTGGAGAGATTAAGTTACCTTAAGCAAGCAGTAACAGACAGTGATGTGATGTGATGGAGGGGGAATCACCTCCAAGCCATGTCCAGTTAGCAAGGGAATGACAGAGAACAATAAAAAAAAAAACAAAAAAAAACATGGCCGGTCTTAGAATTCCTACATATAACCAAAACCTAATATACCAAACCTAAATTTCATAATTAAGAACAATTTACACAAAAATTAGGCAGAAAAGATAAGAACCGAAAAAGAATAAAATAAAATAAAAAATACAAGTAAAAATAAGTAAATAAATAATTCAAAAAAATAATAAAAAATAAGATCACACTGGCTCGGCTACCAAATTTGCAGGCTTGCTGACAGAAAAAAGTTAAGAAAATTTCAAAAATTATCTTCATTCTGTTTCTTCTATACAGTTCTGGAGAGTTCTGGAGAGATTAAGTTGCCTTAAGCAAGCAGTAACAGACAGTAGTGTGATGGAGGGGGGGAATCACTCAAGCCATGTGTCCAGTTAGCAAAGGGAATGACAGAGAACAATAAAAAAAAAAACAAAAAAAAACATGGCCGGTCTTAGAATTCCTACATATAACCAAAACCCTAATATCACAAACCTAAATTTCATAATTAAGAACAATTTACACAAAAATTAGGCAGAAAAGATAAGAACCGAAAAAGAATAAAATAAAATAAAAAATACAAATAAAAATAAGTAAATAAATAATTAAAAAATAATAAAAAATAAGATCACACTGGCTAAACTCATAGAGTTGCAGGCTTGCTGACAGAAAAAAGTTAAGAAAATTTCAAAAATTATCTTCATTCTGTTTCTTCTATACAGTTCTGGAGAGTTCTGGAGAGATTAAGTTACCTTAAGCAAGCAGTAACAGACAGTAGTGTGATGGAGGGGAATGCCTCCAAGCCATGTGTCCAGTTAGCAAGGGAATGACAGAGAACAATAAAAAAAAAAAACAAAAAAAAACATGACGAGTCTTAGAATTCTACATATAACCAAAACCTAATATACCAAACCTAAATTTCATAATTAAGAACAATTTACACAAAAATTAGGCAGAAAAGATAAGAACCGAAAAAGAATAAAATAAAATAAAAAATACAAGTAAAAATAAGTAAATAAATAATTCAAAAAATAATAAAAAATAAGATCACACTGGCTAAACTCACCAAGTTGCAGGCTTGCTGACAGAAAAAAGTTAGAAAATTTCAAAAATTATCTTCATTCTGTTTCTTCTATACAGTTCTGGAGAGTTCTGGAGAAGTTAAATTTTGTAGCAGCAGTAACAGACAGTAGTGTGATGGAGGGGGGAATCACCTCCAAGCCATGTGTCCAGTTAGCAAGGGAATGACAGAGAACAATAAAAAAAAAAAACAAAAAAAAACATGGCCGGTCTTAGAATTCCTACATATAACCAAAACCCTAATATACCAAACCTAAATTTCATAATTAAGAACAATTTACAAAATTAGGCAGAAAAAGATAAGAACCGAAAAAGAATAAAATAAAATAAAAAATACAAGTAAAAATAAGTAAATAAATAATTCAAAAAATAATAAAAAATAAGATCACACTGGCTAAACTCACCAAGTTGCAGGCTTGCTGACAGAAAAAAGTTAAGAAAATTTCAAAAATTATCTTCATTCTGTTTCTTCTATACAGTTCTGGAGAGTTCTGGAGAGATTAAGTTACCTTAAGCAAGCAGTAACAGACAGTAGTGTGATGAGAGGGGAATCACCTCCAAGCCATGTGTCCAGTTAGCAAGGGAATGACTGAGAGAACAATAAAAAAAAAAAAAACTAAAAAAAAAAACATAGCCGGTCTTAGAATTCCTACATATAACCAAAACCCTAATATACCAAACCTAAATTTCATAATTAAGAACAATTTACACAAAAATTAGGCAGAAAAGATAAGAACCGAAAAAGAATAAAATAAAATAAAATACAAGTAAAAATAAGTAAATAAATAATTAAAATAATAAAAAATAAGATCACACTGTGTCACCAAGTTAGGGCTTGCTGACAGAAAAGTTAAGAAAATTTCAAAATTATCTTTATTCTATTTCTTCTATACAGTTCTGGAGAGTTCTGGAGAGATTAAGTTACCTTAAGCAAGCAGTAACAGACAGTAGTGTGATGGAGGGGAATCACCTCCAAGCCATGTGTCCAGTTGCTAAGGAATGACAGAGAACAATAAAAAAAAAACAAAAAAAAACATGGCCGGTCTTAGAATTCTACATATAACCAAAACCTAATATACCAAACCTAAATTTCATAATTAAGAACAATTTACACAAAGTAGGCAGAAAAGATAAGAACCGAAAAGAATAAAATAAAATAAAAAATACAAGTAAAAATAAGTAAATAAATAATTCAAAAAATAATAAAAAATAAGATCCACTGGCCTAAACTCACCAAGTTTGAGCTTGCTGACAGAAAAAGTTAAGAAAATTTCAAAAATTATCTTCATTCTGTTTCTTCTATACAGTTCTGGAGAGTTCTGGAGAGATTAAGTTACCAAGCAAGCAGTAACAGACAGTAGTGTGATGGAGGGGGAATCACCTCCAAGCCATGTGTCCAGTTAGCAAGGGAATGACAGAGAACAATAAAAAAAAAAAACAAAAAAAAACATGGCCGGTCTTAGAATTCCTACATATAACCAAAACCCTAATATACAAACCTAAATTTCATAATTAAGAACAATTTACACAAAAATTAGGCAGAAAAGATAAGAACCGAAAAAGAATAAAATAAAATAAAAAATACAAGTAAAAATAAGTAAATAAATAATTCAAAAAAATAATAAAATAAGATCACACTGGCTAAACTCACCAAGTTGCAGGCTTGCTGACAGAAAAAAGTTAAGAAAATTTCAAAAATTATCTTCATTCTGTTTCTTCTATACAGTTCTGGAAGTTCTGGAGAGATTAAGTTACCTTAAGCAAGCAGTAACAGACAGTGGTGTGATGGAGGGGGGAATCACCTCCAAGCCATGTGTCCAGTTAGCAAGGGAATGACAGAGAACAATAAAAAAAAAACAAAAAAAAACATGGCCGGTCTTAGAATTCCTACATATAACCAAAACCCTAATATACCAAACCTAAATTTCATAATTAAGAACCAATTTTTAAAAAATTAGGCAGAAAAGATAAGAACCGAAAAAGAATAAAATAAAATAAAATACAAGTAAAAATAAGTAAATAAATAATTCAAAAAATAATAAAAAATAAGATCACACTGGCCTAGAAAACTCACCAAGTTGCAGGCTTGCTGACAGAAAAAAGTTAAGAAAATTTCAAAAATTATCTTCATTCTGTTTCTTCTGTCTGATTCTACTGTGATTCTGGAGAGATTAAGTTACCTTAAGCAAGCAGTAACAGACAGTAGTGTGATGGAGAGAGGGGGAATCACCTCCAAACCATGTGTCCAGTTAGCAAGGGAATGACAGAGAACAATAAAAAAAAAAAAAAACAAAAAAAACATGGCAGGTCTTAGAATTCCTACATATAACCAAAACCCTAATATACCAAACCTAGAAATTTCATAATTAAGAACAATTTACACAAATTAGGCAGAAAAGATAAGAACCGAAAAAGAATAAAATAAAATAAAAAATACAGAAACAAAAATAAGTAAATAAATAATTCAAAAAACAATAAAAAATAAGATCACACTGGCTAAACTCACCAAGTTGCAGGCTTGCTGACAGAAAAAAGTTAAGAAAATTTCAAAAATTATCTTCATTCTGTTTCTTCTATACAGTTCTGGAGAGTTCTGGAGAGATTAAGTTACCTTAAGCAAGCAGTAACAGATGACAGTGTGATGGAGGGGAATCACCTCCAAGCCATGTGTCCAGTTGTAAAGGGAATGACAGAGAACAATAAAAAAAAAAAAAACAAAAAAACATGGCCGGTCTTAGAATTCCTACATATAGCCAAAACCCTATTATACCAAACCTAAATTTCATAATTAAGAACAATTTACACAAAAATTAGGCAGAAAAGATAAGAACCGAAAAAGAATAAAATAAAATAAAAAATACAAGTAAAAAATAGTAAATAAATAATTCAAGAAATAATAAAAAATAAGATCACACTGGCTAAACTCACCAAGTTGCAGGCTTGCTGATGAGAAAAAAGTTAAGAAAATTTCAAAAATTATCTTCATTCTGTTTCTTCTATACAGTTCTGGAAGTTCTGGAGAGATTTAAGTTACCTTAAGCAAGCAGTAACAGACAGTAGTGTGATGGAGAGGGGAATCACCTCCAAGCCATGTGTCCAGTTAGCAAGGGAATGACAGAGAACAATAAAAAAAAAACAAAAAAAAACATGGCCGGTCTTAGAATTCTACATATAACCAAAACCTAATATACCAAACCTAAATTTCATAATTAAGAACAATTTACACAAAAATTAGGCAGAAAAGATAAGAACCGAAAAAGAATAAAATAAAATAAAAAATACAAGTAAAAATAAGTAAATAAATAATTCAAAAAATAATAAAAAATAAAGTCACACTGGCTAAACTCACCAAGTTGCAGGCTTGCTGACAGAAAAAAGTTAAGAAAATTTCCAAAATTATCTTCATTCTGTTTCTTCTATACAGTTCTGGGGAGAGTTCTGGAGAGATTAAGTTACCTTAAGCAAGCAGTAACAGACAGTAGTGTGATGGAGGGGAATCACCTCCAAGCCATGTCCAAATTAGCAAGGGAATGACAGAGAACAATAAAAAAAAAAAAACAAAAAAAAACATGGCCAGTGTTAGAATTCCTACATATAACCAAAACTAATATACCAAACCTAAATTTCATAATTAAGAACAATTTACACAAAATTAGGCAGAAAGATAAGAACCGAAAAAGAATAAAATAAAATAAAAAATACAAGTAAAAATAAGTAAATAAATAATTCAAAAAATAATAAAAAATAAGATCACACTGGCTAAACTCACCAAGTTGCAGGCTTGCTGACAGAAAAAGTTAAGAAAATTTCAAAAAATTATCTTCATTCTGTTTCTTCTATACAGTTCTGGAGAGTTCTGGAGAGATTAAGTTACCTTAAGCAAACAGTAACAGACAGTAGTGTGATGGAGGGGGGAATACCCTCCAAGCCATGTGTCCAGTTAGCAAGGGAATGACTGAAAGAGAACAATAAAAAAAAACAAAAAAAAACATGGCCGGTCTTAGAATTCCTACATATAACCAAAACCTAATATACCAAACCTAAATTTCATAATTAAGAACAATTTACACACAAAAATTAGGCAGAAAAGATAAGAACCGAAAAGAATAAAATAAAATAAAAAATACAAGTAAAAATAAGTAAATAAATAATTCAAAAATAATAAAAAATAAGATCACACTGGCTAAACTCATAAGTTGCAGGCATGACAGAAAAAAGTTAAGAAAAATTTCAAAAATTATCTTCATTCTGTTTCTTCTATACAGTTCTGGAGAGTTCTGGAGAGATTAAGTTACCTTAAGCAAGCAGTAACAGACAGTAGTGTGATGGAGGGGGAATCACCTCAAGCCATGTGTCCAGTTAGCAAGGGAATGACAGAGAACAATAAAAAAAAAAACAAAAAAAAACATGGCCGATATAGAATTCCTACATATAACCAAAACCCTAATATACCAAACCTAAATTTCATAATTAAGAACAATTTACACAAAAATTAGGCAGAAAAGATAAGAACCGAAAAAGAATAAAATAAAATAAAAAATACAAGTAAAAATAAGTAAATAAATAGTAAAAAATAATAAAAAATAGGAGTCCTTTTCAGCTAAACTCTGAGACTGAGCTTGCTGACAGAAAAAGTTAAGAAAATTTCAAAAATTATCTTCATTCTGTTTCTTCTATACAGTTCTGGAGAGTTCTGGAGAGATTAAGTTACCTTAAGCAAGCAGTAACAGACAGTAGTGTGATGGAGGGGGAATCACCTCCAAGCCATGTGTCCAGTTAGCAAGGGAATGACAGAGAACAATAAAAAAAAACAAAAAAAAACATGGCCGGTCTTAGAATTCCTACATATAACCAAAACCTAATATACCAAACCTAAATTTCATAATTAAGAACAATTTACACAAAATTAGGCAGAAAAGGAATAAGAACCACAAAGAAAAAGAATAAAATAAAATAAAAAATACAAGTAAAAATAAGTAAATAAATAATTCAAAAAATAATAAAAAATAAGATCACACTGGCTAAACTCACCAAGTTGCAGGCTTGCTGACAGAAAAAGTTAAGAAAATTTAAATTATATTCATTCTGTTTCTTCTATACAGTTCTGGAGAGTTCTGGAGAGATTAAGTTGCCTTGGCAAGCAGTAACAGACAGTAGTGTGATGGAGGGGAATCCTCAAGCCATGTGTCAGTTAGCAAAGGAGATGACAGAGAACAATAAAAAAAAAAACAAAAAAAAAAACATGGCCGGTCTTAGAATTCCTACATATAACCAAAACCCTAATATACAAACCTAAATTTCATAATTAAGAACAATTTACTAAGAAATTAGGCAGAAAAGATAAAGAACCGAAAGAATAAAATAAAATAAAAAATACAAGTAAAAATAAGTAAATAAATAATTCAAAAAATAATAAAAAATAAGATCACACAGCTAAACTCACCAAATTGCAGGCTTACTGACAAGAAAAAAGTTAAGAAAATTTCAAAAATTATCTTCATTCTGTTTCTTCTATACAGTTCTGGAGAGTTCTGGAGAGGGTCAAAAAGGTGCAACAAGCAAGCAGTAACAGACAGTAGTGTGATGGAGGGGGGGAATGCCCTCCAAGCCATGTGTCCAGTTAGCAAGGGAATGACAGAGAACAATAAAAAAAAAAAACAAAAAAAAAAAACCTTAGCCGGTCTTAGAATTCCTACATATAACCAAAACCCTAATATACCAAACCTAAATTTCATAATTAAGAACAATTTACACAAAAATTAGGCAGAAAAGATAAGAACCGAAAAAGAATAAAATAAAATAAAAAATACAAGTAAAAATAAGTAAATAAATAATTCAAAAAATAATAAAAAATAGAATCACACTGGCTAAACTCACCAAGTTGCAGGCTTGCTGACAGAAAAAGTTAAGAAAATTTCAAAAATTAATTATCTTCATTCTGTTTCTTCTATGCAGTTCTGGAGATTAGTTACCTTAAGCAAGCAGTAACAGACAGTAGTATGGAGGGGGAATCACCTCCAAGCCATGTGTCCAGTTAGCAAGGGAATGACAGAGAACAATAAAAAAAAAAAAAAAAACAAAAAAAAACATGGCCGGTCTTGTAGTTCCTACATATGTAACCAAAAACCCTAACAGTACCAAACCTAAATTTCATAATTAAGAACAATTAATAAATAAAAAATTAGGCAGAAAAGATAAACAACCGAAAAGAATAAAATAAAATAAAAATAAAGTAAAAATAAGTAAATAAATAATTCAAAAAAATAATAAAAAATAAGATCACACTGGCTAAACTCACCATTGCAGAAGTTTACGACAGAAAAAAGTTAAGAAAATTTCAAAAATTATCTTCATTCTGTTTCTTCTATACAGTTCTGGAGAGTTCGAGAGATTAAGTTACCTTAAGCAAGCAGTAACAGACAGTAGTGTGATGGAGGGGGGAATCACCCTCCAAGCCATGTGTCCAGTTAGCAAGGAATGACAGAGAACAATGCTTAAAAAAACAAAAAAAAACATGGCCGGTCTTAGAATTCCTACATATAACCAAAACCCTAATATACCAAACCTAAATTTCATAATTAAGAACAATTTACACAAAATATTAGGCAGAAAGATAAGAACCGAAAAAAGAATAAAAATAAAAATAAAAATACAAGTAAAAAATAAGTAAATAAATAATCTAAAAAATAATAAAAATAAGATCACACTGGCTAAATTCACCAAGCTGCAGGCTTGCTGACAGAAAAAGCAGAAGAAAATTTTAAAAATTATCTTCTATCTCTGTTTCTTCTATACAGTTCTGGAGAGCCTCTGGAGAGATTAAGCATCTTTGGCAAGCAGGGAACAGACAGTAGTGTGATGGAGGGGTGGGGGGAATCACCTCCAAGCCATGTGTCCAGTTAGCAAGGGAATGACAGAGAACAATAAAAAAAAAAAACAAAAAAAACATGGCCGGTCTTAGAATTCCTGCCATAACCAAAACCCAGAATATACCAAACCTAAATTTCATAATTAAGAACAATTGACACAAAAATTAGGCAGAAAAGATAAGAACCCAAAAAAATAATAAAATAAAATAAAAATACAAGTAAAAATAAGTAAATAAATAATCTAAAAATAATAAAAAAATAAGATCACACTGGCTAAACTCACCGTAGGTTGCAGGCTTGCTGACAGAAAAAAGTTAAGAAAATTTCTAAAAATTATCTCTGCTCTGTTTCTTCTATACAGTTCTGGAGAGTTCTGGAGAGATTGCTACTTTGAAAGCAAGAAAATAAGATGCAGTGGTGTGATGGAGTGGGGGAATCACCTCCAAGCATGTGTCCAGTTAGCAAGGGAATGACAGAGAACAATAAAAAAAAACAAAAAAAAACATGGCCTATCTTAGAATTCCTACATATAACCAAAACCCTAATATACCAAACCTAAATTTCATAATTATGAAGAACAATTACACAAAAATTAGCAGAAAAGATAAGAACCGAAAAAGAATAAAAATAAAATAAAAATACAAGAAAAATAAGTAAATAAATAATTCAAAAATAATAAAAAAATAAGATCACACTGGCTAAACTCACCAAGTTGCAGGCTTGCTGACAGAAAAAAAGTTAAGAAAATTTCAAAAAAAATTATCTTCTCATTCTGTTTTCTATACAGTTCTGAGAGTTCTGAGAGATTAAGTTACCTTAAGCAAGCAGTAACAGACAGTAGTGTGATGGAGGGGAATCACCTCCAAGCCATGTGTCCAGTTAGCAAGGGAATGACAGAGAACAATAAAAAAACAAAAAACATATCATCTTAGGAATCTCTACATATAACCAAAAACCCTAATATACCAAACCTAAATTTCATAATTAAAGTGAACAATTTACACAAAAATTAGTAAAGATAAGAACCGAAAAGAATAAAATAAAATAAAAATACAAGGCAAAAATAAGTAAATAAATAATTCAAAAAATAATAAAAATAAGATCACACTGGCTAAACTCACCAGTTGCAGGTTTACAAGACAGAAAAAAGTTAAGAAATTTCAAAAAATATCTTCATTCTGTTTCTTCTATACAGTTCTGAGAGTTCTGGAGAGATTGCTTTCACTTTTGCTACAGTAATATGTAAGGATGGAGGGGGGAATCACCTCCAAGCCATGTGTCCAGTTAGCAAGGGAATGACAGAGAACAAAATAAAAAAAAAAACAAAAAAAACATGGCCGGCTCCTAGAATTCCCACATATAACCAAAACCCTAATATACCAAACCTAAATTTCATAATTAAGAACAATTTACACAAAAATTAGGCAGAAAAGATAGAAAACCTGAAAAGAATAAAAATAAAATAAAAAAATACAAGTAAAAATAAGTAAATAAATAATTCAAAAATAAAAAATAAGATCACACTGGCTAAACTCACCAAGCTGCAGGCTTGCCATTGCAGTGCTAAGAGTACCAAAAATTATCTTCATTCTGTTTATACAGTTCTGGAGAGTTCTGGAGAGATTAAGTTACCTTAAGTAAGCAGCAACAGACAGTAGGATGGAGGGGGGAATCACCTCCAAGCCATGTGTCCAGAAAGAAAGGGAATGACAGAGAACAATAAAAAAACAAAAAACATTACTGGTCTTAGAATTCACATATAAACCAAAACCCTAATATACCAAACCTAAATTTCATAATTAAGAACAATTTACACAAAAATTAGGCAGAAAAGATAAGAACCGAAAAAGAATAAAATAAAAATAAAGTAAAAATAAGTAAATAAATAATTCAAAAATAATAAAAATAAGATCACACTGGCTAAACCCACCAAGTTGCAGGTTTGTTGGACAGAAAAAAGGAAGAAATTTCAAAATTATCTTCATTCTGTTTCTTCTATACAGTTCTGGAGAGTTCTGAGAGATTAAGTTTTTACTCTTTAAGGCAAAATAGACAGTAAGGCAGATGGAGGGGGGAATCACCTCCAAGCCATGTGTCCAGTTAGCAAGGGAATGACAGAGAACAATAAAAAAAAAAAACAAAAAAAACATGGCCGGTCTTAGAATTCCTACATATAACCAAAACCCTAATATACCAAACCTAAATTTCATAATTAAGAACAATTTACACAAAAATTAGGCAGAAAGATAAGAACCGAAAAAGAATAAAATAAAATAAAAAATACAAGTAAAAATAAGTAAATAAATAATTCAAAAAATAATAAAAAATAAGATCACACTGGCTAAACTCACCAAGTTGCAGGCTGCTGACAGAAAAAGTTAAGAAAATTTCAAAAATTATCTTCATTCTGTTTCTTCTATACAGTTCTGGAGAGTTCTGGAGATTAAGCCATTCTGGGCCAAAGCAGTAACAGGATGTAGTAAAGATGTAGGGGAATCACCTTCCGTCATGTGTCCAGTTAGCAAGGGAATGACAGAGAACAATAAAAAAAAAAAAACAAAAAAACATGGCCAATCTTAGAATTCCTTACATATAACCAAAACCCTAATATACCAAAACCTAAATTTCATAATTAAGAAATCAGCCTTACACAAAAATTAGGTAGAAAAAGATAAGAACCCAAAAGAATAAAATAAAATAAAAAATACATAAAATAAGTAAATAAATAATTCAAAAAATAATAAAAAATAAGATCACACTGGCTAAACTCACCACAGAAGCCATTGACAGAAAAAAGTTAAAATTTTTAAAAATTGCTCCTTCATCTGTTTCTCTATACAGTTCTGGAGAGTTCTGGAGAATATTTGGTTACCCTAAGCAAGCAGTAACAGATAGATAGAAAAAAGATGGATGGGGAATCACCTCCAAGCCATAAAATTAGAAGTAAAGGAATGACAGAGAACAACAAAAAAAACAAAAAAACATGGCCAGTCTTAGAATTCCTACAGAACTTAAAACTCAATATACCAAACCTAAAATTTCATACTGGCTAATACCAAAAATTAGGCAGAAAGATAAGAACCGAAAAAGAATAAAATAAAATAAAAATACAAGTAAAAATAAGTAAATAAATAATTCAAAAAATAATAAAAAATAAGATCACACTGGCTAAACTCACCAAAGGTTGCAGGCTTGCTGACAGAAAAAAGTTAAGAAAATTTCAAAAATTATCTTCATTCTGTTTCTTCTATACAGTTCTGGAGAGTTCTGGAGAGACAAGTTTGTTACCTTACAAGCAGTAACAGACAGTAAGGTGATGTGGAGGGGGGAATCACTCAAAGCCCATGTGTCCAGTTAGCAAGGGAATGACAGGAAGTAATAAAAAAAAAAAAACAAAAAAAAACATGGCCGGTCTCTAGAATTCTACATATAACCAAAACCCTAATATACCAAACCAAATTTCATAATTAAGAACAATTTACACAAAAATTAGGCAGAAAAGATAAGAACCGAAAAGAATAAAATAAAATAAAATACAAGTAAAAATAAGTAAACAATTCAAAAAATAATAAAAAATAAGATCACACTGGCTAAACTCACCAAGTTGCAGGCTGCTTTATTAGAAAGTTATGAAAATTTCAAAATTATCTTCATTCTGAGTTTCTTCATGTACAGTTCCTTGGAGAGTTCTGGAGAGATTAAGCTGTTTTATTTTGCCAGTTAAAAATATATTGGGTAGTGATGGAGTGGGGAATCACCCTCCAAGCCAAGTGTGTCCGAAGAAGGGAATGACAGAGAACAATAAAAAAAAAACAAAAAATGAAGGGCTGGTCAAGAATTTCACATATAACCAAAACCTAATATACCAAACCTAAATTTCATAATTAAGAACAATTTACACAAAAATTAGGCAGAAAAGATATAAACCGAAAAAGAATAAAATAAAATAAAAATACAAGTAAAAATAAGTAAATAAATGAATTCAAAAACACAAAAAGCAGATTCATGACTTCAAGTTGAACTTTCACCAAGCAAAGGGCTTGCTGACAGAAAAAGTTAGCAGGGACTAAAAATTATTCTATTCTGTTTCTTCTATACAGTTCTGGTGAGTTCTGGAGAGATTAAGTTACCTTAAGCAAGCAGTAACAGACAGGAAAGATGGAGGGGGGAATCACCTCCAAGCCATGTGTCCAGTTAGCAAGGGAATGACAGAGAACAATAAAAAAAAAAAAAAACAAAAAAAAACATGGCTTGTCTTAGACCTACATAACCAAAACCTAATATACCAAACCTAAATTTCATAATTAAGAACAATTTCATACAAAAATTAGGCAGAAAAGATAAGAAACCCAAAAAGAATAAAATAAAATAAAAAATACAAGTAAAATAAGCAAATGTATAATTCAAAAAATAAGAAAAATAAAGATCACACTTACTAAACACCAAGCCAGTGTGCCTATTAATAAAAAGTAATACAAAATGTTCTCATTCTGTTTGCAGTTCTTGAGTCTGGAGATATTGCCACCAAGCAAGCAGCAATACACAGGCAGATGGAGGTAGAATCACTCTCCAGCCAGCCCAGTTAGTATGGAAAACACAGAGAAACAAAAAAAAAAAAAAAAAAAAAAAGTTTAAGAATAACTTAGAATCTCTTTAAGACAAAAACTAAACTTTATTGATACCAAACCTAATTATTAATTATAAACACTTACAAAAATTAGGCAGAAAGATAAGAACTAAAGAATAAAATAAATAAAATAATAAAATAAAAATAAATAAATAATCAAAATAATAAAAAATAAGATCACACTGGCTAAACTCACTAAGTTGTATAGGTTTGTTGATATAGTGTTGAGCAAAAATTATTCTATCCTTATTTCTACACAGTCTTAATATTCCTTGAGAGTCTTTAGAGAGATTAAGCATTCTTTAAAAGTTATAACAGACAGAAAGATGAGGGGGAATCAAATTCTAAGCCATGTGTCCAGTTAGCAAGGAATGACAGAGAACAATAAAAAAAACAAAAAAAACATAATAAATCTTAGAATTCTACATACACCAAACCTGAATATATCAAACCTAAATTTCATAATTAAAGAAACACCACAAATAAGTACATACAAAATAAAAATTAGGCAGAAAAGATAAGAACTTAAAAGAACAAAAACAACAAAAAATACAAGTAAAAATAAAGGTAAATAAATATCCAAAATAATAAAAATAAGATCACATTTTATTAAAATCAAATTAAGTTGTATATACTATTATTGAAAAAAGTTAGTATACTAAAAATTTTATTTTCATTCTGTTTTACACAGTTCTTTGAGAGTTCTGGAGATTAAGTTACCTTAAGCAAGCAGTAACAGACAGTAGTGTGATGGAGGGAGATGCCTCAAGCCATGTGTCCAGTTAGCAAGGGAATGACAGAGAACAATAAAAAAAAAAAACAAAAAAACATAGCCGGTCTTAGAATTCCTACATATAACCAAAACCTAATATGCAAACCTAAATTTCATAATTAAGAACAATTTACACAAAAATTGAGCAGAAAAGATAAGAACCGAAAAAAGAAGATAAAATAAAATAAAAAATACAAGTAAAAAATAAGTAAATAAATAATTCAAAAAATAATAAAATAAGATCACACTGGCTAAACTCTATGAAGTTGCAGGCTTGCTGACAGAAAAAAAGTTAAGAAAATTTCCAAAAATTATCTTCATTCTGTTTCTTCTATACAGTTCTGGAGAGTTCTGGAGAGATTAAGTTACCTTAAGCAAGCAGTAACAGACAGTAGTGTGATGGAGGGGGAAATCCTCAAGCCATGTGTCCAGTTAGCAAGGGAATGACAGAAGACAATAAAAAAAAAAAAAAACAAAAAAAAAACATGGCCGGTCTTAGAATTCCTACATATAACCAAAACCCTAATATACCAAACCTAAATTTCATAAATTGAAACAATTTACACAAAATTAGGCAGAAAAGATAAGAACCGAAAAAGAATAAAATAAAATAAAAAATACAAGTAAAAATAAGTAAATAAATAATTCAAAAAATAATAAAAAATAAGATCACACTGGCTAAACTCACCAAGTTGCAGGCTTGCTGACAGAAAAAAGTTAAAGAAAATTTCAAAAATTATCTTCATTCTGTTTCTTCTATACAGTTCTGGAGGTTCTGGAGAGATTAAGTTACCTTAAGCAAGCAGTAACAGACAGTAGTGTGATGGAGGGGGAATCACCTCCAAGCCATGTGTCCAGTTAGCAAGGGAATGACAGAGAACAATAAAAAAAAAAAAAAAAAAAAAAAAAAAAACATGGCCGGTCTTAGAATTCCTACATATAATAAAAACCCCTAATATACCAAACCTAAATTTCATAATTAAGAACAATTTACACAAAAATTAGGCAAGAAAGATAGGAATAGAAAAAATAAAATAAAATAAAAAATACAAGTAAAAATAAGTAAATAAATAATTCAAAAAATAATAAAAAATAAGATCACACTGGCTAAACTCACCAAGTTACGAGCTTGCTGACAGAAAAGAGTTAAGAAAATTTCAAAATTATCTTCATTCTGTTTCTTCTATACAGTTCTGGAGAGTTCTGGAGAGATTAAGTTACCTTAAGCAAGCAGTAACAGACAGTAGTGTGATGGAGGGGGGTCTCCAAGCCATGTGTCAGTTAGCAAGGGAATGACAGAGAACAATAAAAAAAAAAAAAAAACAAAAAAACATGGCCGGTCTTAGAATTCTACATATATTAAGGCCCTAATATACCAAACCTAAATTTCATAATTAAGAACAATTTACACAAAAATTAGGCAAGAAAGATAAGAACCGAAAAAGAATAAAATAAAATAAAAAATACAAGTAAAAATAAGTAAATAAATAATTCAAAAAATAATAAAAAAATAAGATCACACTGGCTAAACTCACCAAGTTGCAAGGCTTGCTGACAGAAAAAGTTAAGAAAATTTCAAAAATTATCTTCATTCTGTTTCTTCTATACAGTTCTGGAGAGTTCTGGAGAGATTAAGTTACCTTAAGCAAGCAGTAACAGACAGTAGTGTGATGGAGGGGGGAATCCTCCAAGCCATGTGTCCAGTTAGCAAGGGAATGACAGAGAACAATAAAAAAAAAAAAACAAAAAAAAACATGGCCGGTCTTAGAAATTCCTACATATAACCAAAACCCTAATATACCAAACCTAAATTTCATAATTAAGAACAATTTACACAAAAATTAGACGAAAAAGATAAGAACCGAAAAGAATAAAATAAAATAAAAAATACAAGTAAAAATAAGTAAATAAATAATTCAAAAAATAATAAAAAATAAGATCACACTGGCTAAACTCACCAAGTTGCAGGCTTGCTGACAGAAAAAAGTTAAGAAAATTTCAAAAATTATCTTCATTCTGTTTCTTCTATACAGTTCTGGAGAGTTCTGGAGAGATAAGTTACCTTAAGCAAGCAGTAACAGACAGTAGTGTGATGGAGGGGAATCACCTCCAAGCCATGTGTCCAGTTAGCAAGGGAATGACAGAGAACAATAAAAAAAAAAAACAAAAAAAAACATGGCCGGTCTTAGAATTCCTACATATAACCAAAACCTAATATACCAAACCTAAATTTCATAATTAAGAACAATTTACACAAAAATTAGGCAGAAAAGATAAGAACCGAAAAAGAATAAAATAAAATAAAAAATACAAGTAAAAATAAGTAAATAAATAATTCAAAAAATAATAAAAAATAAGATCACACTGGCTAAACTCACCAAGTTGCAGGCTTGCTGACAGAAAAAGTTAAGAAAATTTCAAAAATTATCTTCATTCTGTTTCTTCTATACAGTTCTGGAGAGTTCTGGAGAGATTAAGTTACCTTAAGCAAGCAGTAACAGACAGTAGTGTGATGGAGGGGAATCACACTCCAAGCCATGTGTCAGTTAGCAAGGGAATGACAGAGAACAATAAAAAAAAAAACAAAAAAACATGACGGTCTTAGAATTCCTACATATAACCAAAACCTAATATACCAAACCTAAATTTCATAATTAAGAACAATTTACACAAAAATTAGGCAGAAAAGATAAGAACCGAAAAAAAATAAAATAAAATAAAAAATACAAGTAAAAATAAGTAAGTAAATAATTCAAAAAATAATAAAAAATAAGATCACACTGGCTAAGAAAACTCACCAAGTTGCAGGCTTGCTGACAGAAAAAAGTTAAGAAAATTTCAAGGTGTCTTCATTCTGTTTCTTCTATACAGTTCTGGAGAGTTCTGGAGAGATTAAGTTACCTTAAGCAAGCAGTAACAGACAGTAGTGTGATGGAGGGGAATCACCTCCAAGCCATGTGTCAGTTAGCAAGGGAATGACAGAGAACAATAAAAAAAAAAAAAACAAAAAAAAACTTAGCCGGTCTTAGAATTCCTACATATAACCAAAACCCTAATATCTTAAACCTAAATTTCATAATTAAGAACAATTTACACAAAAATTAGGCAGAAAAGATAAGAACCGAAAAAGAGAATAAAATAAAATAAAAAATACAAGTAAAAATAAGTAAATAAATAATTCAAAAAATAATAAAAAATAAGATCACACTGGCTAAACTCACCAAGTTGCAGGCTTGCTGACAGAAAAAAGTTAAGAAAATTTCAAAATTATCTTCATTCTGTTTCTTCTATACAGTTCTGGAGAGTTCTGGAGAGATTAAGTTACCTTAAGCAAGCAGTAACAGACAGTAGTGTGATGGAGAATCACCTCCAAGCCATGTGTCCAGTTAGCAAGGGAATGACAGAGAACAATAAAAAAAAACAAAAAAAAACATGGCCGGTCTTAGAATTCCTACATATAACCAAAACCCTAATATACCAAACCTAAATTTCATAATTAAGAACAATTTACACAAGAATTAGAGGCAGAAAAGATAAGAACCGAAAAAGAATAAAATAAAATAAAAAATACAAGTAAAAATAAGTAAATAAATAATTCTAAAAAATAATAAAAAATAAGATCACACTGGCTAAACTCACCAAGTTGCAGGCTTGCTGACAGAAAAAGTTAAGAAAATTTCAAAAATTATCTTCATTCTGTTTCTTCTATACAGTTCCTGGAGAGTTCTGGAGGAATTAAGTTACCTTGAAAGCAAGCAGTAACAGACAGTAGTGTGATGGAGGGGGAATCACCTCCAAGCCATGTGTCCAGTTAGCAAGGGAATGACAGAGAACAATAAAAAAAAAAAACAAAAAAAACATGGCCGGTCTTAGAATTCCTACATATAACCAAAACCCTAATATACCAAACCTAAATTTCATAATTAAGAACAATTTACACAAAAATTAGGCAGAAAAGATAAGAACCGAAAAAGAATAAAATAAAATAAAAAATACAAGTAAAAATAAGTAAATAAATAATTCAAAAAATAATAAAAATAAGATCACACTGGCTAAACTCACCAAGTTGCAGGCTTGCTGACAGAAAAAAGTTAAGAAATTTCAAAAATTATCTTTATTCTGTTTCTTCTATACAGTTCTGGAGAGTTCTGGAGAGATTAAGTTACCTTAAGCAAGCAGTAACAGACAGTAGTGTGATGGAGGGGGAATCACCTCCAAGCCATGTGTCCAGTTAGCAAGGGAATGACAGAGAACAATAAAAAAAAAAAACAAAAAAAAACATGGCCGGTCTTAAATTCCTACATACTGCCTTAAAACCTAATATACCAAACCTAAATTTCATAATTAAGAACAATTTACACAAAAATTAGGCAGAAAAGATAAAGAACCGAAAAAGAATAAAATAAAATAAAAAATACAAGTAAAAATAAGTAAATAAATAATTCAAAAAATAATAAAAAAATAAGATCACACTGGCTAAACTCACCAAGTTGCAAGGCTTGCTGACAGAAAAAAGTTAGAAAATTTCAAAAATTATCTTCATTCTGTTTCTTCTATACAGTTCTGGAGAGTTCTGGAGAGATTAAGTTACCTTAAGCAAGCAGTAACAGACAGTAGTGTGATGGAAGGGGAATCACCTCCAAGCCATGTGTCCAGTTAGCAAAGAGATGACAGAGAACAATAAAAAAAAAAAAAAACAAAAAAAAACATGGCCAGTCATGGGGAATTCCTACATATAACCAAAACCCTAATATACCAAACCTAAATTTCATAATTAAGAACAATTTACACAAAAATTAGGCAGAAAAGATAAGAACCGAAAAATAAAATAAAATAAAAAATACAAGTAAAAATAAGTAAATAAATAATTCAAAAAATAATAAAAAATAAGATCACACTGGCTAAACTCACTGGGGTGCAGGCTTGCTGACAGAAAAAAGTTAAGAAAATTTCAAAAATTATCTTCATTCTGTTTCTTCTATACAGTTCTGGAGAGTTCTGGAGAGATTAAGTTACCTTAAGCAAGCAGTAACAGACAGTAGTGTGATGGAGGGGGAATCACCTCCAAGCCATGTGTCCAGTTAGCAAGGGAATGACAGAGAACAATAAAAAAAAAAAAAACAAAAAAAAACATGGCCGGTCTTAGAATTCCTACATATAACCAAAACCCTAATATACCAAACCTAAATTTCATAATTAAGAACAATTTACACAAAAATTAAATAGAAAAGATAAGAACCGAAAAAGAATAAAATAAAATAAAAAATACAAGTAAAAATAAGTAAATAAATAATTCAAAAAATAATAATAAAAAATAAGATCACACTGGCTAAACTCACCAAGTTGCAGGCTTGCTGACAGAAAAAAGTTAAGAAAATTTCAGGGTATCTTCATTCTGTTTCTTCTATACAGTTCTGGAGAGTTCTGGAGAGATTAAAGTTACCTTAAGCAAGCAGTAACAGACAGTAGTGTGATGGAGGGGGAATCACCTCCAAGCCATGTGTCAGTTAGCAAGGGAATGACAGAGAACAATAAAAAAAAAAAAACAAAAAAAAACATGGCCGGTCTTAGAATTCCTACATACTTAAAAACCTAATATACCAAACCTAAATTTCATAATTAAGAACAATTTACACAAAAATTAGGCAGAAAAAGATAAGAACCGAAAAAGAATAAAAAATAAAATAAAAAATACAAGTAAAAATAAGTAAATAAATAATTCAAAAAATAATAAAAAATAAGATCACACTGGCTAAACTCACCAAGTTGCAGGCTTGCTGACAGAAAAAGTTAAGAAAATTTAAAATTATCTTCATTCTGTTTCTTCTATACAGTTCTGGAGAGTTCTGGAGATTAAGTTACCTTAAGCAAGCAGTAACAGACAGTAGTGTGATGGAGAGATATAAACCACATGTCCAGTTAACCAGGGAATGACAGAGAACAATAAAAAAAAAAAACAAAAAAAAAAAACATGGCTGGTCTTAGAATTCCTACTACATATAACCAAAACCCTAATATGCAAACCCTAAATTTCATAATTAAGAACAATTTACACAAAAATTAGGCAGAAAAGATAAGAGCAGAAAGAATAAAATAAAATAAAAAATACAAGTAAAAATAAGTAAATAAATAATTCAAAAAATAATAAAATAAAGATCACACTGGCTAAACTCACCAAGTTGCAGGCTTGCTGACTTAGAAAAAGTTAAGAAAATTTCAAAAAGTATCTTCATTCTGTTTCTTCTATACAGTTCTGGAGAGTTCTGGAGAGATTAAGTTACCTTAAGCAAGCAGTAACAGACAGTAGTGTGATGGAGGGAATGCCTCCAAGCCATGTGTCCAGTTAGCAAGGGAATGACAGAGAACAATAAAAAAAAAAACAAAAAAAAAAAACATGGCCGGTCTTAGAATTCCTACATATAACCAAAGACACTAATATGCAAACCTAAATTTCATAATTAAGAACAATTTACACAAAAATTAGGCAGAAAAGATAAGAACCGAAAAAGAATAAAATAAAATAAAAAATACAGTAAAAAATAAGTAAATAAATAATTCAAAAAATAATAAAAAATAAAGATCACACTGGCTAAACTCACCAAGTTGCAGGCTTGCTGACAGAAAAAAGTTAAGAAAATTTCAAAAATTATCTTCATTCTGTTTCTTCTATACAGTTCTGGAGAGTTCTGGAGAGATTAAGTTACCTTAAGCAAGCAGTAACAGACAGTAGTGTGATGGAGGAGGTCACCTCCAGCCATGTGTGTCAGTTAGCAAGGAATGACAGAGAACAATAAAAAAAACAAAAAAAAAGCATGGCCGGTCTTAGAATTCCTACATATAACCAAAACCTAATATACCAAACCTAAATTTCATAATTAAGAACAATTTACACAAAAATTAGGCAGAAAAGATAAAGAACCGAAAAAGAATAAAATAAAATAAAATACAAGTAAAAATAAGTAAATAAATAATTCAAAAAATAATAAAATAAGATCACATAGCTAAATGCAAAGTTGCAGGCTTGCTGACAGAAAAAAGTTAAGAAAATTTTAAAGAAATTATCTTCATTCTGTTTCTTCTATACAGTTCTGGAGAGTTCTGGAGAATTAAGTTACCTTAAGCAAGCAGTAACAGACAGTAGTGTGATGGAAGGGGAATCACCTCAAGCCATGTGTCCAGTTAGCAAGGGAATGACAGAGAACAATAAAAAAAAAAACAAAAAAAAAAAACATGGCCGGTCTTAGAATTCCACCATATAACCAAAACCCTAATATACCAAACCTAAATTTCATAATTAAGAACAATTTACACAAAATTAGGCAGAAAAGATAAGAACCGAAAAAGAATAAATAAAATGAAAAATACAAGTAAAAATAAGTAAATAAATAATTCAAAAAATAATAAAAAATAAGATCACACTGGCTAAACTCACCAAGTTGCAGGCTTGCTGACAGAAAAAGTTAAGAAAATTTCAAAAATTATCTTCATTCTGTTTCTTCTATACAGTTCTGGAGAGTTCTGGAGAGATTAAGTTACCTTAAGCAAGCAGTAACAGACAGTAGTGTGATGGAGGGGAATCACCTCCAAGCCATGTGTCCAGTTGCTTAGGGAATGACAGAGAACAATAAAAAAAAAAAAAAAAAAAAAACATGGCCGGTCTTAGAATTCCTACATATAACTTGACCTAATATACCAAACCTAAATTTCATAATTAAGAACAATTTACACAAAATTAGGCAGAAAAGATAAGAACCGAAAAAGAATAAAATAAAATAAAAAATACAAGTAAAAATAAGTAAATAAATAATTCAAAAAATAATAAAAAATAAGATCACACTGGCTAAACTCACCAAGTTGCAGGCTTGCTGACGAAAAAAGTTAAGAAAATTTCAAAAATTATCTTCATTCTGTTTCTTCTATCACAGTTCACGGAGAGTTCTGGAGAGATTAAGTTTACCTTAAGCAAGCAGTAACAGACGGTAGTGTGATGGAGGGGGGGGAATCACCTCCAAGCCATGTGTCCAGTTAGCAAAGGGAATGACAGAGAACAATAAAAAAAAAAATTTCCTTGCCTTTGAGATAAATTTCATACACATGTCATTCATGGAAAGGGGCTCACATTGCGTATATACGTACATGTGCGGGTGAGTTATTTTCTGTCTGTCTTTTCATGTGTGTATATCTATTTATGCTCTCAAAGCGAATCTGTGTCGCTACTTAATGATTTCTATTTGTTTATTTTTTATGAATGAAGATCTGTTTGAAAACTCAAGTTCTTTTAACGAATCGATCGAATGAAATAAATACATCGATTCTGAATTCCGAAATACACTAGAGACTTCAGATTTATTTTCGTCTCGGACACAATTCGAAGTCTTCCATCAATTTCCCAGTAAACGCTTGTCATGTAACGAATCAGCGTTTTCTACTTTTATGACATTTTCTTTTTTCGGCTTTGAAACTTTGAATATCATGAGAATGAATGTGCTGAGTGTTTTTTTTAACTGAAAATGCAAATTCTTCCTTATTTTTATCGTGCTGCATGTGATTTTATTTGCTACGAAAAAAGTTTATCCTACCACTGAATATGAATTTGTTTGGATTCCATAGTTGTGTTGTCATATCCTGCTATGTCAACAGAAAAAGGATCTATCTATCTATCTATCTATCTATTTATCTATCTCAGTCTCTTCGTATAAATGTATATTATGGCGTGATCAACAAGACAAGTACACTCTGACCACGGTCACTATGGCTTGCGTTTTCTTACTTGCATGATGTGATTCTCCCTCTTCTCCCTCAGAAATTCTAAGTAATTTCTTCTCAGCATAGTTATATTATAAACCACATTCAGGCTTTGTGGGTTTAGAAAAATCGCAGCTGTATCTGAGCGGGCGTTTTCAAAAGAATTAGGTTGTCACGCTAGAAAACAAATATATTCGGAAACTAGTAGCCGTGCATGCATCTATCTGTCTATCTATCTAACTATCTATCTAACTATCTATCTGTCTATCTATCAGATTACAAAAATACATAGCAGTCTTAATATAACAGGTACAATGTCGTTCTTTCTCTGTCTCTCGCGCTTTTCTTCTCTCTCTCTCTCTCTCTCTCTCACACACACACACACACACATATATATATTTATATATATATAGTATATTACGCCCCTACGTCTGCACAAATATCGATTTTCTTGAGAGAAAACGAGGAACACGTATATATAAAAATATAAACTTATATTTTTATTCTTTGTCGGTGACGGTTGTGTAGAGGAGGGCAGCCTGAAAGAGTCGCGCACACGAAGAGGCCGTCAGAGGTCAGGTGCAAGTAAGAGTTCTCTGTCTCCAGCCCAAAGTTTCTAGACTTCATATAGTCGTAAAACTCCCATACAGATTTACTTTTTCGAATTGTTGCTTTGTTGACTTATATTCGACCGGATGTATTTGTCAATCACACCCAGCGTCCAGTTAATTTTCCAACCGCTTGTTGTTTTTCCGTTGCACTTTCACATATTCTATAGCCGGGTATATTTGTCAATCACACTTGTTTTTTGTTGACCTCAACTGCTACCGGATGTACTTGTCAATTACCTCTTATGTACAAGGTAATACGTTACATATATGTTTATAATCAAAAACCAGGAAGTGCTGGCGATTTGAAAAATTACATAAGAAATGCATTTAAAAAATTAGTACACAAATGGACTTATGCAGAAACGTTTGTTGAAGCGTGAAAAGTTGTGAAAATTGTGATGAACAGCAGTTTAAGCAGCTACGTTGATAATATTTAAGCGTTTTTGTATTATTATGCACAATAAAATTTAGTTGTCAGTGTAATAATTGTATTAGTAAATATAATTGTATACGTAATCTCAAAATAATTTTTTTTCATTTACTGTCCACCTATTTTGGACCACCCTGCGCGCGCTCGCGCACACACACACACACACACACACACACACATACGCGCACACGCACAAATATATATATTTGTTTGTGCGTGTGTGTCTGATTCGTATAGCCTAGAATGTCAGTGGAATTTTTCCACAGTGGCTAATGTAGAAATGCAATGCTGATTGTTGAATAACGTTCACATTTTCGTCTAAGTATATAAAAAAAAATTGTGCAAAAAGATTTTAAGTCTGAGCGTCAAACTCGAGTCACAACTAGAACCATCCTTTCATAGGATATATCATTGTCAAGCGCTTTTGCTCAGTCTTAAAGAACTTTACTGAGTAGGTTCACTTTGTTTTCTGGACTTTTTTCTTTCTTTTTTCAGTTTTGCTGGTTTTATTCGAGACAGTCCCTGGATAAGAGCATTAGGTTCGAGCAACAGTTTTTGTTATATATATATATATCTTCTCATCTTTATTGCCATTTTCACGAGGTTTCGGTCGTTGTACGCACCGGCCTTCGTCAGGTGTTTGAACCCTTTATTTTTATCTCTGTGGTGCATCATTCGCGTTTCATGTGCTACTTTCAGATGTCATGTAGTAACCTCTCTTTTAACTTAACTCTCTATGTTATTTGTTCCCCTGTGCTGAGTCAGGTATTGAACACACAACTCTTTCGGTCAAGTCATTGAATTTAACCATTGCTTTTATCCATGAGGTCATGTGTCTTTGCAAGTTATTCAAAGTCAAGAAATATTTTTATATTGTAAGAATTTAAATACTGCCTCATCGCTGAAGTATAAACACACACACACACACACACACACACACACACACACACATATATATATATATATATAGAGAGAGAGAGAGAGAGAGAGCGAAAGAGAGACTGATTACTTAAAGAGTTATTATAGCGGATATTCGTGTTTGAAATATACGCCCCATTTTTAAGTAACTCTATCAGCCAGCTCATTTGAAAGATATCAATAATGAAAATATGCTCTCTGGCAGAGATCCAGCTTGCGTCCTCTTTGAACAATGGATAAAATTTATCTGGAAACAATTTAAAATTTGTACGAGACGATCTTGAAATTTGAAGGTTTTTTCCATTATGCTTTCAATGGCATATATATATATAAAATAAAAAATAAAACAAAAATTTCGATATTTAAATCCGTTGAATAGCCATTTCCATTTTGGATTTAGCTATCTGATCATCCTTTTAGATTTAATATATATATATATATATATATATATATATATATATATATATATATATATATATAGGAATCTTGCTTTCAAACATATTTCCCTAAGTATCGGTGACGAGGAAAATTTAATTAGTTTCTCATTAAGTTTTTCTATCTTTCTAAAATTTATTAAATAGAATAAAAGTCAACTTCTGGGAATAAAATAATAATTTTCTCTGGATTTATTGAAGAAGATTATACTAGGTATGTGTTGATGAGTCACACATATGGTATTTTCAAAATTGCCTTGACAATTGCAAAAAGAACTTAGGTAGCAATATAATTTCAATTATCCTATATTAAACAGCATTCTGCCGAGTTATAACGGCATTATTAAACACTGGTGAAACTAAAGGTTGAATCTATTTGTTTGAGTCATTATTGAACTGCTAATTCTATGCTCTTAAAACCCAGATAAAAAATAAACCCTCTTCAGATTTGAAGAATTTTCAACTTGTATAATGTGAGATGCAGTTAACATTTTAATCTTTGTGTCAGATGAACATTGGAAGAATTATTACCCGAGGTATCTTTACCACCAGAACAGATTGGACTGGTACTTTGTGCTTAAATTTTGCCCCGTCTGTGCATGCAAGAAGCGTTCTGCTAATAACGGCTCAATTAAGAAGAGAAGATTTTTTGGTTCCTTAGATACTGGTCTGTTTGTAGCCATCACAGTGCGTTATGTCCGGATGTTGTACCTAAAAATCTGTTGTTAACACTTATATCAATACAGGAGTGACGGATCAGCCCTACATTTTTTACTATTTACAATGTCCTACTTTAAAGAGAAAAAAGATAGTGTCTGTGTAAGTGACTATTGGACCCTGGAAGACGGGGTTCATATTTTCCCACTGATATTTTGGAGTCTCTTAAATGTGACCCTTTTGCAGTAACTGGCATTGAGTATGCTATCAGTACTTACAAAATTGTTTAAGGAAGTGGTTTTGGAGATGGAACTGGTTTCGAGTGCCACAACCCACCCCCCTACATACACACTGTGTTTATTGATTGTATATTTGATATGAGACTGGAGTTCTCAAACTTTGATCAGGTTACTGAGAATCTAAAACTTCTTTGCTTCTCGATTGCCACTGATGTGAACATTCAGGATCTTTTAGGTCTTGACATAAAAGAGTTCGTCAAACCTTTTTTTTATAAAGTGTCTTCACGTTTCTGCCTGGAAAAACACCTTTGGAAACAGCATTTGTTATTTTTTATCCTCACCAAATTATTGCGGTAGAAACTTCTTCTTTAAACGCTACTGATTATAAAATGGTGATTCACAAAATGGCTTCCTGTCCTTCTTCTGTGGGAAACTTTGTATTAGAGCCTAGATATTCTTATGCTGAGCTTTGCGGAGATTCATTCTGGGAATGTTCTTTGCAACAAAGCACTGTACAAGTATTTTTCATTGAGGCTCTGTGCGTTACTGAAGAAGAGTACTATCCTGAGTGCAACCTGGAAAAAACTGAAAAATTTAAAGAGTCCATTGTCTTAAAAAAACAAATCTTACTACATGAAGCTGCCAATATTGTAAGTGTTCCGAGGCACAAATAGAGAAAGAGAGAGAGAGAGAGAGACAGAGACAGAGACAGAAAGAGACAGAGAGACAGAGACAGAGAAACATAGAGAGAATGAAGGAAGGAAGGAAGGAAGAAAGGAAGATTAGAGAAAATAGAGGTCCACTCACCAGCAAATATAAATATCTTCAAAAAGGCAAATAGTTCACAAAGAAGATAAGACAGTTTTGCTGAACAGGGCTGCTTACCCCAGCATTAATCTCATGGGTGACTTGTTGTAACTTTGATATTGTTCCGTTTTAATATGTACGTGTTGTGGGGATAGGCATCCAAAAAGCTTTCTATTATATAAAATTGTCATCTGAGGAAGAAAAGAATAGATTTTGTTTTTCTTTAGAAAAGGAAATCAAATACTTTGTTATCGTTAATTACTTCATTTTTAAATGTAATGTCTCTCCATTTATTTTGTACTATGTACTAAAACATCGCATGTGCGAGATACCCTAAGGATGAATGTACTCACAATCATTTTTTGTAGACAACCTAGTTAAGACCTCTAACAGGAACTAAAATCCCTTTACTCCGAGTCTGTACAAAGGATGAGTGAAGGTAATTTTCAACTTTGTTCTTGTAACACCAGCTGCAGTGAACTCTAAGAGAAAATAAACTAAGACGCTGATCTTGTGAAAGATTTGTCTCGGTGTGAAAAGTGCATAGGCTACGAATATAATCACAACCAAGATTTATTATATATTCCCTATCATCTCTATGACAATGAGGTCTCTAATTTTTTACAAGAAGTATACTTCCTGGGGTATCAAAAATGTTACCCCTTCTTTTTGCCTTCTTGTCAACCTCTTAGGTTGCATCCTTGTTAGCAGACTTTAGAAATTGAATTTAGATTGCGACGATCCTAATCCTCTTGACCAGCTACTAACGTGGAACATATTGGTTAAATATTTGTCCTTTCTGAGAAATCAGCAATTCTACAGATGAGCCTAAATGAAGAGAAAAATTTCTCCTTAATTTTGTTTTGCGATGCCTCAAAAATGATGCAGAATTGACAACATATTCTGTGCAAGAAGTGTCCTCCCTAATGTTTGCAAAGACTAAAGTGCCTCCAATACATTGAAAAGAAATTGCCTACCTTGGAATGGTTGTCTGTCTTTTTGAGATTTAAATGTCTTGCAGTACTATTGTGTACCTTTTATCTTGTAATTTTGAAAAGATAATTGTTGCCGTGGATATACAAATTGTTATGTTCCTGTTGCTCTCAGACACAGTCAAGACGAAAAATATATTTGTTAAGAACAGAGTTAATGATATCAGAGAAATCTAAAGTGTAACTGAAAGCAGGAAGATTCTGATGTAGGAGTTAAGGCATGAAAAATTGTCTATTATTTTTAGATGACCAAGACAATAAAAAAGAAGAATAAGAAAAAGAAGAAAAAGAAAATAAAGAAGAAAATTTTGAACAGAAAAGTGGAAGAAGAAGAAGAAAAAGAAGAAGAAGAAGAAAAAAAAGAAGTGGAAGATGAAACAGGACGATGACAAATACGAATAATAAAAAGTAGAAATGAAAGCAGCAGTAGAAGTGAAATTGTAAAAAGAAGAAGTATGAGAAGAAGAAAAAGATAAAAAGGTTTTAGAGAAGAAAAAGAAGAAGAAGAAGAAAGAAGAAAAAAGAAGAATGTTATGTAGAAAAAGAGAAGAAGAAGCAAATTAGAAGATAAAGAATAAAAAGAAGTAGAAGAAGAAGTGTAACAAGAAGAAAAGGAGAAGAAAATTTTGTAGAAAAAGAAGAAGAAAAGAAAGAAGAAATAGATGATGATGAAGAAAAAGAAAAAGACGAAGAAGGAGATGAAGAAGAAGATGTGGGAGAAGTGGTGGAAGAAAATATGGGAGTGTAAGAAGAAGAAAAAGAAAGGTGAGAAGAAGATAAAAATGATTTGGTAGAAGAAGAAAAATAAAGAAAAAATTTGGTAAAAGAAATGGAAGAACAAGAAAAAGAAGTAGATGGAGAAGAAGAAGAAGAAGAAGAAGAAGAAGAAGAAGAAGAAGAAGGAATCTATGATAATGAAGAAGAAGATAAAGCTGATGATGAAGAAAAATAAAGAAGTACATGAAGAAGTAGAAGAAGCTGGAGAAACGAAAAAGTCGATAAAGACTAAAATCTTAAACCTGGATAATACCGAGGAAGGCAAAGAATAAAATCGACGAACACAAAGAACTTAAAACACCAGAAATAAAAACTAAAGAAAGAGTAGTAATAAAAACTAATAAAAAAAAATTAGTAATAAATGAATACCTGAAAAGATTAAAGGATTACAAATATTTCAGAATACAAAATAGAAAAAAAATTAAAAAATAAATTCTCTGCGGCATAAATAAATTTTCATTAATTCTGGATTCCAACAAAATGTCTTACTTTTTCTTTTGTAGTTTATTAAGGGTCGGCAAAGAACACTTGCAATCGATTTGATACTTAATAGTGTTTTTTCTTCATTATTTCAATCAAGAAACTGTCCAAGATATTCAAATAAAGATCCTTTCATTTTGAAAGAGAGAAGAAACTAGCAACAAGGTTTGTCTAAAATTGCAACATATTTATTGATAACAGCCGAGACAAAGAAACAAAGCACACGATAAACGAGGTAAAAGGATTAGAGTCTATTGATTGATACAGGTATCTGTTGATTAATATATCGATCATCCTTGGTATATATTTCCATATTTAACGAGATCTTTCAATTCAGTGTGGTTCACTTAAACAACTAGCACTCATCGGATTTAAAATTATTCGTATCTCTATTTTATCGGAAAATGAGTTGAAAAGTCGATCGCTTACGATTGAGGATGTTTACGAAAAGTTCGGGAACAAGCGACAATAAGTGCGATATGAAGGTTCACAACATTCAATGTAATACAGAGGAAAAAGGCGACAACGCTGGAAGTGCATGGAAATCAGAAAGATAGACTTTATTTTACAATAAACATCACGAAAGGGAATAATGTCTAACCCCACAAAAAACCCACTAATAATGGTTTTGATAGTGCAATGGGAATTTTCACAGCCTTTTAACACAAATACTTAAAAAAGTGATTTTTGTACAGAGATTGCAGTTATATTTACACGCAGCTGAAAATAAAATAAAAGAATTAGTTAATTATTCTTAACTGCTATAAATTTAATTAATAACACTTTTAATAAGTGTTACAATTTTAATTTAATCGACCTCTCAATCAGTTAGTTGTCATACGTCATATCTGCTTGGGCGATCATGTTTTCTTTCGAGACATGACTAATATTTTGATCCATCAATTCTTTTTATATAACTTTACTTACACACATTTAATGCCTTAATCTCACAAAAATCTCCAGTGTTACACAATGTAGACATGCACTCTTAAAAATAATCCTTTTTGCACGTCTCAGGACTCAAGATTACTTAAAATCTGAAGCGGTATTTATCTATGAAATTCATTAGTGAAGATGCACGAAAAATGGTTGGCTACTTATACTGCTTTCGAAAGTCAGTCAGTCAATAAAATACCATTTTTTTTATGCACGCTTTGACCACCCAGGACTGAGTGGGCAGAAGATTTTCCCGTAGTAAATTGCCATTTCTTTCTACAGTAGGCCAGTTGCTAATCAAGGCTATAAAATCCAATGTGTCCTGCTATTTAATTCATAGCTGGAGGAAGAAGAGATGAATTAATACATTTCCCAAGGATATTTCTCCGTAATTAAATGAAACGAATTAGACTGAAATTCCAACTCGATTTCCCGATGTCTCATTCCGATATTCATTGCACCGAAATGCATAAACGATCACTAGGAGTCTTAAAAACGGGTTATAAATTTGATTTAATACTTTAAAATTTTCAGTACACTTTACCTTGGAGGCAAAATGATATTAATACTTACAACAAATTTATTTTTCTTGTTGAATGATCACCGTTTCTCTTCTTGTTGCGACTCAATTGTAATGACGACGTTCACCTTCTCCCTGTTCAATGTATCAGTGAATTGAAGGTGGAAATGATAACGACGTCGCTCCACATCTGCCTGATATGCAAGCTTCCCAAGCTTCCTACCGAAAATGGTCAAACTCTCTGTGGAAACTGTCTCGTTCCCTGTCCCTCTCTCTGTTTCTCCGAAAACGCCTAAACGAATTCATACTTTTATGCATGTCTATAACTACCTCAAACATTTTCTCTCCCCGATTGCATATACTCTCTTTTATTATATCTCTCACACTTATATATATATATATCCCTCCCACTTTTTATCTATCTATCTATCTATCTATCTATCTATCTTAATCCCTTTATATTTATTTATTTAATTAGTATATCAGTATTGATCTATATATCTCAGTGATTGAAGCCAAGGCAATGTCCTTCTCATTACAAAGAACCTAGCAACATTCTTATTACCGCATACGATGCAGCTTTCATATTATAATTCCATCAATTACAATACAAAGATGATTGCTTGCAATTTCACAAATCTTATTTTTCATCTCTTAACAAATGACAAATCTGTAGAGAGTGTTCATAAATATATGAATATGTAATCATTACAACAGAACACTATATATGTCTCTATATAAAACAACTCTAGATGTGTCTGTATGAGTGTCTACATATGTATTTATATACAACAGAATTCTATATATGTGTATATATGTGAATTTCTGTGTATACCAAAGAAATTTATATGTGTATCTACATATATCTATATATAAATAAGTATGTCTATATGCGTGGATTTATTTTCGTCTGTATAAAACATAAATTTATGTGTGTCGATATATGGTTATATATAGGAAAGAAATCTATATGTAGCTACATGCAACATAATGCTAAGTATGCCTACGTGTGTATCTATACAGGTGTTTATATAAAATAGTCATTATATGTGTGTCTATATATGTATCGGCATACAAGAGAAGGCTATATGTGTGTATATATGTTCATCTGTATGAATTTCTATATATGTGTCTACATAACACAAATTTTCGTGTTTATAAGTGTGTCTATATATGGGCTATGTACGACAGAACTTTATATGTGTTTCTGTATAAAACAGAATTCTACATGTGTGTATATGTATTTATATAAAATAAAATTGTGTGTGTATATATCTGTGACTATATGCAACATATCTATTTCTATATGTCTATATGTCTGCCTATATAAAACAGAACTCTACATATATGTCTATATATATATATATATATATATATATATATAAACAGAATATACAGCATACAAATTAAATCTGTATGTGAGTTTGTATGTGTATCTTTATGTGAGACTATGTATATTAGAACGCTTTATGTGTGTTTGTAAGAGTGTCTATGTAAAACAGAAGCCTATAATTTCATATATGTGCATATATATGTGAATGTGTGTGTTAATTTTGTGTGTGCGTATAAAGCACAACTCTAGATAAGTCTCTATATAAAAAATATATGCAACAAAACCGTATATATTTGGATCTGAGTTTATACATGTGCCTACAAGCAACAGAACTCTCTGCATATATCTATGTGTGTCTACATAAAATATAACTCTTTATTTGTATATATATATATATATATATATATATATATATATATATATATGTGTGTGTGTGTGTGTGTGTGTGAGTGTGTTTCTGTATATATTTGTATGCAACATAACTCTCTATGTGTGTTTATATGTGTATCTGTATATATATATATATATATATATATATATATATTAAATTATCATTATTGCACAATATTTTAAAATATATTTTGTGTCCTATTTACCAATAATTTTCCAAACCCACACCGTTTTATATTTGTATGCAAGTTTTATTTATATATTTCATTCTCTCGTTCCATTCCTCTCTCTCTCTCTCTCTCTCTCTCTCTCTCTCTCTCTCTCTCTCGACTTTCTTCATATATACATGGGCTTTCTTATACTGGCTGCAACAATCTTAACAGCATTAAATATGCAGATAATTCAGTGTTGATAACAGACATTGAAATTAAAATACATGATATTCTTCAGAAGATAGTAAAAGAAAGCGATTAAAAAAACAAAACGTAAATTGTGGGAAGGCAGAATGTGAGGTTATCAGAAAAATGTATCAGCGTAAAATGCAAATTTAAAAAATGGAGATTTCAAAATAAAATAAAAAATTAAATATCGAGAAAGCACTTTAACACGGAAAATGTGACACCGAAATCCGAAGCTGCTTTGGGAGAGCAAAAGATGTCTTTAAAAAACTAAACCCCCCACTCAAAAAAAAACAACAGAAACTTTAAAAAAAGTGTTATTTCTACCAAGCATCTTATATGGACAATCTCCTCACACAGGAGGAAAAACCCTAAAGCAACAGGAATGTTGTTCTACAGAACGATGCTGTGAATACCATGGAAAATATGAGCTACGACAAAGTTTCAGAGAAAACTGAAACAGATAAACACTTTTATTCAACGCCAGAAAGAAATAGTTGAAATTCTTATGGCAAATAATGCGAAAAGAGAGATTGGAAAATTTGACACTTACAGAATATATCGAAGGCAAAAGGAGCAGGGAAAAGCCGGTTATAACATACTTAACGATCGTGGGGAAATAATTGGTTGACAGAAGGCATGAGAAATAGCAAAAGGACAAGCTTTACTAAAATCTACAAGGTAGAGGAAGTTGTGGAGAGAAATGATCGCGCACATCCTGAAGGGACCCGACACATAGCAGAAGAATGGAAGTAATGCAAGTGTGGTTAATGTAATAGTTATTCGCACGAAATTAAAATTAGAGTTCAATTAATGACCCAGTCAATTTCGTTCTCTTTGCACAAATACCCTTGACAAAAGCATAACATCTTCTGCCAGCGTATGTGTTAAATATCAAGGTAGAAGGTGTTAAGTCAGGTGAACGTGCTTCAGTCACACATTCTCATTATGACTCTCGCACGCGATACAAATTCCTGGTAGATTCTCATTGCGATAACTCTGCACTGAGGCGTTGGAAAATGTTACACAAGACATACTACAACATGTGTTTAACAAGAGATAGACTACCGACTTGACGTGCTTCATGTCACAGTTGATGCACACATTTGTGAAGCTTTGTGAAATCGGTTATAAAATCTATATCCTTTTGAATATATTTTTAAATTTCGATAAATAAATATTTTATTGTTCAACAAGAAGCTATTTAATTACATTTGTCTGTTGATATGAAGAAGAGGCATGAAGCAACAGGAATAAACAAAGAATTGATACAACAGAGCATAAATATCAATTCACACTTCACCAAAAGAAACCGTTGTCAAAATTTGACGACACAAGAAGACAACTTTTTTACAAAAAAAATAGTAAATGAGGAGGGCAAAGGTTAAAACACAATTAAAACAATTTATTAGTAACACATTTTAACGAATAAAAAATGATAAATATTCTAAGAAAGTATTATAACCCTAGTTTCACATAAAAAATATATATTTCTTGGCTTAATACAACGGAGGGAAAGAAATTATTATTAGTGGCATTGTTGATTTTGTAGTTTATTGTAATTCGCGATATGAGCTCTGCTTGAAAGAAATATTGAATGTTTATGTGCTTGTAAAATCCGAAAAATAGAGAAAATAGCTGGAAATTGAAGAAGAAAAGAAAATTAGATTTTTCTCATTTTATTCAGGAGCGAATTTTTGGCCAGTGGGAGTAAGAAATGGCGATAGTCACAACAAATTGTCAAGAACTTTTGATGGGGTTAGAAGGTCAAGACTTGACTGTGAGAATGGAAGTAAAATTATAAATCTCACTAGAGTTAAAATGTCCAAGCTAAAGGCTGGATTTGCTGACGTAATCAGTTGAATTAAGAAGAAGAGGACGAAACGAAAATTGCGTCAGTTGAAGTGTTGTTGCCTCATTCCTTGGACCAAAACTCCACCTTGAATTGTTTAGGTGGAAGAAATTTCATTGGTCAAAGATCTGATTTGCATAAAGATACGCCGGGTCTCTCAGCATCCCTTAAGAGAATTGGGAACAAGTATAAAAATCGAGACCCCAGTGGGGAAAAATCAGTAGAAGCTGATAAGCGGAAGAGGCCAGACGAATTACTACCGCTGTCATCAAAGACACCCCTCTTCTATCGTTTCCGTAAAGCTTCGGTAAAGAGCCCTACAAAACCTTTTTTGTTTTATTTGGGAAAATGGAAAGTTCTGATTATTCTTAATGAAAACTTCGCTCCGTTGTGAACATCGAATCTGACAATTGTACATTCTGCTTTTATTATTAATTAATTTTTTTTATATATAAAGACTTTTTCCGCAATTCATCCAGGCGTCTTCGAACTTGTTCATTTATTTATTTTTATTTTTTTGTGCCGCGTTTATTTTTTTAAAAACAAGTGTACACTTGTGTCCGGTCTGGTTTGAGGTGGTAGAGAGTTTCAATGTGTCTTTCCTGAGATCAAAGAACACAGCGTGGGCAGAAAAGCTTAATTGTACTCTGATCAGAGTACAATTAAACAACATTTCTTAGAAAAACATAGCCATGTAGGTAATATCAGACAGATTTCAGTCAACAATACAATAATCCTCACTCATACACACAGCAAAAAGAACCGTCAGATATTGGAGGCCATCTACATTAAATGTAAACAACCCACATTTAATAAAATCACGTTTAAATCTGGTTATAACACATTACATTGCATTTAATTATATGGTTCTGTTATCAATTTGAGCTTTCATGCCGTGTGACGTCATAAAACCGCATTACAAATTTACGAACTGCGTTTGCTATTTTTGGTAACTGTTATCGTTGCTTAGCAAAGTTTTATGTCAACACAAGATAAAATCGTCGCTGATGGTAGATGTTTTTATGTTAACGTCCTTGTAACCTCTCTGAAGATGGCTAATGTGAGCCGAAAGCTTAGAACCAACTTAATAAAGAATTATCCAAATGTTCGAGAATTTTTGTCTTTATTTTCACCTGAAATTAAAGCCTAAATACGATGTTTACAACGGCTCATGATCACACACACACACACACACACATATATATATATATATATATATTGCGGAAGGAGTCTATCACGCTCTCGATAATAATGGTGAAGCTCGGGCTATACTTTGAAAATCGTGAAATCTTTCGACAGGGTTTGGCATACACGTCATCTCCACAAGCAGAATATTTAGGGCGTATCCGGACAAATCTGTGAACTAATTGAAGAATTATGGTTATTCTGAACAGCGACACTTCCATATCATTTCATACTAGTGCAGTTGAAACACAAAGCTCTTCTCTTTGTTTTTAATTGTCATTATTATTTCCGATGGCATTCTCTCTTACTTTAGTATTTATGCTGAAGACATAAATGTTTATTTATCTCTTGATAGTAAGTCTGATCAGTTCGATAAGATCAAACTAGCAGCTGATATCCAAAATGACCTGCAGTCTGTTATTATATTGGGCAAAAATGGCTTGTTAAATTTAATGGCTCAAAGCTAGACTGCTCTCGATTAATTATCTGACAGAGCCATTTCTGCCTGCCATCAACATTGCTGATACTAGCCTCTAGGAGAGTGACTCGTTGCACCTTCTCGTGCCAATCTCCTAGGCTGAAAAGAAATGACTCTATTGAATCTAGTGTTATGATAGCGGCTAAGAAAACTGGTTCACTGCTAAACAATTTTTCTCTCTATTTTCGATTTTGCATATCTACAAGTCTTCCTTATTTTCATCAACGACCCCCCCAGATGAGATCAAGTCCCAAGTAGGCATCTACGCAGATGACACTACAATATACTCCCGCACCAGTAAGAAACCTGTCGTGGCGGACAGACATAATCTCGCTGCTGACCTTGAACGGGATCTACACTCAGTGGTGAACTGGGGCAAGAAGTGGCTTGTCAACTTCAATTCATCTAAGACCAAGCTGTTGTCTGTCAACCATTACAGGCAACCTCTCCTGCCTCCCATAAGCATGGACCAAGCGATTCTCCCGGAGAGTAATACACTACGCCTCCTCGAACTTACCCTGTTCTCAAACCTCAAATGGAACCACTATACTGAATCCATAACTAAATCTACTGCTAAAAAGTTTGGGTCACTATGTCGATCCAGGATGTTTTTTCCACCTGAATCCATCCTGCATATATACAAGTCAACCATCCGTCCATGCATGGAGTACTGCTGCCATTTATGGTCAGGTGCCCCTGCCGTTCTCCTCAGTGTTCTTGACAGGCTCCAAAGAAGAGTCTGTAATGTGATAGGTACTGATCTGGCGGCTCGACTGCAGCCACTTCCACACCGTCGAAATGTGGCCTCCCTTTGTCTATTCTATAAATACTTTCATGGCTTCTGCTCGGACGAACTTAAGTCACTGGTGCCTCCTCAACAGGTGTTTACTCGTGCAACCAGACTGGCAACTGGGTCCCACCCATTCACAGTCAGGTTAGCCAAATGCAGACGACAATTCTACTCCTGCAGCTTCTTCTCTCGTACTTCCCGCCTGTGGAACTCGCTCCCGTATTCTTGCTTTCCTGACGGCTACAACCTCCAGAAATTTAAATGCAATGTCAATACTCATCCATTAACCACTGGAATCTAGCTCTCTCCCCACCCCCGTATAGCCTTCCCATTCTATCCACCTATCTATCTGTCATCGCACCTGCTTTCTCAGCTTTCTATTGTTCCTTTCTAACTAGTTTGTACTCCTCATTCTTTTCTAATTAATATTTTTACATTTATATAGCCCCCTGCACATCAGTGGCTTTTCCGCCTTGCTCGGGGTGAAATGATTAAAAAATAAAAGTCTTCCATTCGTTAATTTTTAGAATATTTCTTCCACATATGGCCCGGTTCTCCCATCATATATGTAGAGATCTTTTAAAATTCTAAAGAACAATCAGTAATCTGATCTATTTCCCACCGCCATAATGTTGCCTCTCTGTGACTTTACTATAAGTATTTTCATGGTACTTGTTCGAATAAACTCTTTGCTATTATACCAGGACTTTTTTCATATAACCGCATTACGAGAATAGAGACGAGGTCTCATCAGTTTACAGTTGAATTGTGTAGATGTGACTGTAAATTCTATGCTAACAGATTCTTGTCCTTCTTGTGGAACTTCCTTCTGACTCAATGCTTCCTAGGCAACTTAAATCTACTAAAATTTCAAAGCGATAATAATCGCTATCTACTGTAATTCTGATTATTCTTCTTTTGTTAATAATGTTTCTGTTTTCTTTCACAGGCAGTAATCATTTCTGTTTTAATGGCTTTACTACCTTCCTTGGGATGAGTAAACTCGATTAGTAAATATATATATATATATATATATATATATATATATAACGCTAAGAAAAGTATATTCACATACCCATGTGTGTGTGTGAGAGAGAGAGAGAGAGGGAGAGAGTGAGAGTGAGTGAGTTTATGTGTAAGAGAGAGAGAGAGAGAGAGAGAGAGAGAGAGAGAGAGAGAGAATGAGCGTAGCGCTCGAGACAAGGCATTAAAATTTTAAATGCAATGTCAATAGCTATCTCCTCTCCTCCTGATAACTCTTCTTTTGTTCCTTAGTTATGTTTCTGTATTCTAATACTTCGACACTCGGGAACTGCTTGTGTCTTGGTGGCTTTCTACTGTCCTCTTAATTACTTTTTTTCTGTTCTGGCCTCTTAGTTATGTTTACTGTTTTCTAATTCTTCCACGCACAGAAATACCTTGTGTCTTAGTGGCTTTCTACTTTACTCCTGATTACTTCTCTTCTGTTCTTTCCTCTTAGTAAGTTTTACTGTTTTCTAATTATTCCACACCCGGTTTTAGTGGCTTTAACGCCTTGCTTTATGGAACAAGATTTTAAAAAATCATCATCATAAAAGAATCGAATCTATGGAGAATCATGATTGACTACACTCTGAAGTGACAAGACATTTGTAAAGCATAATCTAAAAGTCGATGGAAATATGAATATATCTCGCTCATTTTGATAGCAACACTGTCAAAAAATAATACACTTATAAAATAATCATAGTAACCTTTTATTTGTGGTTGCATTTTTTACATGAAGAACAAAAAATTAATAAGAATTGTTTTGAGAAGTGATATCATTCAAACCTTTGTTCGGATGACAGGAGTTATTCTTTTCGTTGCCTGTCTTGATCTGTCAGCGTTCCGACTTATCTATTCTACGGCGTGCTTCAAGTATGCAGTTTGTAAGAAGAAAGGTATTGTCTAAAGTAATAACAGTATGTTTCCATTACATTTATAAGGTGAAATAAAATAACACATCCGAGTTAGAATTATCCTACAACATATACAAAAAGTGATTAATGATAAAGTCAAGGCAATTTGAGGAAGCAAAACAGCTTTGCTAAAGTTATTTCCTAAAGAATGAACAGATAAAATGTATTGCATTTACATCATTTTATGGATGGAATATAGAAAATGTATAAACGAGATATTTTGTCTGAAATTTATTATCAAGGAATAGGATAAAATGGTGAGCAGGAATATCTGTTATAGCTTAAGATATCTGGAGAGAGAAATAGACGTATTACCTGTTTCGATAATAGGGAATATCGTTGCTGAGCCAGAAGATTTATAAAACTGGCCTTATTCATGCCAATATAGATTTTTTTGTGGTAAAGTGAAAAAGCAAGAAAAGAATTTTAGATGTTCGCACGTACAAAAAATATAAAATAATCTATGGCAGAGAGGTTACTGTGAATGTACAAGGTATGTATACATACACACGGCTTCGGCAACTAGAGAAAATAGTAAAATAGGGATAAATTAACACGGGAAAGGAAACATACACAATATTGCTTAGTACGAAATGTTAAGAACAAAAGACATAAGTGTGGAAGACCCAAGTTTACACAGACAAAATATTGTGTCTAGAGCAACCTAGATGCAAACAATTGAAATAGAAAACACACAAACACACAAATACACACACGCGTGTGTGTTTCACTTTTATTTAAGATTCTTCTGAGATCTCGTTGAAGATAAGCGATGAAAATGTGTTTTTTTATAAATATATCATATCTTACTTTTAACCAAGTTTATAAGAAGCTTTATAAATTGTGGAACATTTCTTACTTTGATATTTATTTATTCTGTCAGCCTGTCGGATTTCAATTCATATATTAAACTTATATATATATATATATATATATATATATATATATATATATATATATATATATATTAGAAAAAATTTTCAAAATTCAAAGGTGTCGGATGTACATTTAGACATAGGATCTCTTATAGAGATTCTACGTCATGTCAGCGACATTGTTTTTCCAAATGGCGAAGGCCCTGAGTTAGAGTGTGGAGAGCTCTCTGCCTGCATCACTTTTTAATATTAAACATTTTTAATATTGATTAGGATCAGGTTCTTGGAATTTACCTTCCTACTCTTCCACTTCGGATTAAAGAAAAACAAATATATATATATATATATATATATATATATATATATTAATTATTATGTTAGAACATGGAAAAACCACTACAAAATTGTGCATTTTGTTTCGACATTGATTCATGTAGATAACAATGATGGTAATAAACGCTTTTTATTTAAAAATGATTCGATTTTATGAAAACACACGTACCTTTCATTATTCGAAACATTTTCCGTATGAGGTAAAAGGATTTAATAAAAAAAAGAAAAAAAGAAGGATGAAAAAAAGAAGTTACGATTATAAATCAAGAAAAGAATAAAAAACGGAGAAAAGATATAAGAGAAATAAAAATCTGAGAGAAAAATAAGTGAAAACTGTTGAGAGAGGAAAAACCAACAAAAACAGCTAAAGACGGGAATTCAAATTTAGAACGGAAATGTATATATATTATAATCCTGTCGCCCCAAGCAAGGCATTTTACAGCCACTGTTTTACAGGGGGTTATATAAGAGGAATGTTATGAGGAGTGAGAGATTGCATCGGGTGTCAGGAAGAGAGTAGGATAAGGAAGAGAAAACTGATGAGAGTGGGGTGAACAAAGAAAAAAGCATGAGAGAGAGGATGTAAGTTAGTGAGACAGGAGATGACTATTGATTTACATTTAAATTTTTGAAAATTATAACTGTTTGGAAAGCAAGTATGCGGAAGAGAATTCCACTGGTTGGAAGTGCGAGAAAAGAAAAGGGTAGGAACTATATATATATATATATATATATATATATATATATATATATATATATATATATACATATGTATATATATAAGAAAAATTCTTGAATGTGCCGCAATCGAATCTTAACAAAATATAAATCTGCATTCCAAAATATTTCCAATATCTCTTTTACTAAAATAATTACTTTCATCTGAAGCCAAGATGCATGACTACACAATATCAAATGTTTAAAAGAAATTTGTTAAATACATAATTTCATGGAATTAATTCAAAATACATAACACATGAATCAATCCCAATACCATTTTATTTTAAATACTTTATATATATATATATATATATATATATATATATATATTCAGATACTTTAATCCAAGCGGAAAAAGCAGGAAGGTAAATTCCAAAAACCCGATCCTAATTAATATTAAAATTTTATTTTAATATTAAAAATGATACAGGCAGAGAGCTCCATGTAATAAAATATTACAGAGCAACCGTAAGTTAAAATAAGATTAATTCAAGGATGTTGAATGACCATTTCGATATGAAATCTCTACAGGGGATGACACATCACCTCAGCAACGAAAAAAATCCTTTCGGAAACTGGAGAAAAATCAGTAAATTTTTCCTTTTTAAATAGTTTTGCAAAAAAATTTAAAAAGAAAGAAAAAAGATAAAGAAAAGGAAAAGAAAAAGATAAAATAAAATAAAATAAAATAAAATAAACAAGATAAGAAAAACTTACTTTTGAATCTTAGAAAGGAATTCATTAATAAGTGCCGTCATGGGGCGGATTTTAAATTTTAAATTTTAAATTTTAATTTTTAAATTTAAAATCTTTCTTTTTATAATTTTTATATATATGTGTATGTTTGTGTGTGTACGTGTATGTTTGTATATATGTGTGTATATATGTATATATCTATATATGTATGTGTGTATATATGTATTTATGTGTGTAAATTTTTTTTAGCTATTTAATTGCTCTACTTATATTTCCCTTCACAATATTCATTAAATTTTTTATATATTTTTTATATGTATGTGTGTATGTGTGCATATGTATAATATATATATATATATATATATATATATATATATATGTGTGTGTGTGTGTGTGTACATATATATTGTGTGTGTGGATCTTTTGTATATGTGTGTACATATATGTGTGTGTATACGCATGTATGTGCATATAAGTATATAAGTGTGTGTATGTAATTGAATGTATGTGTGTCTGTATGTATGTATATATGTAATCATAATTGATGAAATGTGTGTGTGTGTATGTGTGTACACATATATGTATGTATAATTGTAAATGAAAAATTTTTTTTTGTACCTAGCGGTATCTTTATTTAGTTTAAATTAAATGACCTATTTTTTTTTTAATTATTTTAAATCCTATATCTTTTTATTCCCTTTAAAAATAATTATACCTTTTTAAGTAAAAGGCCTTTTTTTAATACTTCAACGTTTTTGGGAAGTTAAGTTTTTGAATATGTCCAGCGTCTGTAATATATAAAAAAAAAATTTCTTTCTTTTCTTTTTTCCCTCCCTTCCTTTATTTCTCTTACCTCCCACCTTTTTTACGTTTTGCTTAACCTAATATCAATTCAACACGGCGTCTGTTCCTTTTACGTTACAATTCTCTTTTCTTTTTACGAACCCAGACGATGCCAATTTTTCTTTTCTTGTTTATTTTATTTTATTTTATCGTTTTCTTTTCCTTTTCTTTTTCTCTTTCTTTTTAAATTTTTTTCCAAATCTATTTAAAAAGGAAAAATTGACTGATTTTTCTCCAGTTTCCGAAAGGACTTTTTCGTTGCTGAGGTGATGTGTTACCCCCTGTAGGGATTTCATATCGAAATGGTCATTCAACATCTTTGAATTAATCCTATTTTAATTTTATATATATATATATATATATATATATATATATATAACTCTTCTGCTCCCTTTCGTTTATTAGACATTAAATTGTATCCCCTCACGTCCATGAGCTTGCCTGACTTTTCCTATAACCTGATGAATATTCATGAGTACCCCTATACCAAAAAGTCTGAAAAACAATAAATTTTCTGCTCCTTAATATAAATACGTGTCAAAAAGTAAAATCTTTACATTTACTATGATAAATTTCCTTCAGATAAGTTTTCGTTTTTCTTTTATTCATATTTTCCATTTCTATATATACTTTATCTGAATTTTACACACACACACACACACACACACACTACTAATAAAATAAAATCTTGGTTGAGGTAGTGTCTAGTTGGACTTAGTGGAAATAGAGCGAGCCCTAAATGACTAGTACTAAACTAAGAACTAGATATGGGCAGTGGAACGAGAAAATATACTGAAATAAATTACAGAACCCGCATATTTAAGTTAACAGCAACTGCTGTTCTTAAACAGTCAATCACATTTCCATGATCAAGTTCAACTTTGCTTAACGTCAATGGTCTTACAAGAATCTGAGTGTCATAATAATATGGTCGTAAGCCTCAGCAATTCTTCATCTCAAACATGACACAGTTAATCTGCAAGATGAAATCGTTAGCGTATTTTGGGTGTCGTTTGAATGTAGTTGTTTATTCGGAATTCTTGGCTGAGAATATTGTGATAAAATGAAACAAGACGCAAAAGATGTGTAATAAAAGGCTTATAGATAAGTGCTTGACAGAATGATAAAGAGGGAAGTGAACCGACTGGGAAGGCAGTCAAATAAAGCGAGACATCGGAAAGCAATATGTCAATTAAATTTGAGCTCTGACCACAGGCGTGACTTTTTCCATTGAATGTAACCTTTCAAATGTAAATTATTCAATCTTACTCATAAAATGCTGCAACTTTTAAATGACAGTCTTGACATTTTGCAAATCGCTACGTCATATCAACGATAATACTTTCATTTCAATTATTAAACTAAGTTTAACAAAGTTCGATTGGTGGTTGTGTTAGCTGAGCATAAATTCTGTTGAACTTTTCAGAACCTTTCATACGTACGCGGGCGTATATGAGGGCTGTATCCTAGGCCCTACGATTTTCTTGATCTTCACAAGTAGGTATATATGCAGATAACACCACCATTTATTCTGGTTTAAGTAAGAAATCTTCTGAGGCTGACAAATTAAACCTCGTCGCTGCTCATTGAAATGACCTCCAATCTTTGATGGACTGGGATAATAAGTAACTCGTAGATTTTAAAACTTTCTCTTAACTACTATAGACAACATTTCCTAACTTCCATCAATATGGGCGACGCTAGTCTTCCAGCAAACAACATATTGCGCTTCCTTGCCCTCAATCGACCTCAAATAGAACGACTACACTATAGCTATATCTACTGTTAAGAAAGTTCGGTCACTGTGTAGGACTGGGAAAGTTTTTAGTCAGAATCTATCTTGCACATTTTAAATCTACCATTTGTCTTTGCATTGAATACTGTTGCCATATCTGTTTGGGTGCTACTGCTATTCATCTCGGGTTTCGAGAGAAAGCCAAAGAAGGATCTGCATGTCATCGATCCCGACATAACAGCTCGACTTCAGTCAGTTTCTCACTAACATAATGTAGCTTCCTCCTGTTGTTTCTATTTTCACGGCTTCTGCTCTAAAAAGCTTCTTTTCCTGGTGCCCCGGCCAGATGAATTTGCCCAGTAGTTTCCAACGTTTTGCCGTCAAAATTGTCAAATGCAATAGTCACTTTTACTATTCATTTTCTTTTCCTGTACTTCCCACCTGTGAAACTCTCTTTGGTGTACTTGCTATCTTGACAGCTATATATTTTCAACAATTTATGTGCAATGTCAATCGCCATCTTTTAACTTCCTGATTCTCATCTTTCTCTTATCCTTTCTTCGCCATCCCTGAAAAATTGTTTCCTCGTTCTTTTTCTTTTCCTTTAAACTAACCCCCAGCGCACCACTGGCGGGACTGTCTTGCTTTCTGTGAAACAATCATAATAATAATAATAATAATAATAATAATAATAATAATAATAACTCTTCTATTGTTTAATACAAGAAAATCTGACTTAATCTGCTTGTAGATTTGCATGAACAAAAGTGGTTAAAACCGTTTTATTTTGTTGCATTATTTATATCTCCTTATTTACTACGTTTCTATATAATAACACAGGGTTTATACGGGAGCATTTGATAGGAAAGTATCGTTGACTGTTGAGTATTTATCCAACATTCTTCGACTTAAAATATCGAGATCTCCGAGTCATATTCACGAATGTCTATAATCTTTATCGTCTCAAGTGCTTTCGGTCACTTCTACAGCCATTTTCAAAGATGCTTATGTTACTGTTGCTGTTATATTTTCCTCATGTTTTGACTGTAACTAAGTCATTTACTTTTTGTTTTTTTAAGAAGCGTTCATTGCAAGTTCACGCATGTCGCGCACGAGTGAAAATCGCGTGAGCATCTTTCTATTTCAAAAATAATTTTCAATACACCATTTCTACTATTAAATATTGTCAGGTTGATTGTAGTCGGAAAAATTTTCATATATAGTGCCTCTCTAATAGAGAGATATGTTTGGTATTATGATTTATATAGAATGTTTGTCTTTTCGAGCAGAATTTCCCTTAATGTTTCTTAATTGTATAATTTATGGACAATTTTCATATTTCTTATCTTCACCAAAAGGAAAAAACATTAGTATGCTGAAAACCTTAATAAAAATTCAATTAAAACTTCCATGTCGGTTGTATTCAATGAAATAAACACAAACACACACACACACACACACACACACACACACACACACACACATAAGTGTGTGTGGCGTGTGTTTATATTGTGTATGAACAACGTTAAACTCTGCTTTTAATTCACTGTACGCCGATATCATACTGGTAGACTCTGTGATTTATATAAAATTGGATGTTTAACTGTACTGATGACCTGTGATACAGCGAAACAGAATTGTCTGCCGATGACTATATATATATATATATATATATATATACATGTGTAGTTAGGTTTTGGTCAAAATTAAATTTGACCAGTACTCAGCTGTACTAAAAAGTGTGCAATATATTGATATTATAGAACTTTTTAATATTTTTCATTTGGAAATTGATTTCAAATATTTGGTTTCTGCACACAATTTATAATAGTAATACTTATTATTATTATTATTATTATTATTATTATAAATACCTTGAAGATACCGAAAAGTTGAAACCTAGGTTGTAGAAATAAGTAATTTCCAAATTATATATATATATATATATAAAATATGATAAAAACAGAAATGAGGGTTATTCCAACGAGAGAAATTGATATAGAAGAAAACAACTGCGAGAAGCCGTGAACATTGTCAATTTGGCTAATATATATATGGAATACTCTGAAGAGATGGCATTAGAATCCACAGTTCTGAAAACAACTCAATGGCTGAGATACGTTGATGACACAACTCACCATGGAAAAAGAAAATGACAATAAAGTAGCATTCCTGGATGTGCTAATAACTCGGACAGAGTGAGCGTTCAAGACATCCAAATACCGCAAGCCAACAATCACCGGACTATACCTCAACTCAATTCCCACCACCCATACAATGTAAGGAAGGTAGGGTATATAAGGATAACAATTCTCAGAAAATAGCCTCGGTCTGTCTACCTTATGTTAATGGGTTATCGGAGAAAATACAAAAGATCTGTTGTCCATACAACATCAGGACGAACTTCAAAATGGTTCTACACTTTGAAAATACCTATCCCGAGTAAGATCCCCCAGCAGAAGAGGACATGACTAAGGACTGTGTGTACGCCATTCCATGTAGCTGTGGAAAGAAATAGAAAGAAGAAACAAGTCGTCCCTTTAAGGTAAGGCTGCAAGTACATCGCAAGTCCTTAACACGAGCGGCGATGAAAAAAATCAGGCATACCTGACCACATATGGAAGGAGAAAGGGGATCACAAACCCTTATATGATGAAGAAATAATAGATACAGAATACCACTGGAAACCACCTAAACTAAAGGAATCAGCGTATATGCTAGGCTAGAAATTATCCTAAGTCGACTAAGCATAAAAATAAATACAATATGGGAACCAGTAATAAGGAGTGCCAAAGAAAATCAAAAATTACATTATAAGCTCTGGTAAAAAAATACTAGAAAAAAAATCATTAACACTAAAATATACTAGATTTCAATATGAACTCTGGTAAAAAATGTTTATTGAACATTATGTTTATAAGTCACAGAAATTCAGTTGTTCTTGTCCTTAAGAACACATGCCCGGTGAATACAGACGTTGGTTAGTTCCAGTGATTTAACCCAAAAATTTGTGAGGTCAATACTAGTCTACAGCAGAGTTGAACAAGTAACTTAGAATCGGGCGATCGTAATAAAGGGTTCGGTTCGAAATTTCTAGCTAGCCAGAGCGTACAACGGAAAAATGTCGTACAAATTGCAAATAAGATGAGGACAATAGTCCGAATAATGTAATTCGTGTAAATACTACTTCATCTCAGGAATATAGACAACTACCTTGTTTAATAGTGGAGTCGGGTATCCTCTTAATGCTACCGTTTTTCGTCGTTCCTCCAAGCGTATTTTACGAAGGGTTTCGTCAGCTACTATTGTGCAAATTCGTCGTGCTAGAGAGCAGGGGGTGGATTTTAGACAATTTTAGTGACTCTTGTAATGGATGTATTGTTTCTGTGGATTTATGGTAAATATCTGTGATGAAGTAATTGTTTTTGTTTTTTCTTAGTATGTCTAAGAATGTAATTCATTATAGCAACATTCTAGTGAGAACTTAATTTTTGGAGTAGATTGTGTAGTTTATTTTTGTATCTCCACCTTGATCTCCAAAAGATAAAACAATCATCTAGATATCTTTTTTCATGATTTAGTGAATTCTGGTTTTTATGACTTCCTCATATTCTTATTCTATTTGGTTTTATAGGTTTTCTTCTAGATATGCTTGTGTGAATGTTGCATATGTCGGTGCCATTTTTGTCCCCATCGCGGTACCTGCTGTTTGACTATAATTTTGTTGTTAAAATGGAATTAATTGTTGTCTAAAATCAGTATAATACATTCTTTTGCAAAGCGAGTGGGAAGTATTTCTGAGTGTTTTTCCAGTCAAAATATAATGACATGTTTACCTAGTTCATAGGGTGTGCTGCTGTAGAAGCATTTCATGTCACATGCTACTATGAGTGTACCTTGCTTTACTTTTTGTTATATGACATTTAGGAAATGTATGCTATCCGTAGTGTAGCTTTTTATTTTTGTGAAGTATGGTTGCAATATTTTATCTACTAGTTTTATTAGTCTGCTTGTTGGGCAGGCTGGCCCTGCTACAATGGGTCTGTATTTAAGATAACTAAGGTTTGGAGTTTGAATATATTCCGATTTTTGTTCCTGGATAGCTGCTTTATTTGTTTGATTTATGTATCTTTGTGAGTCCTAAAAAATATTGATTTTTATAATAAAGGCTGTGAGAAATTAATTTTCTTTATTCGTTAGTATTCTACAGTGTGTAATGCAGAGTTTTTTTAACTTCTGATGCGATGTTTTCATCTATATTATGGTTGATTAATCTGTAGTTATTTTTGTCTCCAAGTAAATGTTGAATAATTGTTTTATAGTAAATTTTATCCATCATGACTAGAGCACTGCTATTGTCTACTTCCTTTATTATTATGTCATTGTTCTCATGTATGTTTTTAATGCTAGTTTTTGTTTGTTTATGAGATTGTTATAGAGGTTGTGAATGTTTTCAAAGTCTTTATTCCAGTACTTTATCTTTTTTTTTACTCTTGAACTATCGGTAGTATTGTCGTTGATGTATAATGTTTCTATAAGTCTAAATTTCCGTTCGAATTCTCTAAGGTCTTTTTATGTCTGTAATGTGACAGACTTTGAGACCTGACTTTAGAAGGTTTATCTCCTCTTCTTTAAAAAATATGAGGAAAGATTAACAATAATAGGTTTTGCATTTTTGAAATTAGTCTTTTTCTTCGGATCGAATGTTTTGAAAATGTATTCTAGTTGGTGAGGTACCTCTATTTATATGTTTTGAAATTTCTAGGTGGTTGGGGTTTGGGTTGAAAAATGTTCTTTTGGTATATCTGGATGATCTTGGATGGGTGAGTCTGTTTCGATTGTGAGATTTGTAGTCGTAGTGTTGTCCATTTTGTGTTGTGGGGAATGTTTTGTAATTGTCTCTGTTTATGTGATGAAATAGTAGCCCGTTACGTGTGCTCGTTGGTGGGTGGCCTGATACGTCTTGGTGAGTGTATTTGATGGGTGGATATTTAGGCGCATGTATATTAGAATTATCATTATGAAATAATTGTCTGTTGTGTGTGTCCGTTAGTGAGTAGTTCGGTATGACTTAGTGAGTGTACCCGATGTGTGGATTTGTTTGTGTGTGCTAGAATGCTCTGAAATGCTTACCTCTATTTTGTTGTTCATATTGGTTTCCTGGGTATGTGTTTTGTCCAGGGTTTCGTTTCTTACAACGGACTTGTTTTGTGTTTCTTTTTTCTTATTTTCCGATTCCTCTTGATTTGGTAGTGTTTTCATCGATCTTATTTTTTTCTAGAATTTTCTAGAAGTTCTGTTCTTCTTTCTTGAATTAAATTAACATAATTCTGATAATAACTTTTGTGTTTCTTTAGGGACATACCCGAGGGACATGTTCTTTATATTTGATAGTAGTTTTCTGTCTATTTTCGTGTATATGTGTATAGTTTATTCCTCTGTCCTCTTGTATGTCAATGTTCGCCTGTACTTTTGGTAAGCTGAGAGTTATTTTAATTTGTTTTTGATTCTCATTATCATGAGCCGTAACTATTACTCAAAATTTTCTTGTTATGAAAAGGTTTTTTCATTCTTTACATGTATATGGCGGCAGTTTCTTTCTTTTTGATAACATTGTAAAATGCTCATTTTCTTTGGTTCATGAATTTGCACCATATTTTGAGGCTTTGTTTCTTCATTTAAAATGCTTTGTTCTGTATGTATGACTGTATAAACTATCGCCCGGTTCACACTTCACCCATGTCTATTGAACAGGTTAAGAGGCTCATCCCTTGTTTCCTGTTTAGGATGTCGTTTCCGGCTTTCTCTTTTCCAATCTTTTCACTCTTAAGTAGCCCCCTGCACATCAGTGGCGTTACCGCCTTGCTCGGGGTGATATGATTAAAATATATATATATATATATATATATATATATATATATATATATATATACTATTTTAAAAACAAGGAATTCATTATTATTATCAAAGGGCTTTTCGTCCAACATCGCATCGGGAGAAAAATCGTTGGAAAATGAATGAAACAAAAAGAACACTAATGACTAAAATGAAGAGCAAAAAAGTGTGAAACACGATAAAATAAATATACATATAAATATATACATACTTATAACAAGGGAGGGATTCACGTATAAATGGTTACCGATGGTCAATTACAATAAAATATCCTCCAACAAATTCAGAGACATTGCACAATCTTTCTGTCGGTAGAGAGACGGTTTCCGTAATGCTATAAAGACTGATTCCAAAATCTTTAAATGATCATTGGAACCAGCGCTATGTATAATTTTGAACTACTCTTCCTTATATGACTTAGCAAAGACTATGTTCTCTACTAGATGTTGAGCAATAGCCGATTCCATATTTGTAGAAGAAATGCAACACGTTACCTCTTTTGACAAGTCGTATTTTAGAAGGCACCTGCTGATTAATACTCGTTTCCAAATTTAAGTTGATACGCCCCACATAAGCAGCAGCACAGTGGCAGTTAAGTTCATATACCAAATTACTTAATTTGATGTCGGGCAAATGATCCTTACAAAACGACGGAAAAGCAAACCTAATCTGAAAAATACAACGCCTTAGCAACAGACGGTAAACAACCAGAAATCGTCTTTTTGATCAGCTTAACTAAACGTTGATTCTTATCATCTATCCAAAGAACCATTAAATAAACCGGGTACTTAGAAGGGCCCAGGACTTTAGGAGAATAAAATTCCCTAATCTTCTTATTAATAATATAATTAATAAGGGCTTCCATATAGTAATTACACAAGAAAATCTTCCTGATATTCTCCAATTCAAAGTCCAGTCTAGTATGAGATCAAATTTTGAGCGCCTTGTGCATCAAGGTTTAATAAGACTAATTTTCCTTAGTGTAGGTCCAAACGCACACCAATTTATATACAAGCCAGTAAAGGTGGGCTTACGATAGATACTCGTAAGGAACCCCCTCACTACGCTCAAAAACAACGTCCAAAAAAGGCAAGCAATTTTCCTTCTTCACTTCTATAGTGAAGGATAAAACCTTGTGTAAGCAGTTAAGCCTATGAAAAGAGTTTACAGCCTCACTTTCTTTGGAAAAAGTGCCATCACCGTCAAAAGCAACCACTAATATCACAAAAATATCAGCCAACGCACAGCCAAGTGATCTATACATCTGAACCAATCCACTTGGCTATACATGACATTTTCTAAGCAACATTCCACAGAACTAGTACAAAGTATCATAAGTTCGTCAAATACATCCATAGGAAAAGAAGGTGGAGTAATGTCCCTCTCATACAACAAGTCGGCACAAATGTAAATATTCTCTTTTAATGGTCAGTCAGTTTAGGTGCCATACGTGATACACGCTTGGGCGATCATGTCTTGAAAGAGACATGACTGACTGGGCAGAAAGTTATCCCGCAGTAGGTTGCCATTGCTTTCTGGTAGACTGGTTGCCGACCAAGGCTATAGAACCCAATCTGTCCTGCTATTTAACCCATAACTGGAAGGAAGAGACGGATTAATACCTTTCCCAAGGGTATTTGCGCGTAAGTGAATACAATGGATTTAGCTGGAATTCGAACTCGGCTCCACCAGTTTCTCGTTCCGAGTCGATATCCACTGTACCACAACGCACATCCTTCTTTTAATGATACGTTAGTAAAAAGACTAGACACATCAAATGAGCTATACAGCTTTGCCCTGATACTGATTTTATGTGCTCATTCACCCACAGTGAAAAAGTCTTCAACAAAATAAACGTTAAAATCAGTTATAGTTACGTTAAAGACATAGGTAAATATATTTCATAACATAATATTATGATATCAAATAAATATTTGGCCCACATAAATAACGTCCGTCAATCAACTAATAGCAAAAGTGACCCTTCTAAAAATAATGGCAACTACCAAAAAATAAAACCTGCTCATTGAATGCTCAATGTATGTCCAAAAGTATTGTTTATAGAGCTCGAATTCATTCGAATGATGATGTTAAATTTTACTTTGGATATACCTCTAGAAGATGGAAGGTTTAACAACCACATGATGTCTTTAAGCAGTAAATACAGTAAAAGTACTGCTTTGTCCAAGCATAATTGAAAATTAAAAGACAACAACAACCTAATTATTACCTGGAAGATCGTTGTGGAATCCAAACCTTACAATAGAAAAAGAGATAAATGTAATCTATGGCTTTTAGAAAAATTTATCTTAAACCATATCAATAATCCTAATTAGCTTAATAAAAAAAAGTAGTTTAATGACCACATGCTGTCTTAGAAAAATACTGTGAAAAAAGAAAATAAAGTGAAAACAGAAAAAAGAAAATAAAAAAACTTAAACATTTAAGTAAATGTTTAAGTTTTTTTTATTTTCTTTTTTCACTTTTCTTTCTTTCTTTATTTATTTCCCGCGTAATATTACTTTTAACAATTATGAATTAAACTCCAATTATTTTTGCTCCCTACATTGTTTAATTTTAAATTTATTTCTAAATTTTACTTTTTAATTATTAGTTTTTATTTGCATCTTTATTTTATTTAAAATATTAAAATTTCAATTTTTATCAACATTATTTAAATGTTTACGTTTCATGATTTGCACCCTGTCATTCCTTCTCCCTGCATATTACTATTTTTTAATATTTTCAAGTTTAATTTTAAATTTAAAATTTAAATTTTTAAACTTATTATTAAAAAACAGTAACTTAACTAAATAATATTAAATTCCTATGAACATCGAGCGAATTTAGATTCAAGTCGATTAAACTGTCAATCTGAATTATGCAACTGATAATGGCATAAAGCAACTCCCAGTCGTGCCATAGACGTAGAATATATATATATATATTATACAGACTTAACCAAGGATGAATATAATATAATAATGACCGCCAAAACATCTGTTTTTATCCAGAATCAAGAAGAATGGATAAAAAATAACTCAATTTGACATTACAATGTGTGCGTTAGACTTTGCAGCGTCTTCCGATCTCATTGGCTTATTTGCACTATACAATCTTACTGCACACCATGAAATGAACACATAAAACATAGGATTATATAGAGATGACGGTCTTATGGTACTACAAAATTCTATACATTTTAAAACAGACAAAATAAGAAAAGTCATCCACAGAGAATTCAAAAGTTTAAATCCAAAAGTAATAATCAACATTAATTTAAAAGTAGTAAACTTCCTTGATGTAACACTTGACTTACTTAATAAATGATAATTACCAACCATACAGAAAACCCAACGAATATCCATTATACATCCACCCAAAGTCAAATCAACTCCCCAAGTATAATCAAACATATACCCTCCTCCATAGAATACAGAATTAGTACAGATTCTTCCAGTGAAGAAATATTTAATAAGCATAAATGATTTTACAAGAAGTCCCTCAAAACAGTGGCTACAAAATCCAGGATATCAAGTACATAACAAATTATAACCATAACAGGAAAAATAGAAATAGAAAGATCATTTGGTATACACCCCCTTTGAACCAAATGGCCAACACCAAGTTAGGGGTGAAGTTTCTCAATTTAATTAAGAAACACTTCCCTACTAACAAGAACTAATTAAGAAACTACTTCCCTAAGTAAAGTTTTTCACAAAAATACACTTAAACTAAGTTATAGTTGTACAAAAAATCTTAAAAAATCATTACAAATCATAATAAATATATCTTAAATCAGCATGTTAATCAAAATAACAATAACTACCAAAACAATAAGGAGAACAATAACACCAAATTATGCAATTGTCGAAACCCCAATAATTGCCTACTACAAAATAGGGGTAAAATAAATGCAATTCTCTATCAATGCAATATAACATTAATTGAAAACCCAACTGTCAATAAAGTCTACATCGGGTTTACAAAGAACACTTTTAAGCAACGCTGGTATATGCACTTAACTTCATTCAAAACAACATGTATCGAAACCAAACATCCTTTTCTGCATATTTTTGAAAATTAAAGGGCACAAATAAGACACTCGAAGTAAAGTGGAAAATCCTGGAAAAAAACTAGAATCTGTAACTCGTTTAACGACATATTCCCTTTATGCCTGAGTGAAACGCTGCACATACTACGGTACTCAACAATGATGAACTATTGAACGGTAGGTATGACTTAATAATGTTATGTAAACATCAGAAATAGTTTTCGTTAAAATTTAATTAATCAAATATTATTAGTTATAAATCGTACTCTAATAAAAAAAAATCAACTTACAGTTACAATTATTTACCACTTTGAAGTATTAGGTGGCCCCACTAAATATCTCGCTCAGATAAAATAATCCTCTCCAAAAGTTAATTAATATCCATGTTTCATCCATAAAATAAAAAAGGAATATTATATGAAGAAAATAAAATAAACCCATACAATACTAAAAAGTCACTCTATTTCATCCAACCATAGATAGTAGTCGAATAAAAAGTGTCTACCCATTTAAACAATCTAAGATCTCACTATGCGAATTACCCAAACCGAACTAAAAGGTGACCCGTCCAAAACTAAGCTACCTCACTCCCGTTCCTAACCCAAATTTTTACCTCTGTGGTTACAAAGTGCTGATGGACTAGCTTAGAAATACCAAATTCCCATCCCCCACATCACCTACATATCACATCCCCAAAAATAAATAGTGTTCACTATTTACATTCAGTTCTACAAATCATGAGAATGAAACATGAGAATTGTTGTGTAGTGATACTATACTTTTATAAACCATTGTAACAACTATATATATAAATATTTGTTGCAAAAAATACAAAATAGATGTAAAATATATTCAATTGTCTATCAATGCAATGTAACATCAATAGAAAACCCCACTATAAATAAAGCGTATATCGGATCTACAAAGAACACCTTTAAGCAGCGCTGGTACATACTTCATAACTTCATTCAAAAACAACTTATATCGAAAACAAACATCCCTTTTTGCATATTTTTTGAAATTAAAGGACACAAAACAGAAACCCTAAGTAAAATGAAAAATCCTGGAAAAAACTAGAACCTGAAACTCGCTTAACGACATCTGCCCCTTATGATTAAGTAAAAAGCTACACATTCTAAAGTATCCCAACAATGGCGAACTATTGAAAGAGACGAATTAACAGTGTTATGTAAACATTGAAAATATTTTTCGTTAAAATTTAATTAACCAAAAAATACCTCATTCACATAAAATAATCCCCTCCAAAAAGTAAATTAATACCCATGTTTATTCCTTAAAATAAAAAAAAATGAACATCGTATAAATAAAAATCAATAAATTCACACAACATTAATAGTGAATTTATTCCATCCACTCATAGATGTTGGTAAAATAAAAAGTATCTACCCTTTCTTAAAAAACCTTACATCCCAATATAAGAATTACCCAGACAAAACTAAAAAGTGACCTGTCTAAAACTAAGCTACTCCGCACCCCTCTCCTAACCCAAGACTATATAACTATGGCTACAAACTGCCGATTAAATCGTACTAAACTCCCACCACATTCACTTACATATCATATTACCAAAAATAAATAGTTTTCACCATTTATTTTTCCTTTCAACTTATCACCAGATGAGGAGCAAACGTAGCTCCGAAACGTGGTAGTGATACTATGCTTTTATAAATCATTGTAACAACCATTATAATATATATATATATATATATATATATATATATATATATCTGTGTGTGTGTGTGTGTGTGTGTGTGTGTGTGTGTGTGTATACGTCTCTCTTGTTAACCGATCAAAATACACAGTTTTCTTGGCTGGAACCCATTTAATTATCTATTTATTTTTTTTACATGTTTTTCATCTAAACTGCCAAAATTTTATAAGCTGCTTACAGTACCTGACGTTCTTCACTATTGATCCGCCAATACTTTTTTTAAAAATTTGACCTGTTTAATCTCCCAAGTATATTCAATGTTGCTCAGCGTAGCTATAATGAAGATAAGCACTCAGAAATTTGCCTTGTTTGAACGTCTGCTCCAAACCTGAAATCGAACTTATCTTATTATTGGTAAAGATGCTACAAAAATAATTGTCCTCTTTTACTGCTCTAGAAAGTCAGTCAGTCAGTAAAATGACCAGGTAGAATAATTTCCCGCAGTAGGCTGTCATTTCTTTCTGTAATAGACAGTTTGCCAAGTTAGGCTATAGAATCCTATCTGTCCATCTATTCAACTCATAGCTGGAGGTAGAATTGATGTATTTATATCTTTCCCAAGTGTATTTGCGCAAAAGTGAATACAACGAACTCAACTGGAATTCGAACTCGGTCCTCATTTCGTGTCGATATTCATTACAACCTTTCCGCCATGTAAGAGTCAGATGAGACCAGAAATTGATTTGCTTGGAGCTGTCGAATCCTTACTTTGCATCTTGTCGTTTAAAAGCGTTTACGCAGCCTTGTAAAAAGTAACTTATTTTAAACGTTGCAATGTCGCAAGCCTATTACGACGCTATCACTACTTCCATGGTAAATGGTCTTTAGTGCCTTCAGCTGAAACATTAACATCCGAGACCAGTCTTTCTATGTCCACAGAGTTGAATTACCTCTTTCTCTACCTATTCTTTTTCTAAAAAAAGGCGTTTCTCTCTAAAAACTTCTTTCTAAGAACCGCTATTTTATGGAACAGACGCCTGCATGAATGCGGATATAAGGGTGGTAACAATGGCTGGGATAGCGGCTTCGAATGAGAAATTGGGGAGACAAGTTCGAATTCCACTCCTGTTCGTTCATGCACTTGCGCACAAATACACTTGGTTTGAATATAACAGTTAATCGTCCATTTATAATTTAAATGATAGTACTTACATATGGAAAAACCGTTGTTCTTAAAATATTATTTAAATATTAAATGGTAAATAAAATAAATATTCTTACAATCCAAAATCTTCTGCAGTTTTAAATGAACAACAATGAAAACAAACTAACACATCAACAGCGTTGTTACTTCCTATAAAAACAATTTTAACATCTTCAATTTTCGAGTCAATAATTATTTATTCTCCATTTTCTTGTAATCTTAATCTTCAACTTCCCCCTCACACTTAGTTCATTAAGGCACCGATTGAGTGGCTCTTGAGCTTTGTATAGAAAGAACTTTAATTAAAAATATACTGAACAATTTATTTTCAACTGCCTGTTCTTCCACGTTGCCAATCGTATTGCTAATCAGTTTTCTTCTATCGCTTTATTTCCACAGTAACAATGCTTAAACTGCAAGGGTTACCTGATGTTCCTTAGCTGTGATCCGTTTAATCAGTTTATTAATATAGCTTTACTTACTCTGGCACAAGTACAGAAACTGCTTCCAGAATCTGGTATTTCTCAGCTGTAAAACATCTAATTACTGACCGCGTTCAATGCTGCTTAATTTCAGGGTTTCTGCGTGACTTGACCGAAGTTTCAAACAAAGCTGTCCCTATCATTATTCTCTTATCGCATCAAAATTAATATCTATTTGCGTCTTTATCCCTTCAGGTCAAGTAATATCATTGGCTATAAATTATCCAGTTAATACTTAAGGCCACTTGCGCTATAAAACGAAAAACTAGTGGCTTTTCCAAATACCATTTCCGATTTATTCTGTATTTGTTGTTTCATGTACCATTGTTCTCTTTAACATCTTTCCATGTACTCTAGCAAGGGAAGTCGTTTTTTATTCTGCTATTCATTTAGGAAAGTCTGCACAATGGGACCTTTTATCAGTTAGTTTCACTATAAATTTTTGTTTTTAGATTCTCCTGCCAGTATTTGTCAATTTTATTTTCTGTTTCTTCGCTTTTCAGATTTGGTTCTTTTTTCTTTTCTTCTTCCTTCCTTTCGTTCTTTCTTCTTTTCTTTTAACTCACTTTTATTTAGAAGTTTTCTTCATTTAACTCTTTTTCAAATAAGCCCTTTTCTTTTGTTTTCACCACTGTGTTTCTGCATTTAATATATATATATATATATATATATATATATATATATATATATATTCCCATCACCTTCTGCTCTTCTTATTTCTTTCTATCTTTTTATATTTATTTCCTTTTTTCTATTTCTCCCTTTGCATGTCTTAGTTTCGTTCTTTCTCATATAATATATATATATATATATATATATATATATATATATATATATATATATATATATATATATATATATATATATATATATATATATATATATATATATATATATATATATATATATATATATATATATATATATATATATATATATATATATATATATATATATATATATATATATATATATATATATATATATATATATATATATATATATATATATATATATATATATATATATATATATATATATATATATATATATATATATATATATATATATATATATATATATATATATATATATATATATATATATATATATATATATATATATATATATATATATATATATATATATATATATATATATATATATATATATATATATATATATATATATATATATATATATATATATATATATATATATATATATATATATATATATATATAATTAAATTTGTTAATTAAAAATACAGTGCGACAGGGAAACTCCTACGTTTCGAGATTTCTACCTTGTTATCAGGCAATGTTATATCATTGTTGTGAAAATTATTTTATTTAAATATAAGAAACAATACGTTTGTTATTTGTAGATATTTGAAAACATAAAAATTTATGTGTGTGTGTTCTATTTAACTAATCAGAATTGAGATTCACTTTGAATTTGGAAAAAGTTTATATTTTTAGGGAATATATGATTTCTTCTTTCAGTCTTAACGGACAAAGTGTCAGCTTATTTTAACCCCTGTCTATAACCTGTTTCCGTTGATATATCCATTATTGTTACAAATTCTTTTCTTTTAGCTTTCTTTCTATCTCAACATTTTCTAAAACAAAAAAAAATGGATGAAGAAAGAAATAAAGAAAGAAAACAATTCATATTATTGATCTATCTTAAATGGAGATTGAGTATAATATACTATTTTTATTTCGAGTCAAAGTGAATTTTATTCTAATTTTTCAAAACTTTTAATTTATAAATAACATTTTTTAATATCTATTTATTTATTAAAATATTTTTGAAAATTAATTTTGTTCTTTTTATATAAAATCTTTTCCATTCTTATTATATTCTAATACAATTTTTACTATCATATCAGAATCTTTTAAATATCTATTTAATTATTATTTTTATAAAACAAATTATTAGATATATGCAAATTAATCTTTTTATTCACATTTTAAGGTGAACATTTTGCAGTGTTTACATATGACATTTCTTTTATTAAGTTTATTTAATAGATTTTTATTAAGAAATTTAATATTATATAGTTTTTCATATACACACAAAGAGTATGAGTTGTTTAAAGACTTACATATTCTAGCTTTTTTAAAAATTTTCCATTTTAATGTGGATATTTTATTTATTTCCTTTTGATACCAATAATATTTCGATAACGATGTTCTATTTCTGTACTTGTTATTATTAAATGAAGACACTTCTTGATAAAATCGTCTTTGAGAGAGTTCTTAGTACTACCCACATAAATCTTTACATTACTAGGGTTTTCCACAGAATACATTTTACATTGATAGACAATTGATTCTGTAAGGCAACTGTTTTCCAAAGGACAATCTATATTTATTATTGTCCAAATTGTTATTTTCAGTTATTAGATTATTTTTATTTTCAATTATGTTTATATATATATATATATATATATATATATATATATATATATAAGCATAGAGATTTTGGGACTGTAAATGAGCAGGTTCATGACGACTTCAAATTTTCGTGAGGATACTGTTATGGTATTCTCACTCCTCAGGCCTGGATATTTAGCCTTTTTCGATAAAATACCTACTTGCCAAAATGCATTTGAACAGTATAACGACAGAAAAATAACAACATTGCTGCTAAATATTATATTAACTCAGCATTATATATAATTGTTTAATTACTTAGTTTTTGCTCATAATTAAATCAGACCAGTACACAGCTGCATTAAAAAAGTGTTCAATACAATTATATTGGAAAATATTTTAATTTTCATTTGTAAACGAGTTATTATTGGTGTCTTCAGGCGATATACAGTTTTATTACCAGTTTTATAATATTAGTAATTCAATTGATGATCTAGACGTAAACTAACTTTAATGTGAATTTTTAGAACAAAAGTAACTGACATTTTGTTGTAAAGTGAAGTAAATAATAGTAGCATTTGATGCTTAATACTCTTTTGTCATTCGGTTTGTTATTACTGAGTAGTGTTTTGCAAACAAAATACGACTTTATTAGACACTTTTTAAGTTTTCAGTTTAGTTTGCATTTAATTTTTTTTTAAGTAAAAATTTTAATGTTAAGTTTTTTTACTTTTTATCTTTAATTTTGCTGTTCTGATTTTAATTTATTCTTTTCAGTACATGTTTTTTCGTTCTCTTCGGACTTTTTTCTTTTTCAAGGTTTTAATATTAGTATTTTTGTTTATGTATTTCTTGTATTTTGAAAAAATATTAATTTTTTTAATTACTATTTTTACGTTCTTTTGTTTTGTAACCTAACAATTTTAAATTTTTAGACCGTTTTTCTCTGTATTTTACAGTCATGTACATTGTTTTAGGCAAACCTGCATTTTTTCACACCTGCATTTTTTATTATAAGTTTTTCATTATTTACCATTTCTGTATTTGCTACTTATTTAAGTGTGTACCATTTTTTAAATTTATATATATTTTAATCATATCACCCCAAGCAAGGCGGTAACGCCACAGATGCGCAGGGGGCTACGTAAGAGTGAAAAGATTGGAAAAGAGAAAGCCGGAAACCACATCCTAAACAGGGAACAAGGGATGAGCTTCTTCACCTGTTCAATAGACATTGGTGGAGTGTGAACCGGGCTATAGATTAGTCTATCTACTCCAATTGAAAAAAAAGGGGGTTGGTGATTTGCTAAAAGTCCAGTCAAAAATATTTCTGCTAAAAAACAAAATCAATCCTTCAATTAGGCATGAAAAGTTTAAAATTAAGCAAAATTAGGCAAAAACGAACAAAAAATGGCTTACTTTTAACAATATTCAAGACATGATTCCATCCCAAAAAACATTCTGCCAGTGAGTTGAAAAAAATTTTTTTAACTTTTGGCCAGAGAATGGGAGAGTCAATTAAATAGCCAGTGTGACCTATACAGCCGGCCAACAAAAAAGAAAGAAAGAGACTGACTGACATACTAATTTAAAAAATAAAATAAAGACAAAGATTCCACCAGTCAAAGAAATTTCTGCTAAAAAAAATCAATCCTTCAGTTAGGCATGAAAAGTTTAAAATTAAGCAAACATTAGGCAAAAAACGAACAAAAATGGCTTACTTTTAACAATATTCAAGGCATGATTCCATCCCAAAACACACATTGTTTCTGCCAGTGAGTTGAAAATATTCTAATTGTTTTTTAATTTTTTTTTTGTTTAAATTCATTTGTTCTCGCTTCTTGTTTATCTTTTTACCTTTAATCATTATTTTTATTTCTTTTCCCCCCTACAAAGCACTTGTTTCTGGTGCATATATATATATATATATATATATATATATATATATATATATAAAACGGCAAAAAATTAAGTATGACCGACAAAACACGGTCTATTATAAAGAAAAACCTGTTTGAAAAAAAAAATTCACCCGATAAAATTCAATATGAAAGTGAAAACAACGAAGGAAGACCGTTACAAGAAAGTATGGTGACTGATAATGGCCAAAACCAAGATTAGACCAGGAAATTAACTTAAACTAGACCAATGTAAACAGCAAAATCAATGTAACAGCCGGTGAATCTCCCTCTTGCCGGAAGTCTTTCCCAAAGTGTATAATCAACGTTACGGAGTTCCAGGAGAGAGCCAAAGTTTACGCATATCTCATAAAAATGATAGACTTTTAGAAGACCTTCAGAAATTATACAAGGTTAAATAAATAATTGTGCTCCTCTTTATGGTACACAAGCGAACTCGCAAAATTTGTTGTACCAAAAAAGAAAGAGTTATCAAGTCTTCGACGTCTTTGGGCGTTAAACCCCAAAGAGTGATTAAAAAGAGAGTATTTTACGTCGGACCTACTGTTACCAATACCTCCCGACTGCGAAGACGCCTTCAGCCATGACCTAATAACTAAAGATTTTGTAATAAGGACCGAACACGAAGAAAGGCGACGGCCCATGCGGCAGTATACAAGTTTCCTCCTCAGGTCTTACGGGAGCACTTAGCTGCTTTTTTCGACGAGCTAAGACGAGTTTGGAGTATCGAATTAATGATTAACCGACAAACCTTCGTCTCCATCCTCAATTGTCTGGATGTAAATGCCTAGAATATGCCGTTCATTGTGTCCAGACGTAAGCCAACTTGCTGATAGTGTGGGAGGACTGGTAAGCTGTTCTCTTCCTTGCCAGAGGAAAAGGTCTCTGGAGTTCAGGCCCCTGCCAACTGTCGAGTCTGTAATTTCTGTCTCGCCTGTAATGGGTATGTCAACAACTAGAACCAGTGCTGTAAAACTCCCGGTTGGGTTTAATGTTCGGCCTCCATTTTCCGAAGAGCCTTAACCAGTCGCCAAGGAGAATGAAGAGAGAATATCTGGTTGTTGTCAAAGCTAGAAGGAAGCGCCGGACAGCGCGACTTCAGTCCCGGGAAGCTCCAAATGATAAGGACACATACAATTCCACTCTCTTCAATGGTTTCAATGGTGATAACCCGGTCAGCTACGCAAACAAAGAGAGATGCAGCATAAATTATAAACCAAGCTTTGAGAAAAAGGAAAATTCAGTTGAAGGAAGTTTTAAAGATCAGAAGATCCCAGCAACTGTCAGCAGCCTGAGCTTCTTTCTCTGTACCGTCTTTCCTTAAAAGACAAATTATGGCTCCCACCTCCGCTCACAAAATCTCTACAAGTATCACCACTTAAAATGACCAGTCTTTCAAAATCTCAATCTATACACTCAGCTATTAAAGCGATCCCAAATTCATCACCATTATGTACTCCAGTTAGCTTTAGCTAGAAAAATAGCATACATCTACTCGACTACGAAGACCCTCCTCATACAACAGCGAGAAGATAAATCCAAACCCTGTTACAATTTAGGGGAAAATGTGTGCCGGGTGACAAAAACAACCAGAAAAATCGTTGTGACATTCACGGAAAAAGAAAGAATTAAAATACTAAACTTTAAAAATATCAACAAAAACGTTGAGGATCCTATAAATATTTCCCAGGCTAAAAGGATTTTGACGGTTGTCTGGGCGGGACAAGGTTCCGAAAAAATATGGAAAATGTTGCATGAAACAGATGATGAATTTGCAACAGACCCTCCTCTTTCATATTTTAACGAATAGGAGGACAAGAAATGAAAAAGCCAGTTTTGTTCGGGGAGGACCCTATTTATGTTCAACTCTCCCTATATAGAGCCTTTAAACTAACGTTCCCTTTAGACATTGGTGGGCTGCCCCTTGACATTTCTGTTAAAAATGAGATTGGAACTAAATCAGTGAGACAGTATGTCGGTGTCCTGTCCCCAGACATGTTTGGTGTAAATAACCAACTCTAATTTAACTGATAATGCCTCTTTGATTGGCTAGTGTAAATGGCCGGGGCCTGATGTCAGAGGCTCGCCTCAGTGTGGATGTATATTGTGTATAGGAGACCTGGTACTTATAACCCGGATGCGAAACCATTTAGGCACTTTATCGACAAGTTTGATCTTGTTGATAAGTACTGAAATGAGCACCCTCAGGATTTAGTGTGGACTCTAATAAGAGCAGCTTATCTTTGGTGAGTTTTAGTTAAGAGAATCGATGTTAGGCTTCAAGTTTCTATTCTATAGTTTAATCGGATCATAGACTCGTCCGGGTTTGCCTAAAGTTAGATCAGCCTAAGGTTAAATTGGCTGGTTACAGAATTTATACTTTTCATTGTCTGATGAGCAAGATTTTCAGGACCAGTTTTACTCATTTTACAGCGGAAATTGACGGGGGCTGTGGTTGAGAATAAGTGGTGAGCGCTTTAATCTAAAATTAGGTTGTCAGCTGCTAAATAATGACATTAATCAGGGCCTTGTTCTTCATTTTGTGAGAATCCAAGACTCCCAAAGTGTGTCGGGAGATTTGTTACCTCTACACTTCTGAAGGCGGTCTGGGTATGCTTAGCGTTCAGTTTCGTCAACATACACTTCGCATCGTATTCCTAGACCGAAGGTGTTCGCAAACAGATAGAAATGACGAATTCTGGTAGGAAAACGCCCACAACAACTTCCTGTCCCTAAGAAGTGTGCACTCATGCTAGAAGGAAGCCCACCGTTTACCTCGGGGCCGAGTGCTTATTCTATCATTAATTCCGGTTAGCACTCAAGTACGTATTACGTCGAGTACTAATGAGGGGGTCTGTTCGGGAGGATTTGATCCACGGGCTCGATTTGATAAAGTAGGAGGTTCGCTCTATATGGTCTTAGGCGCCCGAGATGAAATGGCTTACTAAGATTGAGTCATCACTCACCTGGCTGATGATGTGAGGGGCTCTCTGGGTTGGCAAGAAGCTTTCTTCAGCGGGTTTGGGTTGTTCGCCCAACTGCAGTGAATTGGTGGTTGAGACACTGTCTCACGCCTTCTTCTGCTGCAAGGTGTAATCCCGTAGTGCAAGTGGCTTAAAAACTTCATGGTTCTCATGCTGCGTAAATTTTCTTTGTCCTTGACGTCGCTTCTATTTGTAGCAATGTGGTACCGTCGTTGACTAGGGCTGAGCATTATGTGTTCGTATGCTTACTAGGTGTTATGTGGGTCGAGATATTGACGACACGACAGAAATAATTCTATGGGGATGAGAAGTTTTTTCTCTTTCCAACTGGTCTTGTTCTTTAAGCATCAGCTTAAAATCAAGATCAGAACGGAAAGGCGAAATCTTTCCCCATCAGAATTTAGCAAAAGGTGGGTGAGTCTTGTGCGCATCTGTAGAATGTAAGAAGCTGACACGGAGTGGAATTTTGATGCCGGTTAGGCATTAGTATATCGCGATTCTGTATTAAACATTGTCAACGCCACCCGGAAATAGGTTAGCTTAGTTTTTTTTTTTGTTTTTTTTTGCTATGTTTAAATTTATCTAGCGCATGTTTAGTCATTGGTCCCACTTTTATTTTTTTTGTCCCACTTTCTTTAGTTCAAATTCCTACCTCCTTGCCTGTTAGGTGACCCGAAATGTTAGTTTCCTGGTAGATGCAAAATACTTTACGTTTTGGAGTGTGTTTATTTCGTATTAGTTACTGTTTCGATGAGTGCGTGATTGTGTGTATGGCTGAACGAAAGACTAGTTGACATGTACACGTCCAGCTAAAATTTCGTCCAGCTCACTGATCATTCTGTCGTGATTAAGTTTGTGGTTTTTTTTTTTACTAACGGCATTTTTGTTTGTTTTAAATAGTATTATCCATTGTATAAATATTCATTAATTAAGATACAATGTGATGGGAAAGGACGAGGGAAGAACTGTAGTCAAGCGGACAAGAGATGAGAATTGAACATTGCATTTAAATTCTTGGAAATTGTAGCCGTCAGGGTAGCAAGTATACAGAAGGGAGTTCCACAGGCGGGAAGTGCAAGAAAATAATGTGATAGAGTAGAAGTGGTGGTTGCATTTAGTTGAATTCAACTGTAAAAGGATGGGACCTTGTTACCAGTCTGGTTGCTGAGTAAATTCTTGTGAAGGGGTCATCAGTGAGCTAAGCTCCTCGAAGCAGAAACTGCGAAAATATTTGTACTATAGACAGAGGCAAGTCACATACCACCGATTAAAAATTGTACAAACGTTAACTACTGAAACCTGAAAAAACATTTATTTCGAAGTGAGTGCTTAGATACCAGTTCAGTCCGTTAAGTGTCATACGTGACAGATCCTTTGGCGATCATGTCCCTTCACATCTTTCTCGCCTTAATAACTGTTGACTTATTCAGTTAAGTTCGTACTTGATATACGCTTGAGCGATCATGTCTCTCTCGATCCATGACTGAGTAGGTAGTTTTTCCCGCCATTGGATGCCGCTTCATTCTGTGGTAGACTGGTTGTCAACCAAGACTATAGAACTTAATATGTCCTGTTATTAATTTCCTTTATACAGATCAGTCAGTTAAGTTTCATACTTGATACACGCTTGAGTTATCATGTCTCTTTCGATCCATGATTAACTAGGCAGAATATTTTCCCGCCATAGGTTACCGCTTCATTCTGTGGTAGGGTGGTTGACAATCAAGGCTATAGAACCCAGTCTCACCTGCTATTCAACATATTGTGGGTGGAGAAGTGATTAGTCCGTTCTTTTCCTATGGGTAGATGCGCGTAAGTGAAACTAATAAAAGTGAAGCCTCAAAATTTAAGATTTTAAATGTTTTTCAATCTCAAGTATATGATTTTATAAATTAGTCTACCTGATTGAGACATTTTTCAAGAATCAAAAGAGTAATTAATTAGAACTAGATTTCCTAATTATTTGGTTAATGAGGTTTTCTCCGTTGGATAAAAGACGTATTTATTAGCTTTTCATTCAGTGTCTGATTGATTATTATCTTACGATGAATCTATTGATCGCAATCTTTTATTCTCCTGAATATCGAATAATGTCAGAGACCGATCAATAAACTTCCGATACTTCTACTTAGCATTCTAAATTTTAAACAATCATGCAGAAGGTGATGGTTAAATTGTCGCCATTTTATGCGCGTTTTTTTTCAACTGTACAATACAGAAGAGTCAGTTGGACACTGTTTGAGAGAAAACGAGCACTGTGACGCAATTTATTACTCCAGAAATTTGGAAACGGCCTGCTCTACTTATTGGCATTCGTTGCAGAAGTTCTAATGTTAATATTTCAGAGTGTTTTATTGTCAATCTGAGGACAGTACAAAGTATTCGGAAATAATTAAATGAGTTTAATGCTGATTAAGAAGGTGTTCAGATTAATCACTAGTGATGGTGATGTTATGACTACATTCGTGTTTTCACAGGGACTAAAATTTAATACTGAAAGCTATATTAAGTGACTTGATGGAATAGATCTTCCCTGGGTCAAGAGGGTGGCTGCTGGAGGATTTGATGTCAAGCAAGAGAAATATGCACCATGCCTCACAAGCAGAAATACTCAGTCATGGCTATCAGAGAATTTCTCTGACCATACCACGCCTTACATCTTGCCACCTAATTCCCCAGACTGCAACTCCTTTATGCGTGGGCGCAGTTGAGCGAAAGACTAACAAAACGCTTTGTAACACCAAAAAAAGAAACTAAAGGCAAGAATTATGGCAGCATTCACAGCTGAAAATAGGGGAGACCGTGCAAAATTGTTGCAGGAGATACCGAAGTGGTCTGAAGGCTGTGCTTAAACCAATTTACTTAGTATTTCAAGAAGTTCTTGTGTAATTTTGTTAAATATATCTGTTAAAATTAGACGTCAGTATTATTTTCATTTTTGTGCAATTTAGTCCCATTTTATCCATCGCACTCTTGTATATTTTTATAGCATGTTATACAACATGGCCGATATTATTGGCGGCTGATCAACTCATCTGTTTCTTTGAAGTCACGCCGTATTGCACCGAGTTATCTGAAATACCTGATAGACGCAATCAAAATCTTATGAATGAAAAGTAATTACTAGAATTCGTCAAAAATTATTGACCACAGAAAAATTTCAGATCAAGAAATATGGCAGTCAACGAAGGAGAGAATGGGATTCAGTACTGTTAATACACACACGCGTACACACACACACACACACACACACACACACACATATATATATATATAACTTTTTAAAGTGATTATAATGAAATTTTACATCGCTACGCAAAGCTTTCATGTTTCAATACTATAAAGTGTACTTAGACGACGGTACTACAAATGATTTTTTATAGAAATTTAAAATCAATTCCTGACCTTTTTCGAACAGGGCATAAGGTCAAATATATCTTTCGATTAAGCAATTAAAAGTCAGATCAACGCTATATATATATATATATATATATATATATATATAATGGCTGGCAACTCGTATTCGAGGATACCGGTCTACTAGGACTCTTAGCTAATCCCTGTTTCAGACGTCTGCTCAGGCACATTTGTGTTTGTTCAACACCCACACAGCCCACCTGTGATTTATGCTGAGTAAACCTTAGTTAAGTTGTGGATTGTCGTCGCCAATTTGTTGTGGAGTCTGGCGAAACTTCGCCTCAAATTGTTGTGACCGGTTTGTGCCGGAAGTAAGACGCGGAACAAGAAGGTAGTTTAAAAATAATGTATTAGTATAACAAGAAACAAGATATTCAAAGGAAGTGTTAATAATAAGTAACTAGAAATAAGTAAGTCCGAACGCTGCTTATTGCCTGACTCTTAGCTGTCGTCAACTGCCGTTGTTAACTGCTGTTAACTGCCCCTGTTACATGCTTTTGTTTACTAATCTTTACTGCTGCTAGTAAGTCACGCAGGTAATTACATATAACATTTGGAAGAGTCCATTACTCGTAGGCGTGCACCATAACAGTTACAGTTTCTGGGATAGAGTGAGTTATCTGGCGTGAACAACAGTCTGAACAAAGCCAGTACTATCAAACCCTCGGTCACGACTTCGAGATAGCACAACAATCGAAGACGTCTCAAAGACCCAATTTCACTAACAAGGCTTGGGTCAACCCGTGATATAGTTTACCGGAACTTTCCATTTGCGCCGCACGCTGAAATTGCCCCCTTCAGACCAAAATTATCAAGATGTCACCTACCTGACAAATTGATCATGGTGAGATTCGAACTCAGGCTTCATGGTCAGAAAGCGAACGTTCTAACCACTCGTCCCCGTGCATCACACCCTGATTGAGCATTCTGGAAGAATGGTAGACTTTGCAAAAACAGTAGCTACTCTAGCATCTACGCATCGCTCATTCAGTAGTGAATTAGAGCGCTCTGGCTACTGGCGTATGATACATCGAACGCAAAAAGTTTGCCGCCTTCTACCGAGCGCCCATAGCTCAGAGGTAAAATCGCCGACTGACGCCAACTCGGTCGGATTTCAATCCTGGGTTAAAAGCAATCGGATGTCTAACTGTACTAATGAGCTGTGATACAGCGAAACAGATCTGTCTGCGGATGACTCTATATATATATATAATGCAGTTTATGAGACGCTCATGATGCAGGAAGAAATATTTATAAATAAATACAATTCTTCCCTCAAAAAACAACATGAAACACCTAAGACACACACACAGACACAGAAAATTTAAACGCGACAATAAAACACACACACACACACACACACACACACACACACACACACACACACACACACTAAATTCAAATAGTATTAAAAATAACTAGATGACTCGTAGAGTAGACGTGAATGAAAAATGCAAATCGCTGAAAACCATTTTGAAGCATAAAGACGAAATAAAATTTCGCAAGTCAGTGAAATAATTTTGTTACTGCCAACGAAGGTGACGGAAGAGATTTAAGGTGCGAGTGTGAAAAAAGCCCAACACGGACGCATGCATATGAAGTTTCTGATCTGCTCACCACTTGACTTAATTCATTATACACGATACCTTGGCCATCAGAACAACAAAAGTATCTCGATATGTGATGTCAAAAATCTATTAGCCTGAAGAGAGTCAATATTAAACTCGGAACACGTGTAACGATACAAATACCATTATGGAAACTTCATATATCATACAAAAGCAAGTAATATTAATAATAATAACAACAATAAATCTACACTTTAAACAAAACGTTCACGGCTTCTCGCACTTTTTTCTTCTATACCAATTTCTCTATTTGGAAAAACCATTATTTCTTTTTTGAACACACTCACACTCACAAATGAATGAAGAATTTAATAGATTAATAAAAAAGAGAACAGAAGAGAAAAAATTAAAAAAACATGTAAAAGTTGAAGAATAATAAACTAATAAAAAACTGTTTTGCAGAGGAAAATTCCAATCTAATCTAAGGAGAGAATAAATGCAGCGGAATACGTTTTTGTGTGACGCGTTTCGTCCTCTGCTTCGATGCAATCCTTAAAAAACCCTTCAAAGAAAAAAAAATTAAATATTCCATATTTTCCCTAAAACACACACACACACACACACACACACACACACATATATATATATATATATATATATATCGAGGGATATTGGATGATAAAGGAATAAAAAGTGAAGTTTGGAAATGAATGAAGATTTTAGTAGACAAATAAAAAAGAGAAACCAAAAGAGAATATTAATGAAAAATAGTCAATCAGTTAATTGCCATACGTGATACACGCGCTCGGGCGATCAAGCCTTTTTTCGAAATTTGACTGACTAAGCGGAAGATTTTCCTGCTATAGGTTGTAATATTTTTCTTCATTAGACTGGTTGCCTACTAAGGCTGTAGAACCCAATTTGTCCTGCTATTCAATTCTTTTTACCCGATCAATCAGTTAAGTCCTATGCGAGATACACCTTGGCCGATCAATTCCCTTTCGAGATCTAATTGACTAGGTGAAAGATTTTCTTGCAGTAAGTTGCCATTTCATTTGGTAGACTGGTTGTCAAACAAAGCTATAGATCCAATATGTCATCCTATTAACCCATAACCGAAAGGACACAAGACGCATTTGTTCGTAAGTGAATGCAACGAATTCAACTGGAATTCGAACTCTACTCTGTTTCTTCTAAAAGAATAGACGTTTAAAAAAGTAAGAAAATATCTAAAACAATGACAGAAAAAGAAAAGAAAAAGAAGAATGACTGATAGAAAGAAAGATGAATTAATAAGGATGGAAATTTAAAGGGAGAAGCTATATTGCCGGTGCCAATAAAATAAACAAACATGATTTTAAGCATATTTTACTGGGATTTGTAAAATAGACCCTAGGCTATTTTGCAGATGAATATTTTTATTATGAATCCTGGCAGGTATTGTTAAAAATATTAACACAAAGATTTAACACAGAGTTTTTTGTTTTTTTTTTGCCATCAATTGTTAAGGAAGTTTTTAAATCTTTTTTATCATCGATTGTTAAAACACAAGTTAAAATCATTTATTCATCATCAATTATTAAAAGAAATATAGACACCTCTGAATATTTTAAGCATTTCAAGAATAGCAGTTTTTACAAACCCAAAACTTGCCTTGGGCAATATCCTCTTGCAAATACACTTTAGGTGCACACACTGCAGACAACAGAGGCCACAGAATCCTTGTTGTTCAAGTTCTACTTACACAGATTGCACAACTGCGCAGGTGATTTCAGATTTAATATACATACTTAGTTCTAAAACACTGTTTATATTTGCCAACAAAATAATCTCGGTGTTTCTTTTACCAGGACCGGCAAAATATACTTGGGGTCTATTTTCCTGGGGCTAGCAAAATAGCTTATGTGTTTATTTCACTGAACAGGCAAAATAGCCTTGGTGTCTTTTTACGATTTTTTTTGTCATTTCACCCCAAGAAAGGCAGAACCACCACTGGTGCGCAGGGGGCTACATAAGAGGAGAGTAAAAGTTTAAAGAAGAGGACAGCAAAGAAAAAGAGAAATCGGTTATAGGGGGTGTCAGAGAATGGGCAAGAGAAGGATAAGAATACTGATGTGAAGAGATTTGTGAGAGTAGAATGAAAACGGAGAATAACAAGTTACAAAAGGTGTTGAGAAACGGACAAGAGAAAACTAAAGTCCAGGGAATAAGAGATGACCATTAATATTGCATTTAAACTCTTGGAGATTGTAGCTATCAGAGAAACAAGTATATGGAAGGAAGTTCCACAGGCGGGAAGTACAAGAAAGGAAGCTAATAGAGTAGAAGTCAAGACAGCATTTGGTTGTTTTAACTGTAAAAAGTTAAGACCTTGTTGCAAGTCTAGTTGTTCGAGTAAATTCTTGTAGAGGGGGCACCAGTGAGTTAAGCTCGTCGGAGCAGAAGCCATGAAAATTTTTATAGAAGAGACAATGAAAAGCCACATCTCGACGGTTATAGAGTTTAGAGAGGACAGAGGAGAGTTTGGGGGCATTTTTCTTCAAGATAATGATGGGGTTTCCTTCGTTTCCGCTCGCCTTAAGTTGGTCAAGTTTTTAGATTGTCTTAAACAGCGGAGAGTGGGTTATATAAACATCCCTCAGTTGAGCCTCAGTTCCAGATGAGTCAAATGTGGAGTTAGAGGAAAACTTGCAAGTAAAACACTCGACCTTGTCAGCTGTGGCTGTGAGGACCTCAGATTTATTAAGCGAGGGATGGAGGATTTGCTGTTGTTCAGCACACGTTCGCAAAGCCGCTTTGGAATCTTTGGAGCTGAATTTGCTATACGCTGCTTCATTTTCTCTGCAAACAACATCCTCGCGTTATTCAAGATCATCTTACACACATTACGAGCAGGGGCAAATAGGTACTTATTGTGGTCAGACGTGTGGTTCCAATATAGCCGGAAGAAGTTATTCTAGTAGGCAATAGCGGCTAAGCAGGCAGAAAAGAACCAGGGGAACGAATGAGATTTAGGACGGAACATTCTGACAGGTATAAGTACATCGATGCCAGCTTTCACCCAGGAGGAAACCTTAGAGGCGCTCTTCTTAACGAGGAGGATAAACACTTTATCTCAAGAGAAGTCGCATAGTAAATCATGGAATGACTCCCAGTCTGCTCTTTGGTAGCAGTAGAAGATTCTGTTGGTAGGAAGTTTCTGGGGGAATGCGGGTGGAGAGAGATATTAATAGAGACGACAGCATGATCTGAATTACAGAGGGAACAAAGCTGCGAAGCTTGCTAGTAGTCAGGTACAGAGTTGACACCAGTAGAATAAAATTTGTGCCAATTTTGCCAAGACCGGCAAAATAGACTTGGTGTTTCTTTTACCGAGGCCAGTAAAATCGCCTATTTGAAATTTTTCAAAAATACAAAACAGAAATAAGGTAACTGAGAGAATAAAAAAAGAAGAAAAAAGTTAGACGACAATAAAGGAAGGAATGTTATCAAATGTAAACTTGAAGGAAAAATGAAAAAATAATGAAAACGAGAAATAATATTAACAGGAATGAAAATGATCAAAAAGTAGACAGTATCAAAAAGTAGAAAAAATAGTTTAAAATAAAATGCAATGATTTCCGATCGATCAATATTCTGTAATATTTATTTTTCAATTACAGTGATTTTATTTCAATGAATTATATCTCACACAAATTCTTTTGTGTTATTCACCAACCTTCCTTTCCTGTTCGACGTGGAAATCTTTTTACTCTCCGACTTGTCTTTCAAAATTTTAATTGTCGCCAAAGAATTGGAGGAAAGACAGTCTCGCTTGATTTTATTCTTCTGTTTAAAAAACTACAGACAAAAAGTCGCCATCAGTAGAAAGAAGACGAATTTCTAATTAGTCTAAAATGAGACAGGAAAAATTTAAAATATTTTTAAAAAGTTTTTCATTAAATATTTATCCTCATTTCACTTCTATTTATTTTTAAAAATACTTCCTTAATATTCCTTTTGAATTTATCCTTGAGAGCATGTCGTCTTCATGATCATCATGATCATCCTTAGCAATAAGTGTCATTGTGTATTAATTGATTATCCAAGTCCTCCTTAAATGGCCGTGACTATACTGTACTCTCTCCGAGCATGCGTCAGTTTTAGAAGCTTATGTATGTATCTAACTGTCATCTAAACACCTTTCGGCAAATAAGAATCTGAAGCAACCTAAGAGATTTATTAAATTTTCAGATTTATTAACCAACAAGAAAGAGTAAAACTGAAAAAAAGAAATAAACTAAACAAGACTTCAACCAAATGTAAATACAATTATTCTTCTTCATGAGCCGTGTCCCCTCAGTACGTAAGCGACCATGGAATTCTACTTGGCTCTGTCTCTTGTCGCTCTTTATATATTTTCTCTTGGTATCTCTTCTAAACCCCGCTCCGACATCCATTTGCTCAGATCTAACAAATACCTCTCGCCCTGCTTTCCCCTGTCTCCTCTTCCCTTTACCCGACCTTTGAGTATTAAATTCTCCAGGCGCTTCTTCCTCATTACCTGTCCCAGGAACCTTATTTGTTGCTTCCTGATATTTAGTATGAGTTTTCTTCTCGTTTGCATCCTTTCCTGCACCTCATCGTTGCATACGTGCTCAGTTCATGGTATCCTCAGCATCATTCTGTAAAACCATGTTTCTGCTGCCTCAAGCCTCTCCTTCATCTTTGATGAGGTTATCCAACATTCACTTCCATACAGAAGGACAGATATCACATAGGACTCCAGCACTCTTTGTTTCCAATGAGATTTTCCTGTATCTTAGTACTCTGGTTAGCTTTTGAAATGTGTCTTTGGCCATGCCAATGCGTCTTTAGATTTCTATGTCGTACTTCCGATCCTCTGTCAAAACACCTCCCAGGTATTTAACAAATAAATAAATAAATAAATAAAATCAAGAGATTTGATTTCTCATATAACTTATAGAACCGAAGTCTTAATTGAGGGTTCTTTCATAGTTCTTTCATAACAGATTATGAAAATGCTAGGTATAAATACTTGGAATGAACACGAAGAACAAAAATTACAAGCAAGTGAGAACAGGGAGAATGACCGACATGAAATTAAGGCTTGTAGATGATAAAAACAATGTGATAAAGATAATTAAGGAAACACATGCTCAAATATAGGCATCCGTCGTTTAATAATTCGATTAATGCCTTTTCGATTAGGGCGCTAAAATAGTTATTGTTTTTTTAATCGCATCACACTGAGCAAGGCGGTATTGCCACTGGGGGCTACATTAGAGTAAAAAGATTAATTAGAAGAGAGTGAAGAGAAAGACGAACTAGTTAGAAAGGAGCAAGAGAAGGATGGGAATACAGGTGTGATGACAGTTGCAAAGGTGGAGAGAAAGGAAAGAATATACGGGGTGGTGAAGAGAGACTAGAGTAAAGTGGTTAGGAGATGAGTATTGACATTGCATTTAAATTCCTGGAGGTTTTAGCCGTCAGGAAAGCAAGAATATGGAAGCGAGTTCCACAGGCGGAAAGTGCGAGAGAAGAAGCTGCAGGAGTAGAATTGTCGTCTGCATTTGGTTAATCTAACTGTGAATGGGTGGGACCCAGTTGTCAGTCTGGTTGCACGAGTAAACACCTGTTGCAGAGACACGAGTGACTTAAGTTCGTTAGAGCAGAAGCCATGAAAGTATTTAAGAACAGACAAAGGTAGGCCACATCTCGTGGGTGGGGAAGTGGCTGTAGTCGAGCCGCCAACTCGGTACCTATCACATTACTGATTCTCCTTTGGAGCCTATCGAGAACCCTAAGATGAACAGCAGGGGTGCCTGACCATATATGGCAGCAGTATTTCATGCACGGACGAATGGTTGATTTGTATATATGCAAAATGGATTCAGGCGGGAAAAACATCCTGGCCGACACAATGACCCAACCTTCTTAGTAGTGGATTTAGCTATGAACTCGAATGTAGTGGTTCCATTTGAGATCAGAAGAGAGGGAAGGCCAAGGTGGCGCAGTGTATTGCTATCAGGGAGAATCGCTTGGTCCATGCTTATGGCAGGCAGGAGAGGTTGCTGTGATGGTTGACAGACAAGAGCTTCGTCTTAGATGCATTGAAGTTGACAAGCCACTTCTTACCCCAATTCACCACAGAGTGTACATCCCTTTCAAGGTCAGCAGCGAGATAATGTTTGTCCGCCACGACGGGTTTCTTACTGATGCGGGAGTAAATTGTGGTCTCATCTGCGTAGATGCCTACTTGGCTCTTGATCTCGTCTGGGAGGTCATTTATGAAAATAAGGAAGAGCGTCGGGCCCAGGATTTCTATTCGTTCGTACATAATACTCGATTAGTGTGGTAAAGCATTCTTCAGTTTTACCATAATAATTGAAAATTGATTTTATAGTTACTAATGTGTATTTTCGTGTAATGAATTAAAAATCGGAAAACCGACTTTAAATTCCAGTTGAATTTGTTGGATGTCCTTACGCGCAAATATCCTTGGGAAAGATATTAATCCATCATTTCTCTATCCAGCTATAGGTTGAATAGCAGGACAGAACTATTGCTTTAGTAAGCAACCAGTTTAATGTTGAATGTAATGGGAACCTAGCCCGGGAAAATATTCTGACAAGTCTCAAAAGAATGGAAATTAACTGACTTACTAATTAGCCGTCCTAATTTGGAGATACTTGTACGACAGAAAGTCAAGCAATAAAACTTAATAAATATATGAATATATCTAGTAAGAGAGGAGAAATGGTCGCATTTCTTAGCGACGATGCTTGAAATATTTGTGATGTTTAAAGGCATTGCATGTTGGATCGGTTATAGCCATTTCGCTATGAACGTGTTGAGCCGGAATTCGTCAGACAGAGATGGATCTAAAAGCGTTCCTTAAAAAAAAAGGGACCACTAAGAAAGTTAATTGACGGGAATTATACTAATGAAGAACAGAATATATACTAACACATTACTCAATAAATCCCGGGCCTAACTAATAAAACAACAGCTTTTTGGAAAAATTCGACTTTATTCATCAACATAGTCTTCTTCTAGGGTGATACACTAATTCCAATGCTTCTCTAACATATCGATACCATTTTTTGTAGAACAATCTGTCTTTGACCTCAAAATACGCCTCAGTTTCCTATATCACTTCATCATTGGAGTCAAATCCTTTTTCCTTGGAGCATTCTTTAGAGCTCTGCAAACAGCCAGTAGTCGCTGGAGGTCAGTTCTGGAAAATAGGGTAGAGAAGGAAGCAATTCAAAGTGCACTTTAAGTAGTTTTGCCATCATTACAATCGACTTGTGACACGGTGCGTTGTCTCGGTAAAAGATTGTTGTTTCTTCTTCATTTGTGGCCATTTTTTTCGAATTCTTCCTTCAAACACACCAATAATGCTATATAATATTTGCTATTGATGGTTCTTCCTTTCTCAAGGTCATCGATTAAAAAATTCCTTGCGCATCCCAAAATACGGATTTCAAAACTTTGCCTGCTGATGGTTTTGATCTCTTTGGACGGCTTTCACCTGCTGCTGTCCTCTCAGTTGACTGCCGATTTGACTCAAGAGTGAAGTGGTGGATCCATGTTTCATTCATTACCGCATATTTACGCAAAAGCTTCTTCTCGTTGCGTTGAAACAGTTGCAAACAACGCTTTAGATCGTCGTCGCATTGTTCTTTTTTATCTAATGTGAGCAAACGCGGCACCCACTGTGAACACAGCTTTCTCATTGACAAATGTTCATACAAAATGGGGAATACGCTGCTTTCTGATATGTTCAACTCCTCTGCTATCTCACGCAGCTTCAATTTACGATCAGACAAAACGAGTTTGTGGATTTTTTTGTTTTCCGGGACAACTGCGTTCAGCATCATTTGTGTCTGTATGACCGCGTTTAAAGTCAGCATACCACATCTTAACCGATGTTTTTGATGGAGCAGGGTCCGAATAACACTTATAAAGTCATTACTTTGCTTGAACAGTATTTTATGTCAGGCTCGTGACTTACTGAGTGATGTCTTCCACTCTGCCATTTCTGCAGTAAGTTTACCAATCGCGTCACTCACTCTGCTGTTATATCTTTTTATCTATCGATTGAGCAAAATTTTCCATCCTATTACATACATGAGTGTGAATGCTCGACACTTTTCCACAAATGAAGAAAAAATAGAGGCAACAGAAATGTAGCTCTACAGAAACCTAGTTAGAATTACATGTACTCAGCGATTAAGGAACGAGAAAGTCTTAAAGAAAATAACAGAAAAATTAATACTTTGATTAAGAAAAAGGCAACTGACAGGTATGGGAATGCGACGGCGCTCCTACCCTTGGAGCTTGTGTAAATGAATAGCGGAACGAAGGTAGGAGGCTTAGGAAAGGGGGAAGTAGTTTCTGAGAGAGACAATGAATAGAACATTTTGGATGGCCATGATCGCCCACATCCTGAGGAAAATGCGGTAAATAAAAGATAAATTATTTTTGTAAAAATTCTGCATAGTTTCTTTGATATTTATGACATCTTTTGTCATCTTAAAGTCTCTTTTCTAACAATATTTGTGGTGATCAAGTTGTGCAATGTGAGTAGAGTCCCAAGGAGACATAATAGCGGTGGTCAAACATATGTAAATAAAAAAAGCTAGTTTTAATGTATGAAATCATAAAAAAAGACTGAGGACGTTTTATTAAGTTTATTGATTATTGGAAGCAAGAAGAAAAAGGACTAATTAAAAAGGATAATTAACTTCGACAGATTAGATGGGCTGAGAGTCTGTTCCATAATAAAGCCTGACTATTCATTTGGAGACTGTAACACTGAAATAGGGCACGGCCCTGTACACATCTGTTACACTTGGCACCTCGGGTGAGATTGATGACAATAAATTACCTCACTCATTATCTATAAATGCGCTTGAGATTAAATTGTTTAGGTAAAGAATTCATACTTTAGATGGTTCAATAATCTTCGAGAGAGGGATGTTTTAAAAACTCGAAAATAATTGACAGATATGTTGTATAATTTACACACACATATGTATATATATATAGATATAAATATGGATATCAATAAATATACATATGATTATACACGCAAGTAAACGCTCATACATAAATATATTTTTAGAGTTAATTAAATGGTGCTCGAGGATGTAATTCAGGGTAGAGCAGAGCAACTTGCTTATTTGGAATAAGCAAAAATTCAAATATACAAGTTGCTCTGCCCCACCATGTATAACAGACTTATAAGTTGCATGAAACCCCGAGTCATGCTATAGGCTTAGGATATACACTTTGTTAGTTTTTGGTCATAATTAAATTAGACCAGTACTCAGTTGTGCGTTGTGGTACAGTGGATATCGGCTCGGAACGAGAAACCGGGGAGCCGAGTTCGAATTCCAGTTGAATCCATTGTATTCACTTGCGCGCAAGTACCCTTGGGAAATCCGTCTCTTCCTTCCAGTTATGGGTTAAATAACAGGACAGATTGGGTTCTATAGCCTTGGTCGGCAACCAGTCTACCGCAGAAAGCAATGGTAACCTACTGCAGGATAATCTTTTGCCCAGTCAGTCATGTCTCTTTAGTGACATGATCGCCCAAGTGTGTATCACGAATGGCACTTAACTGACTGACTCAGTTGTATTAAAAATTGCTCAGTAAATCTCTATTGTAGAACTTTCGAATATTTTTTATTTGTAAATGTGTTATTTCTGCAACCTAGGTTTCAAACTTTCAATATCTTTTAATCTGATGGTATCTTCAGGCGATTTTTCAGAATAAAAAATTACTAAATGAAAGATCAGAAGTAATGTTTAGATATAATCAAACCTATAGATACATATTAGGATCATACAAACCTGAATGAAAATGATTGAAGATCCTTAAGTATCTTCTACCTAATTTGGAAAATTTTTGGTTGTTTAAAAATGCTACTTGCGCGTTCGTAAAAACTCCTGTTTGTACGTTTGAAAAACTTTGAAAAATCAGTTATTATAAATCGCCTAAAAATGCCGATAAATTGAAGCCTAAGTTGGGAAAATAACTAATTTCAAATGAAAAGCAAGCACGCGCGTGCGCGCGCGCGCGCGCACACACACACACACACACATTATTATTTGTTTGTGAATTGTTATATTATAATGTAATTGACATCTTTGAAAATGTCTTATGTAAGCTTAGATTGGATTATATAAAACTATGTATGAATATTGTGATTTCCTTTCTTCATTTAATGATAACGCTATTAAGCTTATTAGACAATATAAAAAAATTTACATAGAATAAATATACAAAACTTGTCTATATTATTTAACGAAACATGCATCAATATATATATATATCAGTAGAAAATCAAAGAGTTACAAAATTAATATTGGTAATACAATGAAGCATTTTTAAAAAAAACGTTCGTACAATCATCTCTCATCTGTTACTAATAAAGACAAACGAAATGTTACCTCACTTTTTAAATATTTTTGGAAGTTAAAAGAAGAGAATAAAGTACCTAAAGTTAAATGGAAAATTCTCTAACAAGCTAGAATCTCTAGATCGGTGAAGGAAGCATGTTTCCTCTGTCTGCAAGAGAAAAAGAAAATTATAATAAAGTACATGAAAAGTGACATATTACTAAATCAAAGGCACGAAATTACAGCAAATTTTAAACATATTAAAGAATTAACCTTACAATCCTGTTAGTATTACAAATTCTAAGGTATGAAACTTTAGCAATTATAAACATTTTATAGTATTAACCTTTCTATTCTGATGATGTTCTCTAACTATATAATTTTCCTTATGTTATTTTATCTGTTTCTATTATAAATTGTGATCTATTTATTGCCATAAGTATTTTTATTGCACTCGGTAATTACTGTTAGTATGTTTAACCATGTATTAGCTTATTATGTTTATATTTTTATTTTTTATTTATCTGTAATTATTTATTATTTTTCAGTATTTATTATTATTATTATGTTATACATTTTATATTTATTATTATTGCTTTAATGATATATTTTCTATTTATTTTATGTTTTTATTTATATTATTTTATTTTAACTTAATTTTGATTTCATTTTATTTAATTTCAGTTTATTTTGTTTTGCATTTTTTCTAATATTTTTTGATAATTTATTATATTAGGTTTAATGAATTCAAGTATTTGTGCTGTTTTGTTTCAATATTCTTTATTTTACATTTTATTAAAAAATTTTCTGTCTGTATATGTGATTTAATCACTTTTTTTAAAATGACAAAAGATTTGACCTGAAACATTGTAACCAATATGCATATCTGTTTGCAATTCATTTCTAGTCAAAATTTAAAATTTCTATCCCTTTTGCAATTTCCATTGGATCTTCCCTCTTTAAATGTTCTCACTAAATTCCTCTTCACTTTCTATTTCTTCTGTATATTTCTTTTTGCTTTTTTTTTCTTAATTTCTTATTTTATTTTCTGATATTTTCTTCCCTCTTTCTTTCACACTTTTTAAATATCTTTTTTATCTTGTACTGAAAAAAATAAAAAATAAAGAAAGTTGTTATTCTTAAAAAAAATCTTTGTAAATAAAAACGTTTATTACCATCATTGTTAACTGCCTGATATGTTTTATTGATCATTTTTTCTCCAATATAACTTAATTTGTGTTTCAATCTATAATATATCTTAGTATACCATAATTATTAAAATCCTGATTCTAAACTATACATTCTACCTCCTTTACTCATGAGATAGTATTAAATCTAACTTTTAAAAAAACTACCCTGAAGTTCAGGCTGCTGCAAAAGGTTGTTGTCTGCTGCAAAAGATTGTTGTCTGCCCATTTAAATAATGTATGTTCCCACAATATATCATACTTTGACAAAATAATTATATTTTTGTTTATAAAAAAAACTACAATATTTTATTTATAACTTATGCATAAGATAAATTAAAAATTAATAATTATTTTACTAAAATAAATGACCTACGCAATAATTAATTAGTTTTTTTTAACTATAATATACTTTAATATACCATAATTTTTAATCCTAATTATAATATTAACATTCTTTCTCCTTTACTCATGAAATAGTGTAAAAATAATCCAACTTGATGTTAAAAATTATTTATCTAGTCTATGGTCTCACTATGTACTTTACTCAGGCCAAATAATTTTCTTTAAAATTGAATTAATTACAATGTTTTACTTATAACTTATACTACAGCATAATTAAAAAATAATAATTATTATACTAAAATAAATGACCCACACAATACTTAATTGTTTTTCTTAATACAATATAACTAAGTATACCATGATTATGTAATCCTAATTCTGACCTAAACATTCCAGCCCCTTTACTCATGAGATAGTACTAAAAAATCTACTGTCCAATAAAAAAAAACCTAAAATCCAACCTCCTGTTAAAAATGATTGTCTACCAATTTAAAAATTTTAAGGTTACACTATGTATTTTATCCATATAAAATTAAAATGTTACATGTGTAAACACAGAGCCATCCTACCCACTTTTCATAACCCAACTATTAAATCTTCATGGTTACATAATACTCAATTTGGACCGAACAATATTAACACACCTAAAGAATTTTCTCCAACTACCACTCCTTAATTTTTTAAATAACCATGAATTCATCTTATAATTTAAAAAAAAATCATTTTCACCATTTATTGTAACATATCATCTGAAGAAAAACAGTATTGTTCTGAAACATGATAATTTTGTTGTAGTGATATGCTTTTGTAAACCATTGTAATACCAAAATTTCAATATATATATATATATATATATATATATATATATATATATATATATATATGATTAATACGAAATTCTCGCCACTTATTAGATTTATGTTATTATACCCAGCACCTCGACTCTGGAGTTTCATAGACAACGCTTTTTGTAATCATCAAGAGGTATTAGAAATTGGGTGCAGATTTTTCATTTTTATACTAAGTTCAGATCTAATTTATGCCTTAGTTACTGTTTTAGGTACTTTTTTTCTCTTTCTTCGTACGTGTATGTATGTGTATCAGTGCATATGCGTGTCTGCGTTTGCGTGTATGTGTTTGGAAAGTCATTATTATTTCTCGTTTTCATCATTTTCCTGACATCTCTTTTGTTTATTTTTCGGTTTTTACGCACTGATTGTCTAAGATAATGACAAGACATCTCGACGTTACCACAATTAAACACTATATATATATATATATATATATATATATATATAGTCATTCGCAGACAGATCTGTTTACTGTATCACAGCTCATCAGTAGACATTCAATTGCTTTTACCCAGAATTGAAACCCGACGAAACAGGCGTCAGTCAGAGATTCTATCTTTTAGCTATGGGCGCTCGATAGAAGGAGACAGACTGTTAGCGTATGATATACTATGTATACACACGCCAGTTGTTAGAGTGTTAGAATTAATTACTGAATGAACGATGCGTAGATGCTAGAGTAGCTACCGCTTTTTAAAGTCTACCATTTTTCCAGAGTGCTCAATCAGGGTGTGAGAACGTAATATATATATATATATATATATATATATATATATATATATATATATATATATATATATAGGAGAAAATGTCAAGCCCGTAAAAACAGATAGGATAATCTAAAAGTGTTTATGTAAATTACATAACATATTAAATAAATAAAACTAGATATTATCCAGAGAAATGTTGAGAAGAAAACTATCTATCTATCTATAGCAACAAGACTGGTTAATTAAACTATTTTCCATGAAAATCTGCACGTAACTAAAACTATTTCAATAATTCATTGTAAATTCTTATATATTATAAACATCAAATGTCAATGTATAAAAACATCCAGTGCCTTTTCAAATCATATTATCTCTCCGTTTATTTCTCTTTATATATATATATATATATATATATATATATATATATTGTCATCCGCAGACAGATCCGTTTCGGTTTGCTTTTTTACCCAGGATTGAAACCTGACCGAAATGGCGTCAGTCGGTGACTCTACCCCTCCTGGGCTATGGGCGTTCGGTGGAAGTAAAGAGGGAGAGAAATATATATAAATATATATATAAAGATAGATAGATAGATAGATAGATAGATAGATAGATAGATAGATAGATAGATAGATAGATGTGTGTGTATGAGTGTGTGGGTGTGTGTGTGTGTGCTTGTAATTTTAATGGGTGTGCCCTTTTCTGGAAATAGGTTATCAGAAATCTGTCAAATGATTAGATGATTAACTTGTTTCAGAACAAAATAAATCCTTAGAAATATATAACAATCGCAAAATTCTACTAATACTTCAAAGATAGGCTGAATGTCATATAATCTTTAAGACTAACTTTTGGAAAGTTAGGCAAAACATGCAGAGAAATGAGATATGGAAGGGACTTATTGCAGCACAAACAGAGAGAACATTTTACCAGATTATCACATCAACTTTTTTATCATTTCCCCCAAAGCGTGGCGGAGAAGCTACTAGTATTCAAATTACGTTGAATGAAAGTCAAAGGGAATACTGAGTATAGCAAGGATTGAGGAAAGGATGAATGGGACAGAAGATTGTGATTGACGTTGCATTTAAATGTTTGACGTGCTGTGAACAGTTAGCGAGAGATGAAAATACCTACTGGCTAAAATCTATCGGGTGTGATTTGCGAGAAAGGAAATTGTTGGAGTAGAAGCGGTTGTTGAATGTAACAATTTTCACAGTAAAATGACGGGATCTAGAGCCCAGTTTATTATCTCGCTTAAAATTTATATATAGAAATTCATATGGATTGCTAAAGCATGAAAATATTTGTAGGAAAAAAAGAAGGAAGCCACTCATTGTCTGTCAGAATATAATTGAATTCGAGATGACCAGTTAGGGTCGATTAGATTACAGATCCTTCTTTGGCTAAAAAAATGTAAGAACGAATAAAAAGAAATATACAAATATTTTCCTCCATCTTAGTTTTAAACGAGATTGAACGTTTAGACTCGTCCACACAGCTGTCATGTTTGGTTAAACTGTGTTAACGGTATTCCGAAATTTTTTCTTATTAGTCCAAGACATCAAACAATATTAGGAATCCGTTAGTAATATGAAAAGAAGTTAACTTGGTCTTGCTACGTTTCAAATTTGGACTTTGTTAAGACGGTCAGAGCTTAACAAAACATGGCGTTGATAGAGGAGACCCTTGTCCAGAAGGTTAGATAACCAGAGGCTGGTACATCTGCTCAACACTCTCGACTATATTTCTACATTAATGATCAGACAACGATCTCGTCCCATGACACATGACTTGAGTTGCACGTTAAATTTACTTTTCTTATTTAATTTCAAAAGTAGTTCCTCTTTATGAAATATATATATAAATATTTCACTAGTATTGAATTTTTTGTATATGGTTTTCATATTTACTATGCATTTATCTTGTAAATAGATGCTGAAAAATTACGGTTCACTCCAAGAAAACGTTCACAAATCGTTAGTTTGTTATTTGATCCGGAATTTTTCAGCATTGAATCATGAATATTGTTTTACAATTATTTCTTGTTATCATTCTATAAATCATCAAGCTCTTAGACATATGGATAGTTGATATTATAAGCATAATATTTTATCTGCTACATTTTATCATCTTCTTGTGTGCAATCCGGAAAGAAAAGAACGATTTGATTTTTATTTACAAAACACGGTAGCGAATGATGCGAGTTGCTAACATACAAATGACATCATGCCAGCGAAGGGAAAAGAAAAGTTCATTTACCGCTGTAGATGTAACTAAGGTGATTCTAATTTATACGGAAATTCGTTCCTTTATGTCTAAAACGGATGTGCGTTGTGGTGTAGTGGATATCGGAACGAGAAATCGGGTAGTCTTGTCAAGATCCAGTTGCATTCGTTGCATTCACATACGTGCAAATACTCTTGGGAAATGTATGAATCCGTCGCTTTGCCCTTCAGCTATGGATTAAATAACATGCCTGAGTGGGTTCTACAGCCTTGGTTGGCAACCAGTCTACCGCAGAAAGTAATGGTAACCTACTGCGGGAGAATATTCTGCCCAGTCAGTCATATCTTTTTCACGACATGATCGCCAAAGCGTGTGTCTCATATGGCACTTAACAGACTGATATCTATATGCTGAAAAAAGAAAATTTGTTCTCGCTGAAAATTATACTATTTTGAATTATGTAACGAAACAAAAAAACACTTATATATTGTCTCTTCGAATGTTCTCACTTACACATGTTTCTGTTTAATATTAATCTGTAACAGTGGATCCCACACTTTTTCTAGCTGCTGCCTACTGAGTATCAGAGCTTCGTTCTTGGCAATTTCCTTTCTCTTTCTTCTAGACCAACACACATAGGCACACACACTGCTATTTGAAGACAACGTCTGATAATAGCGGTTCGGACACCTGTTTTCCCATTCCTTTCTTTTTTTCACTTCCCCTCCAACTTTTCTCCCCTGATCTTTCCTTTTCCTTCTCTTTATGTGAACTTCCGGTGTATTAAATTTTTTTTAATTTTTCATAATAAAACAGATCGCTGAGGAAGCAAATTCATTTCACTGAAAGGATATTCTAATATATGTAATATTTTTTGTAAAAAATATACATATTTAGCTCTGTAAATAAACAATTTTATTTATTTATTTTAATTGAGCCGTCTGGTTGGATTAGTTTTAATATTTAATTTCCAACAATTAATAATAATAACGTCCCTCCTTGGAATTTTCTCGACTTACTACTTTTTTACACACACACACACATATATATATATATATATATAGCCTTTGAGATTTCACTCGCCCGATCGACTCAGTCAATTGAAAACTTAATTGAGCGATTAAAATTTATTGCTTTACTCATCCGCGGTCGATTAAAAATCTCACAATAAAAAGGAAATCTGATTTCTTTTACAAACCAAAGTATGCCATTGAAGATTCACTTGTTACTTAGAATTACCTCCACTGACATTATTGAACTCTTGGCTTTTATCGTCCCGGTCAGTGTAAACATACGTTTAATTAACGCTTTCAGAGTGGAAACAAAATGTCTCTGTCACCCAGACTAAAGACGCTCACAGATTTTTAGAAACACAGATTTGGAAAAATATTATCCAATATTTCCTCCCTGCTTACGAAAAGTAAAAACAAACATTTGAAAGAAAGAAAAAAAAGCGCATACTTCTTTCAACAACGCACCGAAAAACAAGTAAAAAAGAAAATATAGAAAATCGTTGAGAAAATTAGATTTGTTATTTTTTATCATCTATTAGATGGAGGTTGTAGTCAAACAGAAGAAAGAAACTACGCATTTAGGTACCTCCACTCAATTGCCAAAATAGCAAAAAAAACAGTATATCATGATGTTAAAAAGCTCAACCTAATAAAAACAAAGTTTTATCATCGAAATGTTTATGCTATTATTAAGAGGAAAGATCAAAGTTTGTTGTTATTATTTTTTTAAATTTTAAAGATTCTTTCTAACACGTTCGAAATTTTAATTAAAATTTCATTTTTTGTTTTCCTTCAGCGATTTACGCTATGTTTACCTATTAAGAAAATGGAGTCGGGGCGAGTGAAATGATTTTGGGGCGAGTACATTTTTCCTGGCTCTCGACCGCCGGTCGAGTGATTTCTTTTTCAAATCTCAAAGGCTACGCTAAAAGTCTGCTCCCTTCTACCGAGCGCCCATAGCTTAGAGGTAGAATCACCGACTGACGCCAGTTCGGTCGGGTTTCAGTCCTGGGTTAAAAGCAATCGGATGTCTAACCGTACTGATGAGCTTTGATAGAGCGAAACAGATCTGCCTGCGGATGACTATATATATATATATATATAGAGAGAGAGAGAGAGAGAAATATATATATATATATTAATAAATATATATATTATCTTACATTTTAGACACGACTCTGAGTTTCATACATTATGCAATCATCAGGTGCCTATTATGAACCTGAACGTTTCTCGATAACTGATTAATATTTATATTCACAATTTTTTACCTCCATATCTTATATATATTTACGAAATTTTACGAAATGCATTACAAAATAGATTAAATTCGACATATTTATTTTTTTTAAGTTTTATTTTTTATGGATACTCATATTTGAATAGATAGTCAGTTTTTTATTATTGACCAGTAAATTTATTTTTCTGAACTAGCCTGGATAACTGAGGAATATTGTTCAGAAAATATGCGTCCTCAGGCAAGATTCGAACCTTAATTAAGACTTGTAGGATCTAATGATGGTTTCTTTTAGGGAACGCAGGTTCAAATCCTGCCAGATGTGGCATATTTCCCTAACAAGATTTTTCGATTATTCATGCTGGGAGATGTAAATAAATATAATGTTTTGAGTATTTATTAATTATTAATATTAGTGTATTAAAAATAAATAAAAAACAAATATATATATATATATATATATATATATATATATATATATGCTAGTCATCAACATACCAGCCTGTTTTGCTCTATCACAAATAATCAGTGTGGTTAGACACGTCCACTTGCTTCCAGACGGAACCGAAACTCGACTGATTTGATGTTAGTCGGAGTCCCTACTCCCTAAGCCATGGAATGAAATTGGGCAATTTTACCGTTATATAACAACAAAGCCCGAACTGTTGCCCTAAACATCTCCAAAGCGTTGGACATAGTCTGGCATGCTGGCCTTCTATGCAAGCTGCGAGGCTATGGTATAACTGGAAAATTGTTTGACCTAATCCAGTCATTCGTTTCAAATCGCACAATGAAAGGTAGTATTGAACGGACATTCCTCCCAATACTATCACACGAACTCGGGTGTACCTCAAGGCACTATTCTAAGTTCCACGCTTTTTCATAGCTACATTAATGATCTCCCCGATGTAATAAGATCCCGAGTAGGCATAGATGCTTATGACACTATGGTTTACTCTCTCCTCGATCAAAAATCTCCCGAGGCTGACAAAGCAAACCTCGCTGCCGAGCTTGAAAAGAATCTCCAATCCGTCGCTGACTGGGGTAAGAAATGGATTGTGAATTTGAATGCTTACAAAACGAAGTTGCTATCTATTAACAATCACAGACAATAGCTCCTACCACATCCCTATCAGCATGGATCAGGCTATTCACCCTGAAAGTAAAACAGTGCCTTCTCGGGTTAACTCTCACAAAAGACCTCAAATGAAATGACTATATAGAATCCATAGCTAAATCCGCTCTGTGCAGGGTCAGGAAGTTTTTCACATATGAAACAATCCCGCGCATATACAAATCTACCATCCGCCCGTGCATTTAAGACTACTGCCATATATGGTCGGGTGCTCCGGTTATCCACCTAGGGATCTTTGACGAAATCCAAGGGAGAATCTGTAATGTGATAGACCCGACTTGGCAGCTCGGATACAGTCACTTTCTCACCGGCGCAATGTATCAGGTTTGCCAAGCCTTCCCTCCTCATTGCATGCCCCTCAGGAACATCTGTCTCTTCCTGATGCTCAGTATTAATTTCCTTTTGTTTCTATCATTACTAGGACCTCATCATTGCTCACATGCTCGATACATGATATTTGCAGCATCCTTCTGTAGAACCACATTTCAGTTGCTTCAGGTTTTTTTCATCTTTCATGATATTGTCCAGTATTCACTACCATATTGAAGAACTGAAAACACATAGCAATCCAGTACTCTCTTCCTTGTTTCTAGCGAAATTGTCCTGTTTCTTAATACTTTAGTCAACTTCTGGAATGCTTCCTTCGCCAGGCCAATTTGCCTTTGGATCTCTGTGTCGCACTTTCCGTCTTTTGTTATAACACTTCCCAGGTATTTAAATATTTGTACCTGCTTGATTCTAGTAACCTCGACTTGTATTTGGCATAGTGGGCTGCTCTTTTTACTGATTACCATGCATTCTGTTTTCTTGCAGTTTATTTGTAGTCCTTTCTTGTTATTCTCTTCAGCGACCTTCTGTAGGGGGTCTTGTAGTTTCCTTTCTGTGTCTGCTGTCAGCACTGTATCATCTGCGTACCTTAGAATGTTTAAATTGTGGCTTCCGATGACAAATCCAGACATAAATTCTAGGGTCATGAAAATATTATCGTTGAACAGATCCGGTGAAAAGACACATCCCCTTTCTATCTTTGTATATCTACTGAATTCATTACTTGTCCGTATACAAGCGGTTTGCTGCCAGTAAAGATTCTTGATTACTCTTAAGTCTTTCCCAAATATGTCAAGGCTGCCGAGCATCTCCATCAGTTTTGTGGCGTATTTTGTCAAACGCCTTCGCATAATGAATATAGCACAGATTTAAGTCCTTTTTCATTTGTATTGCCCTTTCAGAGAGCATCCTAATCATAAATATGGCATTCCTTGTTCCTGTGTCTTTGACGAAACCGCACTCTTCTTGTCCTATGTCTGGCCTGATTCTGCTTCTCATTCTGTTCATCAGGATTCGGACGACCAGTTTTGTTAAATGGCTCATTAAACTGATGGTTCTGTGGAATTCCCACTCGTTTGCTCCTGGCTTCTTAGGTAGTGCTATGAAGATCGACTTGCTGAGGTCATCTGGTATGTCACCACTATTATAAAATTCATTTATTATTTCTGTACTTTTCTTTATACCAAATTCTTCCAGGCCTATCAGCAGCTCTATGACTATGCTATCTGGTTCAGCTGCTTTGTTTCTATTCAGTTTCACTATTGCAGATTCCACTTCACACTTTAATATTTCCAGCCCGTCCTCATCTTTTTGTATTATCGGTTGCTCTCTCTTGTCGTGGAAAAGATCTTTTATATATTCTTCCTATCGTTGTAGCATTTCCTCTTTCTCCAATATGTTTGTTCCATCCTTGGATTTTATACATTCTGCTGAAGAGCAGGTTTTTTGTCCTGCCAGTTCTTTTATTTCTTATGCATGTCTGCTTTATTATTCCTTCTCAATCTCTCTACTTCCGCACATTTGTCATTGAGCCATTCCTCTTTAGCCTGTCTACATTTTCTTCTTATTTTCTTGTGTAGTTCCCTGTACTAAATTCCGTGTCTTGATATCATTTTCTGCCCCCTTTGCATCATGTCGAGAATCTCTTCAGTCATCCACTCGTTTTTTTTTTTCTGTGCCTAATTTCCTTTGGGGCAATGTTGTTTGCTGGTGTCACTATTGCTTCCTTTAGCGTGTCTCATTTTGAGTGTCCTTTTCCAATTTGTTCTTCGTATTTTATTTTCAAGCTGTCCAGCAACCACGTTCCAGTCATCTGCAAACTGAAAGTGAAACTCCGGAGACTGAAGAAGCCTAGTGCAACACCAAAACTGCTGTACAACACGCTCGTGAATGACCTCAACCTACAGAAAGAATACACCACCAGCGTGAAAATCAAAAATATATACACTGAGTGATTGGAAAATAAATCTCAATTCTAAAATACCTAAAATTTATTTATATATAAAACATCGAGTTCACCTAAAGAAAGTCAATAAAGTCATTAAGACAAAGCTTTTCTGGGTGTAAAAGAATTTGTAAACAGAAACATTTCTCAGGAGAAAAAAAAGAGTAGAATGCAATTGACATTGCATTTAATTTTTCGAAGATTAAAGTTAGCTGAAAAGCATGTAGCCGGTAAAATGTTCCACAAGCGAAAAGTGCGGGTAAAGAAATTGTCAGAATGGATCTTACGGTTACACCTATCTAGCTCAACAGTAAATTGTTGATACCATGTCGCCAGTGTAGTACTGCGCTTAAATTCGTAAAGTCTAGTTACCATAGTGAAGAGCTCATGCAAACAATTACCGGGAAAGTATTTATAGAAAAAGCACAGGGAAGCATAAAGTTGCACGACCAATCATTTGCTGATTGTTTTTTTATAATTTTATTAAGGATATAGCACGATTACCGTGGCAGAAATATTCACAGCATGAATGGTAGACTTATAAATATGTAAGATAGATTTTGGAAAGAAAAATCGTCAAGCACGACACAGTGAAACATTTTCTTTACAGCTAATCTCAATTGATTTTAAATTCACATAAACTTTTCTGTCATTTTAACCACACATCTGCCTCTCGCTTTTTAAAAAATGATGATAAACGATCAGATGTCGCCAGACAAAAAAAGTCATTAGCTTTATCGCTACACCTACAAACTTAAAGCATTGAACTTTAAAGACGTCGGCTATTACATCCAGATTCCATATACTGAATTTTTATGATAGATTCAGTGTACAAACATCATTACTCCATAAACACTTCACGCTATTTAACTCACAGGCGGAGGAAGAAGAGACGGATCAATACAGTTCGTTACTGCTATTTGCCCTGATATAACGAGCTGGTTGAAACAGGAAAAAGAAAATGTGTTTATTTCCTTTACCTGTTTCTTCTCTTCTGTTCTGATCTTTAATTTGCCTTTTATTTGATTATTTTATTAGTTTCTGCTTCTCTGTATAATTGATTCTTTATTTTTTTTTCTTCTGTTTAAATTTTAATTTCAATTTTTTAAATTTATCCCTTCATTTCTATCAGTTCTGCTCTGCTTTTACGTGTGACTAACATGATAATATCCACACACACACACACACACACATATTTATATATGTGTGTGTGTGTGTGTGTGTGTGTGTGTGTACTAAACAGTTACAGGTCAGTTATGAATTAAATTTAGATTAGATTTAAAGAGGTTGTATTAAAAGTGCTCAATACATGTTTTAAGGGAAATGAAGCTTTATCATTTTAGATATTCATATATATATATATATATATATATATATATATAATTTGTATTTATTTCTGAGATGAGTAATTTTCAATAATCTTAGAATCATTTTGAACTATTGTTCTCATCTTGGTTGATATAGTTATTATAATAGACACAACATTTCGACCAAGTACAAAAACTGAATTCACAGTATATTTCGCAATAATAAACAACATAATCCATATTAGCCAATCAATAGACACCTGATAATTACCAGAGGGTACTTGGTCGATATGTTGCATCTATTATAATATCTATATCAACCAAGATGAGAACAACAGTTCCATATATATACATATATATATAAATTCAGTTAAAAAGGACTTAAGGTTTTACGATTTTGCGTTCTCTGACATTTACTCTTTTATAAAAAGTACAAAATACAATAAATATTGTAGAGCATACTATAATCATATCATTATAAATTAATTAAATGAATGATCATTGGCTGATGACGAGATAGAAATATCGAAACGTAGAAATCTCCGTGCTGCAATGTACTTTTAATTCATAATTTTATATATATATATATATATATATATATATATATTAATTCAGATACTTTAATCCAAGCGGAAAAAGCAGGAAGGTAAATTCAAAAAAAACCGATCCTAATTAATATTAAAAATGTTATTTTAATATTAAAAAAATGATACAGGAAGAGAGCTCCATGTAATAAAATATTACAGAGCATATATAAATTAAAAAAGGATTAATTCAATGATGTTGGATGATCATTTCGAGATGAAAACTCCCACGGGGAATAACACACACCTCAGCAACAGAAAAATCCTTTCAGAAACTTTCAGAGTTTCTGAAAGGATTTTTCTGTTGCTGAGGTATTGTGTTATTCCCCGTGGGGATTTTCATCTCGAAATGATCATCCAACATCATTGAATTAATCCTTTTTTTAATTTATATATATATATATATATATATATATATATATATATATGTGTGTGTATGTGTGTGTGTGTGTGTGTGTTTGTGTGTGTGTGTTTGTGTGTGTGTGTGTGCGTATTTAAAAGATAGAATTAGTAAAGAACAGATAAAAAAATGTATTTAATCTAACATGTATCACTTTAAGAAACTTCTTTAGAGATTTTCCAAAGACGAAATTAAAGAAATTTTACGGTAGATGGTGTAGTTTTGTCACGTAAATTAGATTACATTTTATCATTCAAGTATATCTCTGGCTGGCCTGTCTTCAACGTTTAACGCGTGAAATTCATAACGTGAGCAGGTAGATATGCTTTTTTACTTGCGGATACGCAAACGGTAATGAACGCGAGGCAGCATTGCTGTATCAGATTGCCTTTTCAGATGAAAGTAGTCAAGTGACCTAAACTTTCCTTCTGTTTATCGTTGTGTTATCAAGACAGGATCCGTGGCATCAAAATCTGCGGATCGTGAAAGACCGAGATCCATTCGTACACCTGACAACGAAGAACACATTCTACACGCAGCCTGAGATGATGGAGGTATCAGCACACATCAAACGACCCTAGCATATCATACATCACATAGTACCGCATGGAGGATACCTCAAGAGCAGCTTCTGCATCCATATCATTTGCAACATGTGCAGGGTCTTTTATTCTCTGATCACTCACCGCGGGAAAAATTTTGACGATGGTTTATTGCACAAATTGCTTATCCTTTGTTTGCCTATGCAGTCTTGTTTACGAATGAAGTAACATTTGAAGGAGATTGAATAACAAATTTATACAACTAAAATGTGTATCCGGATCGGATTATCCACTCTATATAATAATCTATTTTCACCGTTAGACATTTGATCTAGTATATCTACAACACACTAGTACATCGTTATAATGGGGCGTCACATCAGTGAAGTGGGGTGGTATGCAAGTGAAACCGTTAAGAGGAAGGCCTCGAAAGGTTTCACGTTCTCTCCTGTTGAACCCAAATTAATTTAAATATGAATTCGTGAGGAAGAAATCAAAAGAAATTCAGTGAAATCATATGCTGTAGAGAGGCTCGGTGGAAATGTTATTGGCATGAGGAGCATTAAACATTCTGCTCGCTTCAGGTGAGTTTCAACTATTTTCTAGTATTTTCCTTCTTCAGACTAGACGTCAGCAACAGTTTACACTTGATGTGTTGACTGGTATTGTAAGTGACTCTTTGGTATGTCCATATTTTCTCCCATCACTTCTTACAAGATCTGTTGACAGTGACTTTTTTTATTATTAAACAGTATATATGTTTACTTCCATCTATTAGAGAAACATTTTACAAAAATATATGTCCTTTGACATGATTCGAATCCGTAACTCCTAGTGTGTGTTCAAATGCACTATTCGTGCTTTGTTTGATTGAGAAGTTAAACGTTCATGAGTAGTCTAAGACACATCACGTATAATGACGATTTTCCCTAAAAAAAAACAGTTTCGAATTCAGCCAGAGTACGCATACTTTACTAACAAGATTTCTAGGATATTCAGGCCGGTATATATACATAAATAAACTGCATCAAACCGCCTATCTACTCAAATGTGTATATCCATTAAAGTCAAAGTTTAACCAAACAAATATATATATATATATATATATATATATATATATATATATATATATATATACATTATGACGTCAGTCAAAAGTAAAAATGGGGCTTGGTATATAGGTAAAATTCAATATAAAATGATGATACGTATCTATCTATTTCAGTTTGTTCGTATCTATCTCTTATTTGCATCTCCTTATATTGGTATCTATCTATCTATCTATCTATCTATCTATATATATATATATATATATATATATATAAAATTAAATAAATTTCGATGTTCAAAACTGCTGAATGATCATTTCAACATGAAATCCCTAAGAGAAATTTTACATCTCATCGACAACAACCAAATTTTCAAAATGAAATAAAAAGAAATAAAAAATGAAGGTTAAGAATTAAAACATTTACGTCACAAAAAAAAAATATGTTTGCAATCAACGTCTATTTTTAGGTTTTGGCCAATTTTACTTTTAGATAGAGTTATAAGTGAAAAAATTAGAAAATTTGGCTTTGTCTAGTTTTACAAAGGGGAAAGGGGTTAAAGGATGGAATAGGAAGTGGTGTTAAATTGAGAATTGGGTTAAAACAAAACAGAAGGAAAAGGAGGGAAGGAGTAAGAAAGATAAAGAAAAAGAAAGGAAAAAAGAAAAAGAAAAAAGAAAAAAGAAAAAAGGAAAAAGAAAAAAGGAAAAAAGAAAAAAGAAAGAATTTCCATATTTTAGAGTCGCTCGATACAGGTCTAACATAACTAGCGTTTATAAATGGGTTATAGTATTAGAAAAATAAATGTTTTAAGTAGGTTTTTAGATAAAAAACAAATAGGTCTATATCGGAATTATGGATTCATGTTTACCCCAATTCCAATGGGCCCTATACGAATAGAATTCACAAAAAATAATTAAAGCCCTAAATTACCTCGGGTTTAAGGTTGAAGTTATTTCTAATCTTAAAATTGTAAACTATCTAGAAATCACCATTAATTTAAACGATGGATCCCACCAGCCTTTTCTCAAAGAAAATAGTTCTCCCACTTATATTAATATTTTATCCAACCACCCCAAAAATATTATAAAATAAAACAAATCCCCAATATAGTAAATAATAGAATTAACCATTTATCATCTAACATTAAAACTTTCAATGCAAGTAAAGATATTTACAATAAGACCCTTCAGAAAAGCGGATTTAAGAACAAATTAACGTATAATAAACCTACAATAGGCCCTGAATTATCTAAAACTAAAAATAAAAAAAACTATAGAAAAAGAAAGATAATTTGTTTTAACCTCCTTATTGTAAACTAACTAATATCAATATTGGTAAATATTTTCTCAAATTAGTAGACAAACATTTTAATAACAAAAATCCTCTACGAAAAATTTTTAATAGGAATACTCTAAAAATCAGCTACTCTTGTACCTCAAATATAGACAACATTATACATTTTCATAATAGGCAAATTCTAAAGAATTTATGTCATACTGACTCTGATTCCGGAATTTTAAATAAATGCAATTGTAGCTCCGTGGATGCCTGCCCGGCGGAGGGCAAATATAAATCCACACAGGCAATTTATGAAGCTCACATTTCACCATCCGACAACAAGAATAATTACCGGACCTATATTGACATGTCCGCGGGACCTTCTAAGCAGAGATATTACAATCACAGGTTTTCAAACCCAGGTCAAAAATACCAGACAGCCCTTTCACGGAATTTCTGGAAAATGAAAGAAGAAGGGCTGAACCCTGTAATTAAATTAGCTGGAGAGTGATAGGTTCAGCCCAAATTCCGAGGAATTTTTGTGATAGGTGCAATCAGTGTCTGGAAGAAAAAATTCTAATATTAAAGTACCCATACCAGCATCTGCTCTTGAATTTTAGAAAGGAATTCATTAGTAAGTGCCGCCATAGAGCGAAATTTGTGAACATTTAAATTTTAATTCTAATTTTAGTTTTTAAGAGAGCAAATATAAATTTAATTGGTTTTGATAAATTAATTAAATTTTTAAATAGTAATTTTAACCCCTCTACCTTCCTCTTCCTGTCTCCTTTGATTATCTATCTTTATAAAATATGGATACTTTTACTAATTTAACCCCCGATTTCTTCTGCAAGTATATATATCATTTTCAAAACATAAATTTTTATAAAAAATTTTAAAATAATTTTTAGATATCATTTTTAATTTTTTTCTTATTTTTATTTTTTATTTTTTATTTATTTTATTTTTATTTTATCTCTAGATTTATCATTAATTAGATTAACTTAATTAAATTTAATTAAATCATATATCTGCTTTTTCCCCTAAATATGTTTTTTCTAAAAATCTCTTTTCTAATACTATAGAAATGGATTTTTTTTTCATTTTTTTCTTTTTTCTTTTTTCCTTTTTTCTTTTCTTTTTCTTTATCCTTCTTACTCCTTCCCTTCTTTTCCTTCTGTTTTGTTTTTACCCAATTCTCAATTTAACACCACTTCCTATTCCATCCTTTAAACCCTTTCCCTTTTGTAAAGCTAGACAAAGCCAATTTTTTCAATTATTTCACTTACAACTCTATCTAAAAGTAAAATTGGCCAAAACCTAAAAATAGACGTTGATTGCTAACCGATTTTTTTGTGACGTAAATGTTTTAATTCTTAACCTTCGTTTTTTATTTCTCTTTATTTCATTTTGAAAATTTGGTTGTTGCCGATGAGATGTAAAATCTCTCTTAGGGATTTCATGTTGAAATGATCATTCAGCAGTTTTGAACATCGAAATTTATTTTATTTTATCATTAGCTCTGTAATTTTAATTACATTGAGCTCTCCACCTGTATGATTTTTTAATATTAAAATACTAATATTAATTAGGATCGGGTCTTTGGGATTTACCTTTCTACTTTTCCTTTTGGTTTAAAGTTATTTTAAAAAAATATATATATATTTTAAAATTTAAATTTTAAATCTCATATCTTTTCATTCCCTTTAAAATAATATTAATTTTTTCCCTTAAATATACCTTTTTAAATAAAAGGTCTTTTTTCTAATACTTCAACATTTTTAGGAAGTTAGGTTTATTTGAATGCATCGAGTGTCTTTTATAAGAAAAAAAATTTCTTTCTTTCTCTTCTTTTTTCCCCTCCCTTTTTTATCTCTTTTACCTCCCACCTCCTTTTCGTTTTGTTTAACCTAATATCAATTCAACACGCCGTCTGTTCAGTTTACTTTACTGTCCTCTTCCCGTTTTTGTGAACCCAGACGATACCATTTTTTCCCCTTTTTTATTTTTTATTTTGTTTACAATTCTATCTATGAGTTGAAAAGAGAAAATAGACATAATTTACTTCAAATTATCTCCAGTTTCGGGATAGCATTTGTTACTGAGGTGATGTGTTATACCCTTCGAGGATTTCATGTCAAATGTGCATTCAACATCTTTGAAAAAATATAATTTAATTTATATATATATATATATATATATATATATATATATATATATATCTTTCTATTCTTATCACATTCTCTTTATCTATCTGTCTAAATCTGTTCATATCTATTTCATTCTCTTCCACAATAAACGCTAGAGAGTTTTACAAACAACAGATAAAAACATTTAAAATTATGCTAAGCTTTAAATTTTATATTTTGGTGCTGGCTGTTACTTGATATCTTAATGGATTTCATTCCGCTTTTCATCACTATTGTTTTTAATTATCCCACATTTTATCAGCATCAATTACGCGAAAAAAGGACATACGGCATGATTGTGGACGTGAACCGAAGTTAGTGCACTTTCAATACATTTCGCCTTAATGAATTACTTTGATTAAAACTGTACTCAATGAAAGCAATTACGAGTTACGTTTCCTCCCCTTGTTCATACTTTTGTATTTTTTCTTTTTCAAAATCACGATGCTTTCAGATTTGTATATCTCATCGCACGGACTCAGTGTCAATGAAAACATTATTTCTGAACGTACAATTTCAAATGCATAACACTTCTTTATAGAAATATAAGCACATTGATTTATTTTTCTTGGTGGTTCTTTTCCTCTGCTCACCACAAATATAAAATTGATACTAACAATAAAACACTTATGAGTTTGTTTTAGAAGTAAGCGTTTTACAAAAAACTTTGTTTCTTTTTTTTTTTTTCATTTTGTCATATCTGTTTAGATGAATATAAAACGTGACAACTGTCTATCTTTCGCCGACCGGACAAATCAATCGCCTCATTTTGTTTCACCCCCGACTTTCACGCCGGTGTGTACAGTCACTGGGCAAAGACTCGCTGTACGTGCACGCGAAAGTGAAAATAAAATCAATAGCAAGAAAGAAAGTCATGAATCCGGTTCGTCATAATTTAGTGTTTATTTTAATACGTTCCCTGGTTAGGTTTTATATTCTCTCTGGTAGTTAGTGGGTGGCATTTTTGTACTTTCCGCCGAATGACTGCCAAAGTCATAAAAATAAACAATTCGAACAAAATCATCTAGTTTTTGTAGCTCTTTGTTTCCTTATTTTTCCTCCTAAACCCAGTTTTGATTATCCAGACATGCTCGTTAGCTATGGTAGCTATATATATATATATATATATATATATATATATATATATATATATATATATATATATATATCTTATCTACCGTGTCAAATTCTTCATTTCGCCTCCTTGGCCTTACACTTTCGGCGGACCTCAAATGGAATGACTATATTGAATCCATTGCCAAATCTGCTGCTATGAAAGTCGGCTCCCTGTGCAGGGCCCGGAAGTTTTTCCCACCTGAATATATTCTGCACATATACAAATCTACCATCCGCCCGTGTATTGAATATTGCTGCCATATCTGGTCGGGTGCCCCTGCTGCTCTCCTTGGGCTTCTTGACAAAATACAAAGGAGGATCTGTAACGTGGTTGATACTGACTTGGCAGACCGGCTGCAGCCGCTCTCTCACCGGCGTGATGTGGCTTCTTTGTGCCTCTTCTACAAGTACTTTCATGGCTTCTGCTCCGATGAGCTTAGATCACTGGTGCCGCCTAAGCACTAATTTACACGAGATACTAGATTAGCAACTAGGTCCCACCCTTTTACAGTTAAACAAATAAGATGTAACCGTAAATTCTACTCCAACAGCTTCTTTTCTCGCGCTTCTCGCCTGTGGAACTCCCTTCCACAAGTCTGCTTTCCCGACAGTTACAATCTCCAGGTGTTTAAGTGTAGGGTCAATAGACACCTCCTATCACACTAACTTCCAACAACTCCCATCCTTTCTCCACTCTACATAGCCCCCTGCGCAGTAGTGTTAGTGACATGCCTTGGTCGGGGTGTAACGCTTATAAAAAAAAAAAAATTCTTTCGACATTATGTTTCCCAGAAATTTTAACTATCCGTTTTGGGTATTAAATATTGCCAATTTTTCTTAATACTTGTTTAGCTTTTAGTAGGTATATTTCCCTATTTAAATGCTATTTCATATTTCTGTTACATTTTTCATTCTTAAATTTCTGGGTGGCAGGATAACTCAACACCACCAAGTCAACATCGCCGACTTAATGCCGGTATATCTTAAAACTGAGAGAACTCATGACCGTAACTATTCAGCACCAGAAAAAAACATAACATTTTTTGGAAGCGAATAAAAGTAGTTTACTTAGCATTAAAACGTTAGTTAGCGAATATTTTTTCAAATAATGCATTATGTTAAATATGAATCAAGTTATTTTTAATCATTTTTGATGATGTAAAACGTAAAGAATTTTATTTTAATAAAGTAAATTTACATTTAAAAATAATTCAATAAAACCCGCTTATTTTTAATTATTTATCATAAAATAATAAAAAAAAAATGCAGAAAAAATGAAGCAGATTTTTTTGGATTTTAATTATTTTTTAATAAAGTAAATTGAAATGTAAAATGTTAAAATAGTTTATTATATGCTAATTTAAAAAAAAACGTACGAATTAAATTTGATGATACAAAAATTATTTAAATGTGTTTTACTTGGTAATACTTGTCAGCCAAATAATATGAATAATTAAAAACGTTAAATGTGATAATATTTTTTATAAAACATTTTCAAATGTCGATTTAATTTATGAAAAAAATAGTCAACGCGTTCAGTTGGCGGTGTTGGTCTGTTCCTTCCCGAAATTTCTGTGAATGCTTGAATTTGATGTTTTTAAATTGTGGATCGAATGGCTTCGGCTTTTTCTTTTGCTGTTGCCCATAAATTATCTGTTCTTACAGTTGGCAGTAGACCTTTCATAGGCAGAGGGATTCAGTAAATTACTTCTCATTGAAAAATATGCAAGCAAACTGTTCTAGAAACAAACTGCTTACTTTCGGATAAACAACGAGTGAATTGATAAAAATAGAAAGACGAGTTGGAAAAGGATCTGATTTCTCTCCGGCTTTATTTAATCTCTATAGCGAGATGATTCTAAGCCGATCAGAAGAATTACGATGATTTATGTCGCTGGCCGTAACCATAGCATCAAATGTCACAAAAACGACACATAAAAATATTAATGGAGGAAAGCAAAAGGGAAAGACTGGCAATTTGGAGGTAAAATGCATGGAGAGTCCAAGATGCCAGTTACATAAAGGGGATTATTATTTCTTAATGACTCAAAGTCCATATTCGTTAGAGTCAAATGTCGATTACTTCAAAAATTCAAGAGAAAATAAAGAACATTGACGAAATTAATTGGTAAGGTTTTATTTGTCTGTTTCCTGAGATGTTTCATGCATTTTCCCTGGTTTTTTTTTCAGTTATTTTCCAAATCAGTCAGTTTATTTTTATTCCTTTTCCTCTCATTTTACTGACTTCATTTCGTTTTCTCACATATCTTTTATTTACCTCTTTTTATTTCTGTTCATATTTGATAAATGTAGTAAGGATCAAACGCAAATATTGAAAAAGGGATTTCTAACTCCATTTTTGAGAATATAGGTGCCCCAAATTTTCTCATTCTAGACCTAAGAATCTGGATTCAAAATGTTCATATTTATTCTGGTAAAAGCACCGGCTACTGTAAACACTGGCAAATATTAATTTATTATTAATAATTTATTACCACCGTTCCTTCTTCGATGTGTTTCATTACAACATTGCTTCGATAATTTTTCGGTCGCTTGAACAAACAACACAAAATCAGAAATAGACAAATATCTTCTGACAAAAATTGAACATACCACCTGCATTTCGAAAATCCATCCATTACATAGATAGCTTTAACCAATTCAGTCACGGAATCTGCTGCGATTATGCGGATTAACTCTACAATTTTCGATTCTGTATTTTATCTGTTGTTGGCTGAATAATAACAGCAATTAAAATTTGTTTTTTTTTTAAATTTAATATTGTTACGATCCCTACTTTTTTATTGGTTTTACTTCATCATATATTTGTTTATTTTGGTCACATTTAAGATCGATATACTCTTAATTATTGCGATTATTTAAATACTCGTTTTAATGTACCTGATTATCATTGCTTTTTTTATCACAACATTCTGTCGATAATTTCATTCTCTTCATTTTTTCGATTTTCATTTTTTTTTCGAATTTTGACTTTTTACTTTTTTGACATGCTTCTTTCTTCCTTTGCTTATATTTTCTATATACTTTAAATTTCCTTTCTCTTCTTAAATATTGCCTGCTTTCATTTAAATCTTGATTATAAAAGTATTTTCTTTTCTTTTACGTTAACCGTCAGATATTTAGCCATTTGTACTTTTTTCTTCTTGAATTTAGTTTTCCTTGCAAATATTTTTCCTTCAACTTTTTTCCTTGACAGTTTTCTATCTTCTTTCTTTACTTATGGTGTCACTTTTCTAATTTCTCAATTTCTTTTTTTTCTATTTTCTTTGTTTACTTTGCCCATATCCATGTTTCATTTTCTTGAAACTATCTCTTTGTTTGTTTGTTTGTTTCTTTCTTTCTTTCTTTCTTTCTTTTTTTCTTTCTTCTGAGCATTTTTATCTTCCTTTATTAATCTGACGAACTTTTCTTTCTTTACTTGTCACTTTCACTGTATCTCTCTTTTTGTCTTTCTTTTTCTCGAAGCTGTCCAATTCTTTTTTCTTTCTTTACTTTGTCCATTTTTCTCTTTCTTTCTTTCTTTCTTTCTTTCTTTCTTTCTTTCTTCTGTCCATATCTATCTTTCTTTATTTTTTTCTTGAACTTATCCATTTCTTTTTTTCTTTTTTCTTTACCATATCGCTTTACTTTTCTTGAAACTCTTTCTTCCTTTTTTCTTCTGAGTATTTCTTTTTCTTCTTTTTTTTTAATCTCACAGCTTGCTTTCTTTCTTTATTTTTTCACTTTGTTCATTTTTCTCTTTCTATCCTTCTTTTTTCTTAAAACTATCAACTTCTTTCTTTCTTCCTTTCTTTCCTGCTTTTTCTCTCTTTCTTTGTTGTATTATGCTGAGCATTTTCTTCTTTCTTTTTTTCAATCTGTCGATTTCATTTCTTTCTTTATTTTTCACTTTGTCTTGTCCTCTCTTTCTTGCTTTCATTTTTTGCTTGGATCTGTCCGTTTTTCATTTTTTTACTCTGAGCATTTTCTTTCAATCTTTTCTTTTAATATCTAGATATTCTTACGCTTATTCTTTATTTTTCACTCTGCTCATTTCTCTCTTTATCTATTTCTTTTCTCTTGAACATGTCCATTTCCTTTATTCTTTCGTTTCCGTGTATATTTTTAATCCGAAGCTTGCCTCCCCCCGCCACCGCATTTCCACCTTGTCATATTTCCCTTTATTTTGATTCCAATATATACCACTATTGTGAGCTTTTCTCCTTTAACTCCTGTCAGTACCTTCTTCCTTTTCAAATCTTTTTCTTTTTAATATTTTTATGTTAATTTTCTGGAATATTCTTTCATTTTCTTGACTTCCTGTCTTTTCTATTTTGTCTTTCTTCCTTCCGCCACTATTTACCGTTTTCTTTCATCGTTTTCAGCCCCTAATTTATTCCTCTTTTTCTTTTATCCAATTCCATCCAAATATCTCTTTAATCTTTCCTGCTTTGACTCTCACGGTGTGCTCGCCGTTAAAAACTAGAGTTAATCAAAACTGTTTTATCGATATCAGTTGATCTCATCGATTAGGGACGTGTGCTTAGAATTCCCACCAATCGAACTAAGCATTCGACAAAGGAAGCCACATTCCTTCTCTGACATTTTATTTTATATTACTCCTAACGTCTGGAGTGAGAGCTCTATCTAAGAGAAGCCTTCTTGCCAAACGTCGAAATCATCTCTGAACAGAAAAAACGAACCATATACAGGCTGCATTGAGCAAATTGTCGTCTAAATTAAGCAAAACTGAAAATAACACGGATATCTCATTTACTAGATATAGAAGTGCACAAAAATATACTGAAATACTAAAAAGTAAATTTATTCAATAAAATTACCATTTAGCTTCAACCATGGCCTCCAGACAACGTCGGAAACTTCAGCAACTCTTCTCTTCCTTGTTTAAGTTGATGAACGCTGCCATAATTATTGCCTTCACGTGATCTTTTGTGAAACGAAGAGTTTTGTTGGTCTCTCGCTTCACTGCACCCCACATATAATAATCAACGGGGTTGCAGTTTGGGGTTGATGTGGCCAGATGCAAGTTGTGATGTGGCCTCAGAAATTTTTGAAAGCTATAACTGTGTTCTTCTGCTTGTGTAGCATGGAACAAATTTCTGTTGCCAGGTATAAGGTCTTCCAGCAGACACCTTCTTGATCAAGGACAGCACTACTTTCTTACAGCACTTGATGTACGCCATTTATTAGACTGAAGCTCTGTAAGAAGAGGAATAGAGAAATAACGTCGCTATTATTAGGCATCACCCTAAACTCTTTCGTAATTATCATTAGACTCATCCAAACCCGTCTGCATCTCTTACACTAACATACGTGGTATCCGCACTAACTTCCTTAGCGTTGATTCATTCCTTCACACTAACTCACCTGATATCTTGGCCCTATGTGAAACTAACCTTAATCCTTCTATCCCCTCTTCTGAGTTTGACGTTCCTGGCTACCTTCCCCTTTTCAGGAAGGATTCCAATGTTCATATGCATAGGCTTGGTGTGTATGTCAGCGAACAACTTCCCTGAGCTAGGGCGGCATCCCTTGAATCCCCGGATCATTCTTTCATGTGCTTCCGCCTCTCACTTCTAAGCTCGATTAGCTATCTCTTCTTTCTCTACCGCTCCCCTTCCTCCCCTGACTGTTCGTTACTTGACAGTATCTCTGACAATATTGACAAAGCCATTTCTTCCCATCCCTCTGCCCATATATTCGTGTTTGGTGATTTTAACGCCCACCACACCAAGTGGCTGGAGAAGTCTATCACCGACCCTGCTGGTGTCCACACCATGAATTTTTCAATCACCCAATCCCTTACGCAAGTGGTGAACTTCACCACGCGTTTCTCCGACTACCCTAACGGTAGGGACTCACTGCTAGACTCACTGCTTCACTTCCATCCCAAACTCTTGCACTACCAGACAACTCTGCCAACTCGGTAACTCTGACCACCCCGTAGTTTCCGTCAACATTTCATTCCGCTCCCACCCAACCCAAGAAACCCAGACAAGTAGAATGTCCTACTGCTAGGACTGTGATTCGTTCCGAGACTTCCTCTGTGACGTCCCATGGAACAACGTTTTTAGTCTTCCCATCGAAGAATGTGCATCCGAGGTCTCCTCCTGGGTTAAGGCTGGCATCGATGCTTTCATCCCTCCCAGGAAATTTCAGCTTAAATCTCATTCGTCTCCATGGTTCTCGCCCGCTTGCTCGACCGCCATTGTCCATCGGAATCATTTCTTCCGACTCTATCGTAGCTACGCGTCGGACCAAAAGATACTTAACGAAGCTAAGATGTTATTTGCTGCCAGAATGAAGCAACGCATAGCATCCTCTAAGTTCGGCACCAAAGAATACTGGCGGCTCTGTAAAAGAGTACTCAACAAGAGAAAGTCCACAATACCCTCACTAATAAACAAATTTGAGGTCCTCACCTCCCCAGCGGACAAGGCTGAAGGCTTTGTCCGCAGATTCTCAAATAATTCGAGACTGGACTCGTCTGGAGTTTCTACTCCCGACTTCCCACCTAGAAATGATGCTCAACTGAATGACGTCCATATTACACCCTCGCTTGTCTCTAAGATAATCTCGAAACTTGACCCTCACAAAGCGAGCGGAGGAGACGGAATCCCAATCATAGTCTTAAAGAAATGTGACCCTGAACTTTCCTCTGTACTTTCTAAGCTATACAACTTCTGCCTATCTGCTTCCTGCTTTCCTGCTTGTTGGAAATCTTTATAGTAGTTCCTATATTTAAAAACACTGGAGAAACCTCGGATCCTGCAAATTACCGATGTATCAGCCTTCTCCCGATTTTTGGCAAAGGGTTCGAAGCCATTATCAACGCCGATGTGGTTCAGCATCTCACAGCACACAGGCTCCTCTCGGACAAGCAGTATGGTTTCCGCTTTCCCCAGGATCTACTGCTGATATGCTAACGACCATCACCGAGTACATATATCAGGCACTCGACAGGAATGGTGAAGTCCGAACCGTTGCCTTGGATATCCTTAAAGCATTTCGACAGAGTTTGGCATGCTGGCCTTCTATGCTAACTGCGGAGCTATGGTATAACTGGACAGTTGTTTGAACTGATCCATTCATTCCTATCTAACCGCACATTGAAAGTGGTATTAAACGGACATGCCTCCCAGAACTACCATACGAACGCGGGTGTCCCTCAAGGCTCTATCCTAGGTCCTACGCTCTTTCTGATCTACATTAATGATCTCCCTGATACCATAAGATCCCAAGTAGGTATATACGCCGATGACACCACAGTTTATTCTCGCCTCGATCAAAAATCTGGTGTGGGCGACAAAGCTAACCTTGCAGCCGCGCTTGGAAAGGACCTCCAATCCGTAGTGGACTGGGGTAAGAAATGGCTCGTAAATTTTAATGCTTCCAAAACGAAGCTACTATCAATTAATCATAATAGACAATCGCATCTACCTCCTATTAGCATAGACCAGGCTTGCCTCCCAGAGAGTAAAACACTACGCCTCCTTGGTCTCACACTTTCAGCGGATCTCAAGTGGAATGACTATATCAAATTCATTGCTAAATCCGCTGCTATGAAAGTCGGTTCTCTGTGCAGGGCCCGGTGGTTTTTTCCGTCTGAATCTATCCTGCATATTTATAAATCTACCATCCGCTCGTGCATTGAATACTGTTGCCATATCTGGTCGGGTGCCCCTGCTATTCTCCTTGGGCTTCTCGACAAGGTACAGCGGAGAGTCTGTAATGTGATCGATACCAACTTAGTAGACCGCCTGCAGTCTCTCTCTTACCGGTGCGACGTGGCTTCCCTCTGTCTCTTCTATAAATACTTTCACGGCTTCTGCTCCGATAAACTTGGATCACTAGTGCTCCCTAGGTTCGAAGTTGCACGAGATACTAGATTAGCAACTAGATCCGACTCTTTTACAGTGAAACCGATAAAATGCAACCGCAACTTCTACTTCAACAGTTTCTTTTCTCGCACTTCCCGACTGTGGAATTCCCTTCCACAAGACTGCTTCCCCGACGGCTACAATATCCAGGAGTTTAAATGTAAGGTCAATGGACACCTCCTAACAAACTAACTCGCCTCCATTCTTTCAAACACTCTTCCCACCCACCCAACTATCTATCACCCCACTTCTGACATTTCCTATATCTAACCACTCTTTCTATTTACCTTCCCCCATGTAGCCCCAAGCGCAATAGTGTCAGTGGAATGCCTTGCTTAGGGTGAAATGATTAAAAAAAAACCTTTGTGATTCATCTTCACTGTTTTCAGATTGTCATTCACAGGTTCTGAAATGTTCGTATTAAAGCTTCCAGTGCGAATGCCAAGCAGTGCATCATGACGTTTCCAAACTTCTGGTGGAGTGAGCTGCGTCACGGTGCTCTTTTTCTGACAGACGCTAGCTCGCTCATTCATGAGTCTCTTACACCAACCATCGCGGTTCTGCATCCAGTTTGGAAAGTCGTTGGAGTGGCATTGTTTTATGACATAGCTAGTCAATATACATGGTTCTGGACAACCGACTTTCTTCCCCCATATCTAGATACCGAGTACTAGATCATTCGTGAGTTCCTGTTTTGCTCGCCAGCGATGTCCTACAAAACGTATTCGGCGACCGCTTAAATTTGTAGAATTGCTTGGGATGGGTGTTTTAGAGCTGTGATTTAGTTGGATGCGATCTCCCGCAGATGTCAAGAATAGCTCTGAATGTAAGTTCCATTATACTTAGACTGTAAGGTTTTAGTTAATTTTCAAGCAATGACTCTATACTCCACCTGCACATGTCTCGAAAGAATCACCATTTGTTAAGGAAGAACAGGCTTAAGCTATGCGAATTTTCCAATCCTTTTCTGTAGAATTTATTTCACCTCCTCGGTATGTAAAAGATTTGACAGATTTTATTGATTCACTTGAGACAGTTTAAATTGTGTCTTACTGTTTGAAGCTTATGAATTCTGATTTAGAAGCATTGATATAGAGTTCAACATCATTAACAGCATTTTCTAGGTGATGCAGGAATACTGTAGCATTGTTAATGATGTCTGCAGTGATGCCTACATCATCTGCAGAGCCAATACATGTCAGCTGTTTGCAAGATATCGGCTTTTACTGATAAAGTATAACCAAGATGATGATGCTTATCGAGAGAAGCTCTCAACACCTATCAAAGGGTAGTAGCAAAGAGAAAACGTGCAAGAGTATAACCGTGGAGGACTCCTGTTTGATCTTGAAGAAGATAATGCCTCCACTTGGGAATCTAAGCAAAAATTTGGCATTATTATACCAATTTGAATAAATTTTGATGGATATTTTAATTAGATAACGTATTATATCAGTATGGATGTGCGTTGAGTTGCAGTGGATATCGGCATAGAACGAGAAATCGGAGAACCGAGTTCGAATTCTGTAGAATTCCTTTCATTCACCTATGCAAAAGTATCCTTGGAAAAGGCATTAATCCGTCTTTTCCTTACAGCTAGGGGTCAAATAACAGAACAGATTCGGTTCTATAGCCTTGGTTGGCAACCTGTATTCTGCAGTATATAAAGGCAATTTACTGCGGGAAAATCCTCTACTCAGTCAGTTATGTCTCATTCGATAAATGTTCGCCCAAGCTTGTATTACATATAGCATTTAACTCATCATATCAGCTATGTTACGGCAATTAGAAAGTTACTAAAGCCGAGATGCCAGGTCAGGGTCGATAAAATTGCAGATTCTTCTTTAGAGTTTGTCAAGAATCTCTAGATACACAACAAATCATCTGACAAGATATGGTAACAATATTCAATGCATAAGTGAATGGAGGGTTATAAAGGTTTAATATATATTGTGGCGAGGAAAATTGTGAATAATGACATGTTAAACTAATCTTTCTAGAATTAAATATAATCATTATATTTCATGTCCGAGGAAAACGTAAGGCCCAAAAGACGTAATTATTACTCACTTGGAGGTTAACATTAGTCTTTTTTATGATGAAAAACTGTAAACAATTCTTGGCTAAAATGACATGGTAAAAAAAAAAAAAAAAAAAAGAGCGTAACATTGTTTATACATATACGGCCTCAGGAGAATTTGTATCAGCATTTAGTGCGCATTATTTTCGAGACGTGAATCCTGATCACACTCTCATGTGAATGTGAAACTTTCCCTCACAGCTGGGGTGCTTATATAACTTCTTATCACCAGATTATTTTGCATATGTGTAACTATACTAAGTTAAACTGCATTAGCTTCTTGTATATATGTCGGCGCAACTATTGATGTCACTTCAGGCATGGTGTAGCACTTCCTGGTAATGCCATTAACTTGCAGGTTAATCCTTTCATGTAACTGACTCTTTTCAACTGTTCTTAAAGCAATGTCTAATTGAATTGGCATTACATTCAGTTCAGACTTACTGTCTTTTCTGGAGAAAATCTAATACTAATAATTGCTAAAAAATAACGTTATATACTCTAGTACGATTATAAAACGGAGTGTTTCTTAAAGCTGTTCATGAAAGTGATTAATATATCGATGTAGAATTAAAGTTAATTTAATTTCCACACGTGGCTAACCAGTTTGGTACAACTTTTGAGGTCTTCCAGTTTAAATTTATGATTATTACATCTGTTTTTAAAAGTGCCTTTAGTATACCTCAAATATATCTTTCTTTGTCCATCCATGTCATGTACCTCTGCTTTGTAAATAACCATTTCTGTTTTACAAAGTCATTTAAGTAGGCATTCGTTTTTGAACATACAGTTACATTTCTGATTACTGATGTTATTTTGTACGTTGTTATTTGTGTTTTTGGCGTTTTGTTTTTATAGAATTTCCTAAATAACTAGTTCAGTGATAAGTTAATTTGATTAAATTATTATTAAAAAATTTGTTTCTTTAGAGATGAATTTATTGATTAATTTAAAAAAAATATTTGCCCTATTTTGGATTTTACTTATAAGTTAAAGGATGGGTTGAACCAATTAATATTTCGACTTCAATTATTTTTTATCGTTTGTTTGGCTGTGGTTGTACTCTTAATTTTTCTTTTAACCAGATTCCTTTAATATATTTTAATTTTTTTTATCTTTTCATCAAAGATTGCTTTGTTTGACAATTTTTGTAAGAACCTGTTTTCTTATGGATGTGTTTGATTATGCTGGATGGATCGTTAGATCTTGTGTTTATGCATATTAAAGTTGTATTTGTTTTCATATATGGAGAGACACTGTCAGTTTGTAAATTAAATTCTACATCTAAATATTGGACTACCTTATTACTTTCAATTACTATTTCAAATCTAGATCTTTGAAAAGTTTTAAAAGCATTTTTCTTATTCTATCATTTTCTCGTTTGTTTTCCGGTACTATCATTAATCCGTCAACTCTGTATAATACGAGGTTGTCCATGTGTTTTATTTTATTAATTTTACTTAGAATATGTTATTCTATCAATTCTGAAATTTCGGCTCTGTCAAAAGGGTCTTCAGAAATATATCTTGATGTAATTATACCTTTAAATACATTCTAGGATCATACAAACATGAATGAAAGTGTTGTAAGCTGCTTGAATACTACTTCGATAATTTTGAAAAATTTCGGTTGTTTAAAAATTCAAGTCGCGCGTTTGAAAAACAGAAAATCAGTTATTGGAAATCGCCTAAACATACCGAAAGGTTTAAACCGAGGTTGCGAAAATAACTCATTTTCAAATGAAGATATATATATATATATATATATATATATTGTCATCCGCAGACAGATCTGTTTCGCTGTATCACAGCTCATCAGTACGGTTAGACTCCGATTCCTACACAACCCAGGCTCGAAACCAGACCGATTTGTAGTCAGTCTAGGACCTACCCCTGGACCACGGGGCGTTCGGTGGAAGAAGGCAGTCCCCTTAGCGCATATATATATATATATATATATATATATATATATATATATATATATACATATATATATTACGGAAATTAACGAATTTTAACGAAACTTGGTTATAAACAACCGATAATTTGAAATAAAAAATAATGTTTAAAAATTCACTTCGTATATATATATATATGTGTGTGTGTGTGTGTGTGTGTGTGTGTGTGTGTGTGTGTGTGTGTGTGTTTATGAATGTAAATAAGTATAAATGTGCTTATACACACAGGTACACACCAATATATAAATGTTTATTAGCGGCTAATAGAACAGTATTCAATGTAATATGTATGTATGTATGTATGTATGTATATATATATATATAATGTGGACCGGTGATGGGACCACGAAATGATAACTCGAAACACGCTGGGAAGGTTAACAACATATATTAAGTCAAAAATAGACACAAGAGAAAAGAGTAAATACGAGCTTGGCTTACTAGTGACTGACAGACAGACTGTGCCGAGCTGAAATGAAGCCACGAGAGTGGTTAACTCTCAGCTAATATACTGTTAGGAAGAGTCCGTAGTTAAGTGGGTAATGCCCCACAACACTTCACTTCAAAAGCTTTTCCCCGAAAAGCTGTTTAATATTTCTTCCGTTTTGGGTCGACGATCAAAGGATCCACAAATTTTCTTTTTCTTCTAGATCGCCTTATTTCGGGTGAAGCTTGGGGTGCCTTGAGATCGAAACTCTCAAAGATGGCTTCTATCAGCTCTTCATTGGTCTGTAGTGATTCATTAATGTCGATTGCCTGACATTTCCTCAACTGGTTCTGATGGCGCTTGTGTGTATTCTTGTGGCCTTGAATTATATATAAGAGATCTCCCACTATTTGTTTTACTGTGCCTACTTCCCAAAATGTCATGTTGTTTTTATAGACTTTGAACAATACTTTCTCACCACAGGAGTAACGTGTTCTGGGAAGGGAAACCGTTTTTTTAAATTTTGCCTGCTTTGGTCTGTGCTTATCAAATACTGATCTTATCCTTCTTGCTAACATCGTTTCTGCAGGTGCAAGCTTCCTTGGCGTATTAGGGTTTGGTGTAATTCACTTGAAGAAGCTGTTGCAGCGCCTTAACAGTCGGTGTGCCTTGCGCTTTTTTAAGTGCTCGCTTTAAGGTGTCCACGAATCGCTCCACCTGTGCGTTGGAGCTAGGGTGATGTGGCGGGGTCGTAATATGTTTCACCTGGAATGTTTCCTAGAACCTTTTAAATTCACCAGACGTGAACTGCTTTCCGTTATAAGTCACCAAGCAATCCACTACGCCCAAACGCGCGAACAGTTCATGAAGGAAAGCTATTGTGTACTCAGTGGTGGGTATTCTGCATCTAAGAACTTCCGGCCATTTAGTGTGGCTGTCGACGACTATGATATAGTAATGGTCTTCCAATGGACCAGCAAAATCAACGTGAATCCCCTGCCACGGCTGGTCAGTCTTCGGCCACTGTTTGCACATAGTTGGTGGAGCTTTAGCTCGAACGCGCACCCTTTGCATGCCTCAATCATGTCAGCTATACCCTTGTCCATGTTTTACCAGTAGACGTAATAATGCATGAGACTTTTTTAAACGGTTTTTCCGATATGTCCCATATGAATGTCCCGCTGGATTTTCTTTTGCTAATTTTTAGGTATCACCACTCTTTCATTATACAACAATACATTGTCACATACCCCACCAAAAAAAACCTCAGGCACACTCGAGTCTTATTGTAAATTTTGTTCTTGGTAGTACGGCTAAACTCGTCTTTTAGAGCCTCTCTTTTGATCTCTGATAGTGTTACTGGAAGCTCTCTCACGGTGTTCGCAATCATGTTCTGTATCTCGCAGTTCGTTCTTCGAATATTTTTTTTGGAACGAGTCTAGACAAATCGTCAGCGTGGCAGATGTTTTTGGAGGATAAGTACTCAATCTTAAAATTATAGTTCAACAGAATTGTACCCCACTGTATAAGTCTCTTCGCGGTGTACACAGGTTATCCTTTCTTAGATCCGTATATAGTCAGCAGTGGCTTGTGGTCAGGCTGTAACGTAAAATATCTGCCGTGTAGATATCTGTGAAACTTGGTAACGGCGAAGATTATGCTTAACGCTTCCTTTTCGATCTGCGAATATTGCTTTTCCGCAGGCTGCAAAGTTCAAGACGCATGCACGATTGGTTTCCGAGTTCCATCCGGAAGTTTGAGTAAAATGCAGGCGCCGTTGCCATAAGAGATGGCTTCGCTTGCTACTATGATGTCCAACTTTGGGCCATAGTGAGTGAGAGAAAGGTCTGAAGTGAGTGTGTTCTTTATTTTTTCGAATGCAAACTGACATTCCGTTGTCCATTCCCAGGTTTTTTCTTTCTTTAGTAGTTCCTTTAAGGGAGCTCGCAAGTTGTGCATGTTTTTAATGAACACCTGGTAAAAATTTGCTACGCCTAGGAAGCTTTGTAGTGCTTGCACGTTATCCGGGGATGTCATGTCCTTGATCGCCTTAACCCTGTCTGGATCCGGTTGTCGACCGTCTTTGTTAATGATATGCTCCAAATATTTTATTTGCGTCAAATAAAATTCACATTTAGACTTATTGACTTTGAAGCCGTATTCTTGAATTTTGTCAAATAAGCTCAGTACGTGCTCCCGATGGTCTTTCACCAATTTACTAGTAATTAGGATATCATCAAGATAGGCAGTTGCGAAATCAAGTTCGCCCAGCATGGTATACATAACTTGCTAAAAGATAGCAGGCGAGACCTTGACTACAAAAGGCAGTCTATTAAATTTATACAAACCTCTCTGTGTATTTATACAAAGAAGTTTGAAACAGTTCTCCTCAACCTGGATTTGTAAATATGCATCTGATAAGTTAATTTTAAAAAGACATTGCCACGTTTAATTTATTAAATATCATATCGAGGCTAAGGAGAGGATTGTGGTGGTCTTTTAATGCGGCGTTTAATCCCGTTGAGAAATTAGCACATACACTGATTTGGCTTGATTTTTTCTTTACATATACTGTTGGTGCAGCCCATTCACTGAAATCTATTTCAGACAGGATACCAGCATTTTCCAATCTGTCTAACACTTCACTGATTTGGTTCGCCGCCACATACGGAATGTTCCTTTTCTTTTTAAACACGGGCTGAGCTTTATCTTTTAACTTGGATTATACTTTTATTTTAGTACATTTTCCTAACCCGCCTGAAAACACATCAGATAATTTTTGCATGAGTTCCTGTTTCAGTTCCTCGATGTTGGAGGTTGTACTTTCTAGTTTACGACAAAACATACTTATCGGACAGTCCCACAGATTGAACTTGTCAATCCAATCTGTTCCAAATAAGTTTTCTGTATTTTTCATAATATAGCTTTTAATTTTTTTGTTATTCCATTAAATGTTACAGCGAAAAATACTTCACCTAAAATATTAATTTTGTCGCCTGTTACAGAACGTTCTGTTTTCTTTGTTCTTAATAAAGTTGGCTTTTTCAGTCGCCTCCAAGTATGCAAATTAATAATCGTAAGGTCAGACCCAGAATCGAGCTGGAATTTTATCGTTTGTTGAATATTTGCACAATTACATATTTACGCAAATGTCCATCTTCTTTATCGCTTGACTGCGTCTGCCTAATTTTATTTTTTAGTCTTCTAAATTTCTGAACATACCAGCAACATGATGTTACATGGCCAGTTTTACCACAATTTTGACAGGTTTTCTTCTTTTTAGACGGGCAAAACCTCATCCAGTGTAGGTTTCCACAGATATACCACAAATCTGGTGGTGAAGTTTCTTGTCTATTTGGAGTATGCTTGTCATGATATTTTGGTCGCATATATTTACTTTTCTCTTTTTCCGGTGAGTAGTGCTTTTGTCTGCTCTTAAAGTTTTGATATGAGCGACTCCCGACTCCTCGATATTTCTAGAGTCACATTTTATGGATACGACCCTCTGGCAGTCCTCTGCCAAGTTTTGGAGGGTTAGACCCAGCTCATTCTCTAATTTTGTCAGCACTCAGCGTCTAATCTCAGTGTCTACAGCTGAGACTAAATCCTGGGAAAAAATCAGACATTTGAAGTCGTCAGTAGATAAATCTAACAATTTAAAGTCATTACAGTGTCTATTTACTGTAGCCGCAAATGTCAGATAGTCCTGCTGATCCTCCTTAAATAGATTTAGGAACTTCCATCTCTTATGGAAGAGTGACGTGTTAGGCCCAAATAGTTTCGACAGGAACTTAACTGCTTCTGAGAAATCTAAGTCCGTTGTCCTTTTGGGGAGAATCAAGTCAACGAACCTACTGTGTTTTGCGGTACCCAATGTTTTTAGTAATAGCCGAATATATTTTGAATTTGACCATTCATTGCAATCAACGTTGAATAAATTTTCGTACCGTCTGTAGAAAGCATTGAAGGTTTTTTTCATCTTCGGGTACATATGCGAAAGTTTCCATGGTACTCCAGATAGTGCCCTGGGGAAATGCAGTATCGTTCTCAGATATTTGTTTGCCATTTAATGATTTGTACAGTAAATCTTCCATTTGAAATTAACTTTCCTCGTTTTTTTTAAAGCTTGCTCTTATGAAGTTCCATAAACAGTTGTTGATGTTGTTGTAAAAGTAACCGCTCTTCGGTTTTCTGCTGTAGTACATCACTTTTTTGCTGATAATCCAACTGAACTTTCAGCAATTGGATTATTATTTTCTGAAAATTTTCTATTTTTTGTTTCAAACTAAAACGACCAATTTTTACGTGAAAAAACAGAGAAGAAGAAAAAAACTAACTGTAGTTACAGTTTTTTGTAAGACGTACTCAAAAGAAGCGAGGCCACAAAAAATCTACTTACAGATTGTTTTTTTTCTGTAATACCGTTGTTCCAAGCTTGTAGAAGATTTTTCATGCGACATTTAATTATCGAAGTTTCCCACACTTATTTTTTTTACGTCACCCAAAATTTGGGAAGGGAATTGTAGATTATTTCCTGATGTGGCGTTTTGACTTGAATTCGTTCAAAGTTGTTTTATTTTCTCTTTTTAGAAACAGTTTCAGGTTGGTTTAGATGGGGTATTTTTTGGTACTTTGAATTTTTCGACAGATTTAATGTGATAGGGGGGGTTATCACTTTGTCAGTCGCTGTTAATACACGAGCTCGAATATTAGTTCGTTGCTGTGGATCTGATACTGGTTTTTAGTTTTTCGAAGTTCCCGTTCGCCAGTTGATGAGGTGGGTATTCTTTTTATGAACTCGTATTTCCTTGATGTTCAAAATCCTCGTCGCAAGTTTATGTGGACCGGTGATGTGACCACGAAATGATAACTCGAAACACAGTGGTAATGTTAACAACACATATTAAGTCAAAAATAGATAGAAGAGAAAAGAGTAAATACAAGCTTAGCTTACTAGTGACTGACAGACAGACAAAGTGTTCTGAGCTGAACTGAAACCACGAGAGTGGTTAACTCTCAGTTAATATACTGGTAGGTAGAATCCATAGTTAAGTGGGTAACGCCCCACAACAATATATATATATTATGTTATTACGCAACAACTTTTCTTTTATATATTGGTTTCATTAAAAATGAAAGAATTCCTCAGCAGAGCGTAAGAGAATTCATCTTCACAACCGCTTTTCTTCAAAGAGATACACAATTTGAAAGAAACGCTCATCAACAACGGCTTTCCAAATTTTTTATTTGATTATCATATCAAACTTTTTCATTGTAACGTAAACAATGGCACACATAAACACGCGGACAAAAATAAAAGCATTAATATTTTTTACCAAAATCAAATGCACAATGACTTCAGACAGGACGAATTTTGACTTCGTAATATCATCCGAAGTCATGCAACACCGACCAGTTCAAACAAGAAAATTAAATTCAAAACTGCCAACCTCATTATCAATTATAATAATTCTCCTGCAAAAACTAAACTGTAGAGAACCAGTGTCGTTTACGAACTTATAAGTCCATTGATGAACTGTGTTCCTCAACTATCCAAATCCATAAACAGTTACATTGGCTGTACCACCAATAAATTGACGAGAATTTTGAGCTTACACTTTTCCCACAGCAATTCCATCCATCGGATCCCATTTAAATACACACCGAGATCTTCCAGGACATATCTGTGATATTCTCGTTGATAATATATACATAATAGCATCATCCACATGCAAAAGAAGATTATAATAAGGGAGGCATTACTAATGAAAAAGATAAGTTAATACCATCAATTATGAACACGGTAACAATGCGCTTACCGTGTTCGGAAATTAGCATACACAAAACTCTATATTCATAAACTTTACACATGTTTACTTACAAGGAAAACAAAATTAATTCTTGATAATGATTAAAGCATCACCGAAAGCTCACGACAATTCTTATATAACTTGAGTTCCGAAAAGGAAAAATGATCGCAAAAGCCTGAAACCCAAGATCACAAATTCACACCAATCCAACTGAATATGTTAGCTTTATCATTGACTTTCAGAAAAGTACCACGCATATGCAATATATATATATATATATATATATATATATATATATATATATACACACACACACATCTCCCCCCCTAACACACACGCACACATATATATAGCCCACCTGTCCCGCTCATGTAAAGATAATATAGCGAGGTTGCTTTGGCTTAGTTCATTAGAAAGACTATAGCGAGTCTGCGTCGGCTTTGTTTATTAGAGAGACAAAAACCAGGGAGCGTTGGCTCAGTTCATTTTCTTTCTACTAGTTATTAAACTTTAATGCCAATGATGAAAGTTTTTATTGTGTGTTTGTTCTTAAACAGTGCCGTATTTTCTTTTTTTATTTTTCCAATAATTATGTCGTCGAATAGTGAAGAGTTTACATATATCCTTTTTATTATAATAGAGACTGTTTTGTATTTATTTGTATATACTCTCAATTATATATATATATATATATATATATATATGCATGTATGTATGTATGTATGTATGTATGCATGTATGTATGTATGTATGTATCCTAATGAATAAGGAACAAAGAAAATAATTGCAACGTTCAAAACATTAATTTAAAACAGTACTCAATATAAAAATAAAACTATGAATATTTATTATAAATTATAATTTAAAACATGTACAAACTACAATCTACTACAAAATCGTACATTTTGTACATTTTGTTTCATCATTGAAAGTCTGTTAATATCGAAACAAAATGTATAATTTTGTAGTAGATTGTTGTTTGTATCTGTTCTAAAGTATAATTTATAATATATATATATATATATATATATATATATATACCAATTGTCAGGCTTAGAGTTATGGACTATTTTTTCTTCTTCTTCTGTCTTAATGTAGGATACCCAGTTGTAGGTACATCAGTATATATTGCCGTCATTTAAGACGGCATATGGATATAAATAACTTGCCGTCGTTTTTGACAGCAGGAGCCACTTCATATATTAATAAGTATACTTATTATCCTACATCTAAAGCACGACTCTGAGTTTCATGCACTACGCAATCATCAGGTGCATATTATGAACTGAACCTTTCTATATATAGAAACTGACTGTTTCTAGATTTGTGAATTGACCGTTTCTAGTATCTAGAAACCGTTAATTCGCAAATTAGAAACGGTTACTTTCTAGATCTAGAAACAGTAATTTCATACAATTCCAGATAAATTTGTTGCATTCACTAACGAGCAAATACCCTTGAGAAAGTTATTGATTAGTCTTTTTCCTCCAGCTATGGGTCAAATAACAGGACATATTGAGTTCTATAGCTTTGGTTAGCAACCAGGCTACCGCAGAAAGTAATGGCAGCATACTGCGGGAAAATGTTCTGCCCTGTGAGTCATGTCTCTTTCGAGGCATTGTCACCCAAGCGTGTATCTTACGTGACTGACTGACTGACTGACCTATCTATCTCTCTCTCTCTCTATATATATATATATATATATCTTTTACATTATGTTCGTTCCTATCTATCTATTCATAATAAACAAGATACAAAATTGTTTATGGAAGAATACACTGTCATACTCCGCCGAACCGCAACACGTTTAGCGTTGATTAACTCAAGTGTTTTCTATCAAAATATTTTTGCATAGAATTCAGTAAAATTTGCTTAAATTCTAAAATAAATAAGAATAAAATATAGTGAGGGTTCTCTAAACAACTGATTAAACTTGGTCTATGTTCCATGTATATGAAAATAATTCAGTAATTGATGAAATACGGTTACGCATCGATACGTTGGGGTATTTCTCCAGCTCCATGAAATAGCTATCAAACAAGATACACAGCGTTAATCTGTTTCGTCTTGTTTAGATTCAACAAAATCAGTTGAATATCATATGAAAAAAATGAATAACACTTATGCAGACCCAACATAAGAACCCACATTTTGACCAAATTTGCTGTTTGTGCACAAGTCTTTTCACGTTTTTCGTAATCTCCAACAATTACGTAACAAATAAAAAATAAATTTGAGGCAACATCGACGTGCTTCTACCAAGGAAAGATAAGCGTATCAGGTACAGAATATGTGAGTAACGAGGAAGTTTGTTTTTAGTAAAACAGTAATGGTGAGGTTAGATGTTTCCTTACATTGAAATATTCGACAGTCATTGGCCAAACTTCGTTCTAGGTTGAAATAAGTTTCTCAAATTGCTGTAGGTCCCTCCAGTATTAATGGGGGCTTCCTTCTTCCTTTCTAAACTATTTTTGTCCTGTAAAACCTCAATATCTTTATTATTTTTTTTATTCTTAGCATTATATATGCTATCTAATTTAGTTGTTGCTGCTTTGAAAAAGACACCTCAATCAGAAATCGACGGTTGAAGCTTGTGGAGCTCATTACGAAGACATTTGTCAGAGGGAATTTTGCTATCATTTAACATACTGATGAGAAAAGGAACCCAGTGAATTATACAAGTGAGAGATTTGTGCGAATGAATAGCAGAACAGAGTGAAATGGTAAAGAGTAAAAAATTATACGGAACAACATAAGACAGAAACTCGGGGAGAATCATGATCAGTGAAATTTCAGAAGTTCACAGTACATAAGAAAAGACTGTAATACAGAAACAATAAAATTCGTGTACTAATTGCAATTAGAATATTTACATTTTCGTAAAACCTTCAATAACGGATTTTAGTCAATTTCGCTATCGTTTTACATGTTTCTAATTTCTCCAACGTTTTATGACTTTTATACCTCGCTGTATATTCATGTCTCACGACCTTAATATAACTTTTTACATCTCTCTAACACTCACATATCCTGGGAATGACGACAAATTAAACCCGGCAGAAAGGCCGCTTAAATATTTATTGCGACAAGGAAATTTCTGTTTCTCGATTTAAAGCTTTTATCTCGTCATCGGGCATGGAAGATTGACAGATGACGAGATAAAAGCTTTAAATCTCGAAATAAAGAGACCTCCGTGTTGCATTAAATTAATTTTAAATAAAAACAATAATATATATATATATATATATATATAAAACAATAATATATATATATATATATATATACACACACACACACACACACACACACACATATATATATATATATATATTTAATGAATATGGAGGTGTTTTTCACTTTACTGATATTGAAGCTTCATGAAGGCACCAATATAATCTCCTCACGCCTCAAGCCTCTTTTTTAAAAATCTTTTTCATCTATATTATCATTATCTTGATATCGAGTATTTTACGACAAAAACCTGCTTACCAATATAAATTTTCATTAATAAATAACTGAAAAAAATAACAATCTTGGCTGATTAGGGTCATCACAACACAATACTATGTGTGTGTGTGTGTGTGTGTGTGTGTGTGTGTGTGTGTGTGTGTGTGTGTGTGTGTGTGTGTGTGTGTAACACCCCCCACCGTGCACTAGTGCTTTGCTTACGGTGATTAAAAAAAATGGATTATAATTTATGAGTATTTTTTTCAACTTTCAAGACTCATGCTGGTCAGCCATTGTAGAGCGACGAAATACTTATATTTAAGAATATACTGATTTCTGTAAAAAAAAGAAAAACCCATTAAAACCCTTTAACTCCTAGAAAGTAATTAAGATTTATATATACGAAGCAGGACACAAGAATTATATACTGTCGTATACATTACGCCATAAACTGAAAATTATGATATAGTTACTGTCCCTTCCATGAGACATGTAGGGGAGAAATTATATTTACGAGTCGACTCGGCGTAACATGGTTCATGAAATAAAGCCAAAAATAAAGGGAAATAAACTTTTGTTTATTTTCGTAAAAAATAAAAGAATTATTTTTTTGTACAAAAATGAAGTTGTCCGTAAAGCTGTAAAAAAGGAAGAAAGAAAGGAACTGGGAATGTGAGAGGGAAAGGTAGGACGATGTGTAGCGAGCGAGATGAGAGAAAGAATGTTCGCTGATCCGTGATACTGCCTGTTGTGTGAACTGCTGGATTCTCTGTGTGTGTGTGATCCAAGCTATCGCGTGCCCTTTTGGTGTGAGCTGGTTGCTTCTCCCTCTGCTCTGTTAAGAGTTTCCACCTTCCTTTTATCTGGATGGTGAGGCTCCAGGGAGATCAAGAAATGTGTTTCTTATGTATGATTGGTCAAAAAATCATATTTTTGACCACGTGGTGTGCTTTCCACTACGTCCGAGCTTTTGGGTGCGCCGTCCTTGTTTTTGACCCCACAGAGTATGGTAAGGGGTGAATTCCCGCGCAACTGTATTTTTTTGACATACACGTGGTGTGAATTAATTTTTATTATGTGTGTGTGTGTGGAAAATAAAATAAGAAACAGCAGAGACATAAAATCCTGTAAGTAGGCATATGAAAGTTCGTGATAGCAACAATAATCAGGTTCAACACACGCTTAGAGCATATGTTGTGTTTTTCATGTCGGGATGTTCAACACTTAGGACACATGTAGTCTTGTTCATAAGGGCGCAAGGTCTTAGTCTGTCGCAAAAGCCAAACACACACACACACACACACACACATACACAGACACATACGCAGAGAAACTCTCGCACACATATAATCATATATTGTTACGGAAAATTCCAAAGATTAACGAAATGCTTTTAACAACAAGCATGTTTAATTTATTTGTTTAAAACATTATTTTTAATCGATAATCGTATTTGAGTAGATATTCTGTTTTTACTCAAACATATTTATATTTAATCAAACATATTTATATTTATTTATATATTTATTTCGACAGGCTTGATTATTTGCGATAAATTTTGTTACGAAAATGTGTGTCATTCGGCAGGATTCGAACCTGGGATCCCTATCAACATAGATCAATTGGTGACTTCCTCGATGTTGATAAGGGTCACAGGTTCGAATTCTGCCGAATGACACACATTTCGTAGCAAAATTGGTCGTAAATTATCAAGCCTGTAGGCATATGTAAATATTGTGTTTAATTAAAAACAGAATATCTACTCAAATACGATTATCGATTAAAAATAATGTTTCAAACAAATAAATTATATATTATTTTGTTTTCAGATATTTCTTCATTTTCTTGATATTTCTAATATGATTTTCTTACATTTTAACAATTTACTGAAAACAATATAGAGAACACTACTAGAAATTACAAAAAATTAGGTACCTTCACTATTTCGCCATAAAATTTAATACCTAAGGATAAAATGAAATTTTTAAAATGAAAAAACATTCTTGAAGATTCCATTTTAGAGTTAATTAAAAGCTTAACGATTAAATTGATTATTTCCATTAAGTAAAAAATGCTGGTGTATTTCAGATAAAAATTATATAAATTAGAATATCACATTTAATTTCGTTTTCTTAAAATTTACTTAAAAGTGGCCATTTTCTTAATTTTTAGAAATTTGTAAACAAACAAAAATTCATCAATTTAAAAATATTTCAAAAAATTTCTGACACTTTATTTTAGTAAAATTTGAAAATTGAAAGTTAAATAAATCTGATATTAAGGAATTATTACTTACTTATAGCATAAAAAGTAATATATAACAAATTATTAACGATTGTTCGTGTTCATCTGATCGAAAGTTTGACGGACTGTTGAAGGACGAAGTGATGACAGTTGCTACGCATGACAATAAATAACAATTTTCTTAAATCTAAGAGAAGGGACACAGCTCATAAATTATGGAATCTTTTCATAATAATGGCAATTTCAGACTACCATACACTAAAATAAGGTAACAAAATACAAAATCAAAATTATTTTAAAAATAGATAGCGTAACTACGTTTATGATTCTTTGTAATTTTGTTTCCACTTAATTACTATATCACATCCAATAAATACCTCAATACAGAATTTTACACGATTTTAAACTATTATAAATTATTATAATTAAAATGTAAAAAAAATGAAAAATTCTTGTAAAAATTCATTATTCATCAGAAAAATAATTTTCTTCTGACAATAATGCCCTTAATATTACTTATTTACAAAAACAATTAAAAGCTTATGTAATTATTTAATGTTATAGTTTTATTGGATTCATTATTTTTCAATTCATAGCAGATTTTCAGTTAAATGGTACAAATCTGAAAAAGTAGGTTATTTACAATCTCCAATGACTTATACTATTAACAAAAAATAATTTCAATAAATAAGAAGGTTCTGGGCGAAATTTCATGAAATTCACTAAATGGGAAGTAACATATTTAAAAAATTGTTTTACCAAAATTTTCTTAGAAATACATGTCAAAGTAATTTCATTCATTTCTGAATAAGTCCTTAAATTTTATTAAAATCGGACAATTATTTGATTTTTACAAGAATTTCCAAATAAATGTCTTTAAGTGCAAAAAAGTCAATGTTAAAAGTTAGCCACGGTGATGACGTAAACAAAACAAGATTTTAACCAAAATTTCGAACGTGTTAGAAAGGATTAAAAAATTTTAAAAAATAATTAAAAAAATACTTGAACATTTCATCTTAATAATAACATCAACATTTTGACAATAAAACTTCATTTTTATTAAGTTTGTGGCTTTCTTCCTTACGCTATGCTGTTTTTCCCGTTAAATAGTGTATGAACGTACAAATAACTTAAGAAATAAGCGCCACAAACATCTCCTAAACCAGCCAAGCATAGAAATTAAACAATATAGAAACCAGTAATACGGAGAAAATCATTAGCATCAACAATTGCAATATGAGCTCTGGTAAAAAATTAAATTAGGTTAATAAGTCCCACAAAATCATTATCATCAATAAGAGAGTTGCATTAATGGAGATAACTGCATGAAACGAGAATGAAATAACACTGTGATCGAACTAAATGTTTGAAAATATTTCCTCATCTCCGAAGTATAGACAAACATTAGAGATTTTTGTAATGCTTTGACTCAGTTATGTTCGTTTTAATAAGAATTTTTATTTTTGTACTTTATCTTTCATTTTATTAATTTTGCTAATTTTGCTAGATTTTTTCTTAAAATTTCAGCTTTTTTATATTATAATTACACTTTTTAACTAGATTTTACTAATTCTATATGCTTTTTTGCATAAAAATCTGCTTTCTATTTTTTTATTACATGAATGACACATTTTGTACCTTTTTTATTTTTGTTTTAGAAAAACCTCCATTTTCTATAAATTTCTAAATGAATTTACTAGTTATTATATTTTTTAACAATTTACTGCTATATTTCATATTTATTCTTTGTTTTTGTATTTTATTTCTTTGTTGTTTTTATAAGAATTCAATTTTTAGCACTTTTATTAGCCATTTTATTAATTTTGGCAATTTTGCGTTTTTCCTTTATAAAAAAATTTGCTTTTTGAATTTCTATCTCACAATTACAATTTTTGTAATATTTCTCAACAATTTACTGCTATATTACATATATATCTCTTCTCCGTGTAATGCTTTGTGTCTTTTATATTGTTTTATTAAAATTACCCTTTTTGACGTTATATTAGTCATTATATTAACTTCTTAAATATTCTGTTTTTTGCTTTTTATCTCACATTTACACAATTTTGCCTTTTCTGGTTTTCTTTTAGAAATTACATCATTTGCTAAAAATTATCAAATGTATTCACCTATTTTTATGTTTTTCATCATTTTACTGTGAATTGCATATTCACTTTTTATAACATTTTTAATCATCCTTTTAAAACTAGTTGAAATTTGCAATTTTTACAGTTATTTTAATAATTTTGACAGTTTTGTATCATTTCTTCACAAACAATTCTGCTTTTTGTTATTGCTATTTCAAATCTGAATAAAAAATTTGGTGCAGTATTTTGTTTTCTTTTAGAAAATTACTTCAATTTCTTTAAATATTAAGATTAATTTTCTTTTTTATATTTTTCAACAACTTACTGTGAAATTGCATATTTATTGCTTTGTTGTATTTATCTGTCTCGTTTATATTATTTTAGAGTAGAAATTTTATTTTATTTAATTTTTCTACTCATTTTGTCAATCTTTTTTTAATTCATAATTACACTTTTTATGCTTTTTTAATTCATAGTTACACATTTTTGCCTTGTCTTGTTTTAAATTATTTCTTTTCTAATTATTTTTAGTACCCTTACTTATTTTATATTCTTCGACAATATATTGTTAAAGTGCATATTTATCAGTTTATTTCATGCATTTCTCTGTTCTAATTTTTTGCAGTATAAATTTTCAGTTTTAGATTTTTATGGGTCGTTTTAATAATTTTGGCTATTTTGTATGCCTTTTTTTACATATATTCAGATTTCTTGCATTTTTATCGCACCTTAACGTTTTTATTCCTTTTCTTGTTTTTTTTTATTATGAATTCTGTATTCCCCAAATTCCATTTAGTTGTTTTTGCTTTTTATAAAAAAATACCGTGAATTTGGATTTTATTTTTATTTTTATTTTGCCCTATTTTTTATAAAAATGCCTTTAATGCAACCATTACACATATTTGCCTTTCTTGTTTTCTTTATACAAATTTCATCATTTTCTGCATATTTGTACTTTCATTGAATTATTTTATTTTTTCTAAAATTCTATGATTTTTTTAATTTTATCGTTGTTTACTAATCTTTTAACACATTTACTTTTTCCATTTTCACCACTCATTTAAGAATTCTTGCATTTTTAATCATTTTTCATGAAAAAATTACTACCATATCAACGCTATATATTTTGCCTTATTTACTTTTTTCTTTCTTATAAATTACTTCATTTTTGTACGTTTCACCTTTCATCTACTAATTTTTATCTTTTTTTGTCAAATTTTGCCAGTTTGTATTTTTATTATTCTTTTTACTAACTTTTATTTTTCTATTATATTCTGTCTTCTTGCATTTTTACTATTCCTTTTATGATTCATGGATATTTCTTACTTTTATTTATGAAAAATTCGAACCTTTTGAAAATTTATCTCACCTTTACACTTTTCTTGTTTTCCTTTTATAAACTACATCATTTTCTGCATATATATCCCCGTCTTAAATTATTTTTATCTTTTTCTAGAAAAGTTTGAAATTTAGCATTTGTACCATTCTTTTTACTAACTTTGTTCTTTTGCATGTTTTTAATTTTAAAATTTTGCTTTTTGTAATTTCATCCCTGCTTTTAGTAATGCTGTATTTTGTATCTTTTATTCACAAAAATTGCGCGTTATTTCAGTTTTGCATCACTATGAATTTTTTTGCCTTTTCGTTTTTTCTTCTTACAAGTTACTTCAGTCTCTGCATATTTCTACATCCATTTAGTCCTTTTCTATAAAATTTTGTAATTTTACATTTTCATCGTTTACTAAATCGTATCATTTAAAAGATTAATCCTATTCTTTTACATTTTCATTACATATCCATCCTTTATGGAATTTGTATCATTTTTACTATTACTTCATTTTCTAGATATTCATACTTTCATTTTTATGTTTTAACATTTTCAGTTTCTCTTCAATATTTTACTTTCTTATCTTTCCTTTAACTAATTTATGCTTTTTTTTTGTTCTTTTCCATCCAAAATTTACATATTTTCTATCATACTTTTACATTTTTTGTATCTTTTAAGTTCATTTTAAAATTACTTCAAATGTCTTTAATATTTTCTTTCTTTTTTTAAAAATTCTTTTTACTAATTTTTCATTTCTTATATATTATTCTCCAAAGCATTATGCCTTATCTCCAAAACATTATTATTTATCACACCCTTATGTTGCATATCAGTTCGATATGTTTGGTATACCTAATTTCATGGAACAATGTCGGTAAACGGCTTAAAATATAATGACGGACAACGTGTGTACAAAAATATGTTCACTGGTTTAATTTTACAATCAACGTTTCAGTTTTGTGTAGAGGTGGTCATTGGTACACGGACATACGAAGAAGTGACGTCTGGAGTTGTCATTTCTTGAGTGCCCTTCGCGTCCGAGCTTGTCTACTCTCTTCCTCTGTCTGTCTGGCCCTGGGAAAATTCGGTCTTATATATAAGTTCAGACTTTTACGTCATTCCCGAGTAGGTCTAATTACCAACTGTTGCGTTAGGTCAGGTGCATTTTTACGTTAACACGTTATTATTATTTCATTGTTCAAATTTTCCCAATTTCGACAAGCTGACGCAAAACATATTTTGATAAGAAATGTATTTATAAAAGTAAATAAGCATTATAATTCTTTTAAGCACAAGAAAGACAAAAAAGAAATAATAAAGAAAGAAAGTAAGAAATAAATAAAATAAGAAAGACAAAATGATAAGGATAACGAATAAGAGACAAAATGAAAATAACAGAATTTTCAAAGAAAATAACAAGAATTATATGAATTAAAAAAAGTATTCCCTAAAGCTGAAAGCTTTGTGTTAGTCCATTAGAAATTTTAAAAATGAATTACTTCAAAATGATATTGGCTGTCTGTATTTGTGCGAGTCTGGGTGTACAAATAGTACATAAATATCTGACATGAAATGAATACACTCACTTTGAGTGAATATGATTTCATGTGTAGATTACCGCTCTCCGGACATTAAGGATTAATTTCATTTCTTCAGTATAACATAATGTTATTTCCAGTTTTTTGAGATTAAATAATGTACTTGTTTTCAAGATTTTTGATAACTAACACTTTTGACAACATTTCAGAATATCGTTTCCATTTCCAACAATGGATATAAATCCGTGGTTGCCAATTATTTTTGAGTCATGATATATTTTAAAATGTTTCAGAATATCATTTCCCTTTTCCAATATCGTCGAATTCAGTGGTTGTCAGTCATTTTTTGGGATCATGATGCATTTTACAATGTTTCAGAATATCAGTTCTCTTTTCCAACATTGTCTAAATCCCTGGTTGTCAAGCAATTTTTGGACAATGGTGCATTTTATACTGTTTCAGAATATTAGTTCCTCTTTCCAACATTGTCTAAATCAGTGGTTGTAAATTATTTTGGGACCATAATGCACTTTGTAATTTTTCAGAATATTGGTCTCCTTTTTCAAGATTGCTTAGCTTTTTAGTTGTCAATGATTTTTTGTGTCATGATGCATTTTACAAAGTTTCAAAATATCAGTTTTCTTTTCAAACATGTCTAAATCTCTGGTTGTCAATCATTTTGGGGTCCATGATACATTTTAAAATGGTTCAGAATATCGGTTTCCCTTTCCAACATTGTCTCACTCTATGGTTGTCAGTAATACTTTTGGAAAATGAGGCATTTTAAAAGGTTTCAGAATATCAATTCTCTTTTCCAACGTTTTCTAAATCTGGTTATCAATCATTTTTTTTAAAATGACGCATTTTAAAATGTTTCAGAATATCAGTTCCTCTTTTTAAGATTGTCTAACGCAGTAGTTTTCAAGAATTCTTTGGGCATACAAGTTTTCCTGTATTTAAGAAAATCTTTTCCAATTTTTCACCGTGCATCTTTTTTGAAAGTTAAAAAAAAAATCATCATCTGTTTTTCGAGTTTGTTTTCAATTTATTGGGCAATGTGTTTCCCCTTATACAAATTTTTCTCTTATTTTTAAAGTTTTATTTCTCTCTTGTAGGATTGCTTATGTCTGCAGTGATGTGCAGAGGCTTGATGATGACCTTGGCCAGCATCTAGTACTACCCCGATCTCGCTTATCAAAAGATGAATCCATATTCACACCAGCTTTTATAACTGTAGGGTGCTTTTACATCGAAACAATTTCAAATATCAAAACTAAACTTCTGTTTCGGCCTTTAATTGGTTACTTTACCGATATATATTTTAGGGGCTGTCGCAACCTCTTCACCCTTCTGTACGATAATTTATGTTATTCCTTATTCACATATTATTTCTTATTCACATATTATTTCTTATTCACATATTATTTCTTATTTACAGAATGATCTTCCTCATTTACAGAACGGTATTTCATGTTTTTCAGAATGTTAATTCTTATTTTCAGAATGTTATTCATTGTTTTCATATCACACTTTATTTACATAATATTCCTTATGTAAGATTGCTGAAACCTGCAATGATGTGCAGAGGTTTGGTGATGCACTGGGCCAACATTTTGACTGTAAACCTCTAAGACACAAGTAGGGAGTGGGGCTACTCAGGTATCTCTTATAAGATGGATCCAAATTCACACCAGCCTGGGGAACTGTACGGTGCTTGTACAACAAAGACAAATTTAAATATCACAAACTAAATTTTTATTTCACCTTTTGATTGAATGCTCTCCCGATATGAATTATCAGGGCCGTCGCAACCTATTCCCACCGCTGCACGATAATTTACAGAATGTTATTCCTCATTTTCATATTATTTTTATTTACAGAATGCTATTATTTATTTTCAGAACGGTATTCCTTGTTTTTCAGAATGTTAATTCTTATTTTCAGAATGTTATTCCTTGTTTTCATATTATTCTTCATTTATAAAATATTGTGACTTGATTTACTAGTATTCCTTGATTTTTCAGTTTATTATTCCTTATCTACAAAATGTTATTCCTTATTTTCAGAATAGTATTCCTTGTTTTTCATAATATTATTTCTTATTTACCGATTGTTATTCCTTATTTACAGAAAGGTATTTTTTTCAGAATATTATTCCTTATTTACAAAATTGTATTCCCTATTTTCAAAATTATCCAATCCAATAATTTTCATTTTTTTAACCGTTGCCACATTTTCGAGATATTATAAAAAATTGTATTTCTATGTTTTTCAAGACAATTGATCCAAATATTTGTGTATACATGTGGTTAAAAAACTTTTTCTGAAATTGTAAACTTCTTTTGAGGGAAGAATCATATTAGCAAAATAGTAATAGTTGTTATCTAAAATTGCTTTTTCTTAATAAAAATTACCCTGATCTTTTACGATATATATTTTAGAATATTTAGCGACAGCAAATACAGTTCGAACACTGATACCATCATTCTTATATCACATCCATTTTAATCAAACTATTAATTAACGGACTGGTTTTCTTAACAAAAACATCGTTGAAAGAAAATCAAAGTTTTCCACATCAAAAGTCGTCGGTGCCGGAATGAAATCCAATCTCTTTGTTATTGAATGAAGTAATGGTTTTCCTGCGGTTTCGTGATATCAGGATTTTCAAAGCTTATTAAATAATGACAGTGACTTCATAGTCTGGATAGATTATCCGTTACTAAGGTCAGTGTCCAGTTCACACGAAAGAATTGATGAGAGATGCCAAAAGGATGCGAGTCAGCAGATGCGCGTAAATAAAGCGGACCGCCGGTGGACAATGACACGGTCCACGAACAAGGAATGAATCAAATTAGTTGCAAATAGAAACACTGGACTCATACCAATTTTATAGTCAAGTCAGTGCGTATTGAATATTATTTCCAGCGGCCAATTAGTCAGGTGATTCATCGTAGGAATTACCGAAGAAAGAAACCGTAAAATATTACAATTTATTCGGCGATTGATTGCATCTATCAGCTTCAAATAGAAGCACGCATCACAAAATAGGATGGATACTTTCCAGAATACAATAATAGATATTCTACGATTTTTATATCTTCAAATGAGGTGTCTTAATTCATGCATAATCATATTTTGTGTACTGTAATCTAGGCTAATAATAAATCATGAATAGTGTCAAAGGATACGCCGAGTTACGAATTGGAAGGCAAACTAAGTGAGCTGAAATACACCCTAGAGTAAACTAACTGAAACAAAACGAATAATATCTTCCTAGGATCTTTCATACTTTCCCTGATCATCTATACATCGTCTCTTGACGTTGTTTTTCTCTTCCGGCTGCATTTTCCGATACATTCTTGAATTGATGTTTCTTTGCCTGGATGACACGACTGACAATTGAAAGGATGACACAAACAAGATCCACACTGCACTGGAAAGCTTGCCAGTGTGTTCGTGCAGCGTTACAATTTTTGTATGTTTCCTTGGAGTACCGTCCTTCGAAGAAAATGGCCGTAGGACAACTAATCCACCGTAAAGACAATATTTTTGGAGGCGTAAACTTTTGCTTGGCATTTTCTTTTCCATTCAATCACAGTTTGGGGGTCATTTTGAAGTGCACCAGCCAGGTTTGCTTTGTCAGCCTTAGCAAACCTCTTACAGAAACGGTTGTAAATGGTAGTGTCAACTACATAAATGCCAACTTAGGAATTGATAACATCAGGAAGATCATTAATGAAGATTAGAAATAGTGTAAAGCCTAGGATATACCCTGGAGGAAAGACTCCGTTTCTATAAATAGATCTGGAAGCTTGTCCATTCAAAACAACTTTCATTTAACTATTTGATAAGAACAATTGAATTATATCAAATAATTTTCCAGAAATACAAAAGCTCTAGAGCTTACACATAGGGATAGCATAAAAAATCCTAACAAATGCTTTCGAGTTATTAGGAGCAACAGCACAAACTTTGCCGTTCTTATTAAGAACCTGGTATATACAGTAGCGGTCATAATATAAGGAACGGAAACAACAAAGACATAAATATGTGTATTAATTAAAAAGTAATACATGATTAGCAGTTAAATTTTTACCGAATAAAGATTAGAGTGTAATGCATAAATATTATACAAAGTTACAAAAATTTACATAATAGTTTGTTTTTTTTTTAATAAAGATTAAATGGAACAAAGGAAATAAGATGCTGGACATAAGTTTAATTTACATTGTAAAAAAAACCGATGGAGCTTTTCAACAATAAATAAAAGTTTATTTATCATTAGGACTTTATTTGTAAGCAATATGGCAAATTCTACACGCAAAACGCTCTCTTTTGAAGAAAATAATCATTATCGTTAACTGTCAAGAAAAAAAATAATTTCAGAAATTTCTGATATCGTTCATAGGTCTAAAAGTGTCGTTCATCGTGTAATTAGCAGGTATACAACCAATAAAACGTTAGATGTAAAACCAAAAACCGGCAGACCTCCAAAAACATCGCAAAGGGAAGATTGAAGAATTGTTAGAATATCTTTTGAAACTGCTACTTCAATTGCCCGTAAATTTAATGAAGAGACAGATAATAACATCTCAAGGAAAACGGTTGCTCGCAGGTTAGAAAATAGCAGGATTCCATGCCCGTATTCCAGCTTCGAAGCCTCTCATTTCAAAGCGAAACCAAAGGGCAAGCCTGGAGTATACGAGAGAACATGTTGTTTGGACTGGCGCACAATGGGATACAGTTCATTTTAGTAACGAGTCCAAGTTTACTATATTTGGTTCTGAGGGCAAAACTTACGTACGCCCTAGAAAAGGTGAAAGACTGTCTTCTCCATATGTTAAGAAAACCGTTAAGTTTGGTGGTGGCAGTGTGATGGTGTGGGGGAATGGTTTAATCTGCAGGTGTTGACCCTATCATCCGCGTAGATGGCAATATCAATGCTGAGATTTATGAAAGGTTTCTTCAGCAGCATGTGATACCAAAATTACACCATAATCTTTATGAATCTTCTATTTTCAAGCAGCATAATGCACCGTGACACAAGGTTCACAAGGTTATGGCTTTATTTGAAGAAGAAGGAATCGCCCTAATGAAGTGGCCAGCCCAGAGCCCTGACCTGAATCCAACAGAAAATCTTTGGAAGATAATTGGAAAAAGGGCCCAGAAAAGAAACCCGGAAAACTAGGATTATCTATGGGAGGTATTGAAAAACGAATAGGAATGAATTACTGCTGATTTTTGCATAAAATTAATTAGATGATGTGGTCGACGATGCAGAGAAGTTATTGAAAATAAGGGGATGTTTACCAAATATTAAATTTTGTTGTTATTTTGATCACAATCAAGTATTAACAAGATCGTACCTTAACCTTTGTCCGGTAGGTTATTTCTTTTGTTCCATTTAATTTTTATTTAAAAAAAACTATTATGTAAATTTCTGTAAATTTTATAATATTTATGCAATCTTTATTTGGCAAACATTTCATTGCAAATCATGCATTATTTTTTAAGTAATACACATATTTATGTTTTTGTTGTTTCCGTTCCTTATATTATGGCCGCTATGTATATTCAGTGAGAGTTGTAAGCACATCAGCAGTAGACCTAGTGAAACAGAAGCCATATTGTTTGCCAGAGAGTTGTGTGGGAGAAAAATGGATTCATAACTTTTTCTCTCTCTCTCTGTCTCTGTCTTTCTCTCTCTCTCTCATACACACACACACAGATACAAACATACATACATACATACATACATACATATGTGTGCGTGTGTGTGTATCTGTGTGTGTGTGAATGTCTAAAAATGAAGATAGATTATTTGATAATGCGCGAACTCCTTGATGATCTGCAGATTACTTAACATATATCTATCTGTCTATCTAGCTATGTATCTCTTGTAACAATATAACGTTCTACGTTGTAACGAGAAATCTTTATAAAAGTAAATGCATGAACAGCAGGTAAAAAAACCTACGAGATCCAAAACTTTGTTACTATATATATATGTCAAAAAACAGTCCTCTTTCGCTTTCACAGCTCATCAGTACGTTTAGAGATCCGATTGCTTATAGCCAAGATTGAATCCGAACCAAAATGGCATCAGCCGGCGATTCTACCACTAAGCATTAGGCGCTCTGTACGGGACGGTAGATTTTAGAGTGTTATATACACAATGTAAGCGCACGCCAGCAGATTAAACTAAAACCGTTTGTAGAACAAACGTACAAGAAAACTTAAACACACTTAATCCATAAGAAAATCACGGAAGACTGCAATAAAATAAAGTAAAAGATCTAACAGCAGCTGACTAAAATTGCTCAGCGCCTACATCTGAATTAGAAGTTTACACGCACTTGATTTCTTGAGACATGAAATGAAGATAGCATAAAAGCATAAGCAACAGGTCGTTTATGAATCAGTGCATTTTTCGTCTCGGTCTCGGCGAATAAACAGATAATAGAAAAACATAATATGTCTATTTTATTCAGTGAAACATGCCAAAGTAACAAACTGCCTATATATATATATATATATATATATATATATATATATTATAAATTATCTTTTAGAACATGTACATATTTTTTTATATATATCCACTACAAATCGTAAATTTGTTTCGACATTGAAACGACAATGTCTCGTCAGGTGGTGTTGACGGAAATGGAAAGCCTCTTTTCTTATATTTGGTGAGTTGTGTGTGGCATGTTGATGGGTTTTAGTGATAAGGGAATAAGTCTTGTGGATTGTCCGTTTGAATTTTGAAGAAAGTGGTGTGTTTAGTGGAATTAGTTGATTAATGAGTGTCTGGGAGTTTTGTAGACAGATTTAACATTAGCAGTTAGAATGTAAGTATTTATTATCTTTCGACTAGCCTATATCCTTGGGATTTCTTAGAAGAACAGAGTAGGGAGGTGTAAGTGGTGGAATGCTTATTTCGTACATAATAATTTTGTATTTAGGCAGAGTTTTTATAATTAATCTAATTTTATTTCTGAATTAATAAGTCACAGTTTCCATTCCCGTCAACACCACCTGAAGAGACATTGTCGTTTCAATGTCGAAACAAATGTACGATTTGGAGTGGATATATATATAAAATGTTGTACATGTTCTAAAATATAAGTTATAATAAATATTCACAGCTCTGTATATTATATATCGAGCACTGTTTTAAATTAATATTTTGGACGTTGTAAAAATTTTTTTTCTTTATTCACTCGGATATATATACATATATATATATATATATATATATATATATATATATATATATATAGTCATCCGCAGACAGATCTGTGTCACTGTATCACAGCTCATCAGTACAGTTAGACTCCGATTGCTTTTAACCCAGGATTGAAACCCGAACGAATTGGCATCAGTCGGCGATTCTACCTCTGGGCTATAGGTGCTCGGTAGAAGAAGGCAAACTTTTTAGCTTGTATATTATCATTATACACGCCCAATACCCAAAGTGCTCTAATTCATTACTGAATGAGCGATGCGTACATTCCAGAGTAGGTACTGTTTTTCAAAGTCTATCATTCTTCCAGCGTGCTCAATCACGGTGTGAGAGTGTAAATACTATATATATATATATATATATATATATATATATATATATGTTTAGTTATTTTAACCAAAGCAAAATCATAAAGCTCCTAAAACGTAAATGTGGAAGATATGAGAAAAAGTGTATTAAGGAGAGAGAACAATAAATGAACAGAAATTAAAAAATCTAAAGATAAAAAAATATACGTTGCATTCAAATATTTGAAGATGAAACTTGAACGGAAAAAAAGCCTTCAGAGTGTTTTGGAAGCAAGAAATACAAGAAAAGAAACTGTTACCCTAGAATTTCCAGTTACGTCTTGCCATTTCATTTGTAAAATGCTGATAAATCTGGTACTGTGCTTAAAGGAATAAACTCTAGATATCATATAGAAAAATTTACCAGAATCATTATCATGAAATAAAACTTTAGAAAAGGTGCCTGCGATCTACGTTTTGGCTGCGGGAATCCGACATGCACTTCAGTACGAATAACACTACAGATTTGTCTTTTTATATTATCAGTGATCTCTAAATATATAGAAGAATCACCAGACCAGACCAGACCAGACCAAACATATAACCTATCTTTGATATTGGAAAATCTAGGTTCCACTATTTCCTACAAAACGTTATAAGTCCCCAACCATCTACTTTCAAACTAAAATTCATAGTAAAATAGAAAACCTCATTAAAAGAATGAGACGGAAAAAGCATTTCTTCTTAAAGCAAAAACTTCACACTCAGTGAAAGATTCGGTTTTGAATATAAAAATTCTCTCGCAGCACAAGGAACTTCGAAAGAGATTTAATTAACTTAGTAAAAATATAATATTTTCTAAACAATTATATGCTTTTCAGAAAAAAAATTATATATAGGTAAATAAATAGTTCATATAACGTATTTATCACAGTCTATAAAACTAAAAATTTATGAATTGCTTCCGAAAACACAACAAACAATATAACTATAACATACAGAAACTACAATATGTGATATTATCATGTAGGTACCTCCACTAAATCTCTGTAAAAATCAGCATACCTAAATTTAAATTTAAATTTTAAAAATAAATCAGTTACCTTCAAGCTTTAAAATTAACTGTAATTGAAAGCCAAGAGATTACATTTTAATTACAGAAAGAAAAATACACAGGTGTATTTTAAACCTAAATTATATTGATTTTAATCTAATTATTTTCTGATTAAATTTTTTTTTAATTTCCCACCATTATTGATTGATCGACACATTCCGTCAACAGTACGTAAACAGTAGCCAAATTTATGTTTTAAAAATCTTGCAAAAATAAAATATACCTTGCTGACACGTCATTGAAGTCTATTTTTAAAATTCAAACTTACATTAATTTGATTTCAATCAAGTAATAAATGCTTACTGCCAGAAATTTACAATAAAAAACTTTTAACTCCTGTAGCTCTGTTTTATTTGCGCTATATAGTGACGAAAGATTTATAACTGCCGGAACGCTAAAGGGAGGCAGCCGTACTAGCCAAAATTTCAATTAATTTTAAAACATAAAATTTTGAAATTTTAATTTCTTTTTTTTTGGTTTTTAACTAAATAGTAAAATTAAAAATTTAACTTCATATTTTTAGCAATTGTATAAAATTTTATAGAATTTTAGTTTATATTTATAACCAGACATTTGAACATGCATTCTTAATAAATAAAAATTTTAAAATTTAAATTTCTTTTAAAATAATTTTAATTTAATAAGTAACTTCGGTTATTTTAAATTCAGTTTTAGTTTTATTATGTTATCTATTAATATTTTTATTTTGTATTTTTCATAGTATTAATAAGTTATCATTAAGTTTAAGGCATGGTAAAAATATCTAATTTAATGTTTATGGAACATCGTATTTTATCAAATGGAATATCTTACTTAATAAAAATAAACATATTTACACACACAAAAACTTTTTTTTAATTATTTAAAAATATTTTTTGGTGAACAATTTTTATTAAACTTTTCAAATATTAGATAGGTAATATAATCATCAATTTTAACTAAATAGAAATTAAAACAACGATTCTATAAAAGATTTTAAAATTATTTGTGACACTTTTTGAATTATTTAATAATAATAATAATAATAATAATAATAATAATAATAAAAATGAAAACAATTCTTTCAAAATTTTATTAGTAAACAATTTTTTTCTTCAGACTATAATGTCCTTAATTATTATATATTCCAGCATTTAAAAGCTTATCAAATTGAATTATATCATTTTTTATTTCACACTTCGGGACAGATTTTCGGTTAGGTTGTCGACTTTAACATAAAAAACATAGATGATCTATATCCCCCAATGAGTCCGGCGTTTAACTAATAAAATGTTTTTGCAGCTAATTAAAATTTATTAAAATTTCATGGATTTACGTAGAGGCGTAGTAACGGAGTAACAAAAAATATTTTCACCAAGATTTTCAAAAAATAATAATTTGGAAAATAATTTAATTTATTTGTGAATGAGTGCTGAAAGTTTCATTGAAATTAGACAATTATTTGATTTTTGTGATAATTTCCACATTAATGTTGTTGTCACCGGCAAAAAAGGTGGGTGATGTCATCATTACGTTTCCTCATTGTAAAACAGTCGTAAACTTTATTTTAGCCGCTAACTCAAATCAAAACAAACTTTTCTGACAAAATTTCAAAAATGTTAAAAGGGATTAAAAATTTCTAAAAAATAATTAAAAATTACTTTGATCCTTCCTCTTCATAATAATATCAATCTTTTGATGAAAAATATTGTTTTATTAAGTTTGGGACCTTTTCTTATCCATACTATGCTGTTTTTTATGCTGTTTTAGCGGAGGTACATGACAAGGAAGACGGTTGAATAAAAAATAAGGAACTTTTGACATCGGAAACGAAACTTTGATTGTGCAAAAACAAAGCTTATAAGTATAAATTTACTACATGTGCAAAGTAGATTAATCGATTAAAATTATATAGACCTTACAGGGATGATGATCTCATAATCCTAAAAAAAACTATCAGAAAGAAAACAGACAAAACCAGAAAAAAACAATCGTAACAATTTAAAAAATAAATGGGATTCGATATAAACATGAAAACAAACCTAAAAAAATAAATTCTCTAGCTGTCAAACTCCCGCTAAAAATGTTAAATATAAACTATATAAAAATCCCAATCACATGCCCTTTTACATGCACACATCTCCGAACCACCCGCTAACAATAATCATGCGTATTCTACAATCAGTTAACCGCAGGTTATCTGATATTTCTTTCAATTAAATTATCTACAACAGAGCCGAAAAAAAGATTATGATATAATTTTTCGACAATACTTGCATACATGTAATCTAGTTAATTAAGTAAAAATCAATAAAAAAAAAAGAAACATAATCTGGTTCAACCCATCGCACAACAAAAAAGAAAAACAAACATTGGAAAAATGTTCATTAAACTCATACACAAATACTTCCCCCATTAAGTACTCTCTACAAGATATTCATCATAAACACAGTAAAAATCAGCTACAGTTTTATTTAGAACATGACACAAATAATATAAAAGCAGAAGCAAAAATATACCCAGAAAATCACTCGCACAAATCAAAACCATCTCTAACAGCGGAAACAAAACGATTTTCTCTTAAACGTTAGTTACTTGCAAATGGATCCGAGAAAAGGCAAAAAACGTCAGTTACTTGCAAAGAATCCGAGAAAAGGCAATACTAGGGACCGTAGCTACTGGACGCGAGGGTCTCGGTTTTTTTTCCCTCAGAAAAATATGATAAACTGCAAGGAAAAAAGAAAAGTCATCTTTTGCAGGAAGAAATCAGAAACGGCGAAGAAGAGAAACGAATAGATTAGAGGATTTGCAGCAAGGTCCTTATGCAAAGCCTTAACAGATATTGGGATAGTGGGAGTAAAAAAGGAAAGCACTCAAGTCCATAACCGAAACAGCGGAAAGAACAGCTAATTGGTTATGGATAAAAAGAGCGAGTGCCTGGATTTCGAAACAAATTGCTAGCTAAAATTCCCCGAAATTCTGCATTTCTGATTTTTCTTCATTTTATTAGTACTCGTAAATAAGATAAAATGCATAAATAAGTTTAAATTAATATATCGTGATTAATTCGTAGTCGAGTTTCTTTTTTCCTTTTTTTTCAATAGCTGTACAATAGGTAAATTGTTTCACATTTTTGGACGAGCTCATGTACGGTTCGCCTCTAAATGGAAAATGGCTCTGACTGTCGCCAATCAGAAGTACTTGCAAGGTTTCGTACCGGGCCCAAACGTAAGTTTTTCAGTGTCTGAAAGCGCTTATCGAGGGTGGACCAGAAACGGTGCGTACGTTTGAAAATATGTCAAGCTACTGTAAAATGAAGAGTCCTAAACTATAGTATATTTTTTGGAACAATCTGATGCATACCACACAACACGAAAAGCTTGTAGATGAAGAAACATAGTATGTTTTAACTCACGGTACAACAAAACCATAAAATCATTTTTAAATTTGCATTACTTTCATACAGAAACACTTCCAACCATTAAGAACTTATCAATATTCAATAGAAACACTAAAATCAACTTGTTTCACCGGATGACACAACTAATAAAAAATGCACAACAGAAAAATAACCAAGATTCAAGAATGAATAACCACTTCAATATCAATTGCTTTTAAAACCATTGAAGATAGCTAAACCAGCTAGTCTGAAAACGCCCAAACCCGTCTGCATCTCTTACACTAACATACGTGGTATCCGCACTAACTTCCTCAGCGTTGATTCATTCCTTCACACTAACTCACTTGAGATCTTGGCCCTATGCGAAACTAACCATAACCCTTCTATCCCCTCTTCTGAGTTTGACGTTCTTGGCTACCTTCCCCATTTCAGGAAGAACTCCAATGATCATATGCATGGGCTTGGTGTGTATGTCAGCGAACACCTTCCCCTAGCTAGGGCGACATCCCTTGAATTCCCGGATCATTCTTTCATGTGCTTCCGCCTCTCACTTCTAAGCTCGATTAGCTATCTCTTCTTTCTCTACCGCTCTCCTTCCTCCCCTGACTGTTCGTTACTTGACAGTATCTCTGACAATATTGACAAAGTCATTTCTTCCCATCCCTCTGCCCATATATTCGTGTTTGATGATTTTAACGCCCACCACACCAAGTGGCTGGAGAACTCTGTCACCGACTCTGCTGGAGTCCACACCATGAATTTTTCAATCACCCAATCCCTTACGCAAGTGGTGAACTTCCCCACGCGTTTCTCCGACAACCCTAACGGAAGGGACTCACTGCTAGACCTCTGCTTCACTTCAATCCCAGACTCTTGCACTACCAGGCAACTTTGCCCACTCGGTAACTCTGACCACACCATAGTTTTCGTCAACATTTCATTCCACTCCCACCCAACCCAAGAAACCCAGACAAGTAGAATGTCCTACTGCTAGGAAAGAGCAGACTGGGATTCGTTCCGAGACTTCCTCTGTGACGTCCCATGGAACAACTTTTTTAGTCTTCCCATCGAAGAATGTGCATCCGAGGTCTCCTCCCGGGTTAAGGCTGGCATCGATGCTTTCATCCCTGCCAGGAAATTTCAGCTTAAATCTCATTCGTCTCCATGGTTCTCGCCCGCTTGCTCGGCCGCCATTGCCCATCAGAATCATTTCTTCCGAATTTATTGTAGCTACGCGTCGGACCAAAACAGACGCCTTTTCGCTTCAGCTCGTAATAAGTATAAAAAGATACTTAACAAAGCTAAGATGTTATTTGCTGCCAGAATGAAGCAGCGCATAGCATCCTCTAAGTTCGGCGCCAAAGACTACTGGCGACACTGTAAAAGTACTTAACAAGAGCAAATCCACAATAACCCCACTAATAAACAAATTTGAGGTCCTCACCTCCCCAGCGGACAAGGCTGAATGCTTTGCCCGCAGATTCTCAAATAATTCGAGACTGGATTCGTCTGGAGTTTCTACTCCCGACTTCCCACCTAGAACTGATGCTCAACTGAATGACGTCCATATTACACCCTCGCTTGTCTCTAAGATAATCTCGAAACTTGACCCTCACAAAGCGAGCGGAGGAGACGAAATCCCAATCATAGTCTTAAAGAAATGTGCCCCTGAACTTTCCTCTGTACTTTCTAAGCTATACAACTTCTGCCTATCTGCTTCCTGCTTTCCTGCCTGTTGGAAATCTTCCTCTGTAGTTCCTATATTTAAAAACACTGGAGAAACCTCGGATTACCGATGTATTAGCCTTCTCCCGATTTTTGGCAAAGTGTTCGAAGCCATTATCAACGCCGAGGTGGTTCAGCATCTCACAGCACACAGGCTCCTCTCGGACAAGCAGTATGGTTTCCGCTTCACCAGGTCTACAGCTGATATGCTAACGACCATACATATATCAGGCACTCGACAGGAATGGTGAAGCCCGAACCGTTGCCTTGGATATCCTTAAAGCATTCGACAGAGTTTGGCATGCTGGCCTTCTATGCAAACTGCGGAGCTATGGTATAGCTGGACAGTTGTTTGAACTGATCCAGTCATTCCTATCTAACCGCACATTGAAAGTGGTATTAAACGGACATGCCTCCCAGAACTACCATACGAACGCGGGTGTCCCTCAAGGCTCTATCCTAGGTCCTACGCTCTTTCTGATCTACATTAATGATCTCCCTGATACCATAAGATCCCAAGTAGGTATGTACGCCGATGACACCACAGTTTATTCTCGCCTCGATCAAAAATCAGGTGTGAGCGACAAAGCTAACCTTGCAGCCGAGCTTGGAAAGGACCTCCAATCCGTAGTGGACTGGGGTAAGAAATGGCTCGTAAATTTTAATGCTTCCAAAACGAAGCTACTATCAAATAATCATCATAGACAATCGCACCTACCTCCTATTAGCATGAACTAGACTTGCCTCCCAGAGAGTAAAACACTACGCCTACTTGGTCTCACACTTTCAGCGGACCTAAAGTTGAATGACTATATCGAATCCATTGCTAAATACGCTGCTATGAAAGTCGGTTCTCTGTGCAGGGCTCGGAAGTTTTTTCCGTCTGAATCTATCCTGCACATTTATAAATCTACCATCCGCCCGTGCATTGAATACTGTTGCCATATCTGGTCGGGTGCCCCTTCTATTCTCCTTGGGCTTCTCGACAAGGTACAGCGGAGAGTCTGTAATGTGATAGACACCGACTTAGCAGACCGCCTGCAGTCTCTCTCCCACCGGCGCGACGTGGCTTCCCTGTGTCTCTTCTATAAATACTTTCACGGCTTCTGCTCCGATGAACTTAGATCGCTGGTGCCTCCTAGGTTCGAATTTGAACATGATACTAGATTAGCAACTAGATCCGACTCTTTTACAGTAAAACCGATAAAATGCAACCGCAACTTCTACTTCAGCAGTTTCTTTTCTCGCACTTCCCGACTGTGGAATTCCCTTCCACATGACTGCTTCCCCGACGGCTACAATCTCCAGGAGTTTAAATGTAAGGTCAATAGACACCTCCTAACAAACTAACTCGCTTCCATTCTTTCAAACACTCTTCCCACCCACCCATCTATCTATCACCCCCACTTCTGACATTTCCTATATCTAACCACTCCTCCTCTTTACCGTCCCCTACGTAGCCCCAAGCGCAATAGCCTCAGTGGAATGCCTTGCTTGGGGTGAGACGATTAAAAAAAACAATTAACATAAGCAGATAATGAATTTTTTTTTTTTTTTTGGTGTCGTGTTTATTTTTAACCACAAGTGTACACCAGTGTCTGGTCTGGCTCTGGTGGAAAGACGCCTAATGAAATTTTCACAACGCGACTTTCTGAGATCAATTTACAAAGTGGGCAGTAGTCCGTTGTTGCAATAGACGACTTGAAAACCACCTTTAGTGACGAGATCATCACGATCAGCAACAGCAGCCGAAAATGTCGACACAGCGGGTACCGTTTCAACATCATTGCAGCAGGATCCGTTCCCAAATCAGCGAGCGACCGAACCAACCAGCCAAATCATGTCTCGAAAGAGACATGACTGACTGGGCAGTTGATTATCCCGCAGTAGGTTGCCGTTGCTTTCTGTGGTAGATTGGTTGCCAGCCAAGGCTAGAGAACCTAATCTGTCCTGTTATTCAACACATAACTAAAGGGAATAGACGGATTAATACCTTTCCCAGGGGTATTTGCACGTCAATGAATGCAAGAAATTCAACTGGAATTCGAAGTCGACTCCCCGATTTCTCGTTCCGTGTCGATAACCACTGCACCACAACGCAAATATTTAGTACATAACTTAAAGATCGAAAATTAAAAAAGCATATCTTGTAAAATACTCCAATGATAAATGAAAATACAACATATATAATGCCAGATACTTTAGACAAAGCCAATACTTTAAGATATAAAAACAAGTTAAATCACCCGTATAACCCCTCTAAACATTGTTTATACCAGATGATGTAACCGTGCTTAGAGTTCCGGTATTAGCAGAGGGCCAACCTGTGCTGGTCAATACTGACGCTGGACCAAGTTAGTTGTTGGTCGCCGGTTGTTTCTGTCTACACATACTTTGCCCATGTCGTGTTCTTGATCTCGGAACAGTGAAAGATTGAATCGAAGTGTTGGATCTACCCATGGCTATATTACGGAAAAAATATCTTCATAACACACAAAAAATAAATGGAGGAATCGATAGTTTAATCTTCATTTTGTATATATAGTTCTTGGTAAAACAAAAATTAACACTTCTGATATCTATCTTTACAGTGACAATGGCCTTGTCAGAAATTAGAGAGTTGATTTCGAAGTTCATCAGCTTCAGAAGATTTGTCGGCAGCTAAGGTAGAGACCTAAGGCATTGATGCGGAGATTCACTGCGCCATGAGTCTCTAAAACTGTTTGCTATATGCATTCTGACCAAAAAACCGGCGTGGTGCCTACAGTTTGATGAATTCAGTGATCCCCCAATGTTCGTATTAATCTCTATAGAGTCTTTGTTTCCTTAATTTTGTTTTCCTTAATCCACTTTACAATTTTGGAGAATTATCCACCGTTCTTGGGCGTAGTCACAGGAATCACACCTCCCTTCAACTTCAACCTGCTTCACTTGAATCTCTCACTATTACTTCATAAATGCGCTGCTAAATTCTCCCTGTTCTTCTCTCCTTGTCAGCATTCAAAATCACATTAATGCTCAGGGCAGGCACAACTGTCTTTGTGGAGAATATAATTTTTAAGGAGCGTAAGCAAAAAGTTGAAGATTTATTCTAGTTATCAATTTTAATGCTCTTGATTCTTTCTATTTCTCCGGATTTATTTTTAAATCAGATCATCTCTCTTACATGCCAACGACAAGACTTGTTTTCATAATTTCCGTCTTATCGTACATTAAGGGTCCGTTCTGATTTAACCTTCTTTAAAATTTCGTTTTCGTTTGGAATTATCTTTGTCTAGCGAAAATATAAACCAGATCAATTCCCTTGACCGCCAAAGACAGGGCTTGTTTTTATAACTTCTCAAGGAGGACACAAAATTATTTCTCGCTGTCTACCGTAGTTGTTGATAGATACAAAAATAAACTCTTGGTGTAGTGTCCAAATTTGTGAGTGAGGTGAAACATAGACGGCTCCTTTCAATACTAATCATCATCCCACTATCTCTCTCTCTCTCTCTCTCTCTCTCTCTCTCTCTCTGTCTCTCTCTGTTAGTTCTACATATTAAGATTTACCATCTTTGGCCTTTCCAGAGCACATTTTAACGTTAACACTTTAGACACCAGTGTGACATCGTGTCACACAGCGGGTGAAAATAAATAAAATAGACAAAAATCTGAATAAACAAATTAATGAATGATAAACAAATTAACAAACTACGAATGCTCACATTAAAACAATTAAATGTAATAATAATAATAATAATAATAATAACAACAATCACAATAATAATAATAATAATAAAAATAACAACAACAACAACAACAACAACAATAATAATAATAATAATAATAAACATGAGAAATACAAATAATAATAATAATAATAAACATGAGAAATACAAATAGAAATAAAAAGTCCAGTATGGCTCTTCCAGTGGATAAACAGGGAGCCCGCCTTCAGGAGGGAACCTACCTGAGGTCGAAAAATCTGCCATAGGAAGAAACTTCTACACAAAGAAAGAATCTTCAGGTCCCCACAACCAGGATAATCCTAATGATGGTCCTGAAAATTCTCCAGCTAGATCTACAACCGTATATTTAAAGAAAGAAAAAATAAAATGGTCTCGTGAGGAGTACAAAGTCGTTATGACTGCATTTCATGAAGCGTTACTCAAACCTCAAAAAAACATGACTCGCCAAACATATGACATTCGGCGTGAAAAAGTTGGTCAAGCAAATAGAAAGTATATTGACGAAAATATATTAGCCAATGTACGAAGGTACATTATTCGTAATAACCGATTGACAGAGGCTGAAATTAATGAAATTAAAAGAATTGTAACAAGAAGAGACGAATCAACAAAATATGAAAAGGAACCGGAATCAGAATCAGAAATAAAAAGTAATAACATCAAACAAGCCACAGGTCATAATGTAGAAACCGTGAAACACACAAATCACTGCGAAGATAATGCTGTAAGTTTAAAAGTGCTGGAAAGGTGTGATCTGAGTCAGTTAAAAGACGAAAATAAAACGTGTTCAGAACACATCGAAGATAATTATTTGACGGAAAATAAGAACAGTATACAGGAAGTCAAGGTAGAAATAAAGAACCATCTAAGTCAAATACAAAATATTACAATGGAGGAACGAGAACAGCTCCCAAAATTTCAACAAACAAAACATAACCTCCGAACTATTAAACTCTACAATGCAGCACTGAAATTAATCTTGGATGAACACACTCATACAAATCTCAATGAAGCAATATATGCATCAGAAATAGCAGCAACAAAAAAATTGAACGTCAAAATAAAAACAATGCAGTCTCGCAGACATGAAGATCCACATTGGAAAAGAACAATAGAAAAAGAAATCGAACAACTTAGAAGTGAACTATCAGTACTGGATGAACTGAGTAGAGGAATAAATGTAAGAACTAGGAAAAGCAGAAGAGCCGAAAGAAAATACATTAGAAATGAAAATGAAGTCTTATCAAGTAAAGAAAAAATAAAGCAAAAAATACAACTGAAGGCTCAAAGAATAAGGCACGATGAGAAAAGAGTAAGATTTTACAGAAAAAACAAAATTTTTCAAACCGATACAAAGAGATTTTACAGGGAAATAGGTAAAAAAAGAATTGAAGTGAGAATACCCCCCAGAATGGAAGAAGTCACACAGTTCTGGGAAAAGATATGGGCTTGCCCGAAAGAAGTAGATTGGATTGCACAAGAGAGAGATCGAATGAAAATAAACCAGAACAAACATGGGCTGGAATTACAGAAGAGGATGTTAAATTTGCACTAAAAAAAGCACACAATTGGAAATTCCCAGGTATAGATAAAATTCCTAACTTTTGGCTATATTATTTAAATACAGCACATAAAAAACTAGCCAAAGAACTTCAAGAAATGGTTGACGATCCCACTAAAATTACTGCAAATTTCAAGAATGGTGACACAAACAACCCGAAAAACTACAGACCAATTACATGTCTTCCGACAACATATAAACTATTAACATCTATTTTAACAAAACAGACATATTTATTCTTAGAAAAATATGACATGATACCGCTTGAACAAAAAGGGCGCAAACGTGGCTGTTATGGATGTAAAGACCAATTGCTAATTAACAAAATGATCCTGGAAAACTGCTACAGTACAAAGAAAAATCTTAGTACTGCCTGGATAGATTATCGAAAGGCATTCGATAGTGTGCCACATCCCTAGATTTTAAAGACTTTAAATATATACAAGATATCGCCCGTCATCATCAATTTCATCAAACAGTGCATGTCTATATGGAAAACAAGCCTTTACCTCAATCATATAAATGGAACCTATAAGTCTGATGAAATAAACATCAAAAGAGGTATATTTCAAGGTGATTCTTTATCTCCCTTACTATTCTGTATATCATTAATAGCACTAACCAGTCAACTTAATAAGACAGAATGTGGTTATAAAATAGGCCAAAAGAAAATAAGCCATCTATTTTACATGGATGACTTAAAGTTATATGCTAAGAATGATAATGAGCTGGAAGGTCTTCTGCAAGCTGTAAAATGCTTCAGCGAAGACATTGGAATGAAATTCAATTTGAATAAATGTGCTAAAGCTACAGTTTTACGTGGATCAATACAAGAAACATCCTCAATTAGCTTAGATCCTGCTATAACAATAAAAGAATTGAAACCAGAAGAAACTTATAAATACCTAGGTGTAAATGTACATTCATCATAAAAAAATGAAAGAAATAGTGCGTAAAGAGTACTATAGAAGGCTACGAATGATATTAAAAACTGAATTGAATTCTCAGAACAGAGTTGTGGCCATTAATAGCCTTGCAATCCCAGTTGTCCAATATAACTTTAACATCTTAAACTGGACTCTAAACGATATCAGGCGAATGGATGCTAAAACAAGAAAGCTTCTTTCTAAGCATAACATGCATCATCCAAAGGCTGATGTAGAACGTCTATACATACCCGGTAAAGAAGTTGGAAGAGGTCTTATTCAGCTGGAATTGTCATACAAGACAACAACTATTGGCTTACTAACATACATAGAAACAACAAAGGATTGGATGATACAATTAGTAAGGCAACATGAAGAAAGAAAGAAAAAAATATTCAATAATAAAAGAAGGCAATAAATACAAACAAGATTTACAGTTAGTAGATTCTGTAGAAAAGCAAAACAGAAGCCAAGAACCAACTATTGCGGCAAAAAATATGAAAATGAAAGCCAAAGATAAAGCTCTTGAACAGCTGAAACAGCGCTGGCAAGATAAACCTCTGCATAGCCAATATCCAGAACGTGCCAATAAATCCAATGTTGACAAAGCTAATACTTATCGATGGTTACGTGCATCTGGATTAAAGTCTGAAACTGAAGGCTTTATTCTTGCAGCACGAGACCAAAGTCTTTTCACTAGAAACTTTCAGGCAAATATTATCCATAATAATATGGATCCAAAATGCAGGTTTTGTGATAAACACCAAGAAACAATAGACCACCTAATCTCAGGCTGTTCTGTGCTTGCTCCAAATGAATATAAAAATCGCCACGATAACATTTGCACATTGCCCAATGTAAATATTGCCCAACTCGGGCAATATTTACATTGGGCAATGTGCAAACATTATGGAAAAGCTGTAAACAAACAATGGTATGAACATCACCCAGCACCGGTTACAGAAATAGAAGATGTAACCATTCTATGGGATTACACCATCTACACAGACAGAAAAATTAAAGCAAACAGGCCAGACATTATTGTTAAAAACCAGAAGGAGAAAACTTGTCTATTAATTGATATGGCTTGTTCAGCGGATTGTAACATAGCAATCAAGGAATTTGAAAAACTGTCAAAATATAAAGACCTGGAAATTGAAATAGGAAAAATGTGGAAATTGAAAACAAGAGTTGTGCCAGTGATAGTAGGTGCACTTGGAATGATAAAAAATGGAACAAAACAACACATTGAAAAAAATCTCTGGAAACCCCAGCTTAAGAGATATACAAAAAATTGTCTTATTAAGTACAGCCCACACATTAAGGAAAACTTTATCTATGTAATGCTAGGGATGATAGGGAAGATAGAAAAACATGAAATGGAGTCATAACAACACGCCACGACCTGCATTAGGTCTCCCCGCAGACTTGGTTGGTAGTGAGACCAAAGTAGAAATCGAAATATGATGAAAAAATGACATAATAATAATAATAATAATAATAATAAGAAGAAGAAGAAGAAGAAGAAGAAGAAGAAAAAGAAGAAGAAGAAGAACGCGATTGGAATTACAACGAGAATGACATGTTTTTCTGAGGCTCCTGAAAACATAACGTTTTTTTTCTAATGAAATGTTGTTTTACTATTTTAAACGTAAACATGAATTTTTCTTCGTATATTCTTTAAATTATCTGTTTCTTTTTAATAGCTTAATAGATTATATTATATTCTTTAAATTATCTGTTCATTCCTAATAGTTTCAACAACTATTTTTTTTATTATTCATATTTTCCTTAGTTGTCAATATTTCGAAATATTTTTTAAACTATGATAATCTTTCTTAAAAACACAAAATAAATAATAAATAAACCTCCTTAGAAACAAAAAATAAAGCATGATAATCTTAAAAACAAAAAATTAAAGTATGATAATCTTTCTTAAAAACAAAAAATAAAACAAGACAACAGAAAAAATACGATGAAAAACACTAAAAACAATTTGATACAATTTCTAAGATATTCCTTCTTAGAAAGAATACATATTTATTTATTTTATTTATTCATTCATTTTATTTATTTATTTATTTATTTATTTATTTTCCAACAACCTTATTTTCGACGACTTTAATGAAAGAATATCAGAATATACAGTGGGCGAACAAATTATTATTTTTAAATTTCACGGCAGTAATAAATTCAAATGTATGTCAACTTCTTTTCCATTAAATTTTTTATTTTTATTTTATCTTAACAATTATTTTTTTTGCAAGGACTAGTAATAGTAGCAACACTTTTTTTTAACAAAATACTCTCTAAGTGTAGTGACGTTTTTTTCCGCTGACGTTTTTTTTTAAAACCAGCGTCTTTCTCTTTGAATTTTTTCTATATGAAATTCTGTTTTACTATTTTAACATAAACATGAATTTTTCTTCATATATTATTTAATTTATCTGTTTCTTCTTTAAATGATCCTAATAAATAGAATCATCAGTTTTCTTATTATTCATATTTCCCTTTGTTGTCGATATTTCGAAATAATTTTTTAAACTATTACAATTTTCTTAAAAAAAATCAAAAAGGAAACAACAGAAAAAAATACGATGAAAAACAGTTTGATTAAAATTTCTACGATATTCTTTTTGAGAAAGAATACGTATTTATTTATATATTTATCTATTGATTTTATTTACTTTCTTAATTTATTTTATTTTGATAACCTTATTTTTAACCACTTTGATGAAAAAATAACTGAATATACAGTGAACGAACAAATTATTATTTTTATTTTAAATATCACAGCACTAATAAACTTAAACGTATGTCAATTTTTTTCCATTAATTTTTTTAACAATTATTTTTGTTACAATGACTAGTGATAGCAGTGTAGCGGACGAAGGCGTCCTCTTACTAATTTAAGTTTTAACGAGTCGACTCGACGTAACATGAGTTCAGGATTTGAAGCAGGATTTAAGAAAGAACAAAAAGGCGAAAGTAACCAGAAAAACAATGTATTGACAAAGGTTACATGGGGTTGAGAGAGCATGCATAAGAAAGTGAAAAGGAAAGAGTCATTCCACTTCGTCTGTTCGTAGAAACAAAATAAGATGTATGAAGTTTTTACTCTAGCTGAAAGAAAGGTTTGTAACAATTGTTAAGATTTTCGTAAAGAGTTCAAAGTTCAAATCCTTGATGAAGAAAGTCAGACAGAAGACAAAGTTCTGTGTCTGTGTGTGCGTTGAGTAGAGAGAGAGAGACACTTACATGCGAATGTAGCAGTCGGTGGATTTCTACTGACGAAGGTTGGAAAAATTGTGGAATTACGTGTAGGAAGTTACAAAGTCCTGTTTGAATGAAAGTTAATGTCAGAGAAGAAAATTAAGAAAATAAAAAATATTTGCGCCACTAATTGCTACCCGCAATTAGTGCGCGTGTTTGTGTGAGTTAGGAAGGCATGTCTCTCTTGTCCCGGGACGAAATCCTAACTAGTGTACACGTGATGTTTGCCGTTTTTATTAGCATCGTTTCTGGCGAGAACCAGTCATCACGTGGACGGCGAGTGACCATGCGTGTGTGTGTGTGTGTTGGGGGGGTGTCAATGTATGAAACCCTACAAATACCCCCTTAGATTGAAACAAATATTAAAAATATTTTTTCAATATGTCCGTGTATATGGTGGTTTGATTATGTTGATGATGATGCTGTAGCAGTAGTAGTAGTCATGCCAAAAATGACAGAAAAGGCTGGTTGCTGAAAAAAGAGGTGTGTGGCACGGACGTGGCTCATAGGTGTGGGGGAAGGTTGCTGGAACGTCTGACTGCTTAGACTGATGGTCCGCCATATTGGATCCTCGAAAAGCACATGGTGAAATGTAAGAGTGAGAAGAATTTTGCGTTGACCAATGTACCTGTAGAAAAAATCGGTCTCACTTGAGTTAAAGTTTGTAAGGCGTCATTAATTACGAGTGAATTTGTGAAAGGTGAATTTTTTGGTTGTCTCTCGTAGGCTGAAGAGAAGAAGAGTCTGAAATGCGATGCGCGTGACTAGGGATTTTGCAGCAGTGTAACCCTATCAGAGTGCCAGGAGGTGGCATGCTCTGGAAAATTCTCGGTGGTTGATATGGCTGTTAAAAATCTTCTAATTTATTCCAATATTCCACGTTGAGTTGCTTGCGTTTGTAAGAGTTTCCGTGTTTTGCTGTGCGTGTGGGATTTATGTTGGTGTTAGAAGAATTAACAGATTTGCAAAGTGGTTGATTGAAGCTTGTGTTGATACCGAGTGTCGACGCGTGTTTGAGAGAACTAAAAAGATATCTGGGTTTAATGTCGAATTTTCTTTGGAGGTCTCAATTCTCCAGTATAAATAATTCGGCTTGTCGATTTCCTTAGAGTTCTGGTTGAGTGACATTGCGTTGAATGCTGAAAGGCGTCTTTAAATCGACGTTGTGCCGCTCTTTTTCTGGAAAACCTGGGAGAGAGAGAGATGACAGTTGTGCTGTCTAGTGTGCGATTGTAAAAATTCTGTGTGGGGTCGCCATCTTAGAGTCCTGTGGAAAAAGTTGGGAGATAACGACTTTGAATAGTAGTTCTTGTTGATAGACAAAGAAGAATGCTGAGTTCCATTTCCAACGATGCTGGACTGAATTACGCCGAATCGACATCACGTCGAGGTCACCATTGTAGCGGACGAAGGCGTCCTCTTGCTAATTTAAGTTTTAACGAGTCGACTCGACGTAACATGAGTTCAGGATTTGAAGCAGGATTTAAGAAAGAACAAAAAGGCGAAAGTAACCAGAAAAACAATGTATTGACAAAGGTTACATGGGGTTGAGAGAGCATGCATAAGAAAGTGAAAAGGAAAGAGTCATTCCACTTCGTCTGTTCGTAGAAACAAAATAAGATGTATGAAGTTTTTACTCTAGCTGAAAGAAAGGTTTGTAACAATTGTTAAGATTTTCGTAAAGAGTTCAAAGTTCAAATCCTTGATGAAGAAAGTCAGACAGAAGACAAAGTTCTGTGTCTGTGTGTGCGTTGAGTAGAGAGAGAGAGACACTTACATGCGAATGTAGCAGTCGGTGGATTTCTACTGACGAAGGTTGGAAAAATTGTGGAATTACGTGTAGGAAGTTACAAAGTCCTGTTTGAATGAAAGTTAATGTCAGAGAAGAAAATTAAGAAAATAAAAAATATTTGCGCCACTAATTGCTACCCGCAATTAGTGCGTGTGTTTATGTGAGTTAGGAAGGCATGTCTCTCTTGTCCCGGGACGAAATCCTAACTAGTGTACACGTGATGTTTGCCGTTTTTATTAGCATCGTTTTTGGCGAGAACCAGTCATCACGTGGACGGCGAGTGACCATGCGTGAGTGTGTGTGTGGGGGGGGGGGGGGTGTCAATGTATGAAACCCTACAGCAGCAACAATTTTTTTAACAAAATACAATCGTATAGTGATGTTTTGTTTCGTTGAGTGGCTGCTACGCCAAAATGTGTGTGTTTTTTTTAACCAGCGTCTTTCTCTTTGAATTCCAATCGCGTCTCTATCAGCTGTCGCTTGGCAACCCATTAGGAGAAGGACAACTCCGAACAACAACCCGCAACTCAAGGTGTTAATCGTGCCGAGGAGTGAATGGCTACTGCGTTATGAGGTCACAAACGATTCCATACAGGCTTCAGGACCCTGTTTGTCAATGACCATTACCCAACGTGCCGGGCAACTTTGGGTGGACTTTCGGACCCGTGCGTCACTCGTGTTTAAAATATGAGAAATACAAATAGAAATAAAAAGTCCAGTATGGCCTTCCAGTGGTTAAACAGGGAGCCCGTTCTTCAGGAGGGAACCTACCTGAGGTCAAAAAATCTGCCATAGGAACTAATGCCTACACAAAGAATGAATCTTCAGGTCCCCACAACCAGGATAATCCTAATGATGGCCCTGAAAATTCTCCAGCTAGATCTATAACCGTATATTTAAAGAGAGAAAAAATAAAATGTTCTCGTGAGAAGTACAAAGTAGTTATGACTGCATAAGTGTTACTCAAACCTAAAAAAAACATCATATGACTTTGGCGTGAAAAGGTTGGACAAACAAATAGAAAGTGCATTGAAAAAAGTAAATTAGCCAATGTACGAAAATACATCATGCGAAATAACCGATGATAATAAAATTATCATCGGTTATAATGAAATTAATGAGATAAAAAGAATTATAATTATAATGAAATTAATGAGATAAAAAGAATTACAACCAGAATAGACGAATCAACAAAATATGAAAAAGAACCGGAATCAGAAATAAAAAGTAGTAACATCAAGCAAGCTACAAGTCATACTGTAGAAACCGTGATACACACAAATCACTGTGAAGATAATGCTGTAAATTTAGGAGTGCTGGAAAGGTGTGATCTGAGTCAGTTACAAGACGACAATAAAATGAGTTCAGAACACATTGAACAGAATTATTTTGCGGAAAACAAGAACAGTTTACAAGAAGCCAAGGAAGAAATCAAGAACCATATAAGTCAAATACAAAATATTGCAATAGAGGAACGAGAACAGCTCCCAAAATTACAACCAACAAAGCATAACCTCCAAACTATTAAGCTGTACAATGCAGCACTCAAATTAATTTGGGATGAAGAAGACACACATATAAATCTCAATGAAGCAATATATGCATTCGCAATAGCAGCAACAAAAGAATTGAACATCAAATTGAAAACAAGGCAGTCTCGCAGACATGAAGATCCACCTTAGAAAAGAAGAATAGAAAAAGAAATCGAACAAATTAGAAGTGAATTATCAGTACTAGATGAACTGAGTAGAGGAATAAATATAAGAACTAGAAAAGGCAGAAGAGTCGAAAGAAAATACAACATTAGAAATGAAAATAAAGTCCTATCAACTAAAGAAAAAAATAAAGCAAACAATACAACTGAAGGCTCAAAGAATAAGAAATAGGTAAAAAAAGAATTGAAGTGACCTTCCCCCTCAAAATGGAAGAAATTCTGGGAAAAAATATGGGCTCGCCCCAAAGAACATAACAAAGAAGTAGATTGGATTGCACAAGAGATAGAACGAATCAAAAATAAACCAGAACAGACATAGGCTGGAATCACAGAAGAGGATGTTAAATGTGCACCGAAAAAATTGGAAATTACGAGGTATAGATAAAATTCTTAACTTTTGGCTATATTATTTAAATACAGCACATAAAAATATTAGCTAAAGAACTTCAAGAAATGTTTAACGATCCCTTTAAATTCCTGCACGGATGACCAAAGGAATTACATTTCTCCTACCCAAGAATAGTGACACAAACAACCTGAAAAACTACAGACCAATTATATGCCTTCCGACAACATACAACCTAGTAACATAAAGCTCTTGAACAGATAAAACAACGCTGGCAAGACAAACCTCTGCTTGGCCAATATCCACCACGTGCTATTAAATCCAATGTTGATAAAGTTAATACTCATCGATGGTTTCGCGCATCTGGATCAAAGTCTGAGACTGAAGGCTTTATTCTTGCAGCGCAAGACCAAAGTCTTTTCACTAGAAACTTTCAAGCAAATATTATACATAATAATGTGGATCCAAAATGCAGTTTCTGGGATAAACACCAAGAAATAATAGACCATCTAATCTCAGGTTGTTCTGTACTTGCCCCCAATATATATGAAAGTCGTCACGATAGAGTGGGGCAATATTTACGCTGGACAATGTGCAAAAACTATGGAAAATTTGTAAACAAACACTGGTATGAACACTGTCTTCTTCAGCTAAGTCTATGTGTCCCGTTGATGTTTGTTTTTTATTCACCTGTGTCGCTTTTTAAATACAATTGATATTTGTTGTGATTTACTTTATGGCAGTTCTTTGTCTCCACCTAGTATTTCTGAATCTGTATTTGTTGAGTTGATGAAGTGTGCCACATTGTCTGTTGAATTTAGTTTTGATAATATTATGTCCCGACAGATTTATGAAATTGCTATGGGCTCTCCTTTGGGTCCGGCACTATTTTTCACGGGGAGAGAATCGTAGTGTACTTTCTCCTCAACTCTGTTGCCGTTACGTAGACGTTACTTTTTGTTTATTTAATGATGAAGTTGAAGCTGGTCAATTTTCCTCTTTTCTTAATGATATTCATCCAGCCCTGAGGCTTACCGTTTAGAAAAAAATCTAATTTTCAACTGGCTTTTTTAGATATCATGATACATCGGACAACAAAAACATTCTCACCCCAATAAATAGGAAATCAACATTTTGCGGGAATATATACACGTTGGGATTATTTTGTTGGAGGAAACGAAAGATAATCATTATCAAAACCCTAATTCATAGGACATTAATGGTATGTTCTGTTTCTTTTCTGGATGATGAAATTGATTTTGTTGCGGAGACCTTATGTGGTTTAGGGTATGCCCTTAATACTGGTCATTCCGTTATTCGTAGCAAGATTGTTAAGTTCAGAAAGGTTAAAACTTGCACAGTTAAAAATGCCATGTTCATCTTAGACTCCCCTAGATTGGAGCTGGTTGTGAAAGCTTGACTAATCATTACATTGAGGTTTCCTGATTGCTTTTTCTCGGCTGAGATTTGTGTAGTTTTTCATACCCGGCATATTTTCTGTTATGGGCGCAAGGATGCTCTCCTCACTCACCAAGTAAACTGTTAATTATAAATATAATTGTGGTTGCGGAGCCACCTACATAGGGAGAACTACTCAGCACCTAGATAAGAAAATTAAACAACACGTAATAACTAAGATCAGGAATCACACCTTGGCTTTAAAGAAACTGAACCCAAATAACTATGTTTTCGCCAGAACTAAACACCTGCAAAACAACAGAAAGTGTGCTGCGGATTTTACATGTTGATTGTTTCACGGTTGTGTCCTTGTCACAGTCTATATTTCATTTCAAAGTGATGGAAGGTCTTTATATCGGGTCCTGCAAACCTTCTCTCTGAAAACAACGTGAATGTTTGTTGAGACTCGCTAACATTTGTCTATAGTACTCATAGATTTTTTCTTACATTTGTGTTTTTTTCCATCACTCATTTCATGGTTTATTTTATTCTAAGTTTTTAGAATATCTAAATAATATCAAGCTACACTCTTTTATTTTGTTAATTAGTTTCTGTACCTATAAAATCTCAATATATATATATATATATATATATATATATATATATATATATATATATATATACAGAAATAAATAGATAGATAGATAGATAGACAGATAGATAGATAGATAGATAGATACGCCTAAATGATGTCTCACACAAAATATTAACATATATGATTATTACATATATATATATATATATATATATGTGTGTGTGTGTGTGTGTGTGTGTGTGTGCAACAATATACATCACAATATCCATCACCATTTTCTTTATTACACACACACACACACACACACACACACACACACACACACACACACACATATATATATATATATACTATATATATATATGTATATATACATATATATATATATACGAAATTCTCATTAAAAAGAATACCTCCGTCATACTTTCTATTTATATGTTTAAACATTATTTTTAATGGATAATCGTATTTGAGTAGATACTATGTTTTATAATTATAGTGTATATATATATATATATAAAGCGAGAGAAAGAGAGAATGATTAGTATTTGAGAAGATATTACTTAGCTTACAATAAATTTTAATATTCCCATTTCTCTTACCATTTTATCGAAAATGCGATCATACTAACATCCCTTCTGATAGAGAAATCCATACTTCGAAATTTTAGTAGTAACCGTCTACGCAGTCACTCAGTCAGTTGCGTGCCATACGTGATACACGCTAGGGAGATCATGTCTCAAAACAGACATGACTGACTGGGCAGAAGTTTATCCCGCAGTAGGTTGCCATTGCTTTCTGCGGTAGACTGGTTGCCGACCAAGCCTATAGAACCCAATCTGTCCTGCTATTTAACCCATAACTGAAAGGAAGAGACGGATTAATACCTTTCCCAAGGGTATTTGCGCGTAAGTGAATACAATGGTTTCAGCTGGAATTCGAACTCGGCTCCCCGGTTTCTCGTTCCGAGCCTATATCCACTGTACCACAACGCACACTCATATATACCAAAATTCACTACTGTTTAATGACCAGGTGCAACTGCTAGCATTGCTCCCAATCATCTCACAGACGATGTGACAAATTTTCGTAACGAAGACAATGTTATGCCACTCAACTTCACTTACACCATTTATATCATGATCCCGGACGTGGTGGATTAACTCTAAATGTAGAGACTTGTCGAATGCTTTTCATTTGTCCTCATTTCTTTTCCACCTTCCAGGCGTGATTGACCAAAAATATTCACCATGGTTCACAATTCGGCCAAATAAATCTTCTTCACTGATAGAACTTGGGTGTCATTTAGAAGGCGATCAAACAGCGATGCAACAAAATCAAATACTCCTTGAAGGCTGTCATTGCTGATGTGATAAACAGTTGATCCAGGCATGCAGCCGCCTTCAAGGTTAAAGCGAGGCCGTCACATGACGAAGTGAAGGTTTTGTTTCTCGGAACTGAACACAATTCAATTTGTAAAGCTATTGATAGAAATATTTTTATTGAATATCTTGCATTGTAATTTATTATCTATTTGTTGTCATCAACTGCATAGTCTCGCCTGGGCAAAAATCATGGATCAGAACATTTCAAACTAACACATTAGGCGAAACCTAGTAGTAATATCGCGTAAAAATGCATTTTTTTTCTAAATATTAAGCACTTTCTAATTGGTATAAGGTTTGATTTATATTCATCAATCTAACTATATAGATATTTGAGTGCTAAAATGACTTTAATATTCTTTCGAGACATGACTGCCCTAACGTGTATCACGTAAAGCACTTAACCGACTGACTGATGTAAGGTATATATTTTAGAGTTTTCTTTCCATATAGAATTTTGAATCGTCTGAAGATCATTTTATTTCGAAATAATTTGTATTTGATATTTCTGGATTCTACTCCAAATCTAATGAAGTTGTTTTTTATTAGAGAATTTCCTTGTATACAATTTGTGTCCTTTTCTGTTATTGCATGGTTTTTGCATGTTCTATAAAAAGAAGAATCAAAAATATAACCGCTGCAACGAACCGAAAAAAATGAGTGATTATCAGGCCATGGTCAATCTATATCGTATGTCACTCGCAGTTTACACCTAAAATATGGAGAACTCAGTTTTTTTGTTTGTTGGCCTGGATATGATTGTCATCCGAGTTCTTTATACTTTTTACAAGCTTTTGGTTTTTGTATATATCCTTATCGTTATTTTCGCTCTATTACTTAACAGTGAGCAGGGATTCAATAAACATCAAGTTCGCCAAATATTTCTCATGGTACAATTTCAAACATTTTCCAAGAGTGACAGAATTTAGTAGGCCACTTTGTATACCGTATAATATATATATATATAATGGGTACTAGTATTTGAGAGGATGCTCGTATTTTTTAAACAGTGTTTGTTTTGTCTATCAGCCTACATACGGGAGAAAACTTATTAAAAAATTTGCTTCTATTAAGATTTGAAACTACGTTTTGATTTGTAGGAGTCACCACTGTTTGATTCGACTGTTCTTTCTTTTTTTTTTTTTTTTTGCAGCTCGCTATGGAGAGCTTTTATTTTCCTTTATAGAGTATTTACTCCTTTAAATTTTCTTAAAAGTCATATTGACTCAGTTTCGTATCTGAATCATAAAAAATAGCAATTTCTAAAGAATATGTGAAATTAATTTTTTTTAATGCGACATATATTTACTTTAATCTAATCGATTGGGTATCACACTATAGGCGGAAAAACATGTCAACTATATATGTCAAATATATATATATATATATATATATATGTGTGTGTGTGTGTGTGTGTGTGTGTGTGTGTGTGTGTGTGTGTGTAGATCAATAAATATACATATGAATACGCATTAATATATTTCTGATGCTACTAAAACAGTGCTCGATTTAATAGAGTTATAAAGTATATATTAATACATATACATATTATCCTGCGTATGTAGCACAACTCAGATTTTTATGTAGTATGCAATCATCAGGTGCTTATTATGAACTGACAGTTCTGGGGTTGTAATTTAATATCTCGCGTTGTTTATGGTAGTTATAAATTATAATACTTGGATGATGTCTTTTAAAATTTTAATTTGAATTAAAACTTAAACATGAAATTGGAAAGTAAAATTAATAGAATATTTAAGGGCAATATTTTTCTGCCTTTGGGTTGAGGTGTATTAATTTTTTATTTTAGGGTAAAACAAAAGACGTTAATAAAAATAATGTAAAATGTTCTACATAGAAGAATCTATGTTAATCAGAGCCAACGTATTTGAGCGGATACTTGTTTCTATATTTAAATGTAGTCATCAATTCACCTTTTGTTTCGTAAATTAGGGTTATTTAAGTCTTCTAAGATAGCAATATTTTCTAAAAGGCATAAATTACATTTATTTCCTATTCCATTGTAAGATTTGGTTTTTGCGGTGATATCCCAGATAAATATTGTTTTTTTTTGTAGTTTTTTAATTGCCAGAAATATTTCATAGAACTTTTTATTATTAATCAACACAATATCGATAATTTCTCACCAGTAATTCAGTTATATTTGAAATGTATCCAATGTGGCGGCCACAAGAGAAAATTTGATATTTTTTATTTCTTTTACAGCGTTTTTAATTTCTCATTTTTATCTTTACTGTAATTCACTTCAGCGCCAATTCCAATTCCTCTTTCACAAATCATTTATTTTGACTCATTTTCATTTTTTGTTTTTTTTTATTGTAACATTTCTCCAAAATATACAACATATTTTTTTGTATAGTATTTTTTCTATTTATCTCTTCGCCATTAATGTTCAGTTATATTTTCTAATTGTGAGTTTCTTGCCAAAGTCAATTGGAGGCCCAAGTCTCATCTGCATTAAAAAACATATTTAAGCTTCCTATTTCTGGATTAATGAGATCTAAGCGGATAAGATTCTGTATAGCCATTCGAACTTTTGTCTGGAACGATGCTTGAATAGTAAAGCAATTATTTCTGATTGAGCAAAATATCTCAAATAATGATTTCATTTACTAACAGCTAACCTGATCAACGCTTTCTGTCTGTCTATATTTATTTTCTCTCTCTCTCTCTCTCTCTCACCATATATATATATATATATATATATATATATATATATATATATATGCAAGTATATAAATATGTATATAAAATGTTTTATTTTTTGTGACTCGTCTACTGACTGGCCAGATAGAAGGAACGAGAGACAGAGGAAGGCAGCGGATAACATATTTGCAAGGCCTGCAAATCAGGTGGATGACGGAACGGGGGTTTCCAGGAGTAACAGGAGCAAACATATTAAGAGCCACAAGGGATAGGGAGACGTGGAGAACCATGATCGCCTACGTCCTAAAAAGACAGGGCACATAGAAGAAGACTCGTCTCGTCTTTTAGGATTTCACTGGACTAAATATATTATGTTGATGCTATTACAGATGCGCAAAAATAAGGGCTGCGAGATTTTTTTGTTTTTAGGCGATTTCATTTAGATTTATTTTATTTTTTTTTCCATCACGTTTGTTATTAGATATCCTACAACTGATGGTCGAAGTTCTACCAGGAAATAGTGAAATGTTGTAAAATCCAGGACACAAATTTATTGTAAATGGCCTTGCGATCACAGCACTCTCTCGACTATATAAAATAATTGAAAGAAAAAAAATTAAATTAAATCGGCTAGATAAAAAGTCAAATTTAAAATTAAAATTTCCTAGCGTCCCTCGTTTTTTGCGCATGTGTAGTCGCACCAACATAACAAATGACTCCAAAAAAAAAAAAACGAAACGCATTACAAAAAAAAAGCCATACATTTTCTCCAATATTACTCTTAATATATACAAATATATATCGTTTCCACTCTCTCTCACACACACACGCATACCACACACACACACACACACACACACACACACACACACACATATATATATATATATGAAAGATTTCAGATATAACTAAAAATATATATTTGTAAAAAATTAGTTAAGACAAAATAAATTTTTACTTTTGACTTTTGTTCATTGTAAAAATTTATTTAATAAAATACATTAAAAAATATGATTTTTAATAAAAAGGAAAATAAGAAATTATTTGCTAAATAAATAAATAAATAAATTTTAGTTGCAGACGATAAATATTTGAAATAAAACGCCCTAATATTTTAAAAATATAACTTTCCTTATCGTCTGAGATTGTGGTATGGGTTGCTATGACAACCAAGTTTCTAGCCTAGACACTGAGTTCTCATTAGTTGGATTCGAATTATAGTTGTTGTTTAATAACGGTGTTTTTGTTTCTCTTTTAACCGAATATTTGTCCGTTTTTATTCATTAGAGCAAATTAACGCAATATTAGTTTCTAGTGCGCATTGATACATTCTAACAATGGTCCATTCGTCACTTTGCTGTGAATACATACTTTTTTAATTGTTCTGTTCAACGTGTTTGTCCCTGTACCCCAGTGATATTTACCGGTTTCTTTAATGAGCAGAGAATATTCAGGAGTAATTGTATTTATCACAAATTTATCCGTTTGCTTATTTCAGAAAATGTTCGGAAAAGGTTGTATTTCACTCAGTTTTTTCATTTCCGTTTCTCTTGTATTACAGAGAAAATATGAAAATTTATGTGGTCTTATTCAATGCAAATATCATTCTCTTTATTGTAAAAAAATTGTGAATGTAATTTTTGAATGAAAAGAATTTGGTTCAGAAGGTTTTAATCTATCATTTTTGTTGAGGAAAAATTAATTATTATATGCAAAATATTTTATTTTCAAAGACAAAAATACTTATTATTAAAGCATTTTTCCTGCTTTCATTTTCTTCTAATCTCAGAGAAAAAATGAAATATTATATTTTTGTGAATGTTATTGCTGAATTTTGTAAACAAAATGAACCAGCCTAAAAGCGTCATTAAAAAACAAAAAACAAAAGAAAGAAACTACAAACTTTTAATATATTTCTTTTTTTCTTAATAAAAAATATGGTGTCTTATTTATTTATTTAAAAAAAAATTGATGAATGAACAAGTAACTGACTGTTTTTTTATTATTTTTTATTTTTGAAAGATGTAAAATTTTTATTTTACTTTTTCATTTAATTTATTTTGATTACAAATTATTTGAATATAAACCTGTGTGCATTTGTTGGGTAATTTCCGATATTGTCACCGTAATTACGCAGAAATGAAAATAATTTTGGCATTTCATTTTAACAGCTGTATATACCAAAATTGCATCAAAATATATTGAAATACTAGAGAGTAAATTTATTAAATAAAATCGCCATTGACTACAATTACAGTCACCAGAGGACTTGGGGATTTTCTGCATCTCTTCTAGACGGTCTCCTTGTTTAAGTTCGGGAATCCTTGTTTCCAGTTCATATTTGGTGTTACAATTTGTTGATCTCTTGCTCAACTGCGCTCTACACACAATAATCAGGGGTGTTTGTAGTCAGGGGTGGTAGGTGGCCAGATGTAAGGGGTAATGTTATCTCAAAAATTGTCTGACTGCAATGCAAAGTCCTGTTACCAAGCATAAGTTCTTCCAGCCGCCAGCATTTTGGCCTAGAGCAGTACTACCTTCTCAAGTCACTTGATGTAGTCCTCCGTGTTCAGTTTGCAACCCTCACCAACAAAATCTTGGAGCTCTTTTCTGATCAGAACGATCAGAATGAGTTTTTCGAGGTGCCGAACCTTTATAATCACCATTAAAATCATCTATGTTTTCCGGATACTCTGAATTGTCCTTAAATTGACACCCAAACACTCTCTGCGAAGTGAACAGGATCATGGTGATCTTTTTGACAAAGATTGGTGCCCAGCTGACCTTTATATGCTGTGCCATAGACAAAGTCAGAAACAAACAACGCGCATGAGCTAAAGTAAAATATAATATAGAGACAACTTACTCATCGCATTATATATATATATATATATATATATATGTGTGTGTGTGTGTGTGTGTGTGTGTGTGTGTGTGTTTAGGAAGCAAATCCAAAATAAGATGTTCAAATCTTTTCACTGAAGTTCCACACAAATGAATCCTACTTTTAAGGGTTATTTTATTCACTTGAATTTTTAAGGGTTATTTCATTTTTAAGGGTTATTTCATTCACTTGGATTTGTTGACATATATCAAATATTGCTTAACGTAAATTACGTAGAAAAATAAAACGTTTATAAATTCAATTTATTTAAATAATCCGTGGCGAGTGAAATAATTTCCACGACACTTCAAATTTAAACAATAATTAATTACTGTTCAAGCTACTGCAGGCTTCTGGCCACATCCAGTTTGAAACACCATTTCTCATACGATCACTGAAGTCAGTACCTATATGAGAGACTACTTGGTTATACCAGGTAACATAAGCATGAATATGTGCGGTGCTGTAATGAATAATTGTTCGGAGTTGTTAATCGAGGAGATGAGTTAAAATTCCAGCTGGATTTATTATAATCACTTACGCGCAAATACCATTTGAAAAAAAGTTCGCCTCGGCTGCCAAATGCTACTGTTAATTAGTAAAATTAGTATCATTAAAGCATTACAATTAAAAAAATAGAACGTGCATTGTGGTGCAATGTATATCGTCTAAGAATGAAAAAAAATTGGATAGCCGAGATTGGTTCCAGGTTGAATTCGTTGCATTCACTTACGCGCAAATAACCTCGTTAAAGGTATAAATAGTTCTCCCTCCAGCTATGGATTGAATAGTAGAACAGATTTGATTATATAGCCCTGGTTTGTCAAAAGATACCGCAGAAAGAAATGGCAACCTCCTGTGGAAAAAATCTTCTGTCAGTCATGAAAAAAGTGACATGATCGCTCAGGCGTGTATCAAGTATGGCACTCAACTGTCTGCATCATTCACTGATGTAAAAGGCTATCATTGACTTTTAATTCTGTTGTTTACTCAATACAAGTCACAAGAACAACTCAAGCTTTATTGTTACTGAATGACATTATTCTAATAGGGCCCAAGAAGAGAAAGAAGGGAAGGGTTCATATTATATATAATAGTCTTATAATCTAAAGATACGAGGGATAAACCGTAAAAACAAATCAACCAACCAAATGTTGAACACATTATTAAGAAATAATTATATTTCATTAGAGACAAAGTAAACAATACTGAATTGTTATGTAATATCAGTTTTTTTAGCTGTAACTTCTGAAAAATTTTCTCGCAAATCCAAATGGGACTTAAGGTTATGGCCATACGCTACTACGAAAGAGAACTTAGAATATTTTAGATTGTACATGTTTTTGAAACGAAGACGTTTGAAATAAAATAGGAGTGAAAAAAATACTTATACATAGGATGAATGATAAACAGTTGAAATTTCTGGCATATATAATAAAGAATGATAGCAGAACATGAAGTTGGTGGGTTGGTGTAAAGATAAGTTTTGTAACGAGCTATAAATGACTGGAAATCGTCAATGATTCTTGAAACCCTCAAATGCCTTGACACATGGATGAAGATTATTTTTCCCAAGACTGCTTTCTGTAAAAATTTAACCTCATGTAATACACTGGTCGAATTTTGTTTTCATTTTGCGAAACAGAATAGATAATTTGCATTGATTATTAGAATAATTATAATAACTAAAATTTCAGTTTTCCTATTTTAAATTTCTGATTAATTTTAGTTCGCGAGTCAATGATTGAATAAGCTCTTGGCGAGACAATAAAATATCCTTAAAATTTCCTCTATCGTATCGTTAAATATTTGAGCTTAACTACTTCAACAAAATATTGCAATAACAATCATAAATATGAAGGCTGTTTGTTATTTTTAGAGGTAATGAGGTATAAATCAAAAATAAATTGTATTTGACAACTTTTCTATTTGAGTGAAACAAATGTTAAATATTTCTATTTTTATTTTTATTTTTCTCAATAAAACTAAGTAGTTTTTTACGTCACCAAAACTGAAGAATCCATTATTTAAGAGATATTGGCAGGAGACATTAAACATTTTGATCTTCTCTTCTTTATTTTTTCTCAATGAAACCAAGCAACAAAAGTCTTTTTGTTTTTCTACATCAAAACTGATGAGTCGATTATTTAAGAGATATTGACAATAGCATTAAACGCTTCTATTTTCTCTTTTTTATTTATTTTTCTCAATGAAATCTTGTAGAAAATGTATTTTTGTTATTCTACGACATCTAATATGAAGAGTCCATTATTAGGAGATATTGCCAAGAGACATTGAATACTTTTACATTTTCTTATTTTTCTTTCTTCATTTTTCTCAACCAATGTATTTTTGTTTTATACGCAATCAAAATTGAGGAGTCTATTATTAAAGTGATATTGGCAGGCAACATTAAACACTTCTCTCTTCATTTCTTTCTGACCAAATCCCAGTTATACGAACATTTCCCTTGATTAATATAGAGTAAATAATCCAGCAAACGATATTATTGTATTTATGGTAACTGGATTTTTGGCGATTGCTTTAATCGGTTTCTGTCGTTCTGTTCGTCTGAAAAATGCTGCTTTTAGCACAGCTATACAGTGCTGATAGCAGACATAGGAAGGAAACTACAAGACCTTCTACAGTGGTAGCTGAAGAAAGAAACAAGAAAGAACTAGAAATAAACTGCACGAAAACTGAATGCATGGTCATTAGTAAAAAGGACAGCCCAATATGCCAAATACAGGTCGGGTATACTAGAATCAAGCAGGTACAAAAATTTAAATAGAAAGTGTTATAACAGAAGACGGAAAGTGCGACACATAGATTCGAAGGTGAATTGGCATGGCGAAGGAAAGCATTCCAGAAGTTGAGTAAGGTATTAAGAAGCAGGACAATTTCGCAAGGAAGAGAGTACTGGATTGCTATGTGCTGTCCGTCCTTCAATATGGCAGTGACTGCTGGGCAATATCGTCAAAGATGACGGAAAAACTTGAAGCAACTGAAATGTGGTTCTAGCATGTGAGCAATGATGAGGTCTTGGAAATGATGGAAACAAAAAGGAAATTAATACTGAGCACCAGGAAGAGACAGCTGAAATTCCTGGGACAGGCAATGAGGAAGGAAGGGCAGGGAAAATCTGATACTAACAGGCCAGATAGAGGGAAAGAGATAGGGGAAATCAATGGATAACATATTTGAAGGACCTAACCAGGTGGTTGAATGAACGAGGATTGCATGATGTAACAGGAGAAGGCGTGCTCAGGGCCACCAGGGATAGGGAAACGTGGAAAGCCATGATCATCTACGTCCTGAATGGACAGAGCACATAGAAGAAGAATTGCCTCTTAGTGTTTAGACTGCGATCAAAGAGTAGTGTCTGCATTCGAGTTCATAAACTACCATTTTATCTCTCAATTTCTCTTCGGAAAGATCGCAATTAAAAATATTCCCTGCATTACATTCATTCTTCATTTCATTTAAAAGATAGGATCGGAAGTAATGTTAACTCAATTGATAGAGGCTGGGGCTGGGCTATTTTTAAACCTGACCCGGATGCATGCGCTCGGCCTCTCCTCATTAAACTGACTATGTGTCACGCCTTACTAGAAAGGAACAACAAGAAAATATAATTATTTCTCGGCCTTTTGGTTAAGATTAAAGTCTAGTTTCTCTTCCGATCAACTTAATCTGATTATGGCTCTCCATTTCTTTATTTCATTTTCTTACTGAAACTAAATAGCTTCCCTGTTATTCTTTTATATTTCAACGCGATTAACGCAGAATAAGCTATTATTTATGATGTATTGGTAGGGTGTAACGGGTTTGCAAACTAACGAAGCGAGGGACAAGCTTTATTATGATAGGACTGTAATAATAATCTTTTCTCTTTATCTAAAAGTTGCGTTTGTTAGTTTTTCCTTCAGTGCAAAATACATCATTTTACAGAAAAGATTTACTATATCCCAGCTTTCCTAGTCTTATTTTTTCATTATTTCTGCCATTGAAATATAATGATATCAAAGAAATAACCGCTAACTTTATCAAATACAGATTTTCTTTAAAATCAACATAATACTAACAATCTTATTGTAATGTCTTGTCCATACTTACATCAGCGGAACGGGATCAAGTGGCGTTACAAAAGCGAAAAATTCCTGCAGAATGTCGGCAGCCGAAACACTGGGAACAAGAAACGAAGAATATCTGAATTAATTAATCTATAACAATAATTATTAGTCTGAAAAGAATTGGATTAATTATTTTCTATTTGTTTATATTTCTGAGATGAGGTAGTATTTAAAATGTTTACATTATTCGGACAATTGTCCTCATCTTTGTTGCCATTTATATGACGTTTGGGCTGTTTTACCCTCCGGCCTTCTTCAGGTGCTAGGAATTTCGAGATATTTTTAAGATATGAATCATCGCTTCCCATCCCCAACTTGTATCTGGAAAAATCATTCTTATCTTTTAAATATTGATAATTCAATATTACCTCACCAAAAAATATTTTACAATCCAAAATATGTTCAAGCATTAAATAAGAAATTTCAGGAAGGGTTAATAAGCCGTAAAAATCTCAATCCTTCTGACTTACTATTTAGATGCGTAAATCAATCATAGAAACATAAAATGATCTGAAAGAACTATAACTGGCGAGAAGGCGAGGGCAGAAATATGCTGTCCACATTCAGTTATTACGCGTGGTACACGCTTTCCTCGTAGTAGGTTGCTATTACTTTAGGCAGTAGACTGGTTACCAACCAAGTTTATAGAATCCAGTTTATGAACTGCTATAGCTAAAGAGGGAAGAGTTGGATTCATACTTCTTCCAAGGGTATTGGAGTATAATGAAAAGTTTTCGACTGCATTCCATCACGGATCTCCGATTTCTTACACCGAGCCGATATCCATTACCCCACAATGTACATACTGAATTATGAATTGGAGATGCTAAAATCATGCAAGTACAATATATATATATATATATATAGAGAGAGAGAGAGAGAGTGTGTGTGTGTGTGTGTGTGTCTTAACAAAGGGTTAACTCTGCGACTCTGAAATCAGGTGAATTGGTATGGTTGAAAGATACCTTATAAAATCTAAACAAAGAAATAAGAAACAGTCAAACCTTTTCCCAAGGTTATTTATGCGTAAGTGAATGAAACATAATCCACTGGATCTCGAAATTGGCTCTCTGATTTCTCATTTCGAACCGATATTCATTACACCACAACCAACATTACACGAGTGTAAATAAAATTACATTGACAGCGCTTTTCAGAAGATGATTGAGTTATAGATATTACTCGAGGGAATATAAACTTCAAGAACAGAACAGAGTGACACCAAAAATATGTTTTGTCTACTATCACAGTTTTATAAGCAAAACAGTCTACCCAAAATAATATGTTCAATAATATTTAAGTTAAAACAGCTATTTAAGCTACTGTGTTTTCTAATACAGAAGCTGTTTCATTTTAAATATTTCTTATAAAAATAACTGTAATGCTGTCAACCAACAAACGATAAAAAGGATATTCAACGATATCCAGGATAAATAACTTCAAATAGACACAAGAGGAATATATACTTGTATGTTTTGTTACACAACAAAGGAAAAAATAATTATTTATATATGAAAAATTAGCTGCTAACAGAAATATATTTTGAATTCTAAACTAAGGATGAAACCCCATCAACCAGTTTCAGGTTACACAGATTCAGTCAGGTTACACCGATTCGCTTGAGCGATCATGTCTTGAAAGAGACATGACTGACTAGGCAGAAGATTATCCCGCAGTAGGTTGCCATTACTTTTTGCAGTAGACTGGTTGCCGACAAAATCTATAGAACCCAATCTGTCCTGTTATTTAACTCGTAACTGGAGGGAAGAGATGATAATACTTTTCTCAAGGGTATTTGCGCGTAACTGAATGCAACGAATTCAACTGGAATTCGAACTCGGCTCCCCAATTTGTCGTTTCAAACCGATATCCACTACACCACAACGCACATCCTAATTAAGATACGATAAACCGAGAACAATGATTTTGTCTATGAAGAATTCACGTCAAGATTTCAAAATTTGAGATAAATGAAATGTTCATAGACTGACCAAAATACTGTCAACACATGTGTCTAAACAAGGTTTACTTTTCAACATATCCCCCCCTTGCGGTCTACACATTTCTTTCATCGGTGGGGTTGTGATCGGATTCCATTGGTGAAGAAGCTTTCACCCTGTGTGTCAAAAACGTCATCAACAGCAGATACAACGTTATTACTGCTATACTAGTTCTCACCCAAGTTATTTTTTCATGTTTGCAAACAGATGATAATCAGATAGATGCAGAACAAGAGAAGAAAGTGTAGAATCGGTTCAAAGCCACATCATGCGCAGCATCGATTGAAACAATGCTTTGAAGCATTGTCTTAAGGAAACAACACCTCTTCCGTCAGTTTTCCTAGGCATTTAGTTTTGACAACCTTTCGTAAAATGTCACTTGAAGCTGGTATAGAACTCACTATTGATGGTGTGACTCTATTGAATATATTCAATCAATCTAATGAATTTTGCATCCAAAAATTGAGGCCTTCCTTTAGAGGAAACTTTATTTGATGCTATTTAGAATTGGGTGCTTCTATTGCTGTCTGTGGTTCAAAGTAATTAAACCAACTCTCATCCTGGTTTAGAAAATATTCAAGGAAACCAGCTCAAACAACGTTAGATTTTCCCGTGATGGGGTCAGTCTTAGACGCTTTTGATCAAGTTTCAGAAAACATGGCACCTACCGAACAGAAACCTTCGTTATTGCTTTTATATTTTGTGGATACTCAAGGTAAAGTAAAATACCACTAAGATTAATGGAATCTTGGATTTAGCGAATAAACACGTCATCCTATTTGTCTTTCTTATTTAGGATAATTTCCTGATGAAAAAAAAGCTTCTTCATATATTCACTGTAGAAAATACGACGTTTCAGGGTTTTTGTAAATATAATGAGGGTTCAATTTTTGGTTGAAATCTATGAAGAAATACATCAAACAAACAGCTCAAGAGATTTGACTAAAGATTTGGGTTGTGGACAACTTATGAAATATCTACAACTGAGCAATTTATGTGTCTTTAGGCGGCCAATACTATAGAACACAACAGACATTTTAAGTTGATGACTTTTAATGATCGACATTACCAAATTGCAAATCATCCTTATCAATGAGGGAATTCCGTCAAGAATTTTTCAAAGTAAATTTTGGAAGAAGCTTTCTACAGATTATAGTTCTCAGGATCATCTTGATACAAATATGAATGCTTTTAATTCGGTTGCATCATTTGATGAGACTAGAACTGGCAACGTGTTCTGTGGCCCGATATATTACGGTTTCAGGTTGATAGTAAGTTTCGAGTGAGAGGTAGACTCTGACTATCAACAATAATATCATGAGTTGTAAACATTTGGTAAGGGTTGGGATTGATGATTCACCTAAACTCACACCTGAAACATGCGTTGTATCAAATTGTGAATACTGGAACATATACGAGGACACCATGTAAACTAACAACGATCGATTAATACAACAAGATACTGCGCTGAGTTAACGTGCCAAAATTATCTAGAAATGCTTTGAGGAAAGTTATGGAGACTTCTGACAAATAGTTCAAGTCACAGTATTGTGCAACATGAGCTAAGCTGAGCATGTATAGAACATAGATGTATAATTTTTTTTTTATAAGCGTTTCACCCCGAGCAAGGCATGTCACTGCCACTACTGTGCAGGGGGCTACGTAGAGTGGAGAAAGGCTGGTTAAATATAGGAAATAACAGAGGGTGGGTGATAGGCGGGTGAGGATACCTAGAATGAGGGTTGGGTAGATGAGAGTGTTGTGAGAATAGTTGGGAGTTAGTGTGATAGGAGGTGTCTATTGACCCTACATTTAAACACCTGGAGATTGTAACTGTCGGGAAAGCAGACTTGTGGAAGGGAGTTCCACAGGCGGGAAGCGCGAGAAAAGAAGCTGTTGGAGTAGAATTTACGGTTACATCTTATTTGTTTAACTGTAAAAGGGTGGGACCTAGTTGCTAATCTAGTATCTCGTGTAAATTCGTGCTTAGGCGGCACCAGTGATCTAAGCTCATCGGAGCAGAAGCCATGAAAGTACTTGTAGAAGAGGCACAGGGAAGCCACATCACGCCGGTGTGAGAGCGGCTGCAGCCGGTCTGCCAAGTCAGTATCAACTACGTTACAGATCCTCCTTTGTATTTTGTCAAGAAGCCCAAGGAGAGCAGCAGGGGCACCCGACCAGATATGGCAGCAATATTCAATACACGGGTGGATGGTAGATTTGTATATGTGCAGAATAGATTCAGGTGGGAAAAATTTCCGGGCCCTGCACAGGGAGCCCACTTTCATAGCAGCAGATTTGGCAATGGATTCAATATAGTCATTCCATTTGAGGTCCGCTGAGAGTGTAAGGCCAAGGAGGCGTAGTATTTTACTCTCTGGGAGGCTAGCCTGTCCCATGCTAATGGGAGGTAGATGCGATTGTCTATGGTGGTTAGTTGATAACAGCTTTGTTTTAGAGGCTTTGAAATTTACCAACCATTTCCTACCCCAGGCCACTACGGATTGGAGGTCACTTTCAAGTACAGCAGCGAGGTTCACTTTGTCGTCCAGACCTGGTTTCTGATTGATGCGAGAGTTGATTGTTGTGTCGTCGGCATACATGCCAACTTGGGATCTAATGGTGTCGGGGAGATCATTAATGTAGATCAGAAAGATTGTGGGACCTACGATGGAACCTTGAGGGACGCCCGCGTTCGTATGGTAGTTTTGGGATGCATGCCCATTTAATACCACCTTCAATGTGCGGTTAGAGAGGAAAGACTGGATGAGGTCAAACAGATGTCCAGTTATCCCATAGCTCCGCAGTTTGCACAAGAGGCCAGCATGCCAGACCCTGTCGAACTCTTTGGAGATATCCAAGGCAACGGTTCGGGCTTCACCATTCCTTGTCGAGTGCCTGGTATATGTACTCGGTAATGGTCGTTAGCATATCAGCAGTAGACCTGGTGAAGCGAAACCCATACTGTTTGTCAGAGAGAAGCCCGTTGGCCATAAGATGCTGAATCACCTCGGCGTTGATAATGGCTTCGAAAACTTTGCCAAAGATTGGAAGGAGACTAATAGGACGGTAATTGGCGGGGTCTGAGGGTTCGCCAGAATTCTTAAATATAGGAACTACGCTGGAGGACTTCCAACAGGCAGGAAAGCAGGAAGCAGATAGGCAGAGGTTATAGAGTTTAGAGAGGACAGAGGAGAGTTCAGCGGCACATTTCTTCAGTACTATGACTGGGATTCCGTCACCGCCGCTCGCTTTGTGTGGGTCAAGTTGTGCAATTATCTTGGCGACCAGCGAGGGTGTAATGTGGACGTTATTTAGTTGAGCCTTAGTTCTGGGTGGGAAGTCTGGTGTAGGTATTCCTAGCGAGTCCAGTGTCGAATTGGTTGAGAATCTACGGGCAAAGCATTCAGCCTTGTCGGCTGGGGAGGTGAGAACTTGAAATTCATTGATTAGTGGGGATATTGATGTCTTGTTTCTGCTGAGCACGCTTTTGCAGAGACGCCAGTAATCTTTGGAGCCAAACTTAGAGGATGCTATGCGTTGCCTAATTCTGGTAGCAAACGCCCTCTTGGCTTCGTTCAGTACTTTTTTACACTTGTTCCGTGCTGAGGTGAAAAGGCGCCTGTTTTGGTTCGACGAGCAGCTTCGATAGAGCCGGAAGAAATGGTTCCGATGGGCAATGGCGGCCGAGCAAGCGGGTGAAAACCAGGGGGACGAATTTGGTTTTAGTTGGAATTTCCTGGCCGGAATAAAAGCATCGATGCCAGCCTTAACCCAAGAGGAGACTTCGGAAGCACAGTCTTCGACAGGAAGATCGAAGACGTTGTTCTAGGGGACGTCGCAGAGGAAGTCCCTGAACGAGTCCCAGTCGGCTCTTTGGTAGCAGTATGATATTCTGCTGGTCTGGTTTTCTTGGATAGAGTTAGTGCGGATTGATATGTTTATTGGTTGATTCGATTTCTATAGCTTGTCAAAACTTTTATGTTATTTAAAACCAGAAAATATCTTTTTAGATGATAAGAACTTTTTGAAATAATAATAGTTTAGTGATATAAGTCTTACTTATTAACCCATAACTGCAGGAAGAAGAGGTAGATTCATACTTTTGCCATTGACATTTGCGCCTGAGTAAATTTAACGAACCCAATAGAAATCGAAACTAGTTTATCTGATTAGCAATTCAAAGTAATTAACCATTACAGCATGCGCATATGCAATCTGCAGATATTCCAAAGCGGTCACCGATCAAGTTACTGATCAGGCTCGACGTTGCTTAACTTCGGTGATCGTAGAGGAACAGTTGTTTCAGCGTGATATTGTCGTAAGTGTAGGATTTAATGAAAAGTTTAATTGGTTGCAATGTCATTCACGTACAATGGGTGAGAGTTTCTGAGAGGGCATTTATCAGTATTTCTCCAGCAATCACCCGATCATCTGAGTTATTGCCTTTAGGCATTGTTTCTAACTTAGGAATATTTAATAAAACATTTTGATTTCCACTCTGACACGTAACAAATAGTTTCAACGCGAGGTGTCCGTAAGTTTGCGTAAGTAGACCTTCTGTGAATGTGTTAATATCTAAATATTAAGCATGTGAATGAGATCCTCATCCGAATGGTTATTTTAAATGATTTATATTATACAACATAAAATCTATAAACCTGTGAGATTCGAAATTTTATTACAAAACCCAAATCTGCTGGGTGAAATAGATGAATTGTCATTTAAATTTTGCAAAAAATGAAACTGAAATTTCACTTTAACAGATATATTTAACAAAATCACACAAAAATATGTTCAAATACTTCAGAATAAATTTATTCAATAAAATCGCCCTTGGTTTCAACTTGGGTCTTCAGACGACTTCAGAATTTTCTGCAATTCTTCTCGACGGTCTCCTAGTATAAGTTGACAAATACTGCCAAAACCCTTGTCTTCAGTTTATTTTTGCTCGTAGAAGGAGTTTTGTTGGTCTCTCGCTCAACTGCCTCTGACACATAATAATCAAGGCGGTAGCAGTCTGAAGATTTAGGTGGTCTGATGTAAGGGGTAATGTGGTCGCAAAAATTGTCTGAAAACGATAACTGTTTTTTTCCTGCTTGTGTGCCATGGTGTAGAGTTCTGTTACCAGACATAGAATCTTCCAGCAGGAACCCTCTTGGATCACGGCAGCACGACCACCTCAAGGCACTTGATATAGACCTCCGGTTTGAGCCGAGACCCTGTGAGAAAATGAAAGTATGCATAATATCGTAATCACAAGTGATTACACTAAACACCTTCGCAATCACCATTAGACTCACCCAAATCTTTCTGCACACTCTGCATTGTCTCCAGATTAACACGCAAACGCTCCGAAATGTAAGTATTAGAGCTTGAGCGTGAAGGACAAGCAGTACATCATGCTGTTTCCAAATTTCTGGTGGAGTGAATTGCATCATTGTGGTCTTTTTCTCACGGAAGGTTTCCAACTGACCATACTATAGTGAGCTCTCGATAAAATAAAAAAAACAAAGACCACGCATGTGGGAAATTGAAAATATCAAATAGTGGCAATAGTATGCGCGTTGTGTTTCTGTGGATATCGGCTCGGAATGACAAATCAGGGTGCCGAGTTCGAATTCCAGTTGAATTACTTTCATTCACTTATGCACAAATAGCATAGGGAAAGGTATTACTCTGTCTGTTCCCTCCAGTTATAAGTTAAATAATAGAACTGATTGGGTTATATAGCCTTGGCTGGCAACCATTCTACCGCAGAAGGCAATGGCAGCCTACTACGGGATAATCTTCTGCCCAGTCAGTCATGTCTCTTTCGAGACATGATCGCCTAAAGCGTGTATCAGGTATGGCACTTAAATGGTCCTGAATATAGTATTTCTATTCGGTCAACGATCTAGGAAATGATCAGGCTCGAAGTTGCTTAACTTCGGTGATCGTACGGGAACAGTTATTTCAACGTGATTTGACCGTAAGTGTAGGGTTTAATGAAAAGATTTACTTGCTTGCAATATCTTTCACATACAATGGGTGGCAAGTACTGAGAGAGCATTTATCAGTATTTCTCTAGTGATCGCCCGATCATTTGAGTTGTTGCCTTTAGGCATTATGTCTAACTCTCTGGAACATTTGATAAAACATTATGATTTCATCTGTGACACGTAACAAATAGTTTCTACATACATAGCGTGTGAAAAGTAAGCCAATTTTATTATTACAATAGCTGCAAAGATAAAAATGTTTTTTACAATGCAAAAATGAAAAAATACTTTCGATAAAGGATGTAAGCAATTTAATATTAAACAACTGGGGTAAAATCCCCAGAAAAATTATGCAGTTGAGTGAAAGCTCAATGCCAGTTGAACCACAACGGAAACTACCATCTGATACTGGTTTGAAAATTATATATAAAGTAACTATACATAGATAGACTGAAAAATAGATACGAACGTAATATTATATATATATATATATATATATATATATATGAGAGAGAGAGAGAGAGAGAGACGATAAGACTGAGATAGATAGATAGATAGATAGATAGATAGATAGATAGATAGATAGATAGATAGATTGGTCAGGTTTTTTACAATAAAATTGTCATTAATCAATGAATTTTTAGTATGTACTTATAGTATAGGTAAGATGTAAATTTCTTTTTATAATATCAATATTTATCGTAAAATTTACGATGATTTATTTTGTTGTGAGTTATTTTATCACGTAACATTAATTGCGTTTATCATATTGAAAGAATTATATTTTATTTTATAGTTATTTTTATTTATGTTCTTAGAACAAGTTTGCCAAGATTCATAAAAAAATATAATCTCAAAGGTGAAACAGGATATCGTCTATTTCTTGGATAACATTATTCGGAAATGTGAAATGTTAAACAGAGGTCATAGAACAATTAACTGAAGAAATGGAAGACATTGGTCAGGAAAAACAAAGAACTGATTTAATAATCGACACAAAATGAAATTGAATAAAATTTAAAGCGATACATGAATTGATACGCAAAATATATTTGACGAATCTAGAATTGTAGATGTCAGTATAATGAAAAGAAGATGAATATTAAGGCCGTTGGATAAAGATACGAAAAATAAAAATACCACACTTAAGTATCCATTAATGATGAATGACATGTGTATTGATTTCCTGAAACTATTTTTAAATAAATGCTGGTCTTCACTAGAATCAACCAGTGGCATTCACCCTATACTAAGTCTTAGAGGCACTCGAGGTAGATGGTTACAAAATAAAACGGACAAGTTCTGAGGGGATATATGGAAAATAACGGTTAACTCTAGACTTAAACAGTTTAAGATTGCAGCGATCGGGGAAACAACCTGTAGGAAGTCAGTTCGTGAGAAGTTGCATGAGTGAAACTTGCATCTCATCTATGAAGGGGATGAAAGTAGCTTGCTGCAATGTGTATGGCATGGCGCGTCTTAGCCGTGAATGCTAGGCCTGGTTGCTGCAATGTGTATGGCATGGCGCGTCTTAGCCATGGATGCTAGGCCTGGTTGCTGCAATGTGTATGGCATGGCGCGTCTTAGCCGTGGATGCTAGGCCTGGTTGCTGCAATGTGTATGGCATGGCGCGTCTTAGCCATGGATGCTAGGCCTGGTTGCTGCAATGTGTATGGCATGGCGCATCTTAGCCGTGGATGCTAGGCCTGGTTGCTGCAATGTGTATGGCATGGCGCGTCTTAGCCGTGGATGCTAGGCCTGGTTGCTGTAATGTGTATGGCATGGCGCGTCTTAGCCGTGGATGCTAGGCCTGGTTGCTGCAATGTGTATGGCATGGCGCGTCTTAGCCGTGGATGCTAGGCCTGGTTGCTGCAATGTGTATGGCATGGCGCGTCTTAGCCGTGAATGCTAGGCCTGGTTGAACTTAGGAGCTCGTCTGAATACTCTTTATGGAAATAATGACAGAGTATGGGGAGTCTTGCGATGTCTCATCATTGAAAAAGAAGTTGCAGCGGGAAAAATAATACGTGGTCTAAAAGGACGAAGAGAAAAGTGGAACAGTATTTTAGATAATACTTTATTTAATAAGATTAAATGGAAGTTTTTGCGAAAAGTGGTTTTTGAGAGTCAAAGATAACAGATAATAAGATTAAAATTAAAAACAACGATCTTTTATATTTCACAAAATTTTCATTTGTCTCAGTTAAGTGATAAACACTTGGATGATCATGTCCCGAAAGAAAGATTTCCCACAGAAAAGTAACATTACTTCTTGCGGTAAACTGGTTGCCAACAATCTGTTCTGTTGCTTAACCCATAGATGGAGGGTTAATAAACGAATTAATACCTTCCCAAGGGTATTTTCCCGTAAGTGAATGCATCGAAATCAACTGGAATCGGAACTCGGCCCTCTTTATTTCTCATTCCGATCCGATAGCCACTGCACCACAACGACACATTCCCAAGTTTAGGAACTAGATATTGACATCCCTAGATATTAAGTCAATGAAACATTTTGGGTTCATCATTCAAAGTCATGTATGTGAATATAAGCCAGTTCAGTGCCATACGTGATACATGCTTGGGTGACGTCAGAAGATTTCCCAGCAGTAGATTGCCATTACTTTCTGCAGCATATTGGTTGTCAACAAAGGCTATAGAACCTAATCTGTCCTGCCATTCAACCCATAGCTAGAGGGAGAAGCGACAAATACATACCTATCCGAAACGTATTTGCGCGTAAGTGAATGCAAGGAATTGAAAAATAATCCGAAATCAGCTAAAATGTTTTTCATTCGGAGCCTATATACACAAAGCACAACTCGTATATGAAAATATTCAAGTAAGAGTCACTGGAAAGAATTGGAAATTGCAAGAAGCAGTGCTAAAAGGGAAAAATGTTATAAAGTTAATGAAAACAATAAATGAAACATTTTTAAAGTTTATAGACTTTCAAGAATCCACATTCAGGTATAATGAGTTTTTTTTTACTATCTACAGCGGACTATATCTTTTGTAAATATGTATAAATAAATATTTATACTGCACGTTGTTTTGTTGTTCGTTCGAATTTTTAGAAATTTTTAATGAATATTATTTTTTAGAAAATTCTATATTATAAGCTGGAAAGACCAAGAGATCTTCCTCTCGCACACAAAGAAACATACACACAAACAGGTACTCACGCAGATACGCGCGTACGTACATACTTTCACAGACACACATAAAAATACACACACATATACATTGAGTTCTCCGTTTTTATCGATTTAATATTTTATACTAATAAGATAAACTTTTTTGATTATAGTCTCTGTTTTACGGATATTGTGTTTATTTGTGTTTATTGTATATATATATATATATATATATATATATATATATATATGGACAGCAATTTCTCTTTTATGCAGGTTTCATTAAAAATGACAGAAAATGTATTATCGTTTAGTTATTTGTGCAATCTTTTATGTGATCTTATGATCTTTCTTTTGATGATATAAATTATATAAAAATTGTCCAAATGTTTTGTTTATCCAAGTGCTTTCGGATATACTTTTAGCCATTTTAAAGAATTTTATTTACGCGTAACAATGAATGCAGTGTTTCTAAAGTAGTGTGTATGTGTTAAACACTGCGAGCCTGTTGTTAGCGTGTTCGTTTGTTGATGTTATTGAGTGTTTGTTTTTTTTATCAATAATTCTCCTATTATTTTAGTCTTTTTTGTATGCGGATGATGCTATGGTATTTGTATTGTCAACAAGTTCCTTACGGATAGGGTTTGGTGTCCGTGTGTGTTTAAATAAGATCGAACTGAGCTCCGTTCCGAGGTCAGCGCCAGTATTCGAGTAGTTCTGTACTTGTATGGCCGACATAATCATTTACGATATTGGATGGATCAAGAATACAACTTCTCAAGGAAAATGTAAATTCGTAAATAATATTGGTTCATTGTAGTTTAGATCTTGCGGGTGAATTGTTAGTTTTGATGATGAGGGTAGCTGTTTTAAATTTTGTATAATAGATGATTATTTATTTTTGTTTAAGTCGACAGAAGTTGCGTATTTTTCGAAGTCAAGATTCGTCATTTTTATAATTGCCATGCATTTTATTTTTGTGGAAAACATTCATGATATTTTTATTATCGCGCTGTTTACTTCTGTTATTAGCTTGAAAAAAAATCTTATGGTGGAATCAACCGAATAATTTCGAAATCCGTTGAGAAGTTGTTTGTTTCAAGTTAGGAAGTTTTTTTAAAGAAAAGTGAGCAAGAAAATGAATTCATATAGGCTCTTCTGAGGAAGATATATATATATATATATATATATATATATATATATATATACCCTGTCTGAAGTTATTAAGCAAGTCATATAAAGATCAATAATTCACACTTGGTTTAAAAAAAAAAATCAAATCCCACACAATCAATTTAGCTGTGTAAACAACATTTGAGTTAAACTTTTAGGGAGTATCAATATTTTTTATTGAAGTGCCGTATGAAGATATTAGTCAATACATACTTCAATCGAAAGTTAATGAAATCATGAACAATTGATCAACACTGACAAATAAACAAATAAAAACTCATATGATAAGTCTTTGAATCCTTTCCATTTTAATATAGTGATATTTCTTCTCAATAACAGCCAGTAATCTATTATCCACTGATGTTCTTAATTATTTTATTTCAGCCGGTTCCATTTACGACATGATAGTTGTAATTGCTTCACATAGCCCTGCTTTGCTGTTATATCGTTTACCAACTTCATATAATTCTATCTTCACAAGTGAGCATAGACTTTCGATCGAATTCAGATCAGTACTTGATGGCAATCATTGTATTATCTTTTCTCTTTGATTTTTATATTCTCAAAGTATTAGCGAATAAACTTAGAAGTATAAGAAAGAGCAGTGTCGAGCATAAATGCGCACTTTGAAACTTCGAGACTGAGGCTTGTTTCAAGCAAAAACGTCTTATTCGTAAAATACCAATGGTTAGAACTGTTCAGTTTTTCATCGATTATGAATAGTTCACTAATGGTTTGGTCGACAATTGCAGCCAATGTTATAACACTACCATCTATTTATTGCCTTCTTTTAGCCACAGGCATGTGTTAATTAGATAAGATCTACCCTTTGTCCCATTCATCATGTCCATCGAATTTCATTCAAAATTTATCCGTGAAAATTACTTTAGAAAATCCAATATTCATGTATTTCTTGGTCCAAGTTTGTCATTAAAATATTTGCTTCAGTGAGAGAAGGTTACTTAGGAGATTTTATAGATCCTAACTCACAAAGTATTCTACGCCTTTTGTTCTTCTTGACACACACAATCACAGCCGTTTTAAAGATCTGATAGCTGGTCAAAGCGTTTGTTTTTCTATAACTCGCTTAAGTTTACGTGTATCTCAAGGAGCAAGTGCTTAAAGTCTTTTCCTTGCTTCGAGTTTGTAACTTATATTTTCAACAGCCTTGTTTACCGTTTGAAGATATCATGAAAGTTTCTTTGATATTTCCAATGCGGACGTTCCTTCATTCAAAAAACATTTGTATTTTCTGTTTTTCAGCAGTTTTAATGAACAAGTATGGCACAAGGCCTAGCGGGATGTTGAGAGAGGCTTGTCAACACTAATTTTTATATGCATAGCTAACCAGAATCAAAATCCTTTCATTTACCTATTTACTACAAGAACTCATCTATCATCATGTGATACAATATAAACCACAGTACCATATATAAAACGGGGACGTACAAAACTCTATGATATAAAACTTAAAATACTCATCCAAAAATGTATAAAATTTGAAAGATTAAGGGGAAAAGGAATGAACAGGAAAAACAAATTAAAATATAAAAAAGGGCAAACTAAAATAAAATATCTCAGTAGGACCCATCCAACCTACAAAAACAAGAGCAGTCGCTGAGTTTTGCCTATAGGCAGAAACAAGAGGCTCACTCACTAAAGGAGAAAAATGGCAAAGTTGTAGATTGGGAAAATCAAGAGACTGAACCAGCCGCGATCAAACGGAACAAAAACAAAATGAGGAGGTTAGGAATCTCAAAATAGCTTATAACCAAAGTGAACTCTGGGAGCAGGTCAGAGACAACAATCACTCACATTAGCTAGGTACACAAGAAAAGTTTGCGTTACCCAGGGAAGGGAAGAAAATAAGAAACCTAAAAAAAAGTAAATCAAGGTTGGCCCCAATCACTCGAACAAAGCTCATCACTTTACCCATCTTTTGCTGAAATCTATCGGGAACAAACTCTTTTTATTTCAACTGATTTTGATCTTGAGTTGCTACCTAACGAATCCGATCCGTTCGCGAAAGGAATAACGTCCGTATTGCAAAATTCCTTCCATTCGCAACACCCATATCACGATTCTTTTCAGAGTTAGTAACTAGAGTTGTGATACAGGAAGCCGGTCTCCCTGCAGAAGCTGGATTTGAATCCGGCGGCCTGCAGTACAACAGTCAATTATCGCTAGTTAAGCATATCAAATATATAGTACTGCTCCAAATTTATCAGCGCAGTTTGCTCGTTGAATTTTATACCCTCCAGGATCTTGCATATTAGGTGCAGGTTACTCTGAATAAGAGCAAATCTGTTAGATTCCTAACGGAATCCCAGCAACTAACGGCTAACGCTCCATCAAGATATTTGTCAAATTCTTTAGCTCAGTGTTTAGTAGAGTTACAAATTTAACAGTAATCATCTTAATTCCGCCCGCAATGCTTGCCCTTTTCCAACAGCGTGATCAGAGCCATGGAGACCTGGATAGGAAAGGACTCCTACCGAAAACATTCGTTAATCAAAACGGTCAAAATCAGCACAAAGATGTGCGACAACCTCAAATTACAATTCTTAGAGCAACCCATCAAGCCACGGAGACTTGCCACCGCCGACTCTCTTCAATGCCAAGTAAATTTCGCACTTTGTTATCTTACAGATCACCGCTTGAGTATCCTGCGCGTTCGCCTCTTCGACCGGATCCTCAACTCGACCATCCACGCTAGCTGCAGCATCCTGGGCATAAAATTTGTTCCAAAACTGACGGCGCCAAAGGCACCCACTGGTTGGAGGAAGTGCCGTGGTGGTCAACTTAAGACCTGGCTTGTTACTGTCAAAGCAGACATGGAGCTCATGTCCGGTTCTCGCGTTTTTGGTGTCCGACGCTGGAAGAACGAATGGCTAGATCCTGCCACCGATTCTGCTGTCGATCGACGAGGATGGATGGCCTTGACGCGCGATGCGGTCAACTCCATTGAAGCCGGCTCAACCCAATTCGGGTGAATGCCATGACAAGTACAAGTAAGTAAATAGCTCCTTGGTAAATCGGCTCTTGACGTGCCGCCTAAATACGTCGCACGTATCTTCGGTTGACCCCAGGATTATCGACCTTCCGAATGTATCAATCGATCTCTTCCTTGGGTAATTCTGTGCCCATGTTCACGGCTTTGTTAGACAACTTGTCTAACCTATGCCAAACAACATAACCTTTGCAGCGCACATACTCCTGGGCTTACCTAACTAATCCTATCTTTATAGAATTACTTCGCAAGGAAGAACTTATTGTTTAGTATCCAACCTTTTAGCCTTATCTTAAGCAAATCTTTGGCTATATACGATGGTAAAATACCTAATGATATTCTTAAGTTATCAAGTACTGTTCAAATAACCGCTCCTACTAGTTACCTTGGCACTAACTTAGTGCTAGTTGCTAGAATTCATGCTTGTCCAAGTAATGTCACATTGAATTTCCATGTGCATCCATTCTCGGTATAGCACCTATCACCATTCAGACAAGTCTATGGTCCGAATAGCCTAAATCCCGGAACGTCAGACAATCTAGCAAATCTAGATCGTGCCTTCACACAAACATTCTATCCAGGTAGCTTGCTACCCTAGTAGAGGGACACTTAAGTGCTCTCGTCCACGTTTGGGTAATCGACGTATCAACGTATCAATCGACGTATCAAGGCGATCGTATCAACCAAGATACGATCGCCTGACCTCACGCTAGTTATTCAGTCCCTGTTTAATTTGGAATCCAGAATGGTATTCTCCATTAAGACTAAAGCGACGAATCCACCAGAAACGGCTCAACCTAAGGAAAAAAGGAAACACTCTCCGACCTACGTTGGAAAGGTTAATTTATTAGCTCTATATAAAGAGGGATAGAGAATAACTGGACCTTCCTTACACATAGTTTGATAATGTTTTGTCAACTCCAGGGGTCTCTAGTTTTGCTATTCTAATTTTTGAGGACGTTTTTTTTTTTTTGGCGACAACAATGAAGTCCCATATTTTCAACTTGCCACCCGAATGCCAAATCAAGGTAATTACCTCTGAAGCGTTCGGAAAGTTTCCAATGTCCTCTATTGACTTCACGTCAACAGTAGTTAATTTAAATTATATCCTCAAGATGGCCTTCATTTTCTCAATGGCCTGTCTATTTGTGTGACACATAATTTTGTTCTTTTTTTGGAGGAAGTGTTAGGAGTAGGAGAAAACGAAGCCCAGTAATGGAAGAAGGAAAACTTGTTTGTTCCGTTCATACTGGTAAAGCAGGGGCGGTCAAGACTTTGTCCAAGGCCTATCCCTACCTTGTTCCATCCAACCCGCTGTTCTTTCTCGGTATTTAAGCTAATATTAGCTTAATCTGCACACTAACTCCAGTCAGTTCATTTCCGTAAATTCAAACTACCTTAAAAATTAACCATCGAAAAATTGAAAATGTAGATAAATATTTTTTGAATGTGAAAATGGACAAGTTTTAAACAAATATTGACAAATATTGGTTCAGAACCTTTTAAGTTATTGATGTTTAATTTATTTGCATAAAATCTTCAGACAGTGATTTATATATATATATATATATATGTATATACGCATATCGGAAATTTTATAAAAATGTTCCTTTTAAACAAATCCCCGACAAGACGGCCATTGATTTTGATCCCAATTGTGTTCTTAATGCTCTCTACTTCTTTCTCTCCGTGCTTTTATCTATTTTATATTAAGTATTGTAAATATCTATCTATCTATCTATCTATCTATCTATCTATCTATCTATCTATCTATCTATCTATTCACTCATATGCGTTTGCTGAATTATTGATTGCTTCTTATTAATCTACAATACGGCAATATATTTGCTGTACATAGCTATTGCTTCTGACATCGATTGACAGTAAAAGTAAACATGATCATTTTTCCTCACAGCTTGGTTGATAGTAATTTCCGCTCCTTCATGTTGCAGTCAAATAAACGTACGCGTTTCTCTAGTCATTTAAAGAGGAATGATTATCTTTTATGAAGAAAGAGTTTCAATATTAATTCTACTCTGAATGCATATTACATGTCAAAAATACGAAACACAACATACATATTTAAAGTCTTGTGCAACAACCACCACAGCTTAAAACCTATTGCCTTTGGTACGAACAACTCAACGTTATATTAAAGAACTTACAATAGTTATTGGCATTTATGTAAACATCATCATTTAATTCGAAAGTATCTATAATTTTATTGTCTATGATATAAGTCTACAACATTTTTCCAAAACTTTTATCTTGTTTCAAGACATTTTTCGTTGAATATTTCGATTGAATATTTAATTTGTAAACACATCACTCTTCCAATGTATCTTTACATTCATTACAAAGAAAGATTGAGAAATCAGTCTTCTTGCATTTTTTCACCCAATTTCCGCATTTCTCTTTAGGGTAGTGATTCGCTAGCTTTCATGCTTAGCCAATTATCTGCATCATTACCTATAGATGTGCGTTGTGGTGCAGTGGATATTGGCTCGGAACGAAAAATCGGAGAACTGGTTTCGAATTCCAGTTGAATTCGTTTCATTTACTTACACACAATACCCTTAGGAAAGGTATTAATACGTCATTTCTCCCTCCAGCTATGGGTTAAATGGCAGAGCAGGTTGGGTTTGCAACCATTATATCGCAGAAAAGATTTTCAACCTAATGCAAGAAAATCTTCTGCTCAGTCAGTTATGTCACTTTCGAGACATAGTCGCCCAAGCGTGTATCATATATGACCCTTGACTGTTTACTTTGCAACGCTAGAATCTTCAAACGCATTTCTTATAATCAATTCACTTTTTTGAGACAGGTATTACTACATCTCTTTTCCGCCCAGCTATAAGTTGAATAGCAGGAAAAATTGGATTCTGTAGCCTTGGTTTGCAACCAGTATACTACAGAAATAAATGGCAAACTCGTGCGGGAAAATATTCTCTCATGGATCGAAAGAAAGCGTTTATCACGTATAGTAATTAACTGACTGAATGTTATACGAATCTGCTTTTGTGACATACTAAATTCAGTTTTTCTCATCTTCTTGCCATTATTTTCATTTTCGCTTTTGGTAGATTTATGGCCATTAAATTGTATTTCTATCAATCAATTTATTTAGAATATCTTTATCTCTTTGAAATAACTAACCTTATATAACTGAAATTAAATGGCAGTAATTATGCTCTTATATAATTGCATATCTGTACATGCTATATGATGAAAAAATACCACGCCGCGAAAAGTATATGGTAATTATTTGTAAAAACGTACAAAAATGTGGCTTTCCGCTGTGTTTTCTACAAATAATTTCATGGCAACTCTTCTGACGACCTTTTTACCCTGGCACCTTGACGTCATAGATTTAAGCATGCTACTAGATTGGCATCTAGGATCCACCATTTTACCATTAAAATAGTTAAATTTAACCGCCACTGCTACTCGAATTTCCTGCCTGTGGAACTCCCTTCCGTTTATTTACTTCCCTGGTAAGCTACAATCTTCAAAAGTTTAAAGGAAACGTCAATTGGCATATTCTATCTTTTTTAATCAAGTTCATTTTTTATCCATTTTCAATAACACTTTTTACCCAGTCTTTTCTCTCACTGTCAAAATTTCAATAACTGGGAAGTGTCCTAACAGAAGACGGAAAGTTCAACACAGAAATCCGAAGGCGAATTGGCACGGAAAAAGTATTAAGAGACAGAAAACGTTCACTAGAAACAAAGAATAGATGTCTAGGTTGCTATGGGATGTCTATTCTGCAATATGACAGTGAATGCTGGACAATATCCTAAAAGATAAAGGAGCAACTTGAAGCAACTGAGATGTGGTTCTACAGAAGGATGCTGCGGATATCATGGACCGAGCCTGTGAGCAATGATGAGGTTTTTGAAAGCATGGAAACAAAAAGGAAATTAATATTGAGCATCTGGAAGAGAAAATTAAAGTTCTTGGGACATACAATGAGGAAGGGGATTTGGAGAACCCGATATTAACAGGCAAGATAGAGGGATAAAGAGACAGAGGAAGGCGGCAAATAACATATTTGAAGAGCCTGAGCAGGTGGATGTCAGAACAGGGGTTGCTAAGAACCACCAGGGATAGGGAGACGTGGAAAGCCATGATCTTTTACGTTCCGAAAGGGCAATGCACAAAGAAGAAGAGGAAGAAGAAGAAAACGAGTCACTGGGAACTAGTTACTGGCTCGCCTTGCTTGGGGTGAAATACAAAAAGTAAAATGTAACCAGTAATTTTTTGTTATATTCAATTCTCTTGGGATAACATCGATCTGCTTAATGAAGTCTCACATGGTGTATTGTTGGAATGTACATCTCATTCATTTGGAAACTATTTATCTTTTAAGCAACAAGTTATTTTCTATGGCATCAAAACACCTTTAAAAGGTGAAATCTGCGAATGTTTTTTCATGTAAACGTGAGATCTATTCTTTATACGCCGAGAAGAGCATTGAGAGACACAAAAACTTCGTTGGAAAGAAAGAAAAGTCGATTGAACCCTTATGTGATATCTGTCCACTTATATGGCTGAGAATGCTGAACAATTTCCAAGAAGATGAAGGAAAGGCTCTCAGCAACCGAAATATGGGTCTACTGAGGTAACAATGGATCAGACCTGTGAACAACGACGAGATTTTGGAGAGAATGGAATTGAAAAGGAAATTTATACTTCACATCAGGAAGAGACAGCTGAAGTTCCGAGGACGTGTAATGAGAGAGAAGGGTTTGAAGAATTTGATATTCATAGGACGGATAGAATGAAAACAGTGCTTGCCATACTTTATGGGCTTAAACAAATAGATGGCAGACCATGGTTTGGAAGGGGTCACAAGAGAAAAAGATCTTAAGGTCTTTGAGAGATAGGGAGATGTGGTGAGGGGCCATGATTGCCTAAATTCTGAAGGAATACGGCACATAAATGAAGAAGTACAGAAATAAAGATGTCTGTTCAGGTCATGGGCAATTAAATTTTTGTCTCTTATAGTTCTAATGAACGTTTAGATCTCTGTTCCGTTCGGTCATCCATTCACCCCCAACTCATTAGTTTGGTTATTCAATATTTTTGCCAACCATTCATACCTTTATTGAGTTCTACGTGTGTCAAAATATCCATACATATTTTCCTCACAATTTTTGCCAGAAATTCTTGTGGAAACATAACAGGTAATATACGGGCATCGATATTTTTTTAATTTGCAGTTGAAAATCAAAGAAAATTTTTATCGACAGCGTATAAAATCAATCTAGTTTTCATGTATAATGTACACGGAAAATATAATGAGGTGAACATGAAAAAAAGTGATTTATAACATAAATAAATATAGCAAAATATGAAATAAATAGATAAATAAATTTATAGGTGGTTTTTATTTTTATATTCATGTATGGGCTTTAATAAAAAATACACGTAATTGTCTGCTTTACAATGACAAATTGGCTGATTAACACACTCGCGCACACAAGCATATATATATATCCAAGTTATCTTTATTTAGGCAGGAATGGTTAAATAATCTACATATATTTTCTTTTATTATCATCTATTAAATCATCTATTCGGTTATTCATGCTGGTTTAAGTATTCTTATTTGTTTAAAAATCTTTTATTACACTGTTTAAAACTAGAAAGCTGAAAACGAACAAGAATAAATGAATATAAACAAACATACAAATACAAGTAAAATAATCCATACAAATAAAAAAGTAAATAATCTTAATAAATAATTAACACACCACGCGCAACAAAAGCATTATGGGATCGTGTGCATACTGCATCTTATGCAAGTCGTGATGACGACGATGCGACAAAGGGAATTCTATGAAGACGAGGAATGTTTCTCTTCCCAACTGATCTTGTTCTTTAAGTATCAGCTTAAAGTCAAGATTAGGATGGAAAAGGTGAAGACTCCGTCCATCAGAATTCGGCAAAATTAGGGTGAGTCTTGCGCGCATCTCTCGAGTGTAAAAAGCCGAATGAAGTGGCATTTTGATCACGGTTAGGCAGCAGAATATTGGTGACCCAGCATTAAACATCCCGAAAGTTGCTTAAGTTAGGTTTATTTTTCTTTTAGTTATGCCAATTTAAAACTTAGCTAGATTATGTATGGTCATTATCGTCAGTAATATGTTTTTGTCCCCACTTAATTTTTTTAGTTACCCGAATAAATTTCGTCCAGCTAACTGATTTTTCTATCATTATTAAGGGTTTTGAGGTTTTTAATCAAATTATACCATTTTGTTTAGTTTCCTGCAAATATGCTAGCCATTGTATAAATATACAAAGGGATGTTTCATCTTCAAAATAGTTTTCCCCACAGCTAAATTGTACATATGAGACTCTGATATTGAGAAATGAAACCGATAGTTATAACAGACAATAAAAATATATTTTATTTTATATATATATATTTTATATATATATATATATATATATATCACCGTATCACAAACCCACTAATAAAAATCCCTCCACACTCAATTATATTAGTGAATGCCCCCACTATTACAAAATAGCCATTATAAAAAATCTATTATATCGTGCAAAAGTCAATTCATCTACAACTCAGATCTTCTACAGTGAACTAAAAAACATAAAACAGACACTCATCAATAATAATTTTCCCAACTACATAGTTGATGAACAAATACATTACTTTCTTAAAAAGCTTAACATGGAAAAAACAACACATGATACTAACCCAACCAATCCTAAACATATCATTCTCTTATACCGTAGCCAGATGCACTCCAACTACCAACTAGATGAAAACATCCTAAAAAAACTCATAAATACTAATATTTCTCCGACAGACTCTAACAAAAGAATTAAGTTCATTATATATTACACTAAATCCACTACATCTAATTCATTTGTCCGCAACGACTCTTCCCCCACCGTTAGTGATTTGCAAAAAACCAATGTAGTATATAAATTCATATGTCCATTTAGAGAATGTATCTCTAACAATCTCAATAATATCTACATCGGCCACACCACAAATTCGCTCTCACGGCGTCTGACGTTGCACTTAAATAAAAATTCAAATATATTCCGTCATTTAGAACAACACGGTTATCAACGCAAACTTCTGAGAAAAACGCTTGTTGATAACACGTACATACTCAAACAAGAAAATAATAAGCAGAAACTAAAAATTCTCGAAGCACTCTACATTAAACAATTTAAACCTGGTTTGAATACAATCAATTTCGATATTTCCAACAACGTACTCAAATGTCTGTAATCAGACCAGGGACCACAACACCACTATTTTGTCACTGTCTTCGGCCATCCGCCACGGTAGGGATGGACTTATATTTTCAATTCAATTATCTTTATTGTTAATAGCTTAAATGTTCTATGTTTACTGTGTGTTAATATTTACTCTTTGATAATGGCTTATGTGAGCCGAAAGCTTAGACCCGTTAAAAAATTCAACAAATACTGTGATTTTTTGTTGTCTTTTAACGACATCACCATCAAGTATATCAGACGGTATGAACGGATCCTACACAAAATTAATAGACAAAACTTGTCTATATTATTCAATGAAACCTGCATTAATGAAAAAATGCTGCCAAAATACACACAATATATATATATATATATATATATATAAAATAAAATATAGTTTCATTGTATGCGTTATGTATTGTAAGAAAGTATATATATATATATATATATATATATATATATATATATATACTTTCTTACATTACATAACGCATAAACTTTTCTCATACACAATTGAAAAACTCGTTTATAATTTAAAAACTCGTTTATATTTTAAAAACGCTTAAAACATTCATCATTTTTGCATATGTATATTTAAACAAACATTTATACAAAGTTACAATTAAAATAAACATTTTTACACGTAGCACACACATACATTTAACCAGGCGCAGGTTTTTCTACATTTAAAAATGATCAGATATTACATTATTGCACAAGACACGAGTATTTTTATTTATTTATTTATTTCTTATTAAACCACTATATGTGTTTTAATATTATATATTAAATTATATTGCACTATCATAATTAAGAATTGGTGTAGATAGACTAAACTATCGCCCGGTTCACACTCTACCCACGTCTATTGAACAAGTGAAGAGGCTCATCCCTTGGTTTCTGTTTAGTAGGTGGTTTCCGGCTTTCTCTTTTCCAATCTTTTTTCTCTTACGTAGCCCCCTGTGCATCAGTGGCGTTACCGCCTTGATCGGGGTGATATGATTAAAAAAAGTAATATAGGTAATATCTAGAAATTTTAAAAAGTTTATACATTAAAGTATTATATTATAATTTTACAATACTAAAATTGTAGTTACATTAAAATACTATATTACATCATTACAATATTACAATTCAACAATATAAATAACATTTGGAAACACTAAATCATACTCATTTTCAAGTATTGGATATATTAAAAATCTTAGCTGTTGTAAAGTTATTGATATTTATAGGCATTATAGTTATTAGTTTATAGAAGAATAGAGAAATCCGTCGAAAAAGCTTTAACAAACATACATAAATGCATACATAATACACACACATACATACATACACACACACACACACACACATATATATATATATATATATATATATATATATATATATATATTTACATACATATATATGTATATATATATATATATATACATGTATATATTTGGAGACGACAATGAATTAACTAATTTAAAATAATATCTAGGACATTATTAAAATATATAATAATAAGGATATAAAAAGGAGAAAACGTGATTATAAATTATTATTGCGAAATAAAATATGTTAATATGATATATAATGTAGAATGTAGCAAATGCATGTCAACAGGGGATCCCAAGAGTAGGGAGAATGAGATCTCCATCAGGGCGGACAAGAAGATTTTGACTAAGGTTTACACCAGGATTCCGAAAGTGAAATGCACTTGTCAAAAGAAATGTAAAAATCTGCGTGGTCTAAAAATCTACCAGACTAGGATAAAATGTTTGTAGAAAAAGAGGAAATCACAACGCACAGGTAATTTCCTTGGTGAGACGGAGGAGGAGTATGGTCAGGATACACACTACAGAGCCAAGACTCTCCACGTGCTGGTCTCTCGAAATCCAGAGAGAATGACCAGAAAGCCGATTAAATGGACCACTACACATCAGAAGGAAGAATGGTAACAGTTTAACCAGAATGTCAATGATATTTTAAGAATAATATAAAAAAGGGATGCAGATATTAGATTATATACAATGACGACTATAATTAATATTTATGGGTCAAAGACCACTTCAAGCCAATCACGCCGCCATATTTCTGAACATATAAAACACTGTGGCTGTGTTTTCTTCCTTTTTATCGTGAACCGGAAGTTATCCGCGATTGGACAATAAACTGCTAAGAATAGTCGTATGGTGTGCTCTTCAGAAGATGAAAAAGTTGAAGCTGACGGAAAATACACATGTTGATACCCAATCAGTATCGGTTGGGTCATCTTGGACAAAGGGTATGAAAACCCCTCATAAAACTCGATTAAAAACATCAATGATGATGTTTTCTAAAGCATCCAATAGATGTATTTTACGAAATATGATAATGTTATGAATTATATGGCATAATATATGGAAGTAACATTAAAATATTTAGTTATATACATTTTTATACACAAATTGGATTCGTGGGATATAGATTTGTAGAAAGATGTAGACGTAATGTAACGAGTATTTATACTTAGTAGTAATGCAATTAATTTGTTTTCAAATTACTTTCTTCTTCAAAGGTATTGTTCTTATTTAATAAAACTGGCTACACAAAGGATTTCGACGAAGTACGCCACAAAGAAACGATAAAAAATGCTCAGCAACCTCGAGATATTTAGAAAATAGGGAAACCAAGAGCCTCTACTGGCAGCATACGGACAGGGAATGAATTCAGCTAATATACAAAGATAGAAAGGAACGTAAGACAAGGATGTCTCATTTCAGCGGATATATTCACCTTGTTCAGAGAGACTAGATATTTAGAAAAGCACCTAGATATCCTAGATACCAGGGAAGAATAAATAACATTATATATTCTTCTTTGTATGCAAAAATAGTTTTGTAAGTGAAAGACAAAATGAAAAAATAAGCTTATCTGTGAAGCCTTTCTTTCCGAGAAGAATCTTTCTCTGGCTTAAAAATATATCTCTTAAATATATCTTATATATAAAGTAGGTAATGCAAGCGGGAATAATACAATAAACATTAGTTATGGAATCGAAAAACAATTAAAAGCAACAGGAAGAAAAATTAAAAATAGGATAAGCTAAACATATAGGCCCATCGGGTGACAAAATTAGATTAAAATCAATCTATTAGAATCATTTTAACTTTTTAAAGAAAAAAGTAACAGATGTTAATCGTATTTCGGCCCACATCCTTCCCTCTTTTTAAAATACAAGACCGATTCCATCGATAAAACAATCTATTCTCATAAAATTGTTTTTTGAAATGAAAATGTTGTATAATTAGAATAATAACTGTAACGTTTTATCTTCCTCATATCTCTTGCAATAGTCGTGAGTTTGATCCTCATTGGGTAAGAAGGTACAGCTACTACGCTTAGTAAATAACTACATGCGTATACGTATGTCTATATAAGTGATAAAGAAAATCATGAGTTTAAATAGGCCACAAAATCTATTTAGATTTCTTATAAGACATTTTAAATTTATATACTCGCTTACTTATATTAAATATGATCTTTGTCCTGGGTATGACGATAAACTAAATCCAGCAAGAAGACATTTGATCAGGATATTGAAGATAGAACCACCTCTTGATTGCTGTTATTTTCACGTAAACCGCGTGTAACCCTATTTCCAGATGGCTGGTATTAACTTTTTATTGATTTAAAAGATAAGAAGAAATTTCTATAAAATTGAATAGAATGAGAAAAATACATTTACTTTTGTCGGAAAAAGTAAACGAATTAGTTGAATCTGTATAGGTGGACAGTAGAGATAATATCGTTGCCCTGTTTGTCGATTGATGGACCCAGATCAAATTGGTATGTGAGAATTTCCTGTCTTTGGCTACCTGCAGTTTGAGTATGGATAGGCAAGCAATAAGAGTCGGGAAGTCTCTCCCCCTCAGCAGTAAAGAACCGAAGACTTAGTGGAATAAATATATGATATTACTTTTATTTTGAGTTAGTAAGACTTACACAGAGAGGGAAAAATGAACCCCCCGTAGCTAACTTGAAAAAAACGGTCAGTTTGAAATGGGAAAGCTGTAAGCCAGCTGATCTAAAATACAAGCCAGGTAATTTGTCTGTCACGTAGATTTAAATATACTTATAATTGTGTACATAAAATGGATAAAAATATATATAAATCTACATTTGTGTCGTCATAGTGTTGAACTAGTTATATTCCGTACCCTGGCTACTGGGAAGCGGCGATCGTGTTATATCTAGTAACAGTGACCACATTGATGTTATATTTGGTGCGCTGAAGAAGTCAAAGGTAGCCCTGACTCAAGGACTAACACAATTTAGGAATCAAGGATTTTGTTTTAACTATATACCGTCCTCTCAAAAGCCTGGACTGACACAACAATCCTACTTAGGCTAGTCTAAGATCAAACTAACCCAGCGTGGGCGGATTGGTCGAGGTACAGGAAGGGTTGGCGCGGGTGTCCCCTAGATGATGCTTCTTAATCATTACAATCTTGTACTGTTCAAGTTCCAGGTCAAATGATATATATATATATATTGCTTAATTACTTAGATTCTGGTCATAATAAAATTAGGCCAGTACACAGTTGTATTAAAAGTGTTCAATACAATTATATTGTAGAACTTTTGGATATTCTTCATTTGTAAACGAGTTATTACGCGACTTAGGTTTCTACAATAACTGATTTTACTGTTTATTCAAGAACGCTCACGTAACGGTTATTTTTTTGAACGCTCAGGTAACGGGGAATTTTTGAAAGCGCAATTTTTTAAATAACAAGAAATTATAAGTTTTTCATCCATGGTTGTATGAACCTAATACGTATTTTATGATAGGTTACACTTAGTCATAATTTCTGTTATTTTATTCAATAATTAATTTTTGTTTGGGAATAGCATATTCGCTAACTTTTCTTCCTGGCACGGTCTACATATTTTGTCACCGTTATAAGTCTTGGCTGTTTTCACTGTACTCCACATTATGTCTGGGTCTTTTCTATATTTTAATTTTAATTTCCACACGTGGCTAGTCAATTTTCTGCAATTTATTAAGATTTCTATTTTAAATGTAGGTCTGTGATTGAACAACCTGGTCTTACATGTTTCATTGTTTGATCAAAAATATATTTCTTTTTGATTATTTAACTCATGTACTTTTGCTTTTTGAATGACTTCTTTTGTATTACAACGTCTTTGAAGATAAAATTTGATATTACAATGGGATTGTTGAACTCTGTATGGCTTCAGATTTAGTTGGATTATTTATTGTATATAATCTTACGGCCCACAATCATAATCCAAAAGAAACTGGATTATATGGTGGTCCTATGGTTAAGAGGAATTCCACGTATTTTAAAACTGAAAAAAATTAGTAAGGTAATATATTGAGAGTTTAAAAACATAAACTTAAAAGTTAGTATAAATACAATCTAAAAAAGTATATTTCCTTGGTGTGACATTAGATTTAGTAAATAATATATACCAACCATATAACAAAAACTAGAAATACCTAATATATCTACCCAACATCTAGGTCATTCCCCATCTATTATATAAAACTTACTCTCATCCATAGAATATAGAATTAGTATAAATTCTGTAAGTGAAGATATATTTAATAAACATAATATTTTTTTTATAATAATGCTTTAAAAATAGTGGATATAAATGCCCTAATATGAAATATATTAAAAAGAATATCTACAGCTGAAATAAAAATGTAAATTTAAAAAATTATTTGGTACACACCCCCTTTCAATCAAATGGTTAGCTGTAAGTTACGTAAAAAAATTATCGCTTTGATTGAGAAGCATTTTCCGAACAATAATCTATTAAGCAAGATTTTCAATAAAAATACATTAAAACTAAGTTATAAAATAATTTAGACAATGAAATATGGAATTGTAGAAACACTATAAATGGTCTATTAGTAAATAAATACCTTACAGAATCTATTGTTTATTTATTACTACTGAAAAACCTAGTACTAAAAAATTTGTTTTTGGAGTACAAAACCTCATAAATTAAGATGGTACCAGCATATTTTCCCTTAATAAGAATAAGTACCATAATAGAATATGCCTATCCATATAATTTTGCTATGAAAGGAAACCAATAAAACCTCCACAATAAAATGTAAAATTATAAATAAAACAGGAATATGTAAGTTTTTACATGACCCATGCCCTTGTGTTTAAATGAAAGCTGTACATTATTAAGTTTCTTATCTAATAAATCAACGAAATGATTTATGTCATATGTAGACTATGTAAAATGTTCACCTTCGAATATAGTTAGTAATTATTCATATAAGTCTATTGACTAATTACATATATTCTTTATTTTCTTTTGCATTATAATACAAGAAATAATAATTTAATTCATTGATTTTTAAATTTAAGATTGCTATACGTGATGAATATTTCATGAAATATATTTTGAACTAAAAAATACAAAAAGATTTTGATTATACCAAATGTCTCTTTTCTTAAAAACAGGTTTAAAATAAATAATTCATTAAAATAATAAATAAATAATTTCAAGGGAAGAAATATGCTGGTACCATCCTAATTTAAATCAATTTTTGTACTCCCAATATAATTTTTTTATTAACAAAGTTACAAAAAATCATTTATTTTTTACCTGTCTTAAAGCAATAATGATTAACCCCTTATCAGCGGTACCTATATCTCTAAGAGTAGTTCTTCGTAACTACAATGTATACTTCTTGCTGGAAGGAAACAGCTTTGTCGTAAATATGACACTTCTCCTAAACAAGTATGAGTACCACATCCCCTAACATCTATATTTTAATTTTTCAAAGCTGATCTTCATTCTGATTAGCTAATTCGACACATCCATAAGAATTAAATTCTTTATCTCCACCCCTCCATATTAACTATTTAATAAGCAAACATATTGTTTTCTATTTTCAAATGTAAATCGTTTTCACCAAAGATACTGAACATTACCTGATGACGAGATATAAACTTTAAATCTGGGAACATAGATCTTTTCGTGTTACAATACAAAATATTTTTAATAAAAAATAAATCTAATTATATATATATATATATATATATATATATATATATATATATATGTATGATATGTACTCCTTTTCTCTTTTCATAAAGAATAATCTCATTAGCTTGAGTTGATCTGTTGTGCCGGGTATTGTTTAAACAACAGTATTAAAATCAGTGATAGCCGTTTATATCAGTGAAGGATTCAGCCAAGTATGTGCTATACGTGATACACGCTTTGGCGATCATGTCTTTTTTATAATCTATGATTGACTAGGTAGAACATTTTCCTGCTGTGATAAGTACTAGGTTGCCATTTTTTTCTGCGGTTGACGGGTTGCCTACCAAGGTAATAGGACCCAATCTGTCCTGCTGTTTAACCCTGAAGGGAAAGAGATGGATTTATACCTTTTGCAAGCGTATCTATACGCAAGAGATTATATCCGCTTCAACTGGAATTCGAACTCGGCTCTACCAATTTCCCAATCCGATCTGATATCCATTACACCATAATGAACATCCCGTACCGACCTGAATGATTAGATTTCTTTAAATCTCCTCGCTGAAACATGTTATACCAAGAAATAGCTGTAATCAAGAACGATTGGTATTCTAGTGTTACTGGGTATATATGGACATATACCGGTATGTTCCAATTGGGATGCTTTCAATGATAATAGACAAGTTTCTATTTGTTTCTTTTAACTATTTTTGTTATTTCAAGATGTCTTTAATTTATCTGTCTTTATTTTTATTGAGCATACGTTTATTTATTTGGATGTTGACGTTTTTATTTTGTTTAATTCAATTTTGTTTTGTTTCTATTTACATTTTTAGCTGATATTATTTTTTTTGCATTCGTGTCGTTTACACTTTACTTAAATTCGGAAATTTTTCAGTGTTTTCAATAGAGTATAATTTTGATAAATTTCAAAATGTAATAACTTCATTATTTTTTATATTTTTTTATATATTTTCCATAATCAGAATTGATGATCTTTTTTCCTCATTTTTTAAACTGTCTTCTTTAATTCTACTGTTTAAAGCTGCCATCTTTCGTTTTTCTGTGTTCACGTATTTTGTAAATTTTAAGCTGACATTACTCCAGATTTTCCTTCTCTCCATTCCTTTAATCATTGTTTTCTTGTTATTCTCCAGACAAATATTTTCTGATTTGAAGAATCTGAAAACATTGTGAAAATTACTTGTGGTCAAGGTCGCTGACACCCAAGAACAAATAAAAATAGATAAATCTAGAATTCTCTGTGTGCATTTATAATGTTACATTTTATGATACATATGATGCATGCATAGATAAAAATAAATTTCAGTTTATATATATATATATATATATATATATATATATAGTTTATTGCGTTTATTTATTTGTTTTTGATTTTTAATTTAATAAAATATAATCCAGAAATTGAAAAATATTTCCGAATACTGTTGATGTATTCAAATCTATATTTATTTTTTGAATCTGAGAACTTACAGAAAGATGCAAAGTAGTATAGTTTTATAAATCTGATGTTGCTCCAGGTTGTTTTTGGTTTTCGCCATATTTTAGTTCAACCCAATAATCACTGACTCGCCAGTGAGGCATGAAATGTAGTTCATTAGACATTTTTAAGCGAAAATTGAGATGACCTTCAGACAAATCAGGTAAGGTATGAAATCGTTCTATTTTTTCTTATAAAGAGTCAAAAAACTTCGCTTAGAATCTACTACAACATCATGCATTATAATATATAATGCAAATTGTTGGAGATACCAATATATATATATATATATATATATGTGTGTGTGTGTGTGTGTGTGTGTGTGTGTGTGTGTGTGTGTGTGTGTGTGTGATAAAATATATTTATAATATATGCTACACTTGTGGGTTAAATGCTCAATATCATGAATAAAACGTACGTAAATATAAAAGAGAATACTGAGACCAAAACCGAAGGTATTTTTCTTGTTTTAACATTATAGGCTGAAAATTATAGCCTGACGATTGCGTTGAAGACTGAACCTAACTATATATATATATATATATATATATATATATATATTTTTTAATCATTTCACTCCGAGCAAGGCGGAAACGCCACTGATGTGCAGGGGGTTACGTAAATGTAAAAAGATTAATTAGAAAAGAGTGAGGAGTACAAGCTAGTTAGAAAGGAACAATAGAAAGCTGAGAAAGAAGGTGCGATGACAGATACATAGGAGAAGAGAAAGGGAAGGTTATACAGGGGAGGGGAGAGAGCTAGAGGCCAGTGGTTAGTAGATGAGTATTAACTTTGCATTTAAATTTCTGGAGGTTGTAGCCGTCAAGAAAGCAAGAATACGGGAGTGAGTTCCACAGGCAGGAAGTGCGAGAGAGGAAGCTGCAGGAGTAGAATTGTCGTCTGCATTTGGCTAACCTGACTGTGAATGGGTGGGACCCAGTTGCCAGTCTGGTTGCACGGGTAAACACCTGTTGAGGAGGCATCAGTGACTTAAGCTTATCCGAGCAGAAGCCATGAAAATATTTATAGAAGAGACAGAGGGAGGCCACATTTCGACGATGGGAAAGTGGCTGCAGTCGAGTCGCCAGATCAGTACCTATCACATTACAGACTCTCCTTTGGAGCTTGTCAAGAACACTGGGGAGAACAGCAGGGGCACCTGACTATAAATGGCAGCAGTACTCCATGCACGGACGGATGGTTGACTTGTATATATGCAGGAAGGATTCAGGTGGAAAAAACATCCTGGATCGACATAGTGACCCAACCTTCTTAGCAGTAGATTTTGCTATGGATTCAATATAGTGGTTCCATTTGAGGTCTGAGGACAGGGTAAGTCCGAGGAGGCGTAGTGTATTACTCTCCGGGAGAATCACCTGGTCCATGCTTATGGGAGGCAGAAGAGGTTGCCTGTAATGGTTGACAGACAACAGCTTGGTCTTAGAGGAATTGAAGTTGACAAGCCACTTCTTGCCCCAGTTCACCACAGAGTGTAGATCTCGCTCAAGGTCAGCAGCGAGATTATGTCTGTCCGCCACGACAGGTTTCTTACTGGAGCGTCGTTATATTGTAGTGTCATCTGCGTAGATGCCTACTTGGGACTTGATCTCATCTGGGAGGTCGTTGATGAAAATAAGGAAGAGTGTCGGGCCCAGGATAGAGCCCTGTGGGACACCAGCATTCGTGCTGTAGGACAAAGAGGCACGCCCATTCAGAACGACCTTCAATTTGCGGTTATTTAAGAAAGATTGGATTAGGTCAAGCAGGCGACCGGTAATACCATAACCGCGTAGTTTGCATAGGAGGCCAGGGTGCCAAACCCTGTCGAAAGCCTTGGAGATGTCCAGAGCAACCGCGCGAGCCTCGTCAGACTCATCAAGGGCCTGTAGCAAAGTACTCCGTTACATTTGTTAGCAGGTCGGCCGTGGACCTTTCGAAGCGGAATCCATATTGCCTGTCGGAGAACAGTTTGTGGGCGGTGAGATGATGAACTATTTCTGCATTGATTATAGCCTCGAATACTTTCCCGAATATCGGTAGAAGACTGATAAGGCGATAGTTGGACGGGCCCGAGGGTTCACCACAATTCTTAAAGACAGGAACGACTGAGGAGAATTTCCAGCATGCAGGAAAGCAGGACTATCACCGGGATTCCATCGTTTCCACACGCCTTATGGGGGTCGAGTTTTGAAATTACTCTGGATACTACTGTCGGGGTAATATATACTTCGTGCAGTTTGGCCTCAGTTCTAATAGGGAAGTCGGGTGAGTGCACTCCGGACGAGTCGAGTGTGGAGTTGGATGAGAATCTGCGGGCAAAGCACTCAGTTTTGTCCTCAGATGACGTGAGAACCTCAAATCCATGGATTAAAGGAGGTATTGAGGATTTTCCTATTGTTAAGCACTCGTTTACAAATCCTCCAATAGTCCTTGGAGCCGAACTTGCGGTCAGCTATGTGCTGTCGCATTCTCTCAGCAAACAACTGTTTGGCGTCATTTAGGGTTCTCTTGCACTCATTGCGAGCAGATGTGAACAGGCGCCTATTGTGATCAGTTGGCTGTCTCCGGAATAGACGGAAGTAATGGTTCCTGTGGGCAATGGCGGCTGAGCAGGCCGGAGAGAACCACGGAGAGGAAGGAGGTTTTAAGCTATACTTCCTGGTGGGTATGAAGGCATCAATGCCAGCTTTCACCCATGACGAGACCTCAGAGGCACAGTCATCAACTGATAGGTCAAACACTTTTCCCCAAGGGACGTCGCAGAGGAAATCGCGAAAGGCGTCCCAGTCAGCTTTTTGGTAGAGGTATGAGGTTCTATAAGTAGGGGGCTCCTGGGGTGGGGGAGTGATATTGGAAAGAAATATTGAGGGAGACTACAGCGTGGTCGGAGTTGCCGAGAGGGCAAAGCTGCGAGACTTGACAGGCGTCAGGCGCAGAAGTGAAACATATATCTTGCAGTGAGGAATGACCCGAGGGAGTGCTTGGGAAGCGAGTGGGGAAGTCCACCACTTGCGTAAGGAACTGGGAAATAGCAAAGTTCATGGCGTGAATGCCCGCCGGATCAGTAACGGCGTTTTCAAGCCACTCAGAGTGATGGGCATTGAGGTCTCCAAATACAAATATGTGGGCGAATGGGTGATAGGAAATAGCCTTATCTATGTCGTCGGCAATGCTATCTAGTAGGGAGCAGTCAGGAGAGGAGGGAGTACGGTAAAGGAAGAATAGGTAGCTAACCGAACTGAGGAGAGACAGGCGGAGACATATGTATTGGTGGTCAGTAGATTCGAGTGAAGTCACCCTAGTTATGGGGAGGTGTTCGCTGACATAAACACCCAGCCCATGCATGTGGACAGTGGAATCCTTCCTTAAAAGGGGAAGATAACCAGGGATGAAGAGGTCAGAGAAGGAAATAGCTGAGTTGAGGTTAGTTTCGCAGAGCGTGAGGATGTCAGGGGACTTTTCATGCAGGAACGCTTCTACACTAGGAAAGTTAGTACGAATGCCTCGGATATTAGTAAAGGAGAGGTTAATGGGTTTAGGTGGTTTGGATTTAACTAGTTTAGGGCCATTTCTGATTTGTTGAGTCATGATTCTGTTGGTAGAAAGGGGCCTAGGATAGAGGATACAGGCGGTCATTACCCACGATCTGTGCTGGGAGGGAAACTGGCTAGGGCTGCAACAAGGGCGTGGCCTCGGGGTTGCCCACCGAAAGCGCTTGCAGGGACACCTATCAATGCGCGACATGGCACTACAAGAACCCCGATATTATACAACTGTTGATCAGAGCAGCCGCTCTTGACGCTACGCAAGAGTTAGGGCTCCTAACTACCAGTCGGAAGCAGCAACCAGGAAACTGCCAACCCGGTACCCTCACAGTGATGAGCCGTTGCCACCAACCGGCCAGATCGCAGGAAACCACCGGAAGCACCAGTACCAAGGTCTGAAGAGAGAGAAGAGAAAACCGGAAACCACATCCTAAACAGGAAACAAGGGGCAAGCCTCTACTCCAGTTCAATAGACGTGAGAGGAGCATTGACCGGGCGATAGTGTGACCTATCTACTCCTATTAAAAAAAAAAAAAGAAAAAAAGAAAGAAAAACAAACAAACACGCACAAACATCGAAATAAACACAAACTTCCAAAAGTGGAGAGTTAACTAAGTTTTAAATTAACTAAGTCCAAATGAAGCATGAACTCCAAAAAGGGGGGAAAAAAACGAAAAATACAGATATATATATATATATATACAGAAGTAAAAAAAAAATAAATAAATGAATAAATAAAATAAAAAAATAAACGAAATATACCTCACAGTTTAACACAGGAAATCTGAATTAAAGTTTCATTCTTCAATTCTTGCTTTTCCCAAAAATCAACATCAAGTTAACCTGCTTGGTGAATTCCCATTCAAAGGGTGAATTCCCATTCAAAGAGTGAATTCCCAATATATATTCGACAGCAAAAATATCCAACACCATGAAAACAACTGAAACAAACTACAAATGCTGGAGGCAATATTTATTAAAAAACTTAAGCTGCCAATTAATAGAAACAGCTAAAAATGATGTAATAATGTTCTAAAATAAGAAAAAACATTTTTTCATTCTTTAGCATGACATTACTACATATATAAAAATGAATAATGTTTACGTTCAAATGAATGCAAAGCAATTTCTCAACCGTTATATTTGAAGCAAAACAAAAATTTAGAGTAATTTTTAGCAAAACAGTTTCGCGGTTATTTTTTTGTTACCATAACTCACACTCCTGCAGATGATATAATATATAATTCAAATTTTGGGAGATACCAATATATATACAATATATATATATATATATATATAAATATATTTATATATATATATATATATATATATATATATATACGTGTGTGTGTATATATATATATATATATATGTATATATGTAAATATGTATATATGTGTGTGTGTGTGATAAAATATATTTATAATATGAGGGCAACACCGAAGGTATGTTTCTTGTTTCAACATTATAGACTGAACATTATAGCTTGAAGTTTGCGTTGAAGACTGAAACTGACTATATATATATATATATATATATATATATATATATATATTCGATAGCACAAATATCCAACACCATGAAAACAACTAAAACAAACTACAAATTTTGGAGGAAATACTTATTAAAAAACTTAAGCCGCCAATTAATAGAAACAGCTAAAAATAGTGTAATAAAGTTCTAAAATAAGAAAAACAGTTTTTTCATGCTTTAACATGACATTACAACATATATAAAAAATGAATAATATTTACGTTCTAATGAACGCAAAGCAATTTGTCAACTGTTATATTTGAAGCAAAAAAATTCAGAGTAAGTTTTAGCAACACAGTTTTGCGGCTATTTTTTTGTTACCATAATTCACACCCCTGCAGATGTCGGGAGGAGCTTGAAAGTACTTGGGTACATTAAAATGATGAATAATAACATGTTAACGTTAACCTGATATCGTACATCTTTCAATTATAATACACAAAACATTATCCGTAAGTATGAACGGATTTTATGAAAAAATAAACAAGCATAATGTTTGCAATTTATTTAATCTGACATGTCTAAAAGAAGATTTTGAAATCCTTCGCTGTTGGCTTCAGTATTCTCTTCAGTATTTACTTATGATATATATATATATATATATATATATATATATATATAACTTTTATTCTTTATTAGGATGAACGAAAGTTATATTACCACAAACGTGATTTTTTATGATTTTCATCCTGTTTGTAGTTATCTAGTTATCGCGCCGACCTGGTTACAATTAAAATTTTAATATGGTCAGGCTCTTTTGTAGAAGTGCCATATTCTGCTTAATATATGTTGAGGTTTTTGAAATAACGTCTTATTTCTTCATATATAATGTGGTTTGGGAAGTTATTAATAATGAGTGTTTGCTTAATATTTTTTAGTTCAGAGTAAAATATCTTTTTTGCAGAGGAGTTCATTTGTACTCAGTTAATTAGATTGTGTATCAGTGCTATTTTGTAGTATTTAGAGCATTTAATCTTACATTTGAGAGTGCAAGAGATTTTGCTGGTTGTTTTTTAAATGGGGAGGTAGTAAATGTGTTATTATTTGTGTCGATAAAAATATCAAGAAAAGGGAATTTGTTATCTTTGTTAAGTTCGTATGTGAACTTCAAGACAGCGTTTTTTGAAAGATGTTTTTTGAGTGCTTTTATACCTTCTATATTTTTCAGATATAATAATGTCATCAATCTATTGTACGTAGATGGAGGGTCTTTTAGTGGTGTTAAATATATTATTTTCGAGGTTTATCATGTAGAAGTTGCTGATGGTTGGTCCAGAACTGAGCCCATTGAAACAACGTCAGATTGCACGTATATATTATTTCTCTGATCATAGAATGAAACTTCGGTGGTACAGGCTAAAATCAGTTTTTTAGTACTTTAGGTTTAACTTTTAGTGTGGGCAGAGAATTTTTATTATATATATGTTTTATAATAATGTCAATAGTTTTTCTCAGAGGAATGTTAGTGAACAGATTTTCAATATCAAGTGATGCGATGGTTTCATTTTAAAGTTTTTCCTTATTTAATATTTGTATAAATTCAAGAGATGATTTACTGTTATATTTGTTAGGTATGTATGGTGTAATGAATGCTAAGCAAATTTTACATCCATTATATTTGAAGCAAGAAGACAATTTAAAGTAAATTTTAGCAACACAATTTTGCGGTTATCTTTTGTTACCACGACTCACACACCTGCAGAAAAACTTGGAAGAAGATTGAAAGTATTTATAACATCAATAAATGTTTAATGAAATCATCTGTCAATGTTACAGCTCATTTCTTACATCTTTCAATTATAATACGCGAAAGATTATCCGTGAGTGAACGGATTTTATTAAAAATGAGCAGACATAATTTTTGCAATTTATTTCACATCTCTCTCTCGCTCTCTCTCTCTTTCACACACACACACACACACACACACACACACACACACACACACACACACACATATATATATATATATATATATATATATATTTTATTAGCGACAGAAGTTAAAATATAAGAAAAAAGGTAAGTGGGCAAAAACTATCCTCCGAAGAGGGCCAATTTCTGTTTTAATTCTCGTTGCATGCACAGGGCAGATCTCTGCTTGTTAATAATAGCAGACTCCAATATATCAAAGTGGAGTCTGTTCCATGCCTTGCGCAATAACGAGAAAAATCAGGAGAATAAATTGTCTTGCAAGCCGCAGAATTTAATAAATATCCGCCAATTGCGGAGGCATTAATCTGCGAACACCCGGACGTCTCCGACTCATATATACGCACCGGCCCGCGACATTTTTGGCGATTATAACTTCCAACTTCTTGATGGTTTTGCTCAGAGAGTCGACCTCGCATCGCTACTTAAGAACTAAATTGCTTTGATGAGCAGGCAAAAAATTCTTACGGCATGAGGTAAAGCCCTTCTTGTAAAAATGCTCCGGACAATAGCGGTATTGAAACAGCGCTTGATGGCGATAGAAATTTTATCAGCGTATATCTGACTAACGGAACTAATACAAGGTAGTCTGACATATACAGGATATTTAGATAGCCAATAAATTATAGTCTTATTGAACTTAAAAAATTTCTGTTCAATGGAAGATGTAATCACAAATTGAGGATAGCCATTCATCAGAAATAGTTGTTTAATTTTCTTTAGCTCAGTATCGAGTTTGAACTTAGAACATAATATCAGAGCCCAATTGGTAAGACAGCTAATAAGATTAATTTTCATGGTTGTGAGAGCAAAAGTGTCCCAAGGTATGTAAAGCTCAGAGAAAGTGGTTTTACGATGAAGACTAGTATGAATGCATGAAACTGTTCTTTTTACTAGAACAACCAGGACAGGTAACCGATTGTTCTCTTCTACTTCCACAGTATATTTTAACGCAGGATAGAAATTATTCAAAGGACTCTTCCGCCTTACTTCTATTGGGAAAAGACATAAACGTATCAACGACGTAGTAGAAGTAACAATAAGGTTTATCATTCTTATCGAAAAGCTGTTTCTCATGAAAGCCAACAAAACCGTTGTCCATCAGAAAAGTGAATGAACAATACATAGCTATTCCATCAGTTTGTCGATATATGCCATTGTCGAAGCTGAAGGAAACAGTCTTAACCGCCATCTCTATCAACTCGACAAAGGCACTCACAGAAAAGGATGGAGACTTTTTGAGGCCACAATAAATAAATGTCGGCAAAATGTCTCTTGTTCCGTCAATTTAGACATTTGCTAATGTGACTTGATATATCCAACGACCCAAAATACCCAGTGTTAGAGTTGGGTTTTAATTTTTGCATATTGAAACGAGTCAGGCATACAATACTCCGAAAAGAATGCTAACACCGGATCAAGAACTTCAGCCAACCACTTAGCCAGAGTGTGTTGGGCTGAACCCAGCATAGACAAAATTGGTCTAGCTAGAACACCCTCTTTTTAAATTTTTGATAATCCATATATCTGAGGATGCTGGGAAACTACGAGATAAATATTATTATGAATTTTTTTAATCAGAAATATTCTTTTATGAAATTCTAACAGTCTTTTCGAAAATCGAATTTCAGTTCTTAAGGTATCATCACAATTGACGTTTTTAAATTTCTGGAATTTACTGTTACCATTTAAAATACATAATATTTTACTGACATACTCGGAGTAATTTAATATTACTACTCCACCAACTTTATCAGGTATGGTAATATAAATATATGTCTTAGTTTTTAACATCTTAGCTGTTTGAAAGTTGTTCCTTTGCTGAGTAAACACTAGAGAATTAATAGCAGAATTAACCAAACAATATGCTAAGTCCTTTAATTGAGCTTTGAGACGAAGCTATTGTACCTCAGAGTTAAGCAGATATTTTGATAACTGAGAAAGAAGCATTTCAAAGTTGCTAAATACCTCACCTTTCTCAATTTTCTTAGGTGGAATACAAAAACCCAACCGCAGTGATAAGACCACGTTATTGGAATCAGACAAATCATAATTAGACAAATTAAAAATGTGCCTGTCCGTGACAACATAAACCCAACTCCAGGGATAAGACCACGTTATTGGAATCAGACAAATCATAATTAGACAAATTAAAAATGTGCCTGTCCGTGACAACATACAAACCAAATTTCTTTTTGATCAAGAAATTTAAATAAGCCAAATTTCCAAAGTTGGTTTTCTTACAGACAAACACGTCACCATCCAACAGATATTTAGAAAACCTAATCCTACAAATAAAAGATAAAGTGCGCCAAACAAAACCTCATACTACCTGATAATGGGCTCTAGCAGAACTGATTGCCTCGGAAAAATAAATAATCTCGTCCCTAAGGAAAGCTCGCGCAGCACTATAAGTGTTACGACACTTTTTTAAATCATTTCCCACCAAGCAAGGCATTTCACTGTCACTGTTGAGCAAGGTGTTACATCGGGGAAAGTGATGTGAAAGAGCGGTTCGGGGGTTACATAGGGGAAAGTCATGAGAAAGAGTGGTTAGAAATAGGAAATGTCAGAAGGAGGATGCTAGGCAGGTGAGGATACCGAGGATGAGGGTTGCGTGGATGGGAAGAGTGTTTGAGAGAATGGGTGCGAGTTAGTGTGTTAGGAGGTGTCTATTGACCTTACGTTTAAACTCCTGGAGATTGTAGCTGTCGGGGAAGCAAGTATACGGTAGGGAATTCCACAGGCGGGAAGTGCGAGAAAAGAAGTTGTGTAGAAATTGTGGTTACATCTTATCTGTTTCACTGTAAAAGGACCTAGTCGCTAATCTAGCATCTCATGCAAATTCATAACTAGGGGCCACCAGTGACCCAAGTTCATCGGAGAAGAAGCCGTGAAAGTATTTATAATAGAGGCACAGGGGAGCTACGTCACGCTGGTGAGAGAGTGACTGCAGCCTGTTTGCCAAGTCGGTATCGATCACATTACAGATACTCCGTTGTATTTTGTCAAGAACCCAGAGGAGAATAGCAGGGCACCTGACCAGATCTGGCAGCAATACACGGGCGGATGTTAGATTTATAAATGTGCAGGATAGATTCAGACGGGAAAAATGACTTACATAGCACGGGGTTAGATATAGTTATTCCACTTGAGGTCCGCTGAGAGTGTGAGACCAAGGAGGCGTAGTGTTTTACTCTCTGGGAGGCAAGCCTGTTCCATGCTAATGGGAGGTAGGTGCGATTGTCTATGATGATTAATTGATGGCAGCTTCGTTTTGAGAACACTAAAATTTACGAGCCACTTCTTACCCCAGTCCACTACGGATTGGACGTCCTTCTCAAGCTCGGCAGCAAGGTTCGCTTTGTCACCGACACCAGATTTTTGATCGAGGCGAGAGTAAACTGTGGTGTCATCGGCGTACATGCCTACTTTGGATCTTATGGCATCGGGGAGATCATTAATGTAGATCAGAAAGAGCGTAGGATTTAAGATAGAGCCTTAAGGGACACCCGCGTTCGTAGGGTAGTTTTGTGAGGCATGTCCATTTAATACCACCCTCAATGTGCGGTTAAAGAGGAATTACTGGATTAGATCAAACAAATGTCAAGTTATACCATAGTTCCGCAGTTTGTGGAGTAGGCCAGCATGCCAGACTCTGTCGAACACTTTGGAGATATCCAAAGTAACGGTTCAGCTTTGCCATTCTTGTCGAGAACCTGGTATATATACTCGATGATGGTCGTTAGCATATCAGTAGTAGACCTGGTGAAGCGGAAACTATACTGTTTGTCCGAGAGGAGCCTGTGAGCTGTGAGATGCTGAACCACCTCGGCGTTGATGATGGCTTCGAGCACTTTGCCAAAGATCTGAAGAAGTCTAATAGGGCGATAATTTGCAGGGCCCGAGAGTTCTCCAGTATTCTTAAATATAGGAACTACAGAGGAAGACTTCCAACAGGCAGGAAAGCAGGAAGCAGATAGGCAGAAGTTGTAGAGCTTAGAGAGGACAGAGAAGAGTTCAGGTGCACATTTCTTTAAGACTATGATTGGGATTCCCCTCTACTCGGTTTGTGAGGGTCAAGTTTTGAGATTATGTTATTGACCAGTCAGGGTGTAATCCAGTCTCGAATTGGTGGAGAATCTGCGAGCATAGCATTCAGCCTTGTCCGCTAAGGAGGTGAGGACCTCAAATTCATTGATTAATGTGGTACTAATGTCTTGATTAATGTCTTACTCTTGTTAAGCACGCTCTTACAGAGTCGCCAGTAGTCTTTGGCGCCGAACTTACAGTATGCTATGAGTTGCTTCATTCTGGCAGTAAACAACATCTTATCTTCGTTAAGTATCTTTTTACACTTATTGCGAGCTGAGGCGAAAAGGCGCCTGTTTTGATCCGACGCGTGGCTTCCACAGTGCCGGAAGAAGTGATTCCAGTGGGCAATTGCGACTGAGCAAGCGGGCGAGAACCAGCGGGACGAGCGGGATTTAAGCTGAAATTTCCTGGCTGGGATGAGAGCATCGATGCCAGCCTTAACACAAGAGGAGACCTCGGATGCACAGTCTTCAACGGGAAGACTAAAAACATTGTTCCAAGGGACGTCACACAGGAAGTCGCGGAACGAGTCCCAGTCTGCTCTTTGGTAGCAGTATGATATTCTGCTCGTCTGGATTTCTTGGGTTGAGTAGGAGTGGAATTAGATAATTAACCTTAGAGAAGACATAGTTTTGGGAACAAGACTTCTACAATATTATCTTATAGGAAAGGGAACGTACTTTTCCTCTCAACCCAATGGAATTATTGAGGGTTTTAAGAAAATTGTAGCTATACCGATCCCGAAAATATTTAAACAAGTTGCAACTACCACACCATGCTATAATACACTTTAAAAAAGGTATCATATTTTATTAATAAAACGGGATAAAATGTATCAGTCAGTCAGTTAAGTGCTACACGATACGCGATTCGGCGATCATGTCTCTTCAGTATTATCCTGCGGTAGACTGATTGCCAGTCAAGGCTATAGAATCCAATCTGTCCTGTTATTTAACCCATAACTGGAAAGAAGTGGCGGATTAATACTTTTTCCAAGGGTATTTGCGCGTAAGTGAATGCAATGTATTCAACTGAAATTCGAACTTGGCTCCCCGATTTCTCATTCCGAGACGATATCCACTGCACCATAACGCACATAAATAAAAAAAATTATAAAAACAAAACAGAAGTAACACCACGATTAAAATTTTCTAGGTGCCTTTCGACTGACCCTTTTTCAGAGTACAAATCGTCGGTAAGAAATTCTTTTTGTTAGCGACCAAATTTAAAATGTAAGAATACGGGGAGTGGAGAAAAATTATCCTTAGTTAAGTAATAGCTTTTCCGAAGAGGGCCAATTTATATTTTAATTATCGTTGCTAACATAGGACAGGTCTCTGTATGTTAATGATAACAGACTCCATTATATCCAAATGGAGTCTGTTCCGTGCCCTGTGAAATACAGAGAAAAATTCAAGGGAATATAAATTTAATGCTGCTATGGTCCCAGAAAAAGCGCACCTGAGGACAATAGTAGAAGACGCTCAGCCGTTTCTCCTAAACCAAGGTTACACCGATGACAGTCGGGCAAATCCGCCCACCCCTTCTGAAGTTCAAAATCCATCGCCAGCTAAGCAAAAACTCAGAGTTACTGAGGTAATTCACCGCTGGCACCCAAGACCAAAACAAGCATAACTCGGTAACCGACAAGCCGATCACATAGAGGGCTCTTCGATGCGACATCCTCCACTATTAAAAGATACAAGTGTCTCCGCGGCTAAAAAAAGGTCAGTGGACCATGGAATAGCTCGCAAGGTATCACGGCATTCGAGTAAGAATAGACCAATTTAAAAAATTTAAAAATACAAAACCCATTATCATTAATCTTTCCTCATACCCTTTAAAAGATGAGGAAATAACCTTCTAAAATTAGGTTTAAAATTCTGTCCCACTCCCAAAAAGAACACTACAGACCTAAAATCAATCTTAAAGCATTCGGAAGGAAATTTAGACTTCTTGAAACATTACATAACAACAACAACACCACTACCGATACCTCAATAGTAAAACCATAAATCTAAAAATTGCCCTAACAAAAACAACAATTCAGATAAAATGAATAGATTCTTTGAGAAAAATCTGTGATACAGGCTTTCAAAACAAACACAACACTCATAGAAATCTCACACACAAGCAAAGACTAGCACTAGAAAGCAGTCATAAGAAAATGATATGATAATAAAGGAAACAGACAAAGGTGGTGCTGTAGTCATTATGAATAAAACTTATTAAAAGTATTCAAGATATGCTAGGAGACAAAATAACTACAAAAAAAATCAACCAGGATATAGATGAAAACATCACACAAAAAACTCTGCCTTACACACAGTAGAATACTAAAGAAAAAAGAAAATGATTTTCTTACAGACTTTACTTCAGAAACCAGGAATTTTTACAGACTTCCAAAGATACACACATCAGACACAATTAAAGCAGCTATTCAGGAACAAAAATCGGAATATATTTACACCCAAAACCACAGGGACCTTAAATTTATACCAATTGTGACAGGGCCAGCCTGCTCTACAAGCAGACTGAGCAATTTAATTGATAAAATATTAACACTATACACCACAAAAATAAAACGTTACATGAGAAACAGCATACATTTCCTAAGATTCATGCCACAAATAGTAGACCAAGATACACTCATATATAACAATAAAAAACAACACGAAAAACATGAAAAAGAAGAAAACTTTCTAGCGTACGTTTCCACACACAACAAAAACAATCCCGAATTATTTACAAAGATCAAAGATCAAAGATCAAAGATCAAAAAGAATTACTCAACAAGAATGAAAAAATAAAAGAAATCTTAAAGACAACCAAAATAATTAACAGCAAACTCTAGCTCCAAAATTTAAAAGACATACACACAACACAATGGTTCACAAAATTCAAGACAAAAGATGTGGAGTATGTAACATAATAATAGAAGAAAAACACTTCCAGTTCAAAAACGCAACTACATTCGAAATAAAATCGCATCTGAGCTGCAACTCAAATGTGGTTTACCCTCTAAAATGCGACAAATGCGCAAAGATATACGTGGGAGCGACACAATGCTTGAATAATAGAATATCCCTTCATAAAAACAATATAAGGTTATCATATAACAGGAAATTATGTTTCCCAATGTTTGCATGAATGTAGTGGTGGCAAATTCAAAGTTATGTCTGCTTACCAATATACAGACTACGAAGCACTAATAATGCAGGAAGAAAGATTCATAAAAAATACAAGCCTTCGCTCAACAAAACGAAATGAAAAACGCACACACCGAAAAACATAGAGACACACACATACATAAAAACAAACATACATACACACATACATACACACACACATGCATACATACACATATACATATACATAGATACGCACATACATACACACACACGCACGCACACACAGACACACACCAAATTCAAAACACCGTCCAAACAAGAAAAACAACCAATTGACCGATGAAGAGAAATGTAGATAAAGAAAGGCTGCTAGAAGATAATTTTAACATACTATTGAATGAAATCCAAAACAAAATCATTTCAAATTGGGGTAAGCACTTGATTCATTCATCTATCTATTTATTTATTTATCTGTTTATCCATTTATACTAGTGCTGATGTGAGAAAACAGACTATTCAACACGCTAACATTTGATTTATTTCATCTTATTTTATTTTATTTTACTGATTTGATTTATTCGTTTCTGTTTTTTTTCTATTTACTTATTTATAAACAACAACTTGGCACTATGAAACAAAAGGCACACGATACGTAAAGCCACAAATTTATTCGTCTGAAGAGAGTCAATCTTAGATTCGAAACACGTGTAGCGTCACAAATAGCATTATGGCGACTTAGATATCATAACATCAAGGAAATATAAGATATATTTTGTTGCATGTTTTTGTATACAAAGACGAGAATGTTACTCGGTTGTTAAGGCCTTGAAATTTGAGAACGTTCTTGGCTGTTTATGTTGTTGTTTCCTTTCATTTCCCCTATCTGTGTTATACAGTTTTATTTTAATTTTTTACTCTTGATTCTTACAGACATATTGTAAAGTTTTCTAGTATCAAGTCATCAATCTCTGTGTCTCCTTTTCCCTCTTTCTGAAAAATTTTAAAAAATTTAATCTCAGCCTTTTTTTTAACTTTCAGGGTATGGATATGTTTTTGGGCTTCTTTTGGTATAAATATTTTGCAACATTTGAATTAATAAAGTTTTTGTTTCCGACAGTTGCTGATGAAACGAGAATTTTCCCGCTGAAATGGCCATCCAACGAAATTGTTTCAGTCACATTGTTAAGCAAAGGTCATACCAACTCAATTCCTGAACTGCTGATGAGTTGCAATTATAGGACAAAACGGCCGTTCAGTGCTTTCTGCATTCTGTTGAGGTCTAATAATTAAAACTCGATGAATTACTTAATTTTCCTCATACAATTTCTAATATATATATATAGATAGATAGATTTAATGCAAAGAATTTATGACTTTAATGAGCAAGAAATCCAGCCTCGATGAGTAACTGACAGCGTCTTCACGTAACTTCGAAGTTGACATGAACCTACTCAGTTAAAGTGACAAATTCTTTGCACTGAAACGATCAATTCTCTATCTCCACTCCGATTTTGCGCACTTTACAGTTACAAAAAACTACTTGTCAAAATACCTTTTCTCAGTAAATCTATTGAAAAAGCAACAATCTTGTTGCCAAAATTCATCATATCTCAACACTATATATATATATATATATATATATATATATATATATATATATATAGTGTTAAGTTATTATATATATATTTATATATGTGTGTGTGCGTGTGTGACAAACTGATACATATGTGTCTGTGTGTGTATGTGTGTGTGTGTGAGAGAGAGAGAGAGAGAGAAAGAGAAAGAGAGAGAGATTAATAAAAAAGACAAAAGAAAAACTATATTTTTTGGTCTATTCGTTTCGTCCTGTTATGGATATTATCAAGACAATGATTTCCATTATTTAAACATCTCATAACGTAAATAACATCTTATACAGCAAATGAATAAAATATTATATGACATTAAAATGACATTTTTTAAATACTTAATAATTCCAGTTAAACTTATGAATAATTTATGAGCGTTTTTTGTTTAGTAACCAAAACATTTTGTTTACAGAGACTTATTTTAAATTAAAATTTATTTCATCGTTTTGTCTTGACAAAGTCCATCACAGGACGAGACGCGTAGACGAAAAAATATAGTTTTTTTATTTACTTTATTTAAACATAATGTCCCTTTTCTCAGATTATAATTGAGTATACTTTTACATATATGTGTATGTATACCTGCTTTGATAAATAAGTTGTCATCTAAATTTAACTCATTTAAAACTTTTCCTTGTTAATTTGGTGAAAGCTGCCATAATTCTTGCCTACAGTTCATCTTTTATGTTACAAAATTTGATTTATCTGTCTTTCTCTCTCAATTGCGCCCCGCACATAATTATCGAAAGGGTTGCAGTCTTGGGGATTTGGGTAGCCAGATGTATTGTGTGAATTTGTTGACGAGATTGCCTGACAGACATAAAGTTGTTTCCTTGCTTGTGCTACAAGGTATAATACGCCACGGTCGATTCTGGGTCAAAACCTAATCAGCTGTAACCAGATAATATGCCCCCGCCACACGATGCCTATACCAGTGATGGTATAGGCATCCTGTAGCAGTCCTGTGCTCCAAAACGATCAGTAAACCACAGGGTCAATCATGTGCTGGTCAATGCTAACGTTGGTAAATCTGGTTACTGGTCGTTCACCCCTTCGATCTACACTTAACTCTGCCCGCATTGTGTTTTTGATCTCCGAGCAGCGAAGATCGAATATCGTCATTGAAGTTGTATTATGAAAAAGAAGAATGTTTTCACAGACGGAAATAAAAACGAAAGATTCGTTGCGTTAATCTGAAATTGGTTTCTATGGTCCTTGGTAACAAAATCAACCCTTTCCGCCTAAATTTCTATAGTGACACATTGCTTCTTCAAATCTTGGAACGAGGTTCAAATTAGAAATATTTATTGGCAAGAGGTCCCGAAAGCTTTAGTAACACTTCGACCGCAATTCGCTGCTCGTCTCTTGCACTGCTTATATTGATTCTGGCCAAAAATTGGCGTGGAGCCGGTTGCTTTCGTGGGGGAAGGGAAGATTATTTTTCAGAATTCGTATTATTAATCAACCTACCCAATTCTGGGAGCCATTCACCTTACTGGAAGTAGTCACGTTGATCATTCCTATTCTTTAACACTTTATTTACACCTCACAACTTTACTCTCCAATAGCCGGAGGTAATTTCTTTATCTTTCTCCTCCTCGCTCAGTATTCAATATTAGTATATATTTACAGGCTGGTTTGGTTGTCATTATAACTAATCGAATATTTAAATCGTCTGGGAAAATTAGTGGTTTTATTTTGCTCATTAATTTTTAACTTTTTCAGTAGCGAATACCATTTCTCAGTCTCTGAACTTGTTTGTTCATATGAACATTAACAAGCCATTTTGTGGAACTGTCATCAGCAATTTTGTTTGCATAACCTTTGGTTTATCATACAGACGAACATTACAAGTTCGTTTCTCATTTCAATGGTTCTAGTGACAGATACAGTTCTGTTTCTTAATTTATTTACATTTCTACAATTGTATTCTAAATGGCGCCTTGGCCTGCAATCGTTACTTCTACTTTCGCTGGTGGTCATAATTCATATCTCAATTCTGCTTTTGATTTCCAAAAGAGATAACCATTTACCAAATATATTTTCCCTGTATACAAAACTCCAGATAACAAAAGTAAAAGACAGAAAAAATCTCTATCTCCCCTTCTCTACTTTCATATTCTTACCACACATTTTACATTAACCCCTTCAATTCCACCAGTGTCATATATTGTCATAATGGCGCAGGGTTCTGTTGAAAGACATAGAATCTTTCAGCAGCCACCGTCTTAACACAGAACAGCACTGCCTCCTCAAGAGACTTGATGCAGATCTTCGTTGAACCTGAGATCCTGTAGGAAGATGAATAGCGACATAACTTCACCATCGGTATAGATAACCCCAAACACTATAATGTTGAGTGGATATAACATCTAACTCTTTTTGTATCATCTGCAATGTCCTCAGATAGACACCCAAACACTCGTATTGGATCTTCCGGGGTGAATGCAGTAAGGCAGTACAGCAACATGTTTTTGAATTTCTGACGGAGTGAATTATTTCATGGTGCACTTTTTCTCATACACAGTGCCAAAATTACCCTTACTATATTGTGTAGTCGACAAAATCAAAAGCTAACAGCGTGCATAAGCAAAGTTTTTAAAAAATAACCAATTTAACCATCGCCTGTTTATATATATATATATATATATATATATATATATATGTATATATATATATATGTGTGTGTGTGTGTGTGTGTGTGTGTGTGTGTGTGTGTGTGTGTGTGTGTGTGATATAGTTAAGCAACAACTGTATAAAATCTTTTTGAGTGTAACTTTATTTCTATCACAATTAAATAATCAATGTAAATTCACTTTACTTTGAACGACAAAAGTTGATGGCATTGTTTAATTGCACGGATGCCATCTTCAGGAAAATTACGAGTTGTTTGTTACTTTTCACTGAGTAAGAATAAGAGCAAAAATCCAGACTTCGTAGCAATAACGTTTTAAACGTGCTTAATACAAAGTAGAACAATATATTATTATTGTAATATCCTTATTATAAGTGATTATATTAAAAACATTTTATATAGCTAAACAAAATCTCTCATGTTTTATCAGTATGAATCAGTCCTATCGCCAGTTACTAACCATCACCTGACAAAGTACAGTTCTTACTACCAAAAGTAAAAGCTTTCGTGAAGCAATGTAAAATTGTTTTATTATAATTACTTATAATAAAAAATATTACAATAATATTATATGTGTGTGTATTAAAAATAGTATTTCAATTTCAGAATATTTTTAGAATTATTTGTAGTAACGTATTTGTTTGAGATTTTGAAATCATCTCGAGAATTTTTCACCATTTTTATATAAATATAGGTTATAGTATACTTATGGTTTTATTCTTATAGTTACATATATAAAAATGCCATTAACTGCGAGCAAGTTCTATTCTCAATAGAGAAACAACATATTGTAATGTTGAGTGAAGTCAAGGCAATTTTAGAAATTTTATAATGTTGAATAGAAATAATATAACATTCAAAAAAATAAATAAAATTTTTGGCATTATATGAATGAATAAGAAAGAGTTTATCTTTAATAATATCATAAAGATAGATTTAATAAAAATTAAAAGGAAACAAAATATTTTGAGAAGCAGAGATATTTGGAACTTAGATTATGGATGTAATACGCAAGATAAGACACTAGTCATTGCTGAAGGGCATGAATTTAACCAAAATGGCATCTCTTAGTAACGATAACAAAGAGAAAAGGTTATATAGCGCGAAGAAAGTGGGGGGGATAAAATGGTTTTATCTATAGTAATTTTTTTATGTTGATGGATGTAAAGCTTGTAGTTCTATCTTTAATGGATATTTTCAACGATCCTTAGAACAGAAAAAATTAGAAAAATAAATACTGCATGGGCTAGTATTATAAGCAGCAAAATTATACATTCCTTCTGATTTGATGACAGGGTCAAGATAAATGTAGAAAGCTGTTGTATATCCTTGACAAGGCGTTTTGGATCTTTCCTGCTAGTTCAATCTGAAATGTTAATTAACCCCAAAATTAAAAGAATTCATATTTACTTCACATCAACTTTTCCCAGAGTGAGACCTTTTTATTGCACTCCGATTTGGTTGACCTTTGCGATCGTCTCAAATTTTGGCAACTGGGTGCTCTATTTCTAAATAAGGAGTCTACTTTCGAGTTCACGTCGATAAACAAACAAAAAATATTTTTTTCATTTTGAAATTGTAACAAAATCCTTGTGAGTACGTCAGATATCATCCGCGCTTACGAAGTGTAAATAACTCCCTGATTTTTGGTAATTTTATTCTGAGGATTGGAGATATTCAGAAGGAAGCTAAACAAATTTCGATTTTATATTTAGTATTTCGAAAGAGTGTCAAAGATTTAATAAGCAAACAAACTTTGATCTAAAATTTATAATTTCTTGGATTGAATTAATATTCGTGATATGTAACTTAACATTATTTGGGGTGAATTAACAAAAAACACTCGACGTTTTAAACACCTTCACATTCACAAAAGAGAACTAATGTCTAACTTATTCTAAAATGTTTCAAATTCACAAAATTAATAGAAAGCACTCGAGATACTGTAAAAGAGATGCCAAATATTCTAGTAGAAAATTTCTAGTCTATAATTAAGAGAGACACATATGTGAATAGAAACCGATATTCAAAGAAAGATTATAACATAGAATTAATAAAAACAGTTTTAGGTTAAAGTCGAAAATATATAAACGTTAAGAAATTTGTTGCTCAAAAAACAGAAGAAGATTATGAAATAACAATGAGTTGATATCAACATGTAAATAATATAAGTGTTTAAAATGAATATATAATTTACAATAAAGACATTTTCACTCAACATCGCAAATTGCTAAAAGACGAAAACATTAACCTGAAAACTTCAATGCCGTATATAAATTGGGTCGTCAGATCGGGGATTTTATATGGATGTTATGCGATAAGGTAAACCGGTTCAGAAATATTAGAATTTTCACCAAAATACTAGGATCAATGATTAAAACTGAAGCTTGTAAACCTTGGTGAATACCATGCTTATTCGATCATCGTGGACAAGCAATACAGAATAACAAAGAAGAGGAGCAGGTAACAAAACTTGATAACTTTCAACAGCAGAAACAGCTAAAATGGATAGCACATGTAACTTAAAGAGAAAATAATAACATAATCAATATTCTTACAGACCACACTACTTCAAATAAAAGGTTGGGAAGAAAAAACCCATCATTTCTTTAAATAGCTATAGCAGCTAATGAACTCGAGAAAACTATTTTTCGGATAAATCGTTTTGAAAGAGAGTTTCAAAGAGAAAGATTTTAAATTTCTACTGACAATGGTACAAGGCTTACTCAATGAATCCAAAATGTTTTCTTATAAGGAAATTTATATATTATCATTATAATTATTCATATATCGTCGGCGGTATTCCAGTCTCAGAAGATCGTTTGTTTCTGTGCTCACGAATCCGACATTCCTACACAGTCGTATATAGGTTTAAGAAATGAGAAATTGACACGGTCAAATGTTTGTGTCTATTATGTTTATCATGTATTATTTCAGTTTCTTGTACTCTTGTCCTCTCTGTGATGAGACAAGGTGGTCTAGTATTGGTTTCTCTGATTGATAGTGGTATTAGAAGTGTTTTGCCTTGAGGCAGGGTTGAAGAAAAAGCAATACGAGATCTTGTCTACAAACGACCTGAGGGGGTTTTAGTTTAAAATTTCTGCATAGTCAATGTCTTTCGGAAATGTTCCGTTGTCTGTCTTTCTTGTAACCAGCGCAATCACTGCTATCGCAGAAGACGGAAAGTTTGAATCTTTCAATGACTGTTGGGGGTTATGATTTTGCCCTTCTAAGTGATGTCCAGTATGCGTTTCTATATCTAAGTCTACCATTCATCCATGCTTCGAATATTACTGCCACATATAGTCCGTTGCTTCTGATATTTATCTTGAGCCTTTTCATTAAATCCGAAAAGACATTAGTAATATTATTGGGCTTAATCAGGCAGCTCTGCTTCAATTACTATCCTCGACCGTAAGATTGCCTCTCTGTGACTTTTCTATAAGTACTTTCATGGTAATTTTTCAAATGATTTCTTTATTATGGTAAACTTTTTCAATGTTAGCGCTATAAATAGACTGGCTTTGAGAACTAATCAATTTGCAGTTGGACGGTCTCGATGTAACCGCAAATTTCATTCTAACAGTTTTTTCTTGCAGTTCTTGCTTGTAGAACTTCCTTTCGGTTCCATGTATTTCACCCAATTTTAATCTGCAAAAATTTAAACAAAATATTAATCAATGATTATTATCCTCCTCATTACTCTTTACTCTTCCCACTCATTATCAATGTTTCTGTTTCTAATTTTTCCAAACACTGTAACCCGTTTAAGTGGATTTACCGCCTTGCACGGGGTGATACCGATTAAAAAAAATCTCAGACAGTAAAAGTGAAAGCTATTCGACCCCCGTTCGTAATATGCGGTCAAAACGTAGCTAACATATAAGAGGATTTTTATGGCAGTAGTCTGTACATTTGTACTTTTTAACGAGTTCAGAATTTTATATTGTTCTATAGTTTAGATGTGTTTTTTAATCGTTTAACCCCAAGCAAGGCAATATTGCCACTAGTGCGCAGGGGGCTACATAAGAGCAGTGTGAAATGCTATATATATATATATATATATATATATATATATATAGATAGATAGATAGATAGATAGATAGATAGATATTGGTTGGCATTTGAGCCTTTGGTTAAATATGTTTTTCTACATATTCATTTTTGATTTCTGCTTGCTAACTTTCTTGTTCATATCTTAGAAGCGGCGATTTCTGCCTTCCTTTAGTCTTGATATTTGTGTATATATATATATATATATATATATAGATAGATAGATAGATAGATAGATATACAATTATAAAAATATAACATTATTCTGGTTTTATCTCTCTCTCTCTATCTCTCTCTCTCTCTCTCTCTACCTATCTATCTATCTATCTATCTATTTTCCGTTTATCTGATTGTTTTATTTTCTCTCTTCCATCAGCCATTTTTTATGTTCGCTCTATTCTTTCAATATTCCAATCACTCTTATCCTTTATCTACCCGGGAGACTCCATCCCAATTTTATCTTACGTTAGATTGCAGGTTTCAATGCTCCGACTAGAGAGAAACCATGTAGTATAAATAAAGACACGCGCTTAGCCTTACACTCCAAGTAAGGTAATACAACCACTAGAACATAAGGGGTTACCGAATGTTAGAAAATAAGAAAAAACTACTATTAAGGAGCGAGGGCTATAAATATAACAAAAGACAAGGATTGACCTTGATTTAAATTTGTGAAAATCAAAATTTATAGGAAGGAAAGAAGCCGGAAGAGAGTTTTACAAGCGAGAGATTCAATAAAAGAAACTGAAGTTCTTTTCCATTTCCACTCTACTCTCATGTAGCTCTCTTCACACTAGTGTTTCCATCTCTCTTTTACCCATGCTCTGACACTCTGACCTTCTTCCTATTTCTTTTGATTTCCCTCTTATGTAGCCCCCTGCCCATCAGTGGCACTACTGCCTTGCTTGAGGTGAAAAGATTATAAAAAGTTATAAAACCTGAAATAATGATTTGCTGATTTTGAACAAACAGTAACATCAAAAGATATATTGATTATCCAAAGTACACTGACGATTTATAAATTGTTAAATGCATTAACATGCTGTTATGAAAACCGTTATGGCACGATTTCTATTAACATATGTTATTATGATACTGTTGGTTAACAATTTCTATTAATATATGTTAATGATTCTCAGTAACTCATGTTGATTCTATACTGTTTTCTAACGATTTTAATTAACAGATCTTATGATTCCTATTAACATGTTGTTTTGATACTGTTGTCTAACGAGTTCTATTAATATATGCCCTTCTGATCCTATTATGTTACGATTTTTATTAACATGTGTTGTTATGATACTGTTATTTGACAATTTCTATTTACACACACTGTTATGTTACTGTCATGTTACGATTTCTATAATCATATAAGAATATGCTATTTAAGCATAGAGCGTTTTACTGGTAAACGTTTATTTTCCTCTTCTTTGTAAATAGAACTTTCTCAGTTTATTTATATCTATTACCACTTTATAAATGGGAGTGCACGTAGCATAGCGGTTATCGGCTTTGAAAAACGTGATGAGTGTTTCGGGTTTCTATTTCTCCACGTCCCATTCGCTTTCGAACAAATACGTTTGAAAAGGTAAGGATTTATATTTTCCCCCAAGCTAGCGATTAGACACTTTGTTTAGGCTGGCATCCAGTCCAGTCTCAATTCAAAATTTGTTGGATGTGAGGTTATTAAATCTATTAAGTATAATCCAAAGCAAACGTGATGAGATTATGTCCCTATGCACAACAGACGATTTTATAGGGTCACAAAAACAAATTTATATCAGTTCATTTGATTCTCTTTTTTGTCTATTTTTTGTTGAGTCTATTATTTTCTCAGTGTCACTTTCAGCACCCTTAATATTGGATTATAATTCAATTTTATGACAGTGATTTGTAAAAAGTAAGATCTCAAATTAAAATTACATTAAATTAATTCTTACTCCGTTCAATTGCAGTATATCTTTATGCTTGTGTCATACATGTGCCAAATATCAATTTATTTATTTTCTGTTTTTTCTGTCAGTCATCATTTCTATTTTCACTTTCACATTCGATTTTAATGAGGAATCAGGAATGTTGTTTGTCTGCTTCGTTATCATCAATTCTCAACTGTCTCGTTATGTGTTCACTCGTTAAAAGCCTAAAGCTGCAAAGCCTACTTGAGAGTGTAAAGTAATCAGCTCACACTACTTGGTATCTCGATGAGTTGTTGTTGTATCCGAGAAAGTGATGAGCCTTTTTGTTTGTTTCATTGCAAGCACCTACACTCTGTTGCGATCAACAGACGCACATGACTGAATAAGTACTGGGAAGATGTAAGGAAAAAATCATGCGAAAATTCGTTTGGATATTTTCTTATTAGTCATTTCCAAAACAATCTTATTTCTACCTATCACTTTTTTATTACTTCCATCTTCTTATATGCAAAATACATATTCCATTTCATTCAGGTAAATCGACACATATATCTCATTGTTTCTAACCCTTCTGTCTTTCTGCTTTTTCTCTCCTCCCCCTCTTTCACTCGTATATAAATGTGTGTGTGTTTGTTTAGGGTCCTTCTGCGTGCTAGATACCTCGACCTTGTGCCATATCTAAGCTACATTTAGGAACCGTTTTAGCGTAATTCAATGTAATGCAATGGTTAACAAGTTTGTCTTGCCAAATCGATTGGGACTGAGTAGTGAGTTCAATCCTAGCTGGGAGTTTTTCACTTTTGGTCTTGTACCACATTTAAATTATACCTAGTAAATCGCCACATCTGTTTGTTCGATTAGTTGATTATGTTTTGCGGTATATCAGCCTCTAAGTGCCATTTAATTCCCAAAGTAATATTTCGAACACAATTTTATGGCTTCAGTTAAATATTGTATGCATTCAATTACAGAGAAAATGTATTGCTGGTCATTTTACTTATTTTAAATATGCATTTTTGATAATTTTTTATATAAACATTTATTCCTGGTAATTTTACTATAACTACTTTCACCTTGTTTTGTTTTTGTTTTTGGGTTTACTATTTATCCTTAACTTGGACGCTAACAAATGCTACCACTCCGGGTCAGGTTGAATCTAGGAACAACAAATAAAATGTCGTTCCACGCTCCTTAAAATCTCCAGAGGCCTTGCTGCCGGATGTAGTGTATCGTCATATCAAGGACTTATATCTGGCCCCGTCTTCACCTTAATAATTACATATATGCTTGGAGAAATAGGTTTGAAGTGCAATATGAATATGAAACTTTAATGTATAAAAATCGTGCTGCTGGATTACTATTCATCAGGAAATTCAGTGCATTGACAGGGAACGAGTATATTAAAAAATAAATATATTTGTTGTTAAAAATATCTTTAGCCTTTAAACTACGAGATTTACTGAATTGTCTATTATGTTTTCGTAAAAAAGAAGAGATTACTCAGATACCACCATTTCATTTTATGAAATAAATATTTATCATTAGGCTGTAGAACTCTCGCTATATCTATGTATATGTGTGCGAGAGTAATGCACTCATATACGCAGTAACTTGTGTTTTACTTAAAGCATAATATACGCCCGCACATGCAGACAAAATTAAGGCTAAGCGCGTGTCTTCCAAATTGAACAGCATGGTTTCTTTCTGGTCGAAGCATTGAAGCCTGCATTCTATCGTAAGATAAGATTGGGATGGACTCTCCTGGGTAGATAAATGATAAAAGTTAACAGAATATTGAAAAAATAGAAGGAATATAAAAAAGGGCTGACGAGAGAGAGAGAGAGAGAAAAAATATTACAATCAGATAAATCAAAATAAGAAAAAAAGAAACTTAGATAGAAGATAGATAGATAGATAGATAGATAGATAGATAGATAAATATGAAGAGATTAAATAGAAATGAAACAAAGAATGAAAGAACAATATGTGAAAGGAAAAATAAAGTAAAAGTACAAATATGAAAAAGTAAGAAGGCAGAAGAAATGTAAAATAGAAATAAATGAAAGAATAAATATGAAAAGAAAGAAATAACATCTATGAAAATATAATAAATAAATAAAGAACAAATGCAAAAATAGAAATAAATTAAAATCAAAAGAAAGACAAAGAAGAAAGAAAAAGAAAGAAGAAGAAAGAAGAAAGAAAAAGAAAATGCAAAAATAAAAAATAATAAAAAAGAAATGTAAAATTAGAAACTAAAGGAAGAATAAATATGAAAAAATAAAAAAAGAGCAAATACAAGGAATGAAATGAATAAAAATAAAAGAAAAAGAAAGAAATATGAAAAAGTAATTATGCGAGAACAAATGTAATCTTAGAAAAGAAAGAAATAAATATAGAAAAGAAAGAAATACAGAAAAAGCAAATGCAAAATTAGAAATGAATTAAAATGAATTAAAATGGAATATGAGAAAGTAATAAAGAATAAATGCAAAATTAGAAATTAAAAAAAAAGAACAAATGTTAAAAGAAATGAATAAAAACTATGAAACAGTAAGAAATAAAGAAAGAGTCAATGCAGGAATAGAAATGAATATAAATGAAAGAAAGAAAAAAGAAATATAAAAAACTAATAAAAAATAAGAAATGCAAATGTAGAAAAGAAAGAAATAGGACATAATAAAAGTAAAAATTGCAAATATGAAAAAGGAAGAAATAAAGAATGAGCAGATGCAAAATTTAAATTAATTAAAAAAGAAAATTATAAAGTAAAAGAATCGACGAAGGAAAGAAAGAATCAGAGAAAAAGGGCAGCATCAAATGATTGTCGAAAGGAACATCGAAGCAAAAAAAAAAGAACATGGTACAAAGCAAATCAAAGTATAGATGCAAAATCAAAACCAAAAATAAATTAAAAAGAATGAAATCTAAATAATTGCTGATTGAGACATGGAAATAGCCGAAGAATTTGAATAAATGTAAAAGGTCGAATCTAAAGCAAATGAAAAGTAATTCAACGTAAGAAAAAAGATTTGCATACAGCAACGATAGCAGAGGAATAGAATGAGAGAAAAACTGAATGGAAAATAGAAAGAAAAATTTTTACCTTACAAGAGAGAACAATAAAAAGACAACAGTACAGAATCAGATAAAAGAAAAGAAACATAAATATTGACCTAGAAAAATTACGAACGTTTTTGTTTTAAATAGCTTCATTCAAAATAATTAATTTTCAGTGAATTTTGGTAATTAAGCTTCTTTTTTTTAATTGTACTTTCATTTTGTTTTCGGTAAGATCAAGGAGTGGTAGAAATGATAAAATGACATAACATAGTGACGGGATATGGCATATATAAGAAGAATGTTACATAAAGAGCAACATGTTTAGGTATACGTCATGTTTAACAAGATAATAGCCCTATTCAAAATCAAGAAGGTGGTTGTGTAGAGTATGAAGATGATCGTATATGGTAAATGTAAAATTTCTTTGCAGCAGTTTTGAACGCTTTAGGTTGACAGTAAATGAAATCAAGACATTACTTAAGACTAATGTGTTATACCTGTTGCTGCCAACATAGGAATAAACATCCAGAACAAGCGATGAAAATCATTTTCACTATTTCGCGTATGATAGTTCTTTTGGTATGTAGATTCTCCTTAAGCTAAATAAAATTCAGATCAGCTGAGATTCAGAGCAGAGAAGACAACGTGAAATTCAACAGTTAATTCTACAAACGAAATAATTTGTCTCTAATCACCCTAATTGCAAGCTAAATATAATCTCCGCCAAACGATTACTTTGAGCACATATTCATTCACAATCTTTTTTCTTTAGGTGTAGTGTCATCTCAGTAGAGATATGATCGTGGCCCTCCACAACTCCTTGTTTTTGTAGCTCTTAAGTAATTTTGACTTATTTAATTCTCGTAAAACTTGTTGCAACATCCATTTACTGAAACTCACTAGGCTCTGTTTTCGTCTGTCTTTTTATCTTCAGTCTATTCCGCGAGAATTATATTTTCTAAGCTCTCTTTTCTAATTTTCAACACTCTCATTTTGATGTTAAGTTCAAGTGTCCTTTTTGTTTCTCTTTCATCTAAAACTTTGTATTTGCTCACATGCTCGGCCCATTGTTTTCAAACATTTCATATAAAATGAATGATATTGTATTAGGTTAATGTTAGACTGACGACACGGAAAACTTTGGCTAGAACTCGTCTTGCCTTATTTAATACGGACTACATCTTTTTCTTCGTAATTTTGATGAAATTACTCGATTATATAAGTTTATGTTTCATGGGAAATTTTAGCAAATGTTCTAGAAGGATGGAATTATGAAGTTACCTGAAATGTTGCAAAATATTGTAGAATGAAAGAAAATAATAGATACAATGTTCAATGAAGTTCATGTTAAAAATTAAAAGATTAGTTTTTTGGCAACGAACCTAGTAGCTTTTTTAGTTACCCGAAAGGATTAGCGAAAGGATTAAACAAATTAAAAATAAGAATTACTGAAAGCAGAGCGAAGTAGGGGAGAAAATTACAAGCCCAAATAAATGAGAAAACCAATAAACTATAAAAAAGGGGCAACTGCAAAAGAAAAAAGGGTGCTTTATTTATCAATTTCTCTTATACAATTTTGACCCTTATGAATTTATTATGACTGTTGAAAGTTGCTTTTCGTACTTTTCTTTAGATTTTATTAAACCGTATAAGAACATCATAGTTGATTTTGAATATCGATTCTGAAGGTGGAAATATTAATTTTAATTTACTCTAAATATTGAAAATTAACACCATCATTTTGTCTAATATAGTAAGTATCAATAAATTCAAATATATTTTTACATTATTTTCTTTAATGAATTACTTTATTAAAATTGGTAGACAATTCTCTGATATGCTTCAGATTTCTGCATATCTTTACTTTAATTCTTAATTTTGGTTTCTTTGTTTATATTCTACGTTTCGTTCTTTCATTCTTTTCTTTTTTTGTTTCTTTCGTTTTTTTCTTCTCTTTTTTCGTTTGTTTTTTCTATCCTGCTTTCCTTTTTCCCTTTTCTCTTTATTATTGCCGTTTTTTCTTCTTTCTTTAACTTGTTACTGCTTTTTTATTTCTTTACGTAAGAAATTTTTGCAGTCTTTCATCTCCTCATTACTATTATACTTCTTTCTTTCTTTTGCATTATTTTGTTTATTTTCATTCTTTTCTTCACTATATTTAACAAATTATTTTTTCTTTCTGTTTATTAATTTATTTTTGTCTACGACAGTTATTTTGAAGTCACTCACACAAGCGTGCCTATAATATATAATTATATTTGGAAACCTATTCACTAGAATAAATAGCAGATTTGCCTTAAATATTTCGGACATGTTCACAATTCGGTGTTTTAGAAAGGGAAAATATTTGGCCATTTGGTAATGGCCAAATATTTTCCGTCAAATGCTACTTATTTTAAAATGGAAAAATGATATACATAGCCCAGTGGATTAAAATGTCGGTTGAAATAATTGACCAGAGCAGAGGATAACAAAAACTTTTTGAGTTGCTAACGTTGGGTAACTGATATTCAGATATGTAGAAGTGGCATGGCACGTGAAACGAGAACAATCGACGAAATGAAGTTTTCGGTTCGGAATTTCAACGGACGTTGCCTGAAGAAGGACGAAACGTCGCGATAATGTTTTTTTTTTTTTTTGCTTCAGTTACTCCTTCCACTCTTTTGACAATATAAGTGTATTTATTGTCAAAAGTAACATTTTACTTTTAAATGACTATAATTTTTAACCAAAACTATATAATTATAAAGATGATTTTTTTAGTTATCGTTTATATATATATATATATATATATATATATATATATATATATATATATATAAGTTTACAATTTTATCAAGGTCCCACACTCCCTTTCATCTAAAGGTGCTAGAGTTCATATACATCAGATCCCGAAGGCCTTTTCTCTGTAAGCAGAGAGGATGCCTTTTGGGTCTGCAGGTGAGTGGGCTATAGTTTTCCTTGAATTTTTTTCTTCCCCCTCAATTCTCATTTCATCTTTTAATCACTATTTAGATAATCCCAGAAATAAATAAAAAAACTTGATAATGTCTGGGTGAAACCGGTTGTTTTTCTTTGTCTTAGTTTTTAGTATGTCATTAAAAATCCTATTATTAATTGCTATTATAAAATTCTGCCCTGTGAAAAATCTTTTCAAATACACACACACACACACACACATATATATATATATATATATATATATATATATATATATATGTAAACACAAAGGTCAGCTGAAAAGTTCAAAGGCTGACAAGATATTCTCATGTAATGTGACCAAATAAGGTTTATTTTTCAACAGTAAACACTTCATTCATTTTTGTTGCATTGCTTTGATTCCAGTGTTTGTGTGTTTTCATGATTCCAGGTTTATCAACATTGCTAAAGTGGCCAGGTGAGTTTAGTTGTGGATGGGAGTGTCTTGAAGATGAACGTCGCTTAACACCCATCACCGAAGAAAACATTGATTGCCTTCTCTAGATGATTACGGATGACAGGCTATAAATCAAATAGCCAAGTCTATTAGATTTTAGAGAGATGAGAATAGTTTGCGCAATGAATTTGAAATAACAAAAATTTCTGCTCAGCCCTCTGACATCTATTCAATAGCTCACAATCTGATAACATCATGGGGCAAACTGATATAATTTGAGTCAGATCAGTTGGTTTTTTAACACAGGATTAATGTTAGTTTCGTGACCTTGAGCCAAAGACGACTAGATAATCCATGCACTTCGCCACTCTAAATAAGACCTAGGTTTTATCTGCAAAGAAAGTGATGGCTTCAATTTCTTTGGATACAAAAGGCGTCTGGTTTATTGACTATCTTCAACGGGGTCACATTAACAATTGAGAGTACGATGCTAGTCTGCTGAGACAGCTACGAATGGATATCGATAACAAATACCCAGTAAAACTGACAAAAGGGGTTTTGTTTAATCAAGACAATGCTTCAGCAGCAAAGCTTTCTTTCAATGGCTGCTGTCCGTGATAATTGTTTTGAACTGGTTGATCTCCTACTATATTCTGGTAATTTAGCCCAATCTGTCTACCATCTATTCTCCAGTATAAAAATAGCTCATACTTAGAAATTAGTAACGCAATGATGATGACTTCGTATCTGCTGTTGATGACGTTTTGACCAACAGTCTTTGAACAGTCAGATGTCAGTTTACCTTGAAAATAACGCAGTTACTAATAAGTACTGAAATAAATACGTGGATACTTAGCCAAAGAAATTTTCAGCCAACGCTGTTTTCCTGTAGTGGATTGTATTTTATGTAATTTATTGTTTGGGCAGGAATCCCAAAACACTTGCAACATTTTTTCTATATATTTGTTGATGTTTGTTCTTTAGTCTGTGTTTGGTATTTTGCTGTTTGATTGTCTTAGTTCCAATGATTTCTTTTCTGTTGTATCGGCGCCGTCATTTCCCTGGACGCCAATATGACTCGATGCCCAGCAGAATGAAGTACCTTTAGAAAAGAATTACTGATCGATAAAATATACGTTGAATAAAAATACCATTAGGAATTTCAGTGAGAGTATGACAATTAACCCTCTAGGGCCATTCGTATCATATTTGATACAGTATTTCCTTATAAGGAAACATTTGGTATTTCCCTACAAGGAAACATTTGGTATTCATTGACTGAGCAGTCAGTACTGCTTTCATTTGAAATTTATAAAATATTTCTCTTAAAAAATTTTTCAGGAAAATATTTCTTTCACGGCTTGTTTTCATACTGTATCAAATATGATACGAATGGCCCTAGAGGGTTAATCTCAGTCTGTTTATCTATCTATCTATCTATCTATCTATCTATCTATCTATCTATCTATCTATCTATCTATCTATTAACCCCCTAGGGCCATTCGTATCATATTTGATACAGTATTTCCCTATAAGGAAACATTTGGTATTCATTGACTGAGCAGTCAGTACTGCTTTCATTTGAAATTTATAAAATATTTCTCTTTAAAAATTTTTCAGGAAAATATTTCTTTCAAGGCTTGTTTTCATACTGTATCAAATATGATACGAATGGCCCTAGAGGGTGAAACAAAAAACAATAGAGAAAGTGAAAAAAGCATAAGTGGAGTAACATATAACGACTTAAACTGCAGAACTGAAGTGCAAATTTTGAGTTCTAGCCGAGTAATAATTTTTGTTTAGTTACATTCCCTTACTCTTGAAAAAAGTATGAAAGCTATGAACAAATATCAAGACGCTCTGAATCCGGAACCTGCAACTCTGTGTTAACATAGACTAACCAATTCACAAACCCAAGCGTGAATAAAGCTACACCTTGTCGTCAATCAGATAGACGTTCCTTCAAGAAGTGAGAAGTCGATAGGTCTGTTATGACAGGGCCTCCGTTATAACGAAGGCCTGTTCTATGATTAAAGTTGACTTGCTGACGTCACACTTAGTAGAGTTCTGTTTTATTTACTACAGGTGGTCCGTTAGCGTTGACTTATTTTCAGAACCAAACATGCCTTCCCCTTGTGTCGTACCAAATTGCAAAAAGAATTATAAAAACAGACCGAAAGTTCATTGTTTTTCGTTTCCAAAAAATAAACATTTATTTGCTAAATAGAAATATGCCATTAAAAGGGAGAATTTTACCCCAAGTCCATTTAACAAAGTGAATAGTTAAAATTTTATCACCATTTCTTTCAACAGGCGCTAAAATCAAAATTTGCTAAAAAATTAGTTTTGCCGTAGCATAAGAAAGAAAGTACTTTGTTTATATCTTTTAAATTAATAAAATAAAATAAGATATTATTTGTATTTCTTTAAATAAAATTGAAATAAAAATTATCTTAAAAAAATATATGAATTAAAAAAATAAAATTAAATATGGCTATTCGTTCGTAAGTTATTTTTTCGAAATGATTTAAAACTTACACTGAAGCCGAAAAAAGTTGTTAAACATTATATTTTCTAAAAATATTTGAATTAATATTTTATTGATATTTTATATAAGAAAATAGTGTTTTCCTTTCAATGAAATGTTTAAAAACTTCTTAGAAAACTAAAGTATAATAACTTACTTAACTTTTCTATACTTGCAACTTTATGAATCATTTTTAAATATGAAAAAATATTCCTGAATTAATTTTTTTATTCTTTTTCTTGTATTAACAAAAACTACAAAATTTATTTTTTAGTCAATTTTAAAAGAATTTGTTTTATTTTTAAGGTTTTTTATTTGAAAACTCCGTGAAATTATTTGTTACAAAAGTCAAGTCACTATTACTGAAAATTGAAACTTGAAAATGATGATTTAAATTTTATTTAAACCTATTATTTCTTAAGTTTTGAATTTATTTGAAACACAAAGACCTAAATCACACCAAACTTGAATTTTAAAACCTAATTTTTAAAATATTTAGCACAAAATGAACAGCCTCAAAAAATATTTTCCAAACATTTTTTCTATTTTTGATAATTTGAAAGTTAATTATCGATATTAATCCATAGAAAAAAAATTGGAAATAAAAAATTAGAATTTTAACTTAAGAATAATTCTTTTATGGTTGGTTTAGGGTTTTTTAATCCTTAAAAAATTAATTAGTAAGTCAACATTAACCAAAAAAGAGTTTTACAAAAAATGATTTTTTATAAACAATTTAACATCATAAATGAAATAGAAACATTAATTTTTACTTTTTTTCATTTTTTACTATTAAAATATTTTAAAAATGTAATTGAATTACCAAATATCCTAGAATTTTTTAAGTATATCTTTTTTGAAAGATAAAAATATCTTTTTATTTCATAAATTGGTGATCAATAATATTTCCATCCGTCAATTATTTGAATGCGAAAAAAACTAAGAATGTTGTCTGTTTTAAAACTTAGCCTGCCTTTTAATAATCAAAGTATTAATTTGAAGAATTTACAAGAGGTGAATTAGAATGAAATGACAGAGGAACAAAATTTAGATGTTTATAAATTTAACATAGATGTAACTAATAATGATGTACCTCAGTGCAAAGAAGTCCTACCTAATATAATATATTTAGCAGGTTATTGCTGTTATGCCGTTTAAAAAAAAATTGTTGCAAAAGTTTAGCATCAGGAAGAGTTGATATGCTACCTGAAACAGTTATTTTCAAGGAATTAATAGAGGTTCTCTGTTATATCCCAAAGATGTAACAACAAATTTAGTACTATACAATTATATTGTTATTAATAAACTTGTAAAGAATCCTTCTTTTCTTCATTCAATGAATCAAAGAAAATTGTCTATGTACATAACATTGGTTGTTTTGGCTAATGATGAACTTTCTTTCATGTTGACTCATGTGGTGAAGGTCACAGCATTGAAAAAATAAAAAAAAGATGATTGTCCGGAGCTCTTCAAATGCATTATTAAATAATTTTTGTAGCAAGGAAAATGATAATATTACTTGTAAGAAGTTAAGTAAAAAAACAAACTTCAAACATTCAACTGAATTTTGAGACAGAAAAAGACTTTTATAAGTTTGATTTTTAAAAAACAGTAACTTAAATTTATTTAGTTTGAATTAAATTTGCTTGAATTTAAATTGTTGCATTTTTACTATTTTTAGTTAATAATTTTTGCTCATTTATTGTTGCATCTTGTTTGTTCCTAAATTCTAATGGTTGCTTAATTGCTATATTTCAGTAATTCTGATTTTAAAATTCTTGCAATTAAAACAAATGTGATTGTGATTTTTCATAATTAAATTAAAAATATGAATATTTAGGCAGTGTTTGGTAAACTGTTTTTAGAATTTAGACGAATAAACGAAAAATTTTGTCTTTAAAACTGTGTTTATTTACAAACACGACCGATAGTCAGTAGTCAACAATGATGTTTATATTTTCTTATTAATTATTGTTTTTCTTAATTTTAATTAAAATTAAAACCAGTATAAATCAAAACATGCGTCTTTTTTTTCTTGCTACATTTTAATAAGTTTTAAAATCTTTATTAAAAAACGACTTTGCGACCATCAACGTTGTCATGAAGCAAAAGACGGCTGCTACGCTGATTCATGGCTCTACTCATGTGACGTCACATTTCATCGCTCGGACCTTGGTTAATATAGCGGAGACCCTGGTTATGATCAGCTGTCATGGATGCATTCAGTATTTTCAGTCAAGGGATGCATTTTAACACAGAAGACGCAGTCCCAAGATCTCTCTCTCTCTCTCTCTCTCTCTCTCTCTCTCTCTCTCTCTCTCTCTCTCTCTCTGTGTATGTGTGTGTGTTCTTCTCTTCGGTTAGAAACCATAGGCTTATATAACCCAAAATTCTTACGAATTTCTGCTTTTTCGGGTTGTCACCTAATTGGCGTCATTTATAGCCAGATACGTCTGTCAAAGATCTTCACCGGCAATAGCCTTTCAAGCCGGTTCTCCGAAGCGGACGTTTCAAGTCGGTCTCCGAACTTTGATGCGAATAATATCTTTGTTGGCTATCCCTTGTATTTCTGTTTTTGGTGTCGTGCCATACCGCCACCATCAGCGGCTGAATATATTTGTTAATTATATCATTGTCAGATATCGCCTTTCTTTCTTATTACACTCCACCACCGCCGCTACCATCCACTGTCGGAATATATTTTTCAATCATATCTTTGCCGGTCAATTCTTTACCGTTATATTCCCTAAGCTAAATACGCTTATAAACGGAGAAATGTCGTAAAAAAGAGAGCTGGATTGCCATGTGATATCGATGCTCTAATATTGTGAACTCCAAACAATTTCCCTACGGAAAAACTCGAAGCAGCAAAAATGTGGTTCTATATTGGATTAGGTGAGTAAACAAGGCATTCTTAAAGAAAATGGCTATAGTGAGAATGCTCAGAAACAAAAAAAAATAGCTGAAATTACTTTGCAACATAATAAGGAAGGAGGAAAAACTGTTGTTGGAACCTTCCCTTTTTCTATGATAATGGACTCGACTTGCGTATACATATACTCCTGCCATAGAGAGAACAGTTGAGTTATCAGGGAGTACCGGGACTGATCCGTAAGTTACCGAACGATACCGAAGTTACACAGAGAATGCAGCGTCAGTAGCTCTGAGCCACACTCAGCCAGAATAATATTACACGGATATATTTCCAGCACCGCTTCACTTCAAATATATATATATATATATAGCATATTTGTCATTAAAACAGCATTTAAAAGTATTATTAGAGATAGGTTTACGTTTACAAATATTAAAAAACTCTATCGCTTTCTTCGTCACGCGATGTAAACATCTCTCGACGAACACTCTCGTGGCGAATGCTTCCAGTTTAAATTTTAAAATCATTTGTTTCGGATGAAAGGCAGAGGCCGGTCTGAAATATCAAATATATATATATATATATATATATATATATATATAATAGAAATAAATAAATACTGTAAAAAAATACATTTTTAAACTTACAACTTTTTAGTAATTTTTCCGATATATATATATATATATATATATATATATATACATATATTCCTTACTAATCATACACATAGATTACTAACCTGCGTTCCAGTTTCTTTATTTACGTTTAATATAACCTATTTTTCTATCTCAAATATCTGTTTTGTGGTCCATTATTTTGTGCGGGTTCTCACCCGGAAGATTCGAACTGACGTATACCTCACAACAAATTAACGATAGATTTTGAACACACGCACACAACAAAAACTTGGCAACGAAGATTCGAACGTGAGTCGACACAGCAACTTTGACGAAGGATTCGAACTCGCAAACACAACATAAAATTCTAATTCAAGTCGAACACAACAACTTGCCGACGAAAAATTCGCTCAGAGCCTATATCCACTGTAGAACAGCATACATCCTTCTAACTCACTACTCAGCTGTAATTTTTCTAGCGATCAAGATTGCTAACCTTTGAACCACGTCGTTGTGGCTTTACTACATTCGCTATGATTGTGTTAGGGATTATCATTCTGTTTCATTTTATTTAGAGCAATTTTTATTCATTTGTCGTCGAAAGAATCAGGAAATCCTGTGTTGATTGGGTTTGCCGTCACTTCTCGTTGAAACACTGTTTCCCGTACGATCAACAAAATTAATCAACGTCGATCCTGGTCAGTACTTAGAAGGGTGACCGTTTGGGTATACCAGATGCTGTAAGCTGGAATGTGTTGTTCTGGTAATAGATAATGACTCTGAATTGTTAATTGGTGAGCCGAATTCTAAATATATGTGTGTTTGTTACACTTACGCACAAATGCTCTTGGAAAAGGTATGAATCGAGCTATTCTCTCGCCAACTATGGGTTAATTATTAAGACTGGTATCACTCAAACCATTATTTTCTAAAACATGAAGTTGCATACAAAATAGTTAGATTCCGGCATTAAATAACCCATAGATGTTGATATGTCCCAAAAAGAAAAAACAACTAAACTTTACATTTTTGCACTATTCAGACTATTGTTCCCATCTTTATTAATTACCCCTTGGCGTCCAGAAGTGACAGGGCACATGGAACGAGAACAATATACCCCAGTGATCGAAATAAAAGATTTGGTTCGAAATTTCAGTCACCTAAAGAAAGCCGAAGCAGCGTACAAGGTCAGAAACCTCGTGTATATGGCAATAAAAATGAGCGCAACAGTCCGAACAGTGTAAATAATGTATCTCATTTCAGAATATAGACAACGAAACAATTTTGATAAAAAAATTTCTTGACGTTATCGCAGTCTCAGGAAACCAATGTCAAAGATACTAGATGAACCCTCTTTGTCAAATTTTTTATTTATTAAATAAATATTTTGAGAAATTTGAGTGCTGAAATCAATGTAGGGTAGTGTTTGTTTATGTAAATCTTTTAAGTAGGGCAGTAGAGAATTTGTAACTATTCATATTGATTAAAAGATCTGTGAAATAAAATTTCTTTTCCTTCGTAAGTAAAATAGAATGATTATTTTCAATTTTTTTGTTTTAAAATTTTCGTCTCGATGTTTGACTAAAATAGATCTACACATGTATGAATTAGGGTTTACAAGACATTGATAATTTTTGTCCTATTATTAGGGTGCAAAAATTGGAAAAGAAATCAGGTAGATGATAAGTTTATTCACTGATTTCATAGCTGCTTAAGAATGATATTCATGATGAGATGGCAAGTCCACATAAAAACGGAAAAATTACTCCAGCGTTTCTTGGTAGAAATCTTTAGTGTTTAGGTCTGTTAAGTAAGATGGAGGTTCATCAAACGTATTTTAAGACAAGATCTAAACAATGACTGCAACCTGGTACTAATATGGACTCCAGAAGAAAAAAAGAGGAGAAAACCAAAAACGACAAGACAGAGAATTGTGGAAGAGAAAAAAAAACGATGGAATTGTAATCCTGGGGTACGGGTGGTAGTGCGGTCAAGGCAGAGTGGAGAGACTTTGTGGAGGCTTTATGTGGCAGACAGATATTAAATAAAATTTGAGTTTCAGATGATGTATTTGAATTCTAAATATGAGAATTTTGATAAGATATATGTTAATTAAACCCGTTTAGGTTAACAGGATACCATTGCGATGCCGTCAATTTGTATGTATATGTTAGAAACTGGACTTAGTGTAACTTGTTAGTTCAGGATAAAAAGTTTGCGAAGGGTTTTGTGATTGATTAGTATTTTAGCAAAACAATTCTGAGAGAGGTAGAGTCCTTGCCACAATTCGTCGTTGGTGGCTGCAATCACAAGAAAAGATATGCGGATGAAACAGTGCTGATAGCAGACACGAAAAAGAAAAGGTAATACTTTATATAGAATGTAGCAAAGGAAAGTAAGAAGAAAGGACTGAGAATAAAATTAAAGAAAATGAATGTATAATCATCAGCAAAATAAATACCTCAAAATACAAACTACAAGTTTGAGGAACTAAAATAAAATAAGTAAAAAAATTTAAATACCTGCGAATCGTTCTGACAGAGGATGGAATGTGCGACACTGAGATCTGAAAACCATTGACATGGGCAATGACGTTTTTGAAAGGCTAACCATAGTACTGAGAGACAGAAGAATTCCATTGCAAACAAAAAAAAATAGTGCTAGATTATTATGTAATATCTGTTTTATTTTATGGCAGCAAATGCTGGACGATCTCATCAAGGATAAAAAAAGAGGCTCGAGGCAGCATATATGTGATTCTACACAAGGCCGCAGAGGATACCATTGCCTGAGCACGTTGGCAAAAAGTTGGTGTTGGAGAGGAGATAAACGAGATGAAAACTTATATTTAACTTTAGAAAGAAACGGCTGAGGTTCTTGGGAGACGTAATGAGGAAAGATGGTCTGGAAAATCTAATTCCCACAGAATGCATAGCGAGAAAAAGAAACAAGGAAATGGATGGTGGAGCGGGATTTGGAATAAATAGCATGAGGAAATATATTAAGAGCGACAAGTGACAGGGGCAAGTGGAAGTTCATGATTGGCTACGTCCTGAAGAATACCAGGATATAGAAAAATAAATTCTGCCTACCAAACAAGCGCCACATTCGTTCTTCTTGAACATGACTGAGGCGGTTGAAAGTGAAAAATTAACAATACGTCATGAACTTCGGACAGTTTATCTATTAGACTGATTATAATAAACAGCACCTTTTTCATAAATTGGAAAAGAACTATAACAATTAAACAGTCAGATCTCGATTCTCTTTATTGAAACTTTGTGGGCGGATACTTACTGTATAAATATATATTATGAAAATAACCCCCTCCACAAAGTTGGTCGATGAACTTTGATGCAAACAGTTTTAAAAAGACAGTAAATGTTTAACCGAACTAACCTTGTACAGCACACTAAAAGCTACGTCAACATATGGAAGCGCAGCCCGGATTATCAATTAAGTGAAGCCCAATCACTGACTCATAAATTGAATGAGTAAAGCGATTACTGTTAATCGCTATACTGTCTTATATTAGCAGGCACCTGTTGTCCGACCCGGTGATTCAAAAGCAACTTGGTTTGCCTCATATAATCGGCCTCGCAGTGACATTTAAATTGATAAATCACGGAACTACTTTGCAGGTAGAGTAAACCATCCTTGGCAAAAAATGGGAAGAGCAGAATAGTATTAGATACAACAAGCTGCTTGACAAAATAAAAACTAATACTTTATCAGCAAGTGTCTCACTTCCACTCCTCAACCATGTTAGTTTTAAATATGCTGGACAAAGACCTTGTCCAAAAACCTTGTCCAAAAACCACAGGGGCTTTAAAATGCTTATTATTACGTTTCACCGTATGTTTAATAAAATTCTGCTAACCTTTATTTAAGAAATATATTTCAAATGTTCGCCATACCAGTCAGTTAAGTGCCATACGTGATACAAGCTTGATCGGTCATGTCTCAAAAAAGACTTGACTGACTGGGCAGAAGATTTTCCCGCTGTAGGTCGCCATTACTGTCTGCGGTAGACTGGTTGCGAACCAAGGCTATAGATCTCAATCTGTCCTGCTATTTAACTGAAGAGGGAAGCAAAAAATTAATACTACTATCAAGGGTATTTGTGCGTAGGTAAATGCAACGAATTCAACGGTAATTCGAAGTGGATTCAACTATTTCTATATCCATAACGCATATCCACAACGCTATATACGTGATTGAAAAGTAACTCCCCAATTTAAAATACTCATTATTTATTTATTAACAAGAAATTAATATGGAAGAAGGCGTTTAGTGTGAGATTTTATTCAAATTCGATATGGGCACCAGATTCGCTACCAGCTTTTTGAGCCGCCCAGGAATCGCGTCAATTTATTTCATCAGGAACTCTTGTGGTATGGAAGACTTAACTTCCTGTATTTGCTTTTCAAGTTCCTTCAAATTCTTGGCTTTGCATAGAAGACTTCCTCCTTTAACCAACTCCAAAGAAAAATGTCACAGGTTGTTATGTCTAGACTCTAGGCTGGCCATTCATACATAAACTAGGGAGTTATTTTTCAATCACCCTGTATGCATTAGTTGGCTACATATCTCCACCTCTATCCGTCTGCTAAGGTGCCTGGCTAACACCTGTTGCTGATGCTCGCACCGGCATATTTGTGCTTTTTTAGGTCCGAACTTGTAGTTTATAATGTAACTATACTAAACAGGCATTAATTATAGTTCCTGAGATAAAGCCCATCACCTAGTGTAATCAATATATGAACAAAGCCGGTACATTCAAACTCTCGTTCACAATGACTTGTGACATCGTAATATCACCGCCACCAAGTGCAAGTTTCTTCCACCCTCTTTTCCTCACCTGGCTTGGAGCAATCCGGGATAGAGTTTTCAGGCTCATGCCGAAGGTGTCGTACGTTTGTATCACATTTTCAGTTGAATAATATCAAGATATAACCTCATTGACAAATCGTTTATGCTAAGATCAGAAGCTGGATTTCAAGGTCGGGACTATAATTTTCTTTCTCGTCAGGCAAATATATGTATGTATGAATGAGTCTGTGTATGTGTGTGCTTGTGCGTATACAAAGATATTCGGAGAGAGATAAAAATTATTTAATCCAGTAGATGCCACTAAGAAATATGATGCCATAGATTTCAGCAGCACTAAGCAATACACTTGCAGTTTCCACAGCAAGCAAAGTTTTACCAACCTCGTACGCAACAGGTTTGGTGCCCATTTTTTGGCTTTCAGTACTCGGTTTTCCTCAAGTTGTCCTCCATTTAAGTACTGATCCGGATCAATACTGCTTGACTTTCATCCTGGGTAAACTAAATTCAGCAACAAGGCCTCTTACCTGAGTGAAGGTTGAGGATCGTGGAACCATATCTTAATTACTGTTCCCAGGTCTACGCTAACCCGGGGTGGTAGCATCTGTTAGGGTCTCAGCTATAGGCAAGTACTTAACCCCCAAACTGCGGTCAAAACATTATAAAATTAGAAAAATATAATTTTATAGCAAAAATACGTGCAATGTATTTTCTGAAAAAAATATTACCAGCAATACATTTTTGAAGAAATAAAACGAGTAACGCAGTTTAGGAAAAAAAGGAATGAGAATGATATACACCAGTGAATGTAATAGAGTGTTCGGTTCGAAATTCCAAGCCCCTGAAGAAGTCCGAAGCGTACAACATATGGCATATTAAGTGTGCAGTGGATTAAATTAATTCTTAAAAAACATAAAAGATAGAAATCAGCCAGTTAAATGTATTTTTCTACTTCATAATATAATCAATAAATAATTCATAAGAGATAATCATTTGTAGATGTTAATTCTGAAATAAAGATGCAAATTTTGTCTGAATTCTTATAACAGAATCAGTTAAAAAGAAAAACAATATTTTTAAATCCTCAAAAGGAAAGCATGCAGGGTTTAGAGGGGGTGACAATGATAGAAAAGATGAGTATAGGGTGGATTGAAGAAAGGACAAATGATACATGGGATTCAAGAAGATAGAAAATGGCGATTAACTTTACATTTAAACTTTTGAAAATTGTAGTTATTAGGGAAGCAAGTAAATGGAAGAGATTTTCACAGGTGGAAAATGCGAGAAAATAAACTGTTGGAGTAGAAGTGAAGGTTACATTTAACAATTTCAACGGCAAAAGGGTATGACCTGAATGCCAATCTCGTAGTACGCCTTAATTTAGGCAGTCGGACACCATAGGGGAAAACAAGCTCTTGAGAGAATTTGTCATAAAAATATTTTTTAGAAAGTGAGAAAGTGACTGAAGTTGATATATTTTGTTATAATCGATTATATTACAGATCATTCTTTGCATTTCTTCAAGATGATTGTGATGAATTCCAGGCGCACCATGGCAGCAGTATTCAATGCACGGTTGAATGGTAGATTTGTAAATGTACAAGATGAGCTCTGATTAGAAAAGCCTTTCTGCCACGACACTGTGCTGAAAATTTATTTGCAGTATTGTGTTTTCTATAAAATATTGCATATACCTATGTTTATTTAGGGGGAAACATAACCTGATTAAAAACCGACATTTACGAACACAAGAGAGAACGCGTTTGGACAAACGATCTAACTTTGGCGTATTGCATATGAATTATGCTGAAGATAAATTTGATTTCAAGAAGACTACCCTAATTAAAAAAAACTTAATTCTTGAAAGACAAAATACTTTGAAAGCTTAATAATAGCATTATTACCAAATACAAACACACACCTAATGCATTTCATAATATCATCATCATTCTTCAAATCCATTCTTAAAGAATATTAATTGTATATATCTAAAAATAAAAGTAGGGGTAAAATGAAAAAAGAACAGTCTCAGATAAAAGTAGAATTCAATTCACTGCGCCTCTTGATTGAACAAAGTTGAAAACATTACAAATGTTTCTAATAGACAGTCATATATATACAATTATGAATACGCTTTGCCATCCGAGTGTAATATAGTTCTGTGACCAGACAGAAATCTGATTGACATAAAAAAATAGTGACCGACAAAAGTATGATCAAAGTCTGAAAACACAAACAGGAATGACAAAATATGATCAACATCGAAGGGAGAAAACATTGACAGTGATCGACAAAATTGTGATTACATCAAAGGCAGTTGGACTCAAAGGCAAAAATGATTGACAGATGCACCTGGCCATGGATGGCACAACTAAGTGAAAGCCAGGAATGCAAAAATGCGTATAAATTTCAGCTTATATAAGATCGGATTTTCAGGTCGAATTCAGAACACCGAGAACGAATGCAGAGAGAACTAAAAGGAGAGAGAAGTAGAGAAGACAACTCTCGCAAGTCAACTACTCCCGACAACTCCTTCGTATGTGCGTGATTCTCCCTGGTTTCCTTCCACTACACACAACTGCTAAAGGTGCAGTAGAAAACAAAAAGTTTATATATATATATATATATATATATATATATATATATATTCTTTTGACCATTTAACTCATGTACTTTTGTTTTGTAAATAACTTCTTTTGCATTACAAAGTCCTTGAAGTGAGCATTTATTTTTTCCCTGCAGTTGAATTCTTTACTAGTAACCTTGTTTTGTACAATACTGTTCAAATTTATGGCGTTTTGTTTTTTTTATGAAATTTTCTAAATTACTAGTACAGCTATGACTTAGCTTGATCGTATTCCTATAGAAAATTCTGTTTAGTTCTGATGTTTTTTATAAAGTGTTTATCGATCAGTTTAAAAAATATTTGCCCTATTTTGGTTTCAAGCTAAGTTATAGTTCTACTAGAAATATTTTTGACAACCTGTGTTCTATTCTTTTGTGAATGTGCTTAATTATGCTTATATATATATATATTAGTTGTTCTGTATTTATATTTATCTGACATGACGATCGTCATCATTGGAAAACCAGGCATTATGCTTCCTGATACCCGCTGAGATATACCTGAGTTCTTACTAACTCACGTACATATAGAATTATGTCTATATTTCTGAGATGAATTAGTATTTACAGTATTTACATCATTCGGACTATTGTCCTCATCTTTGTTGCCATTTGTTTGACGTTTCAGCCGTTGTACGCTCGGGCCTTCTTTAGGTGCTAGGAATACATGGATATAGACGTTGGTTATTTTCTGTGACTCAAAGCGTTATGTGTTCAATACCAGGTTACAGCAGTAGTGAATAAGTAACTTGCAGTGTTAAAGGGAGATAACTCATGACTTCCAATCGAAGCATTACTACGCAAAGAATGAAGATCATATACCCCAGTGATTGTAACAAAGTGTTTGATTCGAAATTCCTAGCACCTGAAGAAGGCCTAAACATCGTACAAATGGTAACAAAGTTGAGGACAGTAGTCCGAATAATGTAAATACTATATAGAGAATTATCTACGGTTTTAATGCACGCGAGATGTAATTGACCATTAATAATTAACTCAAGCAAAGTTGAAAAAAAGTTATGTCTTTTTTGTCTGTTTCCATCATTCTCTGACAAAGTTTTAATAAAACCGAAACGTTTGATTTATAAACGTTTTCTATTTGTTCTTGAACTTATCATTCATTCATTCGCTTTTATGTTTTGTTACACCGTTATTTTGTTCTCATTTTTGCGATAATGTCGTTCATCTTGCTTGAAGGTTTTTTATAGCGAGATTCATCTATTCTGTACTGATTTATTTACAAGTATTTGCTGGCGGCACTGACGCTAGTCAGGGAAGAAATAAAACGCCTAATAATCATCGATTGTCATATTGACATACTTAAAAGCAGAAAACACGCGCGGTAAACAAATTCGGCGTATTCCTAGGAAAAAGAAACATAAAAGGCCTAAAAACAAAGTAATAATAGAGGAAAAGAAAACAATTCCTCTAGAAATGAAGCAATAGAATTAACTTGTGACAACCTGCAATTAAAAGAACACGAGAACGCAAACTTAAGAATAATCACATTCATTTAATAAACAATAGTGCTAAAAAATTGATTTTCAGGAAATAAATACTAGCTTCTTTCATCAAAACGAAGCAACACATATTTAAATATCAAGCACCTATGATTTTTTTCCTTTCTCTCTAGACTGACTATTCTATCGGTTGTTACGTATTCCCACTTAATTCAGTCAAGTAAACTGACAAAGAAAATATTTGCAAAAAACTAAGAATTTAAAGATGTGATCATAGACTACGCAAAAGCGATCGGCAAAGTACTCCACAAAGACTTGATAGAAATGATCGGCATCCTATTCACATTCAGAAAAAACATTAAAATAATCAAGAACCTGTACCGCATGCAGACAGGAAATGAGTTCAGCAGATATACAAAAATAGCTAGGTGAAGTAAGACAAGGATTTGTCTTCTCACCTGGTCTCTTCAACCTATACAGCAAGGCAATTCTAACAGAACTAGAAGTTCTAACAGAATTCCTCATTGACAGCCACAATATAGGATACGCTAATGATACAGTGCTGATAGCAGACACGGAAAGACCTCCGACAGAAGATAGCTAAATAAAGCGGAAATAAATAACTTTTGTCGATGTTTTATTGTTCACGCCCTTGTTTGTCTCTGCAGTCTTGATTATGGATGAAGTAATATTTGACCGAAATGGCCTAACACGTATACTACACAACCAAGTACAAAAGAAACTAGGCACTAGCATCATTTTACGATTAATATGTGGGGTAGAATTGTAAGTGACTATCTAGTAGGTCCTCAGCACGTCTTACAGGAGCTGTCTAGAGGAATTCTATTTCAAACACACTTCCAGACCTACTGGAGAAAGTACCCCTGCTAATATTAAGACACAAGTGGTTCATGAATCATGGAGACCCAGTACATATCTAACATGAAAGATTGGTAGGTAGGTGACCCAACAGACACATATCCTTTGAATTTGTATCAGTGGGGTCACCTATAACTATTAGTTTATGCAGCAGTTATTCATATTCGATACCGTGTGAAAGAATTTGAAAGGGTTTGCCCGTTAATGATGCGACATGTGCGTGTGCAGAAGTAAGTGGGATTTTGAATATGAGTTGCTGTGTTGATGTATAACGATGGCCTTTTTTGTACATGTGTTATGCTTATTATCCCTATGTTTTTCTTGAACAATGAAATTAATGGCAACTGACCTTAGATCGAAAAGTCCTACTAATGTAAATAAGCCTTCCATTATGGAAACTCTTCCTATGGCTGAACAGATTACTACCATTTTGGCCACCCGGAGACCATCCTGTAATAACTAAGTTCAAGATGATCTTTCATGGCAGAAGTGGTAATTGTACCTTTAAGCTATTAAAATAGTTTCCCATATTAAAAGTGGGATAGATGTTCGATCTCTGACTGGATGGATATTAATCTTTACTCCCTAAGCCATCAGCACATGGAAGGACAGAGAGGAGCTAATTTTAGCATGTTATATATGTATGCGGTGCAAACATAAGCCAGCGATATATATATATATTCTCTTGCACTGTGGGAATGATGTTCGATATCTGATATCTTCAGTAGTTGAATATTAATCTTTCTCGACATATGCTGGAAGTTATTAATTTCGCTGTTTAAGAAAATTAAAGAAAACAAGAGATAACAACTCAAACACAAATACACATCATAAATAACACTTACAGTAATACAAAATAATGTTTGATTGATTTAAAAACGTCTAATTAATATGTAATCTCAGTTAATTTCAGGCGTAAATTATTACTTTTATATAATTTCTTTTACTTATATATATATATATATATATATATATATTATTCATCCTCATACTAGCTGGTTTCGCGATATCACAGCTCATCAGTGCAGTTAAACATACATTTTCTTCCAGCCGGGATCGAAACTCGACCGATTCCATGTCAGTTAGACCCCTCTGAGCCATCAGTGCATTGAAGGAGAGAAGGAGGTAATTTTAGTGTTTTATATATATATGCGGTGTATAGACACGCCAACCATATATATATATATATATATATATATATATATATTGTCTTCCGAAGACAGATCTGTTTCGCTGTATCAGAGCTCATCAGTACGGTTAGACTCCGATTGCTTTTTAACCCAGGATTGAAACCCCACCGAATTGGCGTCAGACGGCGATTCTAATATCTCTATATATATATATTCTCTCGCTCCCTCTCTCTCCCTCTCTCCCTCTCTCTCTCTCCCTATCTTCCTCTCTCTCTCTCTCTCTCTCTCTATATATATATATATATATATATATATATACATATATGAGTTGAATATATGGATCGGAATCCGAAAAATTGTATAGGATAAGTAAAGAACAAGTAGGAAAAAAGTTTCTTTAATCTCACATGTTTCACTTTAACAAGCTTCTTCAGAAATTCTCAAACATTCTCTGGAGAATCTTGTTAAAGTGAAATATGTTAGATTAAAAACACTTTTTTTCCGACTTGTTCTTTACTTATTCTATTCATATATATATATACATATGCAGATGACAATATATATATATATATATATATATATATATATATATATATATATATAAATATATTTTTATAAGCGTTTCACCCCGAGCAAGGCATGTCACTGCCACTACTGTGCAGGGGGCTACGTAGAGTGGAGAAAGGCTGATTAAATATAGGAAATGACAGAGGGTGGGTTATAGGCGGGTAAGGATACCGAGAATGAGGGCTGGGTAGATGAGAGTGTTCTGAGAATAGTTGGGAGTTAGTGTGATAGGAGGTGTCTATTTACCCTACATTTAAACACCTGGAGATTGTAACTCTCGGAAAAGCAGACTTGTGGAAGGGAGTTCCACAGGCGGGAAGCGCGAGAAAAGAAGCTGTTGGAGTAGAATTTACGGTTATGTCTTATTTGTTTAACTGTAAAAGGGTGGGACCTAGTTGCTAATCTAGTATCTCGTGTAAATTCGTGCTTAGGCGGCACCAGTGATCTAAGCTCATCGGAGCAGAAGCCATGAAAGTACTTGTAGAAGAGGCACAGGGATGCAACATCACGCCGGTGTGAGAGCGGCTGCAGCCGGTCTGCCAAGTCAGTATCAACCACGTTACAGATCCTCCTTTGTATTTTGTCAAGAAGCCCAAGGAGAGCAGCAGGGGCACCCGACCAGATATGGCAGCAATATTCAATACACGGGCGGATGGTAGATTTGTATATGTGCAGAATAGATTCAGGTGGGAAAAATTTCCGGGCCCTGCACAGGGAGCCCACTTTCATAGCAGCAGATTTGGCAATGGATTCAATATAGTCATTCCATCTGAGGTCCGCCGAGAGTGTAAGGCCAAGGAGGCGTAGTATTTTACTCTCTGGGAGGCTAGCCTGTCCCATGCTAATGGTAGGTAGATGCGATTGTCTATGGTGATTAGTTGATAACAGCTTTGTTTTGGAGGCATTGAAATTTACCAACCATTTCCTACCCCAGGTCACTACGGATTGGAGGTCCCTTTCAAGTACGGCAGCGAGGTTCACTTTGTCGTCCAGACCTGGTTTCTGATCGATGCGGGAGTAGATTGTTGTGTCGTCGGCATACATGCCAACTTGGGATCTAATGGTGTCGGGGAGATCATTAATGTAGATCAGAAAGAGTGTGGATAGAACCTTGAGGGACGCCCGCGTTCGTCTGGTAGTTTTGGGAGGCATGCCCATTTAATACCACCTTTAATGTGCAGTTAGAGAGGAAAGACTGGATGAGGTCAAACAGATGTCCAGTTATCCCATAGCTCCGCAGTTTGCACAAGAGGCCAGCATTCCAGACCCTGTCGAATGCTTTGGAGATATCCAAGGCAACGGTTTGGGCTTCACCATTCTTGTCAAGTGCCTGGTATATGTACTCGGTAATGGTCGTTAGCATATCAGCAGTAGACCTGGTGAAGCGAAACCCATACTGTTTGTCAGAGAGAAGCCCGTTGGCCATAAGATGCTGAATCACCTCGGCGTTGATAATGGCTTCGAAAACTTTGCCAAAGATTGGAAGGAGACTAATAGGACGGTAATTGGCGGGGTCTGAGGGTTCGCCAGAATTCTTAAATATAGGTACTACGCAGGAGGACTTCGAACAGGCAGGAAAGCAGGAAGCATATAGGCAGAGGTTATAGAGTTTAGAGAGGACAGAGGAGATATATATATATATTGTCATCTGCATATATATATATATATATATATATATATATATATATATATATATATATATTAATCATATCACCCCGTGCAATGCGGTAACGCCACTGATGTGCAGGGGGCTACAGAAGAGTAAAAAGAGTAGAGGAGAATGAGGAGAAGGATGAACCAGTTAGAAAGGAGCAAGAGAAGGATGGGAATACATGTGTCATGACAGTTGCGAAGGCGAAGAGAAAGGAAAGAATTTACAGGACAGTGTGGGAAGAAGTAGGGTCAAGTAGTTAAGAGATGAGAATGGACCTTGCATTTAGATTCCTGGAGGTTGTAGGCGTCAGGAAAGCACAAATAAGAAAGCGAGTTCCACAGGCGGGAAGTGCAGGAAAAGAAGCTACAGAAGTAGAATTGTCGTCTGCATTTGGTTGATCTAACTGTGAGTGGGTGAGACCCAGTTGCCAGTCTGGTTGCACGAGTAAACACATGTTGCGTAGGCACCAGTGACTCAAGCTCGCTGGAACAGTAGCCACGGCAGTATTTATAGAGCAGACAAAGGGAAGCCACATGTCGTCGGTGGGAAAGTTGCTGTATTCGAGCCGCCAAGTCGGTACCTATCACATTAATGATTCTCCTTTGGAGCCTGTCAAGAACACGGAGATGAACAGCGGAAGCACCTGACTATATATGACAGCAGTACTCCATGCACGGACGAATGGTTGATTTGTATATATGCAGGATAGTTTTAGGTGGGAAAAACTTAATGGCCTGACACTTCCAGTAATACCGTAACCCCGTAGCTTGCATAAAAATCCAGCGTGCCAAACCCTGCCAAAGACCTTGGTGATGTCCAGAGCAACAGCATGAGCTTCTCCGAACTCCTCGAGGGCCTGAAACATGTACTCCGTAATGGTCGTTAGCATGTCGGTCGTGGACCTGACAAAGCGGAAGCCATACTGATTGTCAGAGAAGAATTTATGTTCAGTAAGGTGCTGAACTATTTCAGCATTAATAATGGCCTCGAAATCCCTCCCGAAATTAGGAAGAAGGGTGATAGGACGATAGTTGGATGGGTCCGAGGGTTACTTGGATGGGTTCGAGGGTTACTTGGATGGGTCCAAGGGTTAAATATATATATATAGAGAGAGAGAGAAATAGGGAGTAAGAAAGACAGAAATAATACAAGTACAATGATTGTCATTTCGCTGATTGATGTTACTTTAATTTTTTATCGACAGACCCTTCCGTCCGCTCGTCAGATGGTATTATATGTGTCTGTGTGTGTGTGTATGCATTTTCTGTCTGAATAGATAGGATAATATATACAATTTTTAACCAAATCTTTAAGCGAGCCAATTTCTCAAGAAATAATGATTTTTTAATTTATTAATCCGATATATTTTTATCAATCGAAACATCTTTTTTTTTATTTGATACCGATATTGAACTAGATATTTTGTTTATTTGTACATAAAATTTTGCCTCGCGTTCTGGTTTGAATATTCGAAAAATACTTCCCTCCATTATATACTCTTGCTTAATTGTAATGGCCTTCCTAGCCAAGTCGGTTAAATCACGTCGGACCTAATCAAACATGGGTGTCCATTAAAATATCATTAAAATGATAACAATGTGAAATTAATAAATAAAAACCGATTATTTCTTTAGGAATCTCTTTGTTTACATTTCGGATATAAAAGTGAGCCGTTATGAATTTTAGGAACTTTCAAAGAGGATCTACTTATACAATTTCGTTTGTCCTGTAACTACCACCATTGAGAAAACCATTGATGATGTTCCCCATATGTAGATGAATGATAGCCACTTGTCTCATAAAATCAAATAGCCAATGCTATTAACAGATCACGGGGGAGAGTATTGTGCACAATGAACTTAGCGTGATGAAGGTTCTGCTTGGTGAGTGCTACTTCTGACACCAGATCAAAAGCGAACCTCACAGAAAAATTTGACATTGTCTGAAGTTGATTAAGCTGGCATCCTTGAACGTTTCCAAACCCGGGATACCGGTCTGGTTTATCATATTGAGCCAGAGACAAAAAGGTAATGCATGTAGTAGAAACAAATCTTCTCGCTTGCTCCAAAGAAAACAACTTCGTTTCATCTGCAGGGAAATTAAACTTTGAAAGCAAAGGTTTTCATATGCAAATGGTCTAACCCATCCATAGAGCATACTACGTCAACTTTTTGAGGAAGTTTCAAGGGGCAATCAAAACTAAACGGATAGGAGAACTAAAAAAAGTCTCTTGTTTCATCAGGACAATATTCCAACACAGAAGTCCTTGATTTGAATAGCAGTTGTGCGTGCCTGTGGGTTTGAAATGGTTGATCACCCTTCCTATTCTTTCGATTTGATAATCATTTTTTTCCAAATATGAAAAAAAATGTGGCGGTACCGCAGTAATGATGACGTTTTATCTACTGTTCATGACTTTTTAACTAACAGGATAAAAATTTCTTCTAAATTGTCATCCAAACATTGCACCATAGGCTTAATAAATGTATAGTCCACAAAAGAGACTAAGTGGATGAATAAACCACGTTTGGTTACATTCCTTGAAAGTATCTATGTTAGCTTATAAAAATATTTTAACCGGCTCGACTCTATATATATATATATATATATATAATGTTGAGGTGAGATAGATTTTGGCGCCAACATTGATGTTTTCTTTTCCGTAGTTTTACTGATAACAAGTATTGCAAGTAATTTTTTTATCGGAAAGATCTCAAAATCGGGGTGGAGATAGACCTTTGATATTCGTATTGAAAATAATATTTACTTTAACTGAGTAGATTCATGCTAATTTTCGAAGTTTCATAAGGACATCGTTATGAAAATTTCACTCATCAGGGCTGTTTTTTTAAAGAAACACAGCCCCAATAAGTAAAGGCAGTTAAAATGACAAATTCTTCGCACTAAAACTATATATATATATATATATATATATTGAGGCAGCAAATTCTCTTTTTGGCATGTCAGATTAAATAAATTACAAACATTATGGCTGTTTTTTAAATAACAACCGTTCAAACTCATGAATAATCTTTCGTGTATTATAGTTGAAAGATGTGATAAAGACTCTCTAACTTTAAGGTAGATTTTACTTTCCATCTTTATGGTTCTTAAGTAATTTCAATCTCTTTCCAAGATCATCTTCGGAGATACAAGTAGTAGTAATGAAAAATAACCATAAAACTATGTTGCTAGATATTACTGTAATTTTTTCTTTATGCTTCAAATGAAACGGTTGATAGTCATGCTTAGGGTTCATTGTAAAATGAAATTTTAATAGTGGATAACTTTCAATGTACGATAAATTTTTTTCGGTTTTAGTTTTTCGAAAGTTCAAAATGAAATAAAAAAAGTCAATTTAATTTTTCCATTTTTCGAATAGAATGTTAGATATCGAGACCGATTTTTTAAAAAAACATTTTCAACTCAAGCAAAGCAAGACCACCACTAGTGCACAGGGGGTTACAATGAGAAAAAAAGACTGGATACAGGTAATATGAAAGGGAAGATGTTGTGGGATCTCCCCTTTTGTATATGATAATGGACTCGACTGAATATAGATATACTCCGGCCATAGAGAGAACAGCAGTAGAGGGTTGAGAGCAATCGTAGAGATCCATTAGAGTTATCGGGAGTACCGTAAATGATACGTAAGTCATTGAGAGATACCGAAGTTACCCAGAGACTACCGCATTAGAAGTCAGACTAGCTTTGAGGTCCACTCAGGTAAAATAATATACACGGATATACTATTTCCAACGACTTCAGTTTAAGACTTGTATATATTTATTTCTTACTAATAGTATTCCTGGATTTACTAACCTGCGTTTAAGTTTGTATATTACGTTCAATATAACCTACTTTTCTATCTCAATATCTGTTTTTGTTGTTCGTTATTTTGTGCGGTTCCTCGCCCAGAATCCACAACAGAAGGATAAAAGAAGAACGGGATTCAAGAAGCTAGAAGATGGCAATTGATATTGCATTTACATTTTTTGATATTGTAACTATCAGGGAAGCAAATAAACAGGAGTGAGTTCCACAGGCGGAAATTGGGAGAAAAGAAACTGGTTGTGTAGAAGTGAGGATTAAATATAACTCTTTCAACTGTAAAAGGCAGAAACCTGGCGTGAATGAACTGTCCAAACATTCATGCATGGTTCTGTTCAAATATGTTTGACTGACTCAGTCTTTAAATACTATAAAAATCAAAGATACTATGTTGTTTGAATTTAATAAAACATGAGAGAGAGATAGACAGACAAACAGACAGACATACATACAGATAGACAGGTGGACAGACAGACAGATAGAAGGAGCAGGTAAGAAGGCAAATACATATGTAACTGAATATTGTTGTACGGACATAGAGAATTTCAAACGTGTACAGGATAATTTCGCTAGAAACAAAGAGCAGAGTACTGGATTGCTGTGTGATGTCGGTTATTCAATATGGTAGTGGGTGCGGGACAATAGCTTTAAAGATGAAGGAAAAACTTGAAGCAGATGAAATGTGGTTCTACAGATGGATGCTGCGGATATCATGGACCGAGTATGTGAGCAATGACGATGTTTTGGAAAGGATGGAAACGAAAAGGAAATTAATACTGGGCATCAGGAGGAGACAACTAAAGTTTCTGGGACATGCAATACGGAAGGAGGGCTTGGAAAACCTGATACTAACAGGCCAGATAGAGGGAAAAGAGGACAGGGGAAAGCAGCGGATAACATATTTGAAGGACCTGATCAGGTGGATGACGGAATGAGGGTTGCAAGGTGCAACAGGAGAAAGCGTGCTAAGAGCCACTAGGAACAGGAAGATGTGAAAAGCCATGATCGCCTCTTTCCTGAAAGGACATGGAACATAAAAGAAGAAGAAAATAAATCTTGTCATTCCTGATTCATTTATGCACATATACGTTCAGATAGTCATAATGTTCAATTAACTAGCAATCTGGGTGGACGGGGTAACGTTTTTCAGCGAGAAAAATAGATATCAGCTGACTGAGTTTAAGTTTCAGCCTAGTCTGTATCCTTCACGTTTGACAATATTGACCTTGAGAAAAGAATAAATCCACATCGTCTTTTCCGAGCTGGGATTTAAAAAGCAAACTATACTGTGATTTTTAAACTTTAGTATATACCGGTATACAAGAAAGACTACTCGGAAAACAGAACTGTAAAAGATGGCCTGAGGAGAAAGCACTTTTTGCTTAAAAAATCAGAGATAATAAATAATAATAAATAATACTAATATTTGGAGAGCTATGATTTGCTGAAGAAAGATGGCGTTAAAGACGTCTGGAAGTGGGCAAACAAACATTAAAAAGTATATTTATATATAAGTTTGAATCGTAAGTAATTTCAGTTTCAGAGGAATAATTATAATGACAGTCGTATCATTACTAATCTGACGTGGAAATTAATAAATTTCGAATAACTTAGCTTGCACAACAGTGACAGCTTACACAGTAGATTAAAAAGTAAATTTCTAAACCCCACTAATGGAGGAATTAAACCCTCCAAAATGTACGTCACATGTTTTTTTAAGGGTTATATAAGTTTATAATAGATAATGCTATGGAGACATCTAGAAAAGTACGTAGGGTTTACAGTATTTACATTATTCAGACTATTGACCTCATCTTCATTGATATTTGTACGACATTTCGGCCATTTTACGCTCCGGCCTTCTTTAGGTGCTAAAAATTTCGAACGGAAACTTTTATTACAATCACTGAGGTATATTCTTCTTATTCCTTACCTAGAGCTTTTTCTGTTAGTTATGAGTTATCTCCCTCTAACCCTGCAAGTTACTTGTTCACCACTGCTCTAGCCTTAAGGACAATATGTCCTTAAGGCTAGAGCAGTGGTATTATAAATGTTGGTTAGTTCCTGTGACTTGACCCAAAGGGTTGTGAGTTTTATACCAGGCTACAGCAGTGGAGAACACGTAAGTTACATGGTTAGAGGAAGATAACTCATGACTACCAGTAGATCTATAAGCAAAGGAATGGATTTCTTATATGCCAGTGTTTGTCAAAAAGGTTTTGTTTCGAAATTCCTAGCACCGAAAGAAAACCAGAGCATACAACGGTCGAAACGTCGTACAAATGACAACAAAAGTCTGAATAACGTAAATAGTGTAAATACTATCATCTCAAGAATATAGAAAAATACGACGTAGGTTTATAGTCAAGAAAATATAACTCTAGCAACAAATACAAAATTAGTTTGGCTTGGTTTATTTTGTTTTGTGATATATCAGCCTCAGTGGGTTATTTAATACAAACAATTTTTTTTACGATCAGTTCATATGAATAGAATATGTATTCTTTGTAAGAAATCAGTATGTAAATCAGGTTTCATTGACGTAAAGAATGTTTTGTCAAGAGTGAAATTTATTGCGGGTTAATTTTATACTATAAAAATTTATTTTTATACTTCTATAATATTATGAACCCAGTTTGTGGGTTACGTATTTAACCATAACTGGAATCAGAGCAAGTACTAACACAGCGGGTAAGGGTGGACCTGATAATAACAGCAATTAAGAAATGATTCCATGTTCCTTAAAACTTCCCGATCAGACGCCTTGCTGCTGGATGTAGTTTATCGTCATACTCATGACGACGAAATCGTCTTTCAAACTTTCATTTTGGTGGAAGATTGTTGGAAGTAGAATACAGACAGAGGCGTCTGTCAAACTTAAATGATAACGCTGTAAAGTCGTTAGTAGAAAGCAATGTACGGCAAACTGCTCAGAAATAAGTAAAGATTTATTAAGCAAAGACATCATAATCTACCACTGTGACACGATATGACGCTTGTCTATGAAGTAGTTAACGTTAAAATGTAAACTGGAAAGACCACAAAGAGTTAATCCTTATAGGAGGTAAAAGCTGAAAGAGAGAATGTGTGTGTGTGTGAGTGTGTGTGTGTGTGTGTGTGTGTGTGTGTGGAGAGAGAGAGAGAGAGAGAGAGAGAGAGAATGCAGGACCTTTTCCTTTGTAGTGGGCAGTGAATGGAGCCATCTGTGTTGCTTCTCCTTTACGAATCGGGACGATGCACCAAAAGTTTATTTTTTTATATATCGAGGATCTGGCATGCAAGAAATAATCGTGAGATATTTCTGTTTCTTCATTGAGAATTCGTGAAAACAATTACTGTTGACAAGGAAAGAGATAAGTCTGGTTTATATTTTCGCTGAACAGAGATAAAGTCCAAGGAATGAGAATTACTTTTATCTCTTCATTGATGAATTGGGAGGACACATGACGTTAGCGTGGAGAGATAGATAGATGAGGCTTATATTTTCGCTGAAGAAAACGAACGGAAGATTTAAATAAAGAACGAATCTAATTTTTTCCTAGAGGTTATGAAAACAGGCCCTGCTGTTGACAAGCAAGTGGTCTGATAATTAATGTCACTTCTTCGAGGAATGCAAAGAATTAAAATTAATGACTAGCATAGAACCCCATCGTTTTGTCCACTCCCTTCAAAAATTAGATGCATTAAAAATACAGTTGTGTCTGCTCTGGGAAGTAGGCTGAGGTTGAATACTGAGAAAAAAGGAATAAGAATAAGAATTTAGCACTGCCTGTATGGAGATACGAAATGTAAACTGAAGCAAGTTGGAGTTGAGGAGAGGAGTGAACGCTGCAACTAAGGAGGATAATTCTCCAAATTTGGAAATTTATTAGAAATACAAAATTAAAGGTGCAAAGAACCGTATCGAAATTACTGCGAAAATTGAGAAAACCCCAAATTCTCAGAACCTGTCCGTCCCACGATGGCGTTGTGATAGAATGGATATATGCAGACAACTTTGGAAACTTAGAGACTTGCTCGGCGAATTATTGTATCGGTGCCTCTTGTCTTCACGTCCCTCGTCATCAAATCTCTTGAATCTGAAGAACTCCGAGCACAGCTCCAGAATTTTTGACAGGACAGTGTCATTTTAGACAGTGATGCGGGAAGGGTAATTTTTTTTGTACCAAGAACTTCTTCTTCTTCTTCTTCTTCTTCTTCTTCTTCTTCTATGTGCCCTGTCCCTTCAGGACGTAGGCGATCATGGTTCTCCATGTCTCCATATCCCTTGAGGCTCTTAGTATGTTTGCTCCTGTTGCTCCTGGCAACCCCCGTTCCGTCATCCACCTGATCAGACCCTGCAATTATGTTATCCGCTGCCTTCCTCTGTCTCTCTTTCCTTCTATCTGACCAGTAAGTATCAGGTTCTTCAGGCTCTCCTTCCTCATTGCGTGTCCCAGAAACTTCAGTTATCGCTTCTTGATGCTCAGTGTCAATTTCCTTTTTGTTGCCATTCTTTCCAACACCTCATCGTTGCTTGCATGCTCAGTCCAGGATATCCGTAGCATCCTTCTGTAGAACCACATTTCGGCCGCTTCCAGTTTTGTTCTCATTTTCGATGATATTGTCCAGCATTCACTGCCGTATTGAAGAACTGACATCACATAGCAGTCCAGCACTCTTTTCTTTGTTTCTATTGAGATTTTCCTTTGTGTTAGTATTTTGCTCAGCTTCTGGAACGCGTCCTTTGCCATGCCAATTCGCCTTCGGATCTCCGTGTCGCACTTTCCGTCTCCTGTTAGAACACTTCCTAGGTAGTTAAATTTTTGTACTTGCTTGATTCTGATATCTCCCACCTGTATTTGGCATTTTGGGTTGTATCTTTTGCTGTTGACCATGCACTCAGTTTTCTTAAAGTTTATTTGTAGTCCCTTTTTGTCACTCTCCACTGCTACTTTCTGTATGAGGTCTTGTAGTTTCCTTCAAGAACTACATAAACCAATTGAAAATTGTTTATATTTCTGTGTAGTATATATCTCTTTCCGTAATATAGCTTTCATCACAGCTTGTAATATTCGATCTTTCACTGCTCTGAGATCAAGAAAATAACATAGGAAGATTGAGTGTGGATCGAAGCAGCCAGTGTCTTTATTGACCAGTGCAGAATTCGCCCTGCGGTCATCAGGTCGTCCTAAAATCATCGGATGCAGGCGGCCTGTATAGGGTTATACGGCAAGCTAGACAATTAGAAACGATAGTAAAAGTTTACAAGCTGAGTATTTAGCTTCCATACGTTTTCATCCAAAAGAAAAAAGAGGATAGATATCGACGTACAAAAAGAAAATAGTTATGACTCAACCTAATACATATGCTCGACATTATCACAGGAAACTTATGATTACCCTACAAATATTTATTTTCAATTTAATCTCATTCTTTGTTAATGAACTTAAAATAATGTTTTTCTACTAGTTTCATTCATTGATCATTATGTAATGGATATTACTTCCCAATATTTCACCTAATAAATTTGTAAAGAGATGGATTTATTAATCTATTTTCATATATATCAATTATGCACTAACCCACAAATATATAAAGCTTAAGTGCAAAGGTGTCCGATAATTGCTTAAAAAAATAAAAAGCAATTAAGTGGACACCTATTCCATATATAACAATTGAGCGAACACTCAGTCACACGTATATAAAAAAACAATTGAAAAATTAAAAACAAATCAAATACCTGCACAATAAATAGAAAAAATAAAACCAACCAAATATAAACAAAATCAAACAATCAAATCATACTGCGCTCCTTATAAATAAGAAAAAAATATAAAAGGGACACAACCGCAAGAAATCCAGTCTCGATGTGTGAGGGCATCATAACGGTGCCTTCACGAGACTTTGAAGTGAACATGAACCTGCTCCGTTAAAGTGACATATCATTTGCACTAAAGCTATCAGCACTCTATTTCCACCCGATATTGAGCGCTTTACTATTAAAAAAACCTGCTTGAAAATTAAATTTTATCGGTAAGACTACTGAAAAACAACAATCTTAGAACCAAACATTATCATAACTCAATAATATATATATATATATATATATATATATATATATACGTGTTTCGAATCTAAAGTTGACACTTTTCAGGCGAATAATCTTGTGACTTCATAGATAGAGATCTGTTTTCTTTTCTGATGTCCAAGGCATAGTGTATAAATAGATAAGACACACACACACACACACACACACACACACACACACATATATATATATATATATATATATATATATATTATCTCACTTATGATTTAGTCTGTAAGGTTCTGGTTCTGGGTAAAATACACAGAATAATGGATTAATTAATGAATGAGCATCATGAATTAAATGGATAAAATTACAATAATTAAATCGTCTTGGCTAAGGCGATAAACTACATCCGACTGTCGCACTATCTCCTGCGGAGATACTTTCCCTTGTCTGCTTTAATACAACGGAGAGAGAAAAATTGATATTAGCAATATTATTAATGCTATATTAGATATACGGATATTATTAGTTATGCTATACGCGATGTGAGCTTAGGTAAAAATCTATTTTAATACTATCAAATACTTGTCAAATATGGGGAATAGAAACTTTAACTATTTTAGTACTATTATGAACCTCGAAAATCCGGGGAATATAAAATCTAACTATTTCTGGGAAAGAAAAGGGGAAAAAAAAATTTTTTTCTCCTTGTTTGAAGTGGATATTTTTTGTAAAGCTAAACTTTTTTTAGCCAAAACAAGTGTCAGAATTATTTGATGGGGTCAGGCGGGGTTGAAGTGCCTCAACAGCTTTTTCTGGGAAGCAGAAATCTGTGGGAAATTGGAAAAATCGGAATATAATGTGAGCTGGCGATATCTCATTTGTCGAGATAACCACTTCCGCAAATCGAGTGGGTTGAAAACAATTTCATTGGTCGAGGGCTTCGAGCCGGCTAGATCACCTGAGAGGACTGAAAATCGTTATTAAAATCCGGACTCGGCGAGAAAAATCAGTTACTCAGTTATCTGGTCAGCTGTGAGAAACGATTTGTTTATTAGGTTGGCTGAGTAGCTATCAGTCGAAATGTAACAACTGTGGAAAAAGTTTCCCAACCGGGCAGCCATGACACACGGCTGGTCGACCACCATAGAACTTATGACTAAAGAAGTAATTTCGAATGAAGCCGGCCGCACATTAACTTAAGGAGTTAATTTGGAATAATGCGCCTTCGATATGGATCCCGAAAGAACGTTATTGTTTGTTTTTTTTAATCACGGGAAAATCGAAAATTCTGATTCTTCGTTCGCTCTACTTCGGTAAACTCCGTTAAACTCCGATAAGGACCCGATTTGATAGTTTAGACGCTAGATAGAAAATTGACAGCCCTGATTTTAGAAAATATGTGATAAGACTTAAATGAAAATTTTATGAATACGTGAAAAGACTTTAGTGAAAATTTGAAGAGCTCTGTTTACTTTAACTAAACTTAGACAAGACATTTTTATTTAAGGATTAGAAGCTCTGATGTTTTTAGCGAACTTTCTTTCTCCGTTGTAACCAGCATTCCGACAAATATATTATCATTTTTGACAACAGTATTATCTGCTCCTGTAAAAAGAAAAACATCGTTATATATATATATATATATATATATATATATATATATATATATATATATAAAGACAGTCTTCATAACTCTGCAGGTGTGTTCGACCTTGTTCATTTATTTTATTAATTTGCTTTTGGTGCCGTATTTATTTTTTCTTAACCACTGTCCGGAATGGCTCTAAAAGGCGACTACTAAAATTGCACGACGCGACCTCTGGGATCAAATCACAACGTGGGACAGTAGCGCATTGTTGCAAAAGACGTCTTGTAAACCAGCTTTTGTGGCTACACCATCGTCACGACCAGCGACAGCGACCGCAACAACCGGCCAGCCGGTTGGTAGTGTCACAACTGGGATCATCACGACCGTCAGCGAGAACGAGCGTCACATTGGACGGCCAGTCCGGCCTAACGTGGTGTTATACGACACCAAAACCTCTGATTGGGTGATTAGAAATTTGAAAAGCGTTGAACCACCACTTAATTGCTCTTCTTCCCAAGTCCACCTTGGTAGCACTTGCTGGAGTCTCAGCTGTGGAGAAATAGCGAAAGCCCAAACAAAATACAATGAAAGCATAAAAATATATTTCATAATAAAAATATCAGCATTAAACTTCTATGCAAAGAAGCAACAATAACTGGCAGCAATACATTTTTAAACAAAATGACCACCAATACATTTTATCTATAGTTGAAGAACTTCAAGATATATTTAATTAAGGCCATGAAATTTTTATAATTATTCACATATCGTCATTGAATGGCCCCTGGAGATTGATATGTCGCTAAACAAAATCACTCTACCAACTGTGAGGTGCAAAATGTGTTCTTAACAAAAAAGATTATTTTATTTCTTGATAGAATTTGTTTCGAAGGGTGATGAGAAATAATAATTACTAAAATACAAAACAGAAATACGGATTTGTTTTTAAAACGCGTTTTCCTTTTTCAAATTTAAGTGCAATTTTAAAATCACGAAATTTCTTTATTTCTACAGTTATGTTCCCGTGTACAAGCCCCCGGTAAACACACAAGGTAGATGATTGCAGAGCAAGAGGCAGAATTTATGCAGATAGATGGGAAGATAATAGTTAACACTAGACTTGAACAGGTTAATGTCGTTTTGATCGGGAAAACAACCCCTTGGTCGTCAGTTCTACAGAGTGCTTCGTAGGAAGACGCTGCTCAAACTGAACTTAATCCCCATCAATGAAATACGGAGAGAATATGGGTGGTTCGCTACAGTATGCGTAAAAAGTGGGTCCTAGACGTGAAGCCAAGATAGTTTGAAGATTAGCATAAAATTATCAATACTTTTCTCTCAGTGTCGATATACTTAAAAGATTTACTCAGTAATTTGTTGTTCTAAGTAATTCGTGATCATTTATGAACTTTACTTATATTAGAGGTACTTGTTGCGTCATATGGGTGTAAACTTCTGGAAGCATTCATTTTTTGATTACAAGAGGAATGTCTGAAATGTAATAGGACTAGGTGGGCTGCGTGAGCTCTGGACGAAGGTGAGATAAGCAGATTGTATTTATCTAATACGATACCGTTGGACTACATAACCGTAATCTTGGTTTTCTGCAACCATTGCATTTTGTTTTCACATGCGAGAGATAAGAGAGAGCAAATCGTGGTTGCTTCACCAGGAAAATGCATCTGGTCACAACGCCCTGTGCATCGAGTAGTTTCTGACCGAGAAAAAAACATTGCCTTACTAGAACAACTCCTATTTACTTGATATTGAGTGATGTAACTTTCTTCTTTTCCGTAAGCTCAAGGTGATCATGAAGGTGAACCATTTCGAAGGCGTGGAATACATCAAGAAGGCCGCAACAGTGGAACTAGAGGTGGGGGTATGTTTTTCAATAGGGCTCCCTCTGTACAAGTCTCGGGGTCCACTCGATGTAGAAATTTACGTTAAGGGCTAGTTTATATAGATACGAGGGGAAGATGACTGTCAACTCTAGGTTTGATAAGGTTAAAATTGTAATGATCGGGGAAACATTCTCTTGAGAGTCTGTTTCACCGGACAGTGTTTTGCGCGAAGAAGCAATTTTTGTGAAACTTATTTCTCAACGATGGAATACGGAGTGAATAAGGCTGGTTTGCTACAATGTAAATGACATGACTAGCCGTAAAGGTTAAAACAGGATAAACTAAGGAATATATACCCTTCTAAAATTAATTCAAACAACTGCTTTTAGTTTATTTTTTTTTTACCATACGGTCAGTTTTAGACCCACTAGAGTGACAGGGTTTAATGAATTTCTATTTTTTCCTCAAGGTAATTTGTAGTGGTATTCAATAACATGAATCTATGTATGATGAAATGTTTGCCTTGAAAAAATTGCGACACCCGTGATTGCATCAGACTTTTATCACGACTAGACACTACTGCTTCCCCTGTGAATTAGTTTTCCTACGGCCATTGTCTGCAATAGATGTACTCCAAGGAAGCGTACGAAAATTGTAACACTGTACGAACCCATTAGCCAGCTTTAAAAAGAGAGACCGCGGATATCGCTAGCGTCATCCCTTCAACTGTCAGTCGTGTCATCAATGGGAACAAAATGTATCAATCAGTCAAAAACGAAAATTAAAATGTGGTCGGAAGAGAAAAACAACGCCAAATGAAGACGACGCTGTGATCAAGGAAAGTGTGAAAAATTCTAGGAAGACATTATTTGTTTTGTTTCAATTAATTTGCACAAAGATGTAGTTCGTCAGATCACTGAAAGTAGCGATAGAGTTGTAAGAAACTCGCCACCTCCCACCTATGAGAGAGAGAGAGAGAGAGAGAGAGAGGTTGGAGGGTTGGAAAAAGAATATTTCTTACAGCAGTCCATAGAAACGTGTCAGAAAAGGATGGAAAAGCGCATTAGACTCGAGTGGGGGATGTCTTTGAAGGGGAAACAGTATAGAAATGTTTTGAATTGAGATAATTTGTTTGTGGCGCCAGTCCCTTTGCTCTTCAGGCGCACCTCGTATATCCGATAGATTTCAGTTAATTTTTTTCTGATTGCTAGCAGAGACTTCTTTTGTAATTCCTACTCTCCTTAGAACTGTCTCGTTTCTTATATCTATTTTCTTATTTTCAACATAGGCCTGTATAATAACATCTCGATCGCTTCAAAATTTTCTTCTTCTATGAGGAAATTGTCAAGTATTCAATATCGTATAGAAAATTCAGTATTTCTTAAGAGTTTAATATTCATTTCTTTGTTTCTTAAAGATATTCCTCTCTCTCTTAATGACTCTATTGCTATTCATTGCGCTTTTGTCACATTTTCCGTTACTTAATGCATTACTTATTATAATTCTATCTTTATCATTTATTATAATAAAGATAGAATGTATTTACAGGTGTACCACTGCCATTTAAATTTAAGGTTAAATATTTGACAGGATAATTAGCAGTTGTATCAAAGGTTATCGCCACTGAGTGTGACAGGTAGGAAAGCGAATATATATATATATATATATATATATATATATATATATATATATATCCTCTGTTAAATTTCTTGTTCCCTGTATTCTTTTTTAGGCAAGTCACTTCCGGCTAGCTAGTTGAATTTTTAACCTACCTCCCAAACTCATTCCTCTGGCCACTAGATAAAATAACCATTTTTCTTTTTGTCAACTGACAATGAAGCATGTTCAGTCAGGTTGGTTAGATTTGTTTGAAATTTTAGTAAAAGTAATGATTTTGTATTTATTTATTTTTAAGACATTTCTTTGATTGAACTTTTAACTAAGTTAAAACTTAGTTAACTCACCACCTGTAACCTTTTTAATTGGAGTAGATAAATCAAACTATCGCCCGGTCCACACTCCACCCACATCTATTGAACAGGTGAAGAGGCTCATCCCTTGTTCCCTCTTTAGGATGTGGTTTCCGGCTTTCTCTTTTCCAATCTTTTCACTCTTTTATATATATTTTTTCTTCAATTGGAGTAGATAGACTAATCTATCGCCCGGCGCACACACCACCCACACCCCTCCCACGTCTATTGAACAGGTGTAGAGGTTCATCCTCTGTTCCCTGTTTAGGATTTGGTTTCCGACTTTCTCTTTTCCAATCTTTCCACTTTTTTTCAGTTGGAGTAGATAGACTAATCTATCGCCCGGTTCACATTCCACCCATGTCTATTGAACAGGTGTAGAGGCTAATGCCTTGTTCCCTGTTTAGGATGTGGCTTCCGGCTTTCTCTTTTCCAATCTTTTCACTCCTTTATTTATTTATTTTATGTTTTTTTTTTCAATTGGAGTAGATAGATCTATCTATCGCCCGGTTCACACTCCACCCACGTCTATTGCACAGGTGAAGAGGCTCATCCCTTGTTCCCTGTTTAGGATGTGGTTCACGGCTTTGTCTTTTCCAATCTTTTCACTGTTACGTAGCCTCCTGCGCTTCAGTGGCGTTACCACCTTGCTCGGGGTGATACGATGAAAAAAAAATATTCTCTATTATAATAAACACCGTTATATATATATATTTATTTATATACTTGACTACTCGACAACATAATTACTACAAAAATGGCACTGTTAAAGAGCCAACATGTGACAAGAGCTTTAATAACCGGTAGTAAAGTTTATTAACTAATAGTAAACAAAATGAACTGACCAAAAGCTGCTTCGCTAGTGTCTCACTCTGCATAAGCGTTAAAAGATATATATATATAGATATATATATATATATATATATAATTCAAGGTGAAAAAAAACAACAGTTTTACAATTCAGATTTCTCTGGCATTTAATTTTTATATAAAAAAATATTGTAAAGCATAAAATAATTATATTTGATTTTTATTTAAAATTTATCTAGTTTACATTGCGACACAGAAATTTCTATGTTCCCAGATTTTTACCTCGTCAGTGTTATGAGCTAACATTTCCTGATGACGAAGTAAAATCTCTAAACATAGACATTTCCGTGTTGCAATACTTTTAACATTACTTTTAAATAAAAACAAATTTAATTATATATATATATATATGTGTGTGTGTGTGTGTGTGTGTGTGTGTGTGCATGTGTGCGTGTGTGCGTGTGCATGTGTGCGTGTGTGTGTGTGCATATGTGTGTGTGTGTGTGTGTGTGTGTGTGTGTGTGTGTGTGTGTGTGTGTGTGTGATTACAATGGGTTTTTTATAATAGAGAGGATATTTCTCTCCTGTCATGGTCAATTTAAAAAAAATTTAGAAATAAAGATATCTTTTTTCTGAGATTTAAAAGACTGAAATTTCTCACCACAGATTGAATGGAAGATTATTCGTAAATCTCAGACTCGCAATAACTTCAGAAATAGATATAATCTATGCTTAGATAAAAAAAATTAGAATAAAGATATTAAGAAAAACAAGCCACCTATTAAACCAGAGAAATGAAATCATCTTCAAATGCCGCCAAATAAATAAATTTAAATTAACTGTTAAATAAAATTTTAAGTTTACTCCACTTTGTCATAAATGCATTTTCATTCTCATTTTCTGTTGGTCATTGAGAGAATTCTGGTTAAAATTTGCTATATATTTGATATCTATGCTTGTATATGTGTACAACTACTTTGTTGTATGTATGGAATTGAATGCATTTTTGTTGGTTTGTATACTTGTGTATTTATGCGTTGGTGCTGGAATTCAAATAATACCATTCTATTACACTTTTAGATTATCTTTCATTTTTTGTAAATTATTCTTTGATCCTTTTTCCGTATTGAAGAAATTGTGGTTTAGACCCATTATGTATTCGATATATATACATGTATATGTGTATAACTAATTTGTCCTCTGAATGTTATTGAACGTAGGTATTCTTTCTTTATATATGTAAAGTTTGCATACTTGTGTATGTAGGTGTCTGTATTAATTATGTGTATACGTATGTATATCAGATATTCATAGGTGGGCGGGTGGGTATATCCATAAGATCTTTGTATATATATATATATATATATATATATATATTAAATTATAATTTGTACATGTTCAAAAACTATAACTTATAATGTATTCTATATCGAGCACGGTTTTAAATCAATGTTTTGAACATTGTTAATACTTTCTTCGTTCTTTATTCACTTGTTATACACTACCGACCATAAATTTGGGACCACCCAAATTTTTAGCAGAATAAAATTCGATGTGTTTTTATTTTTAGTTATTCTTATGCAGATGTCAAGGAAAAAAGTATTCTATTCAATTTTAAGGTAAATATTTACGCAGTTTGCTACTTGACTCCTCTTATTGTAATCAAGTTTTTGCCGAAAATTCAGATTTACTTACATATTACAATTACGGTATAAATTATTTTTGTAAAGCATATTACTACAGTATAAATGGCAAGGAAGAAACAGATTAGCATTGAAAAATGAGCTCAGGTTGAAATTCTTTCGAAAGAAGGATATTCTGAACGTGTTATCACTAAAAATTAAGCCTTTCAAAAATGGTGTGCATTATTGCCTTCAACTACTTTGTGAAGCTGAGATAAATATTGACAGAAAACGATCTGGTAGGCCCAGAGTAACATCAATTATAGAGAATTGGCACTTGATCATATCTAGCAAGAGGAATAGAAGAATTAACAACTGAAATGAATTCTACTTGGCAACATCCAGTATTTGTTACTATTGTTAAGAGACGACTTCATTCTGCTGGGCTTAAAGGCTGTGTAGCAGTTAAGAAACTACTATTAAAGAAGTAGAATAAGGGGTGAAATTGATCGTACAGTTCGAAATGATCTTCCTAAATATGAACAAATGTTGTTTTAATGCTTGCAGGATTCTTGGAAATCACTTTCACCAACTTATTTTTATTAGTTATTAGAAAGAATGCCAAGGATTTGCTCTGCAGTAATAAAGGCTCGTGGTGGTTTCTTTGATGAACAGAAAATATGAATTAACTTTAATTAAATTTGAAATTACTGTATGTTAATTTTGGTTTTAATTATTGTACAATTATAAGCAACAATGAAATATATGTATATTTATTCTTCTAAGACATAAAATTTGTTATTTCATTCTCTTAGAAAATAAATCTAAGTGGTCCCAAATTTCTGGTCGGTAGTATATATATATATATATATATATATGTGTGTGTGTGTGTGTGTGTGTGTGTGTGTGTGTGTGTGTGTGTGTGTGTGTGTGTTCATCATCTCAGCATTAATTTTGTTGTTTATAAATTTGAATGTGGTTGCGGATGTGACTACATAGGTAGAACATCTCAGTGTTTAGATTTTAGAATTAAACAGCATTTACACATCAGAATTTTGAATCCATCTTCAAGTAGTGGTCAACTATTAAATGCTTCCGAGTTTTCTATAGCACAACATGCTATAACAAGCAGCGCATATTTGGCCGGATTGGGTGCTGACTGTTTTTCAATCTTAGCAAAGTTGCCCTCCATATATCATTTAAAAGTTCTGGAGTCCATTTACATCCAATCTCGCAAGTTTGCTCTCTGCAAACAGAGAGAATGCTTTTTGGGTTTGAATGGGATCTTATTAATTTTTTCTCCTCTCATTAGAATTTTCTTTTACCTTCAAGGATAAATTTCCCAGAAAATTAAAACCTGAAGAAATCTGAGACGAAACCAGTTGTTTTAGTTCTTAGTGTTTAGTATGTCATTAAATTGCCGCTTATTCCTTGCCATAATAAAATTTTGTACCACCAAGAATATTTTTTTTAAATATGTATGTATGTATGTATGTATGTATGTATGTATGTATACGGGGTGAGGTGTTTTATGTTTACTCATTCTGTTTAATGAAATCTTTCTTGCCTAACCTTTGAGACCTTTACAAGATCAAAATAAAGACATATATTCTGGGTCATATTACATGAATTTCCCTTTCTTTTTGGATGTTCTGAGGAAATTTAAACCAAATGAAATAGTGGCCTGAAGAAATGAGCATATTCGCTCATCGAAATAAATTATAATTTATAACCACTTTAGATGATGTTTTTCTATACTTTAGATTATGTGTTACGTTTTTCTTTATATATATATATATATATATATATATATATATATATATATAATATCTCTCAGTGACGATAACCTATGAGGAAACATCTAACAAACTTCTTAAATATTTTAAACGGTAGGGGTACGAACACTCGTTGATCATAAATTTTCTGCTGCATTTCTATCTTTTCTTTAAGTAACACACTTTGGACTCTCCGTTTTGCATACACATTGCATTATTTTATCTTACATTCATTCATTATTTTATCTTATTCATTTCTTTGTGTTTTTCTCGACTACGTTGTATTGATAATTCTTTCATCTTTCATTCATAATCAGGTATCCCCGCATTACCGTCTCCATTCCATGTTGTTTAGGCTACACCTGCCTATTTTAAATTTAGCTAAGGCTTTTAGTTCTGTTTGAATAATTCTGTGTTATATGTTAAATAACTCCCAATAGAAAACACACATTTGTCGTATTCCCGTTGTTATTTTTCTTTATTGACTTGACTCATTCTCTATCCCCATACAAGCCGCTTGTTTCTAGTAGAATTTACGAATCATTTAAGCTTTTTTTATGTAGATCAAGCTTCTCCAACTTCTCTTCTATTATAGTTCTTAGCGAATTCTATTTTATTATTTAGAACAATCAGCATAAATCTTTCTGCGTTAAATCTTTATGTGTATTAACCATGAGAATGTTTTTTTCTTCTTTAAGTGTTTCCTATTCCGAATGTATTTCTTTTCGGTGTCCTCATTATTTTTTATTCGAGATGATAGGGTTCATAACTCTGCACCGCAATCAATTTTCTAAAAGATTTTATAATACTAACTTTGCGATGTCTACATCTACAACTAGAGAGCCAAGTCTCTTTGTTATTTAACCCGTAACAAAGGGGAGAAGAGATAGATGCATACTTTCCCGAAAAAGTGAAGCGCTTAGACGTGGTATAGTGGTCAACGAGCCTGTCTCACGAGATCAATTACTAATAAGTAGTGAGCTTGATTCTCACTGGGTACCCTACACTTTTGAACACTTGCCACATCTAAGTTACGCTTAGAAAATCATTTTACACCGATCTGCCATTTTGCCGGATCTGTACAACCAATTAGGGCCACCTGAAACAAGCTTAGTACCAACGTACCAGGTAGCGAGGCTGTATAATAATTGACCAGCGACCCGAGCTTAAAATAAAACCGACCATGTGTCATAATGTGCCCCCGTCGAGGAGGTGAGTAAAAAGTGATATATTCCTTGGATATGTTTGCGAAAGTGACTGCAGCGATCTCGACTCGAATGTGGTCAGTATTCACCGATTTTTCTGTCTAATATGCTACCGTTTTATACCCCGTACTATTTAGATTATATAATCTGGAAACCAATGTTGATGATTGCCTTAAAATATAACGACAGACAACGCATGTATAAAAATATATTCACTTATTTATTTTTTCTCTGCAATGTGATGGTTGTGTGTAGAAGGGTAATCAGAGGAATCACATACATACGAGGGAGTGATGGCAGAAGGTGTCATCCTTGCATTCTCTTAAAATCCCATCTTTGTCTGTTCTCTCGGCTCTCTCCTTTGTGTCGACTCGGGAAAACCCGGTCTTATATATAAGATCAGGTTCTGTCGAGCTTTACCCAATTACGTCAAAGGCTAATCCCCAATTGATGTCTTTGGCCAGCTGCAATTTAGCATTATCACATTATTGATAATTTCATTAATCAATTTTTTCCGACTTTGATACGTTGACGCAATGCCTGTTTATTTCATTGTTTCTGACAATCAAAACATATTTTTGCCGGCTTATTAAAATATAACTTATTCCTCTAATCATTGTTTTATAATACGGAAATAATTTAATGCAAATTATATTATGTCTTTCAACGTTGTTTCTGCATTCTTTTTGCTTCTAACGGAATAATTAAATGAAATTATATTCCATTCTTTATATTTTGTGACCTTGAAAACAGGCGTTTATTTTTTTCTGCATTCCAGCTTCGACTGAAATAATCGTATGATTTCTTTCTTTTTCAACTTCGAGAGGAATAATTTTTTTTCAAGTTCAATAATATTCTATTTGTTCCTAGAATATATAACACGATGCGTTACATCAACTATTTTAATTATTGTAGTTATGGAGCTCATCAGGAAGTTGGAATTTATTCGCACTTGCTTTATTAGGGAACATTATTAGCATGACCAATATACTGATGGCCTCCGATCTTTTGGTTTCGCCAGATATTCCATTTATCGCCTCAAACTGCTAATTAAAAATTCATAGAAATTGACAATGTTTCAGTGAAGAAATTCTGAAAATGTAGCCCGGTCGTAAGATGTATTTAGAACACACTAATTACATCCCGCAAAACTGGTTTAAAGCACAACTATAAACATCACTACGAATGTGATCAATATTTACTTATAGCTTCGAATATAAGCAAAACCAGCATTTACCAAGAGACTTAAGTACAATAAAAATCTTGTGACAACTAACCAATTCTCAATTTAAGATTATTAATATTTTCTATGTCTCAAATATTTACAGTATGTGAGGGATCGTGGCTCTGTACATTTTCCAGTCTTTTTTTTTTCTAAGCATCTTTACCATGTATTTTTGTCCGTATTATATATATATATATATAATTACAAGTGACGAGGACTCAAGGTTTTTTTTATATTTCGAGTGCTCTGGCATTTATTTCATTATAAACAGTGCTCAATATAATGAGTATTATAGAGCTTAATATAATATAATATAATTATGTTATGTCAATTTTACATTGCTACATGGAAATTTCTATGTTTCGAGATTAATTCTCATCATCAGGCAATGCTGGTGTGGTTGTGCAAACGATTTACATTTAAATGACAAATACTTTCGGTTTACTGTGAATGTGTGTGTGTGTGTGTGTGTGTGTGTGTGTGTGTGTGTGTGTGTGGCTAATCAGAATGGAGATTTACTTAGGGGTTTGACCCCGAGGAATTTCTGTTCTAACCAACTTTTTTCCTCCTCTATTTTTCTTTTTCCTTGACCCTATTCCTCTCTTGTCTGTTTTCCTTCACATTTATCTGATCTTATCATTTTCCCTTCAGTTTTATTACATTTGATGTGCTATTCCTTCTTGGTAGTACCAATCCCCTTCCCTTTAGTCTATTTTTTAAAGAAAAGATTTTTTCCAAAAGGAAACCCCGAACAGCTATTTTTCGCTCCATCTATCAATTTGCTGTAAAGTTTATTATCCTGATACAAAGGGGGGAATTATTGAAAAATGAACAACTAACTTATTCTATCTTTGGCTTTATTTTTATTTTCATTTTTATTTTTACCTAATTCGTCGGTGAGCATGTTATTTAATTTAGGTTTTATCCATTTTCTATTGTGAATAATTTACAATGTCTACATATGACATTAATTTCGATACGTTTATTTAATAAATTTTTATTTTTAAGGGATCTAATAATAAATAATTTTTCATATAAGCATAATGAACATGGTTCATTTAAGGACTTACATGTTTTAGCTTCTTTTAGGATTTTCCACTTTATTTTGGGTGTTTCTTTTTTGTTTCCTTTAGGTACCAATGATATCTCGATAGAGATGTTCTATTTCTGTATTTGCTGTTATGAAATGAAGAGGTATGCTGGTAAATTCTCTGCTTTAAAGTGTTTTTAGTATTCCCTATATAGACTTTTATATTGCTTGGGTTTTCCTTCGTCGATATGTCGCATTGATAGATTATCGATTTCGTCAAACACCTATTTTCTAGCGGACAGTTTATGGGATTTTAACAAATACATTTTTCTAGTCTAAATTGTTATTTTCTGTTGTCTGGTTATTTTTACTGGTTTTGTTGAATTTTTTAAAAATATTATTATTGTGTTTTTTTATATTTATTTCTAGATTATTCATACAGCTGTAACTTAGTTTTATAGTGTTTTTATTAAAGATCTTACTTAGTGGATTTTTCTCCGGGAAGTGTTTCCTAATTAACTCGAAGAATTTTCTTCCCAACCTACCATTCGTCATCTGATTATAAGTGGGTGTGTACCAGATGATTTTCCTATTCCTATTTTTTCTTCGAGTGTTGCTTTTCTTGTTTACATATTTAATATTTGGGTTTATGTATCCACTATTTTTCAATGCAGTATTATAAAAATCGCTATGTTTATTGAACACTTCCTCATTAGCCGAGTTTTTACCGATTCTGTATTCTATTGATGAGGGTATATGCTTGATGTTAGACGGAGGGTGGTTAGATTTTATTAAAGATTTAATCTTCAAATCTGAAGATTTAATCTTCACATCTGATAGGACTATTAATATTATATAATCTCACAGCCTATAAGGAACTGAACACTAAAGGCATTGGACTTTATAGAGATGACGGACTTATAGTAATAAGAAATACCACAAACTTCAAAATAGACAGGTTTAGAAAAATGATACAGAAGGAGTTGAAAAATCTAAATTTAAAAGTAACAGTTAAAGCTAAGATAAAGGAAGTTTCCTCGATGTAACTTTGGATCTAGAAAAAATATACACCAACCATACAAAAAACCAAACACAAACCCTTTATATATCCACCCAAAATCTATAAGAAATTGTATTTTACAATATTTTTTTATATCTCTCTGTTACCCTCTCTTTGACATTCCCTGTACTCCATTTTTCTTTTTTCTCTCCTTTTTTTTCCTCTCACTATAAACTCCTGTACACCAGTAGCAGTACTAACTTTCTTGGGGTAAAGTGTTTATAAAAAGAAAAATAAATGTTTTAAAAGTTAATTGTAGAGGATACCTGTTTTAGAACAGAGGTTCTATGTATTTTCTAAACAGTATTTAGTTTCGTCTGCTGTATTTTGCTTTGTCTCCTTACTGTGGTGCGTATTATTTTTCTTAAGTAATAAAAATGTAGGAGTATTCATTAAAAAGCAATTAGTATTTTAAAACTTATTTTGTTAATATATAAAATATAAAACTGAGAAGTTATAGCTCTGAACGAGTAAAGTGTGCTTCAAAGACAAATAGAAAATTTATTAGAACGCTCTTCATAGCTGAGTGATTAATGAATTTCGGGGATAATATCAGGTTTTCCTGCACAGCGAGGACGCAGGTTTGAATTCTGTCAGACAGGACATTTTCTTTAATAAGGTCTCTTGAATAATCAGGAGAATATACAAATAGTTTAAAATGAGCGAAGTGTCTAATACAATATGAGTATGTAGTAAAATATTGTTAAAGTAATAAAAAATACATGTTTACTATAAAAATCACATTCATTGGATTCACATGTTTGAGAAATAGATTTGCTTCCGCTCACACACACACACACACATATATAGACGAAAAATCACCTAAGACCGTGCGTGCTTTTCGACCGCTCAGTCTAGGAGGACTTCACGGTAAAGCATTGTTTAATTACACTGATAAAAGAAAATTCATTTCTCGTGGAGATAGCTGGAAGGCCATGTCTTCTAACTTTCGTATTTGAAGCGTAAATAAAGTATTTTTAAAGGAATAAGTGGATATTTATTCTGGCATTATTTCTTCTCATTATTGCTATCTATCTATCTATCTATCTATCTATCTATCTATCTATCTATCTATCTATCTATGTGCCTGTGTGTATGCGCATGCATGTGCGTGTGCGGGTCCGGAAAGAGAGACAGAGAAAAATTGTTATAAATGAAATAAAAACAGAAAACTACATTACGTAAATGGCACCTTCCGGTCGGATGAATCTTGGAAGCTGTCATACGAACATCTTTCTCTTTCCATCTCTTCTTAATGCTTGTAAATTTTGTGATAAAATGTAACACACTTCGAGAATCAAAAGTAAATGGATTGGAAGAGACAAAATGTCTGTCGAAACTTTTGGAGCAATTCACAATTTGCTTGTCAAGATATTTTTTTCTTTTTTATCGATCGTTTTTATCTTTCTTTATATTTTTGTTAACAATCAAATTCTGTTGCATATCATGTTCGATAAAATTTCATTTATAAAAAGTTAATCCTGAAGCTGACAAGAACAAAAACACACAAACCTATATATATATATATATATATATATATATATATGAATTTTAAATAACTATCACAGTGGAACATTTCCCAAATATTTTCGACCTATTTTTCTTCATTGTTTGGATATTTGGAGGTTACACATTTTAGGTACACTTAAATAAACGCCTATAATCGTTAGACATTTTCATTGCCTTGATATGAATAAAATTTTGATGAAGAATCGTTTTTTTTATTAATGGTAGACAATTAGTTTTAAACCGGTGTCAGTTTGAATTAACTGAATATCAAGGAAGGGTAAGACTACTTTTGGTTTTTCACATGTGAATTTAATTGTGACTTTTATAATGATAAATTTATATTTAAGATCTAATACTGGGTGGCTATATTAGGCATCATCTATAAAGCAAAATTATTCAGCCATTTAGAGTGAGAAATATTTTGAAATTGAAAAAAACTTTCAGTTTTCTACAAGGAGAAAAACAACAAAAACGAAGGTGGGAGATCTCATAATTATATGTTGTCAAATTAATATATCTCAGAAAAATAGTGGCGGTAGAAATATTGAGGTTTTTCATATCCACAAATCAAAATAGCGTAATTGTGGATGTTTTTAGATAGATAGATTACTGTAAATGTGGATGGAAAATTGTGTGATTCTAAAGTGAAAATTGCCCACCCCAAACACTTAATCTATTTCATTCTCTCTGCATGTCCTGATATAAATATATATGTACAGGCTTAGATAGTTGCTTTCCTAAGCGCCGATTAGACGTGGCACAAGGATCGAACTCATTACTCAGTTGTAATAAGCTCTAGTGAGACAGGCTTGCTAACCATTACACCACGTCGTGGTGCCCGAATCATACAGGATTGGATAGATATGAACTGATTGAGGTAGATTGGAGCAGTGGAATAATAATAATCAGGTTTAGCTTAATCAGTAAATTTAATCTAGTTACAGGCTCAAATAAGAAGATTTTGTAGATATATTTAAGCAAAGTTTGTGTGTCTTTAACAAGATTGGTTGCGAAAAACTAGCGTAAAAATAAAAAATATGAGAGATGAATTATATTTTGAAAAAATAATAAATGAGTAAAAATGTCAGAATAAAGCAACCGTCAAATATGAAAGATAACTACTTCCCTGGGTAGGTACCTCCATGGTGACCTAATGTACCTGATCTTGTATCAGGAATTTAAAATGTCTTGAAAAATTTTATGTATTGTGTCAACGCAAAGGATATGCGTTAGGTACTGAGGGTATCGTCCATTTGAATTCGTCGCACTTACTTACGCGAAACTAGCCTTGTGAAAGGTATAAATCTATTTTTTCTCACTCGAGCGATGGGTTAAATAGCAGGACACAGATTGGATTTTGTAGCCTTGGTTGGCTACAAAATCCAATCTCTGTATCACGAGTGGCACTTAATTGACCAATCACCGTAAACCATATACATAGATAATTTCTCAAAAACAAACATGAATTTATAAATTTCATATGAAATAATCTATGTCTTAATTTTTGAAAGAAAATCTTATTCATATTTAGATTATATTTGACGCTTTCAAAATGCTTCGAAAAATTTCTGAAATGATGAACTGATAGATTCAATTTTTGTGTATATTTTCATTCAAAGAAAAATCAAATTTAAGTTATTTGATATTTACAAAGATATTTTAATTGATGATTATTATAAACGTCAGAAAATTAAGAAAAATATATCTCAATATGAGCGTAATGCTATATATTTATATATGTATATATATATATAGATATAATGCTTAAGCACACATGCATATCTATATATATATGCGCTTACATACATATAAATACACATGAATACAGACACGCGCACATATATATGTATGTTTTATATATATATATATATATATATATATATATATATATGAACACACACGCGCGCGTGCACATACACACACACACACACACACACACACACATATATATATATATTATTTTATCCGTATAAGTGCATCACTTTGTGTTATATGTGCAGGTATACCTCTCTCTCTTTAAATATATATATGTATATATATGCATACACACACACATATATATATATATATATATATATAGGCTTACATATATATATATATATGCATACATATATGTATGCATACATATATGTGTATGTATGTATGTATGTATGTATGTGTGTGTTTTTGTGTGTGTTTGTATGTATACATATAATTATATATATATATGATATATGCATATTTATACATAGAGAATATCTTAGATAGATAGATAGATAGATAGATAGATAGATAGATAGATAGATACCTTCACATATAAAACACATTGATACACTTATACAAGTGCATGAGTTACAACTGCATTTATACAGCCTGTGACACACAAAGACACGCACATACACAAATATATATATATATATATATATATATATATATATATATATATATAAAGATATTCAAATTCATGACGTTATTGTGTTACTTTAAACACTAATTTTTTAATTTTTTTTTTTAAGTTTATTTTTTCACGCTTTCCTTCTCATCTCAACAGAAACTCTTCGTGATCACTCCAAACACCTTAGTCATTACCATTATTTTCACGCAACACTTTACGAATCCTAGACACTGCACCCAGATTGATTCAAGACTCTGAAATATTTTATTGGAACCCAACTGACTCAACTATACTGTGCAGGCGACAAAACAAATAACGTGCATGTGCCAAATTAGAAGTATAATAGAGCGACAATTTCTACATCGCCTCTTGCATTTGAATATACATTATATCATGTCTAAAATACATATATAAAAATCCAATTAACAATCATTAACGTAATTGATCCTGTCTTGGCAGTTCGTCATCAGTCACTTTCTCACCGATTTGATGTGGATTCCCTCTGCCTTTTCTACAAATATTTTCACAGTTTCTGCACTGGCGAGCATATTTCCCTGGTACCTCGACAACATGGATTTACTCGTACAACTAGACTGGCATCAATGTCCTACTCTGTTTATCATCAAAATAGCCAAATGTAACCACAAGTTCTACGCAACTTTTTCTTTTCTCTCCATCTGTATTCTGAATACTTAGTTCCATGATGACTACAATCGCCAAAAGATTCATTTCAACGTCCGTTGCTTTTTCTATCTTCCCATCCACCTATCTAAATCTCATTCACCTTCTTAAATCTCATCTATCACTTACCATTCTTTTGGCATTCCCTGTCCCTTTTTTTTTCACTTACTGTAATCCCATGCGCACCAGTGGCAATCCTGCATTGCTTGGAGTAAAATGATTATAATAAAAAGACATATTGTTCAATTCCAGATATATTTGGTTATAACAGAGATTTTACACACGCACACACACACACACACACACACACACACACACACACACACATATATATATATATATATGTAGTAACATTTTTAAATTGCAGGTTTATAAAGAGTAAAAAATGAAATGTAAATTAAATGTAAAAAATTTAAATTTTGCTTAGTGTAAAAATTAGCAATAACTAACTTCAGATATCAAAGCACACACTTTAACAAGAAAATTGAAATAATGTGTAAATATAGACATGTAAATAAATACTTCATTTGTCATCTAAGCAATAATTGAAAAAATAAATAAAATAAATAAATATAATATAAACATAAATAAGGAAAATTAAATAAATGCATTTTAAATAAATAAACTAATATAGTAAATATACACATACACACACACATATATATTTATATAATTAGTTTTGATTTTGATTTAAACATTGATTTTGATTTAAACATTGCATAACAATGATCTAACATTGCCTGATGACGAGGTAGACATTTCAAAACAGAAATTTCCGTGTCACAGTGTATTTTTTTTAAAAAAAAAACAAGTTTCATTATATAATTATATTATGCTCTGAAATATTTCCTGTATTGAGCACTTAAAAAGAATAAATGTCGGAGAACTCGTAATCTTAAAACTTGGTTCTCTACACCTGCATTTATATATATATATATATATATATATATATATATATATGTGTGTGTGTGTGTGTGTGTGTGTGTGTGTGTGTGTGTGTGTGTGCATGGGTGTGTGTGTGTAATTTATTTGTTTTAGCCACTCTTTTTAATGGATATACGAATTTGAGTAAATACTTTCGTATTTTATAGTTAAACAATATTTATTTATATCTACAGGTTTTCTGCTCAACCACGAAAGATTTACAATCAAACAATTCTAAAGTAATTCTTTTAAACACACATTTTCTCTGTAGCATTGAAGAATTCATACCAGGTTTGTTTTTTATTCTGATGTAAACAAGTGTAAAGAAATATACAAAGACAATTTGTTTACTTACGAAAAGTATTAAATCTGACATACGTTTAATTGTTTAATTTATTTGTTTTAAAAATCAATTGACTTTGTTTACATTTGTTTTGTGACAGATTTTAGATAGATAGATAGATAGATAGATAGATAGATAGATAGATAGATAGATAGATATTAGTTTGTCCCAAACATTTCGTAAACACTTCGACTCGTTTGATGAAGTCGAGGAAGCGTGTCAAAAATTCTTTGATTCGAAGCCGGCTGAATGGTACTTTGACCAGATCCGAAAGCTT